>JBANSL010000015.1:53774593-56209593 GCA_037127255.1 Persicaria tinctoria | reverse complement strand
GTAAAAATATATCCTCATCTTTCAAATGTAATTAAAATATCCTGACCTTTGAGGGTAGTGGTAACATTTTACCACGAGTTTTTCATGGGTTAAAAATGATGACAAAACAGCCTACGTTGATTTTGTTTTTGACAAGGCATCCTGCGTGAAAGCATTTTTACAAATTAGTACTAAAATCGGGTTTTCTTAAACGGTCTTCTTAGGGAAAAAAAGTTACCGACAACAAAATTAAACCTAAAAAAATGAAATTAATTCAACCAAGCAGCTAATCCGGTCAAAATTGCCTCAAATTAACACAACACGACTAATCCTAACACCAAACCGACAACTACAAAACTAAACAGAAAACGACAGCAACAACAAAGAGGGAAAAAAACTTATTAAGCTAAGTCCGTGAACGAATCAAAGAGGAAGAATGTGTGAGAGAGACAGCTCAACATAGTCGACCACGAGGGAGGGAGGCTGTCATTGAAGATGAACCATGAGCTGCCTAGAAGACTGGAAGACAGCTCAAGAGGTGATCTCGAAAGAAGATAAGAGAGAGGAAAATGCGTGGTGTATGAACCCGATCCAACTCTTTATTTTTTTCTTAAGGAAACCATTCAAAAAAAACCTTGTAAAAAATCAACGTAGGTGTCTTGTTAGCATTTTTTACCAGTGAGAAAAATTGTGGTAATGTATTACCACTACTTTCAAAGGTCGAGATATTTTTATTACTTTTAAAAGTTGAGGATATATTTTTATCATACCTCCAAATGTGGGGGTATTTTAATTAGTTTTCTCTTTTATTATTGTAGGTAAGAAGTAGATCAATTAAGCGGTCTTGAGGTTGCCAGTAATAAAAAGGAAAAAAATATAAGATGAAGATTAGTCAACCCTAAATAAGACATGTAAAAGTCTAAATGCTTGTAAGATATGAATAGTTGATTGAATCTTCACAATTGCATCAAGTAGAGGAGAGGATCGAGGCGGGTGGTTCCCAGGAGGAAAACAAGGAGACGGAGTCGCTGGAGCAGAACCACATAACACCAAACCGAGACCCCTCCTCACGAAGCTTCAAGTGGGGCGGGTGGGAACGCCTTGTCTTTATCGTCGTCGGCAGCAAGGACATAGAAAGTCTGGGATTTAATGTGGATGGTCAGGCTGAATTCCAAAACATGGTTTTTAATTTCATGCAATTTTGGGTTTTACAATTTTGTTTGGTAGAAAGATTTTTTAGAGATTTGTTAGACATCTGAGGGGGTTCAATAGATCAATAGATCAAAACCAATAGCTGAAACACAATGGCAAAGCCACTTGCTAGATCAAGGGCGACAACTGAAGCTTGGAGAGCTATTAGGTTGGGTTTGTTTTTTAGTTGGGTTTTTTGGATTTTTTTAGATGAGTCTGTTTCTGGGTTGGTGTTTTTTTTATATATATATATTTGAGCAATTGGAAATAGATGGGGGGAGAGAGCCGCTCATGGGGAGGTTCGGGAGTGCTAATATATTAGATCAATACAATTTGTTATTGTAATTTGTTGTAATCTCTTATAGTTATCCAGTCCTATTATTCAGGACTTGGTTATTCCTTGTAACTCTATTTAACGTGTTTCAATCAGAGAAGTAGAATCATCTTCCTGCAATTACCTTTTTCTAAGCTTTACATGGTATCATCCTAATTTGATCCCCTTGATCATCATGTCCAACAATCCCACTTCCCCCACGCAACTCTTGTTTTCCGCTTCCTCTGATGGTTCTTCTCCGAATTTCCATCTCTCGAATTTTGCAATTCGTCTTGATCGGAGTAACTACTCCCTTTGGCGGAGCACTATCCGCTCTACCCTAGAGGCTTTCGATTTGGATTCTTTCCTTAATCCTGTCGACCCTCCCCCGGCGACCCTCCCTGCTGCAGCAACTGAGTCTTCGCCTCTCACTGCAGACGCTGGTTTGGTTGCGTTCACTGCTGAGACATCTCAGCCCATTCCTCCAAACCTTGCGTACCTGTCTTGGTTTCGCAAAGATCGTCTCGTGCTCCTATGGATTCGCTCCACCTTGACGACTCCTCTTCTAGAGCATGTTGCTCGAGCCACAACTGCTGCTGAGGCCTGGGGGATTCTGGCCCGTATGTTTCATGCCCGAACCCGAGCGCGGCAAATGCATCTGTGACATCAACTACAATCTCTTACCAAAGGTTCGTTGTCCATTCTGGACTATGTTGAGAAGAAACGTGCGCTTGTCGACCCTCTTGCTGAGTGTCTCGTTGTCATTCCAGATGAAGACTTGGTGGCTTACATCCTGTATGGGCTAGGGTCCCAATATGCTGCTTTCCGCTCATCCCTAGCAATCAACTCCAGCCCCATCTCTTCTGATGATCTCCTTGGGCTCTTGTTGCAAGAGGAGGAAAGCCTTGAAGAGAACAACCAGCCCGAGGTCCTTGACTCTCAGCCGGCTGCCAAAACCGCCTCCAGCCGTGGTCGTCGAGGTCGTGGTAGAGGGCGCTCGTCCTCTAATCGTACCAGCCTCTTGCTCAGTCCGAGGCTCCCTCTTCTGGCCGTGGCCGCTCTTCCTGTCAAATCTGTCAAAAGGTTGGTCATGAGGCTGCCAATTGCTTTAATCGCCTCAATTTGAATGAGTTTCCCGTCACCAACAAACACGCAACGGCTGCGTTGCCCAAACCTGGATCCTCCTTTGGTGATAAAGGCGCCTACATGGGGTGTCAATCTGAGCTTGTTGACCCCTGGGTCGTGGATTCTGGGGCTAGCCATCATGTCACTGCAGACATGAACAACATCAGTCGCTCTCCCTATGATGGAAATGATCAACTGGTCATCGGGAATGGTATGTCTCTACCCATAACTCATCTAGGTCGCTCTAATTTACCTGCAATGCGTTCTACTGATCAACCGTTGCAACTCTCAAATATCCTTGTGGTTCCACAAATTGCCAAAAATCTCTTGAGTGTTTCTAAATTAGCGAGAGACAACAATGTCTTTGTTGAGTGTCATGCCACTTACTGCCTTGTTAAGAATTTGCAAGGCCAGATCCTTCTAAGAGGCACGGTTGAAAATGGTCTCTATCGTCTTCCTCGCCTGAAACCTGAGCACCATGGTCTTCTGTCAGTCTTCTCACCAGTCGCTTTCGTTGGTCAGCGTGCCTCCATTGCCTGTTGGCATCATCGGTTCGCTCATCCGCACGAGTCAATCCTTCGCAGGTTGTTATCCACCTTTCAACTTCCAGTGTCCTCCAATCAGCTGCCCTCTGTCTGTAACTCGTGCCAACTTGGCATGAGTAGGCGTCTGTCTCTGCCCGGTCGTGTCTCTACTGCCACTCGCCCGTTTGATTTAATTCACTCGGATGTATGGGATCCTTCCTCTTTATCTTCGATTCATGGAAATAAGTATTATGTTAGTTTCATTGACGATTATACGAAATTTGTTTGGATTTATTTTTTATCCAATAAAGCTCAGGTTTACCCTATAGTTCAATTGTTTATCAAACTCATCCAAACACAGTTTTCCACATTGATTAAGTCCTTTCAAACTGAATGGGGTGGCGAGTATCAAAACGTGTCCAAGTATCTTGAATCTCTTGGCATTGTTCATCGGGTATCCTGTCCGTATACACCAGCCCAAAATGGATCTTCTGAGCACCAAAATCAAGTCATTGTTGAGAAGGGTCTTGCACTTATGGCTCATGCCAAATTACCCGTTCAATTTTGGGATAATGCATTTCATACCTTCGTCTATCTTTCAAACCGCACAATTACCCTCAACTTGAACAATTTGTCTCCTTTTCAAAAATTGTGTGGAAAGGCTCCTGATTATGGCTTCCTCAAATCATTTGGGTGTCTATGCTATCCATACTTACGGCCATACAACCACGCCAAATTGGAGTTTCGCTCTCTGCCTTGTTTATTTCTTGGCTACAACTCCAAACATAAGGGATATGTCTGTTTTCATGTTCCCACTGGTAAGACCTATGTCTCTCGGTTTGTGGTATTCAATGAGTCCGTATTTCCATATTCGGAGTTCTCGTCTTCAGAGTAGCATGCTCTAACGCCGGCATGTCCGGCTCTGTCACCCTCACTCAGCGTCCTCTACCATGCTGCTGGTCTACCCATCTACCCCGTCTCGCCTTCTCCTCAAACAACCTCCTCTACTTCGCAGCCGGTCACTCCTGTTCAAACACCATCCCCATCACATGGTAGTCGGACCTCTATTCCCTCTCCCATCCCATCTATAACCCACAGCCCTGCGTCAACCTCCTCTGACAATCCTGGGGGTTCCAACACAGCGGCATCCTCCTCTATGTCTGACTCCTCCTCGCATTCATCTTCTGCTGAGTCTCCTGCGTTGGCCTCTGTCGAGTCGAGTCCATCATCCAGTGACTCTTCTCAGCCCGTTGTTCCATACCCGAATGCACCATCATGGTTTCGTCAACCTGACAACTCCTCACATCCTATGGCCACTCGTTCCCCCTCTTTGTCCCTCAAACCTAAAGCCCTGACAGCCGCAAAACATCCCCTCCCGGTAGCCTTTGCAGCTCATCCGGAACCAAACTTCTATCATCAAGCTGCAAACTTCTATCATCGCCCTCCCGGTGCTAATGTTGTTGGTTGTAAATGGGTTTACAGGATCAAGCAAAAGGCGGATGACTCTATTGATCGCTATAAGGCCAGACTCGTTGCAAAGGGCTTGAATTAGGAAGCTGGTGTTGATTATTTTGACACCTTCAGTCCGGTTATTAAGCCTGCAACCATTCGTATTGTGTTAAGTTTGGCTCTCACTAATGCTTGGCCTTTGAGACAAGTTGATGTCAACAATGCCTTTTTGAATGGTACTCTTGCAGAAACAGTCTTTATGGCTCAACCTCAGGGATTCCAGGCAGCTGACAGACCAGATCATGTTTGTCGACTCCGAAAGGCTTTGTATGGTCTGAAACAGGCTCCTAGAGCTTGGTTTCACAAATTAAAAGAGGCTTTCGTTCGGCATGGTTTCAAAGGTTGCATCTCAGACTCCTCTTTATTCATAAAGCGACATGATCATCATGTGGTTTATGTTCTCGTGTATGTGGATGATCTTATCATCACGGGGTCTCAGGCAACTTTTATTGATGAATTTGTCAAAAGTTTACATTGTGCCTTTTCTCTTAAAGATCTTGGTCCGCTGAATTATTTTTTAGGCATTGAAGTCACTCGATCAGACTCTACTCTGCAACTCAGCCAACAAAAGTACACCTGTGACATTTTAGAGCGGAGTCCTATGTCAGGAGCAAAGCCTATTTCGTCTCTTGCAGAGCCTGGGTCTCAGCTGGTTCAATCAGGTGACCCGTTCGATCCCAATCTCTATAGGAGTATTGTCGGAGCTCTGCAATACGTCACCGTCACAAGACTTGAGATCTCGTATGCTGTGAATCGAGTATGTCAGTTTCTGCACAATCCCACTGAGACACATTGGATGGCTGTCAAACGCATCCTACGTTACCTAAAGGGGTCCATTTCTACCAGCCTTTGCCTACAACGAGCTCCTGATAGGCGTCTGGTAGCGTACTCCGATGCGGGTTGGGCTTCTGATCCAGACGATTACCGATCTCAGCATGGTTTAGCACCGAAGCTGGGCCTCGAAGAAGCAAAAGGTGGTTGCTCGATCTAGCACCGAAGCTGAGTACAGGGCTATTGCCTTCACGTCTGCCGAGTTGATATGGCTGCAGCAGCTGTTACAGGAGATGGGTGTGTTGAGTTCACATCCTCCTATTCTTCTCTATAACAACCTGAGTGCCACCTTTCTATCCGCCAATCTGGTATTTCACCAACGCTCCAAGCATATCAAGATTGACTATCATTTTGTTCGGGAACAAGTTTCTGCAGGAGAACTTGTGGTTCGACATGTTCAGTCTCTTGATCAGATCGCGGATATATTCACCAAAGCTGTTGGGACACACCGGTTTCAAACTCTCAGTTCCAAGCTGCATGTTCGTTCCAGTTCATGAGCTTGCGGGGGCATGTTAATATATTAGATAAATACAATTTGTTATTGTAATCTGTTGTAATCTCTTATAGTTATCCAGTCCTATTATTCAGGACTTGGTTATTCCTTGTAACTCTATTTAACGTGTTTCAATCAGAGAAGTAGAATCATCTTCCTGCAATTACCTTTCTCTAAGCTTTACAGGGAGAGAGGTGGCGCATGTAGAGTCACGAGGTCTCTGACCGACGGAGAAGGCTCCACCACAAGGGGAATCGCCACCGTCGGGACATGTTGTGAGATCAAGGAGGGAAGGTAGAATCTGGGGAGGCCGGTGACCACGTCGGTGCCGGCAAGGGTGGATGAGTTGAGGAGGCGAGCCAGGGTGGCGGGGAGGCAGCCGCTCAGAGCTACCGGAAAGTGTTTGGCTCCATTCGACAAGATACCGGAAAGTGTTTGGGCAAGAATACATTTTAGTCTATTGACGATGCATCGTTCTTTTAATCCATAGCCTTAGAATATCTTTCATGCATATATTTCTCAACATTTTATATCAAAATCAATCATTTAATAATTGTTATTTTATATCTATCTATATTATTCTTTGAGGCCAAAATAAATAATTAAAATATGATATAGCCATATATGTAGTCACAATCCATCCGTACATAGATATTTTAGTAAACAAATGTAATAAATATATACTACATATTTCATAAAAAAGAATATTAAAATATTTTAAAAATCAACTATATAATTAAATTACATGAGATTTAATTAACCATAGATTAGAAAAAAAAAACTTTTACGCAGTACCTTATAAATGTAAATTTTATTTATATTTTGAGAGAATCTAATTAAAAGATATTTAGATTATATATAACCTGTCGAACTAATTTTATTTATATTTATATTATTTTTTGGGAGAAAAAATAATTTATATTTAGATTAACACATTCTTCGTACACGGGACGTGATCCACGCTAGTATATAATGAAGAATTTTTTAAAAAAAAATGAAAGAAAACCATAAATTTTGCTACAGATATGATATTTTATTACAAAAATTCGTATAATAAAATATAATAAATTTTTTTTCATATATATATATATATATATATATATATATATATATATATATATATATATATATATATATATATATACAGAGGTTGGGTCATGTGTTAACATCTCTTATTGTGTTTTGTGTTAACAAATCCGGGCCTTAGATTGATTAGAAATGGATGGGTGAGATTAATTGAGATTTTTTCTTTTTATTTAAAAAAAAGAGTAGGTCCCACCACTTTAATAGCCAACTTGCTATAGAGGAAGCGCGTGCGTTGATTTTTTTAGGTAACGTTTTTTTTGTGGGGATGAGGAGATTTTGCTTCCACTATGCGTTCGATGAAAATATTCGCTAGGATAATAGTAAATATTCGCTAGGATAATAGTAATTATTCGCTAAATTGATTGTTATTATTCGTCTATAAATATGAGTTATCAATAATAGCAAAAGGGTTGATCAATTTTTCAACTATTCGCTAAGCTGATAGTAATTATTCGCCAAGTTGACAGTAATTATTTGCTAGGTTAAAAGAATATATAAATGTAATTCTTGATTTCCACCTCTAATTAACCACATACATATGAATAATTCTTTACTATCACCGAATAATTCCTTATTATTACCGAATAGAAATTGTGAACTTGTCGAATAATTCCTCACTATCACCGAATAATTCCTTATTATTACCGAATAGAAACTATGAACTTGTCGAATAATGACTCTGAACATGAGATTAATAGAACAATCATATGAATTCCACCGAATAATTGCTTATTATCACCGAATATAAACTATGAAGTTGTCGAATACAAAGACAAAAATGTTGATTCAACAAAAAAAAAACCTGAAATTCAAAGACAAAAATGTTGATTCAACAAAGAAGAAAAGGAAAAAAAAAAGAGATGACTTGAAGATAGAGGAAGTTATCAACCATTGCAACGGAGCCGAACGCGGGGCGGGGCGGCGGAGCCATTGCAGCGGCGGCGCCACCTAGGGTGCGGAGCCATTGCAGCAGCAGCGGCGGAGCCATTGCAGCAGCGGCGGAGCCATTGCAGCAGCGGCGGAGCCGAAGACGGCGGTGCGGCGTTTCATCGTCATCGTCACTGTCACAGGCGGTTTCTGGCGATGTGCGATTTCTGGCGATGTGCGGTTTCTGGCGGCGTCATCGTCATCGTCATGGTTGCAGCAGTGGCGGTTTCTGGCGATGTGCGATTGTTCCGCAACGACTCCGGCTCCGGCGTTTCATCGAGGAAGATGGTTGCATCGGCGGCGGTTTCCGACGACGTGCGATTGTTCCGCAACAACGTTTCTCTTGATCTCTGCTTTCTCTGTTACGCGGATGTCGCCGTCGTCTTCCTCAAATTGAGAGTCGAGGAGGGAGGCCGGTGCTGGCCACCATCTCAAATTCGAGCGAGGGAGGCCATCGGGGTTGCGGCGAGGCGAGGAGGGCGATAGAAGAGACGGTGTTCCCATCGCCATCGCTTCCGCCTTTTGAAGATGATGGATTGTGGTTAGGGTTGAGATTGTGATACACGCGACTTTGTAGAGTTATGGGGTTTATTTTTTTTCATTTTTATTTTTAATTAATAAAAATTACAGAAAAATCTCAGCCTTTCATTTTCATTCAATCAACGCCTCAGATTTGTTAAGACAAAACATGTTAAGACTTGTAAACATTTGATCTATTCTCTATATATACATATGTATCATTATTAATACTTTTTTGAAAAATATTGAAAGAAAATTATATTTTTTCTAAAAAAATATGTTATTGGTAAATGGAAAAATTTTGATAGGATAGAAAAATATAGCAAAAAAACCAACAAATTATGGTAATGAGATTTGAACCCGACCTCTTGCATTACTTATACTTCCTTTTTTATTATGAACTAATCAAGACAACATTTGTATTTTTTTCCAATTTTTTTTTTTATTGTTTTACCTTAATATTTTTAATTTTTTTAAAAAAATGTATACGATTTTCTGTCACCGGAGGAAGAGGCTGCTACCGCCTACGTCCCCTGTAGCCGCCCCTAATCCAAACCCAGGGTCGACGTCAAAAAGGGTTCGGAGATTGATAGCATAAGATCAATTGTCATCAACCCCGACTAGGGTAACAATAAAATTCTCACTGTTGTTGGATTGCAGGAGTTGAAATCCTTATTCCATCAGGAGAGGACCTATATGCCCTTCCAGGGGCCGGGGGCCGTGGTTTCTGGGCACTCCACCCTCTTCATTACCATCCAATCAACGCCACTCTGTCTAATTTTTAGCATTTTTTCCACGCTTTCCATATTTTAATTTCCGGCAAACCCATGTAATTATAATTATAATCCTTATAATTATATATAAATATATCAAAAAGTAACCATACAAACCCCGCGAGCCCTAAATCCCCTTTTCTGCGTCCACTTTCACGATCCCACGCTTTTCCCAACCACCCTCCTTCACGGGCAGCTTGCCGTGTCCTGCAGTACTGCCTTGCCGGTCACCCCGGGCAGGAGAGAGGCTGACCCTTTTTTCTTTCCTTTTATTTGCTCTTCCATTTCTTTCTTATTAAAGGAAATCCACAGAAGCGAAAACCGCCTTACAGATCGTCTTACCCTCTCTCCCCTTCTCCGTCCTGTTCTTCTTCTCCTCTCCGACAAGCTTTGCGGATATGAGAAACGCTTCGAAGTTGTGCCTTTGTTTCCGCCCCCCGGCGACTATCGAGATCGACGACGGCGTCGACTGCTCCGCTGACCGTATGCTATCTCTCATAGCCGCCGCTCGGAGTAGTAACCGCCTCAATAAGAAGAAGAAGAAGTCGCCGAAGACGAAGACTCCGGATCCTTCCGTCTCCGATCACCATCCGCCTCCGAGAACTTTTCGCAGGTCCTTCTCAAGTGTCGTCAGAGCGGTTGTGTTCGAAACGTCTCTGGTGAGTGTTTGAAATCCATCGATTTATTACTTGAATTAACTTCGTTTTTTTTTTCACGAATGCGTCCAAAAGTACTTTCGATTCTCAAATCTCAGTCGATTTGATATGTTTATTTTGTCGCAGAGTCGGAGTCGGAGCGTCCGCGAGGGTCGATCACGAAACCGATCCGATCAATCCGTTACAGCACCGCCGCTGTCCGATCAGAAACCTAGCGACACCTCCGATCAGCCAACGGTACGGGAGGAATCGCCGATCGCTGTCGACGGTAAAACCTATCCGAATCAGACTCCGGAAAACAACTGCGCTCCTGCCGCATCAGATTGTAGGTCCTCCTCAGTTACAGAGAACACGAAACGAAGCGAGATACTGATGAACCCGGTCGTGTGCCTGGTGCTGCTAAGCCTGTGTGTGACGGTGTTCTGGGGGAGAGTATGCGCTGTGATGATGACAACGGTTTGGATATACGCGTGGCAGAGCGGAGCCGTGGTGGTCGGATTGGGGGAGATGCTGAAGTTGAGGAGGATGATGAAGAAGAAGAAGAAGAGATCAGGAGTATTCATGGAAGCGAGTGAAATTGAAAAGGTAGCAGTTACAGACAGATACTCTGCAAAAGGAAAACAATTGATTGAGCGTGGTTTAAGATGGAATTGAGTGTGGTTTCCTTTTGCATCTAGATTGCAGATATTTGCAAAGATGGAAAGATTTTGCCACACCTTTTTTCTCTTGTTTCCTGTAGGTACTATATATTACATGTATAATGATGATGCATAGTTTAGGAGTTAGATCATATTGTTATTTTGGTTACAAAAAGCAAAACACCAAAGTTCATTGGGTATGATGAATTCGGTGTTTGTAAATCAAATTGGAGTAATGTTTAGTCAGTAACATAAAATCAATTTGTTCAGTTGGTGATATTTAATTTGTTAGATGAGTTTTGGTCAATTGTGAATGATTTGAGTTGAATTGGTAAGGTCAATATTCAAGAAGCCGTGTTGATTCGAGTGGCACATGAATCCTAATTGGACGGGGAGGAAGATTAACAAATAAATGTCGCATTCTTTGCTTAGAAATTAACAATACATAGGTGATAGGGCCCATTCCAAATCAAGAACTTGCAATTTTGCTTTTTGCAAGGGTTTCGTGAGTTTCGACTTTCGAGGGTATATAGCCACTAGTCGTAGTCATAGGAGTATCATTTTGAACTGTCCCACAGGGGTTTCCAAGGGAGTAGCAAGTAGTAAGATGGAAATATCAAACTTGCCGGGGGGTCCCGGGGGAGGGCAAAAGTGTAAGTATCAGTATCACAGTAGAATAAACGGTTAAATTTTTTGAAGTAGTTGAATCAGTAAATTACACATATATAGTTACTTCGATGGTCAGACAGAACTGACTCATCGAGAGACCGACGGAATCAGCAGACGGCGAACCGTTAAACATATACTAATAATAATAAAATGGTGCAACAAAAATACAGCAAACAAACAGACACTAGAAGAACAGACGATCATAATCCATATATAATATATATAGTAGTATTTGATACTCCCTCCGTTCACAAATATAAGATCGTTGACTTTTTACACGTATTTTAATGAGTGAAAAACTATATAAAATATTATTTTTTTTGCAAAAGTTTTTTCCTTAATATAATATTTATTAATAATACATACTATATTGTGAAAAAAATTAATTAAAAAATTAATATTTTATATATTTTTTTGCTTCTTAAAATACATGTAAAAGTGAAGTGATCTTATATTTATGAACGGAGGGAGTATTTCTCAATTCTCACCCATGTTTTAAAGGAATATGTTAAAAAAAAAAGAGAAAATTTGCGTTTTTAGACATATAGAAGGTTTTAATTAGGTCATTAGCTAATTAAAAAGTTTTTTTAGGGCTTATAACCGGGATTCAATCTTTCTCCTTCCCTCCTTCTCTGATATCGGTCAGTTAGCCCTTTCGTTCACTCTCATTGCTCCCTGATTCTCTGATATCCACCTCTCCGTTCCTACCTTCTCGCCTCGCCCTCTTCTTTCTTATCACGCTCCCATGGTGGCTTGCTCATCCTCGCTCTCTCCATTCCTGCCACAAGTCGGAGGTGCTTCAGCCGCCGCCACGAGTTGGAGGAGGACAATTTCGAAGGGGGACTATCAGCCCCAACTCGAGTATTCCAAGGTAATTCCTACTCCATTTGTTTTAATTGTTAAATTGGAATCAAAGAAAATAATGGAGATTTGAGATCTCCTTCCACTAGATCCAAGATTGAGAAATTTGAAAGTGTTGGATAGCTTTGAATTGGGTGAGGTAAGAGTTGCATCCAAGGTGTTCGATGAAATGCCTAGATGAGGTAAGAGCTTTGAATTCGATGAATTGGGTGAGGTAAGAGCTTTGAATTGAGAAATTTTAGATCTCCTTCCTTGACCTGCAGTGTTTCTCTAATCTCAGAGACAACAACTTTAGAATTTCTCTAATCTATGAAATATCTGACAAGTTACTGTGGAATCAGTTATCAAAGATTTTCAGGTTATCTTGGTATATTTCTTAGTGCTTTTTGTTTACTGGAAATTGAGTTATTATATAGGGTGATTGACTGTAAATCACTAAATCATATGTGAACTTGGAAAGTGGAACTTACAACTTGGTTACGAAACATCTTTATGTGTGTTGACCGCAAAGCTTGTTTATAGCCCAACATCATGTTTCATTTAACGCTAATCTGCTTTCTTCAGGATATTTGTGTCCAGTGAACATACCATCTAGGTTTTCTTTGCACTATGCAATTTGAATGTCATTGGTAAATCCATTTTTACATGAGAAAGTAAGAAAACATGGATCCTTTGCTGATATGTACTTGTTTCTAGTGGAAAACGACGAGGAAAGTGAAGAAGAGGCAGCTCTGCGGTCTCCTCCAAAACATCTTACAATCAATTGCCCTGTTTGGCTGGAGCTAGTGGTTGAAGAAACGACAATGAAATGTGGCCATATTTTCTATGAGGCTTGCATCAAGACTGCCCTTGCTACCGGAAGAAAATGTCCTATATAATATGGCATATTTTCAAATTAGGTTTAGAGATTGGGGGTAGTGGAAGCTATGATCTTGTTGATAGTTTGATGTGCTATTTGTGTTAATTACAGAATTAGACTTCTTTGTTTCGTTGCGCAGAAGAAGAGGGAAATGGGGAGGAGGATACTGAATGATGCTTTGAGGACGATTATGAATGTGGAGAGGAGGAACAAAGCTACGGCGGAATAAAAACCTATTTCCACTGTCATGTGCTTTTTTCTCAACATCATGAAGAAGCGAGGTTCGTTTTCTGGAAATTCTTAAAGCTGTTTGTGGTTTGGGCTTAGAGTTTGTTTGATGCTCTCAGTTTATACATTGTATATTTTGCCAAACGAAACCTTATAACTTGTTGAAATTATTGGAATGCTTGTCTAGTTTGGTGCTCCGAGGTGAATTTGGACTAGTTTCAAGCTTTCGTGTGGAATTTACTTTTGTAGTTGTTGACTGATATTGCGAGTTTGAAATGCATTGTGCCGGGCGAATCCTTAATCTTGTTAAAATGATTGGAATGTCTAGTTTGGTGCTGTGAGGTGAATTGGGGCTAGTTTTAAACTTTTATGTGCAATTTGCTTTCGTAGTTGACCGAGATTGCTTTAAATTTTGGAGTGCATTTTGCCAAACTAAAACGATTGGAATGCTCGTCTTGTTTGGTGCTCTGAGGTGAATTGAGACTAGTTTCTAGCTTTTTTATTTGGTGGTGATCAAGACTGCTTTAGATTTTGAAATGCATTTCTGGATGTTGGTTCATTCGTGATAGTGGGCACATCTCTTTTATGAACCTGTTCTTTACAATAGTGGAATGTAGAAACGAAAGAAATCTCTCTTCCTGGAGAACGTTTTTAATCTCTAATCTTGTATATCAGCTTATTACCGTTCCTTGGATATAGTTCTTGCTAAATCGAGATCCATAGAAGGAGATGATTGAGACAAGGAACTTGTTTTTTACACTTATTCTCCTGTGCCCTTTGTTATTGCTTAATAGTTTAATTCCATGTTTTAAGCTTCTATGTCATCAATTATATAAAATTGTCACCTTAAACCGTACCGTTGCGATTAATGAAGTGTAATCACAAATGTCATCAATGAATAAGAATGTAATAAACATGTCACCGCAAAGTGATTGCATAAATGAAATGTAATCACAAACGTGTTTTCAATAAATAAAAGTAGAATCGATGAAAGTTTATCGATATACAATTGATTAAATTTAAAAAAAATGGCATCGATTCGATTAAAAAATTGGCATCAAATAATTACATTAGAAAAATGGCATCAAAACACTAATTTGAAAAAATTGCATCACATTAAAGAAAAAAAGTCATCAAAACAATACTTTAAAAAATATGGCATCACGGTAAAAAAAATATTATCAAAAAATTGACTTTAAAAAAGTGTCATTAGTAGTCAACAGTAAAAAAATTTGGCATATATGGTCGACGTGGCATCACAGTACACAAAAAAATGTCATCAAAGTTTGAAAAAAATGTCATTAAAAAGTGGCATCAAAGCGAAAAAAATGGCATCAAAAAAATGGCATCACTTCACCAAAAAAAAAAAAAAAACCACATGAGTTGGTCAACGTTGACTAGTCAACGGTCAACTCATTGACCAGTCGATGGTCAAACAGTTGATCATTGACTTTAATACCCAATTTGAGGAATGGATTACCTAATCTAATTAAACAAGTTTCTTATCTAATTAGCTAATTGAATATTCTAAATAGCCTAATTACCTAAATCACCCTAAAAAAAATTACCTAATTAAATTTACAGGCATCTTGCTAAATAAAAAATCAATTTATATCTTTAGAATATAAGTTGGAGAAAGCGAATTATAGTGTAGTAAAAGAATAACAAACTATAAATTGATATCACATAAAATAATACCAAGTATATTAGCAAAAAGTAAAAACATACCATTAAATTGTTAGCTAGCAGTGAACTTACATACATACTCCAAATAAAAAACGTACGACATTCCTTACAAATACAAATAGAGGAAATATAAAAAGATAAAACCAAATAATCTATGAAATTATACTTTAACTAATCATATTTTATCAAAAGTCAATTGGATATTAGTCTCCTATAGAAAATATTTGCGATTAAGCCTTACTAACTTAGTTGCTAAGAATGACATATAGTAAGTTCGAATTCTCATTCTTTCTCTTGTAAATGTCCAAGTGATTATCTATAAACCACACAAAAATAATTATAATTATTCAAACCCAATTATGATGAAAAAGGATCATTTTTTTATAAAGAAATATTTCAATTGGCAATTAAGGACGGGTCATATCTCAATCGAGAGGATCCTGACGGATGAGGTCAATCGAGGATCGACCCGGCTGATTCAGGTTAATGGTTATGTTAGCTTGGAGACTAAGGTGTGTAACCTTGTCAAACACCAAATTACATTCACGTCTCTTATCAAAAAAAAAATTATATTCACGTAACACATGACAAATAAAAATGGTATGAAATGATCGATTTAAGATTCAATTGGGAGTTTGAGATGCTCATCTCAATGCCTCACTGTCATCTCCATACTCTAAAAAAAATATAACAAATTAAGATGATCATGTATTGTTTATAGGGTGGAAATTAATATTATGTGTTGAAATGTCATACTCTTTAAACCTTATATGGATATATCGCTGGATGGAGTCACGCACCAAGAAAGAGGATTATGAGTGGAAAATCATGTGGGTCAAGCTTCTTTTTTTTTCTTTTTTTTTTTATTAATGTGGGTCAAGCTTCTTGCTATCTCTTGCTTTCACAAAGATTTCAATTTAATTTGTGAAATCAACATATTTGCGGATCGTATCGCTCGGTTTTTAAATCCTTCCGCATCAGATCTCCGGATAGACAAAGAACTCAGTATCCTCATCTGTTATGATACTATTGGATAGTGAACTAACATAATCTAACTCTATCTAAATTATTCGTATAACAAAAAAATCAAAGATTATTCAAACAATCAAACTGTTTTGTGAGATTCTAGTTTACAATCTGCAAATGGAGGGTCTCACATTGCAAGAAAGAAAAACCAAATATACGGGATAGTGAATTTCATTCATATACATACAATGGCTTAAAGTGATTCATCGAATTCATAACATAGCTCTTGCTTGGAGGCAGTCAACAATGAAGTTGTCCGTATAGGTAGGGCTCGGGCTTAGCCGTTGCGTTTGGAGTTCCATTCAAATTTCAAATGACATATTGAAAGTTTCTCCTCAAAATTTAAAATCTACCCATCTGTTATAATATTATTATTATGTGGATGTACACTTTACTTAGATAGAATTTTGTCTATAAATAGATTTACTATTCTTTTGGAGCCTAAAGAGTTTATTGCTATATATTGTACCGGTGTTACACCAAGAGAGTTCAAGTGAATACAATCTCATATTCTCCTCCTCTTTAATTCTTAAAACCAAAACCTAGTTAGACATGGGGCTCAACGATAGCCTCCAAAACCGTAGCCGTCAACGCCTCCTCTCTCGCTGATTTCGGTTACTTGGATTTGCCGGAGCTCACACAATGGGAGGCCGGATTGCTGCGGGAGCAGAGGCGCATCGACATGGCAAAGAAAGATCTGAATCGGTACAACCTGGACCCCGATTACCGGTTTCTCCATGAAAGGATCTCCGATCTGTTCGCCGATCGCCTCAAATCGGACCTCGCAAGCCTCAACTCCGGCCAGATGAACAAGATCGGCCTCGCGGCGAAGTGGTGCCCGTCGATTGACTCGTCCTTCGACCGATCGACTCTCCTCTGCGAGGCTATCGCTAGGAAGGTGTTTCCGCGGGAATCGTCGCCGGAGTACGCCGACATTGAGGTGGCTCACTACGTTAACCAGATGATGCAAAGAGAAGTTTTTCGATTGTTCTTCTTCTTAATTATCCATGGTTTCTTTAAATTGTTTTGATTCTTATATATGATTGATTGAATTGGTTTGTTTCTTATATATGTTGTCGTGGTTTGAGTTTGTGATAAAGCGGTGCCATCGAGATTTCGAGACCCTCGTATTCATCTCCAAATCAACCAAGAAAGATCAAACCTTTTTTCCGTTCTTCCAAGACGGGGATTGCAGACAGAGGTGGGTTTGTTGTCGATGACAAGGGCGGAGCCACTGAGTACGATTTCGGATTGGGGTTGAAGATGATGATAATGGTCATTAACCATCAAGGCCCTAACGAAGAAAGCTCCGCAAACATTGATTTTCCGGCGACCGTGATACCCCTGCAACAGGCGGTCGCTCCGGCGGCGCTCTCCACAAACTCCATCGGAGAAGATGAGTGGAATTTGGGGCAAATTTGTTTTAATTACAAAACCAGCCCCAGAGTTCTAAAGAAATTGCGGATTGGCTTGCATTTTTCAATAATTACATAAAAGACCTAAATTTTTAGGGTTACGCTGAAAATCTCCCGAAGTAGATTAATGTCCACGTCTCCTGAAGTAGACAGATAGACAAATCACATCCCCGTAGAAATGATAATTTATTAGTCTTAGAGTTATGCGCCGTCGTTGAGGTAAGGGGAGGTAAGTGTAATTTAATTTTTCTAATTTAGTATTTTATTTATAAATAATTTAATCGGTCTCCCAAAGTATAAAATATTAAATCCCTCGAAGTGGATGAAAGTATTTAATGTGATCGATAAAATTCGTCCCAACAGTGATGAAACAACGAATATCATCCACGTAGTGATGATCAATGATTATTATTTTGTTTAGTTTATTATATTTTAATCATTCATCTCCCGAAGTAGATGAAAAGACAATTCTACTGAAGTAGATAAAAACACATAAGAGGTACGAATGGTACGTTATAGTTTGCTTGAATCTGTTTCGGAGTGTGATTATAAGAGGTACGTTGATTTTACTTGCTTGATGAATTAAATTGATCAATTAGAATTTAAAAGGATTTAAGACATGTACATAAGGATGGATAAAATTATGTTATATGATATGTGTTTTAAATAAATCATGATTATATTTTATTAATATTTTGTTTTGGTGATGGATTGTGTCATGTGAGTGGTTTGTCCACGGATCCACACTAGGATATCGTGGTAAAAGAAGCCGAGTCCTAGAAGATTGAATCCTACTTGGTAGTGCATCTATATGGGTTAGGCTCGACTTTAAGGCTTGTGATAGAGCTGGACTGATTTTTCAATATTCATATATGCGATCGAGCTTGCGGTCAGGTAAGCCTAAACATCATATATTTGAATTATGATTTTTGTGCCTCTTGATCATGAATGATTATATATGTGTGTGTTATGAGTTCATCTCGTACATTAAATATGGATTACCATTTAGATGCTAATTGCAATATGACGTTATTGATTGCACATATAGATTTTATATCATAAATCATGTCATAGTGCTAATATACTTTGATATATAAGAATTTAGAGCATTGATAAATTATGTGCGATTTGGGGTTGACGATGCATATATGATATAAATATGGTTATTGGGGAAATTGACCATATATTTGACGGATACATGATAAATGATATCTAAATGAATTGATACATTGATAAGTTGATAAATAAATAACGTCATCATGCATCGATTAAAATATTAGCCTCATCTTTGTAGTAATGAGCTAAGATGATATTGTTTATTCAATCTTGTACTTGTAAATTATTTCATATATGATTTGTTTCATAGAAGGGGAAATATAAACTCCTGAAGTGGTTAAACTTATTTGTTTCCTGGTCACCAGAAGTTGACATTATTTATGTATCATGAAGTTGATTTGTATTATATCCCCCAAAGTAATTGCATGCAAATAAGAAAAGACATTTTCTCTCATAGATGATGATGAAATTATTGAAATTGAAATTTGAGATAGTTATTGAACCTACAGTATTTGTGAATGACATTGTTTATTGAAACAAATGATAAATATCAGAATTGATATCCACCTGAAGTGGCCAAATAAATTTTAATCATGCGTAGTGCATTTATTTTAATTTACTGAGATCGTTTTTATTATTTACTTGTGAGGTGTATATGTTTGAATTTACTTTTGCACAAAACTCAAAGTGTTTCCAGAAGAAACAACTTGTTAAGAGTTGGTAAGTCGTAAACATATGTGGTTTTAGATTATATATATTATTTGTGTTAATAAAAGTTATCTCTTGAAGTAGATAAACTTATCTCTACATATGAAAGATTATCAACGAAAGAGCATAGATGATCCAACACCTTTGATTGTGCAAACTTGTTCGTATTTGGTTTGTTATTAGTATAATTTGGCTATTTGAAGCTACATGGTATCTATGCTTTATTTATCTATTTGATTTGATTTGTATTTTATGTATATGTATATGCATTGGAAATGTTTCTTGAGGAAACCATTATGGGTAAATGATGCCAATTTTATTCAACTAATGATGATTTGGGAGAAGAGTTTGAAGCAAATTTTTGTTAAATTGTGTGAAATCGATAAGTGCATTCTTGAGAGCCCGAAGACTCTTTATTTTGGAATCTTGTTCTTAATCTACTTGGGTATGGTAGAACTCAAATAAATAGCTAGCTAAATGACCTATGGTTCATAACAACCTCTTTTATTTCCAGATGCAATATATATTGTTACCTCTAGCAGAGGACATAAAGAGGATACGGTGCGCGCGACCGTTGTTAGAATACTCAATACTGGTCATAATTTTGAAAATGATTATAGATAATCATGTATGAGTCGACTCCCACATCAAGGAGAATGTGGAAGAACAAGTCAAAGTTGATGATTTGCCTAATTTGGATTTGTAATCTCCCAAACTGTGAATGAATCATCGCATGAAAATGTTAGAATGATTTAGAGCTTGGTATATGATGATATGGAAAACCTGAAGTTGAAATATCTAATGAGTGTTTGTATAAAGTCTATCCTTGGCATAATTAAACCTTATACATATCTCCAGAAGAGCATCTAAATTAGTCCTCGAAGGCCTATTGATATAATCAAGCAATAAACTCATTTGAGAAAATGGCTCTAGAAGAGCGTCAAAACACTCTAAGTGAAGGAGTGATGATAGATAAATTGGGATAATAAAAGTCAATGGAGGACTAAGAATTGCTACAAGCAGTGGTTTTCCCCTAGTTGAGGATGTCAAAAGAGGGACCCAACACATAATAAATAGAGTACCCATGTTGGCAATATGGATCTAATATGGAAATGCTATCAATAAAATTGATATGTTGGATAAATGAGCATTTAGAAGATGACAATTAAATCAACCAAATGAAGTCGTTACTTATGAGATTATCGTTCAGGATAATGCTAATGCATAGAATGACTCGGTAGAGTCGTCAATAATAGCTAAAAAAACAGGCATGGACATCAAGAGATTGATTCGATTTCGGTCAACAATAGAATAAATTCCCCTTTGTAATTTATCTCCTGAAGAGAGTTTTATATTTATAAGGTTTTAAAAGTTTGGTATAGGTACCGAAATCTCCCCAGATTACACTAAATTGTTGTAAACCAAGAAAGATGATGTATATGGAGGATTGGGTCCCTATAGATGATCAAATACCTACAGTTTATCACGAATGATAAAATACTCGGTATTTAGGGGGAGAGGAAAAAGATATCAAGAAGTAATATATTGCATGAACTAGAAGGGAACCAGAAGTTCAATAAACTATATAGCAAACAAGCTAGTAAAGGCATTAGTAAATGCAAAAGATGGTGACAAAAGTCACATTTACAACAAATAATGCACTAGCATGATTTAGATCGAGGTTCTAGTAGTAACTTCAAACAATGGTGATATGTCCACTGGTATAAAACTCCTGAAGAGATTTCATGAACATTTACAATGTTAGAATTGATTATGAGTTGATGGCACATATCTAAGTTTGCACTTGAAGTGCTTGATAAGAATAATTAGAGCTTATAAAACGCTAAGAGCGTAATGCGATTAGTTTGTTGAACAATTCATAAGATATCCAATAAGCAGAGGATTTGTTGGAAATTAGTTGAAAGCTCTAAAAATATCTCAACATGTGGTTTGAGTGTACAAAGAGAGATATTACGATACGAAGACAAATGATCTTTTCATCTTTGATTAGATTGTGAAAGGATATTAATTGTCCAGAAGTATCGTGTCTTTAGAAAATTGGTGACTTATATGCTAAATTGAGGGGGAGAAAAGTTGTACTCTTTTCCTTAACTTTGGGTTTTGTCCCATTTGGTTTTTCCAAAGCAAGGTTTTTAACGAGACAACTCTCCTCATAAGGATACATGGTATATCCTAAATTCCAGAAACAAATAATTCATGCAAAATGGATTATTTAAGCATGAAGTTTTTGGACCTGTAACTTCAACATTGAAAAGTGTGATATTAATGGGTTTTAAGTGGGTGTTCGTATAAAGGAAAAATAAAGCCAAATTGATTGCACAAAAGCCTATTAAAGGTTACATGAGAATGTATTCACCAGAAGTGAATATAATTTGGCTCCAAATGTAAATGACGGACATTGTAAGTGCATACCCATATAAATGGAAAGAATCGATTGAAAATGCCCGAAGCATTATTATCAAAGTCCTGTCAGATGCAATTGGTTAAAGATTCTTATTAGAGTAGCTGAATTACCTATAATTGTGAAAGTGGTGATATTTTATTAGGTCCCGAAGTACCATACAAAGTTGTACTCTTTTCCTTAATCTTGGTTTTTATCCCACTGGGTTTTTCCAAGGTAAGGTTTTTAATGAGGCAACTTAAGCACCATTTAATACATCAGATCCCCAGATCAACAATTAAAGGCACACTAGGTCCTGAAGTATCTTATACTTGTGCATCCAAAGAAGCTCAACACCAATACATGCAAGTCAGGCACGCCAAAGTTAATCATGAAGACATTCCAGCTTATACACATCAAAGACAATGTTGAGATTCGACCATAAGCTCATGAAGATGACGACATTAAGAAGAATGAGAAGACTTCGAGGAGGACGTTGAATTCAGGGGGAGTATATACAAGCACTGCACTCTTTTTCCCTTCGATCAGGTTTTGTCCCACTGGGTTTTCCTGACAAGGTTTTTAATGAGGCAGTACAACAAGAGCGTACGTGGAAGGCTGCACTCTTTTTCCCTAAGCTATGGTTTTGTCCCATTGGGTTTTCCTAGCTAGGTTTTTAACGAGGCAGCTGGAGAAACAAAGAATGTACATCCAAGGGGGAGTGTTATAATATTATTATTATGTGGATGTACAAAATATACACTTTACTTAGATAGAACTTTGTCTATAGATAGATTTACTATTCCTTGGAGCCTAAGGAGTTTATCGCTATATATTGTACCGGTGTGACACCAAGAGAGTTCAAGTGAATACAATCTCATATTCTCCTCCTCTTTAATTCTTATGTTTACAACACCATCAAAGTAATTATAAATTATCATTTCGGCTATATACACCGCAAATTCGCACGTTGGAAGTAACGTGCATGCACGTCCAAAGCAACATGCAATTGGGTTTCCAGCCACCGTGCCAAGACGTGCATGCACGTTTTTATTTTAAAAAAAAAAACGTGCATGCACGTCCATTCCGACGTGCATGCTCGTCATCTTAAATCGAAGGAGACGTGCCCCTTCGTCTCCCCCATTCCGTCCCAGATCCACATATAGAGAGAGAGAGAGAGAGAGCTTGCCGGCGATGAGAGAGAGAGAGAGACACCCAGAGACAGAGAGAGAGAGAGAGAGGCGGAGGCGGTGCTAGTGGAGGCGGAGGTGGTGGCGCAGATGGAGGCTGGTGGTGGTGGTACGCAGGCGGAGATGGCGGAGGGTGGTGGTGGAGCAGTGGCAGAGCCGGTGGAGGAGGCGGTGGCGATGGAGGGTGTGGCGGTGGCGGCGGTCCCGGTGGCGGAGGCGGTGGCGATGGAGATAGTGGCGGAGGCGGCGGTTCTGGTGGAGGAGACCCTATTCCCGCCACGGAAGCGGCGGTCCACAGAGGTGTCTCATGTCCTAACCTCACTGGTATGTTATTTGAATTATTTATTTTATTTGATTAAGTTTTATAGTTTTATAATGTAGTTTGATAGATTATAATATAGTTTTATTATATAACGTGCATGATTATAATTGATAGTATATAGTTTTTATGGTTTGTTATATGTTTATAGTTTATATTTTCATGGTTTGATAGTTTAATAATTTGTTATATAGTTTGATAGATTATAATATAGTTTTATAACATAATTTGATAGATTATAATTGATAGTATATAGTTTTTATGGTTTGATCGTATATAGTTTTTATGGTTTATAATATAGATTGATAGATTCAATTATAGTTTGTACAAACTACATTGAAATACATTAAAACTCAAAGACAATAAAAAAACATTAAAAGCGATTAATATATATTAAAATATATTAAAAGACATTAAAACATATCAAAATATATTAAAATACACCAAAAGACAATAGAATAACATTAAAAGTCATTTAAAATATATTAAAATTAAAAAAATTAAAATATATTAACATACATTAAAATTCAAATACAATAAAAAACATTAAAAGCGATGCTAATATATATTAAAATATATTAAAAGACATTAAAAGATATTAAAATACATTAAAATAAAAAACATTAAAAGATATTAAAAGACATAAAAAGATATTAAAATACACTAAAATAAAAAAACATTAAAATATATTAAAAGACATTAAAAGATATTAAAATACATTAAAATAAAAAGAAAAGACATTAATAGCCAACTGGATGAAATAAATTAACACATAGAAAGTAACAGGTTCTCAACATTTCATAATAACAGGCAGGGAGGCTCTTGAAGGGGGATGGTACCCTCCGGCCAGTTAGGTTCGGCGACCGGGCAACGGTCAGTCAGATACAGGAGGAGACGGTACCCCATGATATTCACGATCAGACACATACAGTAGATGATCTCCTGATGTCTACAGAGGGCTACCAGCAGTCGATGGGGACCCCCCCCCCCCCCCGGCCGACGAGGATGACTGCTTCTGGGGGGGTCGGCCAGATTTCGATCCTCCTCGCGATGCGACAGAGGGGCAGCAACCTTCTTTGGAGCCCGCCGATATACTGAGCAGCTGCATTACTGATGTAGTTATGGGTCGACGGGCCGACAAGGGTAGACCGCCTGCTCGTCTACCCCCCACCATCCCCGAGGCATCTACTTCAGGCGTCCACGAGGCTACTACTTCCGCCACCCAGGACGCTGAGGCTTCGACCTCCCCCACATCAGCGGCAATCTCTTTGGCTTATGCGGATGACAGGATCCCTGACGTCATAGAGGAGGCTGACGACGGGCAGAGGGGCGGGTTGATGGTCAGGGGGGCCTAGAGGAGGGTGAGGGGGCAGCAGGAGCCCGCCCCCATCCTTGCGCAGGCTGCCGCACCGGTTGTATAGGTTGACCCATTCTTACCACCGGGAGATCTGCTGGTGTCTTACAGGCACAACCGAGCGTACCGGGTGTGGAGGGAGCCGACTGTGGAGCTGCCTTTGCTGAAGTTCTACCATCGGGCGACTCATCTGCTGCCGTTTGACCCGTACATATTCGAGGGCCCGGGGACCTGGTTGCAAGATCTGACACCATCGGGCATCCCGCAGTTCAGGGCCCTCCATTGGGAGGGTGTGGATGAGTTCACGGCCACCGCGTTCCTCGAGCATTGGCACCCGGAGACCAACTTCTTCCATTTTCCGTGGGGCGAGATGACCATCACGCTGCACGATGTCGCCTGCATCCTGGGGATTCGGATTGAGGGTCTTCCATGTTTGTCACACCTACATGCATCGGAGCTGATCCCCACGGTCGGTGAGTACTACCAGTTGACCCTGCAAGCCCTGAGCTCATACAGACATGCTGGCGGCCCGCCAGTTACGTGGGTGACGGACCAGTGGATTGTGAGACACGGGCCGCTCCTCGACCCCGCACCCGCTGATGACCCTGACGCCGCAGCTGATCCAGAGCAGATTCAACTCCGCACGCACATGGGAGGGGGGCAGCCAGAGGATGACCCTACTTAGCGCCGGTTTCTGCACATCGGTTACCTCGCCACCGCCATCGCCGCGACTCTGTTTGTGGACAAGTCGGAGAGCCGCATCTTATGGAAGATGTTCGGCCTGGTTTGGAACATCCCCGGGACGGCCACCATTGCCTGGGGTGCAGGTGCCCTTGCCTATCTCTACAGGGGCACAGGCGAGGCTACCCGACTAGGTGCGAAGGGTATAGATAGCTGCACGCCGATTCTACAGGTACAAAACCGCTGAATTTGAGTTATAGTTTACAAATATTTATATTATATGCTAACGACATTGTGTTTTGTGTCAAGGTCTGGATATGGGCGTACTTCCCTCGGTTCCGAGGTGATCTGTCTAGCGATCCGGCTAGGAAGGCCGACCCTCGCTTCTATGCGAAGTTCATCGCTCCGAAGGCGCCACCCTGCACGAAAGAAGCGGCCAAGCTGGCGAAGGTGAAGAAGATGCGGGACGAGGTCGACCGCCTTACCGTCGCCGATGTATGTATTCAAGACTCTAACTATATGACATATATTTCGTAACTATGAATTACGCCTGATTTTTTTAATTATAGGTGAAGTGGATGCCCTTTGGGTGTGATCTGGATTTCGACGGCGAGTACCGTCAGTCCACCTATCGGGGCACCATCACATTCTGCGGGGAGGAGGAGCCATATATGCCCGATATGTGCCTTCGGCAGTTCGGACGAGTCCAGGAGGTCCCGCTGCCCGTCATCGGGCTGAGTCAGGTCACTCGCGACGCCACCTTGAAGACCAAGTACGTCGTCATGTTTGACCACGGGCACGACAGGTGGCAGGACTTGGAGGACGAGGGTCGCTTCTACCGGCTGGCCGAGCACATACGCACCAGCGAGGAGTGTCAGGCCGGTGTCACTGCAGATTACCTAGCTTGGTACGCGTCGCAGAGCCGGCCGTACGTCTTGCCCACCACGCCACCCCATCCGGACCCTCCGGCGCCCGTCCATCCGATCTCCCTGGATCCATGGGTGGACCTCCCTCAGCCTCCAGTTATCCCTCCGGAGGTAGCGACCTGGATGCGGGTGATAGAGGGCTATATCCGGGCCTTGGCTACCAACCCTCGCATTCAGAAGATTTTAGACGATGTGACAAAGATTTTGGATGAGGTTGTACGCCATCCACTTGGACATTGATGTACATGTATAATTTTACATCTTTTGCAGTATCTGTCTTTATATTATACTTTTATGTTACGACTTTTGTATCTATCTCTATATTTCTATCTTGAGTAAATCCTCAACGAAATGGCTAATCTAGACTCCTCTCATTTCTTCTGAGTCATATTAAACGAAAACGTCAAGAACGAAAACGAAAACGTCAAGAACGAAAACGAAAACGTCAAGAACGAAAACGTTAGGGAAGGGTAGTTTGGGTTTAGGGTTAGGGTTTAGGGTTGGCTAGGGCGGGAGGGTTTGTCCGCCATCTTCGGGTTAGGGTTTGCACGTCGTTACAGACGTGGATATGATGCACGTCGTTAACAACGTGCAAAATAGCGTTCTTTTGACGCCTAACTGCCTTTTTGAAGCGGAGCGGAATAGCTTGAATCCGCACCATCCAAAACAAAACAAAGTCCCACGTAGTTCGATATGGCCAAGTCGCAAGGCAATCGTCGTCTTCAAGTTTGCCAGATACGGATACGTTTCGTATAGTGAATATTTTCGTATGCCTTGCGTTTTGTTTATATTTCCACTAATTTTATTACAGTTTCGAGACTTCACCTTTGAGTTCTCGGACCCAAGGGTTTGGAATGACCGTAACGAAATGGTTACGCATTTCAAGGACTTGGGTCTAAAACACTGCATGATTTTAGTAATCAAGCGATCATGGACGGGGGCGTCGAACCGTCAAAGCGGGGTTCTCCTTGCTTGCAAGCAGTATGGGGAGTACCGACCACGCGGGAGGAAGCTCCGAAGCACGCAATCGAAGATAAACGGTTTTCCATTTTCTCTAAACGGGCACGAAGCTCCGCCGGGTCACTGGGTTATGACCCGTCCCACAAAATCCCAAAATTAAATCAACAATTGGACAACAATTCAAATCTCCGAAATCAAACCAAAAGTGCACCTCATAAGTGATCTTCAACTCCTCTGCAAGAGGAGACTCAACCGCATCTGATGAGAAAGCTTCAAGCAAGGGATTCTCCATCGGTTTGAAGCAGAAATCAAGGGATTCTTTGTGCGGTTCGACCGAATTTGTAGAGATTGATCTTGGCGACGATGGGGACGGCAATCGGTTGAGAAGCGCACCTCCGACAGAGGTAGTGGTTGACGAGCTCGTCATCGGTGGGGTGGAAGCAGAAGCACGGCGGGAGGTTTAAATCGACGGCTGCCATTTCATTACTCTTGACAATCGATTGAATTTCTTCATCTGGTGTTTCAATCCCAAATCGATATAGCTGGAGCAGATGAACTTGGGGAGGAGGGAGAGATGTTGAAGAGGGGATAAGAAAAGAGCATTTCGGGGCCATCCAGCTTCCCCATCCAGCAAGCCTCCTTGGAGGAGGATTGAAAACACATCCACTTCTATCCCACGAACCCCCCGTTTCACATCCCACGCATCCCTCAAACATAGCCACCCAAACATGAGAGCGGGAATACCGATGCACTTTTCCCATCCACCAAACCCACTAAACACTACACCCAAACACACCCTAAATGAATGAGTCCAACACTAAACACTACACCCAAACACACCCTAAACGAAATGGTTACGCATTTCAAGGACTTGGGTCTAAAACACTGCATGATTTCAGTAATCAAGCGGTCTTGGACGGGGGCGTCGAACCATCAAAGCGGGGTTCTCCTTGCTTGCGAGCAGTATGGGGAGTACCGACCACGCGGGAGGAAGCTCCGAATCACGCAATCGAAGATAAACGGTTTTCCATTTTCTTTACACGGGCACGAAGCTCCGCCGGGTCACTGGGTTATGACCCGTCCCACAAAATCCCAAAATTAAATCAACAATTGGACAACAATTCAAATCTCCGAAATCAAACCAAAAGTGCACCTCATAAGTGATCTTCAACTCCTCTGCAAGAGGAGACTCAACCACATCTGATGAGAAAGCTTCAAGCAAGGGATTCTCCATCGGTTTGAAGCAGAAATCAAGGGATTCTTTGTGCGGTTCGACCGAATTTGTAGAGATTGATCTTGGCGACGATGGGGACGGCAATCGGCTGAGAAGCGCACCTCCGACGGAGGTAGTGGTTGACGAGCTCGTCATCGATGGGGTGGAAGCAGAAGCACGGCGGGAGGTTTAAATCGACGGCTGCCATTTCATTACTCTTGACAATCGATTGAATTTCTTCATCTGGTGTTTCAATCCCAAATCGATATAGCTGGAGCAGATGAACTTGGGGAGGAGGGAGAGATGTTGAAGAGGGGATAAGAAAAGAGGATTTCGGGGCCATCCAGCTTCCCCATCCAGCAAGCCTCCTTGGAGGAGGATTGAAAACACATCCACTTCTATCCCACGAACCCCCCGTTTCACATCCCACGCATCCCTCAAACATAGCCACCCAAACATGAGAGCGGGAATACCGATGCACTTTTCCCATCCACCAAACCCACTAAACACTACACCCAAACACACCCTAAATGAATGAGTCCAACACTAAACACTACACCCAAACACACCCTAAACGAAATGGTTACGCATTTCAAGGACTTGGGTCTAAAACACTGCATGATTTTAGTAATCAAGCGGTCTTGGACGGGGGTGTCGAACCGTCAAAGCGGGGTTCTCCTTGCTTGCGAGCAGTATGGGGAGTACCGACCACGCGGGAGGAAGCTCCGAAGCACGCAATCGAAGATAAACGGTTTTCCATTTTCTCTACACGGGCACGAAGCTCCGCCGGGTCACTGGGTTATGACCCGTCCCACAAAATCCCAAAATTAAATCAACAATTGGACAACAATTCAAATCTCCGAAATCAAACCAAAAGTGCACCTCATAAGTGATCTTCAACTCCTCTGCAAGAGGAGACTCAGCCGCATCTGATGAGAAAGCTTCAGGCAAGGGATTCTCCATCGGTTTGAAGCAGAAATCAAGGGATTCTTCATGCGGTTCGACCAAATTTGTAGAGATTGATCTTGGCGACGATGGGGACGGCAATCGGCTGAGAAGCGCACCTCCGACAGAGGTAGTGGTTGACGAGCTCGTCATCGGTGGGGTGGAAGCAGTAGCCCGGCAGGAGGTTTAAATCGACGGTTGCCATTTCATTACTCTTGACAATCGATTGAATTTCTTCATCTGGTGTTTCAATCCCAAATCGATATAGCTGGAGCAGATGAACTTGGGGAGGAGGGAGAGATGTTGAAGAGGGGATAAGAAAAGAGCATTTCGGGGCCATCCAGCTTCCCCATCCAGCAAGCCTCCTTGGGGGAGGATTGAAAACACATCCACTTCTATCCCACGAAACCCCTGTTTCACATCCCACGCATCCCTCAAACATAGCCACCCAAACATGAGAGCGGGAATACCGATGCACCTTTCCCATCCACCAAACCCACTAAACACTACACCCAAACACACCCTAAATGAATGAGTCCAACCCACCCGTTTCTTAAATTGCTTAGCCTCTCACTTTCACTTTGTTTTTATAGTTTTTTTTTTGAGATCGTTATCACCAATATTATCACCAGTGTACAAAGTAGAAATGCTCCTAATTAACAAAGATTAATGCATTCTAAATTTGTCAATACTATCCGCGGACCAAAGATTAACAAAGATTAATGTGTATAAACTATAAACAACATGATTCCATTAATTTAAAATTCCGGATTTCTCTCCTAATTTCTAGTATAAATTCTAAATTGATTACGCAGCAACCGGGCTAGTTCGTTTACAAACAATTGATTACGCAGCAAACAATTCTAAATTGATTACGCAGCAAACAACCGGGCTTGATTACGCAGAAACCGGGCTAGTTCGTTTGCAAACCCTGTAATTCTAAATTCTAATAGCAGATTAACAACAATTAACACAAGAATTAAAAACTTTAATGGTGGAGTTCGTCAATCGTTGAGCAGAAATTGAAACTGAGACACTATCGAAGTCGAATCGAAATTGAAACAACAAATTTTTGGATAAAAAACCTAAGAGCATCAACATTGGAGAGATTCATCCCGGGCACTAAACTTTTCTTTTTCTTGCCACATAAGCTTAAGAGCTCTATTCCGATTTTTTATTATTTCCACCCTCATTTGAGAGCCCGAGTCTTACGCCCTTAAATTACTTTTCACTATTTGCCTTTTTCATCTTTGTAATTAAATATTAATATTAATATTATTTATAATTATATTTTTATTTTTTTTATTACTCCTATTAAATTATTGTTGATCGGTCTAAAACCAACCCCCGTAAGCGTACGGTGTCAATTGTAGTAATCGAGTGTCAAATCTCATGGACTGTGTGAATATCAATCGCAGAACCTCAACTAGTTTACTAAGCCAAATAAGAGAAGTGATTTTTGACGGAATGAGAAAATAAGAAGAGGAAAAATAACAAATTGCAAGTGTTTGAATATATGATGAGAAACATTCCAGAGTCAGGGTTTACCACAACAATGCATCTTCGATAGACTATATAATTTTCATGACTGAACAAATTGAAAAGAGATATTTGAAGGTAAACTATCTAAAGTCGTTATCGCTCAGCCCACGCATGTTACAATAACTATTTCCGTTTCAATCAATTACCACTCAGCTTGCGCATGTTGCAGATTAATCAATCAAATTGGAATCTTTAAGCACTTTAGACCCTAGCGAACAAATCGATCAAACAATCGCATGCGCGATCCGCATAATCAATTCAAGCCTAGGTCGTCTACGATAGTTTATTATCCTCAAGAGAATTAAATAGATTGATCATAAACAATTCTCAAGTTCAATCCATGTTTTCCAATAAAATTAACAACTTTATCTATATATCCAATCTCAATTCACAGCCGGCGCATATTGAACATCAAAAAGATTCCAATCAATCATAGAATTGATCGGATTAAGCACTCATGGATCAAATCAAACGAACAATAGAATTCATTCAGGCAATCATCACGCACATGTCTATCTCAGCATCGTTGGGATCACCCCAACCCAGAACAAGAAAATTAGCCAGACATGAATTCAGACACAATCAAAGAATTCACGATGAAAGAATATAAGACTAGATTACTAAAACGTATTCTTGAATCCAGCAAAACAAACATTCAAGAAGAAATCTCTGAAAGAGCCTAAAGCTCTCAATGTCTGCAATTAGCGTTTCTAACGTGAAAAGTTGGATGTTCTTTCTCCAACTCTAATTCTCTATATATAGTCCTAAAAAAGATCTGAAAATAGTCCTAAAATAATAATAAAATATACCAAAAAGTCGTCCAATAAAAGATAAAAGTGGATAAAAATCCTGAAGTAGTAACGCGGAAAGAAAGGTATCGAGTCGATACTTTATAGTATCGAGTCGGTACTTGGCTACTGTAAAGATTTCTGGCTCGAAACGTGAAGGTATCGACTCAATACATGTGGGTATCGAGTCGATATGTCGTGTTTTTCTCTCAGCTCGTTCTATCGACTCGGAATGCTTGGATACCGACTCGATACCCTATGGTTCCGGGTCGATACTTTGACTCAGCATCAGCTTCTTGGCTCGATTTCTCCATGTTGTAGGCCGAATTTGCGAAAGTGGTCAACATAAAAGTTGTAGGTCTTTGAATCATCTTTCCAACAAGCTATAGAACGTCTCAATCCTAATTTTGTGGAGTGCAAACGACTCATTTTACTGAGATGTCTCCAAACAGGATTTGTCCGGAAAACGTCGATTCGACAATAGGCTCTTATTAGCTTGATTTCTAGCACTTGAGACCACTATATAAGACTCTTTCGGCGTCCATGAACATATCAAACTTGGCTTCAATGAATCTTATTCCATCATGATTCTAAATCGACATCGAACAAGCTCCAAATCCCCTGAAAACAAATGGAACACGAGTGTAGACATCTATTCTAGGAACTAAACCAAAACCTATATAAAAGACATGCAAACCATATAAAAATGAATTAAAAATGACTATAAACTATTACCTATAGTATGTAGAATATGATGATATCAATTGTTAAATGGGAAAAAAAATATAACAAAACATAGCATTGAAATGGAAACAAATGTTCCACGGTACAACGATATAAGAAAGGAAGCCGAATACAATTTATTTTTATGTGATAAAAATAATAGTAGCGTAATATTTAAAAAAAATGCAAATTGGGTGTCTACGGGTAGATAAAATTAATTCACACTTGAATATAATTTAAAAAAAACAAATTACAAAAAATACCAATAATTGAGATTTTAACAGGTGAAATGAAATTGTCCTCGTTTTGCGCGCTATGAGCCCCTAGAAATGGAGCTCTCAAATAAGGGCTCGTGTGCGGGGGGGCGGGGCTCTTACCCCTTTGCTTTTTTTTTTCTTTTTCTTTTATGCCTAGGTGGCAATTGGAAGGGCCCAAGGGCCCTCCAATGTTGATGCTCTAATAAATATCAGGATATGAGCGAGATCGAAGTCGAATCGAACGGAATTCGTTGCCAATGCCTCCCAGCCTCAACTCCGAGCACGCTGAGCTTCTGCATCGCCGCCGCAAATGCATCGAAGAACACCTTCTGGCCATTCTCGCTGCCGGCGAACTCGCCAACGAACGCCCTCGTCCTTGCATCGGCTTACATCGCCCGATCGGAGGCGAGCATGCCTAATCCCCTCTGGATGTTCGTGTACTAGACATAGTCGAACTTGTTGGGAGTGATGATGTCGTTGAACACATAAATCATTGGATTTTGGGAGTAATCCTTTCAGGCCGACCTCAATCCCTGCGGCTGTAATCATAGATCTCGGGGGCGAAAACCTTGCAGTGGGAGAATCCGATGGTGTGAGCAAAGATGTAGAGCGACGGTGTCGCGATCGGTGAAGCCATGGGAGCTGCAGGGGAGTTGTAAGGAGGAGGAAGACCGGATCTCAGATCTGGACGCGTTGAATTGGGACGAACAGGGAAGGGAAGGAGGGACGAGACAGTAGAAACGGGGTTAATTAATAATATGGGTAGATTGGGGATTAGAAAAAATTTATGGACATTTAGCAAAAAGGTAGTTTTAGTGGACAATTAGCAAAAGTAATATAGTAAAGTGGACATTTAGCCAAATATCTTCTAGTTTGTATACGAATTAGTTATTTTCAAAGTGCGTATTATTTTCGGTTCACGGTTGATTGTTTGTATTATTTTTGGTCATTTTTTTCTTAACTATATACAGAGGAAAAAGACAACAAACAGAAATATGAGGGCTTGGATCTCACTGCCGAGTTGAAATATTATCTTAATAATTAATTAAATTAGGGAAATTCTATGCCGAGTCGAACACTATGGGTCTGTATGGGCGGGGTTAAAAAAAGTGACTAAAATTTAAAAACAATTGAAATTAAAAAAATTATGTAAAATAAAGGTTGAAAGATTATGGAATAATATAAACACCACATGGGACAAAAAAAAAGTTTATTTGTAAAAAGTAAAATTTATTCGGTTGTTATTAGGGGTATTATGGTAATTTCAAACTAAATAAACCACATAAACACCAAAAAGCTTGTTTCTTTAGCTTTTTTTTTTAACTATAAACTTGCTAAAATTAGCACTCATACACAGCTCAAAATTTAAACTACCTAGTTCTACTACTTTTTTTTAGTAGTTTATAGTGCAACCATACATACCCTACATGTACGTAACGCGTACTATGTGTTACACTAAATTATTTGGGTTATAAATTCACATTTAAAAATTTTAAAAATTATTTTTAAGTTTTAAACAAAAAAATGATGAAAATCATATTTCAATTTTTTAAATTATATTGTACAATATTCAATATTTAATTTACAAACCTAATAATATAGTTGTTTGAAACTTAAAAATATTTTTTGGAATTTTTTTAATATAGATTTATAACCCAAATAATTAAGTGTAACACATAGTGTTTAGGGTTTATGTCGTATTGTTTTTTGGAATTCCATGCTATTTTCTACTCCCTTCGTTGTGACCCTTCTTTAAGATGATAAAAACTATATGAAACATCCATCTTTATATAATTTCTTTTAACAAGTTCGTACTTATCAATTGTAACAACGCAATTGTTAAATTTCTTTTTATAAAAAAATAGATATTTTATATAGTTTTTATCCCGAGCGTGTCAAAAAAATAAAAACGACATGTATTTTTTCTAATGGAGATAGTACATATTTGAGCACTCCGTATATAGAAGGTACCTATGTTACACGGAAACAGAAACGGAAACCGAAGGGGAAACGGAAACTGAAACGGGGACACGGCAATCCAAATTTTGTAGGAAACGAAAACGTCGAGGAAACGGAAAGATAAATTATATGTTCATTTAAAGGTCTAAATAAGAGAAATAAACGTATCACCAAATGATACACATAGAATGCATCATTAAGGCTACAAATTGAAACCCCGTTCAAAATGGTGTATACTAAATCCCGTCAGGGTCAGAAAATATTATATGGATTAAGGAATTATTGTGCTCCCCGAACGTCCTGTTTGTTTTCGGGAGTCCCGTTCACATTTTCGACGGTTGATTGATCTTCCCTGTTCAGCCTGTATTTGCCCCATCTTCTGGCATCGGGTCGGTGTTTTGGTGTGTTTGCTTTTACTTTGTGATGGGTTGCAGTATCGGGCGTCCTGTTTGATCGGCAACGGATCGTGGTTGTGTTCGTGGTCTTCGAAGATCCTCCATTTAGGTGGTGGCAACGTCGGTGATCCACACTTCCTCAGGAGTTGCCCTTTCTGGCTGGAGTACTATCGTGACTCTCGTGAGTCTTTGCACTCTTCCGCGTTCTTGGAACTCATGACGCGTCCTGGTTCTCCATCGACTTCTCTGCTTGCTGACGTCTTGTATGGGTTGATTGGGTTTTTCTTTCTTCATTGTTGATTTGTGTTATTAGGTCTTGGTATTATTGACAGTGTTCCGGCTGCCAACTTTGTCGGCCTTCGAGTTTCAAGTATACCTGAACTCGAATTTTTACCTAATTAAAAAAAATACCTCAGTTCCCACTATATAGATAGCGGAAGTCCGGATCGTTCCACCGAAGAGAGGACAACACTTTCTAGAATAGTTTTGCGCTTCAGGATCTGGGAAATCACTGCAGGAATGACTCGGTATCGACCACTACATCGACTTGTCAGGTCGATATCGGGTATGGTGATCAACGTCGATGGGTTCCTGCAAGATCTAACAACACAAAAATCAGTAGCAAAGGTGTGTCGATATTTACTAGACCAGTCGATATCGAGGGTATGGTCGAGGGAGTGATGTATGTCGATTGGTTTGGTTGTCTTCCAGCAGCAAAATAGAACAAAAAGTAAAGGAATTTAGGGTTATAAACAATATGAAAAAGACTTATTAGGCTATGAAATTGGTGAGTGATTCCTTTGCACTTCTCTATGAAATTTGCTGCTTTAGTTTTTTTTTTCCTTGGTATGCAAATTGCTTGTTGACATGCACATTAGTGCTTAATTAGGGGTTTCTGTAGGATGAAGTGTAATTCGATAGCTTTATTAGGCTAATAAGGGTATTTGGATGTGGATTTGTATGGTCAGTTGGTCAAAAATTGGAAGTGGCAAGGGAAGGTTAAGGTATATGCATTTCCCAGTTAAATTGCTAAAAAATCGTGAAATTCTATTTGAGTTACCGATCTTTACTCAATCTTGTTGTCATAATATTTCCTTGTTGTCAACCATGCAACTCATATGTCAGCTCCATCGAGAAATTTGAAGAGTTTATTAAAATGAGAAGACTACAAGAAAAATGTTAAATTCAGTGATAGAATATATCCATTGTACTTCTTTTTTCCTTCGATTAAGTTTTATCCCATTGAGTTTTTTTTATAAGATTTTCAACGGGTAAAGTCGCTGTTACAAACAGCGACTTGCATATTATATATATATTTTTTTTAAAAATGTTGAATTCAATGATAGAATATAGCCATTGAAAAATGTTGAATTCAGTGATAGAATATATCCATTGCACTTCTTTTTCCCTTCGATTAAGTTTTATCCCATTGAAAAATATTGAATTCAGTGATAGAATATAGCCAAAGTAGGGTAAAGTCGCTGTTACAAACAACGACTTGCATATATATATATATATATATATTTAAAATCCGGGGGTAAAGTCACTGTTTGAAACAGCGACTTTACCCTACTTTGGCTAAATCGCAAAATACTTTGAAATGTTGGCTATTCTCAAAATATTTTTCCGTTTTCTGGCTATTTCGAAAAAAAATTCCAATTTTGCAATATTAGTCATGTGCATCGAAAGAAGAATGTTATAATATTATTATGTGAGTGGATATATATGGACGTACTGAAAACCTTGGTTCCTTCTAATCTCTTATATGCAAATGTTACATTGAAACCCTAATGATCGAGTAAACTAATTCCTCCTAGCCTCTCTTTTTTCCGTCTATCATTCTCTACTCACTTTTTTTTTTTTTTTGACGCAAGATAAGAATTAGGTCGGGTCGGCCGCAACAGAGGCCCTTCCTAGCGCATCCTTCCGGACGAGAACTAGCAGTTCTAGATCATCCTCACAACAATCGTCGGCAGGGGATACGTGGGCACTACGAGCAAGGTAGTCAGCCACAACATTAGATTCCCTGAAAATATGAAGAATCGCAACATAAGTAAAGGACGAGATATCAGACAGAATATCAGCTTGTAGCATCTCTATTGTCCAGGGCCATTTCCAATCCCATAGTAGAGCTTTTATCACTAGTAAGTTATCTCCTTTGATCAGAAGAGTAGATAGTTGCAACTCCTTTGCTCGTAGCAAACCCATTATGAGTCCGAGATTTTCGACGTAAATCACCGAGATATTTGTGCAAACTGACCTGCCCACAGAGACAACTAAACCAGCAGAGTCACGGATGACAAAACCATAAGACGATTTGCCACTCGAGAGTACCGATCCATCAAAATTGAACTTATAGCAATTTTTGGGGGGTTTATCCCACTTCCCAAACCGATTATGAAACCTAGTAGTCGTAGCACTACCCCTAATAACCTGGTTATGTATACTACTATGAAAGCGACGGTTGGGGATCAACGGTTCAGTCGGATCGTCATCTAACAGCTTAGATTGTTTCCAACAATGTGTATTTGTGTTGTGGAACATCAATATTTCATTGATAGTTACCATGTTAGTATGATAAAAAAACGAGTTGGTTCCTAAAGAACCACATGGCCCACCATACTGAGCCTAGAACGACAAATTTGTTGGTCCCAATCGCACATTTTATCGCAGTAAGTGGAATCACATTGCCCATACCGACAGTAGCAGTGATATAGCCCGGAATGTAGATACGTAAAGCTTTAAGGAAATCAGTAGCCATGGGGCAGTGAAAAAGAAGGTGATCACCCGATTCATTTGTATTGCCACAGAAAACGCAGCCAGCAGGTACAACCACGTGCGACTTTTTGTAATCTGGTTTTAGTCGGAAGACCATCACGAGAGATTTTCCAGAGGAAGTTTTGTACCTTAGGGGGCACATCGAGACACCAGATCCAATCGCAATTGAAATCTGGCAACCCGACGTTTTCTGATAAGAAGGAGTCTACAAAGGCGGTTGAGAACCAGCCATTTTTGCTAGGGCCTCAGTATAGACGATCCATGATTGGGTTGATTGGCAAAGTTAAACCCATGATGTGGTCAATATCATCTTGTTTCAGAACATTTGTTAATGAGTTGTTTATAAATGTTTTGTCCCATTGGCGGTTGGTGATGAAATGAGACACCAAAGCGCCCTTGAGATTATCCGGGATGGGTCTCAGTGTTTTGGAACTCAACGGCTTCTGGAAGGCCCAGTTATGGGACCATAAATCAATGGTTTCCCCGTTGCCGACCCTCCACTGTAGAGCAGGGAGGAACTGAGGTCTGATGGACATAAGGCGGAACCATTGCCACGAGGTGTGACCTTTTTTGTTATAACTGGAAAGATCGTGGCCTTTAAGGTATTTTTTTGAGATAACACGAACCTGTTTTCTGGTTCAGAAATTATTTTCCAAAGAAGCTTCATCTGAAGAGCTATATTCATAGACTCCGCCTTATGAATCCCCAAACCACCTTTCATTGTGTCCGAACAGATTTTGTCCCAACTAATCAGCGGTGGTGCTTTAGATGTTTTGTTCCAAAAAAATTGTCTATATATACACTTTTTCAAGCTCATGAAGAATATGAGAAGGTAGTAGGAAAGCTTGCATAAGAAAAATCGGTTTGGCACTAAGATTTGCTTTGATAAGCACTCGTCGCCCTTCGGCTGATAGATTCAAGGCTTTCCATTTCGTGAGTTGGTTTTTTTGTCTTGAGAACCACATCAGCGAGTGTGTCCCTATTGATCTTTCCGTTTACGACAGGGCAGCCCAAGTATTTGTCGAAATTGTTTGCCTAAGGAATGACAAGCACTGCAATAGTAGATGCAATGGCGGTAGGAGTCGTCTTAGGAGATGCTTGGAAGCTGGATTTATGCAGATTCACCTTTTGTCTCGAAATTAAACAGTATCTGTCTAAAATAGATAGTATAGATGTGCATGCCGAATCGGAAGCTTTGCATAAAATAAGAATATCATCAGCAAACGCTAGAAAAGGAACCTTGATACCCGGACGACCAAATTAAAGTGATACCAAGGTCCTTACTTACTAGCCCTTGGTTATGCAGTGTACGTGCTAATACCTCATAAGCTAAAATAAAGAGAAAGGGGGAGAGGGGGTCTCCTTGTCTTAATCCTCTAGTGTGTTGAAATAATGTGGTTGGTTCATCATTAACGAGGACCGAGTAGGATACAGTTGAAACACATTCCTTTATTCTGTTAATAAAAATGTCGTTGAAACCAAACTTTGATAATACTTGGAACAGAAAAGGCCATTCGATGCGATCCTATGCCTTTTCTATATCTAACTTAAGAGCAACCATGCCCATTTTTCCTTTCTTCAGCCGAAACGAATGCAAAGCTTCATGAGCAATCAGAATATTGTCCTGGATAGATCTCCCTTTCGTGAAAGGTCCCTGGAGGGGGTGTATTAGTTTGTCGAAAATGTTGGTTTACCGTGCTGAAATCACTTTAGCTATGATTTTATAAATTGTAGAGCATAAGCTGATAAGTCTGTAGTGGTTTAAACTGCAGTCGGATCATCACATTTCGGTAGTAGAGTAATGAATGTATGGTTTGTCTGATGCAGTAGCCTGCCACTAGTGAAGAAAGCTTTTGCCAACTTTTATTACAGAAGGACCTACTGTAGGCCAGAACTTTTGGCTACTCGCTTCTTCTTTTGGCTTATCGCAAATTGCTTATATGCTTAATTATGTTAATTATATGGTCACAACAAAAGCCAGAAAATAAATCAGATGTAATAGATATTTTGCACAAGTTGTTTACTTCATACCATGACGTACTACTAGCTAGGTTTTTGTTTTTGTGGTCAGTTTACTACTAGGCTTTATACAAAACAAAATATCACTTGTACGTGTATAGCTTTAGTTTTAAAATTATTATTATTATTATTATTATTATTATTAAAATAAGAGTTTATAGAGAATTGGTGGGGAGCCGAGAAACAATTTGGACCCTACTCCTTTAGCAATAGAAAAATCAACTCTAGTGAAAATATGCGCCGCATTCCAAGCCCCAATATCTTGAGCTTGAGAAAATTTCTAGATTCTCTTTAGAAAGGCTATGATACCCGACTCAAGTTCCCCCAACGCAGAGAAAGAGAAGGGTAAGAAATCATAATCAATATCTTTGGACTTATCTTGATACTTGACCCGCTTACGATGGGCTGCCTTGATCACCACCCGCCCTGGAACAAAATCAACCATCCCAGATTGCGTCAAAGGGGATGACCCTGTCAGGTCAACACAAACATCCAACCCTTCATCCCATGCGTAAGGAAGCATGTCTATGGGGAGGAGGGGTTTCCCGTCTCCCCAACAAAGGCTAATATCAACCTCTTTACCAACTAAGATCCCAAAACAAAGACAGACATTCACCAAAGTGTCACGGACAACATTATGTCGATATTTAATCCCCAAAATGCATGCACACGACACAACATGATCTCCAAAAATGTCTCCCGTAAATACTCGAGAGCAAGAAGAACAAGTTAAGGCTCCGAAATGGAAAACAAAAGGATGCCTATTCGACAACACAACATAAAACGATACGTACATCTTACCATTCATAGTCTGACACGTTGACCCAAACATGAGATCAGGACATGCCTAACTCCTAAGCATATCAGTAGCACGGTCTCCACGCTGAGAACTTCACAAAGCCATCTGACGCCGCGATAAGAAAAAAGTATTCTTCGCATCTTTCGTAATCCAAGCGAAATATATGTCTGTCAATTTCTTTATGAGTTTGGAAGCTGCGACCTCACTCGGATTAATCAAAATATCAGCCCCTACTTTTATGTTAAAGACACATCGTCATCGAAGACATCCAATTGTTGTGACATCTTCATGCATGTTGGAGAAGCTTATTCTGCAGGTTAAAAGATTGTAAACGCAAAGCCATAAATGTATAAAAGAAAGCGGCACCTGCAGAATAAACACCGAGGCCCCAAACATGAAGGGCAATGTGACGAGCTTTCATTGCTAATTGTCAAAACCCAACCCATTAACAGAGATAATACATTTCAAGGTACATCGAAGAGCTAGATGAAACTTAAGCTGTGCAAACTCGAATTAAATTTGACCTGTTTCCCTTAATAAAAAAAGGTTGGTTGATTCAATTAAGTAATCCTTTTCCTTTCACTAAGAGACACCTTTTTCCCTCGTAGCTCGGTAGCTACTCTTTGGTTTCTTTATTTCTTTATAGTGCCTATTACGTGCTTTATTTTGTTGGACCATGATTATCAAATAACTTGTTAATTTATAACACTCGTATGTTTCCTTTTTCTAGCACCTCAAATTTGCCATATTAGTTTTATAAATATATCTAAGAATTCGTTTTCATTTTTATTAAAAGTCTCTTCTACTTTATTTTCTCTTCCTCGACAACTTTATATCCCAATATATATTTCAAGTTTGTGCATTATAATTAGGGAAATTCTGTTTGGTACCCCTAAATTTTTGACAATTTTAATTGGTATCCCACACTTCTTTTATTTTGATAGTACCTCTAAGTTTTGTTAAAAGTTTGACTCGTGATCAAAACTCATATTTTCTCCTTTTTAATGAATAAACTCATCCTTTAATTTTCCCTTTTTTCACAACAAAAAAAAAAAACTTTTACTTTTAACATTGAACAAACGTACCTATTATTTAACTGAATTCAATACAAAATTGACAAAACCACCTTTATTTTTAAAATTTAACAAAATGAAATATTATTTCCAAAATTGTTGTCACAAAATCACCCTTGTTTCCAAAATAAATTTGGAACAGATATACTACGATTTTTCAAATTGTACGAAAGATATATTATTTTCCATACCTTGAAAAAAAAACGTTCATCATTTGCCAAAATAATATTTAACCTATAGTTCACTAACTTTAAACATTTGTAAAAGTGTTTGATCAATTTAACTAAATAATGGATTATAATTTTATTGAAAAAAAATTAAAATATATTTGTATCATTTTCTTCTTTTGTAAAAGAAAAATATAATAAAACATTGATCATTAATCTTATCTTATTAGGTTGTATATATATGTATTCCAAACATAAGAAATATATGAATAACCTCTTCTTTTATTACTTAAAAAAAAAGGTTTTAGGAGAAGTATGGTTTAAGAACTTTTTTGTAATTTATAAGTTAACAATTTTTTTTTGCATAATAAGATGGTGGATTTGTGCGAAGTTTTGTAAATAATGAGTGGTTGTTTATGTGTAATGTTTGAAAAATAATGAGATTTTTTTACAAAATATGAAAAATATACAGAACTTTTGCGTAATATTATTAAAAATAATGGTTGATATTCTTCAAAAAAATTTGGAAACAATGGGTGATTTTTTTGGAAATAATGTGTGATTTTGTTAAATTTTAAATATAAAGGTGGTTTGTCACTTTTGTGTAATTTAGTCATATAATAGGTAGTTTTTTTTTTGAGAACAAAGGTAGTTTTGTTCAATGTTCAAAGTAAAGGTTTTTTTTTTCAAAAAAAAGAAAGAAAAATTAAGGGCGATTTTATTCATTTAAAAGGAGTAAATATGAGTTGTGAACGTGGCCAAACTTTTGAAAAAACTCAGGGATACTGTCGAGACGAAAAAAAAAGTGTGGGACCCCAACCGAAATTGTCAAAAACTCAACCAAACGAAATTTCCCTTATAATTATCTTTTTAAAATCAAACTTAATGAAAATATTTTATTTTCTTTAAAATCTAAATTATTTGTTTTATAAATTTTAATCATTTCGGAATTAAATATTAAGTTTGTATATCAATATACATGGTCCAATTGGATCGGGTGATGGTTAATGTTAATATATTTTTGAAGTATGAGTACTCTTCACATTTTCTTTTGTGATATAATTAATCTTATAATATAATCAATTTTGATAGTTTTTTTATATAAAAAATAATATTGCATATATGAACAATAATTCCAGTATATCCCGCTAAAAGCAGGGTTTATGGGGTTGAATTATACAGACCCCTTTGTTGTCTAAGTCGATAAGGTTTTTATGAGGGACCCATGATAATTAATAAAAATAACATACAAACAAATAAATAAATAGATATAAGATAAAGAAAGAGCAAGAAGGAAGCAAGGTACATGAAATGTCTCCAAACACTCTGACACCACCCGTAGCTAGCTATTGGCGGATAAAAGAGTGTAAAATTCATAATTTGTTATGATTTTTTTTTGGCAATTTTTACTAATTATAGGGATAAATGAGTGTAAAATGAGTAATGAATCACAAAGATACATTATCTTAGCTGTGAGGAAGGGTTTTCAGTATCTTGAGGTCATGAGTTCAAACCCTATTAGACCATGTGCAACCATGAATTTTTATTACCTTATAGGAGTTATAGGTCTTAAAAGTTAAACTCATGATTGTAAGGCAAACCTTAAAGAAAGAGGTTGGAAGGGGTTATCTCTCTCTACCAAGGTAACTTCTTCCCTTTTTATTTTTACTTTATCTTTTTTCTAAATACACAAGTGGGTCACTACATCTTATATTCATATTTATTTAGTATGTTAGTAACTCAAATGTATTAATAATATGTTTTATTATTATTTTAATATATAAATTATACCATTAATTTTATTTTATTTTTCTTCATAATTTGAGTATAATTTTTCCTATTATACCCTATCTTAACTTATCATATTTTGCATTTCTTTTCCCATCTTGAAAATCCTACAAATATGTATAATCCTCTTTTTCTCCCAAATCAACAACCTATAATGTAATGTTATTATTTTTGTTCATTTTCATCTATATGAAATAAAAAAATATTAATATCTAGCACTTATGAATTTTATTTATAAATCAAAATAAATGAGGTAGAAAAGGTGGGGAACAAGGTAACCCCATGGTTGTAAGGATAACCTCTAAAGAATAGGTAGAAAAAGTGGAAAATAATTTAGAGAAAAAAAATATATGAGGTGTCAACTTAGGATAAGGGGATGAAATTTAAAAAGGAGAAGAGGTAACCCCATGGTTGCTCATGCTCTTAGCATCTTAGCTGGGAAGGAAGGGTTTTCAGTATCTTGAGGTCATGAGTTCAAACCCTATTAGCTTCACTTTTTCTTAATTTTTATTTCTCTTAGTTGTTTTTCTACTAAAAACACCTAATTAAATATAAATTTAAGTTTTTTTTTCCAATATATTAAAAAAAAAAGGGATTATTTTCGAGATGTATACATATAAAACAAATTCTCATGTTTTGGGTATTTTTTTAAAAATATCTATTGAAAAAGGAGTATCTGAATCATAAATTTAAGGTTTTTTTTCTAATATATTTAAACAAATAATTTATTTTTCATACATACATGCAAAAAAAATATTTCAAATTTTTTTTAGCCCCCCCCCCCAAACCCAATTTTTTTTTTCAGGATCCGCCACTGCAGCTAGTCCTCCTCGACGTGAATAACACTCCTTCATGGTATCCTATCACACATCATCTCTCTATGAGTTCCAAAGCAACAAGGTCCTATCTAATCATTTCATTGTAGTTTTTCCTCAGTTGCCCTCTTCCTCATCAAACACCATCTGTCAACCTATCATATCTGCACACTAGCGCACTCAGGTCTCTTCTTTACACGTGTCCAAGCCACAAAAGTCTTGACTTTTGTATCTTCTCTCTAATATTGACTACCCTTACCTTCACGCGGATAACTTCATTTTGATCTTGTCAAGTTTGATGTGTTTGCACATCAATCTAATCATTTTCATCTCTGCAATAACTCTCTGCTCTTGTGCTTTCTTAATTAATCGCTCAGCATGCACTCTGCCCCGCTCTTATAATAAAGCGAGTCTCACCACCACTCTTTAGAATTTATCTTTAAACTTTAGTGGATCATTTTTTTTCCCACGTAGGACTCTCGATATACCTCTCCATTTTTACCACCCAACCAAAATTGATACTTGATGTCCTTATCTCCATCATTTTTTTTATCACTAACCCCAGGTATTGAAATCTATCTTTCTTTGGTACAATATACTTGCTCACCCAACCTAAAGCCACTATCCCCCTCACCTTCTCCACTTAAAACAAACTCGGCCACATACCATACCTTTGTCTGATTCAAAATGAAACCTTTCTCCTTTAGTTTTTCTCGTTGAACCTCTAACTTGCGCATCCATCCCTTCTCTCATCTCATCCACCAAAATAATATCAACATTAAAAAAAATACACCAAGGATGCATACACAATCGGAGGCATAACAATTTTTGCATGGTAATATTAGTTTTTGGTGATATGTGTGGTAATTTATACTTTATAGTATAGGTAATTAAGTTTTCAATAGCTCAAGCAAGCTAAGATTCATTTAATTTTGAATTCATAAATTATTCTTTCTTTCTATTTTCCTAAATGAATTGGAATTAGGGTTTTGTTAGATAAACTAAGCAATATTACTGATTTGATTTTATTGAATGGATGGGCCAGGTTGATTTTTCAGAATATAGCACTTAATATATCAAAAAGCTAGAATATAGCACTTAATATATCAAAAAGCTAGCCCCCCTTTGCAAAAGTAGCCCCCCTCCTTTAAATTTTGCAAAACTAGCAATTAGGCCTAAAAAATTGCAAAAGTAACAGGTGCCCCCAACTGGTTATTCAAGGTAATTGTAATCATCACACAATACGGTGCCCTTGCAAGGAAGTTCAGGCGATAGAGAGGGATTGAAGACGATTGAGAGAGAAGCACCTGAAACCCCTTTCGACTGCGAGAGAGTTCTGCAGAGAGAGAGAGAGAGAGACATAGAAGGAGGAGTTTCAAAATGAAGAAGACGATAAGAGAAAAGATATTGGAGGCGTTTGAAGAAGACGAATCCTCCATCCACACATAAATCAAGTAAGTACTCATCCTTCCTCTCTTGAACCCGAAAACGTTGTAGATTGTCCCATTGTAGATAGTCAACCAAGTTGGGGAGAAATCGCGTTGAATTTTGTTTTTTTTAACCTTAATTTTGTGGGAATTGGAATGTTTGGGGGCAGTAACTATTGGGAAATTTAGGAAGTTGTGATGCGCAAATGGTCATGGAAGTCATCAGGGATGTGAAGACGAAGTTGAAATTGAAGGTCTGAACGTGTGTGAATCGAACTGAAAATCTCGATTAATTGGTGGATTTTAGAATGGGGGGATTGTTACTATCACGCAACTTTTATTGTCATACATTTTTTTTGTCACACATTTTTTCTTTACTAGCACACATTTTTTCTTTTCTGCCACGTATTTTTTCTTTATTGGCACAGATTTTGCAGTTACTGAAACTTGTTTTAGCAACATATAACCTTTAGTGTACATACTTGTATCTCAGGTATAAAAACAAGTGACTCGTAGTTAGAACTAAAGGAGGGAAAGTCGTGCCGACGCTGTCGAGCAAGATTAGAAGAACCAACCGTTTCTCCAAGATTGGGAGGGCCAACCATTTTTCCAAGATGGTGCTCCTTTGCTATATGGACGACGCCCTTACCACTGCAGATTGGAAGTGGCTCCTGGATAGTCCCCTTGGGGGAATGTGCTTGTTTGGTGATTGTTTTAGGTCTGCAGAATTTTTGTTGTGTTAGGACTCGTGCATTTGCTTGATTTTGATGATTTTAGGACTCGTAAGAAACTTCCTATTGTTGTTTTTATAACTATAGGAGTATGTTGGCTTTAGTTGATTTTATAACTCATAAAGATCTGGCCTTGATTGTTCTATTTGGACTTTGCTCGCTTTTGTTGTTTTAGGACCACATTGTAGACATTGAAGGAGGGAAGGTCATGCCGACGCCATCGAGCAAGATTGGAAGGACCAAACAACCATTCCGGAATGGCTCACCGGAAAGGACTTGTGGGTAGTACCCATAGGTCCCCGGTTCGAACCCCGGAATGGCCGCTCTTTATTTACCAATTCAAGGAAGGACCAACCGTTTCCCCAAGATTGAGAGGGCCAACCATTTCTCCAAGATGGTGCTCCAAGATTGGGTCATAATGCTTACAATAAGAGGTTATAGTTGTAGATTATTGTCATTTTTTGCTTTGTTTATAAAATGTGTCATGCTTGCATGTTTTGGCATGGGAGTAACCAATACTTGTTTGTTGGTGTTCGTGTTTTCTGGTTACTGTGGGACTGACAATACTTGTTTGTTGTTGTTAGTGTTTTCTCGTCCATCAACATTGCTCTGTTTGAACTTGGGCCTTCGAACACCCAACCACCTCCTCCCCTTTCCCACCGCCTATCGACCACAATAGTAAGAAATACGAGCTCTTTCTCCCCTGGACTCATAAAAGCAGAATATGTTTTTAGCACTTTCGATGGGGATATCAAGAGGAGGAAGTGCATTAAATGTTCCATGATATCACCCCATCTCTCTTCAACCTCTCAACCCGGATGAACTCTTTTGTTTGTTTCTTCCTACCCTCTCCCATGCTGACACGTGTGTTGTTCTATGCTCTCCTCTACCCGGGTGCAATGTTTAATTTTTTTTTTGGACTTGCAACCGGTTGAACATGTTCCCATTTTAATTGCAAAAATAGCATTTGCCTCCCCCATGCAATTTTTACTGTGTTGCTGCTACTTTTGCCAAAGCCTAACAATTTTGGTATATTTGTGCAACGAAGAAGCTAAATACACCCCAAATCCTGCACGTCGGATTTGACGTGCAGGGTTGAAGTGAGTTAATTAAATTTTTTAACGTGCTAATTAATTGAAAAGGTCTTCGCATTAATTCCGATGTACACTTTTGATGGGAGATTTACGGTGTATCTAACAACACCCTTGTGCAATTTTGCCATGATTTTTCTTCCTATAAAATATAAGGATTTAGAAAGTATCAAATCCTTCGACCAAAAAAAAGAAAGTATCACAACATCAAAACCTCAAGTCTTCATAGAGAGGATGGGGATTTGTGTTTCTTCCAAAAAAAGATCAAAATTAAAGTCAGAAAAAGAGGAAAATTTTGGAAGATAAGATGGAAAGAGCGAGATCGATTTTTTGTTCTACGCCTTCAAAAAGATCCCGACGGTGGTAGATGGCGGTCTGAAAGCTGGCAGCTCGCTGTCTTCGGGTGGTTCCAGGGCCGAGATGGGCGCTGGTGGCTAGGGGCTGGGGGTGCGGGTTGCCTTCTCCGGCGACAGTTCATGTGTCTCCAGCTGAGCTCTCTTTCCCTCGTCCACTCTTGCCTAGCTCAGTTCCTCCTACTGAGTTGTGCGAGTGTTTTGCTCCGCCTCAAACTTCTCCTTCGGCGGTGGTGGCTTTTCTAGGCCGTCGTTCCACCCTCCCAACTTCTCCTTCATCAACTGTTGCATACGGCTATCCCCTGGTGGACTGCTGGTCTCCTTCCCCGGGCGTTTTGGTTGCCGCCTGCCACTTCGGGTGGTCGAAAAACAAAACCTAAAGTTTTTTTAAAACACCAGGCTTCTCCCAGTTTTTTCCAAAATCAGAAAAATTACAAATCTAAACCCAAACCTTCAAAACCAAAACCTCAGCACAAAACTTTTAAATTGATTTCTTATTATCTCAAAAAACTTGGACTCAAAATCTCCCCTTTTCAGGTTCGATTCCTTACATGCAGCCGGAATGCTCTGCGCAGCAATCCAAAGTTGGCACCGCCTCTTCAAACTGATGCCAAATTAAGTGGCTTGGAGCGGGTCTTGTTCGACAAGGCTTGTTGCCCAGTCACAGCTGAGATCAAGATCATTGAGGCATCAAAGTCAGTTGTAGTAACGAGTATGGCTCGAAACCTTGCATGCAACCGGAACGATCAGTGCAACAACCCAACTCATCTGCATGCGGCTGTCAAGATGAACATCATGAGGCGGGTGTTGGTCGAGATGGCTTGCTGCCTCGTTCCAGCTAAGTATTTCGATGAACCCATTCTCTTCTTCTTTATAGTCTTAGAGCATCCCAGCAGCCCTATAAAATTTTACTATAATCATCACCTAGTCGAATTAGTAGTATTGATTGATTACTCTACCCTCTTTCCTATGAACTGTTTTTATATCAGTCTAGATTGCAAGCATTATATGAGCTTTCAACTGTACTTGATAGGCTACTCTATCTTTACTCTCGCTTTACTAAGATCCAACTTGTTATATGATCGATAATGGTATCCTGAATTTACTTATCACCATCTACAAAAAAACATATCTCGGATTTGTAGTGTTGACCTCAACTTTTCTTTTTGTTCTATCACTTTAACTTATCTTGCTATGTTTATGGTATGCCCTCTTCTTCTGAAAGCATGTGACTTACTACTGCTATACCACTATGTCGGTTGGCTTATGCATGTTGGTTCATATCTCTTCTTTCTGAATGGAGGGCGGAATGCTTACAACTCCAATGCTAAAGAAGAAGGTATGATCTTCTCCATATACTCACAACAAAACTCGGCTATACTCCCCACTGGATCACCTTCTGGTATCTTCGTGGTGGAAAGCCAACCCAAACCTTCAACACAACAAGATTTAAACAACCCTCTCTTAAACCTTTATGCAACAAGCAAACTCTTCAGATATCAGGTTAGCAATTATCAAATCTCAGAAGCAAAAATTCGAACAACGGACATTGCTGAGACTCCAATCACCTCATCATGTAAAGCCACCTCAGGTAACAAATCTCCTCCTTACTACCAATACCGAAATGAAACTTATATGAAAAATTTGAATGACAAGCTATGTAGCATAGCTCTTAACCTTTTCCATGATTAGAATCGGCTACTGGAACATCAGGGGTTCTAAGAGGCCTCTTCTTTGACAAGAAATTAATCTTATCAGAAACAACAACAAGATTGATATCCTAGCCTTAACAGAAACAAAGTCAGGTGAACCTCCTAAGGATAATCAAATTAGGACGGCTGGATTTCATAAGGTTATTTGTATTCCCTCCTCTGGTACTAAGGGTGGAATATGGATCCTTACTAGAAATCACAGAATTCTAGACAATTCAGTCATTCTAGAGCAAAATCAAAGATTTCTCATGCTGAAAGTCACTATCGAACAGCTAGACCTAGTCATCCTTTTTGTTTATGCTCCCTCAATGGAACAAGAAAAAGAGGGCTTCTGGCTTGAAGTCAACTCTATCGTTAACAGACATATGCTTCCTGTCTTAATCATAGGAGACCTCAATGATATAGAAAACGACACTGAAAAGATTGGAGGTTGCACTCCATCTCTATCTAGATTTCGCAGACTTAAGAAAATCAAGGAAGAACTAAACCTTCATACTATCCCCTACGTAGGATCTCCATTCACATGGAGAAAGAACAATGATATCTCCAATACCTATGAACGTCTTGATAGGGCTCTAGCTCACCAAGAGATCATGTCTCACTTTAAGAATATAAGAGTCCATCATCATCCTTTCTCCTCCTCTGATCACTGCCCTATCACCCTACAAATAGGCTCCTCAGATGGCTTTAAGGGAGCTCCCTTTCGCTTCGAAATGGCCTGGTCCACAAATCCCAATTTTGAACCCATAGTTAATAAAGTTTGGAAGAATAAATTTGTCGGATCATTCGCCCATGTATTCATGCAGAAACAAAAGCTTCTAAAAAAGAACATAAAGGAGTGGTGTAAAAACCATAAAAATAATATTCTCAAGCAACTAGAAGTGGTCGAAAATAACATTCAGAAGTTGCAACTAGACCTCCCCTGGGGTTCTTTATCAACCAATGACATCAGAAAGCTTGACAGATTAGAAAAGAAAAAATCAGCACTCTTAGAATACAACCTGAGATTCTGGAAACAAAGATCCAAAATAAAACACCTTCAATTAGGAGATAGAAACACTAGATACTATCAAACCACTGTCAAAATCAAGAATTTCAAAAATTCCACTGCTACCTTTATCACCAAAGATGGCATCCAACTAACTGACACCCAAGATATTTCTAACTAAATCACTAAAGAGATGTCTCATAGATTTATAGCCCAACCTAGATCCCCAATTTCAAGTGATCAAATAAAACATATAAAATCTCTAATCACTTCTAATGACAACACCACCCTCCTAACTCCCCCCTCAAATAAAGAAATCAAAGATACTCTAAGTAGTATGGCGGAAGATAAGACCCCTGGTCCAGATGGTTATCCCCCTGAGTTTTATTTAAAATATTGGACAATCATTGGATCCTCCTTATGCAAAGCAGTTAAAGCATTCTTCCATTCTGGAAGTATGTTATCTGAAATCAACCAAACCTTCATTGCCCTCATACCAAAGGTTGAAAATCCTTTAAATATCAATCACTATAGGCCTATTAGCTTATGCAATACTATTTACAAGCTCATAACTAAGATCATAGCAAACAAACTCAAACCTATTTTACCTAAACTGATTAATCCGTTCCAATGTGCTTTTATAGAAGGAAGATCCATCCAAGACAATACTCTTATCGCTCATGAAATCTTTCATAACTTTCACAAACAAAAGGGAAAAAAAGGATGGATGGCTCTCAAGTTAGACATGGAAAAAGCTTATGATAGAATCAACTGGGACTACATTAGAGCTACTCTTTCTAAATTTGGCTTTGCACCTCAATGGATTAACTGGGTCATGAATTGCATTACAACAACTACATTCTCAGTCTTAGTCAACATTCGTCCTGGCACCCAATTCAAACCTAGTAGAGGGATAAGACAAGGAGACCCACTTGCCCCTTATATCTTCATCCTCGTCATGGAAAACTTAGCGCAAGAACTAATAGAAGAAGTAGCATATGATGATGCCCTGATAGGAATTAATTTAACCAAAAATGGTATTCCTATTCCCTTTCTTACTTTCGCAGACGATACGATAATTTTTTCGAGAGCCTCCCATAAGAGTCTCCACACGATTAAAAATATACTCAATAATTTTTCAAACCTCTCGGGGCTAACCATTAACTATAACAAGAGTTCTCTTCAAGTCTCGAAAAATATAAATCCGAACCTGGCCAACTCCCTAGCCCGTGATATGAACATCCCGATTTCCAAAACTCTAGAGAAATACCTTGGTATCCCGTTAGTAAGGGGAAGAGTTTAAAATGTTGTATTCAACGAAGCCATTGAGAGTCTGAAAAAACAACTATCTAAATGGAAGGCCTCCTCTCTCAGCCGGGCGGGGCGTGCAACTCTAATACAAGCAAACTTGAGCTCCAAAACCAACTATCTAATGCAAAATTTCCTCCTTCCGAAAGGTATACTAAACCAAATCGATCAAATTCAAAAGAATTTCTTTTGGAACAAACTTCAGTCAGAAAGGTACACCCCATTAATTAGTTGGGATAAAATCTGTAAACCTAAAGAGAAAGGAGGATTAGGATTGAAACTTGCGGAGGACATGAACATCAGCCTCCAAATGAAATTACTCTGGAAAATTTACTCTGAGCCAAATAACATTTGGGTTAAAATCATAAAAGATAAATATCTCCAAAAGGAAGGATTAATGGAAAGAACATCGCATAATACATCCTGGCAATTTGGAAGACTACTTCATTTAAGAGAAAAATTCCTTCAAGGATTACTATGGATAGTAGGAAACGGAGACTCCATAAACATTTGGAAAGATCACTGGGTTCCCAATCATATTCTCACAAGCTTTCAAGAACATCTGGATCCCGACCTTAAAGTTAATCAGTTGTTCACATCTAGTAAGGAGTGGAATGTTCCCCTCCTCCATGAGATTTTCCCCAATAACATTGTCCAACAAATCATCAGAATTCGAATTCCTAACTGGAACACTCTTGATAAACTAATTTGGAAACTTACCTCAGATGGCCAATTTACTACTAGATCGGTCAGACAAATGGTTAATAGTAGCAACAACTCTACCGAGGATTACAAGTGGATATGGAAACTAAACCTTCCCCCGAGAATAAAAAATCTCCTTTGGAAGATAACAACTGATAGTCTTGCTACAAAGGAGAGATTAAATAGGTATGTCAATAGAGTTCCGACTTGTTGCTGTTTCTGTAATGATAGTAACGAAGACAACAACCACCTTTTTATCCTTTGTCCATTCACTAGAACTACTATTGCTGCCTACGAACAAAGGTTAAGTAAAGCCACACCACTTATACCCAATTCTTGCACCAAAATGAGTGACATTTTGACACTTGATAATAACAAGAAATCTATCGAAGAACTCTGCTTTATTTGGCAAAAAAATTGGGAAGCTAGGGATGAAATGATCTTTAGAAATAAAAAGCCGGACACCCCTTACCAGATGGCAATAAGAATTATAACGGATCTCAGTGAATGGCATGGTGTAGCTAAAGCTAAAAATGTACCCTCAGCGTCAACTGTAAAGAGAAGACGCAATTCTAAATGGACCAAACCGCCTAGGACTATCTATAAAATCAACGTAGATGGTTCTTTGAAACCCACTGGCGATTGCCAAGTGGGGGGGATTATTAGGGACCATAATGGTTATGTGATTGATATCTTTAAATCTGAAACGGAAGCAAGCTCTGCCATCCAAACAGAAGTTGTTGTGTTTTGTGCAAGTGTAAACTTAGCTCTATCTAAAGGGTTACGACGAGTCATAGTGGAAGGAGATTGTTTGGAAGTCACCAAGGCAATCAATGATAGCAAGTACGTTAGATGGGAAATTCTCCGGGAAGTGGAACTAATCAGGAAACTTAGCTCAAGCTTTGACATCATCGAATTCAGACACTGCTACAGAGAAGCAAACAAGGCAGCTGATTTTATAGCTAAGTCTAGGAATATTTATACGTTTTCAAACATCCCTACTTGTAGGGATCTTTGTAACATCATCCGTATGGATGATCATGGTGACATCTTACTTCTGTAAGATCCACCTAATTTTTGCCTACTGTAAAAAAAAAAAAAAGTATCAAATCCTATTAATCTCCAATCCAATGTGACATCACTAATGGATGAGATGGAATTAGACCTGTCAAACGGGTCATTTGGGTCGGGTTCGGGTCGGGTCACTTCGGGTTTTGGGTAAAACGGGTTCCAGGTTTTTCGGGTTGACTCGAACCCGGGTTTGACCGGGTTTTGGGTGATTTCGGGTCGATTTCGGGTTTGACAATTATTTCCTTTTTAAATTAAAAAAATCATGATTTGATAATTTTGTGATAAATTTTAATTATATATATATATATAAATTAATTATATATAATTATAAATCAACCGGCTCAATCGGGTCACCGGGTCAATCGGGTAAATCGGATCAAAATTACCTGGTCAATCAGGTCACCGGGTCGAAACCCAGATTACTCGAAAAATTTTGGGTTTTTCGAGTTCGGGTCGGAAAAAAATTTCGGGTCAAAATTTCCGGGATCGGGTCAGAATTTTTTTGGTTCGTTCAAGTCGGATCACCGGATCGAGTTGTGTTTTGACAAGTCTTGATGGAATTAAACATATATAGAGATAACTTATATCAAAATGGGATTAATATGGATTGGGACATGCTTTATTTGTGTTTTTGTTTTCATTTTCATGGCCAAAGTGCATTTCCACGTTAATCTCTCATGATTGTACGTTGTCGTCTTTGCCATTAGATGAGCTTATATATACACATTCACAACACAATAACACATGCATGAACCTCTACAATTATTTGAGAGCAATAACTTCAGTCATAGACGGATTTAGGCGGGGGCAAGCGGGAGCATATGTCCCCGCTTTTATCCGACAAGTCACCTATATTTGTTCTAGGCATCGATAGCTTCGTTTTGATATATTATAAGCATGAATCCGATAAACGAGTAAAAAGCTATGACTGTTTGAAAGTTAAACACAGATTAATTATTTCAAATGTCTTTTAATAAAGCATGATTCTTTTATATTTTACTTATTTTGATATTTTAACAATATAATTCAACCAAAGAGCTTCGAAACAAGAGGTTATATTACTAAATTCGATAATTATATAAGAAGTTATGCAAGTTTAAAGTTTGTACATATTGTTACACGTTATTGAATGCTAAGAGAACAACAAGGTGCATATTGACTTTGTAGGTTTCAAACGATATATTTTTAGATGAAAAAAATGTTGTTATCGATTAAAATGACATCGTTTTATCGTTTAAAGAGAAAAAAAATATAACAACTACTGACACAATTTTAAATTAAAACATCACCATTTTGAGAAAAAAACACTGTGTTTTGTACTAAAAAACGTATGTTTAAACTAAAATATCATTGTTTAATCTAAAATATCATAGTTTTGGTTCGATAAACATACTATAAAAAAAGCTATCGAAGAGTGAATCAACAATTTGTATAAAACTTCGCCCCCCCTTCGATAAATTTCTGGCTCCGTCCCTGACTTCAGTGGTTCGATATATATTAATTTCATTCTTTCCCTTAATATGAATCAATTACAAATCAATATCAGTTTTTCTATCCTAGTCTCTTGGGCATAAAATAAGATACTAAATTAAGAAAGATTTCCTATAAAAAAGATAAGTGGTCCTAAAAATCTAATTTAAAAAAGAGAAAATGATAGGGAATATACCAAAACTTTGGACCTCTTGCAAAAATGACACCCTCCTTCTAAAATTTGCAAAAGTAGCAAATAGGTCCAAATATTTGCAAAAATAACCGGTGGCCATCACCTCTTTTCACATGTTACCCTTCCTGTTGAATTGAGCCTTCACCGCTCCGCCTTCTCTCCGGTCATTCCCCGCCCTCCACGAGCCACCTCCGGCCACCCAACCACCTGCGTTCGAACCCTCTCTCTCCGGCGCACCCACTGAGCCCATAACCCACCCGGTTCGTGCCCACCCAACCACCACCGTTCGAACCGCCACCCTCAACTGCCCATCCAACAGAGAGAGAAGCCCGGGAGGCGATTCCATAAGGGAGAAGACAATGAAGAAATTAAAGGAAAAAGCTTTGGAGGAGTTTCGAAGAAGAATAAACCCCACCCCCCGAGAAATATTAAAGGCGATTGAAGAAGAACAACCCCCCGCCCACGCAGAAAGCAAGTAAATACTCATCCTCCCTCTATTGAACTCGAAAATTTTGTAGATTGTCCTATTGTAGATAATCAGCCAGGTTGGGGAGAAATCGGATTGAAATTTTTTTGAAACCCTAACTTTGTGGGAGTTGGAAGATTTGGGGAAATTGAGGAAGTTGTGATTTTCAAATGGAGATGGAAGTCATCGGGGATCTAAAGACGAAATTGAAATTGAAGGTCTGAACATGAGTGAATCGAACTGAAAATCTCGATTAATTGGTAAATTTTGGAATGGGGAAATAGTTAACGTCACTGATTTTTTACTGTCATACATTTTTCTGTCTCACATTTTTTCTTTACTGGCACAGATTTTTTTTTTACTGGCACGGATTTTTGTTTGAGCAGCAACAATGGTGATGTTGTGTCTTTTCGTGTGTGTTTTGTTGTCCTGCTGAGATGGGTATGGAATGATGTTGGATGTGGTAAAGGGGAAGGTGAATGGTAGATGGAATGAGTGCGTATTATTTTGGAAATCGGAAAATTTTTGTGGATTTCAAGATCGGGGGTGTTTAGTGACTAATTACCTTCAAAATATAATGCTAATAATGGGTTATACTTGTAAATCGTTGTAAGTTTGAAATATGTTGTGATTGAAACCATTAATGTTACACTGGACGATGTCATTTGAGAGTAATGTAGGTTTGTTTCTAGGGTTGTCATATGTGTATTACATAAGTTTTTTTTATTGTTGACACTATTGTGTAGTTGTGTATGTGTGGTGTTTATTTCATTCTTTACTTGTGTGAGTTACCATTTTGAGATTATTTGAACATGTGTATTTGTCGGACATATGAATATGTGAACATTTGTATTCGTGACATTTGTGTAGTTGTGTCATTTGTGTAATGTTATCTGTTTTGGCATAAACATTATTTTGACTGGCTAGACATATGTATATACTGGCTAAGATTATTGTTAAAATGGGTATTATCTGAACACCTGTATGACAGATTAAGTAGACAATGAGAAAATTGAAAAGAAAAAAAGTAGCGACGCCGTCGAACAACAAGGTATTAACTGTAAACACTTCTCGGACAGATTAAGGGCCTTCTTTTTGTCTTGGTGATGTTAAACATGTCGTGTCGTGTGATATTTGTGCAGCCGACACTAGCCCTTCCTCTGGAAAAGTATTTTAGATGTGTGAGAGACATGGTACGAGCTCCAGGGGCGACTCCTCCGGTTTACCATCAAGGAATTTTGCCTCGTCACCGACCTCAAATGTGCTAGAAGAAATCGGGACTTTGAGGAGGAGAATCACAAAGATGACATTCAAAGCTTCTTTGGAAGGGAACTTTAGTACTTCGTAGTGTTTGGTTTACTTGTTAAACATTTAATCGTTTCCACCTTTTGGATGACTTGTATTTGATGACTGATAAGTTATGTTGTGGACACTTTTTTATATTCATTATGGATGGTTGTTGTGAATGTTGCGGTATAACGCATTTCATTTGGGTTTAATGGCCGATATTCTTAGGTTGGGAAGTTTCTGAGATAGATAAAATATGTCATATGTTATTCTTTTATCGGCTAAGACATCATTGTCACTGGTTAGATAATAGTATTTACTGGCTAGTAAGCATACAATGCAATGGGTTATACTTATCGTTGTAAATTTCTTTCTATGTGTTGAAGTATGTTGTGATTGAAACCATTAATGTAACAATGGACGATGTCATTTGAGAGTAATGTAGGTTTGTTTCTAGGGTCAGTTATGTACATTCAAAACCACCAAAACCCCAAAGTGTTAGTGAGTAAGAAGCAAACTAACAAAATACTACATTTGACTACGCAAAAGAAGAGTTATCCCACTAGACATCGATTTCTTCACCTTACCACCACACGCTTGCTTATGTCCTCCGACGCTTCCGGTGAAGGAACTATCCTCGAGACGGGTACCTGCTTGTCTATATTATTTTGCTCCTAACGGACCCAAACGGCATGCTCTCCTCTATGAGCATTGCCCCCTCCTCCATATCCACGTCGACAGCTTTACCTTTCATCTCCGGAGCAACGATTGTCGGTTCTACCCAGGTTTTCTGGTTTATCTTGCCAGTTGTGTGAATTTCCATGCCAGCTAAATTGTTATCTTTGCCATCCAAATGGTTATCCATGCCATACTCCAAATTGAGATCAAGATACGATATACACCCAACTTTAGTTCGAAATTTTTTTTTCCATAAACATATATAAAGTGGGTGTCTATAGATAGATAAAATTAAATTAAGTTCAAAAATTAATTTATTTTTTAATTTTAACAAATAAAAATTGCTGAAATTTAGTTTAAAACAATTAAAATTGGTCTCTTCCCCCCCCCCCTCTCTCTCCCTTTGTAGCCTTTACCTTCCACCGGCTGTGAAGGTGCCCAATTTATTTGCAAAAATAATATGTTGTTACCCCCTTGCAAATTCTACACCCAATGGTTATTTTTGCAAAGTTAATTTTTTTTTTGGTATATCCATGCAAATTGACCTTTAAAAAAAGGCTAAACTAATTAAAATTTTTTAAAAAAATATTAAATTTAGAGTTTTATCTTATACCCCAAGGGTATATGATAAAAAAATCGAATTAATATATGTATCCATATATACATGGCGTGCTCGGCAATTTTTACACACACACACCGATTTTTCGATCTCTTTATACTTTTATGAAATATTTAATTACCATAAAGTTCGATCCTCATACTATGCGCATATATATCAATGAACTTAGGTTTAATTTAGTGGATTTCCAAAAAAAATGGACATAATTAAGTAAATGTCCACTTTTTAAAAAAATTAGGTAAATGTCCATATTTGACACTTTTACCCTTCCTTTCCATCCCTTACCCTTCCCTTCCCCCTTTGACCCTTACTCTCCCCCTTCCCCCTTTGACTACTTTTAATTTTGATATTAACTAGTCAACATTGACCAATTAAGTCAATGCCTAGATTTGATGACAATTATTTTTGGTGACAGCGGTTTCTGATAATTTTTTTTGGTGACAATTATTTTTTTGGTGACATTTTTTTTCTGGTACAATTTTGTAGTAAATTTTTTCTGATGACAATTGATTTTTTTTTCTTGGTGACAATTGTTAGTGACAATTTTTTCGGTGACAAATTTCAGTCAAGGCCTACATTCAATTTTTTGGTGACGATTGAGTATATTTTTCTGGTGACAGTTAATTGTGACAATTATTTTGGTGACAATTGATTTTTTGTGACATTTTATTTTTTCCGGTGACAGTTAGGGGAAAATCTTTTCTAGTGACAATTGATTTTCTTTTTTTCTTGTGATAATTGTTGGTGACAAAAAAAATTTGGGTGACAATTGATTTTCTTCTACGGACAGTTGCCAATAACACTTTTCATCGGTGACAAATGGGGTTTTTCTGCTAATAGATGATTTTCCCGATGACAATTGTTGGTGACAACTATTAATGACGAGGTTGATGACAATATATTGTCACCATGATATTGTAACCTTAAAAAAATTGTCACCATAACATTATATATCACCAAGACATTGTCACCAATTACATAACACTGTTTTGATATTGTTTAATCAACCGTATTGTCACCAACTTATAAAAAACATTGTTACCAACCTCTTTTCAATAATCTATTGACACCAACAATAAAACAGTGGAACCAACCTATTTTCATCAAGCTTTGGTCATAATCTATTGTCACCAATTACAAAACTTTGTCACCAATCTAGTGTCAACCGCCTATTTTTAGAAATTAATTGTCACCAACGACAAAACAGTGTCACTAACCAATTGTCACCAACTACAAATCCCTTTCATCAAACTAAAATGTTTACAATGCTAATGTTATCACATTTGTCATCTAATAGTAACACATTTTTGTTACAAAACTGAAACCCTAGACAAGGGGATCATAGACCCAAGAGGGGCTAAACCCGAGCAGACGGAAATTTGATGTATAGTATAGTTTAGGGTTTAGGGTTTAGTCTTTAGGGTTTAGGGCAATGTGAGTACAGTACCAATGTTATCATATTTGTCATCTAATATTAACGCATTTTTGTTACGAAACTGAAACCCTAAAACTAGGGGAGCATAGACCCTAGAGGGGCTAAACTTGAGCAAACGAATAATTCGATGTACAATACTATAATGGCATCACATTTGTCATCTAATATTAACGCATTTTTGTTACAATAATAACCCTAAGTAGATGAAATTTGATGTACAGTTTAACTTTGTAATACTTAATCGTCAGACTACATCAACTTGCAAAAATATCAAAACAAAGGGAACAGTTGAGACATTCATACTTACCATCCAAAATAGGAAGACCCTCTATAGCTATCCTCTCTCTCTATACGCATCCATATACTTGTCTGAAATAGCTTCAATACCAACATGAAATGCAAGACCCTCGATATATTTGATGGTATACATATCACAACTTCCACTACAATTGAACAAAATGATAACAAAAATTACATTATAGCTAAATGAGATTTAAATTCCATTTGTCACAAAAACAGAATATATATAACTCTACCAATTGTCACCAATCTAAAAAAAAACAACAAAATAACAACATAAATTCCATTTGTCACCAAAACAGAATATATAACTCTACCAATTGTCACCAATATAAAAATAACAACATAAATTCCATTTGTCACCAAAACAAGCACATAAGCAAATAAATTCAAACTCCACCATCATCAATTTCAATCTGTTTGGTCAAAGATCCATCTCTGCATATATATGAGAACATAAGCAAATAAACTCAAACTCTACCATCATCAATTTCAATCTGTTTGGTCAAAGATCCATCTTTGCATATATATGAGAACCAGGTCTCCATCTCAATCTCATAGCAAATATATTTAAGTAGAAACCAATTAAATCAAATAGAAACTGAAATTAACAAACAGAAATTGAAATTGAAAGGAAATGAAGAAGAAATCAGACATCTCATTCGACAATCAAGTACTCATCGTCGCTTCATCTCTCTCAGAGTACCACCAACCCCATCCCAAAGTGCGACGCCTCCAACTCACCATAGGTCGACGCCCTCACCGCTCCCGTCTCACCGCCTCCTCCAAGTTCCTCATCCTCCTCCTACTCTCTCCTTCCCGTCGGCGAATCCGCTCCCAATCTAGCGTCGTCGCTGCTGCCGCTCCATCTCGATCCGGCAGATGTCGTCGCCAGAGCAGCGGAGGAGATCAAGGATCGAATGCTCGGTGTGTGTGAAGCCATGTCTACGGCTCGTGTTTATGCTGATGTCAATGTTCGCCTCCCCAGGGAGTACTAGGATTATGAATCGCTCGCTGTTCAGTGGGGGTAATGAAATTCAATTCGCGATTTCTTGAATTCCCTACACTTTGTGCCTTTTGATTTCGCCTTGCATCTCTAAGACGATGACTTTGCCGAAGACAGCGGAGGTGGCAGACGAATTCGGCGAAGAATGGTAGGATCTTTCGATGTCGAGGCCGACGATGTGCTTGATCTGGCGATCAGCGGAGATGAAGGAGAGGAAATCGGAGAGGGGGGGAGAGCAGATTAGATTCGGTGGTGATGACGGTGGCGATCGTGGCAGTGGTAGCAGATGGAATGGAGGAAGAAGAATGGGGGAGACGGGGTTGTGATTCAGAGGCGGCGAGGGAAGCCATGAACTGAAGGAAGAAAAGTGTTAAATTAAAATAGGGGTAGTTTAGGTATTAAGATAAAATTATGGACATTTACTTAATTGCTAAATAAAAATGAACATTTACTTAATTACAAATCCTAAATGGATATTCTACCAAATTTTTCCATGAACTTATCACTTTAAATGAACTTGAACTCATAAACGAAAAGTAGAAATTAAAAATTGGGTGAACTAGGTAGGTAAAAAATAAATTTGTACAGATAATTTTTCTTAATAAAATCTTTAATTTAATAAATAAATAAATAATTTTTTATTAAATTATATTTAATTTTTTTACCTATTAATTTTTAAAAAAAAAACAAGGCTCGGTTCGTGTCTGCCTGAACTCGTATATAATAATTTTTCAAGGCGTGTTCTAGCTTTTATATCTGGGTTAATTTATTTCCTTAGAAGTAAAATGCGGCCTAAACATAGTGAAAATCATTAATTGATAAGGTCCATCTGAATATTTAATTAACGTGTTTTAGGCTGCCAATGCTATCTAATAAATGTTTTGAATATTGTCGCAACCACTATATACAACTATTGAACCTGCTAACACTATCATTCAATATGCCAAACACACCCTTAGGCCTTAGATACTAATTAGATTGATCATCTTAATATAATAATATTGGGAAAACTAATTAAAATACCCCCACCTTTGGGGCTAAGGTAAAAATATATCTTCAACTTTTAAATGTAATAAAAATATCCCGACCTTTGAGGGTAGTGGTAATATATTACCACAAGATTTTTCACGGGTAAAAAATGCTAACAAGACAGTCTACGTGGATTTTTTTACAAGAGTTGTCTTGAACGGTTTCCTTGGAAAAATATAAAGAGTTGGATCGGTTCATACCCAACACATTTTTCTCCCTTCTATCTTCTTCTGTGGTCGCCTCTTGAACTATCTTCCTGACAACTCATAGTTCCTTTTCAATGGCAGTCTTCCTCCCCCATGGTCACCTATCTTGAGCTGTCTATCTCACATTTTCTTCATCTTTGATTCGTTCACGAACTTGGCTGAGCAAGTTGTGTTTTTCCCCTCTTTGTTGTTGTTGTCGGTTTAGTTTTGTTGTCGGTTTGGTGTTAGGAATAGTTGTGTTGTGTTAATTTGAGGCAATTTTGATTGGAATAGTTGTTTGGTGGAATCAATTTCTTTTTTTAGGTTTAATTTTGTTGTCGGTTAATTTTTTTCCTAAGGAAATCGTTCAAGAAAACCCAGTTTTAGTGCTAATTTGTAAAAAGGATTCCACACAGGCTCTTTTGTTAGCATTTTTTACCCATGAGAAAACCTGTGGTAATATATTACCACTACACTCAAAGGTTGGGATATTTTTATTACATTTGAAAGTTGGGGATATATTTTTACCATACCCCAAAGAAGAGGGTATTTTAATTAGTTTTCCCAATAATATTTGCCTACTGAAAACCAAAAAAAAAAATTGCAATCCAACCCTTCACCAAATCCCAAATATTCCCCCACTAAAGGAACTACCTAGCTTGAGATTTTGTTGTTGGTTATTTAAAAGGATTAATACTTAATAGTGTTTGGCTGCAAAATCTATTTGCTGAAATCTTTGTGGTTTCACCACATTTGTTATGAATTTTAGGCGAATGCAAAATCTATCTGCTAGTTTTTGTACAATATATAAAAAAATAGTAAGCCAATATCACAAGGACAAGTTGGCACAACGGCAAGGATAGTGGAGGAATTAAATTCCGGAACGTTAGATCCCATGTTCGAGTCCCATTACCACACCTTTTTTGAATCTGTTTTTTTTTTTAAACTGAAGCGACAGCAACTCACAATCACGCACACAGCGAAAGCGAAACCCCGAGTTCCCGCCCCGACCACCGCCGCCAGCTCCACCTCTGGCCTACCCTAGCACCGGGCACCGCAACCCAGCCCTGCCGAAGAGACCTCCGGCCTACCCTGGCACCAGCGCCGCACCCTGCACCACCGCAACCCAGCCTTGCCGAAGAGATTAGTTAGTTTCTTCTTCTTCCTTTAAATTTGATTATTCTTTAGATCAATTCGTTGAGACGAGAATCAATTTAGATTAGAGTTTGTGAATTTGAAAATCAATTTTGGGGAAATTTCAATTAGGGTTTGTAATTTCGAAGTGATTCATTGTTCAATCTTTTTTAGTTAGTTTTTTCTTTCTCCTTTAAATTTGACTGTTCTTAAGTTCAATTTGTTGAGATGATAATCAATTTAGATTAGAATTTGTGGATTTAAGAATCAATTTGGGGAAATTTCGATTAGGGTTTGTGATTTGTGAGAAATAAATTTGTGTTTTGTGGTTTGTGATTGTGGTGAGAAATAAATTTGTGAATTTGTTGTTTGTAATTTGGAATTGTGGTTAGCGATTGTGGTTGTAAGAAATGAATTTGTGGATTTGTGATTTGGAATTGTGGTTTGTGGATTTGTTTCTTATAGGAGTATAAAATATGGACGAGGATTAATTTAAGTTGAATTTAAATTAGATTGTTTTTAAGGTCAATTCGTTGAGTTGAGAATCAATTTAGTTTAGAATTTGTGGATTTGAGAATCAATTTGGGTAAATTTCGATTATGATTTGTGATTTTGCTACTAAATTTGTGGATTTAAGTAGCAATTTGGGGTAAAATTGTGGATTCGAGAAGAGTAGGGAGTTTTAAGTAGAATTATATATATATTGATAGAGTTTGGTTTGAATGATTTGTTGGATTTAGGAAAGAACATTAGTTATAATGACTTATTTGGTTCATATAGACAAAAATCTTGTTTAACGAGCGAGGAGCGTCAATCATATCGTCCTTTGTAATTTTCAGCCCCTCTCTAGCAAAAATTCTGAATCCGCCACTGCACATGCTTACATGGTGATTATAATAACTACTGTATGTACATACCGAATCTCAAAGTTATAATCCGTACATTTCATGCATGCTATTGTTGTGGTAATTATATTAATGGGGCCTTTGTTTTTCAAAATTAGGTAGCAAGTAACGCTCTAGATATTAATAAAGCAAGCTAATTTATCAGAAATTAGGCGCGTGTGTATATATGCATATATGTCAATTTACTATTTTATTTGGATTGCAATATATATATATATATATATATATATATATATATATATATATATATATATATATATATATATATATATGAGGACGTATTGCAACTTTGTTAATGCATTTAAAATAGGTAGTTGTAACTTGCAAGTAGGAAATTGCTTTTAGCCAATACCAGCAAAATAGAGGTTTTGCATTTTTCGCAGGCCCATAATTGTTTTGAAATTTTTACCGAGTGGTACGTAGTATTGGTTAACATAAGGTTTCAATCAGCGTAACTTTGTTTTTGTTGTGTTTAAACTTGTATATTGTAAAGTTAGGTTTGTAGGTGGCATGAGCATTTAGACTTATGTTAACTTTAGGACCACTTGGGTGATGAAACAATTTGCACCTAAGTAACTTATGATATATGTGGCATGACTCTAAGGTTGCAAGAACTCCTAAATACTTTGGTGTTTAGGTTCACTTGGCTTATAAGAGTGATGACTATATATTATATGTGTTATGTGTGTGTATTGTTTCATCATAGAGTGGCTCAAATCGGGTTATACAGAATTGTGCCTATCTGTGTTGGGCCTGACCTGCTTGCCTGGTTACTTCTGTATTGGGTCATTCTTACCTTTGGAGAAGCTCTTGTAACCCTAGCTCAGCTGAGGGCTATATAAGCCTCCCCCGGTTATTGTAGCGCCTTTTGAGCCTCACTTTTGTAAAACCCTAGTAGAAGGAAAGAGAGAGAAAGAGAGAGCGGCGAGGATGGCTCTGATGTGAGCTCCTCCAAGGAAGACGGTGGTTCAAAGGGTGTCTCTAGTGTTTGACGACTCTATCTCCGTGAGGAACTTCTCGGAAGTTCCTCGGTCGCCTTTTCAGGGGGCCTTCCTTTATCTCTTCTCCTCCAGTTCTGTATTCCTGGTTTGAGGTTCCTAGGTTCCTAGTTTTTGTGCTCTGCCGCCATAGCCGAACTTGTAACCTGCTTCTGATGCTTAGTGGATACTGGGATCGGATCTCCCCTCTTGAGATCCCGCAGAGTAGGGTTTAACCCGAACTGCATCAACAAATCTCTTGTTGTTTCCTTTCGTTTTTCGTTGTTTACTTGTGTGTGATGGCGATAAACGAACTTCGGTTTTATTACCCTACTACACAATTTATTACTCCCTATTACAATTTATTACAGTTCAGCTTCATAACAGACAATTAAATCATCATAAACCAACCATATATTTTCGCAATTTTCTTTCTGTGCGCCACGCTATTTGGGAGCTAAGAAATAAAATTATTTTTAACAATGATAAAAATATTATACCTCAACAGATAGTCTACCAAATAATCTCAAAATATAACAACCAGTGACGGTCTGGCGGAACCAAGGGGGACCTACACTATTCCAGTTTACAGTTCAGGCGACAGACTAAAGCCATCGCCTGAAAGGGGTTTTCACCGCTAGACATCTCAAGCGACGGACATTCGTCACTTGAAGGGTCGTCAGCTCGATGCCATCCATAGAGACCTCAGGCGATGGATGTCATTAGGTTCCTCACTTAAACAACCTTAGGTGACCAAAATCATGTTCGTCGCCAAGATATATTTTCAGACCTCAGGGACTTCTCAAGCCCACCCATTAACAATCAGGCGACAGACCTTGATCTTCAGGCGACGAATCCGGTCCCTCACTCTACAGTGGTTTAAAAATTATAAAACATTATTTAATGGAACTCATGCAACAGACCTACACTAATACTTTCGTCGCTCGAATTGGTCGGGAAATTGGAGAGGAATAAAGAAGTTACTTCAAACGACCGTGGAATGGAAAACGTTCGTCGCCCGAAAGAGTTCAGGAGAAGACATGTCACTCAAGCTTCGAGTTTTGTTCTAAGTACGTTGGTTGAGTGTGTTTAAGCCACAATTATTTGATTATGTTAGTCGTTTGATATTTAAGTTATCAGTTTAACAAAATGACATTGATTTTTAAGTTTTTTAATACATATAAAACTTATAAAATTTCAGTTTTACTTCTAGAGATTTTTCAGTTCATAAAACTTATAGTTTTATGTTTCATAAATGCAGTTATAAAACTTCAGTTGGGATCACCTATCCCTAAATTCCCTATCCCCTTTATGTCCCTTCTAATAATATTTTTTTATATATAAAAAAATAAATTAAAATTAAAAGGATAGCTAGATAAAGAAAAAGGAATATAAGGAGAATGTGAGGAGGGATAGGGTGAGATAATAAGAGCATCCTCAACAGTCACTTTAAAAAATTTCTAAAATAGAAAATAAAATTGCAAATTCTCAAAAAAAAATTACACCACACCTACAACAACTTCTCTATTATACAAATTTCTACATTTATTATACACTGTAATAAATGCATAAATTCATAAATTAATAAATAAAATTCTAATAAATTAATTAAATCAATAGGCAACAACCAATGAACAAATGAGTAGACATGAGAATGGGTGAATGCATTTAATTTTACAGATTTTAAGCATTCTTCTAAATTTAAAGATTTTTTTTCTCTTTCCTCCCATTTCTCTATTTTAGAGATGGTTTTACAAAAGTCGTTGGGGTTAAAAAAACATATATTTCCTCTAAAATTGCCTGTTTTCTCTATTTTACATAACCTGTTGGGGATGTTCTAACTTTGGGGACATGTGATCTTCGCTTATAAAACTTAGTTATAGTTTTTACCGTTCTTAAAAAACGTGTCAAAAGTAAAATAACAAGTTTTACGAGATGGATATAGTATATAGAAATACACCAAAATTAGATGATATATATAAAGTGGGAAAACATTACATTTAATGTATATATACAAATTAAATCATGGACCCAAAACAACCAATAATAAAGTAGAACGGGGGAGGCAATAATGAATTTGGAGAGCATTAAAATAAAAGGGCAGCAAAGTTTTGGAGCAAGCTCATCCACTTTAGCCTTTAGGAGACAATATAATACACCTCTGGCTCTGATGCATAGCAGCAGCAGCAGCCATGCCATCAAGTACCAATTAACTCTTCACGCATACATATGGCTAAAAGGGTACCTGAAGAGTTAATTGGTTTCTCTGTAGCAGAATCCTATGTGTACTAAATTTTACATATCAAACAAGACTGCTAAACTTGGTATCTTTCACATATACTGATATTTGTGTGTTACTAAGTTATACTGCAGTTTCTTACAAGCTGTGCAAATAAGTTCTTTATATATAATGTCAAATAAAAACTCTAAGTAAGAGGATAGGAAATCACAAACAATGTGATGCATCATGTAAAAATGGCATTAAGCCCAAACTTGGACCTACCAAAATATTCAATTCAACACCACAGACAAACTTGGCACAAAACATGGATATTAGTAAACATGGTCGAGACATGAGACATAACCCCTCTTAATAGCTAAGGGGGCCGGTATGTTGCGTCTTCTTGTACACATCTCCGTGGTAACCTGACCCCTTGAGCCTTTTATCTCCAAATAAAGTCGCACTTACTAACGGCAATCTGATCTATAAGAACAAAACAATACCCCTACCACAAGGGGATCGAATCTTGAAAACACAACTAATTAACCGCCCTAGAAAAACACGACCCACAGCTTGAAGATCGGTTGATCACCTTGTGACGAACACAGAACACCGCCCTAAGATTTCTATTAGCCCAGTCAGACCCACACTTGTTAGAACTATATATATACGATTCTATTGCGGAATCTATAACATAAATGAACTCGGACCGATGACTGGGGTCGTGTGCACAGAGCCACGGACTGCTAGTTAGCCTAACAGCACATAAGTGATATTCCATTCTAAAATCAATTGGCAATAAGAGTAGTAACTTATCGACTTTTAATGCTCAACGTACTTTAGATGTGAGATTGTATTTAAATAAGAATATGAGCAGTGATCAACACTCACAATTCCATTGAACATAAGAATAATTTGTAGCAATATTAAATTATCAAAGGGAGTTGAACTTGCGAGATTAATATAGGATTTTAGTTAGCCCAATACTCAATAGCTACCAGGCCCATGCATATGAAATCAGCCTGCCAGAGCTCTGGATTGAACATGAATTGAAGACCGAGTTTGCAAGAAATCATTCATCTGTGTGATGCCCTAAAATCCGCAAACGCAATCCAAATATATTTGAGGTTTTCACCATCTTTTTTTCCTAAATTCCCCAATCACTGTGCGTTTCTCTTGTTTGAATGTGAATTGCAATAGAGAATCAAAAGGTGAAACTGAAGAGAAGCAAAACTCCATTTCCTCGTGGTTCGAATAGCTTCTCAACCGTATTTCTCTACTTGTAGTTCAATTGCTTTCGCGGTTGCCCAATTTGAATTTTGTTTCTGATAGAACTACGAAAATTGATTCAATTGCAGTGGAAAGAAGGATATTATACAAGCTTTCGGTGCGGAATTCGCATCTGCTTCTCCGTTAAGTTCTGAATTTGTTGTTACCTACATCTCCGGTAGGATTTGGCTTATCTTCCTAGTTGACCTAGATGTTCGTTTATCACGGGAGTCCCAATCAGGATCATTCATGAATCCATAATTCATGTGGCTTGCTGCAAGTTGTAATTGATTCACACACCGCACTCCATCGACAATTTAACGTACACGATAGTAAATGACTCCACGATCGGCACACTTGTGAGGTAATCTGAAATCCAATTTCTGCACAGACAATGTGGATTGGTACTCACTCTTTTGCTGAATTACTGTAGGCCTCAAGTTGCAGCACCCAGAGACCTACTTTTCACACGAATCTTCCTTCTGCGTTGGATTGGAGCAGCTGCAACTGTGATCAAGGGCAACAAGTTCATTTTGATGTTGATACTTTCACCACCCTTTCTACCATGACCAGGTTCTTGTTTCTCCAATGTTCCTCGTCGAGTACTAAATTACTAATTTATTTATATACCTCGAGGATCCTTAATTCCTTTAAACAAACTTCATTAACACTGACAGTGTACCAGTAAATACTTGAGCATCATAGATTTCATAGTCGAAACATGGAACTTCCACGACTTCATGCTTCATTATATGTGGAAGATATATATATTGCTCTACAGCTTGTAGTTATCTTCCACGCGATATTATATAAGTGAGCATTCAACCATCCTATTCTTAGTACAGAATTCATGACAGTCCAACACTAAAACAGTAAAAAGTAAAATATTCTAAGCTTCTAGCGGATACACAAACTCTGCATAGAGGTATACTTACATTGAAAGGTTTTGGATGTTGTAACTTGATAGATGCAGATGAATCACACTTTTATTGCGAAAACTAGGCAGCTGTCTCAACCCCATAAATCCACAGACTAGATGGTCGCTGGAGAGGAGATTCTCTTTGTTTCAGAAGGCTGAGATGAAGCAGGGTTTGTCGACTGAGATGAAGTGTTGCTCTTCGCTTGTGAACTCTGGCTTGTTGAGGAGTCAGTGAAGAACACGACGTTCTCCTGATCATCAGCAAACACTTGGAAAGACCGGGGAATGGGTGGCATGTTCACATCCAAAACTCCTTCAAGAATCTGAACTACCTGTCCCATGGATGGCCTACGGTTCTCATCATCTTGTATGCACCAACAGCCAAGTTTACATACTTTCATCACCTCTTCTACGTCGGCATTTCTCTCCAGCCTCTGGTCTACTATGCTTAGGATGTCTCCTTCTTCTGTTATAACACTGGCGGCCAGAGTTGGGAAGAATCTGATCTTCCCATCTTCAGATTGCTCAGTGTTTCTTCGGCCAGAAACCAGCTCAAAGATCATCATCCCATAGCTGTAGACATCAGCTTTTGCAGTTATTGCTACCCCTGAGATCCACTCTGGCGCAAGGTAGCCTCTTGTCCCTCTCATGGTGGTAAGAACCCGGCTAAAGTCCCTTCCAATAAGCTTCGCCAATCCAAAATCTGCAACTTTTGGACATAAATCAGCATCCAGCAGAATGTTCTCTGGCTTAATGTCACAGTGAACAATGCAGTCTCTACACTTCTCATGGAGATAAGCCAAACCCCTTGCGATCCCAAGCGCAACCTCATACCTTGTTTTCCAGTCCAAGAAGCTGCCCTTTCTGTTGAATAGATGTGTCTCCAAGGAGCCATTTGGCATGTAGTCATATACCAAAAGCTTCCTATTACCATCCGAGCAAAACCCACGAAGACGAACTAGGTTAACATGTTGGATTGTACCAATGGTACTGACTTCTGACCTGAACTGCTTCTCTCCCTGACTGATGCTCTCAAGCTTCTTAACTGCAATGGCTGAGGAATCAGGTAACGTCCCTTTGAAAACGGATCCGAAACCTCCTCCCCCCAACTTCTCAGAGAAATTCTTAGTTGCAGTTTGCAGATCTCTATATGCAAATGCCACCAAGGAACCCTCCACCGTCTTTGTAGCCACAGCTGATCGCCTTTTCTTTCCCCAACAGACACAGAAAACAACCAACAAGAGAGCCAATACACCCGCCACTGATCCGGCAACCACTCCAATAATCAGCTTCTTGTTGCTTTTTGTTGGAAACTCAGAAGCAGCAAGCCGAAGGTATAATGTATCCCCATGGGAATCTCCAGCGGATAACTGCTTCAGATTCAGGAGACTTCCACTCCAAACAGAACACCCTTGACTATTAAATGCACAAGCATCACAATTACAATCCTTCAAGCAATTTGCCTTGCACTGTTCGACCGTTGAGGCGTTCAAACTCCGCGGATGCTGTGGCAATTCCATGTTATCATAAACCCAAAACCTATCTCTATCTTTCCCTGAAGTGCCATTGCACTTCAACTGCGTCATCCTAACACACCCTTGAGAGTAATCACTCAAATTCCAGTCCTCCTGGGATTTAGGCTCAAATCCTTGGAGGCAATTACAGAAAGGCAAGGTGTTCTGATTACAAGTTCCAAAAGCGCCGCAAAAGGCATACACCTCACACTGCTGCCTTGGCTGAGACCAGAACAAATTCCACTGCTGTGAGTTATTGAGCCAAGTAAGCTGCTTGATCTGCCCAGACACATCAATTATAAACCTCGACACGATCGACGAATCGTAAACCGAGTAGGTGAAGTAGCTTTCATTCTCATTGTCCACATAGCTGAAATTATAGATGTAATTCAACCTCATCTCAGGGACTAAGCTGAAGATCCTGTGCTGGCTATCCCATGGGCCACTAGTCCAGTACTGCTCAGTCTTGTTCCACAGTATCAGATACTGGCTGGTCCCATTAGGGTCAAGCTCAAGGTTAAACAGCCCTGTTGCAGGGTCTTGTGTGTTCTTCCATGCTGTGAGAGTCTGTGACCTATTATTCTTTTTGCTCAACCCTATCTTCCCTCCAGGGAGCCATGTGTGAGTTGGGTTCTCAAAGCTCTGCCAGAGGTAATCAGAGCTTGAATTTGAGTTGCTTTTAACCTCCATTAACACAAAGTTGCCACTATCTAGCAGAACTGCTTTTATGGGTTTATTAGAGCGGGGCAAAAGGGTTGACCAGAGAGGAGGAGTGGACCCATTGGTAAGGATGAGATTCCCTTGGGAGATCTCGAGCTTTACTGAGCTCTTGTCAGAGATGGGGTTGTCTCTGTTGGCAACCCAAACTGGGGTTTTCTCAGAGATTTTGTAGTACCATATACCTATGTAGAAGTTGGAGGAGTTACCTGGTTGGAAGATGCCCAGCTGGAAGTTGCTGCCTGTGGAGGAGATTAGGGTTTGGTTTGCAAAGAGTGGGGTGGTTTCTGTGATTGTGTCAGTAAATCCATGGATGGGAGGGATCAGTGTGAGGAGGAGGAGGAGGCTCAAGTGAATCCATCCTCCCATGGCTTCTGGGTTTAATTTCTTGATCAATTTTTGGGTTTCAGATGAGCAAAGTTGAGGTTTGTGAACACAGAGGAGGTGGGTGACTTGGTCATAAATGTACCCACAAGTCGACACCACTTTGGTGGAAAAATTGGAGGGTTTTTCACTTCAATCAATATAATGTGATTGGGAAACCTTCATCTGTGGCTGGTTAAATTTGACAAGAAAGTCATCCTAGTGGGTTTGAAAAGTATTAGGAGGAAAATAAGATGTTTCTTGTTGTTATGTTAAATTACACCTAATCTTCTTTAAGTCAATGTATTCAAAAGCTAGATCCTATTTAGGGGCAATATTGCAAAAAAATCATTCTATAATAAAATACAGTTATATTTTGTTTTATTTTCTTATTAGTGATATAATTATTTTCACATCGAATAAGTTTAATAAGAAATTAAAGTATTCATTTACATAAAGTTTTCCTGTTATAAAACTCGAATGTTCAACCAACTCATAACTCGTAGGTTAAAAAAAAAGACCAAGTTATAATCCATATTATCCAATAAATGATAAAATAGCAAGTTAAGAAAGCATTTTTTTTTCCTTGTGGGTTTCTTCCGCTCTTACTGGCACATTATCAGGGAGCCATATCTTCTGTCTCCCTCCCCTGTTCCCTTTCACAATATTCTAATTAAAAACAAAAATAAATTAGAATTAGAATTAGAAATAAATAATAAAAGATTTGTTTTTTAAAACTTTGTGAGGAGGGACGGGAAGAGGGGACAAGAATTGGAGACATACAATTTGGACTCCATTGTCAGACCCTTTGTCATCAAAGCCACCAAGGGCTTTTTCTCTAGTGGGAAAATACCCAAACAAATAAATCACACCTGTATTGCACTAATACCCAAATGTGATAACCCACAAACGGCAAATAATTTCAAACCCATTAGTCTCTGCTCAACCATTTACAAAATAATCTCTAAGATCCTAGTTACCATACTACAACACATACTTCTCAAACTAATTCACCCGCTCCAAAGTGCATTCATAGCTAAACGCTCTATCCAAGATAATATCCTAATTGCAAACGAAATATTCCATTTTTTCCAACATAAAAAAGGATCATCTGGCTGGATGGCTGTAAAATTGGATATGGAAAAAGCTTTTGACTTAGTCAGATAGGAGTTCCTACTAGAAACCCTGGAGAAATTTGGTTTTAGCAACATGTTTTGTTCTTGGATAAAGGAATGCATAACAAGAGTCACTTACTCGGTTCTTGTTAACAACGAACCCACCGACACGTTCTCTCCATCCAAAGGCATGTGACAAGGAGATCCTCTGTCACCATACCTATTCCTTCTAGTCTCTAAGGTCCTTGCCCAAGGACTGCAACATGATGCGAATTTACCTAGCAGCCACCTTGGCATCTCGATCAAAAGATCATGTGACAAGATCCCATTTCTGGCCTTTGTAGACGATATCATCATCTTTGCATCTGCAACTAAGAAAGCCTGTGACCAAATAAATACAATCACCCAAGAGTATTGTTGATACTTTGGTCAACGAATTAATTTTCATAAGAAAGCCTTTCATACCACAACAAGTATAGAAAACACTTAAAAAAATACAATAAAAAACGAACTCCAGATAGACTATACAACCAATCTAGGAAAATACCTAGGATGCCCTGTCATATCTAGCAAAGTCACAAACTCCACCTTTATTGACATCACATCCGCTAGTAGAACACAACTAACAAAATGGACCGCAAACAACCTATCACAAGCCGGTAGATGTACACTAATCAAAGCCAACTTAGCTGCTAAGCCATTACACATCATGCAATGTTTCCTTCTTCCTTCGCACATCCATAAGGAGCTAGACAAAATCAACACGAACTTCCTTTGGAACAAGGGTCCTAAACATAGACCCCTTATCAACTGGTTCGAAGTATGCAAATCACGTTCGAAAGGGGGGTTGGGCCTTTGCCTTTCTGAAGACATGAACAAATCCCTTCAACTAAAACTCCTCTGGAAAATTCTCGTGGAGCCAAACAATCCATGAGTTAAGCTAGTATCACAAAAATACCTGAAAGACCAAACTATTCTCAACTACGAAAAAAAGGGATTGTATCCTGGCAATGGTCAAAGCTGACATCTCTTCTTCCACTTTTCAAAAGCGGCTTGCGCTGGGGAATAGCTAACGGGAAATCAATAAATTTCTGACATGACCTTTGGGTTGGGGAGTTTCCCCTGTGGACCCAAGCAACAAATTCAAACCTAATTGACAATCACCTCATGGTGGGTACCTTCATTATTGACGATAAGACTTGGGATGTTGATAAACTACAAAACACTATAAACAACAACATCAGCAAGGAAACCCTCAAGACCATTATACAAACCCCAATACCTAAGCACATCCACCAAGATAGGCTATACTGGGCCTATAGTAAAAATGGTTGGTCCTCAATAGCCTCGGCGATTGAACTTATTCACAAAACAAAAAACCATTCCACATATGAATTTCACTGGATTTGGAATTTAGATATGAACCCAAAAATAAAAGACTTCTTATGACGAGTTTCCAAGAATGGCCTACCTACCTCCATTAAACTGGCCTCCCGTGGAGTTGGCATTCCTATTGATTACGCCCTCTGTGGTATGCATTATGAGGACATTGATCATTTCTTATTCCAATGCCCTACAACAAAACATGCAATACAACAACTCTCTCCTAAAATCCATAACACTTCGATATACCAACGACACCAAGTCCAACACAAACGAAGCCTTATGTGCCCTGTTTGCCACCCTTGGCAAGTCAAATTTTTCCTCACTTGCTACAGCCTGGTGGTGCTCTTGGTACTTTAGGAACAAATCCCTTTTCGATAAACTCAATCTTAATTCTAAAACAATCGTATATAAAAGACCAGTTATCTAACTGGGAGAAGGCTAAAAGCGATGACATAAGTTCAGATCCAGAAATACAGAATAAAAATACTGGACCTCGTAAGACCAGAAAACGCATACCCAAATGGACTAAACCACGGAACAAGTGGTATAAATTAAATTTCGATGGAGCTCTGTCCTCTGGCAACTGCAACACTTGTGGATTTCTTATCCGTGATAACTTGGGTTGTGTTCTGTATTCAGAATCTGGTACCTCTCCTCTTTCTACCGTTATTGGATCCGAATGCTTTGGTCTGTGGAAAGGTATCCTTAAAGCAGTGAAACTTAATATTACGCGTATCTGCATTGAAGGCGATAATCTTAGTATTATCAAATGTCTTAGCGCGGGTGCTTATAGTTTTGGCGAGATAAAGATGATCTTATCTGATACTTTGTGCGCTATGAGACAGTTTTCTGAATTTGAGATCTCTCATATCTATAGGGATGGCAACTGAGTCGCTGACCGTATATCTCAGCTTGGGATCGATTTCTCTGCCTCCTCTCTCCCTACTGATACAGTCCTTTGTAGTATCATACGAAAGGATGTTATTGGCTAGTATGCTTTGCTTCCAGCCAAATTCTTTCTTGTTCAAGAAAAAAAAGCCTTTTTTTTTCTTTCTTTGAAGCTCAAAATTTTCTTTGATGAATATTGGATAGATCAATATGGACTATGGAGTATTAGATTTCATGTAAATTGATCACTAAAAAATCTTATAATGGACTCACTCTTATGAATTTTTTTTTGGTTCAGCGATGAATCACTTTAATGATAGAATTACTTCATTTTTATTATTTGAATAGGGACAAAACACTTTTTAATAGGTTTTACATATGTTTCATTTTCATGACTAAAGCTAGATATCGAATAAAAGAAGAAATTTATCATTTCAGCTTACTTCAAAAATCAACATTGTAAATTAACTATCTACATTGTAGTAATAAGATTTCAAAACCTGTTCTTTCTTCCATTTCTTTTTTAATATTAAATAAGATATCGAAACTAATATCAGAGATGTTATGTGAACACGAGTAGCTCGAATTCAACTCATACTAGGCTCGAAAAAACTCGACTTGCGCTCATTCACATTAAAAAAACTAGTAAAATATGAGCAGGTTCCCGAGCTCGAGCTTTATTAGAGCTACTCGTATAACTTCGTTTTTTCAATAAATTACCGTTTTGCCCTATTAAGCTAAAAACAAGCTAAAACGAGCTCAAATAAGCTAAAAAAACGAGCTTATACAACAGAACTATCATATAAGCACAAAAACGAGCTAAAAAAACAAGCTCAAACGAGCTTAAAACAAGTTTCCAGCAAAAACGAGCAACCACGATAAAACGAGCTTGTGATGATCTTGAACGAGCTCGATCACGATCTCGAGCTCAACTCGAACAAAAAGGAGCAAAATGAACTCGAGTTCGAGCTTCCTTGGTAGCTCGCGAGCCGAGTTTGAACATGGTTTTAGGCTCGGAAAAAAAAACAGGCTCGGCTCGAATCGACTCGATAAAAAACGAGTTGAACATGAACATCTAGGTACTTGGCCCGTTTGACTCGAATAACACCCCTAACTAATATGCTAAATACTACATACTACATAGGTTCCTAGTTCCTACACTATTTCACGTGAAAGTTAAATCCCCATGGGCAGTGGCGGATTCAGGATTTCTGCTGGGGGTGGAGGGGCTAAAAATTACAAAGGCATTTAATAAATTCATCTTGCGGTTATAAATAGGTTCAATACTAAAAACAAGTTTGATACTAAACATAAGCTCAATACTACAATTCTACAAACAAGTTCACTTTGGCAGTAGAAGAGGTAAAGCCATCTTGCGTGTTTTTATGTTCTGAAAATGTTGCAGAATAACTTCATTGTCAATGCTCTCGAAAATATCACTCTCGATGTAGCATACCAAAGAATCATTTGGATACTCATTGCAGAGAAGGCTCCTCAACTATTGTAGTTGCGACAGGAAGCACCAAAACCAATACAATAAGACGATATACCAAGGGAAAACATTTGCTAATGCCATCCTCAACCATCTTCTTAGCAACATCTTCAAGATCTTCTAATGCAGAATATATTTCAGTTCCCCTCATGGTTGTAATCCACACTTCTAATTCTTGCTTGAGTGCAGATCTATCAATCTCTGAAAAGTCTTCTGGATATAGCTCTGCAAGTTGAAGTAGCTTAGACTGATTGTAATTGGAGAAAGAATTCTGGGGATTAAGGCTTGCACTACGTGTAAGTTGTAGTGTTAGTCTCGTTGAAACGATTCTCCATCTCTTGATTAATTTGGTCAATAACCTAAAAAAGAAGTGCCATATTAAGTATACTTCTAATACTAAAAGTGAAACAAAAACTTAATCAATTGATAAATAACACAATACTCTAATTACCTGACATAATATGTTGACTCAAAAAAGGTGGTAATTTTTCGTATTCACCTCTTCTCCTGCACGTCTAGAACGAAATCAACTTGTCACATTATCTTCCATTTTAAAGATGATCACATTGTTTGCAACACAAAACTCATTGACCTCTTGTACGAGCTGATCCCATCCATTATCCCTCAAATCTTGAAGCTTCTCCTTTACAATCTGAACTTGATTAATTGCCGCAATGATGTTTTGATCTCTTTGTTGCAACAATTGTGACAAAGAATTTTTCCATCCCAACACAAGTCTCATCAAATGAGCAATAAAAACAAACTGATAGTGTTCTATCTTTTAAACCAAGCTAGTGACATTTCCCTGAATTGTTGAATCACCTCCATCATCAACTAAGTTTTCCAACACCTTGGTGGTGGATTTTCACAACGTGAGAATACGAACAATGGTGATATAGTGTGACCCCTAACGCGTGGTTCCCGGCCGAGTTAAAGTGTTTTCTTGATGCATTCCTCTTTCAGGTTCCACATCTCCCTTTTCTAACATCTCCACCAAGTTATCATGTTGATTCTGTCGCAACTAGTCTCTTCTTTTGCAAGAAGCCCCAACTATGTTCGTAATCAACATCAAATAACTAAAGAAATCTGTCACATCTCTATTTTTGGTTGCACACCCCACAATAACTAGTTGAAACTGATGAGCAAAACAATGAATATATCTTGCATATGGATTTTCCTTCAAAATAAGAGTCTTCGGCCTATTATGCTCACCTCGCATATTTGAAGCTCCATCGTATCCTTGGCATCTCAGTTTACTGAATGATAATCCATACTAAGCAAAGAACGCATCAATAACACTTTTCAATCATACTGCAGTGGTCTCACGAACATGAACTACCCCAAGAAACTGCTCCACAACAACTCCTTGGTCGTCCACATATCTTACAACAATAGCCATTTGCTCTTTCGTTGAGACATCACGAGACTCCTCAATCAATATAAAAAAGAATTTGTCCCCAAGTTCTCGAATAATGACATTTATCGTCTCTGAAGCACATGTCTTAGCAATATCCTTCTAAATGGAAGAACTTGTGAGCTGATGATTTCCAGGGGCATTACCCAACACAACTCTTCCAACCTCTTCATTCAGATCACCACATAACTTAAGCAATTGCATAAAATTACCTCTATTTTTTGAAGAAACTCTATCATCATGCCCTCGAAAAGTCATCCCTTGCGCAAGTAGAAATCTAGCCGCTCTCAAACTTGTAGTCAAACGAAGAAGGTAAGCAGCACTTTGTACTTATGTTGAAGGAGACAAACTTCTTGAAATATTTTGCGCTTGATTTTTGTAATCAATAAACAATATTCTTGCATCATTGTGTTGGCTATTAGCACTCCCTACATGCTCTTCAAACTTCTCAAGAGCCTTCTTCCAATTAGAACATCCCTCCTTAGCAAACACCCTATCTCCATATTTTGGTCCTAAGTCACCTTTGAAAAGATAACACCAAAAACAATAAGTAGCATCTTTAGAAACACTATATTCCAACCATTCTTTATCTTTGAACCACTCCTTTTGGAAACTTATCTTTTGTTTTCCAAAAGAACGTTGTGGGAAATCATGTGATATAGGTTGACAAGGATCATTAAGGATATAATCTCTCCTGACATCATCTCTAATCAAAGGATCATATTCATCAATGGGTTTCCGCAATGCAGGATCACTTATAATAACCCATTCTTTATCCAACAGGGCTCTTTTTTCGCTTCTTCTATCATCTCTAAAAATATTTTTTTCAACCACAATCACATCATCAACATTCTGAGATGGAGTTGGAATCTGGTTGGTTGAAGGAATTGAAGATCCACTACTTCGAATCGATGACTTGGGTCGAATAACAAACCTATCCATATTTTATAGTCCTATAACAAAACAAAATTCCAAATAAAAAATTCACAAATTATTTCTCACAACCACAATCACAATCACAATCACAAACTACAATCGAAATTTATTTCTAACAACCACAATCGCAATCACAATTACAATCAATTTTCAAATCACAAAGGAACAAATTTAGTTCTCACAAATCACAAACCCTAATTGAATTCCCAAAATTGATTCTCAATTCCATAAATTCTAGTCTAAATTGATTCTCAATCAATCAATTGAACTTAAAAACAAATAAATTCAAATGAAGATGAATTGAGAAAGAAAAGTAACAAATGCTATCAAAGTGAAGAATTCGCTCAGAATCGCTCCTTCGCAGACGCAGAGACTGTAGGTGGTGCACTGCAGCACTGGTGCGCTGCACTTGCGCCGCCAGTAACAGGGTTGGCTGGAGCCCGGAGGTGGAGCTGGTGCGCCGACGTCGATAGCAGAGATGCAGAGACAGCGGTTGGGGTGGGGTTTCGCCGCACCTTCGCTGAGAGTCGTGGAAGCGTTTTTGCGTCTGTCACTGTAAAAAAAAAGGAATAGTAAAAAAACGGGATGTTAATTTTGATGATTAAAAAAAACAGATATAAGGGAAAGTTGAGCGGAAGGTGATTCGAACCAGGGATGGAAGCATCCATGATCCAACACAACCCGCGCCTTTACCATTAAGCCAACTCGTCTTTGTGATTTTATTCTACTTTACTTATATATATTAGGGAAAACTAATTAAAATACCCCCACATTTGGGGGTATGGTAAAAATATATTCTCAACTTTCAAAAGTTATAAAAATATCCCGACCTTTGATAGTAGTGGTAATATATTACCACAGGTTTTCTCACTGGTCAAAAATGCTGACAAGACATCATACGTTGATTTTTTACAAGAGTTTTTTTTGAACGGTTTCCTTATGAAAAAAAAAATAAAGAGTTGGATCGGCTTCATACACCACTCCTTTTCCTCCCTCCTATCTTCTTTCGTGATCGCCTCTTGAGCTGTCTTCCGATCTTCCAGACAACTCATAGTTCCTCTTTAATGACAGTCTTCCTCCCTTGCGGTTGGCTATCTTGAGTTGTCTCTCTCACATCTTCTTCCTCTTTGATTCGTTTACGGACTTAGCTGAATAAGTTTTTTTTCCCTCTTTGTTGTTGCTGTTGTTTTCGGTTTAGTTTTTTGTTGTCGATTTGGTGTTAGGAATAGTCGTGTTGTGTTAATTTGAGCCAATTTTGACCGGATTAGTTGCTTGGTTAAATCAATTTCGTTTTTTCGGGTTTAATTTTATTGTCGGTGCATTTTTTCCCTAAGGAAACCGTTTAAGAAAACCCGATTTTGGTACTAATTTGTAAAAAAGACTTCCACGCAGGCTGCCTTGTAAAAAAACAAAATCAACGTAGGCTGCCTTGTCGGAGATCGGTAGAGGTATTAGTCAAAGGTGGGGGTATTTTAATTACATTTGAAAGTTGAGGATATATTTTTACCATACCCCCAAAGGTGGGGGTATTTTAATTAGTTTTCCCTATATATTACTATTTTAACAGATATATAAAAATATACATATACCCTTTTTTAGGATAGAGGGGGGCCAATGTAGGAGATCGGTAGAGGTATTAGTCAAATGTTCATGCAATTCATGGGCGAACTTGTTCCAGAGTGTACACCAAAGAGTGTCATTTCTGATAGTCAAATGAAATCGGTTATGGATAATACATTTAAATATAAACGAAAGAAATCTATAAACAGAATATTAACATAGTGAAAACAAACACGTCATTTTGAATCCATAAATCAATCTTCGCGGTCTCAACGGAATCTTTGGATTCAACTTCTAGCTCATGAAACTTCAATATGTATCCAATCACATCTATAGAACACAACGATGCATTTATATTGATACTTATGGAATTAACGTAAGGACCATAGTAAAATGTTATAACTATAACCAATATAGGAGACACATACCAATGACACAATCTTGATCAAATACATTGCACTTGATGTCACTAAACGAAATTAAAACCATGCAATGGAATGTTCAGATCTTTGGTTGTGGAAACAGTGGTCTTATAAGTGAAAAACAACTTATACTGGTGAGGAGCGTATCTAATAGAGTCCTTATTTTAAGCGAGGATAAAATTTTTGAAGACATATAACCCCCCCTCTTTTAGAAGAGGAAGTCATTTACTAACGTATTTCTTGAAGGCAGAACCTTGAATGGTATCACCCTATGGAAAAGCAAATGGATACTATAAATGTTGAGCTACAAAGGGAATATATGAGATGAGAATCCTAAGAAATAAAGGAGGGTGACCATAACATGAAGGATCTTTTGTGATAGGTACAGTAGGATCAATACCATTTCGTCATTAGAACAAACTGAATTCCATCAATCCTTATCAATCGAGCCACAATACGACGATCCTTCCTCGGACTGACCAAACCTTATCAATCGAGCCATCCAACTCCTTGATGGTATGAACTGGAGCAACCATTTGAAACCTATAGATTATAAAGGCCACGAGAAAGAGCAAATGAGTATAGATAAACGAAAATAAACATATAGAAAACATGAAAATTTGATGGAAGCATTCAAACCTGCGCAAGCGGTGTCCGAAAAGAGGAAATTTAGATAGCATAAGCTGCAACAATATAGCAACCAAATCAGATGTTGGAATGCAAGGAATCCATCAAGAGTAGAGTAACTGACAATTACACAAACATATTTTGAAAGTATACAACCTATAGGATCCAACGCTGATGTGAATTCTCCAAGTGCAGGGAGAGATTCCAAGTACAGATTAGAATAGAGTTTGCAACTGCAGAGAATTTAAATGGTTATGAAAGTAGCTGGGCAAGGTGGTGAAAAGAGGCGGTTGAGATTTAAGGGGAGAAATAACCCTCCACTAAACATATTTTCCGTAAATGAAATTTAAAATTTAAAATTTAATTAGTGTTAATTAAATTTAAAATTTAAAATTATGTAACAGGAAAGCAATTGAATTTTAAATTGTTTCTATTTACCTTTAAATGGTTGATTTTAAAATAAAATACCGCATATGGTGATAGGCTTGTGCGTTGGAGAAGGGGATAAATAGTGGTAAAAATACAATCATATAGTATAAAGTACAAAAATAACAAGAATATTGATGGTTTGACAGTTAGGGAGTACTTGTGAAAATAAATCCCACTAATATAACCTTATATAAGTAAAGTTCAAACATTTTATAATCAACTGTCAATATTCACGAATTATTAATTATTTTATACTATGCAATCCCTATATTTGGTTGGTACAAAATATTCACGAATTATTAATTAAACCAAAGACCTACATGATACAAAGTGAACCAAATGTGATGTATAACATTATACAAAATATAATGTACATGTTTAGATTATGAGTTAAATGTAACTTTTCAACCTCAGCTAGAGAATATCAGTTGGATAATACAATAGACTAAGCATATTAAATATCAGTGATTATGATTTGTCACAGATCCTATGTAAAAAAACAATTCGGTATAAGAATGAACAAGGTAAACAAAGTAGAGAAACCACTAAAGGACACATTAATTTGCAAGATAGAGATACATAGATATATTGTTAGATTATACTCCTTATAATAGGTAAATTTATGTAGGAGGAAAAAAATGCAGGCATTTCCACCCCGAGATTATTGCATAGAACCTTAGGAGTTGGAAAATCAAGTTGTGTCATTATCCTCTAAGGGCAGTCTAAAAAGACATATTATCCTCTGCGGACAGTCTAAAACGGCATATCGGCCGTTTAAGCCATGAGCGGATACACTCGGGATGGAAAACGTGCAAGCAAGGCATTTTCGTCAAAGTCGAAGAACCATCAACCCCTTTAAGACAGATAACAGATTTATCCCCAACTAAATTGCAAAATCGGCCGATGTCGAGGGAATTCACTACACTGATGGAAGCTAGTTGGTTGTGAGGAGTATAATCCCGTACGACCATAGGAATGAAATCCCTAATTTGGAAAAAAAAATTGAAAAAAAATAAGATTAATAAAAAATAAACACCTAAGGCCTACTGAAATAATATATATAACAACAACAATTCATAATAGTTGAAGTAAGAAGCATACGAAGAACGAAAAATAGATGCATCAGTTTCAGCAAGCTCTATATCAATCAATACATCTATGTTCTCTGAGTAGTAAGAGTCATCATCAGGAGGGGGAACATCATCACCGGGAACAACAGTGGCTACAACTACATCAATAATGGGGACTACACCGACCTAGATATTGTGAACATCGATGAGAATACACTCATTTATGTAGTTGTATATATGATCAACAACATAAAGAGTTTGAATATACAAAGGAACATGCGCTGAAGTCAACATGGACACGATTGAAGAAACCCTGGACACTCTAGACCAAAGAGATGCACTGCGACATTCATGTTCCCCCTCTTCATCTTCTTTGTAATAAGAAACAAAAATATGACTTTGACTAAGTAACTGAAGGTAAGAAGTTATTACTCCAGTAATAAAATCTCCACAACAGAAGTGGTGGCCTTCGTATATCGCAGGAGGGGGCACCATTCTTCACATACAAAAGTAGTCCATATAAGACAAATGTGGAAGAACTGAGGTGCAAAAAAAAAGAATAAAGATTGTCAAACTTATTAGTGAAGAGGCAAGTTGCCATAAACTGTGAGCTCTGGAACCTTGAACTTCTAGCCGACCAAAATTGAGGTGAAGTTGCAGAAATAAAAATAAAATAGTCCATCAAAATCTATTTATACTGGATGAAAAGACAGAGGAAGTTATTAAAAAAAATTACCCACTAAGCAAATAAAGTAACTCAATAATTGCCTACAAAACTACCAAAGAAGTGAAGGAGTGTGTAAACAATGGTTGTTATCTATGGACTATCTGAGATTCTTTATACAACGACATAACTAAATTCAGCAACAGAAACACGCTTATATCAATCTGAACATCAGGAATATTATAAATATCATGGCACAATATCTAATCCAATAAAATATATATTCAAACGAGTATCCTTTTATTTTGGGTTTAGGGTTTAAGGACACTGAATTAGCCAAAACAAAAGAAGCTCAAATAAGTGAACAAAATATAGGATGTCATTTTATATAGGGTATCCGTTGATTTTGGGTTACTGAGTTAGCTAAAATATATATATTAAAATGGGTATCCTTTTAATTTGGGTTTAGGGTTCAAGGAAACTGAATTACCTAAAACAAAAGAAGCTCAAATAAGTGAACTAAATGAAGGGTATCCTTTTATGTAGGGTATTCGTTCATATTGGATCAATGAATCAGTTGCTATAAATATTTAAATGGTATCCTTTTATGTAAGGGTTAGGGTTAAAGGTAATTGAATTAGCTGAAACAAACTTTGAATAACCCTAACCTTTACATAAAAGGATACCATTTGAATATTTATAGAAGTTGATTCAGTGATCCAATATGAACGAATACCCTACATAAAAAGATACCCTTTATTTAGTTCACTTATTTGAGCTTCTTTTGTTTTAGGTAATTCAGTTTCCTTGAACCCTAAACTCAAATTAAAAGGATACCCATTTTAATATATATTCCAGCTAATTCAGTAACCCAAAATCAACGGATACCCTATATAAAAGGGCATCCTATATTTTGTTCACTTATTTGCGCTTCTTTTGTTTCGGCTAATTCAGTTTCCTTAAACCCTAAACCCAAAATAAAAGGATACCCATTTGAATATATATTTTATTGGATTAGATAGTGTGCCATGATATTTATAATATTCCTGATGTTCAGATTGATATAAGCGTGTTTCTGTTGCTGAATTTAGTTATGTTGTACAAAGAATCTCAGATAGTCCATAGATAACTACCATTGTTTACACACTCCTCCACTTCTATGGTAGTTTTGTAGTCAATTACTGAGTTACTTTATTTGCTTAGTGGGTAGGTTTTTTTAATAACTTCCTCTGCCTTTTCATCTAGTATAAATGGATTTTGATTGACTATTTTGTTTTTTATTTTCTGCAACTTCACCTTCATTTTGGTCGGCTAGAAGTTCAAGGTTCCAGAGCTCACAGTTTATGCCAACTTGCATCTTCACTCATAAGTTTGACAATCTTTATTCTTTTTTTTTTTGCACCTCAGTTCTTCCACAGTTGTCTACTTGTCTTATATGGGCTGCTTCTTTTGTAGGTGAAGAATGGTACCCCCTCCTGTGATATACGAAGGCCACCACTTATGTTGTGGAGATTTTATTATCGGAATCATAACTTCTTACCTTCAGTCACTTAGTCAAAGTCATATTTTTGTTTCTTATTACAAAGAAGATGAAGAGGGGGAACATGAATGTCGCAGTGCATCTCCTTGGTCTAGAGAGTCCAGGGTGTCTTCAATCGTGTCCATGTTGACTTCAGCGCATGTTCCTTCGTATAGTCAAACACTTTATGTTGTTGATCATATATACAACTACATAAATGAGTGTATTCTCAACGATATTCACAATATCCAGGTAGCTGTAGCCATTGTTGTTCCTGCTGATGATGTTCCCCCTCCTGATGATGACCCTTACTACTCAGAGAACATAGATGTATTTATTGATATAGAGCTTGTTGAAACTGATGCATCTATTTTTCGTTCTTTGTATGCTTATTACTTCAACTATTATGAATTGTTGTTGTTATATATATTATTTCAGTAGGCCTTGGGTGTTTCTTTTTAAATTAATTGGATTTTTTTTCCAAATTAGGGATTTCATTCCTATGGTCGTACGGGATTATACTCCTCGCAATCAACTAGCTTTCATCGGTGCATTGAATTCCCTTGACATCGGCAGATTTTGCAATTCAGTTGGGGATAAATGTGTTATCTGTCTTAAAGGGGTTGATAGTTCTTCGAATTTGACGAAAATGTCTTGCTTACACCTTTTTCATCCCGAGTGAATCCGCACATGTTTTAACCATAAGCATTACTGTCCGATATTTAATATGCTTGGTCTATTGTATCTCTATCTTGAAAATTAATGTGTCCTTTAGTGGTTTCTCTACTTTGTTTACCTTGGTCATTTTTATACTGAATTGTTTTTTTTACATAGGATCTGTGACAAATCATAATCACTGATATTTAATATGTTTGATCTATTGTATTATCCAACTGATATTCTCCAGACGAGGTTGAAAAGTTACATTCAACTAATAACCTAAACATGTACATTATATTTTGTATAATTTTATACATCACATTTGGTTCCCTTTGTATCATGTAGGTCTTTGGTTTATATTTTGTACCAACCAAATGTAGGGATTGCATAGTTCAAAATAATTAATAATTTGTGAATAATGACAGTTGATTATAAAGTGTTTGAATTTTACCTATATAAGGATATATTAGTGGGATTTATTTTCACAAGTACTACCTATGGCAAGCCATCAATATTCATGTTATTTTTGTACTTTATACTATATGATTGTATCTTTACCACTATTTATCCCCTTCTCCACCGCACAAGTCTATCACCATATGTGGTATTTTATTTTAAAATCAACCATTTAAAGGTAAATAGAAACAATTTAAAATTCAATTGTTTTTCTGTTACATAATTTTAAATTTTAAATTTAAATAACACTAATTAAATTATAAATTTCAAATTTCATTTACAGAAAATTTGTTTAGTGGTGGGTTATTTCTCCCCTTAAATCTCAACCGCCTCTTTCCACCACCTTACCCAGCTACTTTCATAACCATTTAAATTCTCTGCAGTTGGAAACTCTTTTCTAATCTGTACTTGGAATCTCTCTCTGCACTTGGAGAATTCACATCAGCATTGGATCCTATAGGTTGTATACTTCCAAATATGTTTTTGTAATTGTCAGTTACTCTACTCTTGATGGATTCCTTGTATTCTAACCTCTGATTTGGTTGCTACATTGTTGCAGCTTATGCTATCTAAATTTCCTCTTTCCGGACACCGCTTGCGCATGTTTGAATGCTTCCATCAAATTTTCATGTTTTCTATATGTTTATCTTCCTTTATCTATACTAATTTGCTCTTTCTCGTGGCCTTTATAATCTATAGGTTTCAAATGGTTGCTCCAGTTCATGCCATCAAGGAGTTGGATGGCTCGACTTACAAGGTTTGGTCAGTCCGAGGAAGGATCATCGTGTTGTGGACAACATCTTTTCGAAATTCTCGAGAGATTGATGGAATTCAGTTTGTTTTGATGGACGAAATGATATTGTTTCTACTGTACCTATCACAACATATCTTTCACGTTATGGTCATCCTCCTTTATTTCTTAGGATTATCATCTCATATATTCCCTTTGTAACTCAACATTTATAGTATCCATTTGCTTTTCCATATGGTGATTTCATTCAAGGTTCTACCATCAAGAAATACGTCAGTAAATGGCTTCCTCTTCTAAAAGAGGGGGAGGGGGGGGGGGGGGGTGCTATATGTCTTCAAAAATTTCATACTCGCTGAAAATAAGGACTTTATTAGATACGTTCCTCACCAGTATAAGTTGTTTTTCACTTATAAGACCACTGTTTCCACTGCCAAAGATCTGAACATTCTATTGCATGGTTTTAATTTCGTTTAGTGACATCAAGATTGTGTCATTGTTATGTGTCTCCTATACTGGTTGTAGTTATAACATTTTACTATGGTCTTTACGTTTATTCCATAAGTATCAATATAAATGCATCGTTGTGTTCTATAAATGTGATTGGATACATATTGAAGTTTCATGAGCTAGAAGTTGAATCCAAAGATTCCGTTGAGACTGGGAAGATTGGTTTCTGGGTTCAAAATGACATGTACGTTTGTTTTCACTATGTTAATATTCTGTATATAGATTTTTTTTCGTTTATATTTAAGTGTATTATCCATAACCGATTTCATTTGACTATCAGAAATGACACTCTTTGGTGTACACTCTGGAACAAGTTCGCCCATGAATTGCATGAACATTTGTCTAATACCTCTACCGATCTCCTACATTGGCCCCCCTCTATCCTAAAAAAGGGTATATGTATGTTTTTATATATCTGTTAAATTAGTAATTTATATAAGTGAAGTGGAATAAAATCACAAAGACGAGTTGGCTTAATGGTAAAGGTGCGGGCTGTGTTGGATCATGGATGCTTTCATCCCCGGTTCGAATCACCTTCTTCTCAACTTCCCTTATATCTGTTTTTTTTTAAACATCAAAATTAACCTCCCATTTTTTTACTGTTTCTTTTTTTTACAGTGACAGACGCAAAAACGCTTCCACGACTCTCAACAAAGGCGCGGCAAAACCCCAACCCAACCGTTGTCTCTGCATCTTTGCTATCGGCGCCGGCGAGCCAGCTCCACCTCCGGGCTCCGATAAATTTGCCTTAAATCCTATCCAATAAATCCGACTAGCCTAACTAATGTAGTTTGGAAAGTACGAGTCGGTCCCACAGAGAGTCAATGATTCGTATGCAAGTCAGAGTGCGTCAACAAGAACAAGAAACAAAAGGGGGGAATTTTGATGGTTTGAACTAACTAACTAAGAAACAATAGTAAGCAAAACAATAAAGTAGAACAAATTAAGTGAATAAATATGAGAGAATAGCTCAGGTCAATCAATCTCAGCAATCAGGTTTGTTCATTTATCATTGATATCGAAAAGATAACTTCCTCCTGAATACTTTGTTGTGGAAAGACTAGGTCTTTTGAATCCAATTCCTTATCAAATCTAGTTAACAGGACAACCAGACCCTGAAAACCCTAATTATCAAACAATCTTAAAACTATCAAGATTCAATTCAATAATCGATTAAGCTTAAAGGAAATCAACAAAGACAATCGACACGCACAACCAGTTATTGCATCAATTGCAAATCAATTCTCTATACAAATCCCTAAATCAACCAGTTTCAGAGATTTATACTTTGCTACTCAAGAACATAGATAACTCAACCAGAAATTACCTATATCTAGCTATAGATTATCATGAAAAGGCATCAGTTGATCAGACTAACGGAAATTCACGAAAACCCTAAACAATCTAAGCAAAGAATTGATAATATTCAAAGAAGAGTATTAAGAACGGAAATCTCACAATGAAATAGAAAACCTGAAGCTTCGATTACTTTCCCCAAGCAAAGAGGTTTAGTGGTTTATGGTTGAAAAGAAATCACAAAAGGGCTCCAATGGTTGCTTAGCCTCTCTGTTCGATGGATCCCCTTTTGAAACTAAAACAAGACCTATAGTTGTTCCACACCCTTCATCGTTTCATGTTCCTTTCCTTTAATTTCATAATAAAACTTAAAACAACACATTTCCAAATTAAATCCAAGTAACAGCTGGCCACATCTTGCAAGTCGCTACATAACTCGGGCTGAAATCAAACAACTCGGTCGAGTTCCTTCGTGACCCACCCGAGTTCTTTCCAGCAGCCACCTTGACATCCAAATTTCACTGTTTTTAAAGCAGAATTTGGAAAAGTGGTAAATATGAAAGTTGTAGGTCTTCGAATCCTCTTTTCAACAAGTATAAGTACGCTTCGATCTGATAAATACAGCCTTCAAACGACTCGTTTTAGTGCAGCGTCGCCAACCTGGACAGCTCCAATCCTTTACATGCTTTAACTCATCTCCTCGGCTCTTGTGTTCTTCTATTCTTGTCCAATCTTCCAACATCGGCTCGAGCTTAGCTTCACCTTTTTACAATCACCTGAAATCATGCACAAATCTCGTAGATTCCGACTCTAATTGAAACATAATGAAAACTACTCTAACTCGTGCATATTACCCTACCTAAACACATCTAAATGCTTATATTAACACTACCTAAATGTGCCTCATCAACTATGGATAATGCACTTAAATATGAGAGTCAGTGGAGGGTTGGGGTTGAATAAAAGGAGAGATTCCAAGCGAATTCTTCACTTGAGTGTTTATTCCGAGCGAATATTTTTTTATAGCAGCTGAATTACCTAAAACAAAAGAAGCTCAAATATGTGAACTAAATAATGGGTATCCTTTATGTAGGGTATTCGTTCATATTGGATCACTGAATCAGCTGCTATAAATATTCAAATAGTATCCTTTTATGTAAGGGTTAGGGTTAAAGGTAATTGAATGAGCTCAAACAAACTTTGAATAAGCTCAGATAAGTAACCTAAATGTAGGGTATATATCCTTTAATTGAGTATCCTTTTATATAGGGGTTGAAACTGGGTTGATGCTTGAAGGGTTATGCCAAAATGCAATACGTAAGATACGCTAACAAGGAAGAACTTATCGTAAATTTATTTCTTCGCCTAACATTAAGTGAATGAACTTTGGGTGTTTAAAATACTGTGAAATTACAGATATTCACATTAGTGTCGTGAAAGAAAACCTTTTGAACTATATGGTTGAAATGAAATGGACTCTATACTACAATAAAAACGAACAATATGAATTCCATACCGTAACCATTGTCTCTTAATCTAACAGTTCTAGAATTGGGCAATGGGCTGCAGCTACACAGGTGCTAAAATGTAAAAGAATGTTAGTTAAACAACAACAACCACCACCCAATATTCATATGCATTAAAATTAAATAGTTGACACCTTTAACTGGGAAAGATTTGAAGCTCAAAATCAGGCCCCCGTTTCTCTATTTTCAGAAATTTGCTGAAATTGGTTTATCGCTTACATTGGCGGATCCAGGAATTTTTGTAAGGGGGGGCTGAAATTTTTTTTCCAAAAAATGACGGTTTGAAATGTTCGAGTCTAAAATTGTACCTATATACACCTTTGTCACCTTCAATCCTGTTTATGTGTTGAATGACACTAAAAACACCACTGTGCTGTTTTGCAAATTCAGGAACCTACATTACCAACTGTAATGTAACACTGAACTTCAAAATTTTATAGCTAAACTACAATATCGTTTAATTAATTTTTTGAAATATGCGGAACCACTGCTCCCACAAGACAAGTTTCTGACTGAACAAATATGCAATTATGTGCAAAATTCTAATGGTGGTCATTCATAGTAAAGTAAAAAATTCACAAAATCATTCTTATAAACCATAATTTCGAATCACAAACGACAAATTTACAAATCTATTTCTTCCCACAACCACAAACCACAGTTTTAATTTTCAAATCACAAACCCTAATCGAAAATCCCCAAATTGATTCTCATTCCTCAAATCTCAACTCCACAAATTCTAATCAAAATTAATACACACTCAATCAATTCAACTTAAAAACAATCAAATTAAAAGGAAGAGAAGAAAAATAACTTACCTTTTGATGTTTAGATTGAAGGATTGTTTCGTTTCTCCGAGTGTGTCTCGCCGCCCGGGGGAAGGCTTTCCCTTCACACGTTCTGCCGGAGGTGGAGATGGCAGCGGCGCTGGCGAGTCGGCTGCAGGAGGAGGTGGCAGCGGCGGCCGGCGGCTCGGAGTTCCCACGCTTGCTCGCTCTGCCGCTCTGTCTGTTGATGTTGAGTGTAGCTCTGTAATAGGTAAAAAAAAGGCGTTGGTGTGGTAAAAAAAACAGATGCAATAAAGGAAAAAAAAAAAGGGGAGAGCTGAGATTCGAACCAAGGATGCCCTACTCACCCACTAAACTTATCCCGTGTCTTGTCCGTTGAGCTATTTCAATTTTTTGATTTTATTATACTTTACTTTTATATATTATTAAATTAACAGATACATAAAATATACATATACCCTTATTTGGGCCAACGGGGGGCTTCAGCCACCCCGAGCCCCCCGCAGATCCGCCGCTAATGTCGAATACCCGATTATGCACAACCCTACTTCAGATGGGTATGAAATTGTTTACACAAATATTGGGTTTGTATATTGGGTGAGATATATGGGGTTTGTATGCTGTTGTTTTTCCTAGTTTCATTTATTAGTTGATGTTCGTAGTTAGATATATTAATTTCATGTTAGCAAATTAATTTTATTAAATACGGTAAGCTACTAAGCAAATTAATTTTTATTTTGTTGGATTTTTTACCGCAAGGACGACTTGGTGCAAGAAAATGTGGAGTTCTTATGTGAAGATGAGAACGACTCGATTAGAGACTTACTGCAACATGTGGGATGAAGGGGACGACGCCAACAAAGTCAACGGTGTATCTAGTGTGAACGGTGTATGTTGTAGAAAACAATCTGCTGTCAGCACTATCGGCATTAGCATCAAAAACATTGATGTCAGCAACATCGATGTTAGCAACGTTGGTGTTAGCAGCGTCAGCAAATTCCGTGTCATCAAAGTCGGTGTCAAAGTAACACCCCGTTCCACATCGGATATCATAGGTATGTTTGGAGTGATTTATAAGTGATTCAAGCCCTACCTAGCTCACAAGAGCTCTTCCTTTTCAGGCTCCAAGTGAGGACAACAGATCTGAGAGGGATAGGTGGCATGGGCTGGTGCCTCTTAAGACCCCGGCTCTTACAGATGGTATCAGAGCCGACTCCGGGCCCGGAGGTACTCCGATAGTATGATCGGGTATGCTCCACCCGGATGGCAGTCCCTTGGGCTTGACGAGGTCGTTAGTGCTTTAAGTGGGGGAGATTGTAACACTCCGTCCCACATTGGATATCATAAGGATGTTGGGAGTGATTTATAAGTGATTCAAGCCCTACCTAGCTCACAAGAGCTCTTCCTTTTCAGGCTCTAAGTGAGAACAATGAACCTGAGAGGGCTAAGTGGCATGGGTTGTCGCCTCTTAAGACCCCGGGTCTTACAGTCAACAAATAAATTTAGCATTGGTATGCGCTGGTAGTGGACACGAAATCCTAGTGGCTTCTGAAGTGTTGCCACGAAATTTTAGTTAGTTTTATTAACCCACGTTAAGCCATTGCCAAAATAAATAATTTTTTTATGCAATTTTTTCATTAGAGAGTAAATTCTAATGTGTTATATGAACTCACTTTGTGGTGTCCGCAAATTAAAACCTCGTCAACAACATCAACCTCAACAACATCAACATTAACGATGTCAACAACATCAACGTTACAAACATCATTGTCAATGGCGTCAGCAATGTCGGCATCATCGTCAGCAAAGTTGGCGTCCCCGATGTCATCGTTCCCGACATCGGTGTCAGCAATGTTGGCGTCCTCGGTGTCGGCATCAGCAAAGTCGGCGTCCTTGATGTCGGTGTCCATGACATCGGCGTCAACAATGTCAGCGTCCCCGATATCGGCGTCAACAACTTTTTTTTTATTGGTAAAACATTTAAATTTGTTGACACGAGAAAAAAAAGAATTTTTTTTTAAAAAAAAAAAGTGTTTAAACGAAAAGAAAAAAAATGGTGTTGACGCGGGAAAAAATGACACGGGTGGGGGGCACGTGCGGGGCAAGGATCTCAACCTGTACTTCGTATAAAACCATATATACACCTTAAGCAAAGCAATTAGGAAGTCTCCGCCCCTTTCCTTGAGATTTCCATCCAAGGTTTACCTTGCTCCCTACTAGTGGGTCGAGCCGGTCGGCGCAAGCCAGTTTACCTCGTACATGACTCTTGCCGACTGAGTCACTTGCTCGGGGTTTACCGCCAAAGGTGGGTTCCTCGTCATTAAAAAAAAAAGCAATTAGGTAGTTGTTAGTATCTATATAATAACTTAATTCAGAATACTCTACACTTATGTGGCAACCTCTCCACGTTTCACTCCTTCTTGCCCAATCTGATTTTTTTTCCTCTTCACATTTCCATTATTCCCTTTATCTCTTTAAACCAATCACATTTTTTCTTTTATTCTTAACACATTTACTAACTATCTATATAATAACTTAATTCAGAATACTCTACGCTTACGTGGCAGTGTCTCCATACTTCACTTCTTCTTGCCCAATGAGATTTTTTTTCCCCTCTTCACATTTCCATTATCCCATTTATCTCTTTAAACCAATCACATTTTTTCTTTTATTCTTAACACGTTTACTAACTATCTATATCTATATAATAACTTAATTCATAATACTCTACGCTTACGTGACAGCCTCTCCATATTTCACTCCTTCTTGCTCAATCAGATTTTTATTTTTATTTTTTTCCCTCTTCACATTTCCATTATTCCCTTTATCTCTTTAGACCAATCACATTTTTTTCTTTTATTCTTAACATGTTTACTAACTATTGGGCTTAATTCAAAACATTGAATTCAATCTAATATAACTATTCGACTTAATTCAAATTTATTTACTAACCATTAGGGTTAATTCAAATTTATTTACTAACTATTGGGTTTAATTCAAAACATTGAATATAACGGTTGGTTATGACATATAACATTTGAACAAAGTTACAATGATATTGATATTATTACTACTGAGTAATTTAAAATATCTATATTGATGTCTTATACAGTTATATCTATTATTACTACCGAGTAAGTTACAATGATATTGATATTATTGTAAAGTTTTTTTATGTTTTTGATCTTAAATTTTATTAATATTTTATACTAATATATATATATATATATATATATATATATATATATATATATATATATATATATATATATATATATATATATGGAGTGGTTCCCTTGTGCACACCCCTTAGGATGTATCTAGTGCACAAATCCTGGCCATTGATGGAGAGGAAATGAAAGACATGGATTAAAAGGAATTTTTGTATTTTTCTTTTTAATGTAGTGGGACCCACTTGCCCTAAAAAACCCACCTTCTTTTTTTGTACCTGGAATCCACCCCCACTCCATCTTGCATTTTTTTTTGGAGAGTTTTGTTTTTTTTTTAATGAAAAAAATGGTGGGACCCAACTTAAAAAACTGACACGTTGTTTTTATTTTTCCGGATGTGAATTCGCTGTTTTGAAAAATTGGTCAATTCTACCGAATAATGTTTCACATTCTACTGAATAATGTTATGCTATCTTTTTCTATCCAACTCAAATCAAATTTAATTAATTCTACTGAATAATTTGTCGCATTCTACCGAAAATTTTTTTTTCCATCTATTTCAAATAAAATAAACCTGAAATCCCCAAACAAAATTTACAATTTATATGAATAATGTTTCATATTTCACCGAATATTGTTTGATATTTCACCGAATAATTCATCAAAAATCACCGAATAATGTTTCATATTATATAAACCACAAATTCATTAAACAAAAAACTCATATTTCTACGAATAATTGTTCAATATCACCGAATAATATTCGGTATCTCACCAAATAACCCCTCAACCGGGAAGGGAAGCATTGAAGATTGTCGTCTAACCGCCTTCCCTAGGCTGCGGCCTCTCCACCCTCCCCCGCCACACTCTCCTCCTTCTACACGTCAAACTGAATACATCCTCGCTTAAATTCTTGAAAATGAAAATGAATCAAGTGTCAAGCAATAGATTACGGAATTGCAACAAACAATCACAATAACATCTGGGAGTGTATATGCTTACTTGCTCTACACAGTTCAAACAAGTTTCAGTAATAAACTCAACTTCACACCAGGATATCATGAGAACACTCCAAAAAGTGATCAATCAAACAAGAAACAACAAGTAACCCGATCCTAACCTCTCCACCGGAGCAGTGACACACAAACTCATCCAAATCGGAACCGCAAATCGAAATCAAAAGTGTATATATCGACAACCTTCTCATCTGGATTCATTGCCCTTCGCCGTTGCTGATAGGCCAAAGCCGTCGAAGATCCAAGGAATCGGAACTCGTTGGATCTAGCATGAAAGAGGCGAGGGAGGGTGAACAAGTCCAACGGCCTGCGCACACATCACCGTCGGCCTTCTCTGTCCCAAGACCGAGCCCCATCGTCCGGCTCGCGCTCACCTAACCTCCGCTCCGGTTCTCTTCCAACCCTCTCGGCCCACCTCACCTGGCTCTGCGGCTCCTCGGTTCATCAGCAATGAAGAAGGAGACAATTTGCAATTTAGGGTTTTAATTTCCCACGCCCTCTCTAATTGGGATAATTTCAAATTATTTTTCCACATTTTTTTTTAACTAACAGGACATGTGGCAACATCTCATCTCTCCATTCCATTTAGATCAATGGTCATAATTTGTGCACAAGATACATCCTATGGGGTGTGCACAAGTTACCCAATCTCTCTCTCTCCCCCTCTCTATATATATATATATAAATATTTTAGTTTTAAAAAACCGCGTCATGGCGCGTGAATTATACTAGTTTAATATCAAGGGGATCTAACAAAAAATCTCTTCCGTATATTTATTAAACATGTTTAAATGATTGATACCTGCAGTATATAATTGTAATTAATTAACGGAGGAAAATGAATTTGACATGCCAATACCATCTACAATATATTTAAATTTGTAATTAAATAACGAAGGAATAAATTTGACATGCCAATACCATCTACCATATATTTAAATTTGTAATTAAATAACGAAGGAATAAATTTGACATGCCAATACCATCTACCATATATTTAAATAATGTGTGAAACGAAAGCGATACATTTCCAACTCTTTTTGTTCTTCTTCTTCTTCTTCTTTTTTGGTCATATTTTCATGAAACTGGCATCTCTTTGGTTCAACAACAAAAAAAAAACATTACTCATCTTTAACTTGGTGGAATTTGGTTAAAAAAACATTACTCTTTGGTTCAACAACACTGAAATTAATAATAATTTTTTAAAAAAAAAAAAGTGTTGAAAATGATTGCATATATGTTTTGACAGACTTACAAATCAAATTACTACGTAGGTTTTAGTGTTGTTGGGAATTAAGGTTGCACTCGTTTAAGATCCGATTAAAGTCGTAGTGGTCAATTAGTCCGGTTTAAACACAAGGATCTAGATCGATCCTAAACAAGAAAATCGAAAGCAAAGATAAAAAGGACACACACGATATGTTTACGAGGTTCGGGCTAATCCCTACGTCCCCGGCTCTAGATTTCATCCAATATGCTCTAATAGGCAAAACGAGAACAAACGATACAAAGATCCTATGAGGGCAAATACTAGACTGAAATACAATAGAAGGAACAAGAAAATCAGCACACTAAGCAATAGCAAAAACAAGGAATGGGAACCCCCTGATATATATGAGCCAACTTCAGCCCGGAGAAGCTCGTCGATTCGGAAACAGCAGTGTCGTCGGTGAGCACCGGTGGTCATCAAAGTTCCAATCCTTCTTGAACGCCCTTGCTGGTTCTCCTTCTCCATTTCAGTCCTTCCAACAACCCGTATGGATCTCCTCAGTATCGCTGCTCAAGCTCGGTTCACATGGAGATTGCTCAATGAGCCTCTCTCACTGATGAACCCGAACTCGAGACCCTCTCTATCTTCTTCTCTCGGTCTTTCTCTCTGTCGATCTTTCCCTCTTTGCTAGACTCGAAAGCCCTAGTCCAATCTCTCCTTTTCAGCCATGGGAGAGGAGCTCCCAGGCTCCCTTTTGGAGCGTCGTCTACAGTGCCGACCTCTAGCTTCCTTTAGGGTTTGCTGGAGAAAGCTTATAAGGCTTGATGTGAGCAATGATCAGAAATAGAGACGTTGAGGCAAGGCATGGGCTTGGGCCTGAAGGCCCAATTTCTAGTAAGCTAGAATTACAAACTCAACAAGTGTCGGTCCTGCAACACATACTATCACTGCCATGACCATCGGACAATCTTTCTCATATCACCATCTACCTGTTTGGCTACAAGTACCATGCCAATTTGCCGATTCCAATTTGAGAAAAGACAATAGGAACAAAAGGGAGATGGAAATCCTTCCATTGTGCATTAATTGTGCGTGCATTGAACAATCTCAATCATCGCCCGCTGATCCTCGGCTGCCATTTACCGAGTGTGAAGACAATTTAAGATTCTTAACTAAAAAACGAGCAAAACCAAAGAGTAAAAAGGGAAGAAGAAACACTGCGGAGCCTCAAGAAATAGAGACTCAAACTGAAATATACGTAGTATATAATAAGTATAAACGACTATAGTTCATGTTTACACAAGAAATGACCTATGTTAACGATTTTAGATCTAGACATTAGGATAACAATAAAATCAATTAGGGATATTGTTAGGATTCTATCCAATTATATATTTTAAGCTTGTTTATATTTCATCTTATACTTTAGTTATCACGCATATTCTTTTATAAGCTTTTTATTCATAGAGCACTTTATTATGAATACATGAGAAGTTTTCACCACTAATTTTACTATGGTATCAGAGCAATTTACATATAGAACAACTTATTTTTATTATACTATGTATAAAGACTACAAGATAACTAGAGATCATAATAAAATATATGAAAAATCAAATCTTCTTAAACAATCTCTAATTTTGTATGGTCCTATTATACGCACAACTAAAATTTTGCCAAATGCACGACCATTTACCGATTTTAGTGTCGATAATTTTTACCTGAAAAAAGCTTGTCGACACGGGAAGTCGGTGTCAGCAAAATTGGTAGCCATTTTGCCTATACCGGCTTGCACTGTCAACAAACGTTTTTCAGGCAAAAAACATTTATCGACGCCGAAAGCTGATGAACTCACTGTGTGTTTAACGAAACGGAATTGTGCGAATAACAAGCCGGTTTTCTAACAATATCACAATAAAAAAAAATACTAATTGATTCTATCCTAATTTGTATATTCTATTTTTTTTAAATAATTTTTAAAAAAATTTCATAGTTACTATTTACGAACTTGTTAAAAAAAATTATAAAAAAATTGATATTTTATATAGTTTTTATTATCTTAAATAAACGTACGTAAATTACTAACGACATGTTTTGTGGAACAGAGTATATAAACTTATTTCATGATCGAATAAGGAAACAATTTTGCCACGTATATTTAAAAGAAAATTTATGAGTCACATTCACAATCACATTGGTAAGATATTTATGAGTCACATTCACAATCACATTGGTAAGATAATTAAAGATCCAACTCAGTGCTCTCTTATGCGTCAAAACCACACTATTTCGCCTTTGTAAGAAATTTGAACAAGGTTGTGAATGCACTACTAGCTTGTTGAATATGTGCAATAAGATCGGCACTAATGTTTATTATCCATTATCTTTTCTCTGTCTTGGTAACTTCATGGCATCTTCAGTATTCAAGTTCGTAACTTTTCTATTGAACTCGAGACCTTGCAGTCATAGGTGATCACTCCCGCTTATAGATTCCTTCCCTTTTTTTTTTTTTTTTTGGCAAACCAATGTCTAGCAGCTATGTAGAGGAGTTCGATCAAGCTGTCTAACACCTACGGGATGCGTTTTCTGTGAACATACTAACGAATCAATTAACCATCTACTCCTCAATTGCTTAATCGCTAAACAACTACGACAGTATTTAGGAATCAGACTCCTAAGTAATCTTATCACCGCCCATGTAAATGATCCCATCTTACCCCTGCATGCCCTTAGGACAGCGATCGGTCTGTCAAAAATGGTCGACCTAGCTACCGGCTGTTGGACTATTTGGTTTTTTAGAAATCAATTGTTTTTCAAACACTTATCCTCAGTGTCTATCGCGGAGGTTAAAATCTTTCATTTGTCTTCAAGACAGTCCTGGGCGGAGGCTAAGGTGCTGGATTCAATTGAATCTAGTTCGCTTCCTTCTTTTGCTAGAACTACTCAGTTTGCCTGCAGAGTTGGCATTCGGACAAATAAAAAATCAAACAGATAAGATGCTTGGGTTAAACCACCCATTGACGACATTAAGCTTAATTTTGATGGCTCGATTCGTCCAGATGGTCGGGCGGCCTATGGTTTCACACTATGTAATTCTTCTGGAACCTTGTTTTCTTTGGGCAATGGTTTATGTCCTAATAAATCAATTGTTTACTCGGAAACTTTCTCCCCTAAAATGGGTATTTTAAAGGCTAAAGAGATACAAATTGGGAACACTTATTGATAGAGGGTGAACTGCTAATTCTCGTCCGCAAGGATGCACTAGGAAGAAACTCGTCTGCTGGCGGCCCCTACTAATTTTTATCTTGCGTCAGGAAAAAAAATAAAATTTCTTCAATAAGTTCGAAGGATGAATCCAAAACAACTTTGCTCTACCATTACAGATGTCCACCCTCAACCCTAGATTAAGCGCTTTAGCCCTGTGCACAATTTTCTTCCATAAGTTCGAAGAACGAGCTTCCCAATTGAACATGTCGATATTTAGATGGTCATCACAATATTTCCCTCTAATTAAACACTTCCAAATCAAAGGGGGATTATTAAGCAATCTCCATCCTAACTTTGCTAGTGGCTTGATTTGTGTCCCTCATAGACTGAATTCCAATACCGCCCTCAAGAACGGGCACTTGGATTTTGTTATTGCTGAGGAGATGGATCCGGTAACGTTTGGTGGTAGAGCCCCAAATAAATCTTCTAATCAAGACATCTCTAGGGACATAGGTAGATTCCATCCCATATCATATAGGGGAAGGCTTGAGAGGACCAATTTGGCAAGTGTGATGTGGCCTACGAAAGATAATGTTCTCGATTGGCAACCTCTAAGTCAGTTCCCATACATGAGATTTTGATTTCCTAAAAAATCATCATTCCTACGTTTAACCAAACCAAACATAAAAATTGAATTTATGAAAAATTATTTTTACAATTATCAATAAATAAAACTAATGGGAAGTTCATATCCAGCAAAGTTACTTTATAGTAACTCTACTTTTCACATCTATATCTATATATCTATATCTATATATAAAAGAGATGAAGTCCTTATGAACAGTAACAATATTTTGCCCTTTTCACCCCTAAATTTTTAACAAATTACCAAATTCCAAAGGTTTCCATCAACCGCTTTTTTTTACCAAATTGCCCGTTTTCATCCCTAATCTTTTGTATGAAATTACTTTCTGGGCTATAACAAATTGGGCTAAAAGCCCATCTTTCCATATCGATGATGGATTGATTGTAAAGTAAAGAAAATTCAATGAAATATTATGTGTGTATTTACATTTATTTTTTTTTAAAAAAAAACTAAAAACTATATTAAATATATATTTTTATTTTAAAAAAATTTCATATTTACTACTAATAAACAATAAATAAATAAATTATCAAAAATTCAAATAACATAAAATTGTAAACATTTCAATGCGTACTTAGTAACATAGTAAAAAAAATTATTAAAATGTTTAATCAATGTTGCTGATAAGACTCGTAATCAAACACGCCAAATTTAGAGTATTTTCATTCTATATGAACCAAGTATAAGACTTGAGATTAGGGTTTTTTATGAGTTTGGCTTAAAAAAAATATAGTTTAGAGTTGCTCACTTTGCTAAACAAGACAAACATCTATAAATTAATTAATCGAATATAAAAACATAGTTTAACTTTAAATATTTATACATTTTTATTTATATGATTCAAATCATGGTTATAAAAAAAATATGATTCAAATCATATTCACTTAAACTTTATACTCCTTATATTAGTTATTTCAATAAAAGTCAAACAAACATCAATAATATCTCTCTCTCTCTCTCTAAAAGCATAAATTTTTATGAAAATTCATACTTTAAAAATGTATTAAAATCCCTTATTTAAGTTAGACCGCTACAAGCCTACCGCTAGAATGGCCTCTTTATTAAGAGTGTCACTAGACTTGGATTATTACTTTCTTTCATTATTTTCAATTTACATAAATTTGAAAATTACCATTTAATTATCAATTAATGATTTATTTTTGCTATCAATGGAGGTGAAAAAATATTAAATACTGATATAAATACATTAATTTGCAGTGAAAAAATGTAAATCTCCTATAGAATAATTAATTCATATATGTTAAACGTAAACAATTAAGGAATGAAGTTTAAGAAAATTAATAAATAAGCTAATCAGTTATAATTTGTTATCAATTAATTTATATTGATGTCCAATTTTATTCTATCCTTTCTTATAAGATAAGACTACAAAAAATCTATTGGTAAAAAATATTAAAATTAATGCCCCTTTTAACTTATTTAGAACCATTGTTTATGAAAAATAAAAAGGAAGTTCAGATTCCACATATTCCATCAAAATTGCAAGAATGTACATGATAATTTCAATAAGATTGGGATTAAATTTGAACATTCAAATGAAAGGAATGTACTCATTTTTCTATAGAAAAAAACAAGGGTAAGAGTCCATACAATAACTTTAATTAGTATAATGATTTTGTGTTCAAGAAGGCTACTAAAATCTTATCACGTTATGAACATTTGAAAATATGTCACCGTCTTACATTTCATAAACTAGAGTTTATCTTACAAAAAATAACTTAAATATTTTATTTTGTCCCTATTTAAGAGGAATTACAAAAGGTCAACAATTAGGAAAAATGCAAAAAGGCATATATTTGTAAATAATATATAATTCATTTGTGCCCCTTGTCCCTTATTTATGAAAAAAGACAAAAAAAAAAAAAGTATTTACTCAAAGGAAGTTGTAAAAATAGTCATGATAGCTTCAATACTTTCTTTTGTATTTAACACAAATTAAGAACAATCTTAAATACATCCGAAAATTGCAAAAGTTTTCCTATAACATTAGTAACTCATTTTATCTTAGTGTTACACATATAAAGGATATTACATAATAAGAAAAGAGATCTTTTTTAATACTTGCAATTTCGAAAGGATATGCCTGACCTAAACAAATATAATTTCAATAAATTATTTTTATTTTTTATGTAAGAAATATAGGAGAAATGTCTTATTAGCTCTTAATTAATTTAAGAAAAATTATCAACAAAATCTAATTTTAAGGCCATATATTTAAATAATGGAGAGATTCATCTCTTTTGTTGATTACACGTAGATTTTATATTATTTATAATTTGTGCTTCCCTTATTTCTAATGGCATAACTTCTTTCATATTTTTCATATTAAATTACTTTTCCAAATTAATACATTTCAATAACTAAGTTTATATAGACCTTAGTATTAATAAGAATCATATTCAATATATATTAAAACATTTAATGAAAACTGATTTTAACATACAAATTTTCACATTTCTATTTGTTTTCCACTTGCGAAGCAAGTGGAATTCAACTAGTCTATATATAAAAGAGAGAATAGCCTTAGGAAGAGTAACAATATTTAGCATGTTTTACCATTAAAATTTGGACAAAATATCAAATACACTATATCAAAGATTCCACCCGCCGTCTTTTTTTACTAAATTGCCGGACTTCAGCACTAAATTTGTTACGAATCAATTGTTGGGCCATAAGTGATTGGGCTAAGCCCATTATTAAATTAAAAATTCGATGACATATTTTGTGCGCATTAATTTTTTTTAAGAAAAATAAAATTCTATTAAATATATATTTTTATTTCTAAAATAATTTCATATTTACCACTAATAATAAATAAATAAGTAAGTAAATAATAAAAAATATCAAAAAGTCAAATAACATAAAAATGTAAACAATTCAACGAGTACTTAGCAACATAGTCGAAAAATATTAAAATTCTTAGTCAATGTTGACGTTAATCCTAGTAATCAAACGCACTAAATTTGGAGTATAAGACTTGAGATTCTACATGAACCAGGTATAAGACTTGAGATTAGAGTTTTTTTTATAAGTTTGACATAACAAAAATACAGTTTAGATTTGCTAACAAAATAAAAGGCAACAAAATTAATTGAGACATCAATAAATTAGTTGAATATATACACATAGTTTAACGGCAAATATTTATACATTTGTATTTATTTGATTCAAGTCATATTCACTTAAACTTTATACTGTGTATATTAGTTATTTCAAAAAATTAACTCAAATAAACATCATGATCAATAACCTCTCTCTATATACATTCAAAATAACACTTAATCATACTAAATTGAATATATAATTAAAATTGCCATTCTAATACCAAAATTTGATTACTTCCAACTGATATTTAAACTATTAGAAAAATTAAGTTCAAGAAAATTAATAACTGATTAAATAATGAATAATCTCATAGTATAACATAAACTAATCAATTATAATTTATTATTAGTTAATTTATATTGATGACCAATTTTATTCTAACCCTTCTTATAAGATAAACTACAAAAAAAATCTATTGGTAAAAAATTGTTAAAACTAATGCCCCTCATTAACTTATTTAGAACCATTATTTATGAAAAATAAAAAGGACGTTCGGATTCCACACACTCCATCAAAATTGCAAGAATGTACATGACAATTTTAATAAGATTGGGGTTAAAGTTGAACATTTAAATGAAAGGAATTCCTCATTTTTCTCTAAAAAAAACTAGGGGAAGAGTCCACATAGTAACTTTAATTAATCGAATGACTTTGTATTCAAGAAGGTTACTAAAATCTTATCACATTATGAACATTTGAAAAAATGACAACGTTTCACATTTCATAAACTAGAGTTCCTCTTACAAACAATAACTCAAATATTTTATTTTGGCCCTATATTTAAGATAAATTACAAAAGGTCAGCAATTAGGAAAACTGCAAAAAGGCATATGTTTGTAAATAATATGGAGTAACTCATTTGTGTTCCTTATTTATAATAAAAGAGACAAAAATGTATTTACTCCAAGTTGCAAAAATGGTAGCTCTAATATTTTCTTTTGACTTTGTATTTAACACGCACAAATTAAGAAAAGTCTTAAATACATGCGAAAATTGCAAAAAAATTCCTCAACATTAGTAACTCATTTTATCTCTTCATTTAAGAGAATTGAAAAAAAATATCATATGAATATAATGTCTCACCTCATATTCAAGTTAAATTATAAAAGGCCATAGATCTATGAAATTTACAACAAAAAAAATCTTTTTAATACTTGCTAATCCCGAAAGGATTTTCTTGTCCTAAACAAATACAATTTCAATAAATTATTTTTATTTTATGCAAGAAATATAGGAGAAATGTCTTCTTAGCTCTTAATTAATTTAAGAAAAACTATCACCGCTCAAAAACCCCTTTTGGGGCTGAAAACTATCACCGCTTCCTCTATCTGCTACCGGTGCTCCACCGTTGGCGGTCGTGGGCTGCTTCAACCACCATTCATGGTTCACTCCAGTCATCTCTCCTACAGACGCATCTTTAAACCTCCTCCTCCGGGAGGCTCAAATCTCCTTTGGGAGCCCTAAATCTCCTCCGGGAGCCCAAACCTTCTCCTACGTACGGAGCCTCTAATCGGCTTCCTCCGGGAGTGATTGTAACCACCGGCTCGCCACCGCAACGGCGACTCTCATCGATCCGCGGCCGCCCGCTCTTACCTCTTCCCTGAGTGAGTAGTTGAATACTCCTAGTTAAAACCTTAATCGATAGCCATGGCGTTTTGTTTTTGGCTTTCATTCAAATCCAAAAATTAATTTGGGGCTTTGATAGATTTGATTTCCCAACGCCCAAATCTTGCAAGAGCTTGGCCTGATTTGTGCAATTTCATTCCGCTATCTTTCATTTGGGTCGTTTTCACTATTTCCCGACCCTTTCTTCTCACCGTTGTCGGTTTCGGGCATGGCTTTCCCGTACTGTTGCCCGGATCTGGACAATGTTACCCATCCTCTTTCCTTCAATTTCATGTTCGGTCGGGGTGCTACATCCCCCTTCTTGGCCTGTTCGGGCCGCCGTCGTCCCCCTCGGCCGGCCTTTCCGGTTGGTTTGGGTGGCTGTGTGCTCTGTTGGCCTCCATGGATGTGCCTCTGTCTAGTCCTCTCGAGCGTGTGCTTGTAGCCGGTTACAACGGTCCCTGTGCTACTGGCTCCAAGTGGGCTTCCTTGCCCTGTGTGGCCATTTGCTCTGGCCCGATATTGTTCTTTGGGCCCAAGGCATTTTCTTGGGCCCAAAGTTGACCCGGAAAAAAAGAAGAGAAAATAAAATAAAATAAAAGAACTATTTATATATTATTAAATCCGAAATCCTCTTGCGCTCTTTGCCCTTTCGCGGTCGTACTTCATTTTCTCGAGTTTGGTTGGAGCTCTGTTTGTTGGTTCGTGGTTAGTTTCGGTTGAAGAGCAGTTCTACGACCCTGGTTGATCGAAGTGATCGTGTTGGTGGTCTCCGAAGATCCTTCATCTAGGTGGAGGGAACGTCGTGTGACCCACACTTCCCCAGGAGTCGTCTTTGCCCTACGTGGATTTTTGCTTTCCGTCTTTCTGGCTGCGAGACATCGTGTCAGCTGTGTTGTCCCATGCGCTCGCTATCCACTTCACCACGTCGGGTCTCCATATTCTCGTTGCTGTGTCCGCTGTTTGCTTAGGGTTTGGGGTTTTTCCGGGTTTGTTTCGTGTAGTTCTTTTGTTGTATTAGGTAGGGGTGGGCGCGGGACGGGACGGGATGGGACGGAGGTCGTCCCGCGTCCCGTCCCGCGTAATTTTTGCGGGACGGGACCGGGACGGGATTTACTCTTTTTTTCTTAGTCCCGCGCGGGCCTTGTCCCCCACGGGACCGGGACGGGACGGGCCTTGTCCCTCAAATAAAAAAGACTATAGAAAAATTAAAAATTTTATGTATATTTTGCGATTTTTCAAAGACGTAACACATATATATCTACAATTTATTTTATATTTTACGGTTCCCTCATATATATACATACACATATATAATATACCCTCATATATATACATACACATATACTATACGTGTGTATATGCATACCAAATTACCAATGCAGGGCATTGCACATATGCTACACTATTACAGATTTACAGTGTGTGTATACACATATATGATATATGTACTGTGTACACACTGTATAAGCTAGTGTGTATGTGATTTAATATATTAGTGTATGAATACACACATATTATATATAATATAATGTAATACAAATGTGTAACATAATATATAATATAGATTATTATTATTATTATTATTATATATGCGGGACGGGACAGGATTTGCGGGATTAGGACGGGCCGTCCCGCGTCCCGTCCCGCAAAAATTATGCGGGACGGGACCGGGACGGAATTCACTATTTTTTTTTCGAAATCCCACCGGGACCGGGACGGGCCCGGGATGGGCGGGATTTGTGCCCACCCCTACTATTAGGTATTTGTTTTCTGTTGTATTTCTTTTGATATGTTATATGTTTCGACGGCTTGCCATCTGCCGACTTTATCGGCCTATCGAGGTCTGGACCTGTCCGGCCTCGAATTATTTCCTTATCAAAAAAAAAAAATTAAGAAAAACTATCAACGAAATATAATTTCAATGCCATATATATAAATAAATGGGAGCTTCATATCTTTATTTGATTACACATAGATTTTAGACTATTTATAATTTATGCTTCCCTTATTTCTAATGGGATAACTTCTTTCATATTTTTATATTATAATACCTTTCCAAATTAACACATTTCAATAATACACCTTAGTACTCCTTATTACATAATAAGAATCATGTTCAATATATATCAAAATATTTAATGAGAACTAATTTTAACATCAAGCTTAAGAACAAATGTTCACATATTTGTTTCGCAAGTGGAATTCACGCGCACTTTTTTATGAGCTAAAAACTATATAAAATATGTAGTTTTTAAATAATTTTGTTAACAATTTCGTAATTATTATTAATAAGTACAAACTTGTTAAAAAAAATTAATATTTTATATAGTTTTTATCATTCTAAAAAAGCGTACGTGAATAGTAAACGACAAGTTTTGCCGAACGGATAGAGTAATACTCCGTATCTTTGATGATATTATCACCGATTACAAGCGGAAATAAGAATGATAGCGTGTCCTAAATGGAGTAAGAGCATCAGTAGTGATGGGTTTTGATCTACCCATAGCCTTCTCTTTCTTCCTACGGGGGAAGACTATGGGTGTAGAGTAAACCTCATAGGATAAGGGGGAAGGGGCAACCTTAGTACCAAGGGGTTACCCCATCCACTTCCCCCTTCTTTCTTTCCTTTTGTTTAATGGTGGGTTTCCACAATTTTATTTTTTTATTTAGTAAATAATGTGTTGATTGGTGGAGAAAGTGAAGTGGGTTAATTTTTTATTGGTTAAAATATGTGGTGGAGTATAATTAAAGTTAGAAAAATAGTAATGGGGTAAACTTATGGATATGGGATACAAGTTAAAATTCTTAAAGAATGGGGTAGAGTTAGTGAAAAATGAGGTGTCAAAATATTACGAGGAGATTGAGGGATGAGTTACCCCTGCTGATGCTCTAAATAAGTCTGTAATTTTTGGAGGAAATAGTACTGCTGTACGACTGTCGACTGTGATGCTCATCTGTTACGTGGAGCCTGGAGGTGTCATCTTTATCCATAAATAAATCCAGCTACAGTACAGGCACAATGGTACACCCCCCTCTACCCAAAACCAGCCCGGTTTTCCATTTTCCGTATATTATTGTATAATTAAAATCAATACTCTCCTCCGTAGTCCGTATCTGTATCTGTATTTATACTAAGCGGAGTGCTTACTTGGAAGCACGATAGTGGAATGGAACTCTCTAGACCCTTTCTTATCTTCGTTTCATCAATAATCCTCTACTTCACACAAACCTTATTTTACCAAAGTCAATCAAGACTGAATCAATTCCTTCCTCCACCCCCCAAACTCAAATCCCATACCCACAAGCAACCACTCCATTTCCCCCCATTTCATCACCTTCTTCTTCTTCTTCATCCTTCACATTTCTCCAACTCGCAGTGATTGCACCGTTTCCTAACGGACGAGACCAACCAGATATGAATCCGCAAGATCCGCCGCTGAAGACCCGCCTCGACCCGGATCGCGCGGTCGCCGTCGAGATCCAGCCATCCTCCCCGCGTTATCCTCTAACCCCTAGGTCATCCGAAGCCGGTCAATTCGCCGCCGCCTCTGCTACTGGAGGAGGTCGGAAGATAGCGATCGCCGTCGATCTGAGTGACGAGAGCGCCTTTGCAGTCCAATGGGCGGTCCAGAACTACCTCCGCCCTGGCGACGCCGTTACAATGCTCCACGTCCGCCCCACCAGCATCCTCTACGGCGCCGACTGGGGGTCCACGCACTTCTCCGTTGAATCTGAGGGCGGCGCGGCGGCCGAGTCTTCCAGGGACAAGATCGAGGACGATTTCGACAAGTTCACCGCCGCCAAGGTGGCCGATCTGGCTCAGCCGCTGGTCGATGCTAAGATCCCCTTCAAGGTGCACATTGTGAAAGATCACGACATGAAGGAGCGCCTCTGCTTGGAGATCGAGAGGTTAGGGTTAAGCGCTGTGATTATGGGAAGCAGAGGTTTCGGCGCTTCTAGGAGGACTAGCAAGGCTCGGCTTGGGAGCGTCAGCGATTACTGTGTCCACCACTGCGTTTGCCCCGTGGTCGTTGTTCGGTATGATAAGGAAGGCGGCGCTGGCGCAGGCGAATCGTTGCATTCCGTGCCGGAGGAGGAGAATGAGTATCATGATGCAGCTGAGGATCATGACCATAAAGGTTTGTAGTTTCTTGATTTCTCTTATTTCTTTTCCTGTAATTTATGCCGATTGAGGATTTTCTTTTTCAATTTTTGGTTGAGATTGTTGTCTTTTGAGTTGATGCTTTTGTGGTAAATGATGCTACTGAAGAGTTGATGGCTTGATGATTGTCAATTGTTTCAATTTGGGGAGTTGGTTTCCATTGAATTGTTTTGTTGCAAAAGTTGATGACCTCTGTTGATGCTACTAAAGAGTAGAGACGAATAGTTCTAATGATATGATTGCTTATGCATTCTTCACATTTATGAACCATTGTTTGCTTGTGTATGCGATTTGAATGAAATTTGTAGGATATGAGAATGTTTTTGGGACATCAAAAGACTGAGTGTGTGTATTGTGAGTAAGGTATTTCTTGATGATGGGTTTTGTCCAATAGGGAGCCTTGGGATTGAACAAATTTATATCTGCTCCGTACTTAGCAGTTGGGTCCTCTCCTATATACATTTCTTACCCTTCCACCTTCTTTACAATCCATGAATTTTGTTTTCCTTATCAAAGTTTAGTGCTCGAGTCATATGGAGAAAACTACTGGTAACAATGAGTAGAGCTAAAACAGGGGCATGTGTCAAAAGTTATAACATTTAATTGCTAAATGTAAGATACTGCAGAACTGCAGAAGCATGAGATTTGGGTCCTTTGTGAATTGTGTATAGCCGTATAGATCAATATTTGGTTATTTGGCGGGTGGAGCCTCAATGTAAACATTTTGGTTGTACTCTTTGGCTTGGATGTTTGTAACTAGGTATTCATATTTGCTTGATGAAAACATCTGGCTTTGAGGAGATTTTAAACTAAGAAAAACTAGCATAAGGAAGTCAATCTTAAAATGCAATGAGTCATGAAATGTCAATAGTTGTCATTAGTATAAGATAATGCTAATCAATGGAACTTTGTTTGACTCGTTCAAGTTGTTTTATGAGGTGAGTAATGAAGAGTTCAATTCATGTGGTCTTAAAATAGTTGCTTACACTTTATTCAGCTTGTTCTGCCCAAATGAGAATATATATATTTTTTATAAAAAATGAGTATGCATTTGTTTTTAAAGGAAAGGTTCAGTTTGTATGAGATGACAAACTTTCATAGACAAGGATGTTGCTCTTTACTTTAATAGCAGTTGAAGTAATTTAGTGGTATCCATCCACTTAATTCACATTCATAGACACCATTGAATTCAATTTTCTTTGTGCTTGATCAGTTTGTGTCCATTTCTCTGTATTAAACGATCACATTAAAAGCAGCTTTGGAAAGGAGGTAAACCTGAAACATATTAATTCGTGTGATATTTGTTCTTTAGCTGCACACTTGATGAGGATTTCCCCCTCCAAGGTCATTCACTGTTATAGTCTGTTTTTCTTATAATGTTCTGGCTAGTGGCTGCAGTTTGGTATTCATAGCTCAGTGAAGCATAAGTCAATAGATTAGTTAGAAATGATGTATGTTATGTTTATTGACATGTACTTTTATGTCGCACAATGCAGATTAAGTATTGCTAAATACATCAAGTCATCGAAAAACCGTTAGAAACTCAGGTGAGCAATGAATCCCTTACTAATTTTATAAGTTGATCTCCTAGTTTGTGAAGTTAACAAGCTTGGGAATAACTTGAAATGTTGTTTCACATGACCTTTACCTCTATATGTGGCAAAAGGTTCCTCTTTTTCATTCAATGATTTAGGTAACATGTCATTAATTTCATGCTTTTTTTCCTGGTTGCATTTCATTGTAGAAGTGATTCTCACGAGAACTACTCTGAAGGACGAAGGCTGTTTAGTGAAACATGCTTGTCATATGTTTCTACTCAGGCATGTCAAAGTGATCATAATCCACTGATGGTGTTAAAAGGATTTTCAAGTCTATTGCCTTGTTTTGTACATGGATGTTGGGGGCTATAGCTTGTCGACTTAAAGACGTTCTTGTCGTTCCCTTTATTTTCCTGCATTGCTCTTTCCAACTATGGTGATGTTGCCTTCCGAACCTCTTTGAAAAGCAAAATACCTTCTGTTTGTCCTTCTGTTTTTGGCCATTTCATTTGACCCGGAATCGTTAAAGTTTGAAATTTGCAGCGTTTTTATGTTGGTCGGGAATTAATTGATTTCACCCAAATGGTTAGTAAGCTGGGTCAGTACAGGAAACAATAGTACGGACTACGGAGTAGGAATGTAGGATTGCCTGTTACGACTCATATAGCCCTTAAAATTGTCCACAATCGGCACTTCGCAAAATTTGAAATATTCATACGGAGTAATAATTTAACAACTTAACCAAAATTACACTCCACATTTAGTGGATCAGACATTTATTAAGTTTTTTTTTATTAGGTAAAAATTCGAAGGTCAGACAGGTCTGACTCATCGAGAGGCCGACAACGTCGGCAGACGGCGAACCGTCAAACGTACAATCTAAAAAACAGGAGTACAAATAACAAGCGAAATAAAACAAGCAAAAAAAAAACTCTACAACAAAACGTCTCAAGAAAACCAAACACCAAAAAAGCTGAGGAAGCCGTCGAAGAACGAAGCTAAGCACCACCGAACAGTGGCACCGCGGCCCAGCAGTACAGCAGGTCTCTAACTCTTGTGGGTAGTGCAGACGAACTTCAAGGAAACTCTATCCCGGATACAGAGTCGCCCTGAGCGCACCACCTCGACCCCAGCCGAACCCAACTTCAAACTCCACGCCCCCAACCAAGCGGAAGATGTCCTAGAAACATCAGAAGTAGAGCCGCAAACTGCTCGAACAAAACGCCAAAAAGTTTTCACCTACAATAATATCGACAATCCCTTGCGGAATTTCGTCAAACACTTTCGGGTGGGTTTACTCAATCCCGTTAGGGAATTTATCAAGACTCTTTCGGAAGTTTTACCATTTACATAAATGAATAAGTATAAAAATAGATAAAAGTAATATCTATTTTTATAAACTCCCTCTTCTTCTTCTTTCTTTTTTTTGCTTTTTTTTTAGACTTTCGGGTTGCCTCGGGCCTAAGGCAAAACCTTGAGCCCGAAGAACCCAACATTTTTTTTGTTAAATTTAATTTTTCAGGCAACCCCGGGCCCAAGGAGTTTCCTTGGGCCCGAAGCACAAATGTACGGGTCAGGGGCCAACCACGGCCTCAACTGAGGGCCATCGGGCCCAAGACAACAATGGAAAATCAAGCGCACGATTCGACTGAAAAAAAAAAAACCAGACCAATCTCCGGCAAAACGGTGCTCAAGGAGTACGCCGGTGAACCAGAGAGAGTCGGGCAAGATGGGGAGGGGCGGAATCTATAGATCCATAGAAGTCCCAAACCAATTTCTCAAGAGGGAGACCCGTCAAATGGATATTTTACAAATTCGACCGAGAGATGAGAGACTCGTCACCAATCAGAGCGAGGGATCTTCCTCAACGAGTTTAGAGCCCTCCGACTGGTTTGTTCCCTTTCGGTGTTTAGTTAATAAAGGAGCAGGGTCATCTGCTGCTATAGGCTACAATCCATTGCCAATTCCAGACGGAGCCAAGAGCACCATGAAGAGTCGGAGACAGGGAGGCTTTGAACAAGGAGAACTCTCAAACAGACAGAGGAAGGGGAAAAGAGCCCCGCCCGGACAAGAGATCGCCAAAACATCACCCTAATGTAGATAAGGAGGAGCACAAGAAGAGGAAGACGCACACCGGCGAAGAAACCGTCGGAAATCAAGATCCACCGGAACAAGGATTGATAGAGCGAGGACTGAGGGACACTGGGTAGAGACCGACCACCAAAACACCGGCGGAAGGCAAAAACGGGATTTGGGATCGAAGAAAGGATATTGTAGAGATTGATTTGGCCAAGGATGGAAGTCATGGAAAGATTTGGAATAAGATTTGGGCAATTCCAAACGGAAGTTTTCACAAAAGAGGGATTCACAAAAGGAGAGTATCAGTGAGGAGAAACCTCTTTATCCAGACATTTATTAAGTGGCAGAAGCATATATGAAAATCATGGAATTATGGATACATGACAGCAGTCAGGATTAAGATGGATTATATATAAAAATATCAATTTTTCTATCATATGTCATTGGATATAGGATAATAGCACTAATCTGGAAATGTTTTTTAAATTTTAATTAGCTTAACTTATTTTTTAAATTAGATTTTAAGGTCGCTTATTTTCTTAGTAGAGAATATTTTCCAATTTAAGATATAGGATAGAAAGACTTTAAAAATATATATATCCCCTGTAATGACCGTGTAAATAAAAATGAAAATGGGAAGTCCAGTTGATTTGGGGTTTTAAAAGTAAGATAAAAAAATTAGAACTCTTATGTGATTTATAAGGGTATTAGACTATTAGGTCCCTCTCATCAATAATTATACCCCTTTTATTCTGAAAATTTTGAGTCCTATTTCAGAAAGTTCTAATTTTTGTCATGACTTAATAATACTTGGATTTTTTGTCTCCAAATTTCAAGTATATTATTTTCGGTCATTGCTTTACAAAACTTGCTGCACTACAATTGATACTTGTAGTTGTAAAGGTTGCAAGCATTCTAGCCGAAAAAAGTTGCCTTGAACGAATAACTTGTTCGTTAACCATGAAATAAAAGAAAATTTTACTCATTTTGACTTTAATTTAAAATAGATGAAGTCGAATTCTTACTCAATAAAAAAAAACTCAAATCGGTAGTGTCTCAAGTCCTGATCTAAATTCAATTTAGGGCCGAAAATCACCCGTGGGTGACCAAGTAAACGGGTGATGGGTGATATGTTTTTCACCCATTAATCAACCCATCATCTGATCCGCTTAACCATCCGTTAACCCAGTGACGTAGCCAAAAATTTATCCGGGGAGGGGGGGGGGGGGGGGGGGGGGGTGTGTGAAGTTTTGTACAAATTGTTGATTCGATTTTCAATAGATTTTTGTATAGTTTAGCAAACCAAAATTATGACATTAATGATATTATTGTTTAAAACAAAGTTTTTTTTAGTTCAAAACACAATTTTTTGTTCAAATGGTAGTGTTTTAGTTTAAAATTCCGTCATTAGTACTTATAAGTAGTATTTTTTTAAACGAAAAAACTGATATATTTTAATCTATAACTACATTCTTTTTGTCTAAAAATATATCGTTTAAAATCTACAAAGTCATCCTTGCGGATGAGGTCTGTAAGACAGGAGTTGTTATAAATATCGGCACCCCAGGCAGAGTGGCAAAGGTGTGCAACCTTATCAGCCACTCTATTGTCAAGACGGGGTACATGAAAGAATGATGCTTCTTTCAGAGTTGATAGCTGGAGTTGTACGTCAGACATAATGAGTTCGATCTCCCATGGGTAGCTGGACTTTTTGTTCAGATGATTAATAATTATACCAGAATCTCCTTCAATTTGAATTTTATCAATATGAAGTTGGAGGAGAAGTTGTACTCCATGTTTGAGAGCTAAGGCTTCCGCTTGCAATGCGCTTTTCGCTGCTAACCTTTTATATCCTATGTGTATCGGGAGTCCATTTCAGTCTCTGATAATAACCCCAGTGATACTACAGTTATTAGCGATTGTTGATTCGTCAAAGTTGAATTTGAAAGTACTAATTGGTGGCTTGCGCCACAAAACCTGGCGTGCCTTGACCTCATACGAGTCGGCCTTGGAAGTAGTCCTAACATTGGTCAAAACCCCCTACGGGGGTTTTGGTTTTTAATTCAAGACCCAAATGGAGAGAGACAGAGAGAAACCCCCGATCGACCCCCAGCCAGTCCGCCAGCCCCCTCCGACCATGGCGTCATCTGATCAAGCAAGTCCCCCGCAGTCGCAGTCTGGTGCGATAGGGCCAATTGGAGCACAACAAGATCGGAGGAGTGAATTCCCCTCCCTCGAAGAGGGGCTCAAGGGAGGAACCGGTCAGGCTAAGAGTTTCAAAGACAAGCTAGTTGGAGGCCAGAATGAAAGTCATGCGATCATTAGGGATATTCCTGTCATCCAGGAAAACGATCCTGATTTCATGGCAATGGATGACGCGCTGCCTGAAAAGGACGATCCGTTGTGTCCGATGATCAGCCTGAACAGAAGGGAGAAGGAGGAGCTCTGGAAGCCGTGGCGTGATACCTTAATTATCAAGATGTTTGACAAGGGACCGGGCTATATGCAGTTGCACAGGCGCTTATCGCAAAAATGGGGCTTAATAGCGTCTTTCTCCTTGATTGATCTTGGTAATGATTTTTTTATCGCAAGGTTCTCGAATCAAGCGGATTATGATCACGTCTTATTGGAAGGGCCATGGATGATCGGCGGCAATTATCTCACAATCAAACGATGGGTGCCAAGATTTGACGCAAGTGCCGAAAAGATAACGAAACTAACAATGTGGGTGAGGATTCCATGTTTGCACATTGAATACTTCGATCCAAGATTCCTCAGATTGGTGGGCCAGAAAATTGGGAAGGTACTCCGTATCGATAGTACCACTGCCTCGGCAGAAAGGGGGCAGTTTGCAAGGCTTAGTGTAGAGGTAGACCTGACCAAGCCTCTAATATCGAAGTTCCGATTAGATGGTAAGGTGTGGCCGATCCAATATGAGGGACTGAGAATGGTATGCTTCAGTTGTGGGAAAGTGGGACACAGCGCTGCGGAATGTGGCAAAGATAAAGAGGAAGAGCGCCCAGTTGCAACTGAATCGGTGGGGGTCAAACCAGGCCAATCGAATCCCTCTGAGGAGCACTATGGTGGATGGATGCAGGCACGGAAACCCCAAAACAGACGCCAACCTCGATTAAACCAGAACCAGGGAAATGGGGGTGGAAAAGGCGCTCCGCCGGGGGGCCATGACAGGGAGAAGGACAAAACGCCGGTGGAAGGAGGGCAACGGGAAACAGAAATTCCGGCCAACAGGGTGGCTGCTGAGGAAGACTTAGCGGGTTTTGCGGGATCCTCGAGATTTGCTGCTCTTGAAAATCTCGAAGAGAATCAACAAGATCAGGCTGGGAGGCAAGAGAATCAAGTAAGAGCAGCGACAGAAGATACGATCTTGCAAGAAAATATGAAGGGGAATAACGCAGTCAATCTCCCAAAGACAAACCTAGCAGGAAAGGAAAACAGGCCCAAAATTGGGAAAGGTAACGGGTCGAACGTGAGGAGCCCGACTACAAAGGCCGGCCTTGCGGTGAAAAAGGCCACAGTCACCAAACGAAAGAACAGTAACCCTAAGATCGTCGATCATAACGGATTAGTTAATTCGGCTGAGCTTGGACAGGTACAGATCGCAGAAGCCAATCTCAAAGCTAATCAGAAGACTAAACCACGCCCTCAAACATTCCACAATCACGCCCCCATAGGCCAACCTAGAGTCCAATTTACTTACCCTCCCAATTCTTCCCAACAGAACCCCAACGCCAGTTCCGGCAACAGTTTGCAGACGCAGAAGCACGACAATGACCCATCCCATCCCAGTGGTGGAAGTTCTTGTTCAGGACCAAACGTTCTTCTCAATGTCAAACCTCTAGACCGGACCCTTCTTCATGCACTACCTATCAATTGCGAATCGAGCGCTGCTGGATTTCCAACCGATAGCTAGAATGGATCAACCGATCCGATGCCGGGCATCCTTGCCCCGAAATCTGTATGAGACGATTAGTCGTCTCGATGAAGCAGCCTTCGCCTTTGCGGAAGAGATGAACATGCCGGGAGACTCTGTCTTTAGGGCTCTTAACAATACTCTTTTGTTAATGGATAGTATAAAAGTGCTTGCTTGTAACACTAATGGGGCGGGTAGCGATGCCTTCCTTGCGGCTCTAAGGGATTTGATCAGAAGGTATGATCCGCAAGTCTTAGCTTTGGTGGAGTCACGGATAAGTGGAGATACTGCAGACAGGGTTTGTCGAAGAATAGGCTTTGATGGAATGCTCAGAATGGAGGCAGTGGGTTTTGCGGAAGGAATTTGGCTTCTATGGAGGACCAACGTGGTTGATGTCTACCCTTTGGTTCAACATCCGCAGCATATTACAGTCGAGATCCGAAGAAACGGTAAGATACCATGGGTACTATCAGCGGTATACGCCGCACCAGCTCGAGCTCGTCGTATGGATTTATGGCGAAGTCTTTTTGATTTCGTTAGCGCCAATGAAAAACCATGGATGCTGGTGGGGGATTTTAATGCAACAATGAACCCATCGGAACGGTCACCGCAATCGTCGGCGGGATCGAATAGAGCTTCACAACAATTCAGTGAATGGGCAGAATCTTTACAATTGCTGGACCTTGGTTACTCGGGACCACCTTTCACATGGTGGAGGGGTGTCCAGGAGGAGACTCGGGTTATGGCCAGATTGGATAGGGCCCTCTGCTGCCCGGATTGGAGAATGAGGTTTCATGAGGCCGCAATCACACATCTGATTGCTCCATACTCTGATCATGCACCGATTCTCGTGGATTTGAAACCGAATGTGTCCGGACAGCCGGCAAATAGGCCTTTTCATTTCCAGTCAGCGTGGCTTTTTCATGACCATTTCGCAGATTTTCTAATAGAAAAGTGGCATAAGGAGGAAGATACATGCGCAGCACTCAAGGCTTTAGAGAGTGATCTACGCATTTGGAACAAAGAAACCTTCGGCAACATTTTCAAGAGGAAAAAGACACTAGTGAGAAGGATTGAAGGTGTAAGACGCAAATTGGCGGAGCGCACTTGTAACCACTACTTGAGTATGGAGGAAAGGCTTTTGAAGGAGCTTGAGGAAGTCCTAGCACAAGAGCAACAATTGTGGTATCAAAAATCTCGAAACAACTTCCTGTTGAATGGAGACAGAAACACCCGCTACTACCATCTCTCAACGATTGTTCGGCGCAGAGCTAACAAGATTCGATGTCTGCAAGACTCGAATGGTGCATGGGTAGATGATTCGGCTGAGCTGAGCAGCATGGTTGTGAACTTCTTTGAGGCATTATATCGGGCCGGACGGATTCCCGGCGGTCTTCTATCAGAAGAATTGGTCGACGGTGGGGGGACAAGTTAAAAATACGGTACTAAAACTTCTCAATCAGAATCAAGCACCGGCTGCGTTATGTAATGCACTTATGGTACTCATACCTAAAGTCCAGAACCCGTCAAAGGCGCAACAGTTGAGGCCGATATTGCTGCTTAATGTGGTATTCAAAGTGGCTACGAAAATGATTGTCAATCGCATAAAACCTATCCTGCCGGACTTGATCTCTCTGACGCAGGCAAGCTTCATTCTGGGCTGACAAATCATTGATAATGTGGTGGTTGTTCAGGAAGTCCTTCACTCCATGGCGGAGAGACGACGGAGGAAATGGATGATTATAAAGGTGGATTTAGAGAAAGCTTACGATCGTATTAATTGGGCTTTTTTTAGGGCGACTCTCGAGAGAGTGCAACTGCCGCCGGCGCTAATACGAGTGATAATGTCATGCCAATCGAATGGCGTGTCGGAGGTCCTTTGGAATGGTGAACGAGCCGGCAGTTTCCATCCTTCGAGGGGTATCCGCCAAGGGGATCCGCTCTCTCCTTACCTTTTTGTTATGTGTATGGAGTATCTATCACATATCATACAGGACAGGGTAGATGATGGTAGTTGGAAACCGATTAACTTAGGAGGGGTGAAGCTGTCGCACCTCTTCTTTGCAGACGATCTAGTTTTGTTTGGAGAAGCAACTCCGGAACAGGGAAGAATCATAAAGGCCTGTCTTGAGAAATTTTGTGGGGCTTCTGGTGAGCGTGTTAACTTCGCCAAGAGCTCAGTCCTATTTTCACGAAATGTGGCAGCAACAGTGAAGAGTCAGATCAGTGAGGAGCTACAGATACCGGTGTCGACGGAATTTGGCACTTACCTTGGCGTCTCAACGACGTGTGGAAGGCTGTCAAGGGACCGCTTTAATGCATTGTTAGAGAAGATCTCCTCAAAGCTTAGGGGATGGAAAACGAGAACGCTGTCCATGATGGGGAGGATAACGATGGCTAAGTCGGTGCTCACGAGCTTACCACTCTATGCAATGCAGTCCACGTACCTTCCTAGGAGTGTATGCGATGAGATTGACAGAGTGGTTCGGGGATTTGTCTAGGGATCTTCGACGGAGCAGCGTCGCATTCACTTGCTACGTAAGGATATTCTTTATGCGCCGGAAACAAAGGGCGGGCTAGGCATACGATCGATGAAGGAGTCTAATCAAGCAACTTTGGCAAAGCTTGGTTGGAGATTATTAAAGGAGCCTTCAACCTTATGGAGCAGGCTAATCAGAGGGAAGTATTGTAGCGGACGGGCTGATGTCGACATGTTTGTGCGCAGACACGGATGCTCGAATCAATGGAACTGTATAGTACATGGGGCGGAAATCCTTACGCCGGGGCTCCGGACCAGTATTGGCAACAGTGCAACGACATTATTCTGGCAACACCCTTGGTTAAGGGGCGGCACTTTAGAGGAAGCGGCATGTGATGCGATTCCCGACAGTATCTTGGGAGCGACGGTGGGGGAGTTGTGGGGAGACGGGAGCTGAGATTGGTCCATCCTCAATCCTCTACTGAATGACGAGGACAAAGAAAGGTTGCAAGCAGTGAGAATTAGTGAGCTCCCAGAGGCGACAGATAAGTTATTTTGGGGACACTCAAGTTCGGGTGCTTACACCACGAGCTCAGCGATCCATCTACTCAGGGGTGATAGCAATTGGAAACAACAAGATGGATGGAAAAACATCTGGAGAACTCCCGCCCAACAACGGGCTCGCACTTTCGCCTATCTAGTAGCTCACGATGCGGTCCTATCCAATGCAAACAGACTCAGACATCACCTATCGAACTACTCGGCCTGTTCGAGATGTGGGGAGGTTGAGACTACTCTTCACCTCCTCCGGGACTGCGCTGCGGTGAGAGAGGCATGGCAGCGTGTAACAGGGAATCAGGCCCCACCGAGTCTCTTTGGAGAGCTAGAAACAAGAGGGTGGGTGTTCAGGAATGTGGAAAGAAAAGATAGGTGGAGTGCACTGTTTGTGACGATGCTCTGGCTGATATGGAAAGCAAGGAATGAACTGGTTTTTGAGGGTAAGGAGAGTATCCAGGGAGTGAATCGAAGAGCTTGGATGACGGTGTCAGCCTACGCTCATGTGCAGGGGAAGAGTAGAATGGCACATCGGACAGTTAGGGAGAAGATCACATTTGCTTCTGTGTAGACACCGCCGGATGTAGGATGGATCAAATTGAATACCGATGGGGCCTCGAGAGGAAATCCGGGGCAGACGGGAGGAGGAGGAATATTACGGAACGCTGATGGGGGTTTTGTGAGGGCCTTTGCGATGCGATGTGGGTTCTGCGGGGCTCTCGAAGCAGAACTCAAGGCCGCCTACCAGGGGCTGAAATTAGCGAAGGATTTGGGAATTCAAAGATTAATCCTTGAATTGGATTGTGCTCAAGCGTGCACCATTTTAAGCCAGGAGACAGCTATATATGCCCACCACAATTTGGCTTTGAAATGTAGGAAGCTGGTGCATCATCGGGACTGGAATGTGGTGGTTAGCCAGGTCCGACGACAAGCAAACAGAGAGGCCGACGTACTTGCCAATAAGGGAGTTAGTATGGTTGAAGACCTTGTTGTTTTCAACTCTTTAGCTGATTGTGTTCCACAACAGTTCCCCACTTGTATACAACTATCTACCTAAGTTAAATAAATGTATGGGGCCTTAGCCCCCGTTTTAGACCAAAAAAAAAAAAAATATAAACTTATTTTATTTAACCCCACATCACATCTTTAAAAAATTACTTTATTTGTTTTATATACAGTACTAGAGTGTTAGCAATTTCGCTCTTTTTAGCGACTTAGCATATAATGGGTTAAGACATTATTTATCCAAATTGTTTTTTTTTAACTATGTGTCCAGCAACGGACTAAAACTCATCTCATTTGATTTGATATTAAACTTTTAATGCTAACTTTGTAAGATGAGGATAGTGATTTAATGTATGAATACACCTTTTATACATTTAATAAGATTTTCACGTTGATGAAACCCCTTCTAGAAAATCACGTTTTAATGGGACCCAGGTGGGAACTTCGGGGTTTACCATGGTCATCACGGGCTTACCTAAATCACGTGGTCGTAGACCAAATGATTTTACCTGTGTTGTACAACCGCAAACGAAGGAAATCCCCGGGTAACACCTTAAGGAATTTCGTTTGAACCCCAAAAGAGATCAGGAAGCATACCTGTACCGCGAACGAGGTTTCGGGGATGGCTCGCGAATGAAGGCTACCAGCTCTCGTGGGGGGCCTCTCGAAATCTTATGTGGTTAATTGGGACACGAAGGGAACTCGAGATCACTCTGCGGAGCTTATTAAACGACACAAACAACAAATTAAACAAATTCGAATGTCACTTAGCCCTGAAGCTCTATTTCTTTATCTCCCTTGCTCTAGATTCAAGTTTCTTCGATCTCCAAAAGCCCTTTCCTTCATGCCTTAGTTTTAGCTTATCTAGCAGCTTAGTTGTATCGACATAGTGTGGATAAGTGTCCGACAGGTTACCACACATGGCGGGTACACCAGGACCCATGGGTGGAGGGCATGCGTGACACGTGGACATTATGGTAGGGTTCCTCATTCGTTTGCGGATGAAGCAGGGTCGGGCTTATCTCGTCCGTTGACTTTTCCTTTGACGTTTTACAACTCTTTTTTCTTGATCTTCTTCGGGCCAAGCCTCAAAGTGACGCGTCAGAGCTGTCAATGTTTTCTTAGCATACACCAGACAAGGTTTGTGAAATTATCGAATATGATCGATTTCTAATTATGACTTGTGACTCATTTTATTTTAATTTACTTCATCGATTACCGACGGATTAGGTGATGGGTGAAACATTAGACAGACAGGTGATGAGTCGGTTAAAATTTTATTTTGTAACAAATCGGGTGAAAAAATGGCTCCACCCACCCATTACCCGACTCAGAATTGGACGAGACCCAATAAACTCCACCAAAGATTGAACCTGACCCTGGATTGCTTCCTCTGTTTGAATTTTGAAATACTCGTATATAGTAGTAGCCGCTGAGTGAGTGAGTGGCTTCTTTTCTTTCTTTCTTTCTTTCTTTCTTTCTTTCTTTCTTTCACCTCCCACCTTTTGATTTACACCATAAGCCAATAAGAGCATTTTAACCTTTGGTTGCTTGTAACATGGAAACAAGGCCACACATAAAGTTTGATAGAACATACATGTCTATCCACGCGTTTTAAAGCAACCGACAACCGATTGTACATTTGTACCACACCCCCCGCCCCCTTCCATACAAATTATTACGGAGTATTTTCCTTTTCCTTCCCACCACTTGTTACCAACCCATTTTTAAGTGGGCCTCTTTTTTTTTTTTTACTCCGTAGGAATTAAGTGGGCCTCTTGATTTTCGAAGTTATAGGCCAATTTTAGCACATTTAAATAGGGGTGTAATTATAACCGAACAAGTCAGGTCTTAACATCTTCAAACTTGATTCATTTGATAAATGAACTCGAGTCGAGCCGAGCCCAAGTTTTAAATGAACTTTTTTTTTTATCAAACTTGGTTTGTTTATAAAATGAACGAGTTCGAACTGAGCTTTAATCACTTCTACTTGGTTATAACATATTAACTTAAAGGAAATTTTAGAAATTCTATGAAATTCGAGCTATTCAAGTTTAAATTGAACAAGCCGAGCTTTCAACCGAGTTTAAAATCGTGTTCAGACTTGACTTGTTTAGGTAAGTGAACGAGTTTGAGTCGAACTTTTTTCGAGTGCACATGCCGAGTGGGGTTCCATACTAAAACCAATTGGTAATAGAAGAAGTAGCCCACTGACTAATATATTAGGGCCCCGCAAGTGCAACTATCGAAAGACGGACCGTTAGGCTAACCGCTCTGATACCATAACAAAGTCGGACTCGGACCAATGACTAGGGGTCATGTGTATAGGCACACAAGCGGTAGTATAACACACAAGTCGATTGAGGTTCCATTCTAAAACCAATTAACAATAGGAGGATTAACCCACTAACTTATATATTAATGCTTATTTGTTCATATTATCGATGTGGGACTCTTTTGATTTTTTCACATCTTTCATTTTCTCAACACCAATGAGATTTAAATCCTCGACTTTGATAAGAGGCACAAGGGTAGCTCCACTTACTACTTTGCTAAGAGATCATTAGTCCGATAATTATTAGTTGGTTTAACTTTACAATTTGCTAGATTTCTTAAGTAATATTCACTATAACAATTTTAGCCTTTAATCAATGATTAAAAAAAAAACTGGTCATATTCGAAACAGGATATCAGCTTTTTAATTTTATTATTTTTAAAGATAATTTTTCAAGATAAAGGTATATAAAAATATAAGATTACTTGTTTGGAGTATAAATTCAATTTAATTTTTTTTTCATAAAGATTAATTAAAGGATAATATAGTTTGCTATATAATCCCTTTTGTCGTTTATTATTCATGTACCTTATAAAATTTATATAAAATATTATTTTTATAATTTTATACTTTTGGTAATAAGTATGAAAATATAAAAAAAAATTAATAAAAATATTGTTTTAATTATTTTTTTTTAAAAAATATCTAAATAATAAATGACATATAAAAAAACAAACGGAATATCAAATAATACACAACGATTGTAAATGATATGTATTGGGAGGATGCAATCCTCACCCTAATAGGTTTCACCGACTCACAAAATTCAAGAATTTAAATGACTTCAGGGATCTACCAACGGTCGAAAACGACCTCATATGGTGTAAAAACAAAACAGACATGAACTATATCTGTAAAAAAAACTTGATAAATTGCTTGTCACGACTCAAATTATTCAATGGTTCCCAACAATTGTCACAACAAATCATACCTTCACAGTTCACATCATCTGAGCATTGTTGGATTCCACTAGAGCTAAAAAAAATAAACAACCTTAAAGGAACTTCGTTCAAATTTGAGAAAATATGGATGATTAGACCAGACTATAGAAATATAGTAACACATGCATGAAGAACAAACACTATAGGATCACACATGTTCAATTCTACGAAAAAAACACAACTACTAAAATGACTCACAAAAAAATGGAACAAAAAATCTTTTGAAAACATATTTAAGCAATTTAAAGAAGTAGATAAAAAAAATTGATCCAACTACAAAAGCACAACACTACAATATAGGATGAACAAGCAAAAAGAAAGCAAAGACAACTAGTGAAAAAAGAGATATTGCTAGAATATCATAAGGTGTATTGGAACCAAAGAGATAAAATGAAGCACCTTAAACTGGTTGATACAAACTCAGGCTACTTCCATAAAGTTGCGACAGGAAAACGAAGCAGAAAAACCATAAGAGAAATAAAAATAGATGAATGTACGGTGATTATAGGAGAAGAAAACATAACGAAATAGATAAATGACTTTGAAAAAAGATTTAAGAAATGAAAATTTAACATGCAACGATTCAGCAAATACCTAGCCTCCAACTCATAGATACGGAGATAGCAAGTACATACAAGTAGGTCCGGGCTATGTGTGTGTGTGTGTGTGTTGTGTGTGTGTGGGGCAGGGGGGTGTGTCTGGTTTTTAATTTTTTTTTAAAATTTTTGTAATACTACCTATAATACAAAGGGTTTGGCCAAACTTGCAACACACAAGTACAAAGTTTGTCCACAAAACTAACCATAAATTCCAGATTACATCAAAAAATAGTTCATTACAATCTAAATTGAGTCATTCTGTAAACCAAAGTATAATTTACTAACGAAAATCCTAAACACCCCAGAAAATGTAAAAGGAATTGCCAACGGCGACGTTAAAATTTGTGCTTCCTGACCTTGAATCATCATCAAGAATAAAGGAACTACTAACGACATTGTTCGAATCTCTTGTCATTAATACTCTCATTTTTGCTATAGCCTGCAGAGCAAGATATCAGATTACAATCAAAGATAAGTTACAACTCAATATATTGTGTTGTATTTTTTTTCCCAAACTTCTCTTAAAATATGTGATCCTAATTCGACAGATTGTTTGGCCCAATAATATTGAATGTAGTGTTTTCTTGTCTCTAATCAATAACTCAAAAAACATAAACTTTTTTAAAAAAAAGAGTCATCCTTAGACTTACTTCCGGGGACAAACTGTGTTCCGTACTTGTCATCAAAATACATCGTACTTATCCTGTAGAGTTGTTGTATACTAAGCACCGGTTTGGAAGCAAAATGGAATTAGTTCATAGCAAGGAAATAGATCCAAATGATAATGCATAATGAAGAATCTTCCAGTTGAATGCTTACAAGAAAACGGTCATGGCTAACTTCATCAAGCGTTTTATGTGGCTCTTGATGTATGACCTAAATCAAAGAAAATATTGAAGAGAGATCAATAAATTGAATTAAAACATAAAATCTTTATTTTGTCTCTCTAAGATGATGCTTCATCTGATACTTATTTTTCTCTTAGCCCAAAACCTATAGCTTGTCTAATATGCTCGAGTTCCTCCCAAGAGGGACATAAAGAGTTAAGAGTTTAATGCTTGCCAGAAAAACTATAGCCTGTCTAATATGCTTGAGTTCCTCCCATGAGGGACATGGAGAGTAAAGAGTTTAATGCTTACCAGAAAACCTACAACATGTCTAATATGCTTGGGTTCCTCCCATGAGGGACCTGCAAGCTGCCGTGATAATATTTGGATAAGAACATAATGCTAAACAATAATTAGTGAAAATACAAGTAATAAAGAAATTAGTAAGCGTACTTCTTCTGTAGCATCATAGCACCAATGTTCCAGTTCAGCAAGGCTTGCTTTGACATATTCAGCATTGCTAAAAGAGCAGCACTCCCATTTCAATAGAAGGCTGAAGTAGCAAGCAGGTAAACAGAGAAACCGATATAAAATAGAAGGCCGGTGTAGAGATATATCTTTACATTGGCATTAACTTTTCCACAAGATTTCTCCGCTGAAGCCAATAATGAGCTAACGGCTGCAACAATTGAGGTTACCATTTCTGATTATGTCCATACAACAAATTGAATGTGCTCATCAACTTGCATATCCAAGGCATCTTGCACCCTCTACTTTATGAAATCCAATATGCTTTGAGTCGAACCTACTACACCCATTCCTCACTTCTTTCCTCGCTTCTTTAGCTTGATGAGTGTTGGACAAAATTAATATCCTATCCATCGCATCCTCCACCTTCATTTCGTCCATCTCAATTTGCCTCATCCTATTGCTTGAAAACCCTTTATTTCCTCTGCACAATTGATCGAATTATTCCAATTAGCAATCAATTTTTTTTAAGTATAGCACTGTGAACTTCCCTTCCCCCCATAAGGCAACACCTGGTGGATGTGATGAATCATACAAATTTCAAAACAGTACCCAACAGAAATATACAATTTAGAATCAGGAAACTATATCAGCAGTTTAGCACTTGATAAATAGATCATCTCAATTAGGTGAACTTAGCCCTTGAAAAGTTAGAAAGCAATTACCCGAAAATCTCCAGAGCAAGAGCCACTTCCTCTTCTTTTGGTGCTTCAAGAATCTGATTAGACAAAAGATTTAACCTTCGGTTAACTTACATGGATCAGAAAGTTCAAAAACTAAAATAAAATTTGTAAAAAATGGGAAAAGTTTACTTTTTTGAAGTGTGTTAACGTTAATCTTCATTCAAAATCTGGAAACAGTAGAAACTTTCCTGAAAATGTCTATTATAGGATTTATAGCTGAAGTAAGTGAGTCAATGTATATGCTTGGATATGATCATCATCTCGTGCTTTGATTTGATGAAGAAAGAATTTTTTATCATCTCTGATATTTTAAAAAAAATAGCAGTCACGTGACTTTTATCTGGAAACTAAGAGCATCAAAAAATAGAAACATGTAATCAATTTTGATGTCTAGTATTATTTTGTGATGTCTTCTGTCATTTCTCAAATATATATATATATATATATATATATATATATATATATATATATATATATATATATATATTATTTGATTCCTTTCCCTAAAACTGGATAACATTGCTTTTATGGACATGTTTAACTATTACATAAGGATGAAATTGAACATTGTGAAAATCTAATTGACTTCTTGTTCATCTTTCTATATGGTTTCAATCCAGATTCGCATCAGCGGTAGCCAGTTGAGGCATTTGAACAAATCTATTACCATGTCGGCACCGAAAACTTGCGGTATCGTTCAGATCGGTCCTCTGTGGACTGAAGTAAAACTCTTCATCTTTATGAAAACCATCACAAGCACATCTCATGCAACTTCTCTTCCTCGCAACGTAATTGACTATATCAATCCTTATCTACAGGAACCATGGACAACAGAAAACTAATTCACATCCAGATTCAATCACTATCTCTACGGAAGTTAAAATTGGAATCGAAAAGTGGAAAGCTAACTAAAGCCTAAGCAAACTTAGAGCATGTCCAACAGCTTCTCTAAAACAATCTTTAAAATAGAGAATTATAAGACAAATATTCTGAATATTTTTTGGCCCAATTCCAACAGCTTCCTGTTGTGAGCCTAATTTGTCATATTTTCCATTAACTTTTATATCGGTTTCTGCATGCATTTCATATCGTTGGGTTAGAACTTAGAATTATACAGAATCTATATAGTTTATGCTTATTTGCCAAATTATGGAGTCTACACTAGTTTCTGTTTAATTTTACAGAAATCGAGGCATTTTACAGCAATTCGGAGAAGGGAGAAAATCATGGAAGAGCTCGAGGTCAACTACACCAAGCCAGAGGTCGAGTAGCAGCTGAACCAGAGCATGTCGAGCAGAAAAGAGAAGAGAAAGCACTCGAAAACTCTACTCGACGTCGAGGACTCTTGTCGATGTCGAGTACCTTGGTCGACTTCATCTTTATCACATGAGATCGAGCACCTGACGAGCAGCAAACCACTCGAAGATGACAAATTCTACTCGACGTCGAGGACTTTACTCGATGTCGAGTACCCGTCGAGATTCCAAATTCTACCCGAGCTCGAGCACAGTCCGAGAAGCAGAAGAGTTTTACTTGACGTCGACTACTCTTGCCGATGTCGAGTACTTCCTAAGCGTCAGTCCGAGTGGAATCCGAGTGCAGATTTGGATATGCGGATTACTTGCAAGCTAAGGCACATGCAACTCTATCAAGACAAATGAAGACATATCAAGTTCAAGGAAGATTTATCCACATTAGATATTTCCCCTTAGAGATTTATTTCTTTTATCCAAGTTTTATCATTAAGCCTTTAGATATATAGTTTTAGATATAGATAGATTATTCTTTCCTTGGATAGCGGGGATTGAATACTATAAATAAGGCCCTAGGGGCTGGTTCTTAGGCATTCCAATTTACACCCAACACAATTACATTCGAAAGTAGGAGTTTTAGAGAGAGCTTTGGCCGATTGAGGTAGAGATTTGCGAGAGCGGTTTTGGCTTCGATTGGTTGTAAGTTTTTATTTGATTTAATGCAAGTTAGTTCTTTTATGTTATTGATGTTTGCTTCAATAATGAAGAGCGAGTAGTCACCCAACTTCTAGGGTTGGGGTGAGCCCGACGATAGCCATGTAAGGTAATGCGACAAAATGTACAACTTTTAATGCAATTTCGTCTTCTATCCCTATGAGCATGATTCTTCTGAGACAGTCGAAGGTGATCCTTGTTTGTGTTATTGAAGCGAAAGTGATCTTAATACAACTTGGATTAATTATGTGAAAAGAGTTAGTAACAATTAGGGTTTATGTGAAAGCCTCTATTTTCCTACTTGTTAATAACGATAGTTATTTGATGAAAGGCATGATCTTTTATACCTTTATCATGATTCTTATATAGTTATCGCTGTGGCGTTGAAACACTGATTCTAGAAGCTTTTATCTTATTGAATTAATTCGCATTGATTATGTGTTATTTCCGTTTTTATTCCATCATAAGGTACGTTTTTACACTGCACATTACTCGATCTCGACTACTGACTGGTCGACGTCGAACACTGTTCTACTCGACATTGCTTGGTTTTTGCTTTTGTTGTTCTGTTTTGCAGGTTTACTCGACTGAGGTAGTCGACATCGAGTACTTTACTCGACATCGAGGACTTCTACTCGTCGATACGAGAGGATTTTGGAACTGATTAGGCGAGCGCTGACACGCTTCATCGTGGATACGATCCGTAATACCCTACCACTATAGCGGGAGGGTTTCTTGTATTTTATTTGCTTGGACAGGGAGTTGGTTTCGTTCTTTATATTTACATTTATTTCGTTACTTGATTTCCCTCATAACACTTCCCCATTATAGAGTTTACCCCAAAATATAAGAGTTTTCTCCAAATTTAGGGAATGATCTCCATATTTTCTCTCCGTTCTCTATTTTGGAGAATGCAATGGGGAAACTCTTGGACCAAAAATCATCCCAATATTATCCAAAAAACCAAGATGGAGAATCTCTTGGGCTTACTCAAAGCCTAAATTTCCAATTCAAGCCCCAAAAATCCAAAACCCTCAATTGCATTTGAAGATAATCACATAGAAATTAAATGAAGATCGAGAGGAGAGGAGATAACCTATCATGGGGTGAAGCGTTCTCGATCCGGCAGATGCAGTTGAATCGAGATCAAGAGGAGGACCTGTCAAGGTTGCCGCCACGGTGAGCTCGCGCGTCGCCATCCTCATCTCCTCATCCCGGTGGTTGCGTCCTCTCCTCATCCCGTCGATTATGTGGGCTACGACGACCTTGGTAGCCGTGAGAAAACTGGGATTCGGTGATCGGAGAGAGAGAGAGAGATAGAGAGAGAGAGATAGAGAGAGAGAGAGAGAGAGAGAAACGGTTATGAAATCAACATCAATAGGCAACAAAAGGAGGAAGACGAATAGAAACTCACACATGGGGGTCGATTTCGCCAGTCCCTGCAGCCTCTTATGACCACAGATTTCGCCAACTCTCGCCGAGTTAGAAAGGGCTCCGCCTCCATTTGCTCAACCCCCCGCAGATTGCCGCCTTCAGCCCTCGCCGATTACGTCGCCGCCCACCAACTGCCCTTCGGCCGCTGGTCGACTGCGCACTGTCACCAATCAATTTCGAGGAAGAAGATAATTGTGAGGAAGAAGTTTAAATGTGGAAGAGAAATCCAATTTGAAGGCGAGAACTTGGGGAGAAAAGTTGCAAATTGGACGACCTGAAGCTCGACGCCCCTCTTTATCATAGCAATGTTTTCTGCTTCCCCATAATTCCGACGGTTTCCAAACCCAAACCCAAACCCTAACAAATTGAAAAAAGAGGGGATGACTTCAAATGGTTGAAGAGAACGTATGTTGCTTAGGGTTGCTCATGGATTGACACGTGGTGCAATCTTTTACAAAGACCTTGCTTCTGAAACTAAATCCCGAAAGTGCCTGATTAAATCCAAAAGGGCTTTAATGAGAAATCCCAAAAGGGACTCTTGGTGCGTCTTACAAGGGTGATTATCGGCGGCGAGTCTAGTTGTTCATGGCATTCCTCTCCCGAGTTGGGGCTCTGGTGTCCGGTGTCGGGTCTGATTGGGGTCGTGGCGATGTGTATCGAGGCGATTCCGCGTTATGAAAATTCTTTTGGAGAATCGTCTTCATTGCCTACAGGGACTCCTGATGTACCGATAACCAGTGGAGTCACTGCTTGATGGTGCTTTCCATCGATCCTTAGTCTATATTGTCCCCAACTTATTTGAGTTAGATTTACTTGTTCGACTGTATTTGTGTGTTTTCCACCTTTTGTATTGCACTCTTTTTATGTTGTCGACTATGCCGACCTCTCGAGGTATTTGAGGTACCGAATCTGTCCCACCCTGGAATAAAAAAATCCAGACGTAGCCCACCAACTTGGCAGGCTAACCACGTGCAAGTGTGCAACTCAACCACATCCCTTCCACGTCAAACAAGGTTTGCATCCCATCCCACCAGTACCTGCGTTTGTCCACGTCATCAAATAAATATCCCCGTCTTCTGTAGCGTTTCCGTTCTCTCCCCACGTTGTGACACCTGGCGCCAACGATTACCATTCCGCGTTTTAAGCGCCGTTGCTCTGAATGACGATTTTGCCCTCGATGATATTTTCGTAATTTACTGGCGGTTTCCTTTTCCACCACTTGCAACCTGCAACTTGCTTTTTTGTTTGTTTTTACCTTTTCTACCCCCCAAATTCCTCATTCCCTCTTCATGTTGGAGTTGCAATGCACAAATTTAGAGGGAGAAAGAAGACGAAGAAAGAATGAAGACGTGTGAGCTCTGCAATTCTCCGGCGAGGATGTACTGCAATTCCGATCAGGCAAGCCTTTGCTGGAACTGCGACTCCAAGGTCCATGGCGCCAATTTCTTGGTCGCCAGGCACCGCCGGAGCCTCCTCTGCCACGTGTGTCAGTGTCCAACTCCGTGGTCTTTGTCCGGCACCGATTTCGGCCCAACCGTGTCTGTTTGCCGCCGTTGCGCGGCCAAAGGCGCTGCGAAGAACAGGCGGCGAATACCTGCGTGTGACGAGATCGAGTCCGGCAACGACGCTGAAGTTGACAGTCAAGAGGACGGAGATGAGGAGGAAGAGGAGATGAGCGATAGTGATGACGGCGATGGAGAAATTCAAGTAGTTCCAGCTAGGTCTTCGACGCCTCCGCCTCCGGCAACGAGCTCTTGTAGTGGCGACGAGTACTCTTCGAGAAAGATCTCAGTGGCGTCGGACGGAGAATCGCCGGTCCCTACGTTGAAACGAGTGCGTGAAAGCTCTTCAGATCTTCTCTTCCAGGTACAGTATAAATTCTTTTCCGATTTTTCCAAATTTTATGTTGCGTTTAAAAAATAATCAAAAACAAAATCAAAATCAACAATTTTATTTAGAGGGAAATTATGTTCATACAGGAAGATCTAGATCGACGGAGTAAAAGGAAGGACGTAGCTGTCGACGTAATTGACTCGCATTGACGCCTATGTACTGAGAGCGGACCGGGCTTAAGCGTGGAAGGAATGAGTAGCGGTTTGAAGGGATTTTAGCCTCAAAATCAAATGGATCGTGTTTACTCGATCGTACTAGTAAATAACTGCTCATGTGCTGAGCCCTGATAGTAGTGTGTCACGATTACAATACACGGCGAATGGTTTTGAGTGGATTTGATCCTTTCAAATAAGGCCGACGACTAAAAATGATGGGACTGGTTTTAATTGATTAATTAATTACTGTATTTGAATAATGATATATAAACGTGAGGCCAAGAAATAGTGAGAACGTTGTGGCTCAGAATGTTTTCAACTTACAAACAAGACGTAATGCATGTATAACTACTGTACTATTTTTAAAATAATATTCAACGGGTTTGAAAACCCAAATGCTCCACTATTATGCAAGTTGTAACGTCTATTTAATCTAAACATTAGATCTAATAATATTCGATGACCCTAACTTGAATTAATTGGTAGATTAATACAAAACACAAGTATATATACAAGGCTGTGACGATCTTTTTGGAGGTCCTGTGCTAAAAATAAATAGACCTTATTCATATATTGTGTTAATGAACTTATTTAGATTAAATGAATGAAAATAGGAATAACTTGAACATTTGAAGCTTTAAGCATTTTTTTAAATATAAAATGGTTGTGAATGATTATTTAAAACACATAAATACGATTATTTTTTTAAAAAAAAAGAATTATATGACATTCTTAATATGTTAAAAAAAATTTCTATTATTTTGATGGAAAGTCCATTGATTTCTCTAAGCAATAGTTTTTGTATGTTTTTTTTAAAAAGAAAGAGATAAAAAAAATTAATAATGAAAAAAAAACAATTTGAATTAGTAACAAATAAATGAAAAGATGAAATTTTCTTGAAAAAAGGGCCAGCAAGTTATGAAAAATAAAAGAGAGATTGGCGATGCTGATGGGAGTCGAACCAAGGGCAAGGAAAATGATGGAAAAATTATTGGCACAACCAACCAGTGGACCACATAACTTGTATTATTTGTATATGTTCAACTAGAGACCACTTTTTATATAACATAAAACTAAAACAAAATTGGGCCCTTTAAATTTTGGGGGCCATGTTCAGCCGACCCACCTACACACCCATTTGGCACGGGCCTGTATATATATTATACTTGATCATAGCATATATTAGACGTGTGGGTTGTATAACCTATGCTCATATATTTTACACATCAAAAGCATAGTATATTAGACAAATTGTATGTGATGTATTAATTATATGTATGTATGCTTGTATGGTTACTGGTCTTGTGGGCTCGGCCCAATTCTGAGGCCCATAGCCCAGCTCCGACAGCTTGCCTGGCTACTTTCACTTGTGAAGCGTGTTGAGTGGAACGCTGCATTTCACCTCTGAGCTCGCTCTATATAAAGGAAGCTAGGGTTGTTGAGGGCTCACTTTGGCAGATGCTCCTCAGGTAATCCAAGAAAGAGAAAGAGAGAGAATAGAGAGAGAGAGGCAACGCTAGGGTTTCGAGATCCCTAGCTCCAACAAAGCTCTGACGGCCGATCTTGAGCGCATCTCCCACGGAGACTCTAGATCCGGCCTTTAGGAAGAAGAAGATGAACGTCCACAGATCTGACGAAGGTCTTCTTCTCTAGTTCACTCCAACGACGATCTAACTCTGATCTTCAGATCTAGGGTGTATTCTTCCTTTGTCTACTTCGTTCTTTCTTCGTTTGTGCATGTCTCGTATTTCTCTATATTCTTGCTTGTATTTGCCTTAGTTTGAGTTTAGGGCAACCTCTTCTGTAAACCTTCTTACCGATTAGTGGATTTGTGCTCTTAAGCCATTTGGTTAAGGCTCCGTGGACGTAGGCTCCGGCCGAACCAATGTAAATCTTGTGTGTTGGTCTCTGGTTTACGTTTATGTTGCTACTCATAGTCGATTACCCCGTTCTCGGTTCCCAATATGTGGAATCAAGATCGTCTAGGGATTAAAAAGTGGTATCAGAGCTTGGGTGTCCCTTTCCTTACCTACATGTGCCATTATTGGTTCCCAGGGAGCTGGATCGGGGGCAGGACATTGGGTAGACCTTCAAAAAGCTCAGGCTTGGTTCTATTCCTCTCCTGTCTTAATTACCTCTGGTCTGGATCCGTTCTATGACCTGTAATTCTAGGGTTCTTTGAGTGCCTTGTATACTATTGCACTCATAAGAAGAATAACAAAAATAAGCTAGAAGCAAACGAAAGATAAGCCCAAGAATGAGAAATCTGAGAAATCTCTGACCCTAATTCTAAATGTAATTACTGTGGTAATGTGGGTCATTGGGTTAAGAAATGCAGGAAAAAGAAAAGGGTAGAGGATCTTGCTAAGAAAAATAACACTGAATTGTCTGTTATTGTGCTTGAAAATATGTGTGAATACTCTGCTGAATTATTCATGTGTACTAATGTTTCATCTGTTCATTCTTCTGATGCATGGATTTTAGATTCAGGTTGTACAATGCATGCCACCCCTCATAAGAACTTTTTTACGAACTTAAATGAATTTGTGTGTGTTGATGTCATGTTGGGTGATCATACTTGCTTGCATATCAAAGGTGTAGGTGTAGGTGATGTCCCTTTACTCATGCATGATGGCATTGTTAGAGTTTTCACAAATGTTAAGCGGGTCCCTAGTCTTAGAAGAAGTCTAATGTCTGAATCTGCTTTAGAAGAAATAAGATGCAATGTTAATTCTTCTGATGGTGTGAGAACTGTGTCCAGAAATGGAACTGTAATTGTCAAAGCTATTAGAAAGAAAAGATTGTATTTTGTTCTCTCTTCTAAACCTGAAGTTAATACATGCTGCTATTGCTTCTGATTCCATGACATTATCTGAGACTAAAATTTGGCATAACAGGCTTGGTCACATAGGCAACAAGAGCTTAATAAAGTTGCATAATTCTGGCTTATTACCTAAGAAACTTGTTGATATTAAATTCTGTGAGCATTGTGTTTTGGGCAAGTCTACCAAACTTAAATTTCCTGTGTCAACATATGTTGCTAAGTTTCTTTTAGAATATGTGCACTCTGATCTCTAGGGACCTTTACAAGTCCCTATAGTAGGGGGCATGAGATACTTCATCAGCTTCATTGATCACTACTCAAGGAAAGTATGGGCAAGTCTTCTAAAATCAAAGGATCAAGCCTTAGGTGCTTTCACAAAATGGAAGGTAATGGTAGAGAGTCAGTCCAACCATAAACTGAAATGCTTAAAAACGTACTAACAATGGATTGAAATTTTGTAATACAGAATTTGATACTTATTGCCAAATTCATGGGATTAAAAGACACTTAACTGTACCTATAACTCCACAACAAAATGGAACAGCTGAAAGAATGAATAGGACTCTGTTAGAAAAAGTGAGATGCATGTTAATTAGCTATGGCCTTAAGAATACTCTTTGGGAATGAAGCTGTATTAACTGTTGCCTATCTTATCAATAGATCTCCTTCTTCTATTATTGATTTTCTCACTCTCCAGTTTAAATGGATAGGTAAGCAACCTAGCTTGGGATACCTCAAGCCTTTTGGATGTGCTGCATACCCTCACATCGGTGATGGTAAGCTGCAACCAAGGGCTTTGAAAGGTGTCTTGCTAGGTTACCTTGATGGAGTGAGAAGGTTCGGGGTGCTTCTGTTGCAACCTGGACCTTACAAAGTCATTACAGCTGGAAATGTGAGATTCAATGAGATAGATTTTCCTTTGAAAACTTAGCTAACTTCTTTCCCTGAGCTGACAGGTACCCCAGAGCAGACTAAGGAGTTGTTACCTGATGAAAGTGATTCCTCTGATGATGAAGAGCATGACAATGGTAGGTCCTTCATATCAGCTAAGAAGGGCACACATTCCACACTACAGGGGGACAACAAGAAGAAAAGGAGAACACTGTAGATCAAAGTCCTCAAAATGACACAGAGGAAGCTGAGCCTCAGCTTGACACTGAGCAGGAAATCTCTTCTGATTCTCTTATTACTTCTCCTCTCTCTCCTAATTCTGGTGATGTAAATTTCCGTTCTATTGACTCACAAAGAGAGTCCTCTGTTTTCTCCTCCCTCCCTTCTGATTTACATGTTTCTGATATCTCTACTATACCTAATTTGCATGATTATCAGCTGAATAGGGATAGAGAACCTAGAACCATCATCCTTAATTGGAAATATACTTCTTAAATTGTGGAATATGCTTTCTTGACTGCTGATATTGTTAGAAACCCTACTACTCCTAACTCTTATGAATTTGCCCTTAAGAATAGCTATGCCAAAGAGTGGCTAGCTGTTATGAGAGAAGAGATGGACTCCATTTACACTAACAAAACATGGAGTCTAGTCCCAAGACCTCCTAAAACCCGGCTTATTGACTCTAAATGGGTCTATAAGCTCAAGGAAGGTCTAAACCCTAGAGAGCCCCCTAGGTTTAAAGTCCGCTCTGTGGCAAAAGGGTTTACCCAAAGAGAAGAGATAGACTCTAATGATATCTTCTCACCAGTAGTAAAGTATAAAACCATGCGTATTATGCTTGCTATGTGTGATGTGTTTGACTGGGAGTTAGAACAAATGGGTGTCAAAACTGCTTTTTTACATGGTACTCTTGATGAAACCATTTATTTGAAACAACCCAAAGGGTTTGTACACTCCAAGTATCCTGATCATGCCTGCCATCTGAAGAGATCCATCTATGGGCTCAAGCAGACCCCTAGACATTGGAATCTCAAATTCGATGCCGTGATTAAGAAACTTGGGTTTAGTCGTAGTAGTTATGATTCATGTCTTTACTTTAAAAGTGTTTCTAAATCATCCTTGATCTATGTGCTTTTATATGTTGATGATATATTGTTGATCTACAGTTCTATGATTCCTATTAGTACTGTTAAAAAGGTTCTAAAGAAATACTTTGACATGAAAGACTTAGGAAGTGCCAAGAAAATCCTTGACGTTAACATCATTAGAAACCGACCTAATAAGCAAATATGGTTGTCGCAAGACGACTATATTCTTAAGGTTCTAAATCGGTTTAATATGTTAAATTCTAAGCCTACATCCATACCTAGAGCTTACCCAGAAAAATTTTCCCGCAAAACCTGAGGATATTAAAGAAATGGCTAAGGTCCCTTATGACGTAGTTGTAGGGTTCGTTATGTATGCTATGTTGTGCACCCGCTCAGACCTTGCATTTGCCAATTTTGTGCTTAGTCGCTTATGTCTAATCCTGAAAATGATCACTGGACTGCCATGAAATACTTGTTGTGTTACATTGCTGGTACTAAGAGTCTTTGTCTGCATTATGGTTTACATGAGCCTGTTAATAAACTGAATGGATATGTAGACGATGACTTTGCTAGTAACAAAAGATAATCGCAAGTCCACTATCGTCTACTTCTTCACGTGGGCTGGTAACTTTGTTTCATGGAAATCTCAGCAGCAAACAGTTGTTGCCCTGTCATCAACTGAAGCTGAGTATATGGCTGTTACAGAAGCTGCCAAAGGGGCTATATGACTTAAAGGAATCCTTAGGGAAATCCTTAAATAGCCACCAAAACCCATTATACACACAGATAGCCAAAGTGCACTACACCTGTGCAAAGATCTCATGTATCACGAGAGGACTAAACATATTGATGTCCGTTTTCACTTTATTCGCAACAGAGTTGTTGCTCAAGAGTTAAAAGTGAAAAAGATCAAATGAGACATCAATCTTGCTGATTTTGGGACAAAGGTAGTCACGGCTAACAAGTTTGTGTTTTGCAGGGATTTTCTCCGCCTTGGAGAACCACCTTAGACAAAAAGGTAATTGAGCCGATGATGATGTTGAATGTTTTGAGATCGTATATCCACTAATTAGTAGGTTGTGTTTTTAATAAATCTAATGTTTGGATTAGAAGGGCAAATTGTAATGTCTATTTAATCTAAACATTAGCTCTAGGAATATTGGATGGCCCTAGCTTGAATTAATTGGTAGATTAAGGCAAAACATGCACTAGTATATATATTATACTTGATCATAGCATATATTAGAAGTGTGGGTTGTATAACCTATGCTCATATATGTTACACATCCAAAGCATAGTATATTAGACATATTGTACGTAATGTATTGTATGCTTGTATGGTTAGTGGTCTTGTGGGCTCGGCCCAATTCTGAGGCCCATAGCCCAGCTCCGACAGCTTGCCTGGCTCCTTTCACTTGTGAAGTGTGTTGAGTGGAACGCTGCGTTTCACCTCTGAGCTCGCTCTATATAAAGGAAGCTAGGGTGCTGAGGGCTCACTTTGGTAGACGCTCCCCAAGTAATCCAAGAAAGAGAAAGAGAGAGAAGAGAGAGAGGCGACGCTAGGGTTTTGAGATCCCTAGCTCAAGCGAAGCTCCGACAACCGATCTTGAGCGCATCTCCCACGGAGACTCCAGATCCGGCCTTTAGAAAGAAGAAGAAGAAGGTGAATGTCCACAGATCTGACGAAGGTCTTCTTCTCTGGTTTAGTCTGACGACGATCTGACTTCGTATTTCATATCTAGGGTGTATTCTTCCTTTGTCTGCTTCGTTCTTTCTTCGTTTGTGCATGTCTCGTATTTCTCTGTGTTCTTGCCTGTATTTGCCTTAGTTTGAGTTTAAGGCAACCTGTTCTGTAAACCTTCTTACCGATTAGTGGATTTGTGTTTTCAATCCGTTCGGTTGAGGCTTCGTGGACGTAGGCTTCGGCCGAACCACGTAAATCTTGTGTGTTGGCCTCTGGTTTACCTTTCTGTTGCTACTCGCAGTCGATTACCCCGTTCTTGGTTTCCAATCCGTAGAATCAAGATTGTCTAGGGATTACACAAGTTTTTGAGATGACAAAATCCTACCAGTATTTCATTCCTCACATTAATTATCTAATATCATTGCTTTCCTCACATTTTATCTCATGTTTTGTTTTCGTTCCTAATTTTTATTGCTACAAAATACTCCTTATATATATATAAATCTATTCGGCTCGGAATGGTTGTGGAAAACTTTATGGAGACATCGATAGCAATGTTGGTTTGTTCTAATTAATTTCCAATGCATTTTTGGCTTTTGTTTGGATCAATTTTAGAATTGTCTAGCTACGCTTGAAATCATATGTTTCCAAGTAGAACCAGAAACTCTCACTACCCTTAACTTTTGATGCAAAAACTACCTACAAGCTCCCTACGTCAAATAGACTTAGGTCACTTAACACAAACTCCAAATAAAATGCAATGATATATCATTTATCCTCATTTTAATTTAAATCAATAATTTTTGTTTAGCTTAATTAAGAAACTGCCCTAAAATAACCGATCTAATATGATTTGAATACAAACCAATCCGAATCCCCATTCCCCAACACTTTATAACTCAAACATGATTTGATTCTCGATAATGAACATTCCAATAAAAAGTATTTTTTTTTTCATGGATATATAAAGTAAGCTAATATAGGTATGTTTGGATAGTCGGATAAATAAAGTAAGCTGATAAGAACCTAAATTTGGAGAGATTTTCTACCAAAATAACAAGCGATTCTAGGAATTTAATTAAAAAAAACTAACCAAATTAAAATTTAAAAAAAAAAACATTTCCAAATTAGTGCTATTATCTTATGTCCTTGGGTATAGGATAGAAAAATCATATTACTATTTATAATACACAATATTATATTAATATAATATTGTGTAGTATATAAATCATAATACTAATTAATTATCCAAACATAGCCCTAACTAAGTGATCAAATATTGTATATAAATAATTCTTTTCACTAAAAAATAATCTAGATATAACTAAAATAACACCTATCAAATATTAATCCATTAATATTTTTGGTAAGTATGGCTATGAAATAGTTTTGATTTATGTTTTTATCAATTAACCAGTGTATATATATTGTGACTTGTGATAATTTTCTATAAATTATGAAAATAATATTATTTTAATAATTTTTTTATGAAAATTTTCTCCTAAAATGAACCACAATACATCACTTCACTTAGAACATTATACATTATTTTAGTAAGTATATAGATGCTTGCTAGCTACTCATATCCTCTTAATAAAGTGGAAATTCTTTTTCCCAAATTAATATTTTTTAGTGCACACATTAAAAATCTAAAAAAGAAAATATTCTTTTAGAAAAATATAAAACATTTTTCGTTTTCAAATACATTTGTTATGCCTAATATAATCTAGATGCATATGTACTAGGGTCAATGGATACTAAAGATGGATAGACTAGGAAATAGATTCAAGGTCTTAGATGGCTCAAGACATGGTCAAGTTGAAGAAGCTCGGCTCAAGGGTTCCATGGCGCCAAAGGCTACTTCAAATGAGTTGAGGACTTAAGTCGGTGCTCATGTGTTTGGCCCATTTGTGTAGCCTGGCCCAACTCTCTGCTCCCTCGGCCCACACACACTACTGAAGACGTTCCAACGGTTCTCTTGTGTCCTTGCTGGTTGAAACGCTGTGTTTCCTTTAGTAAGGGCTCGGGTATAAAGCCACGTCTTCAGAAACCCTAAAGGGTTGAGAGCTTCAGTCAATTCGCTTCCGCTTTTGTGTGTGTGTGTGTGTGTGTGTGTGTGTGTGTGAGAGAGAGAGAGAGAGAGAGAGAGAGAGAGAGAGAGTTGGAAACCCTAGAGGCGATTCGGCGACGATCTCGGTTATTCACTCTGATGAGCTTGAACCTCAAGTTCCTGATGTGATTCATGGAGTCCATGCTCGATCTAGGAAGGAGACGCTTCATCGGTGTTCATCCTCAGCTCTTCATCGGCTTCTGTTCATCTTCGTCTTCAGATGGGGTAAAGGGGAGTATCTGTTCCTATTTTGTGTTTCTCCTTGAATACTTGTTGCTTGAGCCGCTAGACCTAGGATCGTTTCTAGTATATTCGTCTATCTGTATCCATGACTCGTATTCCATCATACTTAGTGGATTCATGGGTTTGAGTCTCTCCCTCTTGAGGCTCCGCAGAATAGGGTAACCGAACTGCGTCACCAATCCTTGTGTTCTCTCTTACCTTCTCTTATCTATGATTAGCTCTCTATTTAAATCTGTTCTAGGGTTTAGATTCAAAATCTGGTTTTAACAAAGTGGTATCAGAGCTTGAGTGTCCCATTTCTTCCTTTCTCTCGTCTCTGTAGACGCGGAAAATAGATCTTGGGGCATGGACATTGGGCAAGCCATATAAAGTATCCACGTCAGGCGATGTTCCTCTCCCGTCCGACGTACCACACCTGTTTTCAAAACACATCTGGTATTAAAACGTTTTCTCTGTGCTTCTGTGTTAGTTTTTCATTATCTACTAGCTTATTCACCATTTTAATCTTCAATTGAACAAACTAACCCTAGTTTTTCCTTCTGTTTCAGGTACCATGGCAGATTCTTATGTCAAAATCAAGCCATTTGATAGCAAGATAGATTTTGCCATGTGGCAGGTCAAGATGAAAGCCATCTTGATCAAGGAAAAATGCTGGAGAGAGTTGTTGCACCAGTCACTCCACCCTTCACCCCATAGGGAGACCCTTTAACCCAACAAACACCCCCTGCACCGCCAACAGTTCCTCCAGAAATCTCAGAACAAGCTCATGCCGAGATTATGCTAAGGCTCACAGATGATGTGGCCAGACAGGTAGTCAAGGTAGATGACCCTGGGGCCCTTTGGTTAGCCCTATAGGATTTATTTGTTGTTAAACCCCTGCCCAGTCGCATCTCTCTGCTTTGTAGACTCTTCACTTTTAAAATGGACACATCTATTACATTAAATGATAATCTGGACAAGTTTTTAAAAATGACACAAGAGCTAGAGAGCCTCTCACTAAGGAACGTATAGTGGAGACTATCTCTGAGAAGAATGAGATGCTCAAAGTGTTCAAATCAAAACATGGTGCCAAGTCTGACGCCTCTGAGGATTCTGAGGTTCTGTTTCCTAAAACAAACAAATCTAAGGGCAATAAGTCTAAAAACAAAAACAAAAAAAGGAAGATGAGAGTCCTAATGCATCTTCTCCTGAGCAGTACCAAGGTACCCAAGGATTCCAAGTGTAATTAGTGTGGACACCTTGGTCACTGGATCAAGGACTGCGGGAAGAAAAAGAGGCTTGATGAAAAGAAAATCAAGAATTCTATGTTTGTTTCTTTGCTTGAGTCTGATGTTGGTAATTATCCTAATGAACTTTTCATGTGTATTTCAGAAGACAGTGATCCTTCCTCTTAGATTCTTGACTCTAGTTGCACCATACATGCCACACCAGTCAAAGCTTACTTTGAATCCCTTGATCAGAGTAGGAGAGGGGTGGTCAAACTTGGTGACCACCACTCTCTTGCCATCAAGGGGGTGGGGGATGTATCACTGAAAATGTTTGATGGGAATGTTATCACCCTTAAAGTTGTTAAATGAGTCCCTGAATTAAGAAGGAGTCTTATGTCTGAGTCTGTTTTTTATTGCATGAATTATGACATCACAACTAGTGATGGCATTAAGAGAGTTCTTTGGAATGGTAAGTGCATTGTCAAAACCATTAGAAAGAAAGGCTTATATCATGTCATTACACCTGAAAATGAGTGCAATCTTCTTGCCAACTCTGCATACATGACTTCCTAGTTAACAAAGATGTGGCATCTTAGGCTAGGTCATATTGGCAACAAAGGTCTTTATTATCTACATAAGCATGGTTTATTATCTGAAAACCCTACTGACTTGTCTTTCTGTGAGAACTGTGTCTTTGGGAAGGCTACTAAGCAGGTATTCCCCAAGTCATTGTACACTGTCAACAAGCCTCTTGAGTATGTTCATTCATACTTATGGGGGCCTGCACAGGTGGATACAATTGGTGGGAAGAGATATTTCATTTCATTTATTGATCATTTCTCCAGGAAAGTTTGGCTTACTCTCCTAAAATAAAGGATGAAGCCTTTCAGGCTTTCAAAACCTGGAAAACTAAAGTGGAGCTTCGAATTGGTAATAAACTTCTATGCTTCAAAATAGATAATAGCCTTGAGTTTTGCAATACTGTCTTTGATGGTTTTTGCAGGGAGAATGGCATCAGAAGGCAACTCACAGTACCTGGCACCCCTCAGCAGAATGGTACTACTGAGAGGATGAATAGGACACTGTTAGAGAAGGCCAGATGCCTTCTCTTCACAGCAGGCATGAGGCACATCCTCTGGGGAGAAGCTATTGTCACTGCATCTTATTTGATCAAAAGATCACCCTCTTCTGTCATTGGCTTCAAGATTCCACAAGAGATGTGGATTGGTAAGAAACCCAGTTTGTCATACTTAAAGCCTTTTGGTTGCACAACTTATGCACATGTTTCTCAAGGTAAGCTGCAACCTATGGCACTTAAAGGTGTCATGCTTGGGTATCCAGAAGAAGTTAATGGCTATAAATTCCTCCTCATACAACCTGAAGGATATAAAGTCATTGTCTCACAAAATGTTACCTTCAATGAATCTGAATTTCATTTTAAAAGTGTTCTAACACCTAGAAATGACAATACAGGTAACCCAGAACAACCATCAAAGTTTTTTTCAACTGATGACCAGCTGTTGTCACCCACTACCTCTTAAGCAGGAGATGATGATGAGTTTGGCATAGGTTATGTCCCAACTCACTTCAGATCTTCTCCAACAAGTCATACAATCCCAAATGAGGCTCCATTATAGCAAACACAACAATTAGGAGGAAGAAATGACGAAGGGCATTAAAATGAAAATAATGAAGAGAACACAACTCAGGGAGTACCTTTAAACCCTCAATCTTCTGCTTCTACTTCTGAATCTCCCAATTCTTCTTCTTCTAGTTCTTCAAATTCACGTATTGTGCCTTCAATTTCTGAGCATGCTTCTTCTTCTGCTTCATTTGTGCCTATTGTTGATAACTCTGTGTTGCATGACTATCAACTTGTTAGAGATAGGAGTCCTAGAGCTATAATTCCTAACAGAAGGTATATAGATGATATTAATATTGTTGAGTTTGCTTATGTTGCATCTGAGATTGTTAAAAATAATCCTCCTAAGACTTTTGAATCTGCTATGAGATCCTCTGATTATGTGAAATGGTTTAAAGCTATGCTTGAAGAATTTGAGTCTATGAAAGCCAACAAAACCTGGATTTTGTTCCTAAAATTTGATGAGCCACCTAAGTATAAAGCTAGACTCGTAGAAAAAGGGTTTAATCAAAGAGAAGGATTGGATTACAATGATATACTTGCTCCAGTTGTTAATTACAAAACTTTGAGATTGCTTCTTGCTATTGCTACTGTCTTTGATTGGGAACTTGAACAAATGGATGTTAAGACAACCTTTTTTCATGGTGATCTGGATGAAACCATTTTCATGAAACAACCTAAGGGATTCACTGATAAAAACAAACCAAATCATGTTTGTCTGCTAAAAAAGTCTATTTATGGTCTAAAACAGTCTCCAAGACAATGGAACATAAAATTTGACTATTGCATGAGATCTCTTGGTTTTATTAGAAGTGAATATGATTAATGTTTGTACATCAAGGGTGTTACCACTAAATTTCCTTTGTTTATTCTGCTTTATGTGGATGATATTCTCCTTGTCTGTTCTTCTATGAGAATTATTTCTAGCACTAAGAGAAATTTGATGAAACACTTTGAAATGAAGGATCTTGGCCATGTCAAGAGAATTCTGGGGGTCATGATCTTTAGAGATAGACCCAAGAAAAAGCTCATACTATCCCAGGTTGATTATATTGAAAAGGTCCTTAAGAGATTTAGCATGTTTGATTCTAAATCCTCACCTATACCCTTAGGAGGGCATCTTGTTTTGAGCAAGGCTCAATGCCCTAAAACTGAACATGAAAAGAAAGATATGGCTGATGTTCCCTATGATGTTGTTGTTGGTTCAAACATGTATGCCATGCTATGCACTAGGCCTGATTTAGCTTTTGCCATTAGTGTTCTTAGTAGATATATGTCCAATCTTGGACTGCCTCACTGGAATGCAATGGCACAAATCAACTTGGTCTTGTGTACTCAGATTATGCACCTGCCAGTGATCTCCAAGGGTATATGGATTCATATTACGCCAGCAACAAAGATACAAAAAAATCCACCATTGCCTACTACTTCACTTGGGCAGGCAATTGCATATCCTGGAAGTCTCAACAACAATTTGTGGTAGCCTTATCCTCAACAGAAGCTGAATATATAGAAGCAACAGAAGCTGCAAAGGAAGCTATCTGGTTGAAAGGCATTCTTGGAGAGATTTTTAGAAAGAAATTTGTACATGTGATTAGGGTTGTTATCTGAGCCGAACAGCTTGGGCTCGGCTCAAAAAAGATCGAGCTCGGCTCATTCGTAGAGGTTAAACAAGCCGATCTTGAACATTGTTTTGGGCTCGAACCGAGCCCGAGCCAAGCCCGAGCTGAGCCCAAAAGCTCGATTAGGGTAGGGAAATTACAAGTTTACCCCTAGGTTTACTTGTGAGTTTAATTGTCTTGAGCCGTCCGCCTCTCATACTTCCACAAGTCCAGTCGTTCAGGCTTCCTCTTTCACTCTCTTCCCCAAGATCTGAGATCTCTCTCCGTTCAGACTCGACGTTTTCTCTCCAAGGTCTCCCTCGATTGAGATCTCTCTCCTCGTAGATCTGAGTTCCGCGATTTAGCCGTTCAGGCTTCCTCTTTCACTCTCTCCCCCACGGCGACTCGGCGTTTGCAAATCTGAGATCTCTCTCCAAGATCTCTCTCGATTGAAATCTCTCTCCCCGCAGATCTGAGTTCGGCGATTCATCCGTTCAAGCTTTCTCTTTCACTCTCTTGCCCGCAGATCTCATATCCGATACCTCTCTTCAAGAGCTCTCGACGGCTCTCGACTCTTGTCTCTTGGCGAATCTGCCCTATCTCTCTCCCTAGCGCCAGCCGTCAGATGTGAAAGTGAAGTTGTGAAGGCCAGGGTATGCCGATCCTTTGAACCCTTTTGTTTAAATTTATTTCCATTTTCCCAAATCCTGATTTTGATGGATTCTTTTGTCTCAAATTTGTTGAAATTGAACACAGATCTCCCGTCTCTCGACTTCGTCACTTGGCTTCACTCTCCCCGTTTGCAACTGGATAGACAAGTCTACAATGATTCAACATTTTGATATGTTTTACTTGTTGAAGTGTATATTCTAGATTTCAGTATGTGATTTGTATGTTTTACACTTAATTATAGATTCAAAAATCTATAATTAAGGGTTCAGTAAATCAATAAAATTTTAGGTGTATATTATTGGACTATTTGGTGAATGATAATTTGAAAATTGATATGTGTACACAGTCATTTGTAGGTGAACAACTTAAACGAGCTTATCGAGCCCGAACGAAGGAGCTTGGGTAATGAGCTTGAACGAGCCTGAGCTCGTTCCTTCGGCTTGATCGAGCATGTCAAGCCGAGCTCGAGTTTAGGATTGGGCTCGCGAGCCGATCTTGAACGCCAAAAAAGCTCATATAAATTTTGGGCTCGAGCTCGGCTCGGCTCGTGTACCGTTTGAGTCAAGCTTGAACATGTCAAGCTCGGCTCGTTCGGCTCGAATAACACCCCTACCTGTGATAAACATGAATAGACAAACTGCTTTGTATTTGTGTAAGGACCCTGTGTATCACGAGAAAACCAAACATATAGATGTTAGGTTTTATTTCATTAGGCACAGGATCGAAGACAAGGCACTAGACGTCAAGAAGATCAAAGGAGAGCTCAACCCAGCAGATTTTGGCACGAAGGTAGTTCCTTCAAGCAAGTTCTACTATTGCAAAAACTTTCTTCGTATAAATGATGTTCACTAACCATGCAGGTACACAAGCCTAGGAAGGACGGATCGAAGACTCAAACCTTTATGTTCCTCTTTAAATGATCGAATACCACATATGGTGGCTAGATTAGGAGGGCAAATTGTTATGCCTAATATAATCTAGATGCATATGTACTAGGGTCAATGGATACTAAAGATGGATAGACTAGGAAATAGATTCAAGGTCTTAGATGGCTCAAGACATGGTCAAGTTGAAGAAGCTCGGCTCAAGGGTTCCATAGCGCTAAAGGCTACTTCAAATGAGTTGAGGAGTTAAGTCGGTGCTCATGTGTTTCTCCCATTTGTGTAGCCTGGCCCAAATCTTTGCTCCCTCGGCTCACACGCACTACTGAAGACGTTCCAACGGTTCTCTTGTGTCCTTGCTGGTTGAAACGTTGCGTTTCCTTTAGTAAGGGCTCGGGTATAAAGCCACGTCTTCAGAAACCCTAAAGGATTGAGAGCTTCAGTCAATTCGCTTCCGCTTCTGAGAGAGAGAGAGAGAGAGAGAGAGAGAGAGAGAGAGAGTTAGAAACCCTAGAGGCGATTCGGCGACGATCTTGGTTCTTCACTCCGACGAGCTTGAACCTCAAGTTCCTGATGTGATTCAAGGAGTCCTTGCATGATCTAGGAAGGAGACGCTTCATCGGTGTTCATCCTCAACTCTTCATCAGCTTCTGTTCATCTTCGTCTTCAGATGGAGTCAAAGGGAGTATCTGTTCCTATTTCGTGTTTCTCCTTGAATACATGTTGCTTGAGCCGCTAGACCTAGGATTGTTTCTAGTATATCCATCTATTTGTATCCATGACTCGTATTCCATCATACTTAGTGGATTCATGGGTTTGATTCTCTCCCTCTTGAGGCTCCGCAGAGTAGAGTAACCGAACTGCGTCACCAATCCTTGTGTTCTCTCTTACCTTCTCTTATCTGTGATTAGCTCTCCGCTTAAATCTGTTCTAGGGTTTAGATTCGAAATCTGGTTTTAACAACATTAGCTTCTAAAAATACATGGAAACAATGGGTGTCTTTGGATTCCCAATGCATTGTGCTTATAAGCATAATCACATTTAAAATGTTTGGTTAAAAAAATTATAAGGTATTTAAAATGATGTAATTTTAAAATAAAATACCTTATAAATTGTATAAATTAATTATATTAAGTTTATAAGCTAATTACAAACTTAACACAATATTGGGTATTTAATTTATACATATTATGCAATATTTTATTTTAAATTCATATTATTTAAAATACATATCATTTAGTTAAACAAACACTTTAAAAGTGATTATGCTTATAAGCATTAGGAATCCAATCTACTTTTCTTCTACAAGTGTTTCATATATGCCAAAGAAATCACGTCAGAAAATCGTTTAAAAATATTTCTTGTTTTGATACAATTAAGGCTAAAATATTCCCTTTAATTATGTCAGCCGAATTTACATTTTGAATACATTATGCTCCTTGGTGGAGATACCGTCTTTCGGCAACCCCTTTACATGGAGGAAAAAACAATTCGGCCCAGATAACATACTGGAAAATTTTGACAGGGTGCTAGTCCACCACCACATAATTGACATGTTCCCCGATTTGGCAACTAAAAATGGAGCATTCTCAAACTCCGACTATTGTCCAATCTCAATTAACATGTCCAAAACCGACTCCTTCAAACCACCCCCATTTAAATTTGAGAACATATGGTTACAAAGAAAAGACGTTAGAAATATCGTCAAACAGGCTTAGAGAGCGTCATGTGCAGGCTCAGCTATGTTCCAAATCACGCACAAAGCAAAAATCCTCAAACAAAAAGCAAAAAAGTCGAATAAAAAAACTTTTGGAAACATCTTTCGCCAGCTTAAGGACGTTGGCGAAGCCCTAATAGAATAACAATCAACCCCATAATCTAATCGCAATACATATTTATACACTAAAGAACAGAACCTCTTATCAAAAAAAGAAAATTTACTCCTCTTTCATAAAACTTATTGGAACCAAAGGGCGAAATCTAAATACTTAAAATTAGCAGATACTAACTCCTCCTACTTCCATAGGAGGAAGAAATCGGAAAATAATCAGATCAATTACTTCTGCAGAAGAAACCCATATTACAGGAAATGAAAACATTAAAAAAGAAATCCAAAGAGACTTTGAAAAAAGATTTAGTCGAGAACAAACGTATACGACCCCCCAACTACAAGAGTATCTATCAGCAATTAATCTAGTTATAACAGAAGATGAAAATAAATTACTCATTCAACAATCAACAAATAGCGAAATAAAAAAAGCAGTATTTTCAATGGGTAACAATAAATCTCCGGGTCCCGACGATATGACGGCAAAATTCTATAAAAAAAACTATCAGGGCTACTAAAGCCTTATTCCACTCCGATAATCTATTAAAACAAATTAACCACACCTTTATCTCCCTAATACCGAAAAATGACAACCCCTCTATGATCACACATTATCGACCTATTAGCCTATGCTCTACTCTGTACAAAATCATCTCAAAAATAATAACAGAACGACTAAAAACAGTAACGAATAAACTTATTCGCCCATTACAAGGAGCCTTTGTTTCCAACAGAGATATCCAAGACAATATCCTAATAGCACATGAGATTTTCCACTTCTTTCGCTCTAGGAGAGGCTCTAAAGGATGGACTGCAATAAAACTCGATATGGAAAAAGCATATGACAGAGTAGATTGGCAATTCACGAAATCAGTCCTTCAGAAATTTGGATACCACCATAAATTTGTGGACATTCTAATGGAATGTGTAACTACTGTCTCCTTATCTGTATTAGTAAACAACGGTCCTACATACCTTTTCAAACCAGCACGGGGGCTGAGGCAAGGGGATCCCCTCTCCCCGCTCCTCTTCCTTCTCGGGGCAGAAGTCCTTGCTCGCAAACTATCAGTGGAGGCTGAGACAAACCATAATAGCATTGGATTCGAATTTGGTCACAATGGCCTCTGTGTCCCATTCTTGGCATTTGCGGATGATATAATCATATTTTTTAAGGGTAGCAATTCTGCCTGCTCAAAAGTAAAAAAAATAAAAATTGAAGACCACTGTAAATTTTCAGGACAAAAAGTAAACTATCACAAATCATCTTTTCAAACCTCCCCGGGAATTCCTAGAACAAGAGCACGAGAACTTAAAGGAATACTTAACATACCCTTAGAACGAAATCTGAAAAAATACTTGGATTGTCCCATCATAAATGGGCGAGTTACTAAGGAAATATTTGGTGAAATAATATGCAAATCTAAAGACCAGTTAAGCAAATAGCGTGCAAATGCCCTATCACAACAAGGTAGAGCAACCTTAATAACATCTAACCTATCATCAAAACCTTTATACTCAATGCAGAGCTTCATACTCCCGGTGTCAATCCATAATCAACTAGATCAAATCAACAGAACTTTCTTTTGGAACAAAGATGCATAACATAGTCCGCTCATCAGCTGGGATAAAATATGTAAATCAAAAGTGGAGGGAGGATTGGGAATAAGGAAAACCATAAACATGAACGAAGCCCTCCAACTAAAACTCATATGGAAAATTCTGGCAAAACCGGATAATTATTGGGTCAAAATCATACAATACAAATACATAAAAGAGAGCCACATTCTTACCTACTCTGCAAAAGGCAGTGCATCTTGGCAGTGGTCGAAACTAAGGACTCTGATTCCAAAATTTAAATCGGGGCTCATTTGGTTAGTCGGGGATGGGAAATCAATTAAGTTCTGGACAGACAATTGGGTAACAACAACACCTCTTCTAGATAGAATTAACTCTCAACATAACATAAATCCACATGATATTGTAAGTGAGTTTATTATAGGTGGGCAATGGTGGAGGGAGAAGCTTCTATCCGTTCTCCCAAGACCTATAACAGAGGAAATATTGAAAATCCCCCTTCCAATCACCCCTTTCAAAGACAGAGTGTATTGGTGGCCCGCCAAAAAGGGTTGGTTTACTATATCAAGTGCATACAAATTAATCTCACATACATCACAAAGAACAACGGATGAATTTTCGTGGATTTGGAGGCTTGATGCGCCTCCAAAAGTGAAAAATTTAATATGGAAAATAAAACAAAAAGGGGCTTGCCACGACTACCCGCTTATCCCAAAGAGGGGTTGCTTTGCCAAACACATGTATCCTTTGCAACAATTTCAGGAAGATGATATTCACCTATTTGTAGAATGCCCCGTCAATCATTTCCAATAGCAATTCCCAGAAGAAATATCTCAAAGAGTCCATACGATTTTATCCGAGAACAAAGACATGGACCAAATTCTACACATCTTAGGCTCCACTCTTCCGATGGAGAAGAGACAAAACATAAAATTAGATGGTGGACGATATGGTTTGTTAGGAATCAAACCATTTTCATAAATGAAAAAATCCCCTCGGTAGAGGGTCTCAAGAAAATGATCATGGATAATACAGAAAACTGGAAAAGAGAAAGCCGATTGACTGCATGCAACTGAAAAAAAGGGCTTGACAAAACAGAACCGGGAAAAGGGCCTCACCAAAACCACTAAAAAGGCCTACCGCTGGAGGAAGCCTCATGTCGGTAAATACAAACTAAACTTTGACGGATCATTCATATCGGCATCGAACAACTCTTTTGGTTTCATCATCAGGAATTGGGAAGGTGATCCCATCAGCATTGGTGGTAATGCTACTGGGGGACAATCCCCCCTTATGGCGGAGGCATTAGCTCTCCACCTTAGCGTCAAAAAAAAGCTCGGGAATTAAAGATATCAGAATTAATAATAGAAGAAGATTAAAAAATCATCACGGACTATTTACGCACCCAAGTCAGATGTCCCTGTGAAATAGAAATGATTATGTCAGATACTCAAGTCCTTCTCCAACAAATTAATAATGTAAAAATATCACATATTCCCCGTATTGGTAACCGGGTAGCGGATGAGGTTGCACATCTTTACTACTCTACTAGGGGGCGGATCTATATCTTGACACAGGTCTTTTAGGCCTCATTCGCCAGGATGCTTTCGGATAGGAATTTCCCACCCGAATTATTACCTAATCAAAAAATATATATTTGTTTTTTTAACAAGTGGCCTATAACAATTTAGGTAAAACTAATTCAAATAACCCAAACTTTGGTGGGGTGAGCAGGTAGCATCATGAACTTTATAAAGTGACAAAAATAACCCAAACTTTATGTGCCTATATCACCATCAAGCACCAATATCTTTTTTAAAATAAAAAATAACACCTAACTTTTATAGTTTTGAAATAAAATCTAAAACAATATTAAACTTGGTTTTTTTAATAAAAAATTACAAAAAAGGTAAAAAAAATTAAATGAAAAATAAAATTTCGAGTTAAGATATTTGAAAAAAATATTGCTAATTTATGTCATATTTTAAAAACCCCAAAAATTGGTTTGAACAAATTATATAAGTTAGAAATATTTTTGTAAAATATTTCTCAAGTGATTTTTTTATTAAAAAATTACACTAAATATAAATGTATATATATATATTACCTTTAAATATTTCTCAAATGATATAACTATTTATATTTTTCAAATAGGACCTAAAGTAAAATTTTAAACTATATTTTTAATCAAAATTACACAAAATATACATTTTTTTAAAATGAAAAATAAAATTTTCTGCTTAAGATAATTGGAAAAAAAATTCACTAATTTATCTCATATTTGAAAAACTCATAATTTGGTTAGAACAAATTATACTCCGTATAAGTTAGAAATATTCTCAAGTGAAATACTCCTTATATTTTTAATTTGTTGTATTTTTTTTAATTTATTATTTTTTAATTAAAGAATCAATTAAAAAAAATTATTTGAGAAATATTTTTCAAATATATTTCTAACTTATATCATTTGTTCAAACCAATTTTTTGGTTTTTAAAATATGACATAAATTAGCAATTTTTTTTTCAACTATCTTAAGTCAAAAATTTTATTTTTCATTTAAAAAAATTTACCCTTTGTGTAATTTTGATTAAAAAAATCTAGTTTAATATTGTTTCAGGTTCTATTTCAAAATTATAAAAGTTATGTGTTATTTTTTACTTTGAAAAAGAGTTTATGGTGCTACTTGCACACCCAACCAAAATTTAGGTTATCTGAATTAGTTTTACCAACAATTTATAAAAGGACAAAGTAAGGTAACTTGTAAAGGAGATTGTGTTGTTTGGTTTTCTGCAACACAACAGAAACTCAGTCCCTAAGATAAAATGGAAATATAGCAAGGAATAAAATAAGACCCCATTCCTATCAACTCCCTCCCAGCCTGAAGCAATCACACACCTACCTTTTGGAACAAACAGTCTCATTTATGATATACACCTAACTTCATTACACTTGGTTCAGGACAGATTGATGGGCTCTCCGCAAAGCTGCTTCAGTTCATTTTCCAGAAGCTTCCTCAAGTTTGCATTATTTCGTCGATAAACCCAGGTTTTGGTATCCAGATCCCAGTCGAACCTCGATGGACCACTGCACCAAGATTATACTAATTAACATCACTTCAGTTGTCACTCCAAGTAGAACTTGACAAGGTTGAAAACTACTTGCCACAATTTTTATCTGGAACTAATTTTCATCTTGAATAATTACAAAAAGGATAGTGAAACATAAGAGGACATCAGATTTTATCACTTTACTTTTCTGAACATCACAAGCAAATGACTGGCATTTCCTATCAGCATGTACAACAACAGGCAGCAAAACAAACAAACAAACATAACCCATTCCCACTTCACAGATCACGTCGAGAGGTTGTTTTTGAGTAACCTAGAAGTGTCATACAAAACCACGGAAGCAAAACCAAGCAAACAAAAACAAAACATACAAACAAACAGACAAGAGAAAGCAAGAAAGCCAAAAGGACAAGAAGAAAGGGGAGAAGAAAAGGAAAAGGCCAACGACTAGTATTTCCTATCAGCATGTACATGTATTAAGTACAATATGCAGAGAGCCAGGGAGTAGAGTTTGCTTTAGATATCATCATCATATCCATCCAAGCCCCAATGGTGCATGGGAGACATTGCAGATTTGGACTCATGGGCTTGCACTACAGGGTGTAAGTTACTCCCACACTGAAAAGCAGCAAAAGTCAATACAGACCACTAGAATTGGACCTACTGTGTTCACCAGAATTTCAGCTTCTATGCTCAAAATTCCAATTACAAGGACAAAAAGTCTCCTTGTTTGTCCAAAATCCAAATTTAGCAATACCAAACCCTCCTTTTATTACATTTTAGCACAACAACAACAACAATAACCAAGTAAATCCCGTGATTAAACGGGGTCTGAGGGGTCAGGATGTACGCGCTCTTACCCCGAACAAGTCGAGAGAGTGTTTTCGATAGACCCATAACCATAGGCCAAGTAACACAAGATAACAAGCTAACAAGCTAAACAAAAAAAAAAAAAAAAAAAAAAGATAACAAGCTAAACATGAGGTAAAAGGTAGAAGGTAAAATAATAGAAGAGAAGCAACGAAGAAGTCCGAAAATAACCCCAGACACTATACGATGTTTTGTGGCTCAGGAGTTCAAAACATTTTCAAGAAAGCAGTAAGGTTGTGCAATGTTTTGTGGAAATGGGCACTACTATATGATGTTTTGAGCAACTGAGTCAGAACAACATAGTAGTTCAATACATGGTAAATAAGGCAGAAAGTATGCAGAGTACAGAATCACTAGCTCGTAAAGGATATTATAGAAAGCATAGCACTCTTGAAGCTACCGAATTGCAAAGATATAAAGAAACAAAAATAAGTTGCTTAATGAAGAAGCGATATCATAGAGAGAACTAGGTTAATGCTTCTATGCTTCCTTTTCAAGCTAAAATGATCATAAGATATCCAATGATGGAAGCTAAAAACAAGTTTGAGAAGTCATCACATACCTCACAGGAGAAGACAACCAAATTTGTCTATTTGGGGTTTGCTTATTCAAGACGTAAGTGCCAAGATCACCAAGTTGCAAGGTCAAAACCTGATTCTATATCCAGAAACAAGTTAGATATGCAACAAATACTTACACAATCTTCTACATAATAAGTTGCCGATTCTTAGAATTTCTATTCTTACCCCATAATCAATGTCAAATCCATCCATTTGGATATTGTCACCATATTCCTGCCAAACAGGTCAAAATGTTAACTTGGAGTGAGTTAACAACTATAGGCTAATCACAAAGGCAAGAGGCAAAAAACATCAATTCAACTGAAAAAAGCAAAGAAACAATTGTTACTGCAGGCACCACATAATGCCCAAAACGAGAAGATGCATGTTGTTTTACTGGCCAAACTGCATGTTGTTTGACTCAGTACCTTGTTTGAAATAAAGCAGATGCTCTGAACCTAAGGAAAATTTGTACTTGAAAAGTATTTTGCCAACATAAATACAATGTATTGTTTGAAGTTGTAAACAAATCCCTCTCATATGAAAAATTGGAATTAGAAGTGATATGGTTTGCCACAATTGTAAAAACAAATTATCAATAATAAAAACCCATTGCTCTTATTGAGCGACATCATCAGTCGATTCAGTTATCACTGAATAGCCTCATGATGTAGTCAGCATCTCAAATCTAGATAAAGAAGGTGAATAGATAAACCCTTTTATTTTACGGCTGTGTATGCTTCAATATCAGGAACTATGGAATAGCTTCTGTCAAACGATGAAATTGTGCTCTAATAGTCAGCGTTTGAGTGTAAAGAGTCAAACTAGTTGTTTAAATTTAGTTTTATCATATTAAAAAGAAAAATATGAACACTATTTTTTCAAAATTCAAAATTGCATTATGTACAAAAATGGAAACTTTGCAAGATATAATAACATATATCTATTAAACTCCAATGCTACATCAAGAAATTAAACTACAATACAAATTCAATTGGGGTCCATATCTTTAAGTTTTCAGTTTAGGATTTGATGTTTCCGAATTCAGTTATTTCAATTTTCACATATTTCAAACGGTAAAACATCTCCCAATGTATATGCATAGTGCATATGCAAGTACATATGTACATTTGTATAGATATAACATTTGCATGCCGCATGCGTAGTGTATAGCATGCATCACATACATGCCAGCAAATGCATTCAATTCTTAACCTAGACCCAAGAGTACCTGCATCATAATGTATCCCAATGATGTGCATGCCCATACATTCTTGGCATGCCTGGCTTTAGTGCTTGTGCATATGCTGGCACATGCATTTTCAGATTACGGTTGTTTTAGTTTTTCTGGCATACAAGTTTTGGCCTATTGCCCTTTTGGGTTGAGCTTGTTCCAAATGGTCTGGGGTGTGGATTTGAGTTTGAGTTATTTAGGTTCAAGTTTGTCTTTTGGGTAGGGTGTTATCTGGGTTCGGATGTATTTTGCATTCGGATATGTTTTTTATAAGATGTGTTTTGGGTTCTGGTCTTAGGTCATGTCAGGTCAGTTTTTCGATCACGAGTTTCAATAAATTTCAGGTTTGGGTTAGATCCGGGTTCAAGTTCATAGGGTCAGGTTAGGTGCTCCACTGTATAGATACAAATACCAAAATATAATGAAATCCCAGCATGGGCAAGAGGAATTGCAGGTTCATAATTACACCGCAGGGAACCCCAAGTCTCCAACCCAACTAAAGAAAGGAAAGGGTCAACTACAAGCAAACAGAGTGAACAAAGGTAATGTTCTAAACACATACACAAGATATGTCATATGTCTAAGAAGGCAAACATCATACAAAAAGTCATCTTCTCAATTAATGTTCAAAAGCATGCAAAAAATTCATCATGAATCAGTTTTTCCAATTGATACTGAAGTCTTAAAGATAATGTCCTGTGCATTAAGTATTCAACTACCAACTTACATTTATATTCCTATAAGCCATCAACAGCCAGCTGATCAAGAAATAAGTGATAGCTAAGAATACATCTAATTACCTCAAATTTTTCAAGCAGATCATGGATAGTGGAATCAGCTCGCTTATGAAATTCATCCTCCTGCACCATAGAACTGTTTCCAGATTAATTAATAACACCATCAGAACCACCTACTTTTGAAAATAAAAACTCATCATAGGAAAACCCTTCTCAGGTTTCTTGGTTGAATCACACTGCTTTTACAATTCTCTAAGACGGGCTCACCCTATGGGATCCTTTGTTCATAATGTACTCCAGGATGAAAAATGTTTCATTCAGAAGTTTAGGCTATCAGTTGAGAAACTTGTCAGAGAAAAATGCGTACATGATAAGCAAATGTGATGTGATGACATCCCATATGTTCAAATCTAACTTCTCAAGTTGTTTTATTGTGTGTGTTTATATTCCCTATATAAGATCAACCCCCAGGCCCCACTCAACCGAAAATAAAGGATCACAAAACCTACTTATGCTCAATTACTACATTATAGCTTTCCTGGTTTCATTCATCTCTTTATTATAAAAAAGCTCCCCTGCTTCACATTTTTGCAGGTTCAAATACATGTGTCCCACATGAAGTGCTCATCAATTAGTCATGGAAATGATCATTTCCTCCTAGGCTTGTTAGTTTAATCTAAGGTTTTGTGGTAATTGATATGAATTGCAAGTTTAGCTTAGAACTAACTCGAGAATCAGATACTTGAGAGGATAATAGCAAACCACCAAATTGATTCAATAACTAATACGATCGACGAAGAAGGAACCAGAGAGGTACCTATAATCAACGGGCGCGGGGGCTTGCAGCTCATTGTCAAGGCTCGAAAAAGTGCGAGAACAGAAACGTCTAGAAGCCAGCAAAGGGCGTGCACAGAGGTTAGAAACGCCGGAAGATTCCAGAAGAGCTACAAAAGAAGGAGACAAAGAACCGATTGGCGGTCGTTGATTGTGAGACGAAAGTATCGGCGCTCTAAGAAGCTTCAGAAACCTTCTCAGAGCAACCAAATTGCGGGGGGCGATGGAAGCCATTACTGTCTCCCCCTTTTTAAATTGTAAACGTGAAGAACAGGCAACGGCAGTTAGGATGAATGAAGAGATGGAAGGGACTCCTAATCGGCGCCGCCGGTAGAGGGACAGTGGCGCGGCGGGGCTTTATGAGATGATTGGAGGAGAGATGGGGAGAGAGGGGCTGCTGGGGAAGTCGCGTTTACCGGCGGTAGCGAATCGGGCAGAAAAAAAAACCTCCGTTCTTATTAGCGCTAGTTCGACCCCAAAATAAAATAAGTGAAAAAAAGAAAACGTCGACAGCAGGGTTCGAACCTGCGCGGGCGAAGCCCAACAGATTTCAAGTCTGTCTCCTTAACCACTCGGACATATCGACCTTTGTGTTACATTATTTCCTCTTAGATATATTACTTTAATCTTAAGTTTTAAGTTTTGTCGTAATTTATATGAATTCCAAGTTTAGTTAGAAGAACTAACCCGAGAATTTTTTTGGTTTTAAAATATGGGTGACACAGGGTAAATCCAGATTAATAAATGTACGTCATTATTGATGTGGTATCACGTCCTTATTGAACTGCAGGTGGGCACTGAAAATTGAAGGCAAATTTATTAGGGTTTATGGTACCACGTTCATATCGACGTGGTGCCATAAACCCTAATTTGTTGTGTATTTAGTTTTCGACTTTCCGTGATATATATATACACACACTTTAATTTTATGAAGAATTTGTTTTTTTTTTTTTGGCTGTTGTTGAAAAATAGAGAAATTAGTAGTCAGTTATTAGTAAATCCGAAGCTTAACCATAAACGCAAAGCTAACTTCTCTAAGATCATCTAACATAATGCGACTAGTACGTGCTCAAAGGAGGATCTTGCCAAACATATAACCCTAAATCAAGTGGGAAAAATAGCTAATATTTATTTCTCGAAAAGCATATCTGAACGTAACTATTCAGTCTCAATTAATAAAGCCTTAGCATTAGCAATAAGCCAGAGCGGATTAACCGTTAATCCTTTATGTAAGAAGCCAAAATTGTTTACGAATCCATCTCAAGATTCTCAACAATAAACTGACGAACAACCATGCCCTAAGCAATCTCACAGCCAAACACATTATACAACACAACTCCTTTGATGTCGTTACAACCATGTGGTTTTGAAAATTATACAATTAAGATATTTGGGTAGATTTAGACTTCGTTTGGTAAATTTAATAGTTTTATTTCAAAGCTTTAATTTTCAATATTATCAAGTTTTAAATGAGTTAAAAATAAGATTAATATTTGATTAGCTTTCGGATGAGAACTTTCGACCATTCGTGACTCTCATTGGATCTCCCTCGACTTCTTCGTTGGCTGACGGCTTTTAGGGGTTTTTATGGTTGTTTCTTTCATCTATGTTAATTTGTGTGTTTATTATGTTGTTTGTTGACGGTTAGTCCGTCTACCAATTTGTCGGCCTCTCGAGCTTCAGGTTTGTATGAGCTAGAATTTTTACCTAATAAAAAAAAACAAAAAAATGGGTTGATCAGATCATTTGTATTGGGACGCTCACGTGTTGGATCATTTTTGAGTAAAATATTTGCTCGGGTATTGTTCGGGTTGAATCGGTTTATGTTCATTCGAGTTTTGAGTTGAGGCAAATCAAGCTCGTTCGGATTTCAAGTCTACGCAAGTCGAGCTCGAGTTCACATTTCAGGTTGAAGCGGGTCGGTCTCATTTGGGTTTTGAGTTAAACTATATAGTAATCTCTTCATTGTAATCAATTATTCATCTTTGATTATTGAGAATTTAGATCAATTACTCATTTCGTATTTATATCGATGCCTCGTAGAGTCTTAAACTTGATCGATATAATATTGGCAAACAAAGTATCGCACTATTTCCATTTGTTTATATGAAACAAGATAACCTTTATCATTCCACCCCGAGCCCTCTTGAGTCCGCTAATGTCTAAGAGATACATACAACAACAATAACAATATCCCAGTATATTCCGTAATTAAGTAGGATTTGGGGGTCAAGATGTACACACTCTTACCCCGAGTGACCTGAGAGAGTGTTTCCGAAAGACCCAAAACGAAAGGGTACAAGGATCATATGATAACATGAGCACAGATCAAGTCACGGAGTCATAAAAGAAGCAAAAGAAAATCAGAGCGAAAGCAAGGCAAGTAGACACAACACCACCCCCCAAATCTAAGCGTCTGACACCCGAATGCATCTCCTCCGGTGGTCTCTATCCAATGTCATATTCTCTGAAAGATGTGGTAAATTGAGGTCCTGACGGATAACCCCATCCAGCTTTTCTTCGTTATGCCTCTCCCCCTACGGAAAGCTCCAATATCTCGCACCTTCGAACCGGGGCCGATATAAGTCTTCTTTGCACATGCCCGAACCAACGCAATATGACTTCTCGCAGTTTGTCAACAATACTCGCCACTCCAACTTTCCTTCTAATGTCAACATTCCTGATTCTATCAAGTCTCGAATGCCCGCACATCCAATGCAACATTCTCATCTCTGCCACTGACCGCTTCTGTTCTTGAGCTTTAGTGATTGGCCAACACTCTGAGCCGTATAGTAGGGCCGGTCTAACAACCACCTTGTAAAATTTTCCTTTCAGTTTTACTGGGACATTCTTGTCACAAAGCACCCTTGATGCTCTTCTCCATCTCAACCATCCTGCCTGAACACGATGATCGATATCCCTATACAATCCACTGTCATTTTGAACGTATGAGCCCAGATACTTGAAAAACTCTTTCTTGGGAATAAAATCTTCCCCCCAAACCATAGACGAGTCTAAATCCCTGACCTCTTCGAAGCGAAATAGGACATATTCATTCTTGGTCCTACTTAGTTTAAAACCCTTAGACTCCAATGCATCTCTTCAGGATTCCAACCTGCGAGCTAAACCCGTTCTAGAGTTTTATAATTATTATGAGGTGGTCGGTGGGAATTGTTTAGGTTGGATCTAGTTCAAGTCGAGTTTGGATCGGGTTGGGTGCGTGGATTTGTGTTTAGGTTCATTTGAATATTGGGTCAAAATAGGTCGGATTTAGGTTCAAGTTTAGGTTCTACATAACTTTAGATTTTTAAGTTTGGTCGGGTCTTGTTCGGGTGGGTCAAGTCTGATTTCTTGGGTTGATTCAGATTTTACCAGCTTTACTTAATTTGTACCAACTAACTTGTAAACTAGGGTTATTAAACATTTTATTAGCTTATAAAATGATTTTAACATATATATTACATATGTAACTTATCTGCATTACACTATTTCCATCAGTTGTGTGTTATCAAGAAAAGCCATTAGTTTTTTTTTAATGAATAGGAAACCCACCATTTGGTGGCAAACCCCAAGTACATGACCCGTCCAGCAAGAGTCACGCACCACGTGAATCGGCTTGCGCCAACCAGTACGACCCACTAGTAGGCAGCAAAACATATCAAACCTAGGACCTCCCCTTATATTATGGTTTTCTTTTACCATAAAAACTCAAAAAGGTAACCATTCCAGGTTGGTTCAACCGGAAAATACCCGTGGGTAGTACCCAAAGATTTCTGATTCGAATCCCGCTCCGGGTGGCTACTGGAGGGTTTACCTGGTCTTTAACTTCATGGTAGGGTTGTTCAAAAAGTAGCCCGACCAAAAAACCGAACCGAAAAACTCGGTTTAGGGGCGGCCCGAATAAAATACGGCAATCCGCACCCCCCCTTCAAGCTCAGAGCAGGGTCTTCAATCCGCACTCTGAGCTTGTCCAAAATGGTAGGGTCGCTTGAACCAGGAAGAGGTTTGGTAAGGGCATCCGACAATTGATCACGAGCAGCAACATGCTTCAAAGCAATTAAGCCATCAAGGACCTTCTCGCGAACGAAGTGACAGTCAAGTTTGATACGCTTCGTTCGCTCATGGAACACCAGGTTCCGGGCAATGTGAATTGCCGCTTGATTGTCGCACCGGACGGGAATAGGAGTGATGTTTCGCACACCGAGTTCAGCAATCAACCGAGTGAGCCAAGCAAGCTCAGTGCACACCCTTCGAATGGAGCGATACTCCACCTCGGCCGAAGACAAAGACAGCGTAGCTTGCTTCTTTGACTTCCATAAAATAAGACTACCACCGAGGAATATGACATAACCACTGACCGATCAACGGGTCAAAGGGCACGATGTCCAGTCGGCATCACAGTAGGCCTGTAGATCAAACACTGGTGCCCGTGACAGAAAGAGAGAGCGATGCTGGGTACCTTTGAGGTAGCGCAAGGCTCGAATTCCGACTTCAAAGTGCTTGACACGAGGAGCCTTAAGGAATTGGCTCAAAAACTGAACCGTAAAACTGATGTCCTGGCACTTTTTGCAGCAGCAGAAATTGCAACAGAATTACCCTTCACCAATGGAACATCATCTTCGAAGACTCTGATGTTTTTCTCCAGGAAATAGAGATCCCTACTACACCTTCCAAGAAGAAGAGGCTTCTTCATAAGCGCATCCTGCATAAGACACAATTGAGTAGTGAACAAAACTGAGCAGTTCCTATCCTTGATCCTTGATCAATTTCCCCACTGAGAGAAGGTTGCACTTGAAATAAGGTACGTACAACACCCCTTTCAACTTCAACCCTTTTATCAGTTCAACATTTCCCATGGTGTCCATAATCAAGGAAGATCCAGTGGGTAACACCACAGAGAAAGGTCGCTTCAAAGGTACTTGATCAACAAGGAGTGATTTATCATTGCACATATGATTATTCGCTCCTGTATCAAGTATCCAAGTGCACCTATTTGAATCACAACTATGAGCATTACCTGCGAAGCTGGCAAAGTCCTGGCTATTACTGGTCATTGCATCCCTGCTCTTCTGGTCCCTGACGTTCAGCAAATCAAGGATCTGAGCGTATTGAGAAGCTGTCAATTCTGGCACATTGACTCGTGACTCAGTTTCATCCACATGTGCAACAAATTTCTTATTCTTGTTGTTTTTGTTGGGAAATCCATGGATGAAATAACATTTCTCCACCATATGGTTGGTCTTCTTGCAATGAGTACAAAACAAGTTGGATTTCTTGCCTTGTCCCTGCCCATCAGCTTTCTTGTTTTGGCCCTACAGATCTCTCTTATTGGTGTCAACATTGAAGGAAGAAGCCAAATCCGGATTCACATTAGATTTGTTTCTCAATTCTTGTTGATCCTCTTTCTGAGAAATCATGGAATATGCCACACTAACACTCGACCGTTTTGGCTCTTGTATGCCCTTTGCCTCTTTCTTGTGCATTCCAGCTTGGCTTCTCTAGCTCGTTCTTGCCTCCATATGATCCATATGACTCTAACGAATGACCTCCTCCATTCTTCGAATCCAAAATCTGCAATTACTCGCTAAACTTGTGTAGATTCCGCACTTAAGTACCAAATGAGCAAACAAGTAAACTAACCCTTTAAAATGCAATATATACATCTAAATGAACCTAAAACTACTCTATAATGCCTATCTAAATATGCATTATCAAGCAATGTTTGGAAGAAGACTCGAAGTAATTTGTTCTGGACATCGACCCACCGGCTGCCAATGTTGCTTCGTCTCGTGGGCGTGGCCGTGGTCGCGGCAGGGGTCGTCACCCTTCCTTCGATCGCTCCTCCACTGATGCGCCTGATATGTCTGGAGGCTCGGCCACTGGTGGTTCTGACCGCCCTCGCCTGACCTGTCAGATCTGCAATCGGCAGGGACACGAAGCCTTCAACTGCTTTCAACGTCTTAATCTGTCCGAATTCCCTGTGACTCATCGTCTTGCTCAAGAGGCGCTTGCTCGGACTGAATCCTCCACCAAAGCCGCATTCTCGACCAACTCTCAATCTGAACTTGCGGATCCATGGATCATTGACTCCGGGGCGAGTCATCATGCTACTCCTGACCCCAATGCTTTCCAGTCATACACCCCTTACAGTGGTACCGACAACCTAGTTGTCGGCAACGGTATGTCCCTCCCCATCACTCATTTAGGACATTCTATTCTTCCTGTTTCGTGTGCTTCCAAGCCCTTAAAACTTACAAACATCCTATTTGTTCCCCAAATATCCAGAAACCTTCTCAGTGTCTCTAAATTATGCCGAGACAACAATGCCTTTATTGAATTTCATCCTAACTTTTGTGCTATCAAGAACCTGCAGAGTCAGACGCTACTAAGAGGAACCGTTGATCATGGACTCTACCGTCTTTCTTCCCAACCTGAGCCCTTAAGTCGTCCGTCAGTCTATATTGGGGAGCGTGCATCGGCTGATTGCTGGCATCATCGACTCGCTCATCCCAATGAGTCTATTCTTCGTCGTCTTATCTCAAGTCAGAGTCTCCCGATCTCTTCTCATAAATTGGCTACAGTCTGTTCGTCCTGTCAGTCAGGCAAAAGCCACCGCCTGGCCCTTCCTCGCCGATCATCGACTGCAGCCCGTCCGTTTGATCTAGTCCATTCGGATGTATGGGGTCCATCTCCTGTGTCTTCCATGTCTGGAAAAAAAATACTATGTTAGTTTCATTGATGATTGTACCAAGTTTACTTGGATTTATTTTCTATCAAATAAAGCTCAGGTTTATCCCACATTTCAAATGTTCATTAAACTGATTCAAACACAATTTTCCACTCTCATTAAAGCATTCCAAACCGATTGGGGAGGGGAGTATCGAAATGTGTCCACCTATATTGAGTCGCTTAGGATTCAACATCGAGTCTCATGTCCGTATACTCTTGAACAAAATGGCACGTCAGAGCGTCGAAATCGCTCCATTGTTGAAAAGGGGTTAGCTCTTCTTGCCCATGCAAAACTACCCACCCTTCTTTGGGAGTACGCCTTTCACACATCGGTGTATCTGTCAAACCGCACCATCACTCCCATCCTTCAATACAAATCCCCCTTCGAAGCTCTCTATCACAAAACCCCTGACTTTGGCCTTTTGAAGTCCTTTGGATGCCTATGTTACCCCTTCCTACGTCCTTATAATCGCTCCAAACTCGACTTTCGCTCTCTTCCTTGCATCTTCTTGGGATACAGTACCAAACACAAGGGATACATTTGTCTTGACACCTCCTTGAATCGGCTATATGTGTCTCGCTACGTAGTCTTTGATGAGTCCTCCTTTCCATCAGTCTCTTCATCCCCGTCAGCCCCCCTGTTGTCCCCTCCTCCGATTCCGATGTCACTCCTCCAGCAGGCCGCCCATCCCGAGCCTGCAGCGCCTTCAGCTGCCTCGCCTGGTACGCCGCCCACGCCATCATCCCCCCATGTCCCCCCTGTAAGCCCTGCAGCCCCCAACATCTCTCTCGGGTCTTCCTTACCATCTCCGGCTGTCTCTTCCAATCTCCCTCAGTCTTCGTCTTCTAACACTGAGTCCGCGTCATCCGTTTCTCATGAGTCCGAGTCCTCATCTTCGGCTTCCTCTAGCGCTGACTCCGGCTCTCTCTCTTTCACACCCGCAGGTACACCGTCCCCTACACCACCTCCCTTGCCACCTCCGCCGCCTGCCATCCCCTCGTGGTACCGCCCATCCGCCACATCCACTCACCCAATGGCTACGCGTGCCCAGACTAATAAACTAACCCTCAAAGCCCTTATCACAACCAAATACCCACTCCCTATTGCCCTTCTAGCAAACCCAGAACCTCGGTTCTTTCACCAAGCTTCCAAACATCCCCAATGGCAGCATGCGATGCAGCAAGAATTTGATGCTTTAATGAGTAATGGGACTTGGGAACTCGTACCCAGGCCTCCCCGCGATAACATTGTTGGTTGTAAGTGGGTTTACAGGATCAAGACCAAGGCTGACGGTTCTATTAATCGTTACAAGGCTCGCTTGGTCGCTAAGGGTTTCAATCAGGAGGCCGGTGTAGACTATTTCGACACCTTCAGCCCCGTCATCAATCCTACCACCATTCGTCTCATTTTGAGTCTTTCCATCACTCATGACTGGCCGCTCCGCCAGGTTGACATCAAAAATGCTTTCCTTAATGGAGAGCTTGCCGAGACTGTCTATATGGAACAACCGCCAGGTTTTCAGGCCCTTGATCGCCCCTCTCATGTCTATCGACTTCGGAAAGCACTTTATGTGCTAAAGCAAGCTCCGCGTGCCTGGTTTCATAAGCTCCGCTCAGCCCTATTTCATCATGGCTTCAACGGTTGTGTTTCTGACTCTTCACTCTTCATTAAGAAGGCAGGTAGTCATGCAATTTATGTCTTGGTCTACGTGGATGATCTGATTATTACTGGCTCTCATTCTTCATTCATTAATGAGTTTGTTGTCAATCTTCATCGCGCTTTCTCTCTCAAGGACCTCGGCCCACTACACTACTTCCTTGGTGTTCAGGTCACTCGGTCACCCAATGCACTTCACTTGAGTCAGCAGAAATACATCGCCGATATTCTGTCTCGTTGTGCCATGACTAGGGAAAAACCGATTGCCTCTCCTGCGGAGCCAGGATCTCGTTTACGTCAGGCAGGTGATCCTTTTCATGATCCGCATCTGTACCGCAGCATTGTAGGCGCTCTCCAATATGGTACTATTACCCGGCCTGAAATCTCATATGCGGTGAATCGGGTCTGTCAGTTTATGCATCGTCCGACTGATGCTCACTGGGCTGCGGCAAAACGTGTCCTTCGTTACCTTAAAGGCACTATATCCGCTGGTCTGAGCCTTTCCAAACTTCACGATCACCGCTTGGTTGCCTTTTCCGATGCTGGCTGGGCATCTGATCCTGATGATTGTTGTTCCCAGCATGGCTTTTCCATATATTTTGGGGGAAACCACATCAGATGGTCCTTGCGGAAGCAAAAGGTTGTAGCTCGCTCAAGCACAGAAGCTGAGTACCGTGCCATTGCCTTTACCGCTGCTGAGCTCATTTGGCTTCAACAATTGCTCAAGGAGATGGCTATCTCCATTCCTCGTGCGCCTATCCTCCTGTGTGACAACTTATCAGCAACGTTCCTCTCCGCCAATCCGATATTTCATCAGCGGTCCAAACATATCAAAATCGACTACCACTTCGTCAGGGAACAAGTGGCTGATCGAGACCTCGTTGTTCGTCACGTCCGGTCTCTTGATCAAGTTGCTGATATCTTCACAAAAGCGGTCGGCACCTCTCGGTTTCGAACTTTGCGTTCCAAGCTGCATGTTCTTCCTTGACCATGAGCTTGCGGGGGCGTGTTAGTTAAGATCTTATATTTGTATATTTTGTATTAGGATAGAATCTCTTGTGATTATCCTTTCCCTTAGTTGTTAAGATTATCCTCCTACATTGTATACATATACTAAAACCGATGCGTTGGTACCTGCGTGGCGGTATGTGAGTGCATCTGCATACGTGGCGGCGCATGAGTCGCATAACTCTCTCCCGTCAAAAAAGGAAATCTAATAAAAACAATTATTTTATTTTACCATTAACACATATAATTGGATAGATGAAATATTTTATAAAAGAGTAAATATTATATAAGGAAAAAACTATATCAATATAATTAAACGTAGTAGTAGTAATAATAAAACTAATTTTCATAGACATACTTACCAAAAATATTAATAGATAAATATGTAATATTTGATAGGTGCTATTTTATTTATATTTAGATTATTTTTTGGTGGAAATAATTATTTATATCAAAATCAATCATTTAATAATTGTTATTTTATATCTATCTATATTATTTTTTGAGGCCAAAATAAATAATTAAAATATTATATAGCCATATATGTAGTCACAATCCACCCGTACATAGATATTTTAGTAAACAAATGTAATAAATATATACTACATATTTAATAAAAAAAAGAATATTAAAATCTTTTTAAAAATCAACTATCTAATTAAATTACATTAGATTTAATTAACCATAGATTAGAAAAAAAAACTTTTACGTAGTACCTTATAAATGTGAATTTTATTTATTTTTTGAGAGAATCAAATGAAAATATATTTAGATTATATATAACTTGCCGAACTAATTTTATTTATATTTATATTAATTTTTGGAGGAAAAAATAATTTATATTTAGATTAACGCATTCTCCGTCCACGTAACGGGATCAACACTAGTTATTTATACGTGTGATCGATAGAGAGAAAACCATATTCTCCTCCAAACTTTACAATTATATATCGTTAAATTGTTTTTTTTTCCCCAAGTTTCTCAGGCATTTTCGGACATAAACAAAGGCAAATCAATGTCGGTTTTGGAAGATTAATGTTTTATTTTGAGGGATACAATTCGGAATTCTGAAAAAAAAAAGTGGATACGACATGGAATTGGCAAAATGTGAGGGCCACCTACTGCACTAACTCAGATTTGAGATGAGAAGCAGCTTTGCATTGTGGCGGCCATTGTTGTTTGGGTATCGAGCTTCCACTGCAATTGTTCGCCTCCATTCCCTCTCGCAATCCCCCCCTCCGTTTACCCCATCCTCCCTTCCTCTTCCCAGACTCCTTCCTGCATACTTCCGGCCTAGAATGAATAGCCACCCTCCAAGCTCTTCATCCTCCGGCGGCGCTCATTCCTTTAGCAGGTTCTCTCTAATTTCCTTTTCCGATGATCAGTTTGTTTCTAATCTGATGTTTTCGCCTTTGACTGCAGCGGCGATGGTAGCCGTGAAAGGTCAAGAGGACGCGGCGGCAGAGGGAGCCGCGGTGGTGGCAATGGCCGAATCGATGCGCTTGGTAGACTCATGTATGCCTCTGCTTTTTCGTTTTTTGCTTCCGATTTGGAGGAAGGAATTGAGTTTGAAAAATCCTGTGAGTGATTGATTTTCGTGAATTTGGTGTTAGGACGAGGATATTGAGGCATATGGCGGTTGAGCTCAATTTGAATATGCGCAGCGATGGATATATTAAGGTTAAGGATTTGTTGAAATTGAACTTGAAAACTGCTGCCAATGTGCCTTTGAGATCCCATACTGTGGATGAGATCAAAGAGGTTTGTTTTTGTCAAGCATTGCTTTTTCCGTGGTTATTTCATGCCTTATTCATGTTCAAGGATGAATAAAAGCCTCTGTGATTAGTTTATTTGTAGCTTCAGCCTTCAACTCCTAGATTGCATCTTTATATACTTGTAGCTTTTATTCATGTCCTAACTTGGAATTGGAGCTGATTGTACTGGTGAGCATGCAGGCTACTGTTGAAAATAGGCGCAGTGATGTTTTTTCTGTATGGGTGGGGAGAAAGTACCATTGTCCAAGAACTAGTTCTAACTAGTCAGCAAATAGTCATGCTTGGATTCCATAATTTCTTGCTTGGTTATAGGAGTTACATTGTTATCGACTCTTCACTTGTGCTTGGATTCCACAATTTCTTGCTTGGATTCTGTAATTCCGTTGCATAAAGTTTTATCACTGGGTTCTACGTGGTGTATTTGTATAGGCTGTGCAGAGGGATAATAAGCAGAGATTTGGTCTATTAGAAGAGGACGGAGAGCTGTTGATACGGGCAAACCAAGGCCACTCAATGGCGGTATGTATTGCTGGCTTCTCTATAATTCTCATGTTTAATGTTTAATTTCCTTGCCTCCAAAATGATTTTCAAGGAAACCTATGGCTATTAATTGTTGGATTATAATTCCTACCAGTAAATCCAAAGTATACTTCTTGGGAGGCTATAAAAAAAATAAACAACTTGAAGTTCATTTTCCTTCTTTCAGCTCCCATATGTTGTTTTATGAGTTAACTAATTCCTCAACATATCATTATCTTTCCAGTAGGTTCATATCGAATATACGACCATGGAAAACATAATGGATAATATAGGGAAATTCAAACAATAATATGCAAATCGATCATCAATCATAAATGACACTATTTTTGTTAAGGGTGACACTCACATTTGACCACTTTTTGCAAATGGCCTCTTTAAGCTGGCCTTTTCCTTTCCCTCTTTTATTTTTTTTCCTCTTCTAATGGCCATGTGAAAGGATGCTTTGCAGTTTTCACAATACTAGTAATGCTTCTTCGAACAGAAAATTAATTTCTTCTCAATATCTATACAGCACAACATCAGAGAACTATGATGATGTTCCAATGTTCCATCATATTTTTCTCTAGAACATGTTCCATCATATTTTTCTCTAGATTAAAGCATACCAAAGAAAAGAAGACAAGGAAAATTCTGTCTGTTTTGCTATTTTAGCTCATTACTATTTTAGTGAATATTGGACTTGTAGCTCAACTGTAGTTGGTAAGTTTTTATAAGAATACAACCAACTTCTATAGTTGCAGTTGCATCTTGCATGAGCGGGTTGTTGAGTCTTATTCACAAATAGAACCATAGTTCAACAAGAACAACTCAGAAATAAGAATTGATATGCATATGCCTATGACTATTTATGTCTAATCTAGTCAATCATTAGTTGTTTCCCTTCCTTTATTTATTTTTATTTTATTTTTATGGAAGTTCTTTTCCCTCTGCAATTCCTTGATTATGCTCCAATTCAGTCAGATAGATCTGTAATAATGGGTGTTTGAGAAAAATGTAGTTAATGTTTATCATGCTTTTTAGGCTGTAGAAACTGAAAGCTTGTTGAAGCCAATCCTTTCCGCTGAAGAAGTTTCCGGTAAGACTAATTGCTGTGGTTTATACACTCTCAATCCCGTAATGCAAACTGCATGCTCTTAAATAGACCTAGTTGGCTAGTTCTATCAATTTAATTGAGACTCTTTTTTTCTTCTAACATGATCTGTTGAACTTGATATTTCCCTCTGTTTTCCTAGCTTGTGTACATGGAACATATAGGAAAAATGTAGAATCCATACTGCAGTCTGGTCTCAAGCGAATGAATAGGTTACATGTCCACTTCTCGTCTGGCTTGCCAACTGATGGAGAAGTAATCAGTGGTATGATTTTTCTCCTTGCATGTGGCCTCCTGGCTCTTGTCCAAATCCGTGTATATTCGAAAAGCTAATGTGCTTCCTTAATCTGAATATCATGTATTAGAAAGAAAAAAAATGAATATGAATATTTTTCTACAATTTTTCACAGAGAAAAGAAAAAGAAGAAGAAAAAGGGGGCTATGCCAATAGAAGTTTATGTAGAAGACATCTAACTCCATGTTTTGGGTCATTCAGGTATGCGGCGGAATGTTAATGTGCTTATCTTCCTTGATGTTAAAAAGGCTTTGGAAGGTATTGCTTTCCTGAACTTGGAATCATTATCGTTCATATGAGTAATTCGGTAAAAGAGCTGCTTTTTTTTTTTTGGCAGAGGGAATGAAGCTATACATCTCGGATAATAGGGTGATCCTCACGGAAGGCTTTGATGGCGTGGTGCCTGTCAAATACTTCTTGAAGGTGGAGTCCTGGCCAGACCGGAATCCAATTCCTATCCAGCTCTTGCAGTGACAATGGCAGCTCCTCTTTCCAAACCACTCGTGTTTCTTTGGATTTGGCAACCCCTTTTCAACTCGCAAATTGTTGACGTATTGTATAGTCAGCCACAGATGAATTATCGGGAAGGTTTTAGCATTTGTCTTGTATACAAAACTCGAAGAGTTCATGCTCGTGAACCATTTTCTTCACGATTTGTTTGATAAACATTCATGCTTAGAATTTTGGGGTTGCAGTGTAATTAGTTTGATGTGTATTATGAGGCGAGGATCACCCTATTATCTGGATTTTTACATGAATCCACTTGTGTAAAATGAACAACGAACCGAACGGTCAGTTTCTCAACTCAGTTATTTAGACTTGAACATATGTTTCTCAAATTCACATGAAAAAAACGATTCATGACGAGAGTTGATAGAACAAACAGCCCATTAAAGGAGCTGCACAACCACTAGACATCTAAGGCCATGTTTATCGGTTACTATTCAAGATACTAAAATTACTATTTTTTTATTTACCTTTCTCCGCCACATCATCGTAGCATCTCTTCCTCACTTTTTCCAGTTTAACAATAGTATCCCTAACATCCCACCATCCATCTTTTTTTTACCAATTCAATTTACGAATATACCCTTCTATAATAATTATTTCCAACATGTTTATAATATGATTATAATATTATATTAGTATTTAATTACTAAAATTTAATTTTAAAATTTAGATCATTTATAAAAATGCATAAGTAAAAGTATATACGAATGAATCTAGTATTATGCTAATTTTTAAAAAAAAATTAGATCAGACACCGAATGCCCAAGATCCAATTTACCGAGAAAAATTACAATATAATTATATCGAAATAAATTATTTTTTTCAAATTATGTCGAAACATATTCAATATTGATGTCTATGTGTAGAGAAAAATGAATCTAGTATTATGCTAATTATTTTTTTTTTTAAAATTACATTTTAAATAGCGAAAATGACATTATGTGAATATAATTAAAATAGGTCAGATTGAATCTCAACCATCTATGGCATTAAATCTCAGCCGTTGGCCCATCCCATTTGTCCAAGCGTGTCAGCCCTCTAGATTTCAAACGCAGTGTTGTGTCAAATTATACCCCTAAACGACATCGTTTTGGCGTTTAATTTCCGAAAAAAAAGAAATAAGGGAAATTCCGTTTGGTGCCCCTGAGGTTTTGACAATTCTGCTTGGTGCCCTAAGGTTTTATTTTGTCCGGATGGTGCCCCTGAGTTTTGTCAAAAGTCCGCCTCGTGCCCAAAACTTATATTTTCACTTTTTTAAATCAATAAAATGGCCCGTTATTTTTCCTTATTTCACAAAACCTCTTTTATTTTTAACAATGAACAAAATTACCTATTATTTATCTAAATTCAAGATAAAATTGAAAAAACACCTTTATTTCAAAATTTTAACAAAATCACATATTATTTCCAAAACTTTTATCACAAAATCACCCTTCTTCCAAAATTTTTAAAACAAAATCATTACGGTTTTTAAAATTATACAAAAGACATATTAGTTTCCATACTTTGAAAAAATAAAAAAAAAACACTCGTTATTTTCCAAAACAATATTTAACACCTATTATTTTCTAAAATAATATTTAACCTACAATTCACTAAATTTTAACAATTGTAAATGCGGTTGATCATATGGTGGCTCAATATTTTGGTAGTATATTTTTTTCCGGTTTAATCCGTAAACCTGGAATTTTTTTTTTCAATTTAATATTTAGCCACAATAGTTCATTGTATAAGAAAGAAATACATTATAATTATCATTTTCTTTTAAAATCGGGTCTTTGGGTTTCACCTGAACTGAAAATGTCGGATCGAATCGAGTTGACCCAGCATGAACCATCCTAATTTATCAATCTAACCCGATACTCTATTAGAATTTTATGGGAAAAAAGAAATGTAAAAAATAAAGGGTGGATTGATGAATAAGAGGGTGGATTTTTTTTTTACCTAATAATCAATTAGAATAAAGGAGATTTTTCTTTATCCAAAGTATGGTTTTATGATTTTTTCCTTTTCGTAATTTATAGGTCAATATTTTTTTTCACAAAATGTGAGGATGGATTTATGCAATTTTTTTTATAAATAAGGGGTGGTATGTTATGTATGTACAATGTTTGACAAATAATGAGATTTTTTTTGCAAAATATTAAAAATAATGAATCTTTTGTGTAATGTTAAAAATAAAGGTTGATTTTCTTCTAAAATTTTTTGTAACAATGGGTGAGTTTTTACTAAAATTTTGGAAATTATGTGTGCTTTTATTGAAAAAATATATAAAAGGTGTTTTTTTCATTTTTATGTTGGATTTAGTTAAATAATAGGTAATTTTATTCATTGTTAAAAATAAAGGGGGTCTTGTGAAATAAGGAAAAATAATGGGCCATTTTATTGATTTAAAAAAGTGAAAATATGAGTTTTGGGCATGAGGCGGACTTTTGACAAACCTCAGGGGCACCATCCGGACAAAATAAAACCTTAGGGCACCAAGCGGAATTGTCAAAACCTCAGGGGTACCAAACGGAATTTCCCAAGAAATAAAATCTGACACAAACTGAAGAAGTCGTCCGCCAGCAAAGGAGTCGAGGGAGATTTAGGGAAAGTCACGGATGCCGAGAACACGGGGCGTGTGAAGACACACATGGCGACTCAACGCCGAGAAGGCGGAGAATAGTAACTCACCATCGGAAAGGGTGAAACCTGGAGAAACGCGGATCACCGACTTTGCCCTCACCTAGATGAGGAATCTTCGAATACCACGATCTACTCAATCATATAGAAAGCACAATACTGCAACCACGATCATCGCGTTGCATACAACTATAAAATAAGCACTAAAGTAGAATGTGAAGATAACTACCTAGGGCGTGAAAGATCGCTTCCCCGACAATGACACCAAAATTTGACGTAGGGGAAAATCGAATATGAAAATACAAAGCATATAATCAAATTGCAACCCTAGCCTATCAAATAAATTCAAGACTCCCCCGATGTAGGAGTAGAGGAAACAGGATCGATCCACGAGGAAGCGTGTCAGCGGAATCTTAAATAGCTCGTAATCCATGTTCTGTATCGACTCAGAAGACACTCGATGTCGACTGAGTTCAGTCGATGTCAAGTGAAATAACAGTAACCGTGAGCGTCGGCAAAGATGGCCGAAGAATAAAAAAGATGGATAAAAAAGATGGTCAGAAACAACAAGGGGTGTTGAGTTTTTCGATGACCCAACGAACGACTAATATGACGAAGTAAACAAATATGAAAGAAATCTTCCAAAGCCAGGGTTTAGCATAACGACAACCATGCATGCATAAGATAAGGTAAGACGGACAATTATGCTATCACATCAAAGGGACGAGCTTTCGCTGCCACCAACAACTAGATATAACTCTCACAAGTAAACCTACTTGTATCTACCGATTTTATGTTTATGATCCAAGTTGTTAACATGAATTCCAATTCTCTTTCGATAAGGGTTAAACATATAAAGGCAGTGGATGATCAAAACATAACAAATATCAACACCAAAACTTACCTCAAGCGTGCATGACTATCGTCGGGTTCACCTCGACCCTAGAAGAAGGGTGACTACTCGGCCGTGGTAACCGAAAGCATGATTGAATAAAGGAATAAACTTGCATAAAAACTAAATCGAATTCTTTACAATCCTGACACTCCCAACTCTCACAAGAATGTCAAAACCCTAAAGCTTCGAACACCTAAACTCTATGAGAATTGTTCTCTCTCAACTTGAATCAATAAAAACCAGCCTCTAGGGCTTTATTTATAGGCTTCAATCCTTGATAGCCAAGGAAAGAGGAATTCTATCTAAACTAGAAGATATAACTTAATAAAAGAAGATATAAATCTAAACTAGGTAAACAAAATATCTCATTAGGGTAAAATAGTGTTTAACCCTAGGGATAGAAACTAATTAAGTGATAAAAAATCTCTATCTCCGTGCTTAAGAAACTTCTCCTCGGATTCGGGTTGATCAAAACACGTCTTGGCCCAACAAGATTTTCAGTCGACGTCGAGTGAGTCACTCGATCTCGAGTCATCCCAATAGATGTCGTGTCGAGTGCCTTTCTTAAGCTACTAAGTGTTGCCATGTGTTCACCCAATGTCGAGTCTTTGCATCATGTCGATGTCGAGTCCTCCAGTAGACATCGAGTGATCTTCAGTGGATATCGAGTGGAATTTTGCACTTCTTGGTTTTGCTCCGAAATTGCTCCAAATTCTGCAATATTAAATCAAAATTTTATAGACTTCTATTTCTTACAAAGAAACACAAACTACACAAATTCACTATATCCCCAACCCAGAATATATAAAATACTAGAATAAGAAGGGAAAATAAGCATAAAAACATGACATAAATTATAACATGGAGATCGGTAGATAGGCTGAGAGGGCTGAAAAGGTTAGAGCTTTAAGTTCTATTAAGACTAAGATGGTCGGAGAGCATGAAAACACATAACAAACTTACTTCCTTATCTTTCTTCTTCTATTCTTCATCTTCTTTGTTCAATCTCTATCTCCTTCGCTATCTTTCTCTCAATCCGAGCTTCCATATATAGCTCCCTCTCCCCCATATCAAGGTCATAACAATCTACCAAATAAATTGGATCTACCAAATTAAATAAAAAGAACGCCTTTGAGATTCAATCATAATTTTTCTTTCGAATACGGCATATATGCATACCAGATAAGATTCATTGGTTCCAACAGATCGAAGAAGAAAAAGAACACCCGAGATTATCAAATTTGACAAGTCAAACCAATTAATAATTAACAAAATTACAACTTCGATCCTGAATTTGGAGACGGATTTGGTAATGTCGGCTGAAGGGTTGCGATTGGATCTAATCGGAATCGGAGTGGGTTGAGTAGGAGGAGCCGAAATACGAGCCCAGTGATGTGATTCCGCTTGCTCTTATTACGTACTGGTGGTATATTGCTGCTATTCCCGCTCCTATCATTGGCCCCAACCAGAATATCCACTGCTCCATCATACAAATTAAACTCAGTTTATTATTTAAGAATCAGTCATCGATATATAATTAATACTATATTTTTTTTATGAGTTAAAAACTATATAAAATATTAAATTATTTTATTAATTACAAACATATATATTGATAATAAATTTGTAATTATTAAAAAAATCATTAAAAAAATTAATATTTTATATAGTTTTTAACTCCTAAAAACACGTGAATAGTAAAATTAATATTTTATATAGTATTATTTACATACATGGTCATCCCAAGCCTTGGGATTGTTGTAGATGACAGCTGCCCCCAAGCTACGAGCCGGGTTAATCCCGGTTCCGGTGATTGGGATCGTAGCAAGGTGCACCATGAACACAGCGAATCCGATCGGGAAAGGCGCCAAAATCTGCTTATATATATGTCCCAATTTTATTAACAAATTAAACTAAGGTGTATTCGATGGATCGATAAATTAGCTAGTTATGATTGACTTACGACGTAGGAGTCTCTGGCTTTACGCTTGGCGTCAGTGGCAGAGAAGACGATGTAGACAAGAACGAAGGTGCCTATGATCTCGGCAGCGAGGCCAGTGAGCTTGCTGTATCCGGGAGCAACCTCGTTGGCTCCGCCGCCGTAGGTGTCGTAATGGGCCTTTTGGAACCCCTTCACGAGGCCCGCACCGCAGATGGCGCCGAGGCACTGAGCCACTATGTAGAGGATGGCTCGCATCAGCGATACCTTCCGCCCTATAAACATCCCGAATGTCACTGCTGGGTTTACGTGCCCTCCTGCAATTATCCACACATTTCTATAATTCATCCAAGGTGGCCCTACTCATTAAACCAAATTAAAAAAATTTAAAAGAAATAAAAAAAAAAAGTCCCTTATCCAGATTTTTTTTTTGGTTCATACTCAATCCGTTAATTAAAATTTGTCATTATAAAATGCAAATGTTGTTAAAAAAAACTTATCATTTTAATTATTGTGTCACCTATTTTAAGAAATTACTCTTGAAAATTTTAGTTATTCGTTAGTTGTAATTTTTGTGAAAGTAAAAAAGTAAAATAATAATTAGGAGTATAAACCTTCCATACCTCGGCACCTAGGTTAAGTAAAAACATTTTCAATATAGTCCCTCCATAAACTAAGATAAGATGTTTTCATTAAAAAAAATATAGAATGCATGTTACACAAAATCAACATGTAGATTTTTTTTTAAAAATAATTATTCATAAACCCTTTTAGCACTATAAGACTGTTTATATATGGTTCAGTTATCATATTATATATATCCTTAAATATTTAAGTGACATTGCGTTTTTAATAGAGTTCAATTTAAGAAATAAATTGGTCCATCATAATTAATTTTATTTTTACTTTGTAATTTACGAAACTATACAAAATTAATTATCAAACTTGCAGTTTTATTTTATAAGAATCTTCGCCAACTTTATGAAAGATTGACCTTAATTTGTTTAACAAATTTTATAATGTACTATTTTATTTCCCAAAATTAACCACATTGAAAATTATGTGACAAAAATAGTAAAGGAGAACCACCATAATTTAATCTTTTATAAACATTTTTGTAACATAAAGCGGCAATACATGAGTATTTGAAAAATAAAACCTCAAGATTGAGTGACTTTAATTGGTACTGTAAATTGTACTCCGTATTGTATTACTATTTGAAAAATAAATCTTCGACTCTTTTTTTTTTTTTTTTTTTTTTTGCCATATCCGTTTAACTCTTGAAATCTGTGGGAAAAGAGAATTATAACGGATTTAATTTATTTTTTTTATTATAAAGTCATGATCTACTTTTTAACATTTCTAACAGAAAAACAAACCTAAACTCATTGTGTATATTATATTTTGGTATTTCATTTCCTCCTAAAATAAATGACAATGTATATTTGGGTCTTTTATTCCCAACGTACACACCCCACTCTCATTAAACAAAAGGTAAATTTTAACAAAAGGTAAATATTAGAAAATATCTTTCTATTTGGGTCTTTTTACTTTTTAGTGAGTTTTTAGTGGCAAGAAAAAACCGGATGTCATATTTCGTCTGATTCAACAAAAGGTAAATTTTAAACTAATAATGAAAAAAAAAACTCGACACTACTCTCATTTCAAACATTACGATCAAGTTTTTCTAAAATTTAGCATCAAGTATCGACTAGATCAATATTTTAGACAGGTTGATGTAACATATAGTTACTAATAGAAGTGGTGTCACGGTCAATAATCTATCCCCGCCATAGAAATATATATTCATTATGTAACTCACCGGAGATGCCGGCGGTGCAGTAGACGAGAAGGAAGATCATGCCGCCGAAGGCCCAGGCAATGCCGAGTAAACCGACACCACCGCATTCGTCACCACCATGTTTAATGTCGGACTGGCTCTTGTAGCCGATGACGGTGAGGATAGTAATGTAGAGGAAGAGCAAGGTGGCGACGAACTCGGTGATGACGGCCCTGTAGAGCGGCCACCTGGCGAGCTCCTCGACACCAATGAGCGGGGCAGGCGGGGGATCTTTGTAGTCCCTCACCATGGCCACCTCCTTCTCGTCTCCGCCGTCGGCGTCCTTGCCCATCATATTAATGGATTAAACCTAAATTTGGTGTGGAGAACAAATTAAAGGAAGGAAGACTGTGCAGGTGTGCTTATTTGTGGTTCTCTTTAGGCCGCGCCCCGGTTGGATAGACTGTCATATATGACTACGTGCACCGGATATTTATAATTTATTGGGGTAAACTATAGGGCTGTTATTCGATCCGATCGAGTATTACTTGTTCATATTTAGTTCATTTAGAATATGAACGAGTTCGAGCCGAGCTTAAAAATGTGTTCATATTCAGCTCGTTTAGGAAATGAGCGAGCTCGAGCCGAGCTTTTTTCGAGCTTTAGGCAATTCTACTTGCTTATTAAACAATAACTTTAACAAAATTTTAGAAATTTCATAAAATTCGAGCTATTCGAGTTTAATTCGAACGAGTCAAGCTTTGGACCGAGCTTAAAAATGTGCTCATACTCGGCTTGTTTAGAAAATGAACGAGCTCGAGTCGAGTTTTATACGAGCCGATCACGAGTAGCTTGTCTCACATAACACCCCTAGTAAACTACGTACATCAAACCACTCTAAAATTATAGTATTGTTTTTCTTCCCCCACATAAAACCTCATTTTAATTTGTGAAATTACAGAAAAGTACCCATAAAATTTCTTTTCTTCAAAAAATGATCCATTACATCTTTTTATGGGGTAAGAAAGTTAAGAAAATGTTAAATTAGAGCATACATATTAGTGCGGGTTTCTTGGGTTTCTTAATTTCTTTTATCACTCTTCTCTCCTTAAAAAACTCAACTAATTTTTTTATACCTAAATCCATAAAACCCTCCTTCGTTATTTCTACACTTATAAATAATAGCATGCGGTCCCATCTTTAATATTATAATATTTTCTTGCCTCTAAAAACTCACTAAAAACTATCAATGTGGGTGCAGTAGAAAGATATATTGACAATATGACGTTGTACTTAACTAAATAGTAAATAACTGGCATTGAAAACTTGAGCTTAATTTAAATCATTTTTCAATTTATCTTCTCGTTTTTTTTTGTTAGAATTTATCTTTTATTTTGGACGGATTTTTATTTATCATGAAGATATATAATGAAATGTAAATGATTTTCATCTTTAAGTTCACGGTTAAATATAATCCTAAGTTGGTGGGGAAATCTAAAAATAAAAATGATATAAAACTGAAAACTTATCGGGCAATTAAGAGAAACCCATTAATTTATGGTAACTACAAAATAAAGAATCATTAATTAATAGGACCAAAATAATTGAATCGGATTGCACGAGAATACAATATATAACCGAAATCTACCTGAGTCGTCATAATTTATCATTATAATTTTAGTTGAAAGATTGTCATCAAATATTTTAATCCATATATTCGAAATTAGGTTTTTTTATCATAATCTTTTTTGAAACAAAATAAAGCCATTATTCCATTTAATATCTAACTATCTAAGTAAGTAAGTAGAACCTATGATCGGTTAAAACGTAACCATCCAAATCGCATATTAAAGGAAATCGTAATTTATATATTATTTCAATTAAATATTACATTTTCATGCCTTATTTTTATTTGTTTCCTGCGTTTTAAATTTTTTTTATTAAACTTTATGTGAAGATAAAAATATTTTATTTGAATTTTTTATGGAAAAAGTAGAAATACGAATCGATCAGTTTTATATTATATTTGTAAGATTCTTTACTTTATAAAAATATATAGTAGTAATTAGATTTATTCAAATACGAATATTATTTATAATATGGAAGGAATAAAAATAAAATAACCATAACAAAGTTATTGTTTATAATATCTTAACTAAGATATTATATTATGATTATATTTGTAAGAATCTTAACTAAGATATTAATTATTAAAAGATCGTGAAAAATAATCAAGGTAAACTAATTTTAATTGCGATAAAAAAATAATAGATTTTATAACTAATTAAAAAATAATGTTGAATATTTAATCATCAATTAAAGTGGACACATAGATGATATGTGGATAAATAGATTAAGTCGGTGTATGGTATAACTTAAATTTAATGGATCTTCATATGAACTCACCACATACATCTCTCATCTCTGTATTGATGATTGTTTTTCCTGATTCGGTAAGGTTTTGATATGTACATACTCCATATGAATCACTTGGGAAAAACAGGTTGGATGGGGGCACCTTTTGTCAGGACCATTCATAATTGGATCATCAGCCAATGTGGCATTATTAATTTATTATTGGATATGTGCGAGACATTGATATAAATTTGAATAATTGAATATTATAAATAATTTATTGAGTTGGAAGGACTTGGATGCATCTCTTCTACATTGATGCGTATGTGGCCAAATATGGCCAAACAGTATGTGGCTATATATGAACAAATAGTATGAAGATGTATGATTTTATCAGGACGACACCTCACCGTGGGCCCCTACCTCATCAATTAATTCTAGATCATAGAGGACTTATCAGTGGGAAAGTAACTCTTTCCATATAAAGATATGTCTTTTTTTGTTTTTTAATTTTTAATTTTTAATTTTTTTTTACAGCAGACAACCATTAGAATGTATTTAAACAAAGATCATTCTTTATCATCCTGACTGATGATGTTACAGAGATTCCTATAGAAATAGAAGCTAGCATTACAATGGAAATTATTCTTAGCTATGTAATCAGCAGCATGATTGGCTTCCCTGTAGCAATGTTGAGCTCTTGCTGTAACAAATCCTTTCTGAAGCATCTGGATTTTCTCAATTACTCTTAGAATCTCCCAAGGGGCATATTTCTGATCTTCTATTGCCTTGACAATTCCCAGACTATCTCCTTCGATGATAACCTTACTCCATCCTTTAGTGCGGGCTATTTCTAACCCTTTGCAGAAAGCAAGAGATTTTGTATGGATTACAGATCCCTTAGGAACTTTATCATAAAAAATATCAATTACCTGTCCATTCTAGTTTCTGACAATATCCCCAATATGGCAATCACCCGACGGTATGACCGACCCGTCTGATTTTGTAGACAGATATTGGGGGCTTTTCCCATTTTGTATTTCTGCTCCTCTTGCTTTTTTGGTTTTTTATTTTCATTTTGAAGTTTTTCCCACTCTAGAGTGCTGTGAATATCTTTCCTCACAATTGCCTCAATGTTTTCTGGTTTGCATCCTTTGAAGATGACGGAATTGCGGAATTCCCATATATGTTGTCAAAGTATATAGAGGTGCTCAAAGTGAGTGTTATTTCTTCATATGTGTTCTATTTTGGCAGTGGATCCTAGGGGGTCTCGAAAACCATGCAATCTGTCCCCACTTAGCTGCTCATATTTTGTTACAATCATTTTTGAGATAGGGCATTTATATGAAGATACAAAGATATGTTGTTTTGACCCAATTTATGGTCGGAAAAATGACTCAGGATATTTTGTTACTATCTCCCCCAAAGGTTAGGTTATTTTTCTTACAGTTAAAAGATAGATATATTTTTTTAACACCCCTCCAAAGGCTGGGTTATTTTAATTAGTTTCACCTTTTTTTAGATGTATCTTACTTTATCTTTATATTACTAGTATTTATTATCTGCACTCTTTCACATTTTATAAATTAAGCGCTTTTTATTATATCTCATAAAAATAAGTGCTCTTATTTATATATTAATTATTATTATTTTCACTTATCTATCCTATAAAGTATAATAGATAATAAAATATAATATCTTTATTTTTTATTAATTATTTAAAAATATAAAAGTATCAATGAATTTTACCTCTTATAAATGAAAAAGTTTATCCCTTATGAGTATTATATTGTATTAGATTGAATGATAAAAATTATTTAAAAATATTAGGCGAAACTAATTAAAATAACTCAACCTTTAAGGGGGTGTTAAAAATATATCTCCACTTTTCAAATGCAAGATAAATATCCCAACCTTTATAGGTGATGTTAAAATAATCACCACAATTTTTCTCAAAAAGAATGATGACATGGCAAATACATAACTTTAAAAAATTAGCATATTAATATGTTTTTGTTAAACCATGGGTTTCTTGGGCTTTTCTCAAAATCAAAAACCTGGTTTTCTTTTAAAAAAATAATATTAAAGGTTGACGTGAAGGAGAATAATTGAAAAATACAATATTTCAATCCAAATAAAGGTGGTTTAAGAAAATCGAGTTTTGCTTCTTCTTTTTTAATCTAAGAAACCCATGGTTTAACAAATTAAATCATATTAATATGTTAATTTTTTTAAAGTTATGTATCTGCCATGTCATCATTTTTTTGAGAAAAAATTGTGGTGATATTATTTTAACATCACATATAAAGGTTGGGTTATTTTAATTAGTTTCACCAAAATATTAAATCATTACATTAGTTATATTGGATAAGATTTTAGAACATCATATATGAATTAAACACAAAATATATCTATTCAATCTTATGTAAATTTATCAAGATGTTTCAACATAATTAATCCATAAATACTAATAGTTGTGTGTGTGTTATTTCAGTCGGTTTTTAATATAGAAACTCCGGTCTGGTCCGGATCGGACTGGACCGGAAATTTCGGTCCGGTCCAAGACCGATGGATCGAAAACTCTGGAGCCTTGGACTGCGGATCGGATCGGGACCGGGATATATGGTCCCGGGTTTTCCGGTCTGCGGACCGTTTGGACCATTTGGACCGGAATTTTCGGTAGACAATTTTTTATTTTTGTTTTTTAAAAAAGTAAAACAGCCCCTATTTTTGAAATTTAGCTCAAACTAACAAGTTGAAATTAAAACAACCCCTGTTTTATCTTTTAAGTAACAAATTTGCTTGAAAATATTAAAGTATTTTAAAATTAGAACAAGATTCTTGAATGTTTAAGTCTTTTTATATATATAACCAACATTTCCAATCAAATTAATTAAAACTACAAATCGTTTGACAATACTGATAAAAAAATTTACTAGGCATAATTGAATCTGAAAAGGAAATTTTATCATCTTCCCTCCCAGCACTTGCCGCACCATTTCCATCTCTCCAAACATTTCTCCATTTGCATTCTTGAATAGCCATCAGCAAGCTCCGAGACACCTTCAATAGGTTCCCTGTGAAAATATACATCAAACAATATAGATCTAAAAAGACTACAAGAAAGGGGAGAGAGAGGCCTGCCTACTGCAGGGTGTGGGACTGTGGGCGATGGGATCTGGCGGCGTCGAGCGAGGCAGCAAAGCCAGCAAGGTTGAAGATGAACGGCTGAACTGAAGAGCGTCGATATCGCGGGGGGAAAGAGAGAGAAGTTTGCGTGAAGAACTGAAGAAAGTGAAAGGAATGGACTGCTGAACGACTGAACAAAGAAGTAGGTTAAGGCCCTGTTTTCCGACTTTCCTTCCCCACCTTCATTTAAGAGGTGGAGGGGGTGGAATTCCACCCCACCTCTTCCATCCCCTCTCACCAAAGGGGTGTTTGGCCGAGGATGAGGGTGGGTGGAAGGGGATGAGGGTGGACATTGGGTTTCGTGCCTGCGTGTTTGGCGACGGGATGGAGGCAGATGGAAGGGGGTGGGGATGGAAATGAAACACCCAAAAATGGAATGGGAAAGGTATCCAGGAAAAGGAGGATTTAGGGGATGGGAATGAAAATTTCCCAAATTTGCCCCCATCTTCAACCTTCTTCCTCCCTCTCTCCTACCCCTACCCCTACCCCTACCGCCACCGCCACCGCCACCGCCCACCGCCGACACCGCCGCCCACCACCGACGCCTCCGCCCACCACCGCCGACGCCGCTGCCCACCACCGCCGCATATAAATCCCCTTTCCTCCTCCGATCAATCTCCCTCGCCGGCAATTCCTTCTCCGGCGCCCTCCTGCCGTCGACCGCATAGAAGTGCAGGAGCTTGAATTCGCCGGTAATGGCGGAGTATCCGAGCGCGACGCTCGAGATCGACTTGAAATTGGGAGGCGGTGGAAGATTGGGGGATCTTCGCCTTCCTCGTCCGCCATTGGAGGGGCGGAGCGGCGCGCCGGTGGCCGTCGAGAGGGGTTGCTGGTTGTTGGGCTTCAACTGAGAGACGATGGAAGAAGAAGTTGAGCTTTTAGGGTATTTGGGAGGGTATTTTCGTCATCTCATGTGATTAGTGGGGGTAATTTGGACTTTTTTCGTTTATCCATCTTCCCAACCATCAAAATACAACCAAACACGAACGGGATTAAACTGGATTCAAAATTCCACCCGGTCCACCCCGAAATTCCATCTCCATCCCTTCCATCCCCAAAATTCCATCCCCATCCACCTACCCCCATCCCGTTGCCAAACACGGCCCAAGGTAGGAAAAAATGTCCTACCTCCACCCCCTTTTCTCCATCTCCATCTCCCCCACCTCTCAAAAAAGAAATGAGGAAAACATACCCTAAGCAGTAGGGATGCTTCCTTTTATTTTTTTTAAATAAATCCGGTCCAGTTCCGGTCTGACCCGAAAAATCCGGTCTGGTCCCGGGTTTGGACCGGAACCCGGAATTTAAATTATATTGGACCATGGACCAGACCGTAATAATTCCGATCCGATCCAAGACCGTAATTTCCGGTCTGATCCCGGTCCGATTACGGTCCGGTCCAAATTTTGGCTAGCCCTACCTATAGCTACTTAATGAAAGTTAGCATCGCTCCAAGCTACCCCATCACCAAGCTCTGATTAGTTGATCTTATTCGTAAGATTTGCGTAATCCGATTCTACGACCACGTGATCCATAAGATCAATCACTCGTAAGTCATTCAGACTATTGGTTGGGTTAGCAATAACCTTATAACTAAGAGGTCTTGGGATACATTGGTCCTGTCAAACTAATATATTCACTCCACTTACCACCTTCCACACCGTCCCTGCCTTCAACAACTTCTTCCCATTCCAAGTGCTTTGCCAAGTATATCTTGGTCTATAGCCCAATTGCATATTCAGGAAGTCCCCACTCGGAAAATATCTCACCTTCAACATTCTTACTACCAACGATTTCGGAGATTGTAATAGTCTCCATCCGTGTTTAGCAAGAAACACCATATTGAAACTCCGAAGATCCTTGAATCACACACCTTCAACCGACTTCGAGACACGTAATCTCATCCCCTTCATCTAGTGGATCCTTCTCCTACCCTTTCCATCACCCATCAAAACTTGAGTAACAAACTCTCTCAATGTCCTAACACACATTATCTGGCATATAGAAACATGACATTGTATACATGAGGACTGTCTACGCCACCGCCTTAATTGTCGCCTCTTTCCCTATATTACTGAGAGTGGACTCCTTCAAGCCTTTAAGCTTTGACAACCCTTCAACACACAATAACAAAAAAAGAATGGAGAAAAGGGATTACATTGCCTTAGTCCTCTAGTTGGGCGGAGGTCTTCGTTGGGATTCCTCCCAAGAGCATCGCAAAAGAAGCCGTTGACACACATGTACACCTCATGATTGATTAGCACCGCCCAACTCTCATCAAACCATGTATCAGTGATGCAATGCTCTAGGAAACCCCAACATACCCTGTCACATGCCTTGACCATGCCGAGTTTAAGTTCCATATAACCCTTCTTCCCCTCCCTAGTGTTCATATAATGAAAAAGCTCGTAATCTACAATGACATTATCCCTACTCATCTGCCCAGACACAAAAGCACTTTGGCTAGGTGCCACTAACTTGTCATGATAATTCTTCAATCTGTTTGCTAATACCTTGGCACCATATTATAGATCACGTTATATAAACTTATAGGTCGTATCTCCTTCCTCGTAGAAGGCATTGTGACCTTTGGAATGAGAGTAATTAAAGTATGATTAAAACTATCATGTACCCCCCCCCCCTCCACATCCCCAATTAAGAATATTAAGAGCCAATGTAGTTACCCCAGACTCGAGGATACCCTAATGTCGTTGATAGAACAACGCTGACACACCATCAGGGCTTAGGGATTTCTTATGATGCATAGAAAATAGAGTAGAACGCACCTCCTCGCCGGTGAAGGGTAATAACAGCTTCTGGTTATCCTCAGTTGACAATAAGGGTTTGATAGCTTGAGTAGCCGAGTCAGATGAAACTATTATGTACCCTAGCCGGGAAGATATCCTATAATAGTCCATTTCCACTTTTTCCATCCTTTACTAACTTTTCCAGTAAAGCCTATCATCATCCCCCAATCTATCAAGTAAGTCTGTTACGTCTATGTCTTTGAAATCAGTAGAAACAATGAACAATTTGGAACAAAGTGATAGATCAGGGAATCGAAAACTCCATTAATGGAGGAGAGGTTTCACTGCTTTTTCCTCTTGAGTTAGTTGCAACATACTTCCCGCCTTATAAAGGCTCAAATTGTGTCCCAATTGGAGCACAGATGAATTTACAGAAATACCCCTCCGGGGTTAGCTCACTAAGCTCACATACACACTCATATACCCCCCTCAAGCTGGACCTAAACATGGAAGGACTAGGCCCAACTTGGCTCGAAGAAACTCATGTTGCTTAGCCCCCAATGCCTTAGTAAAGACGTCAGCCACCTGCAGATTGGTCGGTACATGAACTCTTTTGATGAAGCCTGCTAACACCATCTCTCGGATGAAATGTGATTCAATCCGAACGTGCTTGGTCCTTTCATTGAAGATTGGATTGAGAGCAAGTTGTTGGGCAGATTTATTGTCACAGTGTAGAGGAATAGGGAGATCAACAGGGATACCAAGATCAGATAATATCTCTTGCATCTAAACCAACTCACTGGCAACATAAGACATGCTCCTATACTCACTTTCACTTGAAGACTTAGAAACAACCTTCTGTTTCTTGGTCTTCCAGGACACCAAAGATGAGCCCAAAAACACACAATAGCCAGATAAAGATCTCCCAGTGTCTAAGCAATTCCCTCAGTCTGCATCACTGAATGCACGAATCGTCAGAGTAGAACTGGATGGATAGGATAAAGCAAGGTTGAAACTGCATTTAAGACACCTTAAAAGGTACATTAATGCATCCCAGTGAGGCTTCAATTGACACTGAAGGTACTGACTCAATTGTTGTACAATATAGGATATATCTGGTATAGTAAGAGTCCGATAGAGCAATCGTTTCACTAGCCTCATGTAATCTTCTGAATTGGCCATAGGATCACCCTTATGAGCAGAACGCCTAACACCATGTTGCATAGGAAAATAAGCTACTTTACATCCATCCATCTGAGCATCAGTGAGAATATCTAGGATGTATTTTCTCTGGTTGAGCAAAATACCAGCAGATGATCTAGCAATTTCCATTCCAAGAAAATACCTTGCAACCCCTAAATCTTTTATAGTGAATTCTCTATGCAAAGCAGATTTAGTGGCTTGAATCTCAAAATCTGAATTGCCCATGAGCATGTCATCCACATACACAAGGGCAACTGTGATGTGAGAACCAGAAGTTTTGACAAAGAGAGAGTAATCATGTGAAGACTGAGAGTATCCCAAGCTGATCATGAACTTTGTAAGTTCATGATTCCACCGTCTACTTGCTTGCTTAAGACCATAAAGTGACCTTTTTAACTTGCATACATGACCATAGGGCACCTTGTAACCAGGAGGGGGGCTCATATATACTTCCTCATCCAAAAATCCATGCAAGAAGACATTGTTAACATCGAGTTGATGTAATACCCATCCTTTGTAGGCATCAATAGTGAGAAATATTCTAACTGTGGAAAGCTTAGCAACCGGGGAGAAAGTCTGCTTGTAGTCTTTGTCCTTAACCTAATTGTAACCCTTGGCAACTAACCGAGCTTTATACCTTTCAATAACTCCAACTGGCCTATATTCGATCTTAAAGATCCACTTACACCCTATAACTTTCTTACCCAAGGGAAGAAGAGTGACACTCCAAGTGTGGTTATCTATAAGAGCCTGAAGCTCCTTATCCATAGCAGATTCCCATTCGAAGATACCCTTGGCTGGAGAGTAAGAGTTAGGCTAAAAAATGGCACAGACATTGACCAAAGAATGAACATAAGCAACCAACAGGTGAGAGAGATTGTTGACTGCAAACACAGCAAAAGAATCTGATTGAGATGAGGGAGGTGTACCTCTGAGAGGAAGATTGGAACATACAAAATCTTGTAGCTTAGCAGGCCTATTGATATGCCTTCTTAGGAGCATAAGAGGATCAGAAGATGGATTATTATTTGGTGAAACCACAGAAGACAAAGAATCATAAACTTGTCCATGAGGAGACACTGGCACCTGAGTAACAGATGGTGAACTAATGGGCGAGGAGTGATTAGCATGAGAAATTGAAATTGAAGGTTGATGCTCCCCATAGGACACATAGCCAAATTGATCATCTGTCTGAAAATCAACTAGATGTAAAGGATGACACTGCACCACATCCTTTTTTAAGGGGAATATTTGCTCTTCAAACTTGACATGTCTGCTAACAATAATGGATTTCCTCTCAAGATCAAATAACCTAAAAGCCTTTTGACCTGGAGGATACCCTAGAAATACACACCTTCTGGCCACCACTCCCAACTTATCTCTATAATCATTTGGCTGGACTGCATAACACAAGCACCCAATAACCTTCAATTGATCATAGTTAGGAGGTGTGTTATATAGAACCTCAAATGGAGATTTCCACTTCAAGATAGCAGTAGGCATTTTGTTAATGAGATGGGTGGCCCCCAAGATGCAATCTCCCCAAAACTTAAGAGGTAGGCCAGCATGCAAACTGATGGCTCTAGTTGTTTCTAGGAGATGCCTATGTTTCCTTTCAACTCTCCCATTTTGTTCATGAACCTCTGGGGCAGATCTCTGATGAATGATACCTCTAGATTCAAACATCTCTTTGCAACCCTTTTGAGTAAATTCAGTTCCACAGTCAATTCTAACTATCTTGACAGATAACTGAAACTGAGTTTTAACCATATTCAAAAAATTTGTAATCAATCTCAGAACTTGCATCTTGTCTTGCATCAAATACACCCAGGTACTTCTGGAGAAATCATCTAGAATAGTAAGGAAATACTTAGCTCCATACATGGATGGAACTCTGTAGGGACCTCATACATCCAAATGCAAAAGATGAAATGCACAATCAACCTTAGACAAACTTCTATCAAATTGCAACTTGTGTGACTTATTCATAGAACATACATCACAAGACAAAGTCTGATCATTAAGACTATTGTAACCAGGAATGTGTTGTAGTTTAAAAAAAGACATATGTCCAAGTCTAGCATGCATCAAGAGCATGTTATTACAACTGACATTATTCAGAGAACTAAAAAACTTAAACTGAGACTTCTCACTGGCTCTGGCCTTCAGAACATACAATCCCTTGTCTTCAAATCCTTTAGCAATTACAACTCTAGTTGTAAGGTCCTGTAACCAACATGTCATTGCATCAAAACTGAATCTCAATTGTTAATCACATAGGCTCTTAGAAACAGACAATAAATTGTGCCTAAATTGAGGCACAAGTAGGACATTTTTCAACACCAAGTCAGAACTCAATCTAACTGTACCAAACTGATTCACACTGATACAATTACCATCAGGCAAACCAAGATTGATTGCAGACTTGAAATCAAAAATTTCTGAGAAAATTTGACAATCAAATGCAATATGATCCGTGGCTCCGGAATCAACTATCCACAGATCATTGTGAGACTTATTAACACTAATAAGGAAAGATGAACTAAGAGTACCTGCAAAATGCACCATTGCCTAATTGGCAGTGCTGTCAATGCTCTCCACTTGAGACTTTCCCTTCAACAATTTCAAGACCTCTTGAAATACAACATTAACCACTGCCTGATCTGGCTTGCTAGAGCCACTGAGATCCTCCTCAAAAGGACTCTCTTGCTAAGCAGATTCAAACTGAGCTGCAAATTTTCCATAAGGCCTCGGCTTACTCTCTTCTTTAGGTCCCCTAAACCACTCAGGGTAACCTATAATCTTGAAGCAGAATTCCTTAGTATGACCTTTCTCTCCACAGTGGTCACACTTTCTCTCAAACTTAGCTTTCTAGAAGTCCCTATATCCCTAATCAAAAGTCCTAGAATGATCACCATTTCTGAATTTATTAGCCACATTAGCTTCACTGTCCATCTGATAATTCCTGTCGAATTGTCCAAATCTATCAAACTGTCGTGACACAGCTAATGCATTTTGCTCACCCTGAATAGCACTCGTGACTCCCTTAGACCTCTCTATTTGTGTGGACATTTGAAACACTTTGTTTATCCTAGGCATTGGATCCTTGGATAGCACATTGCTTCTTAGATTCTCATAGACATCATTGAGCCCCATCAAGAATTGCATGACTTTGGCCTTTTCCTCTCTCTCAAGAATCTTTTTCAGTAATCCACAACTGCGTCCATTAATTCCACCACATTCATAAACAGGAATAACATCTAGCAACTTAAGCTCATCCCAAATCTTCTTCAATTTACCAAAATAAGCCCCTACAGATAAGTTTTCCTGTCCGACGTTGGCCAAATCTCTACGCAGTTGGTAAACTAACGGGTCATTGGATTTGTAGAACCTTTCTCTTATATCATCCCAAAGTTCCTTCGATGTTTCTATGTACATAAAGCTCTCAGCTACCTCACTGGTCATCGAATTTATAAGCCAGCACATAACCATCTGATCAGCACGCATCCATTTCTCAAAATATTCACTTCCTTCTAGTGGTTTTACACAACTTCCAATTATGAATCCTAATTTTGCCTTGGCACCTAACGCCATTTTTACACTTCTACTCCAGGTCGTAAAATTTGCGCCATTAAAAGGAGTGGATACCAATACCATTCCAGGATTATCAGAATTCGACAAAAATAAAGGATTGACATGAGCGCTGGACATACCTTGCATTATGTTCCCAAATTGAATCCCTTGATTCGCAAAATTCCATCCCCTACCACCTCCTGCGCCTGGTGCAGGTGGTGTCACAGTGACAAAATTGCCTCTACCTTGTCCATGATTGCCACCTCCGACGCCAGAAGTTTGGCCCTGCGAATTCGTTGCTCCTCTGCCAACCATTTCAGCTAACGGAAATCAGATCTCACAGCAAACAGAAACACAAAACAATCTCCGACGAGTAACCGGAATCCCGAAGCAATTCACCAGCGAATGTACAGATCATCACTCATAAGCTCTGATACCATTTGAAATAAGTAGAAACAATGAACAATTTGGAACAAAGTGATAGATCAAGAAATCGAAAACTCCATTGATGGAGGAGAGGTTTCACTGCTTTTTCCTCTTGAGTTAGTTGCAACAAACTTCCCACCTTATAAAGGCTCAAATTGTGTTCCAATTACTAGTTAACCGATGATCAAATTTACAGAAATACCCCTCCGGGGTTAGCTCACTAAGCTCACATACACACACATAATGTCTCTGCCATCTGGTGAAAAAACTTGGTTTTTCTATCTTCTCATTTAAACTCGTTCACTCTCATTTTTTGGTGTCATATCACCCACTTTAGCTCGACTCGAAATAACCGATGATCAAATTTATGTAAAGGGTAAACTGCAGAAAACCAACCCTTAAATAGGGCTATTTGCCCAAAACCACCCCTTAAATACTTAATTGCCGGAAACCACCCCTTATAATGCTTCCGTTAGCGAAAGACCACCCCTCGTAGGGTTCCGTCATATTCTCAGTTAAATATATGAAAATACCAAATTGCCCTTTCCTCCTTTAATATAAAATAAGTGTAATGAAAGAGGGATGAAATAAAAAAAAATGCAATTTACCATCTTTATTTACATTTCAACTGATCGATGAACACAAACCAGAGACTGAAAAGCTCGATGGATGAAGGTGATCGAAATCAAGAAGGTTAATCTGCTTCGATTGGAATCGATATCAAGGTGCAAGGGGCAAGGCGAAGGTGCCGATTTGCTCGATTTCAACTGATCCAAGGGAGAAGTTGTTGATTTGTTGTCTGCGAATAGAGAAGGTAAAAAAACCCTAATTTGTGTCATTTCTTGTTTGTGATTTATATTGAATTTCAGAGTTTGAAAACTCATGTTCGTGGGAATATTTGGGGGTTCGTGGGAATATTTGAGCACCATAAGGATGACCCAGATTGGAAGTTGACAGCGTTCATGAATGCTGTGAAGAGGGACTATAGCAGGAAGTACATTGAGCACCATAAGGATGTCCAAATTGGGTCCCAAAAGAGGAAGTATGTGAGGAAGGTGTTGTTTATTCTATTACTCCAGGTATTTTTATGGTTGTAGTTTGTCGACAGAGGGATATCATGTGCATTTATGAGTTGAAACATGTGCAAATTATTGATTTTACAGAATGAGTAAGCACAAGGATCGGTTGCCCAAAATGCTCAGCCGAGCTCATGTCCACAAAATTCTCAAGTAGCAACACATGTTCAACCTAGTTCATCTACACTTTATGAGGAGATGATGACCACTTTCAATTTCGAAACACAAGGATCGTCTGCACAAAGTTCTCAGTTGACTTCATCGATCAACAATCAAGAAGAAAGTATGCCAAGAATGTGCCCAAGGAAGCACGGCACTACTTTGCCTTAACATTAGTTGAAGCTCATCATTTTTTTTTTTTGTATGGCTAGCCTTAGTCCAAAGCTGATTTTCTTTTTGTTATCGAATTACATGGATTATATTCCATACATTCAAACTTTGGTGGTCATGTGTAACATTTAGGTTTATGGTTTATTCCACTCTTAAACTCTAGGTTTATGGTCATGACTTGTAATGAGGGTTTCTTTCTTTTGTATTGCAGCAGGATGCAAGTAATATAATGTTTCTTGATGGTGTCATGGCATTTTACTGATTTTTCATTGCATTTTATTGATCTGTCATTGCTTAATCTGTCATTGCAAAACAGGGCTGCTGGCATTGCTACTGTGATTGCAAATTAAACATCCCCATTCATTAGGCAAGATGTCATTATTTTTTCAAGCCAAATCTGCACAAAAATCAGCCCCTAATGCAATGACAAAAAACAAAGTAAAAGGGTTGCTTGCATTGCTACTGTCATTGCAAAACAGCCCCATTCATTAGGCAAAGCTGTCATTAATTTTTTAAACCAAATCTGCACAAAAATCAGCCCCTAAGCTGCACAAAAATCAGCCCCTAAGCCAAAGCTGCACACAATTGCATTGTATGGGTTGCTGTCATTTTTTTTTTAGCCAAAGCTGCACAAAAAACAGCCCCTAAGTGCAATGACAAAAACAAAGTAAAAGGGCAAGCCATTCACATAACAAAAACATCCCTTGATCAATTTGCTCGAGATATCCATTACAAAGCTTGATTTTGCCATTACACTGAATGGAGACATGTACCATTACAAATTAATTACAACCAAAGATATCCACCCTATCTTGCCAATTTCACCACTACAACATTTATAAGCAAGCAAATTATCATAAAACACACAAGCACCATCATTCGGCTATGCTCTTTGGCTTTTAGTTTATTCGTAACAACTTCAATCTGCTCATCCTTTTCCATCTTCCAATTATCTATCAGGGATTTTGAAACTGCAAGCTTGTTTGACAAATTCGCATTTTCAATATCACGCAACTCACATCATTTTGTTAACTCGGTGTTCTTCTCGACTAACACTTGCTTCTCTTTCAACAACTCATTGATTACTTCCTTTGCTTTTTCTCCATATTCAGCATCCATCCATACAAAATATTTGCATCTGTCAGTTGACCCATATCGACTACAAGTGACAAACCTTCTCCCAAAGTTGTCCTTTGTACGAGCGGTGAATTGCCTTGCTCCAAAGCCACAAAAACCGGTCCTCATCTGGTTGTTGGAAGAATAACTTGAGCTCAACATCTCCTATTTGTAATGACATAACACAAATAAAGGCAAAGATGCACAATTTCGATTCAAACCACAAAGGAAGACAAATAATATTACACAAGCAAACTACCTTGTTAGTGGCGGGAATCAAATAAATAGAAATACTTCCAGGTGATTCTGATCTCTTTCGCCCAAATTGGAGACAACCATAAACTAGAAATTTGAGGACGAATTCGCACCAATTAGGGTTTACCTTGTCCAGTTCGCAAATAGCAAATCAGCACCTTCGCCTTGCCCCTTGCCCCTTGATATCGAATCCAACCGAAGCGGATTAACCTTCTTGATTTTGATCACCTTCATCCATCGAGATTTTCAATCTCTGATTTGTGTTCATCAATCAGTTGAAATGTAAATAAAGATGGTAAATTGCATTTAATTTTTTTTTATTTCATCCCTCTTTCATTACACTTATTTTATATTAAAGGAGGAAGGGGCAATTTGGTAATTTCACATATTTAACTGAGAATATAACGGAACCCTACGAGTGGTGGTCTTTCGCTAACAGAGGCATTATAAGGGGTGGTTTCCGACAATTAAGTATTTAAGAGGTGGTTTTGGACAAATGGCCCTATATAAGGGGTGGTTTTCTACCGTTTACCCTTATATAAAGTCCAATTTACCTAAGATCCGAATGATCGAACCGACTCAATCGATCTACTTTCAAATACTTAACTGCTCACGTATTCACATGTGATTGACCCTTATAATTGAAAAGTTGGAAATTAATCGAGGAACAATTATTATATATGATACGAAACCGGATTAGACTTGACAAGCCAACTCGTTTGCCCAAATCGCAAAAGGCACAAGATCCATAGTAAGGGCGAGTATGGAGGAGATTTAATCTATCTCTCCACTTGTCAGCTCATCACTCTTCCGGTCTCCCCTCTATGTTTATTTTTACGAAAATTTACAGAAAATCACTAGTTAAATATAGCCCTTTACAACTATTTATTCGCTAAAAACGAAATTACATAAAATCACCCATTAAATAGATTTTGTTTTTAAATCACCACCCACCACATATTTCCATTAGAATTCCATTAAATATAGTATATTTTAATATTTTCTACTTAAAATTTAAAGTTTAAACTTGAAAATATTTAAATTATATTTATTCTAGGGGTAAAAACTTATATTAATATATTAGGGGCTAAAGCGTGTACGTACAAATTTCAAATTTATTTGGAGGGCGGAGGGTCTAAATATGAAAAATATTACATATTTAAGTTTTTTTTAAGTGATAAATCTATAGAAGGTAATACGTAATTACAAAAGGACAAGATAGAGAGTCCTGTCAAGTGGCTCACACCTATCTACGCGGTGTGAAGACCCAAAAAAGATATAGGGTTCGTATGGGACGGAGTTAATAAACTGACTAAAATTATAAACAGGGTAAAATTTATAAACTGTTGGTAAAAAGTAGTTAAAAATTTATGAAAAAATATAAACTCCGTATGAGGTGAAAAACAGTTTATTTGTAAAAAGTGTAGTTTATTTTGTTATTATTAGGGGTATTATGGTATTTTCAAATCAAATAAACCACATAAACTCCCAAAAAGCTATCAAAAATAGCTTCTTAAATAAACCCCCAAATAAACTAAAATCTCCTAATCAACCCCTTCCCATACAAGGTTAAAATTTTCAACCCCCAATTTTAGTAGTTTATTAACTACTAAAATTGCATCCATACACACCCATACTCTTTCTCCAAACAATCGGAGATCTTTTTTTTTTTTGGTGTAAAAATCGGAGATCTCTAACCATCTCTATATCACCTAACCTCCAACGCTACGTATTTAATTTTATTTAAAAAGGAAAACAAACTTTAATAAAAATACTTTTGAGCCTGGAAAATATTTAGATATTTTTTTCATTTTCTGTATATAGCGTAGGTGTTTACAAATATGATAGAAAATGAAAAATTAATTATTAGTATCAAAAATATTATTAAATTAAAACAATGCAAATGACTTATAAACTTATTTTAATTTTGATTAAAAAGAAGTCCACAAAATTTATAACCATTTTGAAGAATAAAATAGAACAAATTTGTTCATATATACATTAAGTTTATAAAAAAAAAATTAAAAAAATATATTTTAAAATGTATTTGATAATTTAAGTTAAATTAACTTAAATTATGCCCAATGAGTTACCATTTTTGAAAGTGCGCATTTGCAATTTTAGGAGGATCGGTGATTTTTTGCAATTGTTACTTTAGTAATACTCCCTCCGTTCGACAAAACATGTCACCTCTTTTACAAATTTTAAGACAATTAACAAATGTACTATTTTTTTTTTTTGACAAAAACAACCCCCTTAAATGACATATTTTTCCTAACGGAGGGAATACTAAATTATTAAATCGGCCCTTCTATCCTATACCCTTTTGGACATAAGATAACAATTAATTCGGGAAAGATTTCCTTAAAAAAAATAAAGAATTTAATTTAAAATTTTGCTAAAGAAATTAAGTTGAGGAAATATTTTTTCTAAAACGCGAATATTATTCTAGAAAACTTGTTATTAAATAAGTAGATTTAGTGGTTTACCATCATTAAGTAAGCAATCAAAACCAGTCTGAGGAAACACTTTGAAAATTATGCAAAACTCATCATTAATTATCACAATAAAAATAGAATCGATCTGTTTATAGGAATGTCGACAACAGTGGATGGCAATCAGCTTAAAGATGAGGAGAGAAAGAGGAGTGAGTGAGAGGATATTAGGCTGACAGCTTTACAAGATGGACATTGTTAGCTGCTTTCGGTGTCCCTTGAATCCGTGATAGATACTTACTATTTTGGATTTTATTTATTCAGCTTATATATAATATCTATGTATTGGATCTATCTTCCTGCATATTTCAATCTTTCAATATCCAGCAGTTTTGCTAATTAAATTTTATTTTGGATAAGGTCGTCCAATCATTTTTTGAGACACGGTTCATAAATTCGTTAACAATAGATTTTAAGTAAAAATAATAATTTAATAATCTCTTTGTTTTTTTTTATTATTGTTATTGTTAACAGTCTAAGAAAAATGACAAAAGACTGCCAATTCTAAGTTCCAACTCCTATGCAAGGCCTCATCTCCAACAAGACATGCGGAGACGGACGTACCTATAACTATATCCCCTAAAAACCACAAGGAGTCACTACACAACCATAGCGTACTCTAGATCAAAAAGGTCCTGTCAGTCCAGCATCTAGGGCATACTAAAGGTGCCTACCTAAACTACGTTGGTATTATTATCATTAAGCATTCATAGCAAAACCATAAAAACTTCAGTTAAACAACTCAATTGCCCCCGTCAAATCAAGGAAATTAATCTTAAGCAAGACTTGTTATTGGAGTACGTTGAAACTGTCCAGGTCTCGACAAACAGACTCAGGACGGGGACATAACCGAGAGGTTCATGCTTTACCTGGTTGTTTCTTTGTCCTGTGGGGAGCCCTCATCCCTAGGAGGTTAAAGCGTTACCCGATCATGCTCGCTGCCCAAATTCTCATCAATTCACCCTAAGCGCCTCATCGCATCGTGAATCCCTGCACGCATGCTCGATTCTCATCCAACTCACCATATCACATTGCATCGTATCAAAATAATTAGTAAACGGGGTACACTAGGCTCGCATGTAGAACCAGGAGGGGATGTGGACACATCCTCTCGTACCCCCTAAAACAAGCATATTGCAAACACATCACACATCATGACTATCTCTCATGCAATCACATTATATATCAAGCCAAAGCAGCGCAAACCATCACTAGTAGAAAATATGAATTTTAGTCCATGATCTATTATCCAAGATCTCGAAATTGTGGAGTGTAATGTCAAAACTGGCAAGTTGTCTTTAATTTTTTTTATTAAATAAATATACCCCGAATCATATAAAAAATATCTGGGTTATATTATATTGTTATATTACTTGCATCATATTTTATACCCCGAACGTGTTTTTTTACAAATATCCGGAGGATATACCTTTTTATCCCAATAAAGATGAATTAGATATACTCAGAGGGCTTTCTCATTGGGCCACTCCAACAGAGGCTAGAAATCACTTTCACTTGATTCATTTACCAGCTGTGCACACTGCACAGATATGAATGTTGGTATCCGGAAATGTGGACCAAATGTATCTGAGTAAAAAGCTTAAGACAAATTCAATCATCAGTACAACCAACAACAAAACAAACTTGAATCCCTAAAATGTAAGTCATATGGATTTCCTTCAAGGTGTCCTATAACCAGGCTGCACAACAAGAGCGGTGCAACTAAAAAACAATCACTGAACTGAAATCCATAGAAAATGCAATATAAAAGAAACTGCAACAAATTGTTTAGTCTACCACATCTTACCGAGCTATTGTCAGTTTGAACACAGTACCATTCTTAGTCACGAATTGGGCATTATCAGGAGACGCCATCTCGGAATCGGAATCGGAATTCCTCATCCGTGTCTGAAAACGTTTGATTAAGGCCTCATTGGACACGGTCGGACTAATGATCATATCAAAATATTTCAGCCCTCTGCACCGTTGGAGTAGGAAATTCACAAATCCGATGTCCCTCTGTTCTACATCCTTCTGTATTAAAAGCTTCACCGTCTCAACGTTTAGTAAGATGGGTGCTTGATAATGGGACCGACGTTCCCAGAATTCCTCCTCACTAATGTTGAGGTCGTCAAGTGATCCCCGTCCCCAATTCTGGAGAAGGGCAATGCAAAAAATTCCCAGAATTATTGTTTTGATCGTATATACTTGAGAAAAATTACAGCATATTATTTCACAATAGAAACACAAAATAAACTAACAAGAATGTTATATGCACTTACATTGGTGTCCTCAGCATAAGATCCTCTGATGATATGGATATCCAGGAAGCGCAAAGCAGAACTAGCTCGAAGCAGAAACCAAATCCCCAGAATCGGTTTCTTGGTCATAGCAGTTATCAGAGTTAGCTCTGACAGGTTCATGCAGAGACGATTGTGAATTCCATAGAAGTCTAACTTGCCTAGGACCTGAAACAATAGTGAAGGTCAACTAATTTGCATTATCACATAGCATGTTCTGAATTTATAATGGAACAGAGCTATTGGTGGCTGAGCTGGTATGGTAATTGAATCTGTTCTCAGACATTTGTTAAATGAAAAGAAATCACAAAGTCCCTTAATCTTACCCAAATTAGCTTATTAGGGCACAGGATAGAAAACATGGTTTTTTTTACTGGTATGAGTATTTTCCACGTTTTTCCTTCTTATTAGGAACAATTTATTCATAATTAGCTGTTCAGCTTGCTTTCTTCCAACTGACAGGGTTTTACTCACCTTTGCAACAAACTCTTAGTATCAGAGAGCTAATCTTCTCATATTTATCTAGGTTGAGTGACTTTAGGGTCCCAAGGTAGAGATCGAGAATGAGGAGATATGTGAGTGACTTTTTACTCACCTTATGCTATAGATTCTTCTGCTCAACTGTAAATCTTCTTTATTTCTTCCAATAGGCATCTACTCTCCACACAAATTCACTTAAATATCTACACAACTAATAGATTCGCTTAAAAATATGCATTTATCGGCTGCTTTCAGGATATTTTTGATAATGTGCACCTAGATTATTTTATGATATTCGTGGTCCAAAGAGTATTGAATCCTTTTTGTGGTGGTTTGGACTTCAGGTCAAAATGGGACAAGCTTGGATTCGGGTTTGGGTTGTGCATGACGCTAGATTTCCAGGTTCGGTCGGGTTTGGATTTGGGTTCAGGCGAGTCGAGTTCTCAGATCGGGTAAGATTTTACCCTCTCTGGGCAGGTGTATAGGACATGCAAAAGTGGACATGATCAAGCCGTGGGACAATGTACAAGGTATTTTAGTTAAAATGTACGTTATTTTAAACACAATGTAAAATGAGTTAACAATCACTCTTCAAGTGTTTATATTTATAATTACATTACAATTATAATGCATTGGAATCCAAACACACCCAAAGCAAGAACCTTAAGCCCGGTGCAACCAAAACAAATTTGTTAATGGAATTGACAACAAAAAAAAATTGTTAATGGAATTGACAACAAAAAAAAATTGTTAATGGAATTGACAACAAATCCCTACAGATTAAAATTGATTTATATATAGCCTAAAGCAAGAACCTTAAGCCCGGTGCAACCAAACTCACCCTTATTTCTCAAGAGAATGGATTTTAAAGGAGAAAAAGTGAATGAACTTACCAAGTGAATAAGCAAGGTAACTATGAGTTCTTAGTGATAATGATATGAAATGAGTGTCATATTTTTGTAATTTGGTTAATCACCTTATCCATATATTTACCGTTTCAAGATATGCAATGTGTTGAGTATTATCTCAAATACATTATATGCAGGATGATCAAAATATTTGAGGTTTTCAGATGTTACCACTTACTGCTTTTGCATATGAGACCTATATTTCTCAAAATAAATAAGTTGTTAATGAGATGTTGTTGCTAACAGCTGTAGGAGTACGGGCCATTCAGATTGTTTTAGAAGCATTGCTATCTGGCTAAACTACTTATCTTTTAAACATAGCAGCATCTTAGAGGATGCTTGATGATGTTGTCAGAGTTGCATAGTATTGATTATTGAACTTCATAATTGGAAGTATCAGATTGTAAATTTTGAATTTGTAGTGATTGGGCAGCTTGTTTAGATAACAGAGCAATTCCTCTTATGATTCCTTTATTGGTTCTGGCTATGTTTCATGGAGCTCAAAGAACCACGAAATTGCAGCCTTGTCATGACAAGAAACAGAATATATTGCTATGACAGCATCAGTTTGCCAAGCAAGGCAAATAGATATTTCATTTTTGGGTGATTTTCTCCAAATTTTAGATGACACAACTTATATGTTAAGTGATAATAATAATCCCACAATGCAATGACAAGAAGCCAGCCATAACAATATGAAAGGCATCAACACTGTAATCATAAATCCAGAGTTAGATAGCTGAAGAAGCGATACAAATGAATATATTATAGCAGAAATGAGCCACTTGCCGATATTTCATTTCTGTAGAAAATCATGAAAACTCATATTACACATAGACCTACAAAGTTAAAGCAAGGGAGGGTTTTGTGTAGTCGTTGAAATCTAAAACAGGAAAGGGTGTTGTGGCAAATTTCATCCCCAAGCAAGTAACTACGATAAAGCAATGAGAAGCAAACAAGTTATTTCCTTTCAAAGGGACTCCATCATTTCTCAATCATCAGAAATAAAAAGGTACTTCACACTTTAATAACAAATTCTGTGAACGTAAATATCATTGCAACAATGTAAAATAAAGATAATAATTAAATAGGATAGAAGCTAAGAAAACATACCGTAAGGGGGTGATCCCCCATTCTGAAACTTTTAGTCATACAGCACAGTGATAATAGGTTTGTAGCACTTTCAACCATTGTTGCCTCAACATCCAAAGACAGAAACGACAACTTAAAGTTGATCACATGTCTAGGAGCCTGCACATTAAACTGGGAAGGAACAAGATTGCCTGCCCACTGAAAGACTTCAAGTCTTGGAGCACATATGTCCACGGATGTAGCCCCTTCATTCTCTATGGTAAAGCAGTGTAACACACAAAGAGTCCTGAGCTGAGGAGTCTTCAGAACCAACTTTTCCATCTCCGTCCAACTAATGTGAAGATAAACAAGATTTGGGCAACTAATTTCCAAGACATCCACTCCATCACAGTTACTAAGGCTCAATCTTGTCAAATATGGAAAATATGATTCTGAAAAGCAATCAATATCTGATGTAAATGTGTATGATGGGAATGTGACGTGATCTAGATACAAATTTCTAAGTTGAGACCGAAGACTAGGATCTGCATCTTCGTTGATCCAAGCTAGCATGTAGATGATGGGAAACATGAAAAATCCGCTTGAAGTACTATCAGGGCCCGATTCTGGAATCACTCTTAGCTCAAGACTCCGCATTGCTTTGCATGTAAAAAGATTTGCTGAAATGTTATAGCATCCTGTAAATGACACTTGAAGCTTGAGGTCTTCCACACCATGCGCAAAAGCATAGTAAATGCAATTGTTGAATCCATTGTAGCCGAGACGCCCTCCAAGGTAGAAAGTGTAGACCTTTGCGGCCAAGGAGGCAAAAGAGGTAGTGTTGCAAAGGGGACGACGTGAGAAGGAGGACCTAATTATACTCTCAGTGTATTTTTCCAGCATGACCCTTCTTTGGGGCATAGGGAGCTGCAAGAGGAAGGTAGGAGCCTTTACCTTCAAGAAGTCAAGGTAAGGGTAAATTGACCATAGATGGAGCCAGTGATGAGATAAGAGGCTCAACTGGGCAATATTCTGCATAGGTAAAAATGACATAATATGGCATATGAGCTCATCACATAGATCCCCAAAAGGATCTCTCTTGTGATCATTGCTGCCATTTCTTTCCACAGATTCTGCTGGTTTAGGAGCAACAAGTTTATACCTTTTCGGAGGTCTGGTGTTGGATATCATTGCTTTGAGGTTTATACACTAAGTAAGGATAGGATGGAATGACCAGTTGAAAGAATATAAATTTTGAGAAAACTTGGAGTTGTAGAGTAGGAAAAACAAGCTGGAGTAGAAACCTTGATTCAAAGCCCACTGTTTCCTGCAATCCAAAATACTCATCAATGGCACAAACAACAACTACTAATACTATCACTACCCCTGAAATTGCTACTACTACTACAACCAGGGATTTAGCCAGAACGTTTTGAGCGGGGGGTCACCATAGGTAGTAGACAATAAGATTGAGAAAAAAGTCGTAAAACACACATGTTCGATAGTACAAACTAGTGTCAAACAATATTACAAACTACTACAAAGATATAAAACGGAAAAAAGGATACAAACTGCAATAAATAAACATTGTATTCTTAACATGTAATAATGTATAACTAGATATAAAAATTTTAAACTTGCGTAACTTCTTACCAAATTCTCAAAATAAGTAATGTAACCTATGTTTCGAAGCTCTCGAGATGAATTATAATATGTGAATGTCAATTTAAGTAAAATATAAAAGTATTATAGTCTATTGAAATAAAATCAAAGTGATTAATACACTTGCAATTTTCAAGCATTCATAACTTTTTACTCAGACGTCGGATTAGGCATATTATATATCAAAACAAAGTAATCGAAGAGGAGAATACACTTAGGTAATTTGTCGGATGAGGAGGGTCACGTAATATATCCCGCTCATAGCATGGGTTGGATCAAGATGCACACACCCACTCCCATAACAAGTCGAGAGGGTGTTTATAACAAAGACTTAATAATAGGATGCAACCCAAGAACTTCCTAGGAGGTCGCCCTTCATAGTACTATCCTCATCCAAACACATGTAACTTACAACTATCTTGTATATCTCCCTCATAGTAGGGCGTGGGGTCAAGATATACACACCCACTCCCCGAACTAATTGAGAGAGTGTTTTCAACGGAGACTTTATAATGCAACACAAGGATTTCCCAAGAGGTCATCCATCATAGTACTACCCTTGCCCAAACAAACAAACATGTCAAACTTTGAAGTTCTCATGAGATCCAATGCATCGTGACGAAAACATTGGGACAAAAGAAGTAAACAGAGCAAGAGAAATAGAAAGATTTCTCTAGAATTTGATATCTCAATGCAAGAGCAAATTTAACTTGAAATAGAGATCTCAATGCAATAGAAAATTTATCTCTACGACTACAAATCAATAAAATACCTGATTTGTGGAAGAACTTATCCTGCTACAACCCTAGTTCTTGTGGCTTATGTGGTATGAGGGATGATGGAGGCAGAGCACCGGAGACCTTTAAAGGAGTTATGGAGGCAACATTACAAGAAACGGGGTCCAACAAGGCGACAAAGATCAAGCAAAAAGGGGGGATTTTAATATTTCCTTTATTGATAAACTCAATCAATGGGAGTATACGTTGTCTCAATTAATAGTGACTACTCAGCCCATTTCCTTTTAATTATTTATAAACCCGTGGGAAAGCACCACTCTCTCCTTAACCATCTTGTAGACTTGAGCATGGGCCGAGCCTCCGACTTTTTCGCAACCCATTGTGTCGGGTCGGGCTTGGGCCAGTCCCGGTTTTGGGCTTATGACCCGCCCTCGTTGGCGGGTCGGGCTACCTAGCGGGTTGTTCATAACACAAAGTTGTCGGCTTGGGTTCACGGTGTAGTTGCGGCTGCCCTTGTGGGCTTCTGCGACCCGAGATTGGAGAGAGAGGAATTAAAGTTTAGAATTAAATTTTCCCTTTGTTAAATTGCATCTCTCCTCCCTCTATCGACCAAAAAAAAAAATTTGTCGTATGCATATATATATATAATATATTATTATAATTAATTTACATATAAATATATAATATTAATATATATCGGGCCAGGCATGTCAGCCCGCTTGGGCCAATTGCCCCAAGCCCCCTCCCTCCTCTCCCCAAAACCAAAAAGAAAAAGAGGGATACTCGAAATAAAATAAGATTGTGACACAAACTATGTCCTTCGGCATGAGCTTTCCGGTAAGATGCTTATTTCGGTTTACAAGGCCATCTATATACATATATACTAAAATCGATGCATAACGGCACTTGTTCTAGTGACGTGGTGGGTTCATTCTACCAATTTTTTTTATTAAAATAATATATTTCATAATTTATAGAAAGTTATCAACTTATCACAAGCCACAATCTATCTATATATATTTTTGCTAATTGATAAAAATATAAATCAAAACAATTTTATAGTCATACTTACCAAAATATTAATAGATAAGTATTTGATACATGCTATTTTATTTTGTATCTAGATTATTTTTGTGGAAAGAATTATTTATATCGAAATTAATGATTCGATAACAGTTATTTTATTTATATGTAGATTGATTTTTATTTTATATTTTCAACACAGTTTGATCGTTATTAGTTTAATTCCCACACTGTAATTCATATTTATGTTTTTGTCATATTTTTAATAGGTTTTTTTTAATAGATGTAATTTTTATTTTTTATTAAAATATTTCCGTGCATGGGACAGGACACATACTAGTTTATAAAGGATACTCAGTGGGTCATTATAATATAGATTTTTTATTCTAAACAATCTTTCTAAGTTATTTTGCTTAAAAAAAATGATACAAACTATTCATGTTGTATGCTATTAATGACACCAACAAGGCAATGTTAAAAAAAATGTCATTTATACGTAGGGTATGTTTGGTGCGAATGGTACACCTTATAAGGTAAATTTTATGGCCTTTAGATATATGACATATCTTTGTACCAAACAAACCCATAAGATGGCCTTTAGATATATGCCGGGAAAAGGCCTTAAAAAAGACATGCAAGGGTCTTAAAAAGACATGACATGTCATGATACATCATGCTTCTTAAAAACGAAGAATGAATTTATCTAATGATTATATCTTATACGGTTATACTCGTGTTATACATGGCACAAGCTTATACATTGTGCTATTTTAAAAAAAATTGCAAATTTCATATTACTAGTCGCTCGCACCATAAAGGTTTGTTTTATTGATAGCAATTATCCCTAATATGAAAAAGAAAGCCACTATAAGTACTTGCTATACTAGTTAAAGCAAAGAAGAAGCTCATAATGGCTAATGTATATAAATGTGAGGAAAAAGGCATGCAACCTCTAATTGTAGTATATGGCATGAGTAAAATGGAAAAGGTGTGAAATCTAGGAAACAATTCATCATTTATAGTCTCTCAGATTCTGTTCAGATATCTTAATACTGCTCTGTGTCATTCCCACTCAATTAAGTCCAAACAAGAATGGTACTCTTCATCTCTAGCATCATGAAGAAACTGACTTCTTCAAATTTAATAATCATTAAGTGGAGAACATTACTCTTTCACTCAACTTTGCCTTCCAGTTTCCAACTTTCAACCCTCTTGATCTTTGTCCATTTCCCCTACTGATAAATATGAAGCTAGATGACTATCTTTTATTTTTGAAAATTTACACTTGACTACTCAACAGAGTAATTTTATGAGTTACACTGTGCTTATTCTGTAGTTCTTTTCCCATCACGTCCCTCATAGCCAAAACTAACACCTAAACCTACCTAACTGATGTGAAAGGCCCCTGTAAATTGTGTCGGGGGAGGATTATATACAAGTAGCCTGAAATAAAAGTTGTCATGATGTCTGCTGGGTACTCAATTCTTGATTTCTGAATGAACTATATCAGCGAATGCATACATAGTAACAAGGACAAGAAATTTTCAGGCACCAGCATATTAGCTACAAACCAAGAAAATCACAAGTTGAAGCAAGACTGCAAGAGAAAAAGCACCCTATTGACTTCTAGAAATGAACAAGAAATGACCAATGCCGAGGATAATCACAATTGTTTGTAAATAAAGGAACCAGGATATGCATGAAAGAAGCCAACCTGATGAAGCAGCATAAATAGATTTTGGAGCTGCAATTTGCCAGTGGAATGTCATTCGTCAGGTTGGCTTTAGTTATGGACCATACCTTTTAAAATGGGAAAGAATTTAGTTATCAGAATTCTATAAAGTTCATTGATAATGTCCGATTGGCTTTACAACAAAACAAAGAATCGTGCAAACAATTTCTACAACCAATTGGAAACAATATAAGAAATGCAACTGCAAAAAGGAAAATTGCATATGAGTGGTTGCAGAATCAAGAGAGAAAACTATAATAAAAATAAGAACCAGGGAAAACTTCTTCAGGGAACCGATCAGGCAAAAGAAGCAACAAGCTATCTGTAAATACCTATTCATGCCAAAAGTAGACAAATGAAATCTTTCTATTTTCTCACTTCACATGAGCATATTCCATGCAATACAGATATTAAACCAATCTACATACGAATCAATATAGTTACAGGATTCAGTGCATGTTTACAATAGGTTCTTGAGGTTCTACACTATCAAACTACCACAAATATAAAGACAGCATACTTCATATTTGCAACATGCGGAATTAAGTTATTGATCCAAGACATATCCACGTACCTGTAAGCTTTTAAGAGTCAGCTGAGATTCAGACGCTCCCACAAAATCTCCTCTTACCTTGACTGTATTCACAATTCACCGCCGTCAAGGGTTAGAAGCTCTTCATTGATATATATATATATATATAGCCAAACACATCCCAGATCCTAGTTTACTCCTTTTCCTTCATTCCATATATGAGCTCAAAGGGTACATATTTTGGGTAGCGAAAAGCTTAAACGACCGATTGTTTCTCTAATTGGAAGAGATTATACTTCAAATATGTCTAGGGAGGTTCTCCCATAGTCAGACAACATTACAAGCTCTCAGTACTATTGCAAATTTTGATAAGCACTGATCGCTAAAGCTTTCAGCATCAGCACTGTCAAAGTGTCAAGCAAGCCGCCAAGGACCAAACAACGGAGCACAAAAACTGCCATGGCTAGTAATAATAATATAGACCTGCAACCAAATAACACTGCAAAGGAAACTAGCCTCCCTCTTCAGCTATGCCACACAACACAATAAACTTCCTCATGCCATCCTAAATGCTTATCACTTATTGTTATTGGCCATGAATTCAACACCAAATTGCAGATGTAACAGTCAACGGCAAATCACCAATCCTTTCCAACTGGTCTATCAAAAACCTTCTAGTACAATGTATTTTCTGAGCGCTTTCCCTTCACGAAAATTCGTAGCTAGCCAATTTTCTGATGTTATAACATCTGTCCATCGCGCTGAATCAGTTGAACGCTTGAACTCACGTGTACAAGGTCAATTCAAGACAGTCTGGCTACAGACTCCCAAGAAGATTAACCATCCTCATATTGCAATTAGTTCACCTAAATGCTTCTTAAATCCAACTTATAATTCAAGATCTCAAATTCAATACTCCATCACAGATCAATCTTCATTCCATTAATTTCGCAATCAAGCGAATACAGCAAAAGCTAATCATCAAATGCTAAGATGAAATCCAACCAAACAATTAATTCATGGAGGACGTAATGAATTAGATGGATCCTGAAGTGAAATTCGTGATTTTCACGAGAATCCTCTTCATCTTGGAGCCATTCGAGACCACATCGACCGCCCTCCCGACCATACTTCCCCTCTGAAAGAGCCCGGCGATGTCTCTCACCTCCCCGTCCGTGGTTTCCCCGTCAACCACGAGCACACAGTGGCCCCCAATCCTGACAGTGCGCTCCATCTCCGCAACGAACCTTGTCGGGAATAACACGACATCAAACTGCGCCGAAAACGCAAAATCAAAGGAGTCATCAAAGAACGGCAGGTTATAGAGATCCGCGCGGCTGACGAGAGGCGGGGAATCAACGAGATCAACGCCGGTGACATCTTCGACGCCGATCCGTTGCAAGGCCATGACCTCCTGGCCAGCGCCGGAGAGAAGAGAGATGGATTTGGAGGAGTTGGACAGTGCGGAGATCGGGGGAGAGAGGAGCGGGTGGAAGAGGAGAGAGAAGGACTTGACGGAGGAGATCCAGGCGGCGGTGGACCAGAGGCGGCGGTTCTTGGTCGAGAGAGTGGTGGAGGAGCGGTGGCGGAGGGAGGGAGAGCAGGTGGATTTGGGGAAGTGGAGGTGAGGTGAAGAGTGGGGAATGCAGGTGGAGGGGGGAGGGACGGTGGTGGTGCGGAGGAAGATGGAGAGGAGGAGGGCGGTGGCGATGCCAGCGAAGAGGAGGGAGGCGCGGTTGAGGCAAGATTCCACGTGTCGATCCATCGGCAGATCTCTCTGGTTTGGGGGTGTTAGGGCGCCGGAGAGCGGTGGAGACTGGAGACGGGAAAGGATGATGAAGTTATGAACTATCAGCCCCTGAAGAATGGAATATATGGATTTTTTTTTAAAAAAAAAAATTGAGATCAGGCAAGTGAAAACCGCATAATCATACCGTACAAATGGAAGATAAACGCAACGAAACAAGCTAAAACAAACCCGCCGGGTCAACGGGTCGGACCCGCCGGGTCGACAACTCGGGGAGGGTGACCCTAACCCTGACTCGCGGTTGGGACGGGTCGACGGGTCGTAGTGGCGGATCGGCCACGTGGTACCAAACCGGGTACCCAACGGGTTTTGCGGGTCGACTCGTCGGGTCAACTAAATTTTTTTAAAAAAAAAATTGGTTTTAAACCAAAAATAAAAGGGGCAGTTACTATACGAGCCATATTTTTTTCCTATATTAGTAAATTGTCCACCGCCCTCTCCATATTAGCAAAATGTTCACGCCTAAAATAAAGTTGTTGAAACCCCTGTGTCACCCTCTGTTTCAGTAGTTTTTTTTTCGTTTTTTTTTCAGTTTTTTTTTCGTTTTTTTTTTCGCGTTTCCAGAGTTGCTGAAACCCTTGTGCCACCCTTTGTTTCAGCAGTTTTTTTTTTCGCTTTTTTTTTCGCTTTTTTTCCGCTTTTTTTTTTGCGTTTCCAGAGTTGCTGAAACCCCTGTGCCACCCTCTGTTTTAGCAGTTTTTTTTCCGCTTTTTTCTTCCTTTTTTTTTTCGTTTTTTTTTCGCTTTTCCAGAGTTGCTGAAACTCCTGTGCCACCCTCTATTTCAGCAGTTTTTTTTTGTTTTTTTTCCACGTTGCTCAAACCGAAGTTTCTAAAACCCCGGTTTCAGCACTATTATTGATGCTGAAATCCCGATTTCAGCAACGTTGTTAATGTTGAAGTGATTATTGTTGACACTGCTGAAAATGTTATACATACAAGCTACTGAAATGCTGAAATACTAAAAACAGAAAAGCTGAAATGGTGTCATATATGCTTGTAAGATATAGTAGCTCATACAATGTTATAAGAATCAATTTCAGCAAGGCAAATTTTTTTTGCTGAAACTACCAATATCCAAACTCTCATTAGCTAATTAAAAACATTAGCTTTATCGGCCTTTTACATTAGCTAATTAAGAACATTGGCTCTACCTGCTGAAATGCTGAAATCGGGGTTCTCCGTGCTCTCTTTGTTCTTCCTTGTTCTACCAACGTTGCTGAATGTTGAAATCGGGGTTCTCCGTGCTCTCTTTGTCCTTACTAACTTCCTTGCTCGCTTGCATTCTCACCGAATACACCAGTACACTAGTCAATATACACCAAACATTTGTATTCACAATAATTTGCTGAAATTGCACAACAAAAATCTAGAAAAAGGTTGTATTCACAATAATGTGCTGAAATTGCACAAAAAAAGTCTAGAAAAAGGCTCAATTTGATAACAAAGACTCAATATACACCAGACATTTGTATTCACAATAAATTATATATATCTATAAAATAATCAATGAAAGAGAAAGAAATTGAAATGGTAAAGCATTTCAGCAATTGCTGAAATGCTGAAATTCATCAAACTACTAAAATGCTGAAATGCCTTGGTAATACTCTATGTGAAAATAGCACTCGCTTGATTATATATGTATTTTTCATCTTTAATAAAAATATCATGAGTGAATCAATGAAACCTCGTATAGCTGAAGAAAACAAGTCATCTTCAAAGACAATGAGTAATCTAAAACACAAAAATGCATAAATAGGTAGATATATCGGCAATCACTATAAAGTTATATAGCTAGCATTTAAAGAGATCGAGGTCATGCTTCTGTTAATAAAATTTCATGAATAAATTGACTCAACTAGAATTCATCTTCTCCATCATCCATCAATTTCAGCACAGTGATAAGAAAGCAGGGGATGTACCTCCTTTTGCTAGTCCGTTCGGTAGGTGCCAATGTTCCACCAATTTCAGCAACTCATTGAGAGACAGACTACGGATTGCAGCAGCAACTGAAGCAGAAGAGCACCGCAGACGCAGAGAACGCTTGGGGAGATGGATCTGCTGAAAGCCTGAAACGCAGAGAACGCTTGGCGGCTTGGAGAGACTGGATCTGCTGAAACGAGTTCGATCGAACTGTGACAGTCGTCTTCATCAAACTGTGACAGTTGCGGCTCGACCTCCTCATCAAATTGTGACTGTCACGGCTCGATCTCGCCTGCCAAAAGCAAATCTCAGAGATCGAACTCAAAATCGTCGTCTTTGCCTTCCTGTTGCTGGTGGCCTCATCAAATTGTGACTGGCGGTGGAGTGCATACTAGGGGCGTCGCCTCCATGGCCCTAGCCGCCCTATCGCTTCGCGTGCAGTGGATTTGGAGAACGAGAGATTGAAGGCAACGCAGAGCCATGGCCGCCCTATCAATCGCCGCGCAGTGGATTTGGAGATCGAGAGATATAAAGGACTGGAAGTAGAGCGGCCTTTGTATGCCGCCTCTGTACCAGAACGCCTGAAGTTGGATACGCCTTTGTATGTCGCCATCTTCCTCCACCACCGCCGTCTCCTTCACCGTCGTTGCCTGTCGCAGAGGAGGCGAATCAGAGGAACGAATGTCCTCTGAAATGGCGATGTCCGATTTCGAAAGGAGAGGGAGAGAGCAGAAAGAGGAACGAATTTCCAACAGATCTGTGGTGGTAATGTCGGGTTTTAGTTTTGGTGCTGAAACGACGATGGAGATCTGAAATTAGGGGGGAATTTTAGATGTGGGAAAGAAAAGGTTGGAATGTTGGAATAACAATTAGGGGTATGATGATCTATATATAGAGAAAATAGAGGTAGATAGCACACTTTTGATGTATGATAGAAATATGGGATATGAAAAAAATTGTGAGAAATTGATGTTTCGACGAATCAAATTATATGATGTAGAATGTAATGTAAATAAAGTCTTTAGATTATATGGTCGAATATAATGTAATTTAAGTCTTTGGATTATATGATGTACCATATAATATAATTAAAGTGTTTACCTCTTAGGATTTAATGAAATGAATAACACATGGTGATAAAACATCATGATACAATATATCAAGTTATGTTGGATTAATCTTTCTATTTAATTTAATTGACAGTTGTGTTGATCCATTAATCAATCATAAGTTTTTATTTTACTTGCATTATTATGTTAATTTCTTGATCAATGATTTCAAATCTAGGTTCATCTTCATATATATATGTTAAACTTTCTCGTTTAAAGTTGAATTAGTCACATTTTGTGAATACACATAATGATGATGTTATTGAAATTACATACTTGGGTTGCTTGTTATGACATGAAAAGACACATTGAAAAAGTATTACCCAATATTATATGTCATTCTTGTGTTTGAAAATTCGAAGTTCTATATTAATTTCAAAATAAACGAAAACTCAACATTAAGGATACCATACAAGTGTAACGGCTTTATCAACAACAATATTTGTATTATTTGAAATTATATCATAAAGACTTCTAACTTAGTATCATATAGAATGATTTAATAGTGGATCCACCAAATAACACAAATGTTTAAGGTATTTTGTTGAACTTCACACTTTCTTGTTACCCGTTCGTTATTTTAATCTTTCATAATTGATAGGTAAAATATTTTTCTTAAAATAATATTTATATAAAGTGTAGTACTAGTGTTTGTATATGATAAAAATTTATAAGTATGGATTGACATGAAAAAACTGAATGATAGAGATTGAAGACATGGTGTAATTTCTACCCTTGTTCTTGTCCCACATTGAAAACTAGAGGAAAGGGGGGTGCTAAGTCTATAAAAGGAGAAGTATGGGGTTCATTTGTCTCACATTGCCATTGCATATTAGTTTGTGTAATATTATAAATTATTCTAAGAATAATTTATATAATTTACATAATAATTATAAATTTATTTTATTAAAAATAAAATTTTAAAAAATATATATTTTAAAATGGCGGGTTGAACCGGGTCGGACCCACCGAGTCACGGGTTATCATTTTGCCGACCCTAACCCTAACCCTCAACCCGAGCCGACCCGTGGACCCTGACCCGGCGGGTCACGCGTCGACCCGCCCGACCCATGACCCGTGGCCATGTCTAGGTGGAAGGGATGGAATTTTGGGGTGGACAGGGTGTAGATTTGAAGTCAGATTAATCTCGTTCGTGTTTGGTTGTGTGTTAAAGTATTTGGGGATGAAGACAAAAAAAAAAAAACACATTTGCCCCCACTAATTAACATGAAAGGACGAAAATGCCCCTCCTAAATACCCCTCAATCCAAACTCATCTTCTTCAATCATCATTTTTAGAAAGCCGAAAGAGCACGTGCTCCATTGCGAAGAGAAACTCCCTCAGTAGCTCGCGTCGCACCTCCGCCCAGCCCCTGCACTTCCGACGCCTTGAGTAACGATCGGCCACATGTAAGTCCTATAACCCTAATTGTGCTATCTTGAGTTCGTTCAAATGGATTGGGGTTGTTGTGTTGTGGGGTTCCGGCTTTGGTTAGTCGGGCATTTCGTTGGATTAGCAACTCGATTAGTTGGATTTTGGATGCATTGTCGGTTATAGGATATATATAGGGAATTTGTTCATAATCACTCGGTGAAGCCCATACACGGTGTTATTCGACCTCACTTCAAGCAACTAGACAAGTTCGATTAGGTGAACTCATACACAATTAGGGTTAGAGGCGTTGGGGATGTTGATATGAAAGTTACGAAACCCCCCAAATCGGGTGTTATTAGGCCCTGTCTTAGTGATTTGTGGTCGATTGAAGTGAAGTTCACAATCAATTAGGGTTACACGATTTGGGGTAATTGAAGATTAGCTATGATTTCAATTATGTGTATATTGATGGGTGTTAATTATCGAATTGTTTTGTTTGTTAATTGATGGTATCAATTTGTCCTAGCTAATTTTTTCCACATACTATCGACATTTTGATTCCATATACTAGCGACCCTCGTCGACTGAAATATACTAGCTTGCCATATGGATTCCTCTGCCCCAACCAAGGGGAAATGCAAAGGAAAGGGTAAGAAAGCATCGTTGGGTTCTGATGAGAAGAACGTTACCCCCGCTGCCTTCTACTGGTCATTAGATTTGACAAAGAAGTTGATGTATGTGCTAATCCAACGACCAGGCCGAAAATGGAAAGGACCAGGCCTTAAAATGGGACCCCCTTACAAATAAATTTGAGGCTGCGACAGGAAAGAGATGCAACTAGTACACCCTGAAGAATTGAACTCGTGACATGAAAGTCATATACAACTCTTGGATGAAGCTGAAATAAGGGGAGACCGCCCTAGGATGGGATGACGCCAATGGTACCATAAGGGCACCCGACGAATGGTGGGAAAACAAAATCGCGGTATGTGCTCGTCTTCCCTTTCCCTTCTGTTCCATGTCAACGGAGACTGCAATGTGATGGGCGATCCTATGCTTCACCCCAATTGCGCGGGAGGATAACAACTTCAGTAGGTTCCGAAAGAAGGGTATCCCTCCGGATCCAGAAGATCTGCTCCACCAAGTTTTCGGGGGCACCGTAGCCACGGGCGAGTACTTCGTTGCCCCCTCCATGGACTCGGAAGTACGGGTTGCACATGTGGCTATTGACTTTGACAAGAAGCATGAGAATGACCCACATGACGACGAGGGCTATCTCTGCGACAAGGGATACCCTTTTCGCAATGGCTACATAAATCCTTTCTCGACAACAAAGTACCACCACCCGACCTTCATGGCTACCCAATCCAAAAACAAGAAAGAAGCCTTCAACAAGGCACACTCTTCCCTCCGAGGCGCGATCGAGAGGTCTTTCGGGGTATTGAAGATGAGGTGGATGATCCTCCATCAACTTCCAGGATACAATTGGTTATCCTCAATAGACAGAAGCCATAAGACCAAAAAAATAAAAATAAAAAGCATACAGAAGACAGAGATGGACATAAAAATCTGCACAATACACTCCAATATTGTCAAGAAAAATGACAATTTTAGCTTTCTAGTGCCACTGGAGTGCATGTGATTCCTTTCTCTATTACTTACATGATCTGAAGTTACATTTCAAAACAAGCAATAGAGAACTATTTTACACGTGCACATTTCACTACAAAAAGCTTGATCAAATTGTACTGATGGTAGCAGAAGAACATGTTACAGAGTGAGGGGCTGCTAAGGATGATATCCACAGTTTTTATTCACTAGTTACAATATAATACTAATCAAATGCTTAAATTAAGGGAAGCAGAAAAAACTACCAACTCCATGTATGCAAGAGTTAAACTCGATTAACAACCATCAAGACAAAGGTTCTTTGAGCTTAACATGTAATCTGTTTACACAATGTGGAGACAGCGAGATGGAAAATATCACTAATGTTACAAAGTAAAACTCATCTTTTGTTGGAATAAATTCAACTTCTTCAATAAGTGGAAGCCAGTGACGTGTAGCTTCACATTTTTTACTCGTTAGCACAATATCAACTAAAGAAATGTCTATGCTACATAAAGCGCCATCTGACACTCACTTATGGTAAAATATATTTATGTTTCCTCACCTTGATCATTTCCATCAGTTCATCAGTGAACAAGTATGAACTGAAAAATGGAGAACAACAACCATCGGAACCTAACTCAAGAACACAAACCTCCCTACCAACAATGAACTGAGAAAAATGGAGACTCAACTAGTCTACAAGAACATATAAAAAGCTCAATCCTTGTAGTTCTTATCCCCAAATCAGTAGCTTCACACATCCAAATCAGTTTAGGCAACATATTTATCATATAATCCCTTGCCAATTCAAACAAAAATTATCAAATTTTTGAAAGGAAGAATAGCACAAAATCTCCCTAAATAAACGACAATGATAAACTCAATCCAACAAAGAACAAATGACCTGTCAAATGTTTGATTGTTAATCGAAACCTGAGCAGACAGATAAACCCTAAACATGGACGCAAATGGAAACGATTTCGGTTTTAATCGAAACCTCCATAACCCTAAACTACTGGTTTTAATCGAAACCTAATTAATAAGTCTCAATTTAAAGAAAACCCTAAACATGGAAGCAAATGGCAACGATTTCGAAAAGTTCAAAAACCCAGAACATTTGTACACACCTAGAGGTGGACGGTGGATGAAGAAGCACAACACCGGTGAAGCTCTCGCAAGCCGGCTCGTCGATTGTTCTTCTTCTTCGGGTTGTGGCATGTTAGGTGGAAAAACCAAGTGTGAAATATAAATCTCAAATTCGACTCCCTGATCTCCGCGAATTAATTACAAAACTTCCTCCCGATGTAGTAAAGGGTAGTCAGGATCGATCCACAAGGAAGCGTGTCAACGCCCGCCTTTTCGGTTCCAAATTCAGCATAAAATCAACCAGGCAGACAAAAATAACAGAGAAAAGCAGAGAAAGAACGAAGACAGAAGCTTTGGTCGATATCGACCTGTAGGACTCGATATCGAGTTGGAAAATCGACTTACAGAAACTCGAAATCAACTGACAATAACCTTAAAATCCGAACTTTGTGAAATAAATCAATAAAATAAAAGACTTTCAAGATCAGGGTTTCAACACCACAACGATAACCATGTAAAATAACACAAAAAAGCATAAAAGATCATGCTTTTCATCAAATAACTTTCGTTATTAACAAATAGGAAGATAGAGGCTTTCGCATAAACCCTAACTGTTACTAACCCTTTTTCACATAATTAATCCAAGTTGTATTAAGATCACTTTCGCTTCAATAACACAAACAAGGATCACCTTCAACTTTCGCAAAAGAATCATGCTTGTAGGGATAGAAAATGAATTCGCATCAAAAGCTTGTACCTTTACCGCATCACCTCACATGGATACCGTCGGGCTCACCCTGACCTTAGAAGTTGGGTGACTACTCGCTCTTCATCATCAAGAAACTCATCAATAATAAAGGGAAATAACTTTGCATTAAATAAACTAAAAGAAAGCTTACAACTGAATAAAGACAACTCCGCTCTCACTTCACTAACTCCACTCGACCTCCACCTTCTCTCTCCTACTCGATCTCTCTCTCTCTATGCTCTCTTGTGGCTTGGCTTGGATTGATTGAATGAATAAAATCCATCCCCCTAATGTCTTATTTATAGTGTTCCATGTAGCTATTCTAGGATGGAACAACTATATCTAAATCTATCTAATAACATAAGATAAAACATTATGATAAAATGAAATAAATCTCTGAAGGAATTATATCTAAAGTAGATAAGTATCTCTTCCATCTTGATAGATCTTGATAGAATTTGATCTTGCGGATATCTCCATTGGACTTTGGATAGAACTTTGATTAGAACTCGGACTAGCTTGAAATCGGCCACTGTGGGTCAACTCGATATCGACTAGGCTAAGTTGATATCGACCTGCAACTTCTCGTCTTCAGCTTCTCGACTCGATCTCGGCCTCCAGGATGCAAATCGACAAGATTCAACTTGATATCAACTAGGTTAAGTCGATATCGGCCTACACTTTTCCTTTGCTCCAGCTCTGGTCGATTACGGGATCTTGACTCGATTTTGGGCAACTCGATATCGACTTGGCTAGGTCGATATCGACCTTTGCATCAGTTTCCAGCATGTTGCTCTGTTCTTGAAATGCACTTTCCCGAGTTTTCGTTCGTCGGATTGACGCATATGAGCATGCGTTGGAAAGCTCTTTCCGAGGGCTACAACTCTCATGAAGACTTCAAAACTTGATTTGGAATGATGAATGGTGAAAAGAGGGCTTTTCTCTAGCTGCACCATCCTTAGCTTCTTCATGACTTTCCTTTAAGCTCCAAAGTGCGTCCGATTTCTGTGAAAATAAAAAAAAACTTGTGTAGACCTCCACATATTGCAAATAAACATAAACTACACAAATTATGTATTATTCTAACCCAAATGCATGAGATGCATGCAGAAATCGATATAAAAGTCAATATAAAACATGGCGAATTAGACTCACAACAAACACCCCATACTTAAGCTTGCTTGTCCTCAAGCAATACTTTTAATTGTCATTCAGGGGAAGAAATCAAAACTCTCAACATATTAGATTCATTCTCATGTCCCTGCAATCAATTACCATCCTTGAAAATGTACTTGTGTCACAAATTTGTGCATGTGCAAATAAAAAACAACATCTACTCACAAAAGTAGGTTTATGCTAAAACAATGCATTCGTGACAAAGCATTAATAATCAAGAGGACTTTAAATTAAGCTCAATAAGGAGAAGATTGGTAAAAGGCTAAAGGTGTGATGTATTTGGCCATGTGGTGCTAATGATCTGGGAAAATGGAGTAATTTCCAAACTTTCATACCACATTCCTTCTTCTTTTGATTTCTCACCTTTCGCTCATTCGCTCAATGCTTTTTTCAATATAATGCTTTTACCTCTCTAACCTTAACACTGTCTTCTCGCGATTCGCAAACATGAGTGTCATGAATGGCCCCGGATACTTAGTGCTTTGGACTCCTCACCTGTGTGTCCCATCTCGCCAAACTATTATCTCAGCGAGCAGGGTCGATCTACCTTTATCTCCTGAGGTGATCGGATTTTCTTTCACTCATTAAATTTTCCATATATTTGAAACATTCCTACCAAACTCCAATAATGATAATAACAACACATCAACCATATAATAATCTCCATAATGTAACATCATTCTCAACATAATCCCCGGATGGAAATAAGGTAAAGAATGGGTAATATTTAGATCATGTGGAGCATATATGAAATAAGGCATAATATGGCTTTTGTGATGCATAAGCATATGTAAGGCTAGGAAATAAACAATATAATCATTGTATGGAAATATAAAGTCCTTCATCCTCTTATCATGCAACATGTCAAAAGCAACATCAAATTTTACCTCTTTTCATGGTTTTCAAGAAAATAATGCACTTCAATGTGACTTCCCTTTAATAGGCAATTTCATGATATATCTCTAATGAATCCAATTTTGCATCGTTGAGTTCAATATTAAACTTCAATGACACTAATCAAAAATTTTCAATGGGGGTCATTTTTAATAAACTTTGGAAAACAGACATGTAGGCACATAAATCAAATATGAAATCCAAAGTAGCCATGTGTAAGCAATTCAAAAGATAAACTTTAAATATGCACACAAAAATGTCAAATATGCACAAAGTAAGCCTTTCCCCCCACCACATACTTAAACATTACAGTGTCCTCACTGTATAAAAAATAAGGGTAAAGAAAGAAAATCACTAGACAAATGTGCATGGCTTCAAAATCGAGTGCAAATGCTGCTGGCCCCAGTCGATATCGAGTAAGCATGGTCGATATCGACCTACTGTAATCGATTTCGACTCCTTGTTTTCTTCCTTGTCCCTGAAAAAATTAGAAGAGAAATATCCACCATAGAAAATAATGTCCAAAACCAAAACCAAAAACAACAATTTCCGAAAATCCAAAATCTAAATGTCTATTTACAAGCTCTAGACTTTATAGTCGCTAGGCCGACTTCTCCATTAAGCTCAAGGTGGCATTTGCAGAGCCCATGTAGCTTGGGCTTCAAACAGGACTTCATTCTTGTCTATCAGTTGCAGTCCTCCGGAATGGATCTTGTTCACCGTGAAGGGTCCCATCTTCTTCTTTTTGAACTTGTTAGGGAACCAATGATCATTTGATTTGGCAACATAGACTTTGTCACCAACTTCATACTCCTTGGGATCATCATTGGAAATCCTACATAAGCGCACATAGTCACATACCAAGGCAAACCTCTCCCCTGTATAGATAAATCATTGATGGAAATAAAAGAAGAAAGATCCATACCTTGGCTTACCTTCGCAGAATCGGATATCGGAAGCTCCTGAGGGTCTGGTCGATATCGAGTTGGGTCACTCGATATCGAGTTTTGCTGCTAGAATTCGGGTTGTGTTGGCTCAACGGGAGGAATCGAGTCGATAGGGGCAGGTCGATATCAACCTGGGCAAGTTGATATCGACCTGGGCAAGTCGATATCGAGTCATTGTGCTCGATTTTGGCCGGCTCGATTTTTGGTGGAGAAGACTTGACATGGGCAGGTTGATTTCGAGTCATGGTAGTCGATATCGACCTAGATTGTGACTTAGTCGATTTTTCCTGGTCGATTTCGACCCTTATACTTAAGACCTGGCAAAGCATCCGAAAAATAGTTAGTACAAATCGACTTACCTTGGTCTATGTCGAGTGGATTCTCTGCTTCTTCGTTCAGAATGGCCATGATCTCCTCCACCTGCGCTTCCATATCCCTCTTTTCTAGCTCATCGGGGGTCATATTTTTTACCTTAGGCTCTCCGCAAGTGATGTATCCGGCTGATATGGACTTTACCTCTTCCATGGGACCTGTATGCCTTTCAGTTTTATTGAAGGAATACTCAATCACCTCATCACTGATGTTGAAAGTGATCACTCCCTTCCTTACGCTTATGTTGGCATCCACCGTCGCCAAGAAAAGCCTTCCTAGAATGATTGGACAAGCAGCGTCCTCCGCCATATCGACAAATAAGAAATCAGCAGGGACGAAAAACTTACCTACTTGCACTGGCACATTATCCACCATGCCTGTTGGGATGACCACAGTGTTGTTCGCCATATAAAGCTTAGCATCCACATGCTCTAGGGCACCTATCTTAATTTTGGACCAGATTGATAAAGGCATTATACTCACACTGACTCCCAGATCGGACAAAGCATTAAATCTGTATTGACCAAATTCAATGGTTATAGCAAACTTACCTGGATCTGGCCTTTTCTCAAGAACATCCATTTGGCTGCACTCTTCTGTGATCTCAGCCATTGATCGCTTTTTGCTCAGAATCTCCTTAAGGAACTTGACGTAGGATGGCATCTCATTAAGAGCTTCTATGAAGGGAATGATGACTTTGAGCCTTTGAAGCATCTTGATGAAACGCTGGAACTTCTTCTCTGCTGGATCCTTTGGAGATTTCGTCGGGAAAGGCCGCTTTTTTTTTGTAGGTGCTGATGTCGAGTGGGGATGGTCGAAATCGACTGGTGCTTGGTCGATATCGACCTGTGTTTGGTCAATATCGAGTTGATTTACTGGCCTCGGAATTTGTGGAAGATTCGGGATGATATCGACCAGGGTGGCGCCGATATCGACTGGGGACTGGTCAATATCGACTGGGTTGGTCTATATCGACTGGTCTCCAGTGCGAGTTTCCTCCGTCGTTTGCTCAGGCGTTTGCATCTGTCGTCCGCTCCTTAGGTTCATGGCAGCCACCTGTCCAGTAGATTTACCCTTAGGGTTAGGTTCAGAGGTTCTAGGGAGCATACCTGATTGTCTTGAAATGGATGCTGCCATCTGGCCAATCTGTGTGTCAATCGATTTCCTCCAAATATCGATTTCCCCAAGCCTAGAGTTGACACCATGCAGCTGAGTGTGGATGGAATTGATAGATTGCTTGGTGTCTGAATGATTCCTCCACATCTCCTCAAGTATAGTCTGCAGGTCATCTTTCCTTCCTTCTCTGTCAGGGTGACCAGGAGCTCTGTAGGGAGGAGGATTCTGATGCTGGGGCTGGCGATAGTAGCTCCAGCTCTGGTTCTGATGTGGCCATGAGTAGTGTCCCCCCGCGTACCTTACCTCTTTGTGGGTTTCTCCTTGTTGTACTTGATCGACGTGTGGGCACGCAGTATTGTTGTGCTTCACAGACCCACATTCCAAACAAGGCTTATCTTTAGACAGAAACTTAACTTGCTTGGTGAGACGGCGTACTTGATCGTTGTGAAACTGGTCCATGACATCTGGATCAACCTCCTTTGATGGCACATACAACGGCATATATGGGGCGGGCCTTTCGTACCTTTCGTCAGAAGCGTCCGCAGAAGTCTCATAAGTGTTGTCGTAGTTGGCCAATGTCTCAAATACCTCCCATGCTCGGCGTGGAGTGTATCCAAGATACTCATAGTTGGTGTAGTTGTTGATCCTATCTTTAGTAGGCGCATCCAGGCAATTGAAGATGATCTCCTAGATGACGTAGGGCGGTTGTGCATGCGTAGGACGGGATTTCAGAAGCCTCTTGTAGCGCTCCTAGACTTGTGCTAATGGTTCTTCTGGCTTTTGTCTGAAAGCCGTGATTTGTTGTCTGAGGGCAGCTATCTTTGTAGGAGGAAAGAATTTGTTGAGGAACAGGTCATGTAGCTCGTTCCACGTGCGAATTGATCGTGCAGGCAATCCTTCCAGCCACTGCCGTGATATTCCTGCAAGGGACCAACGAAAAGCCTTTAGTTTTAAGTATTCAAGATTAGCACCATCAGCTATAGCTTCGCATAAGTCTATAAAAGTGGTGACATGCTCTAAAGGACATTCATTTATTCTTCCCTTAAATTGACTCCTTCTAATTTCAGTAATAAAAGAATGGCGAATTTCAAAGTTAATAGCAGGGAGAACGATCGCTGATTTTGGAACTTCTAGAGTAGGATGCAGATATTCCTTTGCGTTGGCTGGGACATGCCCTATCCGCTCCTCAAGTTCCCTTCTCACATTGATCTCGCGATCTACCCTTGCCTCCCACCGTTGTTGATTCTGTGCATATTCCGCCTCTCGTCGGGCGTGTTCAGCTTCTCTGGTGGTGAGTGCCTCAATCTGTCGGCGGATTTGCTCAAGCTCCTATGCTGGTGTGAGCTGGCCCGCATTCTCATTGTCGGATGTTGACATGAGTCTCCTCCTAAGCCTTTGCTGAAGATGGAAAAACCGCTCAGGCTCGAGAATTGGGTCTATAGGCGTGCGATCAGTTCTTCGCATGCACCTGAGAAACAAAAATAAAAAGAAGCAAGTAAAAAGGAACTAAAAAGTAAAAACAAATATAAAGAAAAGAAAAAGAACTAAAAAGGGCGCGATTGATGGTTTCCATGGCAACGGCGCAAAATTAATTACTAGACTTCCTCCCGCGTAGAGGGTGGTTAGGATCGATCCACGAGGAAGCGTGTCAGCGCCCGCCTTTTCAGTTATAAATTCAGCAGAAAATCAACTAGACAGACAGAAATAATAGAGAAAAGCATAGAAAGAACGAAGACAGAAGCTTTGGTCGATATCAACCTGTAGGACTCAATATCAAGTTGGAAAATCGACTTACAGAAACTCGAAATTGACTGACAGTAACCTTAAAATCCGAAATTTATGAAATAAATCAATAAAATAAAAGACTTTCAAGATCAGGGTTTCAATACCACAATGATAACCTTGTAAAATAACACATAAAGGCATTAAAGATTATGCTTTTCATCAAATAACTTTCGTTATTAACAAATAGGAAGATAGAGGCTTTCGCATAAACCCTAATTGTTACTAACCTTTTTCACATAATTAATCCAAGTTGTATTAAGATCACTTTCGCTTCAATAACACAAACAAGGATCACCTTCAACTTTCGCAAAAGAATCATGCTTGTAGGGATAGAAGATAAATTCGCATCAAAAGCTTGTACCTTTACCGCATCACCTCACATGGCTACCGTGGGGCTCACCCCGACCCTAGAAGTTGGGTGACTACTTGCTCTTCATCATCAAGAAACTCATCAATATAATAAAGGGAAATAACTTTGCATTAAAAACACTAGAAGAAAGCTTACAACCGAATAAAGACAACTCTGCTCTCGTTTCACAAACTCCACTCGGCCTCCACCTTCTCTCTCCTACTCGATCTCTCTCTCTCTCTATGCTCTCTTGTGGCTTGACTTGGATTGATTGAATGAATAAAATCCAGATCCCAAATGCCTTATTTATAGTGTTCCATGTAGCTATTCTAGGATGGAACAACTATATCTAAATCTATCTAATAACATAAGATAAAACATTATGATAAAAGGAAATAAATCTCTAAATGAACTATATCTAAAGTAGATAAGTATCTCTTCCATCTTGATAGATCTTGATAGAATTTGATCTTGTGATATCTCCATTGGACTTTGGATAGAACTTTGATTAGAACTCGGACTAGCTCGAAATTGGCCATTGTGGGTCAACTCGATATCGACTAGGCTAAGTCGATATCGACCTGCAACTTCTCGTCTTTAGCTTCTCGACTCGATCTCGGCCTCCAGGATGCAAATCGACAAGATTCAACTCGATATCGGCTAGGTTAAGTCGATATCGACCTACACTTTTCCTTTGCTCCAGCTCTGGTCGATTCTGGGATCTTGACTCGATTTTGGGAAACTCGATATCGACTTGGCTAGGTCGATATCGACCTCTGCATCAGTTTCCACCATGCTGCTCTGTTCTTGAAACGCACTTTCCCGAGTTTTCGTTCGTCGGATTAACGCATATGAGCATGCGTTGGAAAGCTCTTTCCGAGGGCTACAACTCTCATGAAGACTTCAAAACTTGATTTGGAATGATGAATGGCGAAAAGTGGGCTTTCCTCCAGCTGCACCATCCTTAGCTTCTTCATGACTTTCCTTTAAGCTCCAAAGTGCGTCCGATTTCTGCGAAATATAACAAAAACTTGTGTAGACCTCCATATATTGAAAATAAAAATAAACTACATAAATTATGTATTATTCTAACCCAAATGCATGAAATGCATGCAGAAATCGATATAAAAGTTAATATAAAACATGGCGAATTAGGCTCACAACATGGCATGCCTAGGAAGAGTGAAAGAGAAGTGATGAGAAACAATCGAAAAAATCATGTATTTATGAGGAGAGAGGGAATGTGAAGGGGAAAATCTAGGACGATTCCCCCCTCCCCATCTCCCTTCGATCAGGTGGAGATTTCCCACCCGCGCACCCTCTTCCATCCCCTTTTTCGCATCTCCTCCACCCCGGACACCCCCTTACCAAACATGGAGGCATGAAATTCTAAAACCCATCCTCACCCCACGACCCCCTTGCACCCCCTTGCCAAACACCCCTTAAGTTGATGACACCGCCGAAGAACGAAACCAAGTACCACCGAAACGGTACTACAAATAACCTCTCTCTTATTGATAGTGCGAAACTTAAGTAAGCTCTTTTCCGGATACAAAGTCATCTTGAAAGCACCACATTGACCTAGTCAGTTCCGACTCCGGACTCCATGACCCCAATCAAGTAGAAGAGCTCCTAGGGACACCGATTGTAGAACCACAAACCATTCGTTCAAAAACGTCAATAACGTTATTTTCCATACCCTTTTGAGATTTTGGTCAAACTCTTTTGGAATTTTGTTCAAAACCTTATAACTGTCATAATTTTACTCTATTAATATATTTATATATTTATATATAAATTTACAAAATAAAACCAACATGAATATATATATATATATATATATATATATATATATATATATATATATATATAAATAACAATACGAAGTACATAAAAGCATTGTTTTTTTAATCGAAATTTGGCGTGCAAGGAGAGAGTTAATCCTTGCATGTCAGGGATAGACTAGAGCCAGCACGAGCAAGATAGCACTCCAAAGAGGGGAACACCAGATGGGCCACGCCAATGGATGATTTTATATCACTGCCAGACACTAGCAGCGACTGGTGGCAATCGTCTTTAACAAATTCGGCAACATCGACTCGTTAGACACTTTTGGGATTTTTTGATTGAAGGTTTGTTCATCCATTTTTTCTGCCATGGAAAATATAATGATATCGTCCGCAAAGGAGAGGAAAGGGATTCGTGGGCCACCCCGACCAAAAGAGAAGCCGATTTGACTTCGTTCGGAAGCTGATTCCGCAGTGAGGCTTCGTGCTAGGATCTCAGCACCAAGGATGAACAAAAAGGGAGAGAGGGAGTCACCTTGACGAATGCCCTGAGAGGGGGAGAACAGTTCCGTTGGGCCGTTGTTAACAAGTACCGAGAAGGACACACTCGAAACACATTCCATGATCCAAGAAATAAAGATTGGGTGGAAACCAAATTTGTGGAGGATTTTTTTTGTGAAATTCCAGTCAACTCTATCATATCCTTTTTCCATGTCAAGTTTTATTGCAAGCCAACTCACACGACCCTTACGAGATCGGAAAGAATGGAAGATTTCATAGGCAATTAGCATGTTATCTTGTATGGCCCTATTGGAAACAAAGGCACCTTGGAGCGGGTGGATTAGTTTCCCAATTATCACTTTAATCCTATCAATAAGGATTTTAGAGATGATTTTATAATTGTGAAGCATAAGCTAATTGGAGGATAATGGTTTGTAGCCATCGGATTATCAGTTTTTGGTAGAAGAGAAATGAATGTATGGTTGATTTGCCTAAGAATTTTCCCAGAGAGGAAAAAACTCCTAACAACTCTAATGATGGAACTGGGGATTCATCGGTAAACCCATCCGGACCTGGGGATTTATTCTTTCCAATGTTAAATACTGCAACTTTTATTTCATTGTTGGATGGGTGCCAGATGAGAAAATTGTTTTCAGCCGTCGAAATAGACGGTTGGATAAGGTCAAGCACTTCATCTAAAAGCCTTTCATCAGTTGTTTCCTTTTTGAAGCGATTCTCAAAATTGTTCTTAATTTTGTTTCTGATGTTTTCTTCACCGATGATAAGTGTGCCATATCCTGAAATGATGTTACGGAGTTTTCTTCACCGATGATAAGTGTGCCATATCCTGAAATGATGTTACGGATTTTCTTTCGGTGCCTCCGACCCGAGGCCACACGATGGAAATAAGAAGTATTTGAGTCTGACAATTTGAGATGCTTTGTTTTAGCCCTTTGATTCCAGAAAGTCTTTTGGAAGAGAAGGAGGCTTTCCTTGTTTCTTATAAGGCGTTGTTCTTTGCTTTTATATGTTTCCGAACCCCCCAAGGAGGTAGAAGATTGAATGTTGAGTAGTTTGGAGTCTACCTCCTTAAGCTACTGAAAAATGTTGCCAAAAGTGGACTTGTTCCAAATTTTTGCTTTTTGTTTCAAAATTTTTTGTTTGTGCATTAATTGGAATAAAGCAGAACCAGGGCAGGTAGCACGCCAAAATTGTTTCACAATGTTACGAATCTCTTTTCGATGTAACCAGGCATTCTCAAATTTGAATGGAGGGGCCTTGAAAGCGGTAACTCCCTCAAAAGTAATTGAGATAGAACAGTTATCCGACGTCGTTCTTAGTAGTAAGGTTCGAAAATTCCTATAAGATCTAGTGATGGACCAAAACTCTGTCTAGTTTTTCTAAGATATTGTAATTATCATCGACTCCTTTTCTCCACGTAAATAGATTCCTAAAACAAGGGAGGTCCGTGAAGGAACAGTTGTTTTTGAATTGAGCCAAACGTGTAAATCAGGAAGGACGGGCGGTTGCACCCCCAATCTTGTCTTCACTGCATGCAATTTCATTTAGATCCCCCATAAAAATGCATGGAGTGGACGACGTTTGCACTATTGTAGTTAAAGTTATCCAAAATGCGTCTTTATCTCGCGGGTCAGGGGGAGCATAAGCAAAAATGATAAGCATGACTTTTTGGTCATTTAAGTTTTCATATTTCAGCCCTATGATACGAGGTAGGTGGATTTCTACGGTTAAGAGTTCGTTGCATAGTTGGTGTGTTTTCCACAATACTCCAATTCCCCCAAAACCCCCCTCACTAGGAAACCAGATAGCCTCGTTAAACCCAATATTCTTCCATAACTTGCTATCTCGAATGGATTATGCTTTAGTTTCAGCTAATGACAAAACTTGAACATGTTCATTGCATAAGGCATCAACCTCTATCCAAAATGTCTTCTTCCCTATACCTCTACAGTTCCAGTAACAGACTTTCATTTAACGCAGTCTATATAGAAGGAATGGGGCGGAAATTTACGGACCCCCTCCACTTTGTATCGATATAAATCTTGCATATTGAATTGATTGCCCAACCACGTTGTTGGGTTGATAGCGGGCCAATGATGAGGCCATGTCCACACAAACACCCAATCATTCAAACACAACCACCCCATCGAGGAGGACACACACTGAAATAGATTCACCAAAGGGCCGAAAAAAATCCTAGATGATAACGGCCCCCCTCCACTTTGTATCGATATAAATCTTGCATATTGGATTGATTGCCCAACCACGTTGTTGGGTTGATAGCGGGCCAATAATGAGGCCATGTCCAAACAAAAACCCAATAATTCAAACACAACCACGCCATCGAGGAGGACACACACTGAAATAGATTCACCAAAGGGCCGACAAAGAATCCTAGATGATAATATTTCTCACCCCAACACGACTGACAAGTCCTACCATTGCTCACAAAAGAAAAGATAGGGTAGTAATCAAACCAATCCGTTTGTGATTGCCACCAGTTATGCTCACCCAACAGCTCAGAAATTGCCATATAGGCTTTATAGAAACCAACCTTACAATTGCTGGAAATAAAGGTAGGTAAATCGACTACGCGCATGAGCCTAAACGCAACAAGTGCAAAGGAAGAAATGTGAGCAACACAAGGGACAGCTACAGGAGTTACATATGGCCAAAGATGCCAAAATCGATAGTTTACCCTGTTAGAAGGCAATCTACAATCATTCAATATTTTTTCGACCATGATCATGAGAGAACCATAATCTAAATCCGCAAAGAAGGACACAAATGAAAAGATTTCTAGATCAAAGTGAACCGCCAATGAGTTAAACGATAATAGAAATAATAGCAAACTAATTTTTCTAAAGTTCATCTTGAGTACACCCTTCAGCTGGGGAGCAGCCAATGCAACACCACCTATCTCACTCTTGCAATTTCTCGAGATGGAGGTTGAAGAGACGCCTTCACAAGCTTGCCCAGACTCGAAGTACATCGAAGGAGAAGCAACCAAGGGAGGAGGCATCAAATCAGCGAGCTCGCTTTTGAAAAGGTCGTTAGGGCAATCTTGAGTAGATACACCCCGAGGCAGAGATAAACTCCAAATCAAATTTTAAACTTTGAGCAACGAGATAAGGTAAGAATTTACCTAGCAGCCATGGTGGATTTGGGCTCAAATTTTCATTACCAAATTTTGTGACAAATACTTCTTCATCAGAGCTGGAGAAAGGGGCAATGACAGCCCCACAACCCACAACTTTTTCAAGGCTCGAAAATCGGAGGGTAAGAGGTGCAAGGGAATCAAACTCTAGCACTGTATTTTCTACCCACCGATAGGTGGTGATTGTTTGTGCTAAAATCAGCATGTTATCCACATCAAACAAAAGAATAGAGGATTTTATAGGCTTGATGAAAGAACAGAAGAAACCTATAGAAGATATGAGGTGGAAAGCAAATTGGTAGCACATAGAGAACCTCCAGTCTATGAGGCAGCCACCAGCACCGACAACGAAGAGACACCGCACAGACACCCGCAAGACAAGAATCCTCCCCCACCGGCAAGCCAATTTCTTTCGTTTTTTGAAAAATTTCCCCACGTTCACAACCCGACTACCAAAGTTAGCCCAAGGACAAGCCTTAGAACGCTTTAGAGGACTGACAAACACACCCTAAGACCCCGGAGAACACTTACCAAAGATATCGAAAGGGGCTGGAGTCCAGGAAAAAGGGTCGAGGAAGACGAGTCCGGCACCCCGACATGGCCCAGACAGGCGAATACGCCTCGCTCGGAAACGAATCCCACCGGAAAATGACGCAGGGACCCTGAACTACCAAGAAGGACCAAAAAATGGTATAGATCGGTGAGAATCATGCCGATTTAGCCAGTGAGAGTTGAGATTTTTGGGAAGATGATCTTAATTTTGTGAGTTCTTTTTATTATTAAGAAATGATTCAAATAGATGACGCTATTCGATAACGTCCTTTCTTAATTTTGTGAGTTCCTATGGTTTATTTGGTTTTATGTATTTGGTTTTATTTTGGTATTTCCAAATTTGTTGTTTCATATATTTATTCTTAACTATGTTCACCTATATTGAAAGGTTGTGCTACTATCTTCCACAAAAGTTTTATTCGAATGCTTTATTTATATCCTTTATTATATTGAGTACAAGCCCATCAAATCTTTTGAGTTTGTATGTTTTGTCTCAATCAAGTTTATGTTTTATGTCTTGGGTAATCCGCAGAAAACCACCCCTTAAATGGGGCCTTTTGCACAAAACTACCCCTTCAAATCGAAATTGCAGAAACCACCCTTTAAATAGCATCTGTTACCAAATCGCCACCCCACCTAACTATTCTGTCAAATTTCTGTTAGAACTTAATGGGTGAGTTTACTCAGTGAGTCCACCTGCTCAATTCGACCGAGTAACCTCATTATCTTATTCCTTCTAATTGGGTGGTAGGGGCTTCAATGGGGGTTGATCAATTTCCGTTGTTTCACCTTCAAAACACCCCCATTAAGTTCTACTCAATCTCCTCGTCTAAAAAACGTGCTCAATTTGAAATTTAATCGAATTATTCAAGCTCAATTCCGTTCAAGTTTGTTTTGCCCCAAATTGAAATCGACAAGGTTTTGGATGATTTTGAAGCTGTTTCTTATAATTGAGTATACAAAATCAATCAAATGATAAAGTGAGAGAGATTGTTGTATTCAATTGTGGTTTTTATGGCCTTCGTCTACTCAATCTACAAAAGGGGGTTTTGTCTCTTTCAAGACCCTATGCCACCATTGTTGGGCAACTCCTAATCTACTCCATCATGTTCCTAATACCTCAAGCGTCAATTTAATGCAAAAATCCCTCTCAAAACTATTCAAAATAATCGGATACCATTTTCGACATAAGCTAGCCGAAGTTGCATCCCGCCACCTTGCCGTCCTTTCGCCACCTCCTTGCACCTCCGGGAGATCCGCCACACCACCAGAAATCCGTAGCCTCCGACCTCGTGTCTTTTCGTGCCTCCAAACTCCACCGGGAACCTACCGAAGCCTCGCTGGAATCCGTTGTTGCGCGGTGACATGGGACATCCAGGCTGATGGCGTCGATTTGGGGATGAACATGAATTAATTGCATTCTTCCTCCCAACTTTTTATTTTTATAAAATATGCCCTTATTTCTATGGTTAAAAAATAAGGGTAAAATAGTCATTCCACATATTTAACAGAACTTTGACGGAACAGTGGTGTGGGGTGGTGATTTGATAACGAATACAATTTAAAGGGTGGTTTTCTGCAATTTTGATTTTAAGGGGTGATTTTGTGCAAAAGGCCTCATTTAAAGGGTGGTTTTCTGCAGATTACCCTTATGTCTTTTTTTTTTTTTTTGATCAACCGGTGGGCTACTGCCCTTAGCTGTTATTCATATTAGCAGAGGGTGAAGAAACTCCCTCAAGCTCAAGCAAATTACAAATGAAAGAAGGCGGTACAGTGAATTCAGCAAAATTAATATAGTTTTCAAAGGAATTCTGAGCAAGGGCGTCTCCAATTCGGTTTGCTTGTCGCTTGACATGGACCACGGATACCTCCAGGTTAGCATCTTCCATCCACTTGCAGCACTGCACAATCAGGTGTTGTGCCATAGAGTTATGCTTACCTCTCCGATTGAGCATCTCACACACCATTACCGAGTCTGTCTCAAGAACCAAACGTGGGTAGCCAATTCGTTTAGCCATCCTCAACCCGTGGTAAGCAGCCCACACTTTCGCCATGAGTGGTGTGCATATCCCACAGCTGAAGCTAAATGCGAACAGGAACTCACCCGCGGAATCTCTAAACACGCCACCACCTCCAGCCCTCCCCGGGTTCCCTTTAGCTGCACCATCAACGTTAAGCTTCACCCAATTCGCCAGTGGGGGGCACCAAGTTGTCCGGCTGTCAGACCCCCTGGGTGTTGAACTGAGAGCATGAAGCGGGCTGGTGGAGTTCGAAATATAGTCCCAAGCATCCTGTGACGCTCTAGCTGTCAAGTTCTGAACCTCATCCTTGCCTTCAAAAATCAGTTTGTTACGGCACCTCCAAATACACCAAAGCAAGGACGCAAAGAACGTTGCCTTCCTGTCTTCCTTCTTGGTATTTTCAAAAATCCATTCCTTGATGTCCATAGACAAAAAGAAGTTAGAGTTACCTGCCCCCAGAAGCTTTGTCCATTGCATCTTAACACTCGGGCAGTCCCTCAAGGTATGAAGGCTAGTCTCGGTGCTTGAGCAACGCGGACACGCTCCCGAATTTGACAAGTGGCGGCGAACTCGGTTGGCATTGGACAAGATGCAGTCGTGTGCGGCCAGGTAAAGGAAGGAGCGGGCACGCTGTTGCACCGGAACACGCCATATGTGGCGCCACCCCTCTGCAGATTCGGACACCCCTTGCCCCCTTCGGATAGCCTGAATCGCCGAACTTGTCGAGAACTCCCCCGTCGATGTTAAGCCCCAAACTAACTTGTCCACATCCTCCTCCGCGGAGCTTAAGAAAACTGATTGGAGGTGGAGCAATACATCAGGGGATAGGAGTGAGGACAGAGTAGCCCAATTCCATTGCCCTTGGATCCTCATTTCCGCGACGGTCGCCCCAACCAAGTCATCCGGCACCGGTTGCAAGGCGATGTCCACCAAAGGTGATTCAAACAGCCACGGGTGGAGCCAGAATAGGGTGGACTGGCCATTCCCTACAACAATTCTCAGATTGGGGGTGAGGATCTCAGCCCCATGCATAATGCTTCTCCAGGTGACTGATGAATTAGCTCGACGTTCGAACATATCCACATCAGCCCTGCCATGACAGTATTTGCCCTGAACCACTCGACTCCAGAGAGACTCTGGTCTTTTCAACAGGCGCCATCTTAATTTGGCTAAGGTGGCCTGATTTGTGACACGCATCGAGCGCATCCCCAAACCCCCTTCTTGCTTTGGAGCCGTGACTGTATTCCAATTTAGGAGATGGATCTTTCTAGCTTCGTCCGTAGATCCCCATATAAAGCCACGCACCTGCCGGTCAATCGCATCACAAATGTTTCGCGGGACCAAAGTGGACTGCATAGTATAGAGAGGGAGGCTTGTCAAAACTGAGTTTGCTAGAGTAACTCTCCCTGCGAAAGACAAGGTTTTCGATCGCCACCCCTGAAGCCTGATCGTCACCTTCTCAAGTAAGAAATTGTATCGATCTGATGTCATACGTCCAGTAGCTGTCGGGACTCCCAAATAATTCCCAAAGTCACAGGATATTGGAATACCGAGGGTGTTGCCGACTTGATCTCTCACATCTGCTGGCACATTCCTTGAAAAAAGGACCGAGCTTTTCGAGAAATTAACTTTCTCCCCCGATTGTGAGCAAAATATATCCAGGCATGATTTAATAACTTCACCTTGTGCCACCGATGCTTCCGCCATCAAAACCAGGTCATCGGCAAAAAAGATATGCGAGAGCACGACACCACCAATATTGATCGGCTTCCATCGTCCCTCGTGAACAACACTCGCTATTGTGTGCGATAGTCTTTCCATACAAAGTACGAAAAGGTAGGGCAACAGTGGATCCCCTTGACGGATTCCACGGGAGGCAGTGACATCCCCTGTAGGATCCCCATTCCATAGGACCTTCATCCTCCCCATCGTTTGGCTCTTCATGATGACCGAGACCAAACGCGGCGGAAGACAAGCCATCTCTAGCGTCTCCTTCAAGAAATCCCAACTTATACGATCATAGGCCTTCTCCAAGTCTACCTTGACCATCATCCACCGCCGCCTACGACGTTCCGACATCGAGTGCAGGACCTCCTGGACGATTACCACATTGTCAATAATCTGTCTTCCCGGAAAAAAACTAGCTTGAGACGGAGAGATGAGATCCTCAAGAACTGGTTTTAGCCGATTAACAATGCATTTAGTCGCCATTTTAAAAATGGCGTTCAACAAAGCTATCTGCCGGAAGTGTGCAGGTCTGGTGGGAACTTGAATTTTCGGAATCAGAACAAGTAGCGCATCGGCTATTTTCTCGGGGAAGCACAAGTCGTTCAACATACCGAGCACAGTTGCCGTGACCTGAGCACCCACTGTAGACCAACTCTTTTGGTAGAAGATCGACGGAAAGCCATCCGGACCCGACGCCTTGTATGGGCCCATATGCTTCAGAGCCTCCCATACCTCCCCGGCCTCAAAAGGAGCCTCAAGCGAACTCAACTGAGCTGTATCCAATTGAGGAAAAGACAAGGAACCCGATAACACCATCCCGTTCTGTTCCCTGTTGTCTGCAGTGTAAATGGCTCGAAAAAAATTCAGGACTAATTGCCTTACCGAGGATTTTTCTTCCAGCCAATCCCCATTCTCATCCTGAAGCGCCGAGACTTTATTTCGCCTCCTCCTCACCATAGTGGACAAATGGTAGTATTTTGTGTTTCGATCCCCCTCGATGAGAAAGGACGCCCTGGACTTCTGGAACCATAACATCTGCTCATGGTTCAAGACATCCGACAGCTCAGTGCAGATTGTTCGCTCCAGATTCAGATAGTGGTTACTAACCCTCATTGCAAGTTTTTTTCTCACGCCCTCAAGCCTAGCCCAAAGATGGCGTTTCCGACGAAATATATTCCCATAAACTTCTTTATTCCACTCCTTTAAGCCCTCTGTGAGGTCGTGCAAAGCGGCACAAGCAGAGGCCTCCTTATTCCATCGGTCGGATAAGAAGTCCTTAAAGTTGTCATGCATCAACCAAGAGGCGAGGAACCTGAATGGCCGATCCGGATGACCCCCACCATCCCCGGACTCAAGTTTAATCAGCAAAGGTGCATGGTCTGAGTGGGGAGCCAAGAGATGCTTCACCACCGCTTCCGGAAACCGGAGCTTCCACTCGGGTGTACTAAGGGCACGGTCAAGTCTAGCCTTATATCTATTATCCCGATCGTTCCCATGCCAATAAGTGTATGGAAATCCGTCATATCCCAGGTCCACCAGCTGCAGGCGATCAACACACTCAACAAACTGCTGCATTGAACGATTTGAGCCAACGGACGAGCTCGACCTCTCCTGAGGATGGAGAGTCGCATTGAAATCCCCCGCCAAAAGCCAGGGTTTATTGTTTGTTTGTGCGAACTCCTCAATCGAATTCCAAAGCTCCAATCTCCGAGTCCGTTCAGGGGCACCGTATATGGCCGAGAAGATCCAAGGATCCTCCCCGACTCTATTAACTACCATCGTTATGTTTTGGGGGCGAAGAGAGACCATTCTGACAGTCACCTCCGTTGAGCGCCACAAGACCCAAATCCCACCCGAGAAGCCTTGTGCCTCAACTCTCCTCCAGCTATCATAACCGATTCTGTGACAAACATCATCCGCCTCTGCACCACTGATGCGAGGTTCCACAAGGGCAATGATTCTCGGATCGTGGAGTCGAATCAGTTCCCGCAACGCGTTCATGAAGTTGGTGCTGGCCGCACCTCTTGTGTTCCAAACCAGAATATTCAACTTTATCATATCAACCATTTGACGATCAATATTTCTTAAGATAGTCGGATGACTTTCTGGGCTTATTGACAAAAAAGCCTTCACAGCCTCTGCAAAGCGAGTAAAGGCATCATAGATCCTTTGGGTGACTCCCACCCTGCATAGCATCGGACGGAGTTCCGTTTCCATTGGGAGAAATTCGACCACCATCTGATTTGATATTCTCGGCATGATTGCCTGCACTGCACTGGTCCGGCGGTCTGTCATTAGAAAACTGTCCGAACTGTCCACGTGCATCACCTCCACCCTTGGTAGTGGTAACGGGGGGTTTAGGTTGGTGTTCATGCCTCGGCGGGGCGGAGTGGGGTTTTTCCTGTGGCTCTGAGTTGGGGGCTGGCGTTTTTGTGAGGATTATGGTGGAGCTTTTGGTGGACTTGGATGCAGCGCCGGCACCCGGGGCTTTTGAGGGCTTGGCGATGCGTTTTTGCGGTTCTCTCACGGGTCCTTCTGGGGCGGGCTTTTTGGTTTGATGGGCTGTCAGATTAGTTGTTTGGCGGGGGTGGGAGTTAGTTTGGATGTGGGTGTTATTATTTTTTGAATTCTTTTGGATAGGATTTGCCGTACCAATCTCCTTTCCTTTCAAAGGATCATGGATTGGCCCTGTGATCTTAACTGACTCATCCACCATATCTTTCTTCACATTAGAATCTTCAATAATTTCCTTTCCAGTCGTGATTTCCTCCTCCTCTGCTAAGACCGAAAATCTCGATGGTTGACTGATCTTTCCCCCACCGGCATTCACGGAAATTTGAATTTCTTGATTATGCGCGGGCTGGGCTGATGCACTGGCGTCGGAGTTGGTGTTTGAAGTCCCCGCCGGCGACCCATTGTGCTGATCGACTCACGTCCCTATAGCCCCTTCTTTGTTCTGATTTTGTTGCCCTCGTCTCCTTGCCATCTTCTTAGCCTGCATCCAACCTCCAATTTTTTCCTTATCTAATTCCATAGCTGGTTGAGTCGTGGTCTGGAGATCAGTCTGGGTTGTCTCTTTGCCACATTCCTCCCTTGAATGTCCCACTTTCCCACATGAGAAACAAAGCATACGTAAGCCTTTGTACTGGATTGGCCAGGTTTTCCCATCCAATTTGAACTTAGAGAGTAATGGCTTAGTGAGATCCACTTCAATGGTAACATAAAACTTTGCGTTGTATAATTTAGTTTCGTAGCTAACATCTTTGCTATGAAATACATTTGTTCTGCATTTTGTTAATTGTTTCTTTGTATGTACTATAGTTTCTTCAAATGTATCCCTATTGACGTTTTCATTTATAATTGGACGACCAAGGTATTTGTTAAGTGCTAAGTGCTTCGTTATATGTAGTATACATTGGCGGACAAGTTAAAGAGAACTTTCAATTTATTTATTTATTTATTTTGATTAGGAAATAATTCGAGTGCTAGACAGACCCGAAACCTCGAGGGGCCGACAAAGCCGGTAGATAGACGGCGAATCGTCTAAACATACAGCATAAGAAACATAAAAAGGGTGCAGTACAAACAGAAGGAGGCACACAAATGCAGTCGAACAAGCGAACCAAGTCCAACCCTTCAGGAGACAACATATACTAAGAGCCGACGTCAAACACCACCAAGTAGTGACATTGCTGGCTAGCGGTACATCAGGAGAACCTGTGGGCAGTGAGGACGATTCTCCAAGGAAATTTTCGTAACGCGGAATCGCCTTGATATACACTGTCTCAACCCCATGTAAACCCGACACTGGATGTCAGAGCCCCAACTCAGACAAGGATCGCCACGAACAACCATGCAATTGATGAAAAATTCCAAAGGGACAAAGGGCCATAATATTCGGAAATGAAAGAAAAAAGAAGAGGGAAAGGAAAAGGAATCCACAGGAAGATGAGATGAGAGTAAGGGGAGGTGGAAGAAGAACGGAGTTGACCAGCACCAGAAATGGGGGAACAATTAGGGCAAGCTGAGCACTTTCATTTTCATCAACATATTCGATCTGCAGAGAGACAGCGCAAAGCGAGAGATTGCTGATTAATAGCCACTGCACAGCGGGCAAGCTCGCCGTTGACCCCATTAATGGACCTGTACAGCTCTGCATTCGGAGTGCAACTGATGTCAAGGTTAAGGCCACCACCACCGGTTTCATTCTGTAGCGATCTGGAATTTCCAATTGCAGGAAGAAAGAGATCAAGACGAATACGATGAAGCTACACATTTCTTTTTTTTTTTTCGAAAAAAAAATCAACTTTTTTTTTTTTGCAGAAGAATTAGAATATGATGCGTCTAAAATGATGGGAGTGCGGAAATCTTAAGTAGGGATTCGAAATTGAAAAGGTCAACACACTTTCCAACTCGGAGTTTTGGACTATGTCAGACTAACCAGGGGTGGTAAATTTTCCTCATAACAAATTCAACAGTTATTATCAACCGACGTCGTTTCGATTAAGGTTTCAGATTCAAAGGTCGATTGTGTGGGCGAGGGCAAGAGACACCGGGCGACGGCGTCTCCATGCGGGAGGCTCCGACCGAGTGCTGCTGCGCCGCTACTGCCTCTAAGTTGTGTTGTTGCCTCTAATTGGATCCGATTTATACACTTTATTGAACTGATTTTGTTAAAATTTTGAATTGATTTGGAAAATTGAAATTGATTGGTTAGATCAACATGTGATGCTCTTATCAAAAATAAATTTTACTAGCACGCTTTTTTTATTTTGCCAAAAGCTGCATACAATACATACCAAGTCCATCTACAACAAATACAGAATATGTTGTAAGATCTTCAAAGAGAATGAAACTTAAGACGAAGGGATTTACCATGGTTTTGCAAACACCCTAGAATGTTGCGAAGCCCGCGTGCACACCTTAGTCTTGGCAGGCCTACTCCCAGTAGTCGAGGTGAATCCAATCTTCAATATCTCAGCCAAGGCATTGGTCTCACTCCCTTGGCGATTTCACTTCAGACCTATTTACCACTCTTACCTGCGGACTGTAAATCTCGTAACATCTCCAATCAGGCCATAAGAGAAAATAGCAACCACAACAGCACACACCATGACAAATGTGCAACACAAATGGACAAAATGATTGAAACTTCATCACAATGGAAGCCTGCACACGATATATCTGCACTACATACAGAAGGAACTCCCCGGGAAAAATGCTTTTCTCCAAGTATTTTAGACGGGCTACGAATTCTTAGAGGCTACCTCTCCGTCAGCTTCTACAGTAGCCTCAAGAGCATCACGAGTGACTACTTTGGTTTCCTCAGTGCAATTCGTTGTGTTGCTATCACCGTCATTTGTTGCTTCAATTGATGGAATAGGAACCCCTTCCAGGAAGGGTTCATTGGACACTGAATCTTCGTCAGAAGACTCACTGTCAACAACATTGCGGGGAAGGGCATGCTTTATCTGGTGATCTGAATTCCCCGAGTTATCTAGATAGCTTTTCCCTCGTGCCTTTGCACTCTCACTGATTTCTTTGTAATCCTGACCTCCTTTGAGATCAGCAGCTGTAGTTTTAACATTCTGATGCTCAGCCGGGCTGTCCTCCGGCTCCACCTGAAATTTTATCCCAATACTACGTGCATTGATAGCTTTAACGTTGACGCGATCTGAAGGAACTGGCTCACTAAAGCTGACAGGCTCATCCTCGCTCTTCTGTTTCTTTCGGAAGACATTGTTGATCATGTGCAAACCCGTACTAAATATGTTATGCCGATGAGATGTTTTCTTACCCTGTACATGTTCATCAGAGATACTCTCACCCTCCCGTTGGATTTTAGTATCCGGCTGTCTACTCCTCCCTTTCCTAGGCTCCCATGTTTGCGAAATCTCACTCCCTGGATGATGAATCCACATCCCTGTCTCCTCTTGCCCATCAATATCAATTTCTTCAAAGGTTTCAGAAAACTTACGGGAGTTTTTTGATGGTTCAAAAGACCCAGAAGCTTTCTCAGCCATCTTGCTTTTGCGTGGATCTTCTTCATGACCTCTGACTTCCCTGCTTAATTTTTCATCCTTGGCTGGCTTGCTCACCTCCTGCATTGATCTTAAGATTAGATGAATATATTAGCAACACCCGTAAAACATCTCCACTTTCATGTGCACTAAATATGCCCATACGGAAACACATGTAGCTGTGTAGGTATACCTTTGAATCAGCTTGAACGACAGTTATAGCCAAATGCAATCTTCCCATTTTGATGTTCTCCAGAGGAATCCACATGTCGTGCCTAGCACCATCCTTGAACTGGTTGATGTCAACGGAACATAATCTGCAGTAACAAGAAATACTATCAATTCATATCAAGAAAGTGAAGAAACTGTAGGGAGCGATGTTGGGTTACATTGTTATTGTTAATATGATATATTATAAGGTCGGGATATCCTTCTGCACAAAAGTTTTAGCCATTATGCAAAGACTTAACAATCCCTTCATTCCCTTGTATGATATTATTAGTTTTATGTTCTTTATATTTGAAGTGGAAAACCCCCATATTCTCAACAACGCATGCAAAAATGAAATCAGCACAACTAGTGAGAAAGACTAAATCTTAGCACCAAGAATTTACTTCACCCTATAGAGTTGAATCATAAAAATCAAGATTTCTGAGGGGGGAAAACTCAAGGACAAACCCAAGATTGTCATCATCTGTGAAATGGTCCTTATCCTGAATTTCAATATTCAGAACATTGATGGACTCCCAGGAGCATATAGGGAGTTTGAACTCCTCTTGCCATTTTGGTGCAAGTGTCTTCCATTGAATCTGGGTCTTAAATCTGTACTGGCCAAGTTGCCCTTTCACGTAGGGATCAGCCAGCCCTGCAAGAATGATTTCAATAAATGTAAATAGATTGAACAAATCAGTAAGTTCTGAACGTTTTAATGGTGGGACTACTAAGTACTAACCATTGAGATCTGATGGTTTCATCTCTGATCCTTCTATAACTTCTACTCTTGCATAGGCAATTGGCTCCTTGACCAATACAGAAAACCAATTTGCTACATCAAAGTAAATCACTTAGTGGTGTAGCATATAATCATCATAACATGTAGCAGTATTGATTGTGAATTTATATACATAACCCTTTCTATTCAACACTAGGAGGTAAAATAAGACATGCCCAGTTTTTTATTTCCTCTATAAGTTACTCTTTCTGTATCACAATGTATGTCATTTTAGACTTTTAAGTCTGTCTCAAACTATGTCATTTTACTAACATAGCTGAAGTTTTTTAAACAATCTTTCTTATGCTTAATGTCCAATCCCTTTTTTTTTTTTTTTTAAATAATCTTTGCAAATCAGGATTCACAGTATATCACACAAGCGCTCGGAAGAGCTAGCTGACTATTCTATTCATTACCTGTTTCCGATGATGTCTGTGGTGAGACAAACTTTTCCATGTCAACAACGAGCATATTAGGCTGCAAAAGTTATAGATCTTAGGTTTCAAATATCATTTGATAAGAAAACACATCATATCCAGAGAGAAACAATGGAAAATAAATTGAAGTTACCTCAACAAGTGTCTCCTCAAATGCTACAGCTAGAAGGTTGTCCTACTCAGAAAGAAATAAGAAAATTGATAATCAGAAAACAACGAGAGAAACTTTTTAATAAATACAATTGAAACAAGAATTACCAGCCATCCAGCAATCCCAGGAATCTCCGTGACATCGATACCATGACTGAAAATAGGCTTGACAGTCATCTGAAAGTATGGAGGTTCAGCAAAACATATGCGCAAACGACTAACATAAGGCCAATCACGTATAAACTTCACCCCAACAAGGACCTGTCATTGAAAAGGAGGGTTATTACTTATTACAATCATAACCACCCCTGTTTCACACATGGAAGCCTCTTATTTCCTTGTTCCCCACTGATATCAAAACCTGGGTTATTTGCATGAAAGCATTAGGTCATTTTTTGTTATTTGCACGAAAGCATTATATTAGGCTTATAAGGGGGCTGAAAACAGATAAGAAATATTTAGAAACTAATTTGTCAGATATCATGTAATTGCAAGGGTTGGGAACACTGGTATATATACAAGGAGGGCATTGTTTGTATTGGGATCATCCATCATCTTTCTTTTTAAAGCACGTGCCATCATTCCATCAACTATTTTATGTCATGAACATCCTAAGAAGGCAACCTTAAATGCTTCCCTATATCATATTATTGGCATGACCAAAATTACCAGTACTTACTCTAAAACATTACCACTGCAGCTCAACTCAGAATCCAAGTACTGAATTTTTTTACTACAAATGTAACATGTTCCATAGCTCATGTATGCAGAAATATATCAAGTTCCATGACCAACTGGACAAGTAATTTGCACACCTTCCCTTCAGCGTGCATATTTGTTATGTGCATCTTGGTCACAATTCCAAATCCCAATGCATTTAGAAGTTTTGCAGCTAGAATTGCACTCATATCATCTGTTAGAAAATTGAGTCCAAGTTCCATGACCTGCATTTGTAAAATTATTATGGAGCTAGATCCTAATTGAGAATTTACCCAATTTTGCACAAGGAAAATTGGAAACTTGTTTAAGTGCATAACTGACATTACATACCAAGTGATCATCATCAGAAGATTCATGAAGAACCCTCATTTCTGTGAATATTGGCGGCTTTCTTCCCAAGTAAAGATGTTCCATAGCAGCCCTTTTCTAAGAAATACAACAAGGTACTGTATCTATTAGCATATAGACCTTTATTAGACGAAGTTTGACTTGAGGTTTTTCTATAGTATTCTATCTATAAAAAAAAGTGTCAATCTTCTTCCATGAATTGCATAAATTACACACTTCAACAGAAGCAAATAACATTGATCATGTAATCATGATTGACTCGAGGGTATGTTATTGTATTTGTATAAACTGTTAAAAATCCAAGCAATCTGAATTTGAATTGCCAAAAAATCCAGATAACTAATATTGTAAACGGATAGGCATAACTTTATTTGTTCGCCTGTCTGGATAACTTTGCCAATTTCAAAGAAGTAACCACTCCATATCAACACACAAAATTCACTACTCAACAATAGTTCATTAAGGCAGAGGCTGAAATCCAAATCAGAAACTAGGAAAGGGTTCATATTGCAACAAGTAAAACTAATATTTTTAACAGGCATTGTGAAACCATATGAAATATCTATAAGAAAACATACAATAGTCCACGGTTTGTACTTGTTTAGGAACCAAGGTATAATCGGAAGGAAGATCTTCTGAGAAACAATCTCTTCCATACAAACAGGCCAAATTTTCTCAATCGCATGATTCAACCACCTCACAGTCTCAGATTCCAACAGCACCTAATCAAAGCCAGGAAATTGGGATGTAGGGAATTCAACAAACAAATAAATAAAATTTAATTTAATCTCCATCAGACTATTCAAGGAGTGAAACTAACTCGTCTTTGATTAGCATTTCTTTTTTGTTCAAACTGCAACTTCCTCTTCAACCTCATAACATACTTTTCATTAACCTGAAAAGAAAAGGGTAAAAAAATTCGAATCAAATTCAGCAGCACAGCTCCGTTTACTTGATAATCAATCAACAAAATCAGCGGTGGAAACACTTTCCCCGCAAAAAAAATGAAGCTAAAATTGGCATCTAAAAGTGGAGGTGAGTAGGAAACAGGAAAAGCGGGGAGAAGTAAGTAACAGAACCTGGTACAAATACACCAAAGCGAGGAAGTAGAAGAGGGGCTGGCCATAGTTGAACGAGTTAAGGAGCCAGAGGAGGAAGAAAACGATGGCGACATGGTGGACGATCGAAATCTCAGTAACGGCCATGGATGAGAAGAAGCAGTGATTATTTGATGAGAGGAGATCTGAGATGGAGACGTGAACTGATAGTAGTGTTATTGGGGGGTGTGAAAATTGAATTGGGATTGAAGAGGAGATGGGGCCTGGGGTCCCTTTGCTTTAAGCATGAGGCCGCGTGGCAGACTACGTGCCTCATGGTCTCACACCATGTCCAAATATCTGGATTCTGGATGAATCCCTTTCCGTCACCGCTTTATCATTGCTTGGGTGGTGGTGGTGGTGGTGCTCTTCTTATTCCACCGCCTGATTTCCACCCAACAGAGGACTTCACCGGCTTCGTCCAACGCCGCAGCCGCCATCGGTTTCCTTTGTTTACTGCCAATTTGATTTCTGGTTGGTTTGATTGAGGTCAGAAACCATACTGCATACATCAGACAGCATTATTCAAATCTGTTTTCATCCCAATTCCAGGAATGATCAATCTATAATACCAGTAACTTTCAAAATTCCAGGGTCAAAATAGCTAAAAAGTGAAATACTATGGCAGTTAAATAACGAAGGTATGCTTGAAATCTTTCGGAAAATGGTAAAAATATTTACCATAAAGTTAGGCTTCATCAAAAAGGTTTTTAAATATAAATATTATATTGATATATATTATTATTATTATTATAATATGTGTGTGTCTGTGAATAGTAGACATTAGATTTAATTCAATATTTTGAATTAAACCCAATGGTTAGTAAATGGATAAAAAATAAAAATGAGAAAATGTAAATGTGTGAAAGAGACGAACAGAAAAAGAAAAAGAAATAATAGTAGAAATTAGATTTAATTGAATGTTTTAAATTAATCCCAATTGTTAGTAAATGGGTAAAAATCTTAAATATAAAAATTGATTTAAAAGTTACTTAATTATAATTGGAAAAACAAATGCTACAATTAAGGGGAGGATGACACATCAGCAATGCCTTCTGTTTTAAAGTATTATATAGATTGTTAGTAAATGGGTAAAAGTTACTTAATTATAATTGGAAAAAAAAATGCTACAATTAAGGGGAGGATGACACATCAGCAATGTCTTCTGTTATAAAGTATTACTAGCACAGTATCCGTGCCTAACGCACGGGATTTCTAAAATATATAATCATAATTTATCTAAATTATATATGATATTATGAAAATATATAGCCATGTTCTAAAAAAAAAGAAAATATATAGCCAACTACTGTTAAATCCAAACATCCAAATGATTACTAATTAAACAAGTTCCATTCACTCGATTAACATATTAGATCGATAATTAAAAGGGTGATATATATATCTATATAATATATATATATATATATATATATATATATATATATATATATATATATATATATATATATATATATATATATATATTATAATATTAAATAATATAAAAACTCTATAGCAAAATACTATTAAATCCAAACATCCAAATGATAAATATACTAAACTGGTTCCGCTCACTCAGTTCACATATTCGATCGATAATTATAAGGGTACTATATAAATCAAGACTAATTTTGAAATGTTTTTCTAAGCAAAGGACTAATTTTGAAGCCACCTGAAGTTGGGTAAAAGCCAGCTGTATTTATTTATGTACAGTAAGCAAACCAAATCACCCATTTAACAGAAAATGGATGTAAACCTAACCGAAGGACTAATTTTGAAATGTTTTTCTAAGGTTGGGGACTAAATTGAAACGCATTGCAAAGGTCGGAGACTAAACCCATAATTTAGTAATTTACCCACCCAAAAAAAAAAACGACGTCGTTTTGCTTAGCGTTGAAAAACCCTAACCACTCTCCTTCTCCCCCAGTCTCCCGTGAACGTGTTCATCCGCCTCTACTCTCCTTCCTATCCTCGAGCCTCACTCTCAGTCTCCCGTGAACAGCAACCGGCAATGTCGCCCATCGCCTTCGCCTTCGCCTCGTCGTTGCCGACCGGAACTGCTGCCCATCACCTCACGCCATCACCGACATCTCGAGCAGTCGAACCCACGCCGAGCCACGCCATCTCCATTCTCAAGCAATATTAGAATTTCTAATCCTAATCATTTTCGAATTCACAAAATTATTGAAATTATTGCCTGAGAATTGAGATTGATATTGAATTACATATCTGACTACAGTTTGCAATTTACAGAATTTACGGTCAATTTTCGAATTGAGATTGAGAAGTGAGATTGTTTAAAGATCCCCTTACTCTCAATTTTCAAATTATTATTGCTTGAGATTGATATTGAATTATTATTGCTTGGGATTGCTTGAAATTGGTTAGCATTTACAATATTAGAATTTACAATCTGATTACATAAAAGATAGATGGTTGACAGAGAGGGAGAAATAGATAGGATAGGGTGGAAGAGGAAGGAGGAGAAGCGAGTTATCTGTGATATTCGATTCTGATATATAGAGTAGTCTTGCTAGTTACGTTAGGGTGAATGAGAGGTAAAAGTTACAGCGAATGGTTTGTAATTAATATAAAAATATATGCATATATGTAAATTTTAATTATTTTAATTAAAACGGTTTTAATTAGCTACATATACAATCTTTTAGTTAAGAAAGATATAAGTGTTTCATAATTCAAATGGTTTAAACAAAATTTTAGAGGATAATCGATCGTGAATATATATAAAGTCGATTAAGAATAAATGTGTATTATTTTGGTTAATCAAAATCTCGGCCTATATTATATAAGAGAAAGTTTAGAGGATAAATGTGTAATATTTTGGTTAAACAAAATTATTTGAACTGTTATTTTTATTTATTATTTATGGTTGCATATAGGAGATTTATCTTTGCAGATCCGATTTTGCTTTGTTTTTTTTTTTGAAGTGATTTTGCTTTGTTGTTTTGGTTTATTTTGGTGAATCATCTTCTCAAGTTTAAATTTCTTATGACTGAATTCAGAATGTTCCCGTGCAGAAGGAGAGGAAGATTTGATCCCCCATTCAGATGAGTATTCACCTACAGCAGTAACAAATTCTGAATTTGCAGAAGGAGATGGAGAAAGAGATTAAGAAGTTTCAGGATAAGGAGGAAATATTAAGAAACAAATTCAGGGGTTGCAGGATAATGATGAAAAGATGAAGAAAGAACTCTAGAAATCGCAGGATGAGGAGAAGCTTGGAGTGAATGGATCGGCTAAATTTAGATGTTGCATTCATTTAGTTTTGAAGGTTTAAAAGATGAAGAAAGAACTTCAGAAATCGCAGGATGAGGAGAAGCTTGGAGAGAACTGATCGGCTAAGTTTAGATGTTGCATTCATTCAGTTTTGAAGGTTTAAAAGATGAATAAAGAATTTCAGAAATCGCAGGATGAGGAGAAGCTTGGAGTGAATTGATAGGCTAAGTTTAGATGCTGCATTCATTCAGTTTTGAAAGTTTAGATGCTGCATTGATTCAGTTTTTTTGAAGGAAAAAAACCTTAAACGTGAGATACTTTTGATTAGCCATGGATAATTGTGTGGTTTAGATGCTGCATTCATTCAGATTTGTTTTCAAAAAAGATTTGTTTTAAAAAAAAACCTTAAACGTGAGAAGAATTTTAAACAATTTGAGAAGTAATTGGGGATTTATCCTGAATTTGCAGAAGGAGATGAAGAAAGAGATTAAGAAGTTTTAGGATAAGGAGGAAATATTAAGAAACAGATTCAGGGGTTGCGGGATAATGATGAAAAGATGAAGAAAGAACTTCAGAAACCCCAGGATGAGGAGAAGCTTGGAGTGAATTGATCGGCTAAGTTTAGATGATGCATTCATTCAGTTTTGAAGGTTTAAAAGATGAAGAAAGAACTTCAGAAATCGCAAGATGAGGGGAAGCTTGGAGTGAACTGATCGGCTAAGTTTAGATGTTGCATTCATTCAGTTTTGAAGGTTTAAAAGATGAATAAAGAATTTCAGAAATCGCAGGATGAGGAGAAGCTTGGAGTGAATTGATAGGCTAAGTTTAGATGCTGCATTCATTCAGTTTTGAAAGTTTAGATGCTGCATTGATTCAGTTTTTTTGAAGGAAAAAAACCTTAAACGTGAGATACTTTTGATTAGCCATGGATAATTGTGTGGTTTAGATGCTGCATTCATTCATATTTGTTTTCAAAAAAGATTTGTTTTCAAAAAAACCTTAAACGTGAGAAGAATCTCACGTTTTGAAGGTTTAAAAGATGAATAAAGAATTTCATAAATCGCAGGATGAGGAGAAGCTTGGAGTGAATTGATAGGCTAAGTTTAGATGCTGCATTCATTCAGTTTTGAAGGTTTAGATGTCGCATTCATTCAGTTTTTTGAAGAAAAAAAACCTTAAACGTGAGATACTTTCGATTAACCATGGATAATTGTGTGGTTTAGATGCTGCATTAATTCAGATTTGTTTTCAAAAAAGATTTGTTTTCAAAAAAACCTTAAACGTGAGAAGAATTTTAAACAATTTGAGAAGTAATTGGGGATTTATCTTAAATTTCCAACTTTAAGTGTATGACCGCCACGTGTCCCAGAAATGCAAGTGTTTTAGTATTATATTAGATATAGATTGTTAGTAAATGGGTAAAAATCTTAAATATAAAAATTGATTTAAAAGTTACTTAATTATAATTGGAAAAAAAATGCTACAATTAAGGGGAGGATGACACATCAGCAATGTCTTCTGTTTTAAAGTATTACTAGCATAGTACCCGTGCGTAACGCACGGGATTTGTAAAATATATTATATGTTATAGAAGATATTATCATAATTTATTTACATTATATATTAGATATATTATACTATTATAATAATATGAAAACAATATAGTAAAATAATATAAATTTGGATGAACAAATAATGTTTATATTATATCAATATATAATATATGTGGCAAAACGTCAATGTCTCACCTTCCTCGCAGGCTCGGGTTTGAGATTTGAAATGCCCGAGGCAAGATATAAAAATGTGGCCCTCTACTATTATTTTTTGTTGTGTTAATTGATTGGAAGGTAAGACCAAATAATTTGGTAGTTTGACTACATATTACACAAACTCTAGGTGAATGAAGCTTTAAGAACTTTTAGCTGGAGAGCATATAAAAATGTCGGAGAAGAAATATATTTTTAATAAACTTAAAAGTAAAAAAAATTGCTTCATCCGTCTCAAAATATATTTCGTTTTATTTTTTTGGCATGTTTTTTAATATGGTAAAAACTCTATAAAATATTATATTTTTATTGGTTTGTAAAAATAATATTATGCTTATTAATAATAAGTATAGCATTATTTTTACAAACTAATAAAAATTTAATATTTTATAAAGTTTTTAGCTCCTTAAAAACATGCTAAAAAGTAAAACGACCGATATTTTGATACAAAAGTAGTATAAAGTTTAGAGTCACCACTGCTATTTGAGATTTTTTAGCCTACACATTCAACAAACACTTGTGAATGAAATTTTCAGAACTTTGGGTTGGAGAGAACATAAAAAAAGATAGAGTATATTATTAAACTTAAAAGTAAAAAAATCATTTCGTCTCAAATATAGGCCATTTTATTTTTTTGACATGTTTTTAAAAAAGCTAAAAACTCTATCAAATATTATCTTTTTATTAGTTTTATTTGAGCATGTTATATGATTTGCAATGTCTAAATAGAAGCTTTATTATCATATATTAACCCAAAGCATGGATAGTTAGCTTAGTAAAAAAAATGAATGAAATCCTTTTGGATCTCTAGCTTGTACTTTCAATGCAATTGTAAAAAAAAAAAAAAAGAAGAGGATGAAAAATCATTAAACAAAATGGGGATTGGGAATCGAGCTCATAAGCTATTGATAATAAAAATCTTTAACTTGGATTCAAATTTTATGTTTCAAAAGAGTATTTATTTGCCCAAAATCAACAATAACCATTAAATATTTCATTTAAATACGAAATTTCAAATTATTTTAGGTTAAAGGAAACATACATACTCTAGATTATATATTTTTTCATGGATTTAGTTTTGTAATTAAAAAAAGATTGAAATTGAAATTGGAAAGTTTAAAAGTGCGGTTATAGTTTGAATTGGAGAAAATCTATAATAAAATCAAATATCAAATAAAGGTAATACAAATTAAAAGATTTCCTATTTTGTTAAGATTTTATGAAAAAAAGAAACAAAAATTTATATCAAGTCATTAAATTCAGATAAAATTTAAACAATTCCTTATTTAATTAAAAACAACTTGAGATAATTTTTAAGCAAAATTAATAGATTTTATATAGAAATTCTAAACAATTGAGTCAATATTTTCCTGATTATGTGTGTGAGTGCATGGTAGTTATCTTGTAAATAAATTATTAAAAAATTATTATAAATAAATTGTTTAGATTTATTAATTTAAGAAATAAATTAATTAGATTGTTTTACGTAAATTATTTATTAGTAATATTGACTCAATTGTTTTGAAAAGTATTACGTGTACGTAAAACAATCTAATTAATATTAAGTTTTCTATAACATTGGATCTTATGTATTTTATAGATTGTTTTACGTAAATAAATTATTTATTAGTAAATTAAAGTCATTCAAAAGAGTTTTGAAAATTATTTATTAGTAATATATTGATTTATTATTTTTTGGCTTTAAAAAATATTGGATGAAAAATAATATGCAAATTTGGTCAACAAATTCAATATTTAATTTAATAAAAATGATTTTAAGTATATTTATTTTATTGTTAGATTTAACTATATTATTGTACAAAGAGAAGAAGAAAATATAAAGTTTAATGCTTCTACTATGATATGGGTAAAAAGAAAATATAAATTTTAATGTTTTGCATGTACACAGAAATGTCTTAGGATGTATTTCATACATGAACAATGTTGAACTTGATTAATCCGGTGTTATCATATATATTGTTTTTGTCTTTCAAATGTAAGTATAAATTTGGAAGAAAAAAAAAGAGTAAGATATAGACACCAAAGAAAAATGAATTAAATGCAATACCCGATAAGCTAGTGATATATGAATGTTTATTGGGGGTGTTTTTTAGCGAGGAGAACACCAACCTTCAGCAACGTACGTTCGATCATGCGCGCACTCGATCGTTTGATAAACTTTGGTAAACATTAACAAATGAAGCAACACTCGTAGTCTCGTACACCAGAAAAATTTGTAAGGTCAAATCAAAATTTAGATTAGGTTAAATTTTCGTAATTAATTGAATGAGAATCTTGCCCAGCAAGTTTTAAAAAAAAAGATATGATCGAGAGACAATGCATATAAGGAGTTTACAATCTAATTAATGATATGAGATATATTTTTCTTTAATTATTGTGTCATTATGAAAAAACATATAATAATAATAATCGGAGGGAGTATGGATTAGTATGAATTCAAATTTTAAAAGAGGAAAAAAATTGATCTAGTAAGATTTAAGAAAATGATATAGCTTAAGAAATATAATTAGTTTAGATTTAGTATAAAATAAAAGGTAAGTTGGATAAGTAAAAGAAAATGATCAGTTAATTGGTTAGATAATATACTTAGGATTTGCATAATTTGTTTGGAGAGTTGAAATCTCGGTTTGCAAACACGATTCATTTATTTTTTATAATAAAAGTGGTCTTATCAATTTAAAAACGGGCCCATTAAAATTAAATATTTTGGCATTAATTAAACAATTTAATTAGTAAAAACCAATTAATTAAAAAGGTGAACATGTGTTTTAGTATTATATTAGATATAGATTGTTAGTAAATGGGTAAAAATCTTAAATATAAAAATTGATTTAAAAGTTACTTAATTATAATTGGAAAAAAAAAATGCTACAATTAAGGGGAGGATGACACATCAGTAATGTCTTCTGTTTTAAAGTATTATATAGATTATAAAAAAAATCATTTTAAAAAAATATAAAATTAAAGATCAATTATATTAGAAAATAAACTTTATGTTTTTTTTAAAACATGATTTTTTCCAAAAAAAAAATTATAAACATATAAATTTAAGTATGTGGAATGTAAATATATTTTTTTAATTTTTTTAATATAAAATTATACCCAAAATAATTTCGTGGTGCACCGTAGGGTGCACTGACTGTTGTAGAGGATCCACACTCGATTATATGACTTGCAGAAGTGAATAGCTAAGAGGTTTGGTGTCTCCACTTGTTGTATTGCTCTGCTTTTTTATTTTGTTTTCGTTTGTATGTATTGACGGGTCTCCGTCTGCCGACTTGTCGGCCATCGAGATTCAGGTATATCTGATCTCGAATTATTTTCTAATAAAAAAAAAAGGTTTGGTGTCAATAAAATACTAGGTGAATGTAATGCTCACATGAGATTTTGCACAAATTGAAAGCGGTCGGGATTATCTGTCCTCAAAGGGATAAGGGCTGGCTTTTTCCTCATTCCTTCCCAAATTTAAAGAAAAAATAACAAAAATTAAATTTAAAAAAAAAACTGAAAAGGGAGAATTTTGTGAGAAGGACATAGTGGGGGAAAGGATCGTAGATCCTCACCGCTCTAATTTGGCTTTGTTTTCAATTCGGTGAGGATCTGTTGTCCCCTCCCTCGTCCTATCTCCATGTCCTTCTCGCAAAATTTCCCCTTTCTAATTTGTCCCTTTTTTTTTAAATTTAATCATTTTTCTTTTTTCTTAAACTCGAGGATGCGGGAAGAAAAAAGCACGGGGGCCTGTCCCTTTTGGGACAGGTGATCCCAGCCGAAATCGGTGAGGATCTGTTGTCCTCTTCCCTTCCCTGTCTCCCAGTCCTTCTCACAAAACTCCCCCTTTCCAAATTTTCTTTTTGTCTTTTTTAAATTTAATTATTTTTCTTTTTTCTTTAAACTTGGGGATGGGGAGGGAAAAGCACGGGGCTCTGTCCCTTTGGAGACAGGTGATCCCCGCCGAAATCGGTGAGGATTTGTGTCCCCTCCTCCTTATCTCCTTATCCTTCTCACAAAATTCCCCATTTCCAATTTTTCTTTTTTAAATTCAATCATTTTTCTTTATTCTTTAAACTTGGGGATGTGGAGGGAAAAGCACGGGGCCCTATCCATTTAGGGACAGGTGATCCCGACCGAAATCTGTGAGGATCTGCTGTCCCCTCCCCCTCCCTAACTCTTTGTTCTTCTCACAAAATTCCCCCTTTTCAATTTTTCTTTTTTAAATTTAATCATTTTTCTTTAAACTTGGGGATGGGAAGGGAAAAGCACGGGGCCCTGTCCCTTTGGGGATAGATGATCTCGGCCGAAATAGGTAATGATCTGTTGTCCTCTCCCCCTCCCCGTCTCCCTATCCTTCTCACAAAATTCCCCCTTTCCAATTTTTTTTTCTTTTTTAAATATAATCATTTTTTTTCTTTAAACTTGGGGATGGGGGAGGGAAAAACACGGGGCCCTATCCCTTTGGGGACAGGTGATCCCGGCCGAAATCGGTGAGGATCCGTTGTCCCCTCCCCCTCTCGTTTCAATCATGCCCATAAACATTTTTGCACGATTAAAAATTTCACCACAAATCTCACAAGAGCTTACCACGATTAACACATGTTTTGGATGAGAGATTTGAAGGGATTTTTAGAAAGAGAAACAAAGGAAAGTAAATTAGGTGTTTGGATGAATGGTCAAGAGGAAGGAAAGAATCTCAAATTTAATAACTGTTCAATTTAATGGGATTTTACAACCCATCAAATGGTGGAATTTGATGGGAAAGTAAAATTCCTTCCCTTCACTCCATTTCATCTTTTTCAATTTCTTACCCCTTTCTTCCCCTAAAAAACTCAGATGTCAAACAGAGTGTTAAGAATGTTAATCATATGTAACAAAGCAAAAGCACAAAACTGTAGTTTTTATTATGGCCAAATTGGGTAGTTATACCATTTTAAAGTTTTTTTTTAGTAAATGTACCCTTGAAGATTTTGTTTTTGTTATGATAGATTTGCCCTTGATTTGATTGTAACAACTAATCGTAGAATCTCTAATTAATTTTAATTCCATTGACGCTCATCTCATTCCATCTACGCTCGTTCTTTTCCATTCATCTCTTCAATTAAGCGACACTCATCCCATTGCACCTTCCTTGAAGCACAGTGATTGTGAAGACATTGAAGGTTGGTAAGATTGATTTATTTGTTTATGTGATTGTAATTGTAACTTCCACGGTATAATAAACTCTAATTCGAGAACCCTAATTCAACCACGGGAGTTAGGCACCCCGATACAGACACAAAAACTCGTCATCACCGTTTGTGATTTAAAAAAACGACGATGCAGGGTAGATGAAAGAACGAAAATGTAGGGTAGATGGAAGCTTCAGGGAATCGATATCTTACCTACGGATATTGTATTCGCTTCTTGTTAGTTAGAGACAATAATTTAGGGTACAATAATCGTTATATATTTTTACAATTATTGTATGCTACTTTAATTGATATCCGTCTTTAGACTTCGGTCATTACATGAAATCATTCATTACAATAATTGTATGCTATTGTAGTTGGTTATAGTAATGGGTACAAGAATTCGTTCATTACAGTAAATCATTCATTACAATAATTGTATGCTACTTGATTTAGTTGGTTATAGTGATTTCTTGTAATACAACTCTACAAGACAAATGTGGGTATAGTAATGGGCAGAAGATTTCATTCATTACAGGAATTGATTACATGAATATTATTGTATTACAAGAGTGTGATTTCTTGTAAGTAACTCATGGCATTGTATTACATGAATATTATCGTATTACATGAATGATTAATATAATGTTTACTTTTATTGTCATATATTGTTGGATTGTATGTGGAACGTAATTGCCTTTTTTATATGTTGGAGTAACGTACTTTACCTGTAACCTAGAAAATTCTTGAAGCGGTATCCTAGAAAATTCTCCGTTGATAATAATCCATTTATCCATCAATCCGTCTGCAGTAATCTAACTAAGTAGTTTTTAAAAGGATAAAGTTTGTTAAAATATCTTCATCCACCAATCCTTTAAAAAAAGGATAAAAAAAATTTAGGATAGAATTTGATTTGTTAAAAATATCTTCATCATCATTCATTTAAAAGGATAAAAATTAAAAAGGGTAAAAATTAATTTTAAGGGTAAATAGGTAATATCCATTTTTAAAAAAGTACAATTACCTAAAAAAAATTAAAGGAGTACAATTACTTTAAAAAAAACTTGAAAATGGTATATTCCACCCAATTTCCTCTTTTTTTATAGGGCTAAGGTCATGTTTATCCGTTACTATTCAAGATACTAAAAATATTATTTTTTTATTAATCTCTTTCCGCCACATCAACATAGCATCCATTCTTTACTTTTTTCACTTTAACAATAGCATCTCTAGCATCGCACAACCCATCTTTTTTTAACCCATTCAATTTACGAACATACCCTTTTATAATAAATATTTCCAACATGTTTATAATATTATTATAATATTATATTAGTATTTACTTAATAAAATTTAATTATAAATTTATATCATTTATAAAATGAATAAGTAAAAGTATTATAATAAGTAATCGGGCACCGAACGCCCGAGAACCAATTTACCGAGGAAAATTACAATATAATTATATCGAAAGAAATCATTTTTTTCAAAATATGTCGAAACATATTCAAAATTGATGTCTATACGTAGAGAAAAATGAATATAGTATTATGATAATTTTTTTTAAAAAAAAATTACATTTTAAATAGCGAAAATGACATTATTTGAATGTAATTAAAATGTGTCAGATTAAATCTCGACCGTTGATTCCTTTCAATCTCATCCACTCATTTCCACCTCTAGTGAAAGCATGGCACGCGTCCTCCCCCCACATTTATTACACCCATTAACATTGATGCTTAAATAGCATCTCATAAGCATCCCTCTCCAGTCTCCCCCACCCTCAATATTTTACTCTTTTTTTTAGCTTTTAGCATCTTGAATAGTTCTCGTTAAAGTTGCTCTAAAGGAGTGATCCCAAATAAAGAAATTAGCTTTGATCAATTATTCACCTCTTGGTAACAAGTGGAAGGGGGTCGGTGAGCTTCTTATGCGCCATGGCCTTCTTGACAATGTTGTCCAAAAGCAAATCCTCCTCGAACTGCTCTCCTTGATAGCCACGTCCATGATCGAATGAATCCCCTAAAATGATGAAGAATTGGATCCATCCATCAAGCTAGGTCTTCGGTGAATCCCTGGTCCCTATAAGGGTTTACTCGGATCGGGGAAAGGGGAGGAAGAAGCGTGATCTACTCAGGAGTGGTTTAGTAAAAAATGCAATGGTTCGGCCGGAAAGGACTTACGATCATTCGAGAGGCCGAAAAGTTTGGTTTTTTTTATTAGGTAAGAATTCGAGGGTCGGACAAGCCTGAAACCTCGAGAGGCCGACAAAGTCGGCAGATGGCAAACCGTAAAAAATACAACGTAAAATAAAACCGGTGCAATACAAAAGTGGTAAGCAAGCATATCCAGAAGAACAAACAATCCTAATCCAATAACGTTGGGGACAACGTAGACTAAATCCGAAGCCAAGCGCCACCAAGACACCGCTGGCCAGCGGTATATCAGGAGCCCATGTGGACGATGAAGACGATCCTCCAAGGAAATTTCCGGAACACGGAGTCGCCTCGATGCACACCGCCTCGACCCCAGCCAGACCCGACATCGGGCGCCAGAGCCCCAACTCAGACTAGGACCGCTAAGAACACCCGAAAACGCCGCCGAGAACCACCCTTGCAAGACACACCAAAAGACCCTTACGAGATTTTGATCTAGCTCTTACGGGATTTGATTTTCACCCTTACGGGTGGATTTATATATGAATGTATATAAATGTAGTCAAAAATATAATTAAATAAATAAATGAAACAAGTTATTTATTTGTTTAATTATAGTTATAATTTTTTTTTTTGGAACTCAAACTTGGCGTGCAAGACCAAAGAGACAGCATGCACACCAAGTACTTTGACGGTTCAAGGGACACAATTGATGATCGGAAGTGAGGCCATCGCCACCGCCAGGCCACGACAAACCACCCGCAAGGCCGGACCGCAGGAGGCAGACACGGCTGACAGAAGAAGCAAGGAGGAGGAAGCCAGGGCGCCAGCGACACCACGACGACAGCACCGGGTACAAGGCGGAGCGAGGAAGAGATACAGGAACACCTTGAGCCCGGAACCACGCTGCCAGAGAGAATCCAAACTAGGAACCCAGTGACGTGCCGCCATAGGAGCCCAACCAAGTGGAACTAGGGGAGGCCACCATGGGAGCAAAACGAAACTGGGAACGCCCGGAGGAAGGAGACGCTTCTGCTCCACAAGTGCTTCTTCATTTTGTCATGCATTCTAAAATAAAGGTATTTTATTTATTTTTCAATCAAAGGGTAAAATAAGGGGTATTTTTGTCTTTCAAAAAATTTCAAACCGAAAGTTAACGAAAAAGGTTTGACAGGTGGTTCAATAAAAACATTTCGTGAATATGGGTGGTTTTATGGGGGAAAAAAATTATGAGCGTTTTTCATGAAAAAACAACATAATTTAGGGGTGATTTTCTGTAATTTACCCTTTATAAAAGGTATTCCATTCTTTTATGATAAAGAATGAGAAAAGCGGTTGGATGACACGTAACTTAGATACGGAAAATACTTATGATATGATTGAATGATACTTTCTTATTTAGGTTCTAGATGCAATTTGGTTTTGATCCTATCTCCGTTGCTTGGATTAATGAGTGCATTTCATCAATATCCTTCTTTGTATTGGTTAACAATGAATCTAAGAATATGTCAAGGTGACCCACTCTCTCCACAATCCACATCTATTCATCCTATGAACAGAAGTCCTTGATATGCTATAAAAGAAGAGTAATGAGAGCATAAGGTAGCTTAGTGAAAGGTGAAGATAGTATATGAAAATAGCATCTCAATATCTTAAAAACTCTTCTAAACTCCATTAAATATATTGATAATCACGAATCTTTTTTTATTCTCAGTGTACGATCCTCAATTGGGTCAAGCTCAATCCAAAGACCTCGCCGTGAAGGGGTAAGAGGTTATGTTATGCTTTATAATCTTAAATGTCTTTTTGATTCATAGGATGTCATGTCACATATAAGATGTAAACTATAGGTTATATTGCTCTTGTACGATAGTTTAGACATATAGTTGTTTGGGCTCAAGTTCGGACATTGTCATGGGCTTGAGAGAGGCCCAAACCAGCTCCTCAACCTAGTTTGTCTCTACTGATGTTGAGGCCTGCTCTCTTAAGTTGGAACGCGTCATTTTGCACTAGGGTTGCCTTATATAAGGCGAAATCCTAATTCGAGCTCCTCAGTTGCTGCTTGCTTGAGTTGGTAAGTCAATACAGAGACAGAGAGAGAGAGTTGAAGAGCCATGAGAGCGCCGAAGAGAATCCGTCATTGCAGAAGCTTCATCCAAGCTTCTTGAGTCCAATCTTTGCTAGATCCTTGAAGACGACATCTGTTTCTGGTGTCAATAGTCGTCCTGCCTTCATATTTTCTCCGATCCAAGATCTGAGAAGATCAGAGAGTTTTCTCTTGCGGCTCGCTTGTTGTTCATCTGCTTGTTGTCTTTCCTGTTCATATCTAGAGTAGATATATAGTTAGTAGGATTGTGACATGCAACCATTACTTGTAACATTGATCTGCTTAGTGGATTATCCTGGGGTTGAGTCTCTCCCTCCTGAGGTTCCGCAGGGTAGGTTCGCCGAACTGCGTCAACAAATTCTTGTCTCTTGTGTTGTTTTCGTTCGTTTACGTTTCCACATTTAGCTCTTTCGGTTCATTTCTTGTCATAGTTAGGGTTTTCGATTGAGTTTTACAGGTTAATTGAATCAATGCAAAGTTGAGAACGGCTAAAATGGAGAGGAATGGAATTAATTTGCTTCCATGGCGCATCTCAATGTGACATACTGATTTCAAAGGATAAATTCGCAAGTTACATATAAAAGAAATTTATTGGGCCTTTTCAGAAGGCCCATCAGAACTAACAGAAGCCCAATGGTGCCCAATTTAAGTTGTACTGTAACTTAATTTCTTGTTCCTAGCCACAAGGATAATATCATATTCATGTATTGTGTAGCCAATTCAAATGGGTCCCACCTTCAACTTGTCATCGTCCTTCATTGATAATGAAGCATTCGTAAGCTCCCCAACAGATTTCAGTGCCCTGTGGTTGTAAATGTGCACTGCCTGGCCACATTTGGAGCAACACAACACAAACGAACGTCGTGCCAAGGAAGAAGCCAATGTGTTCATTGTGCTATGCTAAAAGTCAAGTAAGTGCTTGTGTCTCAGGTGGTGTTCTAAAGCTCTTCTTGTGCAGAATGAAACACAGCATCGCCATAACATTGCTCATGATCTTGGCAGTCACAGCATCCCAACATTTTTCTTTGATTAGCACAACTTTCATTTTCACCTGCCACATAGCAAAGTCAGTTGTGCCATTGAAAGGTTTCATACGATAACTAGATTCACCCATTTTTCAAGAATCGAAAGAAATCGTACAGAAAACTCAGTTTAATACTGAATAACAGTAAGAAAGCAACAAAGCAAGATGAACTTGTTTTTCACAGAGGGCCAGTCTCTTCAAGAAACTTTCAGGGGCCACAAAAAACTCTAAGAAAGAATCTTAGAAAACGCAAGTAAACAATAATAGATCGAAAACTTGCAAGAAGATCAAGAATAACAGATCTACAACATGCACACAGGTCCAAAATCAAGCAATACTGAAAGAACAGATGCTAAATAGAACCAAATGAAATCTCTCGAGCATGAAACGAAAGATCAAGGAGTAACCATGCTCTGATACCAATTTGTTATGCGAATAACGAATAGATTCGAAGTTGGATATGCGAGTTCGAGGTAATAGCAAGATCGAGCAATGTAACAACAGAAACGAGACACCAGATTTTATGAGGTTCGGATCTAAGATCCTACGTCCTCGGGGCCTCAAGAGGCAGCCTTAATCCACTATATCAAGAAGATTACAAAACAGGGGCGAGTTTATGCGTACAAGGAAGATCTAAGCAAACAAGAACACAAAGCATATAACAAACAACGAAAAACGGGAAGAAGAACACTCCCTGAAAGACTCTAGATCTCGAAGATACAGATTCGAGATCCCAAGTCGGAAACCCCGGACAACAGAAGCTAGCACCACCGGAGGAGCTTCGCCTTTGCCAAAGAAAGAGCCGGAGAAGAAGATCTTCGCCGGAGGGAGCGACGATTGCACGGAAGTGGCTTGAGGAGCAAACCCTAGAAATCGCCAGAAGCTCTCTCTCTCTCTTTCTCTTTGGGTTACCTGAAGACGCCGACCACGAAGTGAGGAGCTCAAGTGAACATGATCGCTTATATAGGCTCTCAAGAGAAGCCCTAAGTGAAACGCTGAGCTTTGGAGCAAGGGAGGCTTCAAACCCTAGCAGTGCCGGGCTTAGCTGTCCAGTGGGCCAGTGGATCCAACAAGCTTGGGCCGAGTTCTTGGCATCATCTTGGTTAGGAGATCAAGCCCTATTGGGCTCAATTCAATCCAGTCCAAGATGTTAACCCCCAAGCATCTCTAGACCCAAAACCATGTTGTATATCCACTTAACATATGAATTCTATGCTATACATGAAATGTTACACTTATACATATAAACATAAACTTAGAGAAATATATATACAAATCTCAACAATTGCCCCTGTAGTTCTCTAAGTCTACACTGGGCAAGACAACCTAGTTGTGGATTAGAGGGTTGTGTCCATCGTCGGCCCATATACCTGTAACTTCATCAGCTATCAAGTTATTTCCTCCAAATGGAGGAAATCCCTGCAAAATAAGAATTTATCAACAGTTACAATCTTAGTTCCAAAATCTGCAGGGTTATGAGTTCCATCTATTTTCTTTACATGGATAACATTATCATCAACCTTTTCACGAATAAAATGGTACCTAACATCTATATGCTTGGTACGTTCATGATACATAGGGTCCCTGCATAAGTATAATGCACTTTGGCTATCTATATGCAGTGTAGATGTATAATGTTTCTTTTCAACCTCTTTCAAGAGACCTTGGAGCCAAATGGCTTCCTTGCAGGCCTCAGTGGCTGCTATGTACTCAACCTCAATAGAGGATAAGGCAACAATAGGTTGTTGTTGGGATTTCCATGAGATACAGTTACCTGCCCAAGTATAAACAAAAGCAGTACTAGACTTTCTATTGTCTTTATTTGAGGCATAATCTGCATCAACATACCCAAATAGCTCATAAGTAGAGCCTTGACCTGCAGCATATTTCAAACAAAGATTCACAGTACCAAACAAATATTTCAACAGATATTTCATGGCCTGCCAGTGCTTCTCAGCTGGATCAGACATAAACCTACTCAAAACACTTATAGCAAAAGCAAGATCTGGACGAGTGCATATCATTGAGTACATAACAGAACCAACAGCAGCATCATAAGGGATATTTTTCATTCGTTTTATCTCAGCAGAAGATAAAGGAGTTCTTACTTTAGTAAGATCAAGATGACCACCTAAAGGAACAGTATTGACCTTAACATCCTTAATATGAAATCTTTCTAACACTTTAAGCACATAATCAGATTGGCACAAATACATAACCTTTTTACTTCTGTCTCTTATGATGTCAATGCCCAAGATCCTTTTTGCAGGACCTAAGTCCTTCATATCAAAGTGTTTCTTGAGTTGTTGTTTAATCATATTGATTTTATCAAAAGATTTAGCAATAAGCAAGATATCATCAACATACAACAACACATAGAGAGGATCATGCTTCCTAGCATCTTTAAAATATAAGCAAGTATCATATTTGCTTCTTCTAAATCCTAGACTTCTCCTCATACATGTGTCAAACTTTATATTCCATTGTCGAGGAGACTGTTTTTCAGCCATATATGGATTTAATAACCAAGCAAGCATAGTCAGGATGAGCAGTGTCAACAAAGCCTTTAGGTTGCTTCATATAAATGGTTTCATTAAGATCACCATGCAAAAAAGCTGTCTTGACATCCATTTGTTCCAGTTCATAGTTATACACAGCAGACATAGCAAGAAGTAATCTCATAGTCTTGTATTTAATAACTGGAGCAAAAATCTCATTATAGTCCTGACCTTCTCTTTGAGTGAACCCCTTGGCTACAAGTCTAGCTTTATACCTTGGGGGATCACTCTTAGAGATGCCTTGTTTTATTTTAAACACCCATTTACAATCAATTAACCTAGCAGTAGCAGGTTTCTTAACAAGTTTTCAGGTGTTATTTTGATTCATAGAATATATCTCTTCTTGCATAGCACATTTCCAGTTTTTAGCATGAGCACATTTTATAGCTTGTTCAAATGTATCAGGAGTATATAAAGTGATCACATCAGAAACAATACAAGCAAACTCAACCAAATTACTGGAGTACTTTTTATTTGGAATAATATTCCTAGGTTCTCTATCTCTAGTAAGTTTCCAATCAGTTAAGTCATGCAATTGCACAGATGAACCAGTAGAAGAGCCAACAGCATAAGTATCAATCACAGACAAATTAGAAACAGAAGAGGTAGAGGCAGAAGAGACATCAGAAAGTGAGGGAGAAGATTGCAAGGTAGAAGAGGAAGAGGGCTCAGTTTTTGGAGCCATTTCACTACCTGTCTCACCATCAGTACTCACTTGCCCATCTGATTGGTGAGTTTGTGAGTGTGGTCTGGCAGTGGAGTATCCACTGTCAAACTCATTCTCAGTTTCACCCTCATGAGGGGTATAAAACTGAGTATTAGTATCTGGTACCTGCATTTGGTTAGTCTGAGAAGAAGATATAGACTTTTTAAAGTGAAATTCATCTTCTTTAAACACAACATTTCTACTTAAGATGATTTTATAAGCTCCAGGTTGTATAAATAATAACCTATAACCTTTAGTGCCATCATGATAACCAAGCATAACACATTTTTGAGACCTAGGATTCAATTTACCATCATTCACATGAGAATAAGCAACACATCCAAAAGGTCTTAAGTGACTAAGGTCAGGTTTTTTATTAGTCCATTTTTCATAGGGAGTTATAAAATCAATAGCAGAAGAAGGGGATCTATTTATCAAATAAGCAACAGTTACAACAGCTTCACCCCACAAAGTATGTTTAAGCCCAGAAGAAACCAACATGCATCTAGCTTTTTCAAGAAGGGTTCTATTCATCCTCTCAGCAGTTCCATTCTGCTGAGGGGTGCCAGGAATAGTTAAATGTCTTTTTATACCTTCATTTTTACAGTAGGAGTTGAACTCATTGTTACAAAACTCCAAACCATTATCTGTTTTAAGGCATTTTAGCTTTAAACAAGTTTCAGTTTCAACTCTAGTTTTCCAAACTTTAAAGTTTTCAAAAGCATCAGATTTATGTTTAAGCAAATACACCCAAACCCTTCTACTAAAGTGATCAATAAAAGAGATGAAATATCTCATGCCCCCTGTTGTGTCAACCTGAGCAGGTCCCCACAAGTCAGAGTGCGCATATTCTAAAGGTTGATTTGCAACATAAGAAGATGATTTGAAACCAAGTTTAGATTGTTTTCTCATTAGACAGTTTTCACATAAGTCAATATGAGAAGGTTTAGTAGAGATGATGCCCTTTTTAAACAGATTATCAAGACCCTTGTTACCAATGTGACCCAATCTAGAATGCCATAACAGAGAGTCACTCATGCTCATATTTTTCACAGAAATATCAGGAGCAGAAGAAACAGTAATATTGCACTCAGAAGCAACAACATGATATAAACCATTTTTCTTAATACTTCTAATAAGCAATTTACCATTTTTAAGAACATCTCTAACACCATTCTTAATTGTAATATCACATTTTTGGTCATCAAAAGTACTTTCAGATAATAAATTCCTTCTTAAATCAGGAACCCATCTAACACCTTGAATAATTCTTATCACACCATCATGCATTCTAAGAGGCACAGATCCAACACCTTTTATTTTTAAAGCAGAGTGATCACCAAGCAAGACTTCACCACAATCATACAGTTTAAGATCAGAAAACCATTTTCTATCAGAAGTTGCATGCATAGTGCACCCAGAATCCAAAAGCCAAACATCAGAATCAGCATGATCAGATACAATAAGTACTTCATGAGTATAATAAGAATTATTTTCAAGGACAGCAGATACATCAACAGATTTTTTACCAGCTTCTTTTTCATCCTTCTTTCTTTTATAACAGTTCTTTTCATAATGTCCAGTTTTCTGACAATATAAGCACTTATAATTTTTCTTTTCAGAATTTGTTTTCTCAGAAGAATGATTATTACCTTTAACAGGTTCTTTATTTTGCTCTTTGTTTTTATCCTTTTTATCCTGGTTATTCTTGTTGTTATTTTGACCCTTAGATTTAAACTTAGCTATAAGAGCTTCATTTTTAGCCTCTTGCTTAGTTTTGAACACTTTTAAGACATCATTCTTTTGAATAATAGATTCAAGAACAGCCTTTTTAGTCAGAGTAGAAGAACTAAACTGAACAACATCCTTAAAAGTTTCAAATTGAGGTGGGAGAGCATTTAATAGTAAAACACATTGGTGGGTTTCATCAATTTTATCTCCACACCTTTCCAAATCTTGAGTCATAGCAAGAAATTTATCCAGATTTTCAGGCAAAGAGCAATGTAAGTCCATTTTAAAGTTGAACAACTTGACAAGGAGATTTATTCTACTGGGAAGAGATTTTACCAGATAAAGCTCTTCAAGAGCATCCCACAATTTTTCAGTGGTCTTGTAAGAAATTACCTGTCTGGCCACCTCATCAGCTAGCCTCAGCATTATCTCACTGTGAGCCTGGAGATCTTTTTCTTCCATGACTTCCTTCTCCATCTTTTCTGGAAACTTGGCAGTCACAGCATCCCAGCATTTTTCTTTGATTAGCACAACTTTCATTTTCACCTGCCACATAGCAAAGTCAGTTGTGCCATTGAAAGGTTTCATACGATAACTAGATTCACCCATTTTTCAAGAATCGAAAGAAATCGTACAGAAAACTCAGTTTAATACTGAATAACAGTAAGAAAGCAACAAAGCAAGATGAACTTGTTTTTCACAGAGGGCCAGTCTCTTCAAGAAACTTTCAGGGGCCACAAAAAACTCTAAGAAAGAATCTTAGAAAACGCAAGTAAACAATAATAGATCGAAAACTTGCAAGAAGATCAAGAATAACAGATCTACAACATGCACACAGGTCCAAAATCAAGCAATACTGAAAGAACAGATGCTAAATAGAACCAAATGAAATCTCTCGAGCATGAAACGAAAGATCAAGGAGTAACCATGCTCTGATACCAATTTGTTATGCGAATAACGAATAGATTCGAAGTTGGATATGCAAGTTCGAGGTAATAGCAAGATCGAGCAATGTAACAACAGAAACGAGACACCAGATTTTACGAGGTTCGGATCTAAGATCCTACGTCCTCGGGGCCTCAAGAGGCAGCCTTAATCCACTATATCAAGAAGATTACAAAACAGGGGCGAGTTTATGCGTACAAGGAAGATCTAAGCAAACAAGAACACAAAGCATAGAACAAACAACGAAAAACGGGAAAAAGAACACTCCCTGAAAGACTCTAGATCTCGAAGATACAGATTCGAGATCCCAAGTCGGAAACCCAGGACAGCAGAAGCTAGCACCACCGGAGGAGCTTCGCCTTTGCCAAAGGAAGAGCCGGAGAAGAAGATCTTCGCCGGAGGGAGCGACGATTGCACGGAAGTGGCTTGAGGAGCAAACCCTAGAAATCGCCAGAAGCTCTCTCTCTCTTTCTCTTTGGATTACCCGAAGACGCCGACCACGAAGTGAGGAGCTCAAGTGAACATGATCGCTTATATAGGCTTTCAAGAGAAGCCCTAAGTGAAACGCTGAGCTTTGGAGCAAGGGAGGCTTCAAACCCTAGCAGTGCCGGGCTTAGCTGTCCAGTGGGCCAGTGGATCCAACAAGCTTGGGCCGAGTTCTTGGCATCAACTTGGTTAGGAGATCAAGCCCTATTGGGCTCAATTCAATCCAGTCCAAGATGTTAACCCCCAAGCATCTCTAGACCCAAAACCATGTTGTATATCCACTTAACATATAAATTCTATGCTATACATGAAATGTTACACTTATACATATAAACATAAACTTAGAGAAATATATATACAAATCTCAACATATATATATATACACACATTGTATTTACAGTAAGTATATATACACTATATATATGGTTACAAATATATATAAAGAGAAGTCAGCCCATACAATGTATATACGGTTACATTAAGTGTATATACAGTAGGTATATATGTGTTTATATATAAGTATGTGTGTGTATATAAAGTATAAAAATATATATATACAATGTATTTATGTAGTGTATAAAAAAAATTCGGTTTAACACAAACCGAACCTAAACCGAGCACAAACCGAACCGAAACCGAAAAATGAAAATTCTCGAACCGAAAGCTGATTTGAACCGAATCATGCACACCCCTAGTTAGGGCTTTGTGGTCTCTCCATGTTTGTTTTGATACCTTATTTTTCCTCCTAAGTTCTCCCAATTTGTCATGATCTTTTACTCCCAACCAAGTTTTGGTTGCAATCCCTAGTGCAATCACAAGGACAAAAAGACAAGATATGTGCAATCATAGACCCTTGAAATTCTCCCTTCTTTTTCTCGTGACTAAGTTTTGTGGGCCTCTAACATGTCTTTTTTTATTTATACTACTATTGTAGAAAAAGTTTGGACTAATCCACTACGTTCACCAATCACCACCATCAAGTCACCGTTATAAAATTTTAACTGTTTTAGCTTCAATTTAGACTATAAAATCGTCCTAGTAAGTCCAAGTTTTGCCTCTCTGAAACCACAATTTAAGTGTTATGTCTAAACATGATAAATGAATTAGTTGGAGGCTAATGTTTGCTAATAAGATTTTTAAAATAAAAGGCTGCATCTGCACAAGCGAGTTACATTACAAATACCTAAACAAAGGCACATGAAAAGCTTCATGACTTGGCCTTTTTTTGGGGGTTCTCATTTTACAAAGCCAAGATCAAACCCTGATGATCCATCCAACCACAACAAGAACAACTACTGGCGACCCTGGTGGCGGTGGTGGACACACTCCTGGGGAGTCATCGGAAACCGGTCAGTGTCAGTGCAGTAGTCATACACCAGGTGGTTAGCCCTGACCCACATCAGCTGGTGGCTCTGATGGACATTCAGCTCCGACACAACCGGCTCGTCCCACCAGTAGCGCTTCTCGCTGCCACTGCTGCACCTCTTCATGTTGTCAACTGCCGCCGTTGGGATAGGGCACTCGCACGCATCGATCTCGAACCCCCTGTAGCTTGCTATGAAGGGCGCGTGGGTCCAGTCTGTCTTCACCCTGCCCCCTTGGGTGGCCCAGTCATCTGCATTCCATATGGAGCTGTACACCCCCATGGCCTGGTCCTTTGGGTACGGTATCCCTCTGTGCTCTAAGTTGCTGTGCACACGTATGGGCGTCTCATCCACCAAAAACCTGCAAATTTAAATTATCCATTCAGGATATTTTAGCTTCATCCCAAACCCAACCCCTTGTTTTCACCATTTTGCACAAACCCTCCCTAATTTTAAGATTTTGCATTTAATCACCCATTATACTTATATCCATTACTCTGGTTTTCAAAGTAAAGGGTGATTTTGTACAAAAATGACCTAAATAAGAGGTTATTTTCTGATGTTTTCCTAAAACAAGAAAATAGGGATTTTTAAATCCAAATTTTTTGATTCCTAAGGTCTCCAAAAGTATACATGATTAACAAAGGTCCAAAAATTGGAGTTAACAAGTTTATACTAAAATCAATTGCTAGATTCCATAGCTAATTTTATATAGTCACACTACTAGGCTACTAGCTAGTAGCTACTATTGATTCATGTATGTTTAACCTAATCAGTAATCACATTTGGTTTTATATTCCAAGTTTCCAATTTAATTCCACCCTTTATAGCCATGCCACAAAACAAATTAAGGACCTCTCCTTTTTCTTCTTTTTTCCACTGCAAAAGTTTTTGATGGGTTCTCAGAATCTCAGACCAATAATTCATCACCCCCAATTCAAGGAAACATGAAAACAAAAAATTGAAAAAGACAGTAATTGAAAGATTAAAACTTACACAACTTGGCGCTGGTTCCACATGATGGAGTAAGTATGGAAGTCCTTGGTTGGATCAAACCAAAGGTTGAGCCTTTGTTCCCTGTTACCCACACCATTAACATACACATTGGTCTGAACCAGGTATGGTTCACCACTGGTGTTACCCAAGAACTCAAAATCAAATTCATTGTGGCGTGGGCCATCAGATGACATCTGCAAAATCAAGATGCAAGAACCATCACAAGAAACCCATTGAACTGCCATAACTCTAGTATGAATCACACACAGCAAATAAATGTATGGTAAAAATTAATCACCCTTCTCAGAACCAACAAAAAAGGGGGTCATTTTCAATGTCCAAGATTTTACCCCTTTTTTTTCCAAAAAAAAAAAAAAAAAAAAAAAAACGTGTCAGTGATTCAGTACAATAATTTGCTGAAGATGGGTCCAGTAGGTGAAATACTGTTACTACTGATTAAATGGAATTGAGTGGAGTGCCATAATTAATCAGTGGCAGAAAAAAAGAAGAAGCAATTGAGTGTAAGTTCATAATTCATCTTGTTTTTAATGCCATATGCTTTCTTTACTGATGTGAAATTGATGTCATTGAATGGTATGTTTATATGGGTTGGTTGTTTTCTTGAAAGAGTTGTAAATTGTAATGCATACATTCAATGAAAGATGAATTTTTTTTCAAAAATCAGATTTTGTTTTTTCCAAGAACTTACATAGAAGGCAGTAACAGTGCCAGCTGAATCACCCTCAACAAGCTTGATCTGAAGATTCACCTTCCCGTACATGTATTTGCTCTTTGATGCAAACCCAGCTCCTGAAATAACCCATTCACTCCATAGATTACATTACAGTTTGAAAGAATCAATCTTTTGTTGTAAAGATCAAATCTTTACTGATTCATAGTTGGTAAACCCAAGATTAATTTGTCAAGAGAAAACATGAATGGGTACCAGAAAAGTTGTCAAGTTTGAGCTTGAGGAGGTCCCCTTCATAGATGAAGTGGTCAAAAGCCCAGCCGGGCTGATACAGGTCAGTGAACTTGGATGAGCTCTCCACAGAACCCACCATTACACAGACAGCAAACAACACACACAGCATAGAAACCCTTTGAAAGGCACCACCAAACCCCATTTGGCCCTTTGATTTTTGGTTTCTTCTAGAGAGAATGAGAGAGAGGGAGAGGTGAGTAGCTCAGTGAGTGAATTGAAGCTTCTACTACTCTGTTGTTGGAGGGTGAAGGGGAGTGAAAGGGCTTTTATAGCCAACTATGGAAGAAGAGAATAGGGATTGTTTTGTGTTGTGGGGGTGCAAATGGGCCATTGTCCATTGGGGCTTGGCTTGCAATACAAGCCCCCTATCTATCCCTTGAAATCAGTACCAAGCAGGGTGTGGGACACGTCAGCTTTCACTGTGTACATGTCAACTGCCATGTAGGACATGGAGCCTTGTGCCTCAGCCATTGCCCAATACAGGATCCAGCTGTCCATGATTAATACTCCATCACCATCAAATTTTGGAAACATCACCAGATTTTATGTCTATGAATTGGGCTTTTTAAAGGGAAATTGTTCAATGCAGAAAATCAACAAGTGTGCTAACCATATTAGCCCATTTTTTTCATATATGGTACTTCAGATATAAGTTTGGATACAAGTATTAACATCCTCATTCAATCATTCACAAAGGAGTAGTATCTTACTTAGTACATCTTTTAAAGGAGTAGTATCTTACTTAGTAACTCGGAAATATCGCTAGTTTTTCACATGATAAACCCTTTACCGTACCCTAAAACACGCCTGATTTTTTCCCTTGATTTTAGCCCATTTGTGACATTCTTCAACTCCTACCACATTGAAGCTTGTTGATGATCATCACATTCCCTAATCTAAGCTCATTTATACTACTGACAACATAATCTCAATCTTTGAGGTTAGTACTTGGGAAATATCATACTCCAATTAAGATTAACCGAGATTCAATTAACAAGCCAATTGTGGGATAAAGGAAGGGAGAATCCCTGGAATGGAAGATCATCTATCACCCTATTCAAAAATCAAAAAAAATGTAGCCGTTACAAAAACAGTAAGACACACAAATTAAAGAGAGAACTGAAAAGGGAGGGTTCTAAATTCTGTAGTAATTGATGAGCTTGGATTAGCTGGAGGAGCGAGGGGAGTGGGGTTTTGTGTAGGACAGGTCGCTGTTTGTAAGGACGAATACAGGCTCGACAAAAGAAAAAGAGAAAATCAAGGACGAGCACAGATGATCCAGCCAATGGGAGGGCGCCACGTAGTACGAATCCAGCTGGAAGGTTATGTGTATACAGCTGTTAATTGGCTGGTGGGGGCTTTCATATTTTTTTTAAAAAAAGGTTCCCACTTTTGCTCGCAAGGAATTTAAATTTGCAGTGCCACTGGCTTTGGCTTTTATTCCTCTCGCTTGGGTTTGGGGTTTCCCATGCATTTAAGTTATTGATATTTGCATTTTTCCGTGAAGTGGTGAATATAAGAACATTTACTTTCCTCACAAATGCTACCTTCCAAATTAACTTTATGTTATACGGAGTATTACATAATGTTATGTCAAGCTATTCAAATGTATCACATTTATATATCATCTCCATTATCGAGTGTTATAATCTCCTCTACTTAAAACAAAACGCTGATCTTCGATTGGAGCGTAACCGAATATATTATCAAGCACAAAATCCGCTCTGATACCATATGTAATACCTGTGGTTTTAGAGGCGTCAACTCATACCATCTAGTTATCTTAGACCCATTGCTCTCACTTAAAACAGGAAAATAAACAAAAAAATCTCTTGTAGCTATTTAAATGTATGATTTTTTTTTATCAGGATTGCTAAATGCACCTCAGGATTTTACTACTTGTATTATAAAACTCTACTTCTTTTGAGACATATTTTTTTTTAAAAATAACCCTATGTTTCAAAAGGCTCGAAGATTTGTGATGCAAATAAAAAAAATTTGAGTGCAAATATTATCACCCGATTTTTGTACATATTTAATCTTAAGAGATTTAAGATGGGTAAATGGGTTAAACATGATTGGATAATAATATATACGGAGTAATTATAATTGCATTATAAGGATCTAAACACACTTAATTATCCTTATTTTAAAAAAAGAAATCCTTAATCCTAATTATAAAATTCTCCGCACTAACAAGCCAGCTTGCACTCTTTCTTTTTTCTTTCAACGTTTACCCTTTTTTTTCCTTTGAGTGAATTTAGTCACGTGTGTACTCTAGGTAAAGGGGTAGGGATTGATTTGATTTGAGTAGATGGAATTTTGATCATAGTTTTGCATGAAATAATCGTGTGGGTGTGCTCATTTTTATTCTCAAATGTCCAAGAATGAAGGGGTCTCCTATCTGCTACAATCAGTCACTATGTGCAACACAAAAATATTTAACATATTTTTTAATAATAAAAATATTATATACACGGTACATACCCAATAATATACATTTGTATATTTTTTTTCTTTTCAAATGATATTTTAATAAATATTATACATTTGTAATTTTAATATTTTTACAAATTATTTTATATTACAAAAGTATATAAATATATGTTATTTGACGTGTACAATGTAAATATAAGTTTTATAATTTTTTATTATTAGGAAATACTCAGTGTATTTTGAAACGGAGAAACTAAAAGATAAGGCATAAAAAAAAAAGGGAAAATGTAAAGTCAATCTTGAATTGATTAAAGTTGAGAAGCCGAATTTCTCACAAGATGAAGAAGATTGGAAATGGAGAGTAATGTGCAGTGAAAGGCTTGTGAAGGAAGTTTGGTTGTATATTAGGAGGGCCCTCAAATATGCATGGGATCGATGGCCTGTGAGTGTGGGATATGGACAAACTAACTTCAAAACGGGGAGAGACAAGTTCATTATTAATGCCATCCATATATGATGCCTGTGAGTGATCAGCAATAGTTAATGAAATGAAACCTTTCCCCCTCTACAAATTAATGAGCATCTCAAATCGTCAAATCCAAATCACATTTCAAACCTGCACAACAACTAGTATATCCCGTTTAGAACATGATTTTAGCGTTACATACAATATATTATATGCACTTTTTTTCCCGACTAAGTGGAAAGAGAATTTCAATATAACCCAAACCTCCTAAAGTGTTTAAACCAAACAAGATATGAAAAAGGGACAAGTGCGTGAAACATTTCAAATATGCATGTTATCAATTTTTTTTAAAAGAAAAAGGTAAAAATTCGAAATATCAGACAAAATATTGTCTGACAAATTAGATCGAGAGGTCGTATAAAACAATAGTTGGAAAGCCTGCGTGTGAGGTAAAAACAAAGGTGGCAGCATCCAGGATGATTCAGCAAGGCGCTGAAAATGAGAATGACTCATACAAAAGAAGACGTTGTGGGAAGCCAAATAGCACTAAGGGCTCGTTTGGTTAAACATGAGAAATAGACTTCTCGGGAAAGTAACTTCCCAGGATATGTATTTTTCATGAATTCTATTTCATGAGAAATGTAAAAAAAGTGTTTGTTTGGAAATAATTTCCCATGAATCAATTCCTATGTTTTTTTTGGTTAAACATGGAATTTTCATAGTAATTGGAGATTTTTTTATATAAAAAAAATAAAATTTAAAGGAGATTTGAGATAAGTGAATGGAGGAAGTAGATCTTACCTAACCCTCGTGGTAAGCTAACTTTTCCCATTTCATAGGAATTGAAATTCCTATGAATTGAAATTCCTAGGTTTTTCCATTTTCAAAAATCATACCAAACACATGTAATGAGGCTTACTTCCTATGATTTTGGACTTCCCGGAAAGTAGGAAGTTAACCAAACAAGCCCTAAATATAGATAGAGATCCTATTTCTAATATACATACTAATTAAAAATATTTTTTTTATTAGATAAGAATTCGAGTTTATACATATCTGAAGCCGGCCAAGCTGACAGACGGAAGAACTGTCTAAAAATCATAACAAACAACAATACATCATGGTGCTAACTCATGCAAACGCACTATACAAAAAGTGAAAACAAGCAGGCCTAAACCAAACAGGATGTGGTCGAACATGACGGACGAAGAAAAAAAAATCTTGAACTATAACAAGGATTAAAATAATTATTTTAATCCACAACTAAAAAATATCATAATTAAGTAATCAAAATCTTGCACTATAACAAGGCTTAAAATGTGAAAATATTATTTGTACACAAGCCTTAGGGTGTACCTTGTGCACAAATATTAGAAATCAAAATCTTGCACAAGTTTGGAAGCTAATTAGAAAAAAATAAATAAATTAATATAGTCCTTCATGTGTACTGACGTCAGTGATCCCAACGTTGTTGATACCAATGTCGGGGACACCGACTGTGCTGACGCCGACGTTGTTGACGTTGACGCAGTTGTCGCCAACGTTGATGACGCCGATGCCGGGGACGTCGGCAACTTTGATGACACCAAAGTTGCTGACGCTACTAATACCAACGTTGCTAGCGTCGATGTTGTTGACATCAACGTTGCCGATGCTAACGCTATTAGTGTTGACAACAGATTGCTTTCTAATTAATATTACCAAAAAAATTGCAAACATAAATCATAGCACTAACCATACAAGATAGGATTAAGAGAAGAGTGAAATCATGTTTGCTTCACAAAAAAAATGATTACACAATTTCACATAATAGAAACCACAAATATAAACACAGATGTTTGTTGTCATAAAAGTAAAAACGCTGACGCCGATGAATTGCTGACATGATTAAAAATGCTGACAACAAAATGTAATATTACTAAAAAAATTGCGAACATAAAAAATATTGTTGACGAGAAATTGGTGCTGACATGTACATGGTGTCATAAAATGAGCATGCGTTTGAAAGAAGGCACATCTGAAGCAACTAGGAGAGGCAACAATGAGCAATGTTAATTTGTATGTGAAAGAAGGGACCAGTGGCTTGCATATTCAGTATTTCATCTGATTGTGCAGTTTCCATCAAAGTTCATCTACACCATTTCAATGATTTAGCAAAAAAATCATCAGATATACAGAAGACAAACTTTAAGTAAGAATTGCTCAATTAAACTTTGGGTAAGAATAACTCAGATATGGGGACACAATATCATACCTTAAAGTCCAGCCCCTTCCTGATTATATAATTTATTTACCATTCCAGCAAATTCTTCGCTCGATCAACTATGGCGAAAGGCTCGTCTCAATCTCAGGTTTACCTTGGGGTGCGCCGCCGTCGTATCGGAGGCTCCAACGACGGGTTTGTCATCAGCGGATCCACCGGAGGAGCTACCGAGAGTGACGAGGCAGAATCGGTCGTTGATCCTGTCAAATATAATATTTATAACCATAACTAGCAAACTAGTATAATGAGGAAGCAAGAGGTCGAACCTACAGAGAGATCCTGCTTTGAGTGTATTTTTATGCTAACTAAAACAAATAAAGATATAGTTTCATGTTTCATAAGTATTAGGAAAGGTTAAAGTTGAAAAAGTAAATTAAAATAGTTTTTATCTTTAAATTTTAAAAATTATTATAAATGTATTTTTCTTGAAAATATAAATAATCCCCAAAATAAGTTGGGATTTAAATGATATAAAGTATATATTACCAATCTTTTGAAACTCTCAAAGTCTCAACTCAACCCATTGAATATATACATGTGTGCTAGTGGGTTACTTTTTAAGGAGTGAAGATTATTTTAAGGATTATATGAGGTGGAGATTATTATATGGGTTATGACTTATGAAGTGGAAGAGGTGGAGATATTTTTTTGGCGAAATTGAGTAGTTATACCCTTATTAATTTTTTTTTTGGTAAATATACCCTTGAAGATTTTGTTTTTGCTATGACAGATTTGTCATTGATTTGATTAACAACTAATCGTAGACTCTCTAATTAATTCTAATTCATTGACGCTCATCCCATTCCATCAACGCTCGTTCTTTTCCATTCATCTCTTCAATTAAGTGACGCTCATCCCATTGTATCTTCCTTGAAGCACGGTGATTGCGAAGACATTGAAGGTTGGTAAATTTGTTTTAGTTGTTTATGTGATTGTCATTGTAACTTCCATGGTATAGTAAACTCTAATTTGAAAACCCTAATTCAACCACGGGAGTTAGCCGTCCCGATACAGACACAAAAACTCCTCATCACCGTTTGTGATTTTCAAAAAAGAACGACGATGCATGGTAGATGAAAGAACGAAGATGTAGGGTAGATGGAAGCTTCAGGGAATCGATATCGTACCTACGGATATTGTATTCGCTTCTTGTTAGTCAGAGACAATAATTTAGGTTACAATAATCGTTATCTATTTTTACAATAATTGTATGCTACTTTAATTGATACCTGTCTTTACCAGAATTTGGTCATTACATGAAATCATTCATTACAATAATTGTATGCTATTGTAGTTGGTTATAGTAATGGGTACAAGAATTCGTTCATTACAGTAAATCATTCATTACAAGAATTGTATGCTACTTTAGTAGGTTATAGTGATTTCTTGTAATACAATTCTACAAGACGTCAAATGTGGGTATATAGTAATGGGTAGAAGATTTTATTCATTACAGGAATTGATTGCATGAATATTATTGTATTACAAGAGTGTGATTTCTTGTAAGTGACTAATGACATTGTATTACATGAATATTATTATTGTATTACAGGAATTGATTACATGAATATTATTGTATTACAGGACCATCCGTCATCTTGTTCGGTCATCTCTACGCTGCAAACTGGAAAAAGAAACAAAAATTCTTACAATAAAATCATTCGCACACAATAACTTAGGTTAGAATTGATCAATAAACGATTCTAATCAAATAATTTGAAGAGTAACGTATGTTACCTCACACCTGTAACCTAGAAAATTCTTGAAGTGGAGGTACCCTAGAAAATTCTCCGTTGATAATAATCTCTCCCTCTACCAATCCGTCTGCAGTAATATAAGTTATCTAACCGAGTGAAAGGATAAAATTTGTTAAAATATCTTCATCAACCAATCTTTTTTAAAAAGGGTAAAAAAAAAAATTAGGATAAAATTTGATTTTTTTAAAATATCTTCTTCATCAATCATTTTTAAAAAGGATGAAAATTGAAAAGGGTAAAAATTCATTTTAAGAGTAAATATGTAATATCCATCTTTAAAAAAGTATAATTACCTGAAATAAAATCGAAGGAGTACAATTACTTAAAAAAAATTCAAAAAGGGTATACTCCATCTAATTTCCTCTTCTTTTTTTTTTAAAATAATCCCGGCATAATGTGGTGAAGTTTTTGGTGGGAGAATGTTATTTTTTTCTTTTAACCATAAAAAAGATTAAAAAAAAATGTCATCATCTTTTGTCCACTCTCTATCGGTTAAACATCGTGTGGAAGCTTTTACGTGTTCTCCCGAATACCACACACAACTATGAGTCTATGAATGATGCTTCTAGCCGGCGAGAAAATGTTTTCCACCAACGAAAACTGCAAAAGCTTCGAGTTTCTCGTTTCAAATTTGAGCCTCCCTCTCCCTACTCTATTTTCCGTTTTTCCCTTCTCTTCCGATTTGTCTTATTAGTCATAGAAGATATTTACCAAAGCAACCCTAAAACCCGATTAGCGGCGAGGGTGAATAAGTCTGACGAATCGCCCCACCCTCGGAGGTGCTCCACCAACAGAGAATAGTATTTCAGAGATGGTGTTGTCTGGTCTGCCGACTGCCGAGGAGAAGAAGAGGCACTGCTACCAAGGGCATAATGTCTAAGAACTTATGGGTAGTAGCCATAGGTCCCTGGTTCGAACCCCGGATGGTCGCTATTTATTTACCAATTCAAGGGGTGGATAATGTCTAGGGTGAGATTCTCGCGCTCCAATAACCCTGAATAACCTTGACAATCTTCACCTCCCACCTTCGGCCACCCATTGCCAAACATATGGACCGTGTTATTATTTAAAAAAAAAATCACAACAATCCCCATTAATCCCTTGAGAAACGGGCTCGAATGTGTCGAATCCCTGTATTTTTTTTCTACAAACGCCACAACAATATTTTACATAATCTAATGGAAGAAATGAAATTGTAGAAAATGGAAGAGATTATATATGCAGGAGAGTGAGGGTTAATGCATTGATGGTAGCTTTACCAACCCTATCCAAGAATTTGAAGCAACTAATTTAGATCCAATCAAATTCGAAAATCTAACATCATGCGTTTTAACCTCGACCCATTTTTATCCGCCGATTCTTGAATGGAAATGAACATAAATAAAATCGACTCGACCCGTCCTTGATCCGACCTGAACATGACTCGACTAGTTTTTGTAATTACTTTCATTTTCTTATCTTTAAACATACTAATAATTTGTATTACTTATAATGAAACATAATATGACTAAATAGATGAAATATAATAGTAAACAATTAAGATAAACAAAAAAATAAACATTATTTTATAATAAAATTAATTATGACTTGACCGGACTCAGTCTTAACTTGAAATCTACTACCTCCGATCCAAAATGTAAGTCGTTTGACTTTTTAACACGTATTTTAAGGAGCTAAAAACTATATAATATATTAACTTTTTTATTATTATTTTTTTACAATTCAATACTTATTATCAACAAATATTAAGTTGTAAAAAAATAATTTTAAAAAAGTTGATATTTTATATAGTTTTGGCCTTCTTGAAATACGTGTTGAAAAGTCAAACGACTTATATTTTGGATCGGAGGGAGTATTTTAATTCGAACATATACATATAATGAGACCCGATATTAATTAAACCGAAATACAGTACATAATATACCAAAATTCGAGCGGAGCAACTCGATTACCACCTCGATGTAGCACTGTAGCAGTGGTGTCAAAACAATCCCATTCATTTCCCCTATTTGATTGGTTTCTACTTTCTATAGTGGGTAAATATGGCTTTAACTCCAATTCCGATCAAACTGCCAGCTGGATACAACACTTTAGTTACTTGCAAAATTTAATTCTACCAAATTCTTACCCCCCTTTTTTTCCCTGACATGGAGAATTGAGCCCATTAACTTTTGTTACTCCTTTTTACACCAAAAAGTATTGATAATCATTAATAAAATCTCTAATTTAAATACAGTACTCTAGGCTCTAGCTAGTAACAAATTTAGATAGATAGATAAATACGTGTGCAAAATCAGTTATTCTGATTAAAAGTAATTTTTGATTAATTTATTTTTTTTTAATACTTTTTATAGATGATTAATTATATTTTTATAAATGAATAATTATGTGAAAATAGATGAATAATCATGAGAAACAAGCGAATAATTTATGCGTATACGAGATGATATTTGTACATTATATGAATTATGTACACCTGAAACTAATATATATAAAAGTAATTATATGTACAATGTGTCCAATGTGTGTGTATATATATAAGAGAAATCGCAAAAAAATAAAAAAGATTATAAATCTTTACTTGTTATGCCTATGAAAAACCGCAAAATATATAAGAATTTGAAATGTTTTTTTATTTGAGAGACAACGCCCGTCCCATTCCATGAGAGAAAAGGACAGTATGGAATTAAAAAAAAAAGTGAATCCCATAGAAAAATTACCCGTGAACATGGGATGATTCCATCTCATCCCACGTCCACCCCTAACTTCGAGCAATGTATCCCCTTCTCTCCTTGCTAAAAAACCGTCAATTGATTTCCTTGCCCGGTTGAATATATGAGGATTTTGGGTTATTTATGCTTTGAAGGGTAATTGTTATGAAGAATATGTGATGTTGTTAGTCATCACATTTCTCTATTTTCTATCTGTTTTCTATGCTACATTGTGGTCATGTAATAAGCTCCTGCACATTCTCAATTTTCTGCATTTTGTCCTTTAGCAGCTTAGACAATTGTAGCAATAGAATGGCTTAGCCAGCTGTGCTGTAGAGCACACTCTTGTCACGTGAGTGACCTTTGCTCAGGGTATATAAGCACCCCATGTAACCCTTTCTGGATTTGTAGGGTTTTGGGATCTGTTCCCCACAGAGAAAGAGGCGGCCACACCTCATTTTCCTTCTTCTGCTGTGTTCTTCAATGGAACAGTAAATGTTCCTTTTATTTTGATCAAACCAAACCCAAATGATCTTAAGCACTTAGTGTGCTACATTTTCAATCCAATTTACAACTCTTATCATGGTATCAGAGCTTGATGGTTAGCTCGATCAATCATTGCTTCTAGCTGAGCACAGAAGTTGATGTTCACTCCACCGAGAAACAACACTGAGATCAACAGCATTGAAGGAGACATGGCAGCTCAAGGTAATCCAAATGACCCTCTATTCTTATCAAATTCTGATCATCCAGAAGCCCAACTTGTTGGGGTTCCATTTTATGGCACCAACTTCATGACATGGAGTAGAGGTGTGACCATGGCTTTAGGAGCCAAGTGTAAACTTGGGTTCATTGAGGGAACCTGTGTGAGACCTGCTGCAGAGTCTGCAAATTTGCAGAAATGGATCAGATCTGACTATATGGTCCGTTGTTGGATCATAAACTCCATGACTAAGAACATAGCCGAGGGGTTGATGTTTGATAGCTCCACCAAACAGCTTTGGGATGAGCTCAATGAGAGATATAGTCAGACTAATGCTCCTTTGATTTATCAAATCATGAGGAAACTTGCTAATGTGTCACAGGGAAACATGTCTGTCTCTGACTTGTATAACAAGTTGAAGAAATATTGGGATGAACTCCAAGTGTTGGAGGGAGTCCCTGTGTGCAGTTGTGGTGTCATAGCCACTTGCAAATGTAACTTGAGTAAGAAGTTTGAGGAGATGGAGCAGAGAAACAGACTTATGCAATTGCTTATGAGCCTAAATGATAGTTTTGATGCAGCTAAGAATCAGATTCTGGCTACAGATCCACTTCCCTCTGTAGGGAAGGCTTATTATATTTTGCAACAGGTGGAGACAAGCAATGATCCCTCAAATGGGACTCAATCTGGATCCTCAGAGACCAGTGCTTTTGCTGCTATGAGAGGTGGGTCAGGACAGCATGGAAACAGATCTTATAGTGGGAATCAGAAGTCTAGCCAACCCTCAAATGGATCAATTGGGAATCAAACAGCAGGAAAAGACTGGAGAGAGATCAGAAAGCAGTTGAAGCTTCAGAAAAAAATGCACTCATTGCAACATGAATGGGCATACAGTTGAGGAAGGCTTCAAGATACATGGGTATCCTGAATGGTTCAAAGGGACCAAGGAAAGAGAAAAGACTGCCAGTACTCACAGGGGTTCAGTCAATGCAGCAGGCTCTATGAATGGGAGTGCTCAGAATAGTCCTATGGATGGTCTTGATGGCTATGATGCAGGGAATCTAGACACAAGCATGGTGAATGCTGTGTATCAAGAGATCATGAAGAAGATGAAAGGAAAATCTGAGAGTTCCTTTGTAAATTTTGCAGGTAAGGTCTTACCATATTCAGCTAACATAGTTGTAGCAAGTAACTATGTAAAAGACTGGATCATAGACACTGGGGCCAGTGATCATATGATGCCAGTGTGTGGCAAATTTTTTGATAAATCTAGACTTGCAAGACCTGTGCATATAGGCCTCCCTGATGGGTCTGTTAAAGTTATTACAGAAATGGGAAGCCTACAGTTGACAGAGAATTTAGTTCTCAATCATATATTGCTTGTTCCTGATTTCCAACATAAGCTGTTGTCTGTGGGAAAGCTACTTGATGAGAATGATCTGATAGCTCACTTCACTCGGTTATCTTGTTTGATTCAGGACCCTGGAACTCAGAGAGTTGTGCTCAAAGGAATCAGGAAGCATGGATTGTACAGAGTGTTGTCTGATGATCAAGTACAAGAGTGGGAGCAGTTGAAGCTAGTTGACAAAAACATTAAGAAATGTTTTGATTATTGCCTTAGCAGTTGTAATAAAGTTAGCACATACTTGAATGTTATGCATGCTACACTGGGTCATAGCTCTTTGTCTAAGATGAAACATATGCAGATTACTAAGCAGTTGAATCTTTCAGATTTGAATTGTGAAATTTGCTCTCTATCCAAGCATCATAGGCTCCCCTTTGAAAGGAGTAACAGCATAGCAGACAGGCCTTTTGATCTAGTTCACATGGACCTATGGGGTCCTTATAAAGTGGCTACCTACAATGGGTTCCATTACTTCCTTACTGTTCTTGATGATAACACTAGAACCACCTGGACCTTTTTGATAAAAGATAAAACTCAGGTATTCAAGCTCATTTGTCAATTTGTTGCTTATGTTAGAACACAGTTTAATAGCCGTGTGCAATGCTTAAGAAGAGACAATGGAACTGAGTTTGTCTCTAAGCAATGCACTGAGTTTTGTGCTTCAGAAGGGATAGTTCATCAGAAAAGTGTCCAATACACCCCACATCAGAATGGGAGGGTGGAAAGAAAACATCGCCATCTTGTGGAGATGGCCAGGGCCTTAAGGCTACATGCTGGATTACCTCTCAAATTTTGGGGTGATTGCATCCTAACAACTACTCATATAATCAACAAGTTACCTTCCAGTGTGATAGGTTGGGAAACTCCATATGAGAAACTGTTTCAGAAAGGAGTGAGTTACGATGAGATGAGAGTTTTTGGTTGTCTTTGCTATGCCAATGTTCCTCACAACATGCAGGATAAGATGAAAGCTAAGGCCAGAAAATGTGTTTTCCTTGGCTATCCACATGGCCAAAAGGCCTACAAAGTGTGGGATCTAGAAACCAGATGCACCTACACCAGTAGAGATGTCATCTTCCAAGAGCATTATTTTCCCTTCAAGGAGGTTGAACCAACTTCCCTACCACCTGAACACACCCCTTCTCACACACAACTGCCCCCTTGTCAACCCTGTAGATGATACAATGTATCATCCTAATGCATTTCAAGCACCACAAACTACCACCTCCTCACAAACCAACTCCCCAATCCTCAATGATCATGTTCCAAACTCAACTTCAGAAAGTGCCTCATCCAATTTACCAAACTCTGAAAGCACCCAAAACCAAGTAGCTAAGTTTTGGGTGCTTTCAGAGTGGCAGCAGCAAATGGATGGCCAATCCATCAATTGGATGTGAACAATGCATTCTTGCATGGTCATCTAGAAGAAGAGGTTTATATGCAACCACCAGAAGGTTTTGATCAGGCTAAGATGGGTCAAGTTTGCAGACTGAAAAAGTCAATTTATGGTCTGAAACAGGCCTCAAGGCAATGGAATCTTGAGCTTTGTGGCTTCCTGACAAACTTGGGCTATAAACAATCTATGGAGGATTATTCCATGTTTGTTAAAAAGGTCCCAAAAGGCATTGTGGTGGCTCTTGCCTATGTAGATGATCTACTCCTCACAGGAGATGATTTAGCTGTCATTGCAGACACAAAGAAGGCCTTACATCAGGCCTTTACCATCAAAGATCTAGGGGAGGCTAGATATTTCCTGGGATTGAAAATAGAAAGGAACTTGACAGGCATTTATTTGCATCAAAAGAAATATGTCCATGACATATTGAAGGATTGCTCTATGTTAGAGTGCAAACCATCTCCTTTTCCCTTACCAAGAGGTTTGAAACTTTCTACAAATAGTGGGACATCTCTAAGTGATCCAGAAGTCTACAGAAGACTGATTGGGAGATTATTGTTCTTAAATTTGACACGTCCTGATATCTCTTATGCTGTTCAACACCTCAGTCAATTCATGACTGATCCAAGAGACAATCATTATCAAGCTGCCCTGCATGTTGTCAAATATCTTAGAGGAACTGTCTCAGTGGGATTGTTTTATCCAGCTTCCACAACCATAGACTTCACTGCATACTGTGATGCAGACTGGGGTAGCTGTCAGTTCAGTGCTAGATCATTAACAGGGTTCTGTGTTTTCTTGGGTAATTCCTTGATATCTTGGAAAACAAAGAAGCAAAAGACAGTTTCTTGTGAATCACATATAATAAAATCTAATATAACCAAATAAATGATGTTTAATAGTCAATAATTAAGATAAACAAAAAACAATAATCTTTTTATAATAAAAACTAATTGTGATCCGATTTGACCCAACCCGAACCCGAAATCCATTTGATCAGAACATACCCGACCCGAACCCGATTAACATACAATATACCTGATATATAACCTGATCCGACATATGACTGTACCTAAATGGGTATACCTGAATCCTATCCAAACAATTCAATATCACCTCTAAATTGGACGATAATTTATTAATAGGACTCACTTAATGGATGGTTTATTATAATTTTCAATTAAACAGGTGGTTATATACAAACATTAAGGTTTTTTTTTTAAATTTAGCCAGTTTCTTGCCCAACATATTTTCTCAATATGACTTTACAAAAGGGCGAGTCCAACATATTTTCTCAAAATGCTTTGCCAAAATACAAGGGGCGGGAGCTAGAGCCTCCCAAGGGGTGATGCCATGCCAATTTCTTAACATATTTTTTCTCAACATGACTATTTAGTATTTACCAAAATGCATTGCCAACATACAAGGGGCAGGAGCCTCCCAAGCCGGGGGAGTAGCACCCCCTGCGCGAAAAAAAAACAAAAAAATTAATTTTTTTTACATATATTTAGTATATTTAAGGTAATATTATATAAGATTTTTAAGTAATATTTGCAATAAAAATACTATCTAGCTCAATTGATAAAGGGAAAGGAAGGAAGAAAATTAAATGGTCTTGGGTTCAAATCTCAATCCCCTCAATTTTTATTTGTTTTATTATATCATTATTTATAGATTTCTTTTTATATTTTTAGTTTCTCTAAACTATTTCAATTATAAAATATCATGTCATATGTAAATTTAATGTTTTCCTTTAATATTATTTTAAAAGTAATTCTTCCTGATTTCTTTCTAATATTTTTTTGTTTCTCTCAACTATTTAAATAAAAATATCATAAATAAATCACAATTTTAGTATTTTTTTTTTCAATATTTTTGTAAATATCTTCTCAATAGGTATAAAAAAATATTTCATGAATTTTTTTTAACACCCCTAAATTTGATCCTGGCTCCGCCACTACTCCCAAGGGATATGGGTAATGCACCACTCCCTAATTTGATTATTTGTTGACATAGTAAATAGGAGAGAAATTTGGAGTAATATGATATTTTATCGAACAAAGCTATTTTTAGTTTGCAAACTCCATGGAATAGTGCATTAGTGCAGGGCAGAAGGATGTCAATTCATCCTACTGGTATTTCATTATATGGCGGGCATGTGTAATACTGTATATATGTACTGTATGGTGTATGATGTACATGGGTAGGTGAAGAAACCAAAGCTCGATCAAGCTCGAAAATGGTGGAAAACAGAGAAGAGAGAATGAGAGAGGAAGAGGGAAGAAAAGCTCTGAATTTTTGTTATTATTGATCAACTGAAATCTGTTACATGAAGTGCACTATTTATAGAGTTTGAACACTTTCTTGCTGTAACTAACTCTACTAAGATTGTATAACATCCAACATCCCTCCTCAAGCGCAAAGTGATGAAATCAACTAAGCTTGAAACAACTTTAATTGAGAGCATAACTTTGAGAAGAGAAGGGGCTTGCAGATTAGTCGAATGACAGTATGGGAACATGAGTAATACCAACATCCCTCCTCACCCCGGAGTGGGAGAGATAAGCTGCAAGTCAGGTAACAACTTGTTGTGGCGAGGACCATAGAGGGATTTAGTGAAGATATCTGCAAGTTGGTCAGTAGTAGGGACAAATGACAAGCTAATGAGGCCTTCCAGCAACTTGTGGCGCACCAGGTGACAGTCCAAATCGATATGCTTGGTGCGCTCATGGAATACTGGATTGCGGGCTATGTGGATAGCTGCTTGGTTATCACATTTGATTGGGATAGGGATAACATCAGTTACTCCCAACTGATGGACCAGGAGAGAGAGCCAAGCTAATTCAGTGGTGAGGCGTTTGAGAGACCTGTACTCAGCTTCATCAGACGATAAAGACACAATTGATTGCTTCTTTGACTTCCAAGCAATTGGACAACCACCAAATAGGATGAAATAACCACATACAGATCGCCTGGTGTGTGTGCAAGCTGCCCAATCAGCATCACAGTAGCCTTGGATTTTTGTATCAACTCTGGAATTTAAGAAAATGCCTAGATCAGGCTTACCCTTGAGATACCTCAATGTGTGAAGAGCAGCTTTGAGATGATCTTCAGTGGGGTGCTGCATGAACTGGCTGAGAAATTGGACTGTAAAGGCCAAGTCTGGACGGGTGTGGACAAGCAAATTCAAGAGGTGTGGTGACAGGAAGTGAAGAAGTGCAGTTGAATTCATCAAGGAGCTCTAACAAAAACTTCTTTTGGCTTAAGACATATCCCTCATTCAGTTTAATGAACTCTATACCAAGGAAGTAGTGAAGAGATCCTAGGTCCTTTATCTTGAACTGATCATCCAGGAATCTCTTGAGTCTACCTATCTCAACACTGTCATTGCCAGTCAAGAGAATGTCATCAACATACACAGCTAGAAATACCATTTTTTTCTTCAACCTTTTTGAAGAAAAGAGAGTGATCATTTTGAGAGTGCACATAGCCTTGAGAGTACAGACACTGAGATAGCTTGGCATACCATTGCCTTGAGGCCTGTTTGAGACCATATAAAGATTTGTTGAGTTTGCAAACCATAGAAGCTTCAGGGAGCACAAGACCTTGAGGTGCCACCATGTATACCTCCTCATGAAGATCTCCATGGAGAAAAGCATTGTTGACGTCCAGTTGCTCAATTGACCAATGTCTTTTCAAGGCAACAGAAACAAGAGTCCTGACAGTAGTCATCTTGACTACAGGAGAAAAGGTCTCAGTGTAGTCCACCCCAGCTCTTTGAGTGAAGCCTCTGATCACCAGTCTTGCCTTATGTCTGTCAATGGTTCCATCAACTCTCAATTTCAACTTGAAAACCCATTTGCAGGTGATTGGCCTTTTGCCAGGAGGTAGATGAACAAGATCCCATGTCCTGTTGAGATCCAAAGCAGCAAATTCTTTGTCCATTGCCTCTAGCCAAGCAGGATTTTGAGCTGCCTCATGGTAGGAAGTAGGTTCCTTTGCAACAATGAGGTTAGCAAAAAATTGATGATCATTCAAGGAGATAGAACTGGCACAGACTGAGGGTGGAGAGGGTAAAATGGAAGTTATGGTGTGAGAACAAGAAGAAGCACAAGCATTGGTGCAAATGTAATCCTGAAGGTAAGAAGGAGCATGATGTTGCCTGGTGGATCCGCGGGGAGGTACCAACTGTGGTTCAGGAAATGGGGCAATTTGAGTGTGGTGCTCAGTAGGGATCATAGGAGGATCTGGTGGGGGCTCAGGGTCTGAAATGGGGAGAGGTAAGGTGACTTCTGGTGGGGAATCCAATAAGGGGAATACATGTTCATAGAACACCACATCCCTTGACACAAAAATGTGTTTGGTCTTAATGTTCAGAAGCTTATAAGCTTTCTTGCCAAAGGGAAACCCAATGAAAATGTGAGCTTGAGCTCTTGGTTGAAACTTGTCCCTTCCCCTCTGTAAAGTAGATGCATAGCATAGACATCCAAAAGGTTTGATATGGTTGTATGAAGGAGGTTTGGAAAATAATACTTCAAATGGGGTCAATCCTTTCAACACCCTTGAAGGTGATCTGTTGACAAGGTATGTAGCCATGAGGACACACTCTCCCCAATATTTCAAAGGCAGGTTAGACTGGAAAAGCAAAGCTCTCGAGGTTTCCAAAAGATGTTTGTGTTTTCTCTCAACCACCCCATTTTGTTGTGGTGTGTAAGGACAACTGGTTTGATGAGTGATGCCTTGAGCCTTAAAAAATGCAATTGCCTCATGACTTGATCCTAGTTCAAAGCCATTGTCAGATCTGATAGTTTTAGGTGTGCAGGAGAAATGGTTTTGGATCATTTTGATAAAAGCTTTCAAAGTAGGAAAGGCATTGCTCTTGACACTGAGCAGATGTGTCCAAGTGCAGCGAGAGAAATCATCCACAATTGTCATGAAATACTTGTAGCTATCATGAGTAGCAGTGTGATAAGGTCCCCACAGATCCACATGCACCAATTCAAAGGGAATTTTTGAAGAAATTTGGCTAGTAGGAAAAGGTAGCTTGTGATGTCTGGCCTTATGGCAGATATCACATGGCTTATGTGGTTTCTCATGCACTGTAATGTCAGGATCAATGATATGAACAAGTTTATTGAGTTTATTAAAAGGCATGTGACCAAGTCTGATATGCCACAATGAAAAGGGGTCCAACATACAAGCAAATGTTTTGCTAGAATGGGAAATACAGTCAACTGAAGGTAGAAAAGGAAACTGTAAAAGTGAGTTTGAGGCCATGGATTTGTCTTCTTGCTCAGAATGTAGCAGGTACAGTCCTCCCTGGTTCTTACCAAGAACCAGAGGCCTCTTCAGAGAAGGGCCCTGCAAGGTGCAAAGTGTGGAGGAAAAATCAATTTGGCATTGTAATTGATTTGCCAATTTACTGACAGAGAGCAAGTTAAACTTGAAATCAGGGACAAGCAAGACATTATGTATGATTAGGTTAGGCAGGAGTTGCACAGAACCAAAGGACATGACTGTAATTCAAGCAGCATTAGGTAAAGTGATTTTGTGAGTTCTTGAAAGAGGTTTTAGGGAAAGAAACTGGTGTTTGTTTGAGCACATATGATCAGTTGCGCCAGAATCTATAATCCAAGTTTGATCATCAAAATTTGAACCACATGAAGCATTGAGACCATACTTCAAATAAAAAGTCATGACAAAGGATTCAATACCTGCCATGGTGCATCCTGCCATGGGAGATGGCGCTGCTGAAGGTGAGTTGTGTCCAAGCAGAAGTCGCAGTTGTGCACATTTTTCAGCAGTGAATCCAGGTATAGGAGATGAGTCATTCTCGGTGGTGACACTTGCAGCAACCTTTTTCTTCGATGGTCCAGCAGGAGTGGAAGGTGAGTTGGGATATCCAATGAGCTTGTAGCAAAATTCCACCTTATGCCCACGTATGCTGGTCTCCTAGTTGGAATGGTCCCTTCCTGCTTTGGCTTGTGCCCTTGTGAAGACATGGTCGATGAATCTGGAGCAATCTGGTGATTGGACTTCATTTCCCGCTGCTTCTCCTCCTGACTGATCATCGCATAGGCCTCTGCAACTGAAGGCACTGGATTCATCATCAATATGGTGCCTCGCACACCTGCATAACTGTCATTTAGAGCCATCAACAACTGAATCAATTTCTGTTCTTCAACTTCTTTACGAATTGCGGCATTTGCATTGCAGGCACAGACAGTCAAACTCTTCAACGATCTTTCTTCCTCCCAGAGACGTCTGATCTTTGTGAAGAAGGTGATGAAGCTATCATTTCCTTGAGAAATGTTACACAGATCTTTCTGAACAGAAAACTTTTGCGCGAGATTCGTTTGTTCGAATCTTGTGCATAGATCAACCCAAATTTCAGATGCGAGTCCAATTTGGATTATGCTTTCAGCAATTTCCTTGTTGAGTGCATTTATGATCCAAGAAACAACGAGATCGTTGCATCGATCCCAAATCCGGCGCTCCGGATTGCCAATTTCCGGTCGCTGTACCTCTCTAGTGATGAAAGCGATTTTGTTCTTCGCTGAGAGTGCGATCAGCACCGATCTCTTCCACGTGCTGAAACCGGATCCATCAAACGATCTTGAAACTAGAACCATCCCTGGATTGTCCGAAGGATGGATGTAGAGCGGATTCTGAGTATCCATTATCGGCGCCTGATCGGCTACGAGATCTGCAATCTCTTGAGGAGGAATCGCCATGGATGCAAGCTGGAAATTCAAGCGGAAGACAGAAAAGAGCGTTGCTGCTCTGATACCATGAAGAAACCAAAGCTCGATCAAGCTCGGAAATGGTGGAAAGCAGAGAAGAGAGAATGAGAGAGGAAGAGGGAAGAAAAGCTCTGAATTTTTGTTATTATTGATCAACTGAAATCTGTTACATAAAGTGCACTATTTATAGAGTTTGAACACTTTCTTGCTGTAACTAACTCTACTAAGATTGTATAACATCCAACAGTAGGCACCTCCCTACTAAGTAGGAGTACCTCCACCGCTCCATCTAAATGATGAATGATCGATTTGTTTGGTTTCATGATGAGGTTCAAAGTGTTGTAACTTGTAACCCATCATCATCATTAATCATTCATCATGGGCCATACCTATTTCCCATCATTCCTAAAGTTTCACCTTCATGCACTCCAAAACTTTATGCATTGGGGAAGGGCATGTATATCAAGCACATATGCTATATTTATTTAAATGTGCGGATTTTATATCTATTTCACTCTTTGAATGATACTTATAATTATTATGCTTCGAAAAAAAAACCTAACAGATCTTGAATTCTTTCAATATGTGTAACGGATCCGTTCACATGATTTTTTTCGGAAAAAAAAACGAGTTTTAAAACTTTTGAAAAAAAAATATATATTTACACCTGTCCACTCTTTTAAAAAAAAAAATTATTTTCAAATTTTAATATCAACGGATCTATGATCCTTTTTGTATTATTTTTTGAAATTGAAGGAATTAATTATAACTAGTACTTTTCCCGTACCTTGTACGGGTGAGTATTTTTCACCGCTTTAGTTCCCCCATGAATATATTTTATTTGAATTGTTATCATGCTATCAATTACAACCCCTTTTATAATACAATAACACTTACAATCACACACAAAAGTCTCATAATTGATCCGAGGAAAAATGAAAATTATGTCATCAAACGTACAGAATGATGGGTTTATTAAACCCAATTTTTCGAACCTTGTTCGAGTTTTTTTATAATATTTTCGGTCGAATTTGACGTATTAAATAAAATATCTGACACGTCAATTTTCTACTAAAATATTATCCACGCTTCTTGTCATGATGTTCTTTAAAATTTTCTTTTCTTGAGATGATCAATACTTCAAATTTGACAAAGAATGGTAAATCAGCCGCTTTCACGCATGTCCTAACATCCGTCCTAATTGAAGGCAAAGAAAAGAAACCTTATATATTTTTTGTTTAAGAAAATTAAGATTGGATGCTCTTAAGATATTTTATCTATTACACACATCCACTATTCTAACTAAACCCTTCAAGACCGCCTAGACCCCTGTCTAAACACTTGAACTCGCCCCGCCGCCAAGGCCCTCAAGGTTGTCAAACCCGCCTAGACTACAGAGACCCGCCATGAAATCCGCCTACACCTCGCCTAGACTCGTGAGCCTACCCTACCGCCAAGCGTTTTTTAGAACATTGCACACACCATGTCACACCTCTTAAATTGGTCAAAATAATAAAACAATTTGATAAAGATACCTAAAGTCGAAATGTATAAACCCTATATAGCTAAAGAATTAAACAAAGATATTTAGTGTGTGTTTTTTTATAATGTCTTAGACCTTTAATTAGAAAGATGTACTCTATGTTTAAGTATGAACCCTAAGAGGCCAAAATATTTTAAAAAATACGTTATACTTCTCAAATTCGTGTAAATTATAAATCAATTTCAATACGACCCACTTTAAAAATTAATTTTAAATTCATTTCCATATTTGAAATATTAAATATTTAGATGCATTTCATCGTACACTTTATGGACGATGATTAAACCCATCAAGTCACAATTTATAACCTTCTATTTCACTTGAATATCATCAATATCTTATGATAAATTTGATCAATAATTTATAATCTTCAATTTCACAAATTTCATAAATGGAGTAAACAGTTTATGCATTGCTATCTAAATATGTTTTGGGAAAAATATTTAGATAGCAATGCATAAACCGGGACCACAAATATATGATAGGTTGAGCATCGAATATTTTAGGGGTTTTTTTTTCTCATTTTATTTAATATTGAAAATCAATTTTCATAACCACAATAAATTTCACACTATGCTTGTGAAATGGGCTGCAGAAAATAAATGATTTATGTTTTTACTCGTTTTAAGGTGATGTGTAAAATGTGAGAACATTTGAAAAAGTACATAGTAAGTTGATTGAAGATTGACCACGTGCAATCTTAGAATAGATTGTGAAGGAAGAAATTGGTTGGAGGATTGTAATGTTTAGGAAACACGCTTGATGATGCCAGTTGAAGAGAAAACCCTTGCGAAGAATTATGCCAAAGCCTCTTACATATAAGGGGAAAATGATTTTTTTAATCCTATTATATTTCATGATATATTAACTCTTAATTTAATTGTCATTTTTTTCCATGGTTAGCCTATGGAACGAATGGAACAATATCAATATTGTGTGCTATGATTCATTTTAAGACCATGTTTATTTTCACCGAAGTCCAATTACATTATCACTTTCAAATGACTTTTTATTTTCTTTCTTCACGGTCATTTTGTATTTCATGACACTCTTGTGATATTATCTGCAAAACCTTTTGAAGTGTGTTATTGATTTAATTACGGTCATGATTATTTTCATAATATGGCTATAAAACACCAATAAAATTGAAAAATTCATGAAAAGTAGATTGAACCATATAACTTCAAACCAAAACTAATTTACTCATCTGATTTGCCCTCAAAGTTGGTGTTTTTTTTTTCCACAAAACATCATTAAATTTTTAAACGTTCGATTGCCACATTGAAAGTTTGGCCAAACATCGACGAAATTACAAGGGATGTGCATAATAATGATGGATTATAAGTTCTATAACGCATTGTATCGAACTCCAATTGAATCTCTTCTAATATAATGCATTGTAACATAATAATGGGGGTGAGAATGAAGAACAGAAGGGATGAGAAGAAAGAGAGATTAGGGGATGGGTAAAGTGAACATTTTGATTATTAATTGGATGCCCTACAAATACAATCAATAGGTATTTATATCCTTTAACCTCTAATGCTCTAATATCTCCATAGGACCCTATACTAACCAGGACATTACACTCCTTCCCCCTTATGAAAGCTTTGTCCCAAAGCTTAGTGAATTTAAAATGTATATCTAACAAAAAAAAAAAAACTATTGTTGGACAATAGACAATTCCAATGAAGGTTTCCTTATGACAGTACTAACAACTCCACATAGGTCAGCCTCTTTCTTCATTTGCAGCAGCCAACATGAGCCCAATTTCCCCAATTCAGCAGATCACTCACACCCCCAATTGAAGAAAAAATTCCAGGATCAAAAAAATTCAGCAGCAACTATGTGCCTTTGATGAACATAACCATTTGCAACAATCTCACACGCAGCAGCACCCAACTGTTGAAAAAATTCAGCAGTAAATCCAGTACGTGGTAGGCTGTATCACCTAGACCCCAAGAGTACCCATCCGTTGCAGCTTCACAAAGACTCCCCTTGTAGTGCTTCCAACACAGCCCATGTTTGTCTAGACACACTAGCACAGCACCTCCTGTGACAGGAAACTTCCTTACTGATATCAGATTTTTTTTTAACATACTGCACACAAACACATTCCATGACAACAACCATGTACTTCCTGTGTGTGACCACCTAATTGTCATCAACTCCATTTGTTTCCAGTAAAAAACAAATTTGGATGACAGCAGGTTGCATCTCCACTTTCTTGAGCTCCATGACAGCAGGTTGCACACAACACAGCACATACATGACAACATAAATGTCATTTCTCCACCCGAATCAAAAATCAAAGTGACTGCAGGTATGGGTTTCTCAGCTTAGACAACCAAGTTTATTCCTGGATCAAATCCGACTTCCATAGCTCGAACCACTTGAACTTCAATAACAACAATACTATCTCGTCCTCTATCAAAGGGAAATGACTTCAACCCATTATCTATGAGCTTGAAATCAAAGTTTCGATCTAATATAAACTGTCCAACATTGTCACTTTTGGCATACATTCCTCCTGAAGCAAAAATTAAAATGCCCAAGGACACCTCTCGACATCCCCATTCAGTACACCAGTAGACATATTTTTTTATCCATTTCACAATTTCCACCCTTTACAACCCTGGTTTTACCTCTGTCATAAGGCCAAGACACCACAGTTAACTCTATACCATAGCTCACCAGAAATTTCTCATCGATTCTGGCAGCCAACATGCTACCCTTTCTTTTATGCATTTTCTCGAACACCTTGCGTGCACTAAGATTCCCCAGACATTCAATTGAAATCATTCTAAAATCAGTCAGCGCTATCTTCATCCCATTAAAATTCTCATGATTTGCACAAGTAGTTTCATCAATTCCAACAGATTCTGGTGATGCAATTTCATTATCGCATCTATTTAGGGGGTTGAAGGTTACCTTAGCGAAATTCGTCACGTGTCCGGCTCCTTCAATTTCAGAAGAGAATTCATTGGTGATGATGGATTCCGATATCTCTACCAGAGTTCCTTGAAGTGTCGGCGTTCGCTGCCCAATCTATTCAAGCTCGCATTCATCATTGCGAACCTTTAGTGTATCGACTGAGAGTTGTGACCCGTCTTTGACAAAATCCCTGGAGGAACACTCCAGTTCTGGTTCTTGGCTTGGATTTGCGATCTCTTCAGCTTCCAATTCATTATAGTTCTCGACACTTGAAGAAGCCCCTTCAATTTCCTCAAGAGTTGCGCTTCCTTGATCTATCGATGACGAATCCATTGAAATCGCCAAGAACAGCTCCAATTTGCAGCAACCCGTCGTAGGGGAGGAACCGTCGTAGTGTCACCCTTCTCGGCGAGTTTGTCCCCTCCAGTACATCTGCTTTGTCTCGCGCGATCTCTCTTTCCCGGCCCGGCCCCAAATCTCCATATCACGAATTCTGAACTTACATCGACCCCTCTCCAATCGTCTTTCATCCGCCCTCTTCTTCAGCAGACCCGAGACTCCTCCCTCTTCTCCGGTGGAACCGAAGCTCGGCACCCCTCTCCCTCCTAGCAATGCCTCCTACTCCATCAAAAATCTGACGGTTTCCAAACCTAAACCCTAAAAAATTGAAAACGGAGGGTGGATGGCTTCAATTTTGACGGAGAGTGGAGGCGCCGGTACCTGGGCTTGGCTTTTCTCCGCCAGAGTCGTCGTCGGGAGCAAGATGTGAGGAGGTTAGATCTGGTTTTGCGAGAGGCGGTCTTAGAGAGAGAGGGTTTTTCCAAGAGAGTAGAGCATAATAGTTCTTGTGGCGAGGAGGACGTGGTTATTGAAAGCGGTTTCTTAATTTTGTAAAGGTAGGACACGTGGCTCATTCTTTTACAAAGAGTCTGCTTCTAAAATAATAAGTATAAGGGGTGGATTTTTTTGTGTTATATTTTAAAATTGTCGTACTAAATAAAATGGATCCTAAATTCGTACGTATAAATACATTTAACACTTACACTCGGTGCACATAGCAATAAATGTTATGGAGCATATAATATATGTTTGGTTACATAGATACATGGGTATTTCTGTAATAAAAGGGAAATAAGAAGGGAAATTCTCTAATTGCACTTCAGATCTTGTTAGAAAGGTTGTTAGGCGTATGTTTGTAGGAGGGAGTATAAATTAAAGTTCCTCAATGTAACAGAACACTTCTTGATGATCAATTGGTTTGAGTTTCTTCTTGGAGAGCTTAATCATGGTTTTCCTCCATTGATGGCGAGCTTAGCTTGATAGCTCACCACATTTCCTCATGGTATCAGAGCGTAGGAACTAGATCTGCGTTTGGAGAGCTCCATCTGAGTTCATTCGTTGCTTCCGCTTACAATTTCAAGGTGTTTTTCGTTTTTCGGTGTCGATTGTGATGGCAGGTCGTGGATCTCCATTGATTGGGAAGAGCTCAAGATCTGGTGCAGACAGAGGTACTGGAGGTGCTAGGATGTCGCCTCCTAATCCGAATCCGAATGTCAATCAACCACCACCAGTCCGTCCGACGGCTCCACCTTCGTTTGGAGGACTGCAATTTGGGGAATTCAATCAGCAGTTTAATGGAGCTCATGTCAATCCCTTGTATCTGGCAAACTTAGATCATCCTGATATGACACTTATACTCGGTGCTTCTAAAATAAATAAAATGGATCCTAAATTCGTACGTATAAATACATTTAACACTTACACTCGGTGCACATAGCAATAAATGTTATGGAGCATATAGTATATGTTTGGTTACATAGATACATGGGTATTTCTGTAATAAAAGGGAAATAAGAAGGGAAATTCTCTAATTGCACTTCAGATCTTGTTAGAAAGGTTGTTAGGCGTATGTTTGTAGGAGGGAGTATAAATTAAAGTTCCTCAATGTAACAGAACACTTCTTGATGATCAATTGGTTTGAGTTTCTTCTTGGAGAGCTTAATCATGGTTTTCCTCCATTGATGGCGAGCTTAGCTTGATAGCTCACCACATTTCCTCATGGTATCAGAGCGCAGGAACTAGATCTGCGTTTGGAGAGCTCCATCTGAGTTCATTCGTTGCTTCCGCTTACAATTTCAAGGTGTTTTTCGTTTTTCGGTGTCGATTGTGATGGCAGGTCGTGGATCTCCATTGATTGGGAAGAGCTCAAGATCTGGTGCAGACAGAGGTACTGGAGGTGCTAGGATGTCGCCTCCTAATCCGAATCCGAATGTCAATCAACCACCACCAGTCCGTCCGACGGCTCCACCTTCGTTTGGAGGACTGCAATTTGGGGAATTCAATCAGCAGTTTAATGGAGCTCATGTCAATCCCTTGTATCTGGCAAACTTAGATCATCCTGATATGACACTTACACTCGGTGCTTCTAAAATAAATAAAATGGATCCTAAATTCGTACGTATAAATACATTTAACACTTACACTCGGTGCACATAGCAATAAATGTTATGGAGCATATAGTATATGTTTGGTTACATAGATACATGGGTATTTCTGTAATAAAAGGGAAATAAGAAGGGAAATTCTCTAATTGCACTTCAGATCTTGTTAGAAAGGTTGTTAGGCGTATGTTTGTAGGAGGGAGTATAAATTAAAGTTCCTCAATGTAACAGAACACTTCTTGATGATCAATTGGTTTGATTTTCTTCTTGGAGAGCTTAATCATGGTTTTCCTCCATTGATGGCGAGCTTAGCTTGATAGCTCACCACATTTCCTCATGGTATCAGAGCGCAGGAACTAGATCTGCGTTTGGAGAGCTCCATCTGAGTTCATTCGTTGCTTCCGCTTACAATTTCAAGGTGTTTTTCGTTTTTCGGTGTCGATTGTGATGGCAGGTCGTGGATCTCCATTGATTGGGAAGAGCTCAAGATCTGGTGCAGACAGAGGTACTGGAGGTGCTAGGATGTCGCCTCCTAATCCGAATCCGAATGTCAATCAACCACCACCAGTCCGTCCGACGGCTCCACCTTCGTTTGGAGGACTGCATTTTGGGGAATTCAATCAGCAGTTTAATGGAGCTCATGTCAATCCCTTGTATCTGGCAAACTTAGATCATCCTGATATGACACTTGTCTCTACCTTGTTTAATGGTCTAAATTTTACGAGCTGGAATAGGGGTGTTAGGATGGGGTTCGGCGCAAAGGCTAAGCTAGGCTTTACATCTGGTGGTTGTGTCAAACCTGATGAATCTAGTGACGACTATGAGAAATGGATCCGCGCAGACTATATGGTCATGTGCTGGATATTGAATTCCATGACTAGCGAAATCAGTGAAAGTCTTATGTTCGTGCAATCATCCAAAGAATTATGGGATGAGATTAAGGATCGATATTCTGAGTCAAATGATCCTCTGATTTACCAACTGCATAAGGATCTTTGCAATTTGAGGCAAGAAAATATGCTAGGTGGGGCTTATTACAACAAAATGAGGCGAATCTGGGATGAGTTGCAGGTTCTTGAGGGAATTGCAGCTTGTGATTGTGGAGTTATGTCGCAGTGTAGCTGTGGTGTGCTTAAAAAGATTGCAGAAAAGGAAACTAGGGCCAAGGTTATGCAATTTCTTACGGGCCTTAATGATGGATATGAGAACTTAAAGAATAATGTTCTCACCAAAGATCATCTTCCTACAATCAACAAGGTGTTTCAGTTGGCTGTTCAGGTTGAAAGTGGTCGTGGTGTGTCTACCACTCCTCCTAATGGTGCAGGTGCTTTAGCTATAGGGAGAAATTTCTCGAGTTCTGGAAAGTCTGATTCCAAAGGATCATTTGGACAATCATCTCAGCAAAAGCAATATGTATCTTCTTCGTCTGATCAGTCTAAAAGGGATTTTAAGAAGGCTAAGTATGACAGATTCTGCAATTTTTGCAAGGAGAAGGGGCATACCAAAGCCTATTGCTTCAAGATTGTGGGATATCCTGATTGGTTTAAAGGAACTTGTCCCACTGGAGATGGGAAGTTTATTGCCAATGTGGAGTACTCACAAGTAGATCATCCTCTTGAAGGCAATGGGAAGCCTGATCCTTGCATGGTAAATGCCATATATCAGGAGATTGTTAAACCGATGAATGACAAGTAGAAAGGTGAATGCTATATGGTTGATCTGTCTACTGGACAAGCACTTATCAATTTTGCAAATACACTTAGTTCTTCCTTTCTTATTGGTTCTCATAAGTCTGATGTGAGGGACTGGATTGTGGATTCGAGTGCAACTGATCACATTTCATTTGATAAGTCCATTTTCATTGATATGAGACATCTTGATAGACATATTATGCTTGGGTTGCCGAATGGAACAACTAAGATTGTACAATGTGCTGGCAGTGTTTGCATTTCTGATAATCTGCAGTTAGCCAATGTGTTATATGTGCCTGAGTTTATACATAATCTCTTATCTGTTTCTAAGATTCTTAAGGATAAGAGATTGGAATTTAAGTTTGATGGAGTATCATGTACCTTGCATGACCTTACAACTAAGGGTCAGTTGCTGCAAGGGCATGAAGATCAAGGATTATACAAGCTAAGAGCTGCAGAAAGAAGTACTGCTAGTTTCACTCAATTCCATATTGAGAATTGTAATGTTGTTGTCAGTTTACAAACCTTGCATTCTAGACCTGGTCACACATCTGTGTCAAAGATGAGACACATTGATGATTGTAATAAGGGTGACATAGACAATTTTACTTGTGACATTTGTGCTATGACAAAGCATCACAGATTACCATTTCAGAAAAGTGATTCAGTTGCTTCTAATTGTTTTGATTTGATTCACATGGACATATGGGGTCCATACAGAGTTCCTTCTTTATGTGGAGCTAAGTACTTTCTCACAATTTTGGATGACTGCAACAGAACTACATGGGTTTATTTACTGCAAAATAAACTCCAAGTATATAGAGTCATTTCTGATTTTTTGGCAGTGGTTGAAACTCAGTTTCATAGAGGTGTCAGAGTGGTAAGATCTGATAATGGGACTGAATTCACTCAATCCTCTTTCAGAGAGTTGTTTGCTGCTAAAGGGATTATACATAAATGTTCTACTCCTGGTGTTCCTCAGCAAAATGGAAGGGTAGAATGCAAACATAGACACCTTATTGAAACTGCTAGAGCCATTAGGCTCCAAGCTGGTTTACCTATTGAGTTTTGAGGTGAATGTGTGTTGGGAGCTACATATTTAATTAATAAAATGCCATCTCCCATCCTTCATTGGAAGACTCCATTTGAAATTCTATATGAGTCTCCTCCTGATTACACAAATCTCAGAGTCATTGGCTGCCTTTGTTTTGCTGAGCTCTGTACTGCTTATTGTAACAAGCTGGGTGTCAAAGCTAGGAAATTAGTTTTCCTTGGATACCCACCAGGCCAGAAAGCCTATAAGGTTTTTGACTTGTCTTCAAAGAAAATAGTTATTTGTAGACATGTCATATTTCATGAAAATATTTTTCCATTTAAGGATGGCACATTGCTTCCTTCCTATAAGGATTGCAGGGTTTTTTCTTCCTGTGGAAATAATGTTTATCTTACTGAACGTGCTTTGTGTACTCAATTTCTTGCTGTTCTTAATACTTCTATTAAAAATCCTTTATCTATCCATTCCATTAGAGATATTAACACTTTGACTCATAAAGCACAGCTTATGTATGAACTACAGCAGCAGCAGCTTCGGCAACAGAGGACTAGATTCGACCAGACCTCTCAAGGTCGCAGGTTTGTTCCCTTTAACCCTTCTAGTCAATCTAAGCCTTCTACTTCTAACCCTTCTATGCAGCAAAAGGGAGTTTCCAACTCACCTCAACATGGTTATCAGGTTGAAACTAGAAGAGTTGCTGCACCCTCCACAGAGCGCAACAAAGTTATTCGCTGCTTCACTTGTGGTGATTCTGGGCATGTCTCTCGCAATTGCCCTCAGAAAAGGAAGGTTCTTCTCAATGATTTGGCAAACCATTACTATGAGGAGGAGGCTGTTGAGGACCATGTAATTTCGAGTGAAGTGGAGGAGGACCAGCCGTCTGAGCCTATTGAGGAGATCGATAGTTCAGAGTACGACAACTTGCTTTGCATTATTAACCGGCGGGTCCTACACATTCAGGAATCTCCCATGGCTGATCAAAGGGAGAACATATTCCACGCTAGGTGTTTAGTTCGCGAAGCTACCTTAAGCCTCATCATCGACGGTGGGAGTTGCTGCAATCTCATCAGTGAAAAGGTAGTGGATTTCCTCCATTTAACTACTACTCCTAGAGCTACTCACTATGGATTAAATGGCATTACTGATGATGGTTCTGATATAATGGTCACCAAACAATGTTTAGTTTCCCTTTCTATTGGAACATATCGTGATAAAATATTATGTGATGTTGCTCGCATGGATTGTAGTCATATATTATTAGGTCGTCCTTGGTTATATGATCGTTCTGTTCTTCATGATGGTCGTGCGAATACATATGCTTTCACTTTTGATGGGAGGAGAGTTACTCTCCTATCCCTTTCGCCACAAACTATTCTGAAGGACCAGGTTCGCAAGAAGCAACAACAGGACGCCCAGAAGGAAGCCGATAGGAAGGAGAAGCTCAAGGAGCTCTCGGCCAAGCAGGCCGCACCCGCTGCCACTCCTGCCGCGCCCGCGGCCCCCACGGCAGCCCCCGCGGCTCCCTCGGCACCAACCCCTTCCCACTCGACGTCCACTCAGCCCTCTTCTGCATCACTTAAGGGCTTTGTAGAACGTCGATCTTTGGTCTCTCAACCTCAGCAAGGGACCATCACATGGAATGCTCATCGACCTCATATTCTTCTGGTAATGAAACAGGTATTACTTAATGTTGAATTGAGTCATATTCCTGCACCTATTGCTGCACTTCTGCAGGATTATCTAGATGTGCTTCCAGCTGATCTACCCCAAGGTTTGCCTCCTATTAGAGGTATTGAGCACCAGATTGAATTTGTGCCTAGGGCAGCCTTGCCTAATCGCGCCGCTTATAGAGCTAGTCCTGAGGAAACAAAGGAGCTACAATGCCAAGTCACAGAATTGATGGATAAAGGCTTTGTCCGAGAGAGCCTGTCTCCCTGTGCTGTGCCTGTCATTTTGGTTCCAAAGAAGGATGGCTCCTGGCGCATGTGTGTTGATTGTCGCGCAATCAACCAAATAACGGTTAAGTATCGCCACCCTATTCCTCGTTTAGATGATATGCTTGATGAACTTCATGGTGCTTCTATTTTTTCTAAAATTGACCTTAGAAGTGGATATCATCAAATTAGGATGAAACAGGGAGATGAATGGAAAACGGCTTTTAAAACTAAGTATGGCTTATATGAATGGTTAGTAATGCCTTTTGGTTCAACAAATGCACCTTCTACTTTTATGAGGCTTATGAACCATGTGCTTAGAAGACACTTAGGAAAATTTATCGTTGTCTATTTTGACGATATCTTAATCTATAGTAAGAATATGCATGATCACTTAAGTCACTTAAAATTGGTTTTTGATTGTCTTAGGAAAGAAAAATTATATGCCAATTTAAAGAAGTGTTCTTTTGCATCCGAGTCTACCATTTTTCTTGGTTTTGTAGTGACTGCATCTGGATTGAAGGTGGATGAGGAGAAGATTCGTGCTATTCAGGAGTGGGCCAGGCCGAATACACCCACTCATGTCCGCTCATTCTTGGGCCTTGCTGGTTTCTATCGACGTTTTGTCAAGGACTTCAGTCTGATTGCCGCCCCCTACATGAGCTGACAAAGAAAGATGTGACATTTCGCTGGACTGACTCACATCAAAAGGCTTTCGACGCCCTCAAGGATCGCCTGACACACGCCCCAGTGCTGCAGTTACCTGACTTTGCTCAACCTTTTGAGCTCGAGTGTGACGCTTCTGGAACTGGCATTGAAGGGGTCCTGCTGCAGAACAAGCGTCCCATCGCCTACTTCAGCGAAAGGTTGGGCTCCGCTGAGCTCAACTATTCTACCTACGACAAGGAGCTATTTGCACTGGTTCGCTGCTTACAGACTTGTCAACATTATCTCTGGCCTAAGGAGTTTGTGATTCATTCGGATCATGAAGCTCTAAAGTACCTCAAAGGACAAGCAGTGCTCAGCAGGCGACTTGCTCGATGGGTGGAGTTTATAGAAACCTTTTCCTATGTAGTTCACCACAAGAAGGGAAAGGACAATGTGGTAGCTGATGCGCTATCACGCAAGTATGTCCTCTTAAACCATATGGATGCACATGTTTTGGGTTTTGCTTTGATAAATGAACTGTATTCTTCTGATAGTTTCTTTAAAACTATATATGCTCAATGTGTGTCCAAAGGTGAAGTTGATTCATTTTTTCTTGATAATGGTTATTTATTTAAGATGGGAAAGCTTTGTATCCCATCTTCTTCTATTCGCCGATTGTTAACTCAAGAAATTCATGAATCTAGAGGACATGTTGGTTTCGAAAAAACCTTAGCTGGACTTAAGGAACATTACTTTTGGCCTAAAATGTCTAATTATGTGATGAGATTTGTCAAAAGTTGTGTTACATGTGCTAAAGCCAAATCGAAATCTAATGCTAATGGTCTATATCAACCTTTACCTATTGCTAATGCACCTTGGGAAGATTTTTCTATGGACTTTATTGTAGGATTGCCTAGAACTCCTAAGGGTCATGATTCCATATTTGTTGTTGTAGACAGATTTTCCAAAATGGCTCATTTTATTCCATGTCACAAAACTGATGATGTTATTCATGTTGCTCATTTTTTCTTTAAAGATGTTGTTCGCTTACATGGATTGCCATTATCTATTGTGTCTGACCGTGATCCTAAATTTTTAAGTTCTTTTTGGAAAACTCTATGGTCTAAATTGGGTACAAAATTGCTATTTTCTACTTCTTGTCACCCACAAACTGATGGCCAAACTGAGGTCACAAATAGAACTCTTCGGGCTCTCCTTAGAGTCATGCTGCGAACTAACCTCCGGAGGTGGGAAGAATGTCACCATTTGTAGAATTTGCATATAACAGGTCTAGGCACTCTGCAACAAAGCTTACCCCCTTCGAAGTAGTATATGGCCGAAATCCACTCACTCCTGTGGACATGCTGCCTCGGCCATACAAGGAAAAGGAGAGCGTGGATGCAGCTAAGCAAGTGGACTTCATCAAGCGCTTGCATGAGCGTACCAAGGCGCAGCTGGAGAGGAAGACGGCGCAATACAAGGCCGCGAAGGACAAACATCGCAAGGATGTGCAGTTCAACGTTGGTGATCTGGTCTGGCTGCATCTCAGGAAGGAAAGATTTCCACAACAACGGAAATCTAAGCTGGACCCCAGGGGAGATGGACCATTCAGAGTGGTTCAGAAGATGGGTCCTAATGCATACAAGCTGGATCTCCCTGCCGATAAGTACAATGTCCATTCTACATTCAACGTCGCCGACCAATCCTTGTTCGTGCCTGACGATGACTCTGACGACGATTTGAGGACAAATCGAAGTCAAGTGGAGGAGAATGATGTCGTGCAATTATTGATGACTCCTGGTGACATTGAAGACAATATGAAGGTTCCATTTGATGGTCCAGTCACTCGTACAAGGGCCAAGAAGATTCAAATAGCAACTAAAGCCTTTCTTGTCCGTCACCATGAAACATTAGAGCAAGGGTTCAGGCCACCCTGGATCACTTGGCTCAAGGTTACACCACCGGCACCAGAAGTGAGCTTGCGTCCACACACGGAGCTCAGGAAGAATCGTCTACACCCGCCTTGATCAAGACATACATGACACTCGACCCAAGATCATGCCGAGTGGAGTTATGGGCTTGGCCGAGTGCTTCCTCTTGTGGGCCGAGTTTATTACATTAGTTATGTTATTATTTTATTTTATGCAATTAGATAAATAAGGTGGAATTAATTATATCTCTTCTAGATATAATCCTTGGCCACCAAGTTATGAAACATTTATCTTATTAGAAAATATTTATCTTAGGGTTATTTTTATTTATCTTTAGATAGAATTAATCTATCCAAACCCCTTTTCTTTGCAAGGAAGGATTGGTTAGATCTCCCATAGTTTTCTATAAATTCATGTTATGCACCTTTGAATTAATTAGATTGAATTAGAATTGAGAAACCGCTTTATAGATTAAAGGGTTCTCGATTATCAATCCCAAAAGCTCTTGTGTTCTTGAGATTTTCGGCAATCTCCAATCATCACCATCCTCTTGATTCCCATCGGAAACCCTAAACCAAACACATCCCTCAAACACAGTTTCTGTCGCAAAAAGAAGCCCAGCCCTTGGCGTCGGTCGCGATCAGTCTCGCTCCCAGCGAGCACGGACGTCCCCAGGCGCCTGCTCCCGTGCCCTCGCTATCGCTGCTCGCGCTCCGCGTCACCAGCGCACGAAACTCCCAGCGCATCCTCGCTTGCGCGCCCGCTCGCCAGCACCTCGCTCCCAGCGAGCGCTCTCGCCTCCGCGCTCCAGTACCCGCACACCCTGAGGCCTAGAGCTTGTGTGCCCAGCAACCCGCGCGCGCTGTCCCTCGCTTCTCTCTCTCGCTTCCCTTTGTTTTCCTGTCGCTATTCCTTAGTTAGAAATTGCTGGAATTTTGTTAAGTATTAAAACTGTCGCTATTCAGAAATTTAATTACTTGTTTTAAATTGTTCAAATCAGGAGATATCAAAGAGCATTGCAAGATCTAAGCAAAAATACGGTGTGGTTCTTGATCTTGAGCCCACAGGCGAAGGATCGGGTATCCCAAACGTATCACCTCTCCTGCTTATGTATCTGATACAGTTGAGACAACAAATTCTTCTTTCAGAGAGGCTTCAGGTCCAGTTCCTTCTACTGATAGTCATACTGAGGCTGGCATACATCATCCACAGATGGTTGGTAAGCGTCCTATTTGTAGACCTGCCAGATTACAGGAGTTTGTGTGTGGCAAGTTGCCATCTAGAACAGTTACTTCATCCGAGTCCCTTAGTCAGGTGTTTTCTGTCATGAATATTAGAGATGTTTCTCATCTCTCACAGGCCTATGTGGCTTCTCTCTTCAAAGTGTTCAGTGTCTTTGAGCCTCACTCCTACCATCAGGCCAAGGATTTGCCTGAATGGCAATTGGCAATGCAAAAAGAATTGGATGCCTTAGCATCTAATCATACTTGGGAATTGACATCCCTTCCAAATGGCAAGAAGGCCATTGGATCTAAGTGGGTTTATAAGGTGAAATACAACCCTGATGGTTCTGTAGAAAGGTTTAAGGCAAGGCTTGTTGCCAAGGGTTATAACCAAGTCAAAGATAAAGACTATAAACACACCTTTTCAATTGTGGCCAAGCTTGCCACTGTTCGAGTGATACTTGCTATTGCAGCTGCTAAGGATTGGAATTTACATCAATTGGATGTAAATAATGCCTTCTTACATGGTTTTTTGGATGGTACCTCCTCCTGGTCTTAATGTCCCATAAGGGCAGGTATGTAAGCTCATAAGGTCATTGTATGACCTTAAGCAAGCAAGTAGGCAATGGAATTTTGAGTTAACAAAGTTCCTAGTTCAGTTAGGTTACACTCAGTCTAAGCATGATTTTTTTATTTTGTCAAGACCCAAGGATCTTATATGACTGTTGCTTTGGTGTATGTAGATGATATGTTACTCATGGGAAATTCTGATTTTGAAATTATGTCTACCAAAGCTGCTTTGCATAAAGCTTTCACTATTAAAGACCTAGGAGTTGCTAGATATTTTCTGGGAATGGAGATATCTATGAGTTCTGCTGGCATCTTATTGAATCAGAGAAAGTTTGTGCTTGATATTCTCAAAGATGTTGATATGATCAGTTGTAAGCCTACATATTTTCCTATGCAACATGGTGCAAGGTTGTCTGTTGATGGTGATGATGTATTCCAGGATCCTGAAAGATACAGGCGTATTGTGGGAAGGTTACTATATCTAACCCTGACCAGACCTGATATCTCTTTTACAGTGCAACAGTTGAGCCAATTCCTTCAACACCCTCTGGTCTCTCATTGGAATTGTGTTCAGTACTTGCTCAGATACTTAAAAGGGAGTTTTAATTTCTCCCTTTACTACCCTGCTTCATCTCAAATGGTTGTGTCTGCTTACAGTGATGCAGATTGGGCTAAATGTACATTCACTAGTCGATCCCTGTCTGGTTATTGTGTCTTCCTTGGATCCTCTCTTGTCTCTTGGAAGACTAAGAAACAAAGAGTGGTTTCTAAGTCTTCTACAGAAAGTGAATATCGAGCTATGTCCTATGCCACAAGTGAGCTCATCTGGCTTACTGGATTATTGACAGACTTGCACATTGAGGTTCCTATTCCAATCAAGCTTTTTTGTGACAATAAATCTGCTCAACACTTAGCTGTCAATCCTGTGTGTCATGAGAAAACAAAACACATGAGGGTGGACTATCATTTCATTCGAGAGCTTATTCAAGATGGCTTCTTACAGACCTCACATGTGCCTACGACTCTACAAACAACTGATATATTCACTAAAGCTTTGGGTGCTGCTCAACATAAGTTTCTTTACTCCATGCTCGGCCTTGTCATTCCTTTGTCAAGTCCTGCTTGAGGGGGGGGGGGGGGGACTATGGAGCATATAGTGTATGTTTGGTTACATAGATACATGGGTATTTCTGTAATAAAAGGGAAATAAGAAGTGCAATTATGTAATTGCACTTCAGATCTTGTTAGAAAGGTTGTTAGGTGTCTGTTAGTAGGAGGGAGTATAAATTGAAGTTCTTCAATGTAACAGAACACTTCTTGATGATCAATTGGTTTTAGTTTCTTCTTGAAGAGCTTAATCATGGTTTTCCTCCATTGATGACGAGCTTAACTTGATAGCTCACCACATTTCCTCAAATGTCAATTCATATTTTTTTTTGTATAAATATGGACAATACATAATGTGAATCATGCATCCACCAAAAAAACATTCATCAAGTACTCATCCATAATGTACTTAATTAAGGGTTCTACCCATAAGAATCCTTCTCAGGGAATCTAGTGATATCCACTATCGGGTATGTAAATTAGCTACCTTTATTGTTTTGAGAGTTCAATATTAGTATGACAATTGCTACCAATCATTTAGCAAGGGAGTATTTTGTTTGCTTACCTACTCCAAATAAAATAAACACTTTTTTTTTGTGTTGGATAAGATCGATCAAATGCGGAGAAGGGGACATTTTTATGACAATTGCTATTATTCTAATTGGAATAGGCCCTCGACAAAACAAACAAAAAGTTTATTTTATATACACCACAGAGTTGTAAAATCGAATATGGAATTAGATCTATGGGTTTTCTCTAATATTTCAATTTATCATATTTTCGTAAAAAATAATACTCATGCAGATAAGATTACTCATCTTACTTGTAATGTCTGCATCGACGGAAATTTGAAGGAAGACATAAAACTTTAAATTCTCATTTACAAGAACGTGATGTTTTAGATAAAGCAATGACAAAAGGCGTTAGTTCTTTTCTAATTTATTTGCTTCCATTTTTATTATTTCGGGATATTTCAAACCCTTTCGGGATTTATACAAGGTATTCATTTTTTTTTTGTTTTAGGCTTGGACTTGGCGTGTAAGGCACAACCGAAGTATCTTGCACGCCAAGGAGAGGAGACGTGACATGATGCCAAGCCTTGCATAACAAGGTGCGACAACATGACCAGGACGACATCAGTCGGGAACATCAAGGAGGGTTTTCGACTATGGTATGTGGTGTGCCAGCCGCCAACGCTACCATCAACAAAGGCAACAGAGGAGATGAAAGCCTAAGCCAAAGGTAGAGTAGACGCGGGGTAGCGTGGAGTTGTTTCACGGAGGGGATACTCACCGGAGAGGATGGTGGTGCACCAGATCAGAAAGAATTGGCATGTGTTGTGGTTGGGTGGGTCTTCAAAGGAAAAAAAACCGGTGCACGCTAGAATGTCGTGTGTTCTAACATCCCAAATAATAATATCTCTACTTTCAACCAATAATGAGTATTAGCAGCAAGTAAAGGTCGATCTCACAAAGAGTGCGTGCGACTTTGGCTAAACAAAATATGTAAGCAAGAGAATAGTAACAATAGCAAATGAGAGGAAAGAGCAATAGTAGCAATGATTGTAAAATAGATAATAATGATGAGAATATAGCTTCACTTATAATCGCAACATTGATAACTTCATGATCATCGGTTTGTTTTGGTTATGCTTGGCTATCTTAGTGTCGTTTTGCACACAAAGTTATATAGTTTCCTTATTCGATCACTATCAACTCTCTAAACTCTTCCATGAGGTTCGAGAAGCAATAAGTCCCTAATCAATATCTAAGCATGCAATTCATGTAATTCCCGCATATTCGACTTGTCAACTGGTTGTCAACCCGTTATCGCTTCCGCTAAGAATAACACTTAATCACCTTTAATACTCTCACATATGCATGATTTCCAGCATGTTTCTCAAGATATGTTTGCTACTTTATCGCATTAAGGCCCGTAATAGCGGACATAGCTATAATCACTTAGCACATCAAATTTTCTCCTATCTTGTCATTAATTGGAAGCGTCTTACAATATCCAAAAAGGAGAAAGTAGCGGTAATTTGGTGGACGATATGGTACATTTGAAATCAAAACAATTTTTTAGAAACGAATCTATTCCGAATCGGGATTCTGTTAAACATATCATTGCAACTCATTTGGAAAACTGAAAGAAAACTTCCATGCTTGGAAATGAGGATTGATGATATTACATGGAATCCGAATAATAATATTACCAACCGCCCAGAGTCAAGACTGCGGAAAAATGTTGCTATGTGGAGACAACCACTTGTTGGTACGTTTAAATTAAACTTCGATGGGTCTACACTTGATAACAATGACAGCTCAACTGGCTACATCATTCGTGATTGGGAGGGGAGATCAATCCACATTGGCTATGACAGAATTAAGAACCAGACCCCACTAAAAGCTTAGGCTTTGACGTTAAGGTAGGGAAAAATAAAAATTCTTGAATTGGGAATAAACAAGTTCCAAATTGAAGGGAACCTCTTATAATAAACCATTTAAAAACAAATTATACATGTCCATCGGAAATTGAACTAGTGATGTCCAATGTCAAAACATTGTTGGCGAGTGTGAGAGAAGTCTCCTTCTTTTACATGCTCCGAAATGACAACATAGTAGCTGATAAGGTTGCACACAATTGCCGCTCTGTCAGGCGTTTCGACATTTACACTGATATAGGTCTTCAATACCTCATCCATAAGGATGTTATCGGATAAGATTAATCCACCGATTATTACCTTATATAAAAAAAAATTCACATGCATAGTTGGAGAGGCTGAGAAGTGACGAGTGAGATGGAATTATAAGTTGATAACCTATGTTATGTGCAGGGGCGGAGGCAGGATTCCGTCGAGGGGGGGGGGGGGCTGAAAAAAAATTTACGGGTTCAAGATTTTTTTTCCACAGGATTCCTCTTTGTACAGATAGAGAAATAATACACCACTTGTGCTACTTCTTTATACTTCAATGACTGCACTATGTAACAAGTAAAAAAAAAATAATACAAGTTGAGGGGGGGATTGGAGAATCGAACCCTCGGCCTTCTTTATCCTAATACCGGCTCCCACCACTTGTGCTACCACACACTTCTTGTATATAACACCTCTTTTATTGTATATATATATAAATTTGTTTTTTTTTTTTTTAATATTTCCCCGGGGGACTCGAGTCACCACATGCCCCCCCTCCCTCCGCCCCTGGTTATGTGTATACCCTGGGATGAAATGAAATAATGGGGGTGCATGGAAGAGTTAGAAAGTGATTGAATGGGTTATGGGAGTAAACTGAAAACGTTACGTGCGACAGTAAACAAAAATAAATAAAATTACGACGTCGTTTGCATATAATAAGTACTAGGTGTAAAAAATGAACATATATGGACAACTCCCACACTAGGCACAGTGGCTGGGGCAGCAGTGCAGTCAGCACTCAGTACTGTGGTAGAGTGCACGCATCACGCCTGTCTACTCTTCTTCTAAACGTAACTCCTCCGTACTCCCTCATCCTTTTTCACACTCCACCTTGTTTATCGAAAATGTTATATACACCGAACATATGCTATATGTATATTTCACACTCCACCTTGTTTATCGAAAATGTTATATACACCGAACATATGCTATATGTATCCAATATAAATGAATTTAAGATTTGTTTGACTCTCAATTTGACATGTATTCAGCATTAAGTGTATTTGACATTAAAAAATTAATAAACGGATCAAATATTCGTTCAATATAACAAATAGATTCATGTGTTTTTTATAAAAAAAAGTTTAAAATTTTTTTGAAAAAAAATATGTAAAAACGATCTTTGGTCCGTTTGATTTTTTTTTATATAAGTTTCAAACTTTTTGTATATACAAATGGATTTTTAATCCGTTCATTACTTTTTTATTTTAATGTCAGATATATTTAATGTTTAACATGTGTCAAACTGAGGGTCAAATGGATCTAAGATCCGTTCGTGTTGAGTGCATATAACAGTTATGCTCGGTGCATATAACAACAACATTTTTTTTAAAGAGAATTAATTAAATGTTATGCATAAGAGAATTCGGAGTATATGGTTTTATTTAGGCGGTTGCTATATGCACCAAGAACTAGTGTTATATGCTTTCAACATGTATGCAGAGGCGGATCCAAACGGGGTCATGTGGGGGCACGTGCCCCCACCCTCATTCAACAAACCCCTTATATGTATTCTCCTCGTCGATAGTTTCGTTTTGATATATAACTAGTATATTACCCGTGCACTTGCACGGTTTGTTAATTATAAAAATATTACACTAAAATACAATAAATTTGTTCATTATCCTATTTTTAGTAGCAAAAAAATATTTATTAGCGAATTTTTAATTCAATACCCAAAATTTTTCAATTTAATTTTCATCTAACTTAATGTCAGACCAATAATGGTTATATCCAATATTAATCAATTTAAAATAAAATAACTCAATATAAAAAAACTAACCCAACCCGTCAAATACCATATCTTGCCATGTTAAAAACTTCCACAAACTGATCCAACATTTTGTTAATTAAATTTTCATAATTTATCTTGTGTCAAACAATTTCCACTTCATTCTTAAATTAAAATTTTAAATATTAGTCTCATAAAAAATCAGGTAATGTACTCATTAGAGTCAAGATAAAGATATTTCACATGGTGATTCATATGCCTAACTCATCATTTAAAAATAAAACAATAAAAAAAATAACAAAAGAAAATACACATTTTTTTAACTATAGTAACTTCAAATCAATCTATATATTTAATTAATCTATTTTTTTTCCAATCAACTCCATCAAATAAAATATGAAAATATTATTTTTCTTGATGTAAAAAAACATCCCAGATGATTAACCAAAGTTGCATTTGAAAATGGATATGATAGCCACAAAAAAAATAGTATAATTTTTTCTATAGGCAGTGACAAATTTATTTCGATTTCTAATTAGTGATCAAGATTATATTTAATTTATTAAAAATTTAATCCAATAAAAATGATAACTTAATTACTTGCTCAAATCCATACATTAATATCATAGTTTATTCTTAGAGATTTGATCATTTGATTTTTAATTTGTTCATGAAAAATAATCCATAACATTTTCTAATTGTAAATTTATTAGATAAATATATGGTATTAGATAGATAATTTAAAATTTAATTAAGAACTATAAATATGTAAAATGATATTTGACAAATAAAAAAATTATACATTGATACACAAAATAGAAAATAAATTACAATATTCATATTGTCAAATTGATAATTATACATGTTGAAATAGGTGGTTCTTTGCAAAATAAATGAAATAATTTGATCCTATAAATATTTTATAGTTTCCTGTTTAAAATATGTGTATGAATATAATTTGATCCTATAAATATTAAATAATGATAATTAGCACTTAAATATGTGCCATTAATTTCCTACGGAGTATGAAACATGTCATAGTATTGGCCAAACATTTAGGGGGGATTTTTCTTAATTAAAGAGGGCTTGACATGTGTGTGAATATAATTACTATATATAAAAAAATTACAATCGACAATATATATATATATATATATATATATATATATATATATATATATATATATATATATATATATATATATAAAGATATGTACTTACTCTTTATATTTAGATGGATATGTCACGTATATATAATAGTATAATAAATCATATAATTACCAAATATAACATAATAGAGATTAAAGTAAATAAATAAATAAAAATAGGTGGAAAATAATATACATGTGGTAAAAGTTGATTGGCTATTAAAAGAGGCGGGAAAAAATTTAACCAGAAGCTGACACGTGTCAGTGCAGCTTTTACTTTAGTATTGTTTAGGATATGTATTAATCCGATATCCGAGTAAAAAGTTATGAGTGTTTGAAAATTAAAGGTATATTAATCACTTTAAATCTTATTTAAATAACCCACAATACTTTTATATTTTATTTAGATTGACAGATCTTTGAAATGAGAGGTTATATTACTCCTTCGACAAATAGGTAAGAAATTACAGAAGTTTAAATGAGGAAAAAATGTCATATTTTCTACTTTGCAAGATATTAGTGATGTTTCTGAAAAGATGATCAATGTAGAAATTCACAAAAGTTTTGATTTGGTGCTATGGGAGTATGGGTAATATCAAGCCATATTTGTGCAACAAGATAAGAGAAGATTTTCTTTATGAGGATTCTGTTTGATAAGTTGAAAAAGATATTTTCAAACGCAATGATAATTAATGAGGTTATCATTTAACATTTTTAGGGTATGAAACCCTATCGAGTTGAACTATTTCATTATAAAACTCTAATTAGCAATGACGGATTTTTTGTACGAGTGAACTCTTTTATTTTTATCGCTATTTTGTAGTGTTGAATACATTATGTGTTGTACGAGTTCGTGTTACTCACTGTCGTTTATCATCAGTGTGCCCCCACCCTCTTCGGGTTCTGGCTCCGCCACTGCATGTATGGATCTTATATCCGTGTGAGCCACAATCTAACACATGTCTAGTATTAAATGCGTTTGACATTAAAAAAACTACGAACGGATCAAAGATCGCTTTCACATCACGAATGGATTCTTAATCCATTTTTGGTAAAATTTTAGGGAAAAAAAAACAAGTTGTGAGTTGTAGTTTAAATGGATATAAATTTATTCGTGTTGAATGTATATAAGTATAAAACATGTACTCGATATTATATGCACTCAAAACATGTTAAATTGTGGTTCAAACGAATATAAAATTTGTTTACATTGAGTACATATAACACTACTTATTGCAAATAGTGTTTGCCCCTTTTTTTTCTAAAGTGAGTTGAGATCTACCCGGTAGAGCGGAGGGAGAGAATGAGATGGGGAGATGCGGACAAAGTGGGAATAAGAGAACAGTGTGCACGTGAAATGCGTTTGGGGATCGGCGCTCCCAAACAAAGATACGGAGTACTACTGTATGAAGTAACCGCACCCTGATTCCCAAAAATCAAAATCCTTATGCACGTGACCCCCAACTTGAGCCATATATATCACGTGTGCCACACCACCCTTCCAAAATCCCTACACCTGAGTAAACGCTGACTAACCCATCTGGGCTGCCTCATCCGTCCGAATAAATGGGCGAGCATATACATACAACATGTGAAGCCCAAGTTGGTCGCTGTATCCGACCCACACCCACACCCACACCCACAGGCCACACCCGCATATTGGACTGAAGTTCTTTTTCCGTCAAAGATTTGTTGGGAACTATCGGATTTAGAATAGTACAGTCTGCAACTTGAATCCTTGACTCTCTCACCACTCATTTCTCATCTCTGAGCTATATGCTCTAGAGTAGTACACTAGTACATTCTGCAGCTTGAATCCTTCATCTTCTAATAAACAAATTCAATCAACCTCTCATTGTAATTTCACTAATTTATACTAGTACTCAAGAACACGCTAAATTAAAGGCAAAATTAAAAATCCTTACCGTAAAGCTAGATTGCATCCACCATCACTTTTCTGCTTCTTCATCTTCACATCCCATCTATCATGCCTAGCATCCACTACAACGCTCTCTCATCTCATGTCTATCACCCATGGATTCATCATGAATTTTTTTTTAAAAAAAAATAAAAAATTAAACCTCTCATCTATATATCATGCTATCATCCACTACAACATTTCCTCTTGATCTATATCTAATTTCATGTGTTAATCAATTTATAATTTCATAATTTTAGTGGGAGCTATCGGATTTGAGCCATGAGGAACCTAGGAAAAAAATACAGAGGAGGAGAAATAATTATAAAAAATGAAACAAGGAGAGGGAGTGAGGAGAGAGAGGTTGTATACTGAGTACGGAGTAATTATGATTGTGTTTACTTTGGGTTGTTAACAGATTTTGACGGAAAAAGAACTTGGGTGGTGAGTTATTGACAGACCTGATTTAGTGAGTGGTTTTGTGTAATTTTACATTTAAAGGGTGGTTATGTGAAAAGTAGTATATGTAACGGGTGGTTTTGTGTAATTTTCCCTAAATTTTTTGGTTCTCATTATATTACCAGACCCGCGATCGGTCGCCCGCGCCTGCAACACTGAGCGGGTTTGGAAATGAAATGTAGCTCATGAAGTGGACTTAACCTGACCCACGTGTACCCGCAATACTGACACTAAATATAGGGAAAATCCCTCTACTTGCTTATAAGTATACTTGGGGTTCGTATGGGACGGGGTTAATAAACTGACTAAAATTATAAACAGGGTAAAAAATTATAAACTGTTGGTAAAAGTAGTTAAAAATTTATGAAAAAATATAAATTCCGTATGGGACGAAAAACAGTTTATTTGTAAAATGTGGAGTTTATGGGTTCGTATGGGACGGAGTTAATAAATTGACTGAAATTATAAACAGGGTAAAATTTATAAACTGTTGGTAAAAGTAGTTAAAAATTTAAAGAACAAGATAATCTCCGTATGGGGCGAAAAACAGATTATTTGTAAAAAGTGGAGTTTATTTGGTTTTTATTAGGGGTATTGTGGTACTTTCAAACCAAATAAGATAAAAGAGAAGAGGTAAAATAGTAATTATGTAATATAAACCCCAAAATAAGCTTAAATCTGCAGCTTATTTTTAAACCCTTTTTTTAACTGATTATAGCTTATTTGTTGTTCTCATACACCCTTTAAACTCGTTTATTTTTTTTAACAGCTAATAATTTATATTTTTAACCGGTTTATACCGGTTGCCATACACACCCTATTTGGTTGTTATTAGGGGTATTGTGGTACTTTCAAACCAAATAAACAAAATAAACACCAAATAAGCTTCCTCAAGTAGTTGATAATATTTACACCCAAAAATTTTACTATATGCACCATACCTACGCCTCTTGAATCACACCCCTGCTCCTCTTGAGTCACACATCTGCCCCTCAAGAGGCGCAAGGTATTTTAATGTAAAATACCTTGCGCCTCTTGAGGGGCAGGTGTGTGACTCAAGAGGAGCAGGGTGTATTTAAAAAAAAATACAAAAAGTGGGATATGTGGTGTAAATAGTAAATTTTGTGGTGTAAATAACATTGCCTTTTTTTTAACTCATAATTTTAACCATTTTTATGATTTTTTGGGTGTCCATACCCTCTTTAATGTTGTGAGCCTAATTTGCCATGTTTTACACCTACTTTTATATCGATTTCTGCATGCATTTCATACAGTTGGGGTTAGAATAATACAGAATCTGTGTAGTATATGTTTATTTGCAATATATGGAGGTCTACACAAGTTTTCGTTATATTTAGCAGAAATCGGACGCACTTTGGAGCTTAAAGGAAACTCATGGAGAGGCTAAAAATGGTGTAGCTGGAGAAAACACCTTTTTTCACCATTCTTCGTTCTGAATCAAGCTTTGATGTCTTCATGAGAGTTGTAGCCATCGGAAAGAGCTTTCCAACGCATGGTCATATGCGTCAATCCGACGAACGAGGACTCGGAAAAGTGCGTTTCAAGAACAGAGCAGAAAGCTGAGAGAAATTTACTCGATCTCGAGTACACTTACTCGATCTCGACAAAGGCTGTCCGAGCACACCTGGTCGAGCAGAGCTGATCGAGGACACTGAGTCAGAGACAACCCGATCCCGGAACCCTACTCGATCTCGAGGAGGTCTTGTCGAGATCGACTACACCTCAGTGCCATGTCCGGAGTCGACGAGCTGTGCCAAGTCGAGAAACCGAAGACGGAGAAGCCGAGCCAACTCTACTCGATCTCGAGTACAGCTAGTCGAGATCGAGGAGCCAAGGAGCACCAGTCCGAGCCATGTCAAGCAGAGCTACCCGACCAAGCCAGCCAGCCCAAGTCGACGCCAGTCCTACTCGAGATCGACTAGCCCTAGTCGAGATCGACGAGCGCCGTGTCCGAAGCCGCGTTACGCGGTTTGCTGTCCGACGCGGTTTGGCTTTCCTTGGGGCCGAAGGAGTCCGAGATGTCCGAGATCTATCAACATCTATCCACACCTATCAACACATGGAAGATTTTGTCCAGTTCTGTTGTCGATCTCGAGTTACTACTGGTCGAGATCGAGTTAGCTTCTGTCTTTGCTTTCGTTTGTTATTTCTGTCTTTCTTTCTTTGTTCCTTTGTTTCTGTCTTCTGTTTGCTTTTCTGTGAGATTTACAGCTGCCTAGGATCCGCTGACACGCTTTCTCGTGGATTCGATCCTGACTTTCTCTTACTGCATTGGAGGAGTCTTGTAATTATTTGCTGGGGCACAAATCTGGTTTGAGTTATTTCATTATATTTCATATTTCATAATTTTAACCATTTTAATGATTTTTTGGGTGTCCATACCCTACCCTCTTTAACTAGTTAATAAAATAAACAACTCATTCTACTTATTTTTTTAACTAGTTAAAAAGTGAATCCATACATACCCTTAGTGTAAAGCTCGTGCTTCCATGGGTTTTCACTTCATAAATAAAATTTTATTATGATTAAACATAGAAAATTAAAATAAAATATGGTCTTATTTTCTCTACCCAGCCTTAAATTTTCTTTCACTTTTTTATGCCTAATGTTATTATTATACAAATTTTGGATTGGAAACCTCTCAGCATTACTAGCTACTCTGCTAGAAACAACTATGGGTGAGCTCCGTCAAAAGGCGTAATTTATCTATCTTATTTATATTTTGTACATCACCTTTTCGATATATAAACGTTCATTCAATTAGAGATGGCAAAACCCGACCCGAACCCGAAAATCCGACCCGGTCGACTCGAAACCAATTATTCTGAACACCGAAACAATCTGTCCATTTTGGACCCGAAATCCGAATGAACCGAACCCGATTAACCCGAAACCCATTAAGACCCAAACCCGTTATAACCGAAATCCGAACTTTAAGCTACAATCTAGTAACTTTTTAAAAATAAATATTGAAATAATGAAAACCCGAGACAACCGAAACCCGAACCCGACCCAACCGATTGACCAAATTATTAGACATTACTCGAAATCCGAATGACCTGAAACCCGACTAACCGAACCTAAACCCGACCCGACCCGCCCGATTGCCACCTCTACTTTCAATATTTTTGTCCAATTTAACTATTTAAGAAGGCATGACTCCGGGAGACGGAAACGGAATAGTATTTGGAAGTTGGTGGATGAAAGTGGGATGGTGTGGCGAGGCCACAAGAGTAGGATGAAAGTTGTGGTTGAGTATTTCCAAACCCTGTTCAGATATGAAGTGATCGTTGCCCCATCAGCGACACCTCAAGGGATCAAGCCTCTCGTGACAACACGATAACTCTAAGCTCCTTCGTCCCTTTACTGCAGAGAAGGTACGCTACCGCCCTATTTTCTATGCATCCCACAAAATCCCCAGGTCCTGATGGCATGTCAGCACTCTTCTATCAGAGGTGCTGGGGTGTCGTCGGACCTGACGTTTGCAAATTTGTTATTGATGTGCTTAACGGAGCCTCTCTTCCGGAGGGACTCAATTATACTTTCTTGACTTTTATCCCAAAGGTCAATGATCCGAGTAGGATGAAGGATCTGAGGCCTATCAGTTTGTGCAATGTGCTCTATAAAGTGGTTTCAAAGGTTTTAACTAACAGATTAAAGCAACGTCTGGGGAAGTTAGTCTCGGAGAGTCAAAGCGCGTTTGATCTAGGCAGGCTTATAACGGATAATGTGCTGGAAGCCTTCGAGATCTTCCATTGTATGAAGAACAAGAGGGAGGGAAAGAAGGGATGGATGGCGCTAAAGCTCAATATGGAAAAAGCTTATGATCGAGTGGAGTGGAGTTTCCTTGAGAGTTGTATGCGGCGGTTTGGGTTTGATGACCGATGGGTGGAGCTTGTCACGAAGTGTGCCACTTCTGTCTCCTTTTATGTGCTCATGGACTGATCCTTCTCGGAGGAATTCCGTCCAGAGAGGGGTTTGAGACAGGGTAACCCACTAAGTCCATACTTGTTCTTACTTTGCGCCGAGGGGTTTTCAGGCATGCTACGAGATAGCGAGAGACGCGGAGGGTTGCGGGGGATCTTTGTGGCGAGACATGCGCCGCGAGTGTCACACCTGTTCTTCGCAGACGATTGTGTTCTTTTTGTAGAACCACCTTGTCAACAGAGCTCAGAGATAGTCAATATTCTCCATACTTATGGAGCGGCATCGGGACAACATGTGAATCTTGCAAAATCTGAACTGTCGTTCAGCAGGAACGTGACCACGGGAAAGAGGGAGGAGGTTCGGAGCCTTTTGGGAATTAGGGAGGTCGAAAAGCATGATCGTTACTTAGGATTGCCAATAGTGATCGGCCGATCCAAGAAAGAGATCTTTAAGGGAGTGAAGAAGAGGGTTTGGAAGAAACCGAAGGGTTGGAAAGAAAAAGTCTTGTTGAGGGAAGGGAAGGAGGTGTTACTCAAATCGATTTCCCAGGCCAACCCAACCTACACGATGTCTTGTTTTGAGATACCGAGGGGTGTGTGTAGGGAGATTGAACAGCTTATGTGCAAATTCTGGTAGGGGGATGAGGCCGACAAACGGAAGGTGCACTGGATGAGTTGGAAACGTATGTGTGTCTCGAAGGCGGAAGGGGGAATGGGGTTTAGAGACTTAGAGGTCTTCAACCCAGTGCTTCTGGCTCGACAATTTTGGAGGATCATCCAAGACCCGGGCTCTCTTATCGCAAGGCTGTTGAAAGTCCGTTACTAGCCGAGGACATCATTGTTGGAAGCGGGTCTGGGCTTCAATCCGAGTTACACATGGCGGAGTTTGCTACGTGGGAAGGAGGTGCTCAAGAGAGGATTTTACTGGGGTGTGGGAAACGGGTCGAACTTACGGGTTTGGAAGGATCAGTGGATACCAAGGCCGTTCTCTTTTACCCCGATTGTGAAGGCTCCCGGGTGTGATGAGGATATGAGAGTGATTAACCTCATAGATTGGGGCCACGGCGAATGGAGGGAGGAGATGGTGCGGTCCCTGTGTGTGTCGATGGATGCGGAGATCATCCTTAACATGCGAATTACATCCTCCGAAGTGGTGGACGAGCAACTGTGGTTCTTTGACAAGCATCGCAATTTCACTGTTAGGTCCGCCTATCATATGATGATGGAGCATAATTATCAGTAGGATCGGGCGGGGCCGTCAGATAGTCAAGGAAGAAAGCGCTTCTAGAAGAAAATATGGAAGATCGAAGTCCAACCGAGAGTGAAATTGTTCCTTTGGAGGGCCTGCATGGAAATTCTTCCTTGCAAAGCCAACCTGCTGAAAAGGAGGGTGACTACGAAAGATCGGTGTGAGATGTGTTGAAGGCCTGAGACGGGGGTTCATGTACTAATTGATGTCTCTAAAGTAGCCATGTCTTTCTGCATATTTTAGTTCCATATTCTTTACATTTTGCATATTTCGGGTTGGGAATATGTCGGATTTATGTAATATATGCTTATTTGTCAGAAATGAAGATCTACATAAGTTTCTGTTTAATATTGCAGAATATGGAGTCATTTCGGGAGAAAACCAAGAAGCAAGGACGGAGGCCCAAGTCTACTCGAAGTCGACTACCCCTAGTCGATCTCGACAAGCCATGTCTAGGCACACCAGGATCAAGGAGGACCATGTCGAGAAGCTGAAGACGAAGAACCCGACTCCAAGCCTCTACTCGAGATCGATGAAGCACCACAACCCATGCCCGGAGTCGAGCAAAGCATGTCCGAGGATGCCGAGGAGAGACTACCCGGCCTGACCTGGAAGCCGAACACCACAAATCTAGATCGAGGACCGTACTCGATGTCGACAAAGGATGAGAGCACTATGTCCGAGCATGTCGAGGGGAGTTGCTCGACAACTGTTGTGAGTCTAATTTGCCATGTTTTACACTTACTTTTATATCAATTTCTTCATACATTGCATGCATTTGGGTCAGAATAATACAGAATCTATGTAGTTTACACTTATTTGCAATATATGGAGGTCTACACAAGTTTTGGTTGTATTTCACAGAAATCGGACGCACTTTAGAGCTTAAAGGAAACTCATGGAGAGGCTAAAAATGGTGTAGCTGGAGAAAACGCCATTTTTCACCATTCTTAGTTCTGAATCAAGCTTTGATGTCTTCATGAGAGTTGTAGCCCTCGGAAAGTGCTTTCCAACGCATGGTTATATGCGTCAATCTGACGAACGAGGACTCGGGAAAGTGCGTTTCAAGAACAGAGCAGAGCAGAAAGCTGAGAGAACTTTACTCGATCTCGAGTACACTTACTCGATCTCGACAAAGGCTATCCGAGCACACCTGGTCGAGCAGAGCTGATCGAGGACACTGAGTCAGAGACAACCCGATCCCGGAACCCAACTCGATCTCGAGTAACTCTTGTCGAGATCGACCACGCCTAGACACCAAGTCCGGAGTCGACGAGTTGTGATAAGTCGAGAAGCCAAAGACGGAGAAGCCGAGCCAACTCTACTCGATCTCGAGTACAGCTAGTCGAGATCGAGGAGCCACGGAGCACTAGTCCGAGCCTTGTCAAGCAGAGCTACCCGACCAAGCCAGCCTGCCCAAGTCGACGCCAGTCCTACTCGAGATCGACGAGCCGTGTCCGGGAGCGCGTTACGCTGTTTGACGAATCCTACTCGGTTTGGGAGTCCTTGGGGCCGAAGGAGTCCGAGATATCCGAGATCTATCAACATCTATCCACACCTATCAACACATGGAAGATTTTGCTCTTTAGATAGAATTTCCCTTTTTTGATTTAATTCCTAAATTACTTTTATTTATCTTTTAAGCCTTTAGATATAGATTTAGATAAAGATAGATATTTCTATCCTTGATTAGCAAGGAATAGAAGGCTATAAATAAAGCCTTAGGGGCTAGTTTTTCATTAAAATTCAATCACACATTCAATTCCATTCAAGTAAGTAGGAGTAGAGAGAGAGAGAGTTTGTGGCGAGCAAGGTAGAAAGGAGAAAGCGGATTTGTCTTGTTCGTTGTAAGCTTTCTTTATTTAATTCAATGCAAGTTAGTTTCTTTTGTTATTTGATGTCTTTCTTGATGATGAAGAGCGAGTAGTCCACCCACTTCTGGGGCTGGGGTGAGCCCGACGGTGGCCATGTGAGGTGATGCGGTAAAGGTCAGATCTTGTGATGCAATACGTCTTCTATCCCTATGAGCATGATTCTTTTGCGAGAGTTGAAGGTGATCCTTGTTTGTATTATTGAAGCGAAAGTGATCTTAATGCAACTTGGGTTAATTATGTGAAAAGGGTTAGTAACAATTAGGGTTTATGCGAAAGCCTCTATATGCCTATTTGTTAGTAACGAAACTTATTTTGATGGAAAGCATGATCTTTTATGCCTTTATGTATTACTTTGTATGGTTATCGTTGTGGCGTTGATACCCTGGCTTTGGAAGTTCTTTATTATATTGAGTTTATTTCTGTCGAAATTCTGAAATCTGTGTTCGAATATGGAATTTATATTTTTCTGTGTTTTAGTCGATACAGAGGAGGGGCTTGTCGAGATCGAGTAGGCCTTAGTCGATCTCGAGTTGGTTTTGGTCTATATCGAGTTGAGTTCCTGCTTTTTTGTCATCGATTTTCAGTTTCTATTTTTACTATTTGTTGTCGATCTCGAGTAGCAACTAGTCGAGATCGAGTAGCTTCTGCCTTTGCTTTATTTCTTGCCTTCGTTTCTCTTTCTTTCTTTGTTTCTTTTTTTCTGTCTTTTCTGCTTTTCTGTGAGATATACAGCTGCCTAGGATCCGCTGACACGCTTCCTCGTGGATCCGATCCTGACTATCTCTTACTACATTGGAGGAGTCTTGTAATTATTTGCGTGGGCCTAAATCTGGTTTGATCTATTTTTGTTATATTTCATACTTGATTTCCTCCTCACAACAACAACACCAGGAGGCCAGAACGATGAACCACCCAACTCGAGATCGAGTTGCTTACTCGAGATCGAGGACGCCCAAGAGCCCATGTCCGAGCCTGTCGAGGACCAGCAACCCGAGACGCCGAGCCAGCCCAGTCGACGTCACTTCTACTCGAGATCGAGTAGACTTACTCGAGATCGAGGAAGCTTCCAGAAGCCGCGTAACGCGTTTTGATCTATCCTACTCGGATTGGGATTCCTTGGAGCCGAAGGAAGCCGAGTCTATCCGAGATCCATCAAGTTCTATCTATGGAAGACAAGATCTATCAACATGAAGAGACTTACCTACTTTAGATATAATTCCCTTATTTAGATTTAATTATGTTGTTGCTTTTATTTATCATTAAGCTTTTTAGATATAGTTTTAAATATAGATAGATGATTCTATCCTTGAGTAGCAAGGTTTAGAAGCCTATAAATAAAGCCCATGAGGCTAATTTCTGGTGATTAAATTCAGAAGTAGGAGAAGTAGTAGTAGAGAGAGAAAGGGAGGCCGAGTGGAGCAAAGGAGTGAGAGCAAGTTGGCTTTGTTCGGTTGTACTTTCTTCAGTTTGGTTTAATGCAATTAGTTCTTTTCATCAATCAATGTCTAAGGTTGCGATGAAGCGCGAGTAGTCCACCCACTTCTAGGGTTGGGGGGAGTCCGACGATAGCCCTGCGTGTTTGAGGTAAAGATCCGACTTTTATCTTGTTTTGAGCATCTGCTACTTGTTATGTGTTTATTACCCATTCAATGGAGGTCCATGCTAACAACTTGGATTGTAAACATAAAATCGGTAGAGACAATTTGGGTTTCTTGAGAAAGTTGTCTAATTGTTGGAAAAGGCGAAAGCTTGATCCTTCGATGCGATTTACATGATTATCTGTTTAGTTATGCCTTATGCATGTTTGGTTATTGTTATTGAAAACCCCAATCTTGGAAGTCCTTTTCATACAGTTTAGTTCAAATCCCCAAAGCCTTTGCATTTATTTTATTTCGTTTTTATTCTCTGTTTTCCTCGAGATCGACTAGCACAACTCGATCTCGAGTTACTGATCTTCGACCCAGGTCGATGTAGCTTCTGTGTGCAGGTGCTCGACAAGACCCAAGCCAACGTCGACGAAGATCCTACTCGATCTCGAGTAGCCCTTTGTCGAGATCGACCAACCCCTGTGCTTGCTGCTGCGCTGTGTTCGACTGTCCGATCTTCTATCGAGTTGCTGTACTCGAGATCTAGGACCCCTGTTGTCGACTTCTGTGAGATTTCTCCGCTGCCTAGGATCCGCTGACACGCTTCCTCGTGGATCGATCCTGACTTCCCACTGCTACATCGGGAGGAAGTCTTGTAATTATTTGCAAGGGACGGAATCTGGTTTGCTGTGATTTATTTATATTTTAATTTGCATTCTCGATTTCCTCCTACAACACTAATGCAGTGCCCAGAGGCGAGGAAGGTGTGGGATCGGATCCCTCAATTTTGCAGACTCAGCCGGTGGGAATCTGGGATGGTGGACGTGGTCACTAGCGTGATGGAGAGATTTAAAAGGGGTGAAGTGGCACTATGGGCCATGATGGCGTCGGAGGTGCGGAGAGGAAGGAACGAGAGGACCTTCAATGGTGAATGTAGAGAAGCGATGGAGCGAATTGAGAGGGTGAAGAAGGAGTTTGAGGAGTACAAGAAGGCGAGAGGTGGGAACAGAGAGAGACAGGGAGGAGGGAGAGGCTAGCGGAGGAGGAGGGTGGTCCTTGCCGCCGGCGGGTATGATCAAGCTCAATTGTGACACGTCGGTAGTTAGTGAAAGGGGCTGTGAGATCGGTATCATTGGAAGGGATGAGGGGGGTGTCGTGTGTCTGGTAGAAGCTCGTCGGATTCAGGCCACATCAGATATATTGCGGAGGTTAAGGTTATTCTATGGGCTGTTCGAGTGGGTTTAGAGCAAGGGATGTCGCACGTAGTCGTCGAATCGGATTGCCTCCGGTTGATTTCAAAGTTGTGATGCAAGAAGATAATCCGAGGTGAGCTGGGTAAGGTGTTGGGGGAAACGTGGATGCTTGCGAGAGGATTCGACGTGTGCAATTGGTCTTATGCAAGGCGCAGAGCGAACATGGCGGCTCACTTCTTAGCAAAACTAAAACCTGATTCTGTTTTGGTTACCAATTTTGAGTTTCAATGTCCTTTTGGTTTGGATGATGTAATAGACATTGATCTAGTTAATGCATGATCGATTCTTCTAAAAAAAAAAAGAAGAAGGCATGACTCCATTGCACGAGTATATGGTTTAGTTTCACCATGGTTTTAAGAAAATGCAAGTGATCATAATATTAAAATCAAGGAATTCTTCTTGTAACTCTATACTATCAAACTTTACGTGGGAACTCGTGCATTAGTTTTGCTATTAAAAAACACATTTTGAAGGTTAAAATTATTATTATTTTATTAGGGAAGAATTTGGGAGAGGGGACCCTACCCGATAGCATATATCCTTGTAAATGAGGTCTCTAACACCAAGGTGGTTTATAATTTTCAGCTCCTAAGTAAAGCGACAAAGATGTGCAACCGTATCTGCCGCTTTGTTGCAGTGTCGGGGCACGTGGAGGAATGATAATTTCCTTTAAGATGGTTTATAATGATTAATGAGTCTTCTTCTATTTGGATTTTTTGTACGTGGAGTCGTTTTGTTAAATGGATGGAAGAGTATGTGACAACAATGTCTTTCTCTATGCTTGTTAATGATGGGACGTCAGATTCCTTATTTAGGTCGTGAAGGAGCTTCGGCCGGGGTTTGGTTGAGTGTCTTGCTTTGTGACGAACCCTGTAGTGGACCAGGTGTCTTTTTGCGTTAGACGACCTATTTATGACGTTATACTTGTATTATTTAATAGACCTATTTTCCACGACATCTTCATATCTCCTCGTAACCGGATCGCGAGTGATATGTCGTTCGCGATTGGGTTTTGACAAATATGATGTTTCCCGCCAAAAACTAGTTTATGGGATGGGCCTTGATTGGGCCCAACTTATTTTTTGGCCCATTGGGTTGAATGGTCCCATAGAGACCTATAAGTGAGGTTTTTTGCCTCACAACTTCCTCATTCCATATTTCTGAAAACACGAAGAGGAGAGAGAGAGGGTCCAAGGGTTTTCTTCACTTTCAGAGACGGGATCGGAGTTTGGTGGCGGTTCGTTTTCAGTTCTCTTATTTTGCCGGCGTTCTTTATCCATATCTTTCAAGTGAGTTTTTCTCGATCTTTCTTCTGATCTTTTCAATTTCCAGGTCATGTGCTTGTTTTTTATGTTTTTTAGGGAAAAAGGGTTCGGGCTTCGGTGGTGGAATAGCCTTTCTTCGACGAGAAGTATGGTAGTTCCTGGGTGGAAACTTGGGGTTTTGCCCTAGCATTTTATCCTCCTTTTCCCGATGTCCCATCCCCTCCTTCCTCTTCGGTTTCCTCGGTTTATGATCGACGGGGTGAGTCGGAGATTTACTCAGAAGAGGGGGAGCGTGTCGGGGTGGTATAGCTTTTTTGGATATTTCAGAAAACCTTCGGCGGCTATTTCGGATTTTGTGGAAAACCTCCGATGACAAGGGGCGGAAATAATCTTCCGTCTCCCCTTTTGCCTTTCTCAAAGGTGATTTCTCGAAAATCGAGGAACCTTTATGGAGGAGACGAAAAGGCGTCTTTTAACCATCATCCTGTGGGGGGAGGGGGGGGGGGGGGGAGATGTCTTTTCAATGTCCCTTTGGGAGGGCGCGTGAGGCGCCAATATGGGTCCCAAGAGGGTTTTCGGCGCCAAATTTGCTTAGTCGCGATGTTGAAAAGGTAGTTTTCCCTTGTTGATTTTTCCTCTTGATGCGTCTTTTCCAAGGGGGTTTTCTTCCTGTTCTTAGAGTTAAGATGTCGCAAGAGAGTGATAGTCAAAACCGTAGCGTGAGTTATGAAATCGAAGAAGTCAGTTCCTCACGATCCAAATCCCAGGACGATGTCAGCTCGGGTTCTTCGGCGAGTCCAGCTCCTCTTCCACCAAGTAAAAAGCCTCGCGAGGTAAAAAGGAAAAGAGCAAACCCTGGGATTGGTCCAAGTGCGAAGAAACGGAAGATGGCAGGGACCATTAAGCTCCCTTTAAAGAGGGACAACCCTGAGTATTGCCATACCTCGGAGTCTACAAATGATATGGGAAAGGGCGAGTCGTCTCGTGTACCCAAGGAGTCTAAAAAACCTATCCAATTGGTTCCGGGTGACTTTGCTCTGCCTCCTTATAATCGAACGGTGATTGATAACTGTAGCTTTTCTGAAAGTTATGCTTTCGCGGCGCCCCCTCCTCTCCCAACAATATTTTCGGAGCGTGTGGCTCCTACCGTACCCAAGACGCTGGGTGAGGAGTCGATTCTAGATGTCAAGCACCTAGAAGAGGTGGCGAAGCTTTACCCATGGCCGGTTGGGGTGAAGATAGGTCTGGCCATTGGTAATGGGGGATGCTTGAACGAATATAAAGACCATGTTGTCGTTCATCTGGGCAGCTTGCTCCAAGGGTTCTGCCTCTCTCTCCCCCCGCGGTATACAGACTTTTTGGCTTACATAAACCAATGCCCTGCTCAGCTTGCTTTTAACGTATGGATGTATTTGGCGGTATACATCATGCGTTGCGCCATCGTCAAGCGAATGCCGTCGTTAGACCATCTATTCTCTATTCTTTCCTTGAGGCACAGTGAAGGACTGGTGTCCGCCTCTCTACCTGGAAAGATTGTTGAGAAGTTGTCCAGTAGCCCGGGATGGAGGAAAAAGTGGTTCCTCGTTCGCGATCGAACCAAGACTATCCTGAATTTTGTGATCAAACCCGGCAAGTATGTCGCACCCAAAGATAAGCATGAAGCGGCGGATGGCTGGAGAGCTATGTTTGGGAAAAGGGTCGTGTCGGTGGGGGACTATAGGAAAGTTGTGACCCCGGTTCGTTTGGAGATGGCTGGTCTTAGCCTTCCACACCGATCGGGTCGGTGTGTAGGAGTTTTCTTACGTCCTTAGGTATTTTGATTGTGATTATCTTCTGTTTTGACTTGCTTCTTTATTTATTTCGCAGATATATTAGTTGATAAATCAAAGATTAATGCGCTCGTGAAGAAGAAAAGCGTTGCGAGAGGTGGATCCGGGCCGGTTCTTACTGTCACCCCGCATCCGGGTGGTGGTCGACAAAGCGTTCCCCACGGGTCTCCTCCTATGGCCAGGAGTTCGAAAGGGAAAAATTCGATCGACGATCGGGAGAGCATCTCGTCATATGACCAACCGTTAGCCCACTGCAGGCGAAAACGACCAAGGGAGGGGACAGGGGGCACCCCACTCTTAAGCTCCAAGACGATTACTCGTGCAGGGATATCAATTATTGCTTACCGGTTGCTTGGGTTCGACCCTTTTGATATCGAAAGATATTATCTTCATCATTTGACGAATGAAGAATTAATTGAATATGGCCAAAAAAGCAGAGGCTGGGTAACCTCCGTCGTGACTCATGCTTTTATTCTTTCCTTCTTTTCTTACTTTACTTATGCGTTCATTTTTGTCCGTATGTTGTCGTAGGATAATCTGTAATGGTTTGAAATGGTTGTACGTTTGAGAAACTATGATGACAAAGTGAGGGAATTGAGGACGATTGTGGCCACTCTGAAAATGAAGATGGAAAAGTTGAAAGACGCGGAGCTCCGAGAGGTAACTATCGAGAGCCTTAATGATGCTTTGATGAAGCCCCAGGAAGATGTGGAGACTGCGAAGAGTGAGTTGGATCTATCCCGAGTTGAACTTGCGAAAGCTCAAGAGGTGGGGGCTCAGCATGAATTGGAGGCCATGCGTTTGAAAGGTCAACTCAGAGATCTTGAGGGTGAGTTGGGGGTGGTTCGCGAGGAGTTGGCCGGTGTAAAGAGCCAGTTGGAGCGTTTTACTCCTGGGGAGGATGCTGTTCTCTCCAAGAAGTCGCTCCGCGAGTTCATTCTCAGCGACGACGGCCAGGGGTGGTTATCTGATTTCCTGTGGGGTGCTGGCCGAGGTTGGCTCAATCACTACCTTGAGACGGACGGAGAGGATGTCCTTTATGACAGGGTTTCCGACGCGTGGATGGAGGGGGTCATAGGTGGGATCACTCAGAGTGTTAATTGCTTTGCTCATCTTGGCGATGAGGTGAGGATGTTTCCTCCTAGCTACGAGGACGAAGACATGAAGCTTAAAGATCCCCAGTGCGAGCTGCCTCCCCCCCTTGACGTTCCAATTTAGCGTGGACGTGTATAAGGCGTTCTGGATGGTCTAAGGCATCAAACTCAGGTTGTTGACCAGAACGGCGCATACACTGCAAAAAGAAAACTTAAAGGAAAACGTGAGATCTAACTACCTAAGGTGCGAATGATTGCTTCCCCGGCAACGGCGCCAATTTTGTTGTAGGAGGAAATCGAGTTCAAAATATAATAATATAAATCAAAGTGGATTATGCCCACGCAAATCATTACAAGACTCCCTCCCAATGTAGCAACAGGAAGTCAGGATCGATCCTCGAGGAAGCTGGTCAGCGAATCTCAGGCAGCGGAAGAATCTCACGAACGGTGATCGACCACAGGGGTACTCGACCTCGACAAACATGGTTCAATACAGTCGATTTCGAGCAACAGAAGACGTTGGGTGGTGGTCGACATCGACAAGCCCTACTCGACGTCGAGTAGGTTGGTCGTAGTCGAGTAACTGGTCGAGTACTGCAGAGACACAAGCAACAACGATCTTGATCGATCGAAGGTCAGTAGTCGACGTCGACTAGGGTCTAGTCTAAGTTGAGCAGAAACAGTAACTAAACGAATGCAAATCTTGAACTTTAAACAATGTATGAAAAAGACTTCCAAGATCGGGGTTTACAACAACGATAACCAAACATGCATAAGGCAAGATAAATAATGATAATAATGCAATCACATCGAAGGATCAAGCTTTCGCCTTTTCCAACAATTAGACAACTCTTTCAAGAAACCCTAATTGTATCTACCGATTTTATGTTTATAATCCAAGTTGTTAACATGGATCTCTATTAAATAGGCGATAAACATATAAAAGGTAGTAGATGCTCAAAACACAATAAAGATCGAATCTTTACCTCAAACATGCTTGGCTATCGTCGGGCTCGCCCCGACCCTAGAAGTAGGTAGACTACTCGCTCTTCATCGTAGGAAAAGACATTAATAATAAAAGTAAATAACTTTGCATTAACAAACTAAACAAAAGCTTATAACCGATCGAAGCCAACTTGCTCTCGCTCCTTCACTCCTCTCGGCCTCCACTCTCTCTCTCTCTACTCTACTTCTCCTTCTCTAGAATTGAATTTTTTAAAAACTATCCCCATGGGCTTTATTTATAGGCTTCCAATCCTTGCTAATCAAGGAAGTAAATTCTATCTAATTTCTAAAGATAAAACTAAAATAAAAGAGAACATTTATCTAAAAGGAAAACTATCTAAATATCTTCAAGTGGATAAAATCCTTCTTCCATAGATAGATCTTGATAGAATAGGATAGATTCCAGCCTTGCTTCGTGCCCAAGTTGTCCACATGTGCTCGTAATGGCCCAACAGACTCACGACCCAAAATCGCGTAGTCGACTTCGAGTAAAGCTTGGTCGACTTCGAGTAGTTTGTACTCGACTTCGAGTAATCTTCAGCATGTCGGGTGCTTCTCCTCATCGAGCTCGGGTAACCACCCAGTTCTAGTCGACCTCGAGTAAAGTGTCCTCGATGTCGAGTACGTCTCGTGCTCGAGTTGTCTTATTCTTCTGTCCTCGATCAAGTCTGCTTCAGCTGTATTCGACTTCGAGTAAGGCCTGGTCGAATTCGAGTAGAATCCTGTCCTTTGGTTTTGTCTCGGAATAACTCCGAATCCTGCAATATTAAATCAAAACTTGTGTAGACCTCTATTTTTGACAAATAAGCATATGCTACACAAATTTGACATATTCCCAACCCGAAATATGCAAAGTACTTAGAATAAGGAGCTAAAATGTGCATAAAAACATGGTTACTTTAGTGGACATCACCCATAATTCAACCTATACGTCCATTGTTTTTACTTGAAGGTAAATTCGCGATACCCTTTACTCATCTCCTGTCATTGAACGTTTTATGAAATGAATCGTGAGATGACAAAAAGTAGGGTTCGCGTATTTATTGGTTGTTATGCAAAAACGATAGGCAGAAGTGAGAACTTCTTAGCGATTAAATATGACAGGAAATAACTTGCATTTTTTGAAGTTTATACTTATTCGTAACATAAGTAGTCAAGCAAAACATCTCCGTTCTCGTCTGGGCCTCGTTGCTCTATTGCCACATCAAAGTGGGATTTTTCTTGGTATTCGAAGATGAGGCGGCTCCCTATTCCGAGGTTCATAATGTTTGCAAAAGATCTCCATCCTTCCAATAGGGAGAGACAATCCCCCTCGTCTCGTTCGATTAGGATTAAGAATTCTTGGTTCGAGGGAGAACAAAGATAGATGTGGTCTGTTATTTCCTCCCCGAATTCTACAAAGATTTACGGTAAAGGGAGCCTGTGTAAGTGGCTTTCCCTAAGGATTATTCTGGAGAATTTAGGATTTGGAAAAAACGTAGTGTTCGTGATGGAAGTTGGTGGCGGGGTTTCTGGTGGAGAGAGTTCTCCTGAAACCATGTCGAAACTTGGCATAGTGCTTTTTAGGTAATTCAATTTGTACTTCTGATGTTGTCATTTATATCGGTTCCATGCGTGGTGGATATGGATATTGTTCTGCAGAGTTATATCCGAATTACTCATGAAGCAAGAAGGTGTGTGGTATCCGCTTGTTTTTCATGCAGCTCGGTGTATGAATTTTGCTTGTAACTTTCTTCCCCGCATTGATTGAATTTGTTTTTATCATATATTCTTTGTTGTGTTATCCGATATTCGTTTCCCTCGTGGTAGACCTGGGTGGTACGCGGTTTCTTTTGATGTTTTTCTTTGCCGAGGTTAGTATAAGAAGGTAAGAAACCCAAGGTTTTATTGTAGTTTATTTGTGACAATGATGCCTACGACGCCGATTGACATTCCAGGTGTAGTTTTTCCTTCACCGCCCCTAGACGCAAAGGAGATTGGAATTGAATATAAAGTAATCTCCATTGTTTATATGCGAAGGGGAGACATAATAAATGCAATCTCCAGCGCCCTTGGGTGCAAAGGAGATTGCAGTCGAATCATTAGTGGGTCTCCTTCGCGTTCCATGTTAAGGAGAAATCTTAAAGATAATCTCCAGTGTGTTCGATTGTTTAAGGAGGTTGGATTCGAATATGGGGTAATCTCCATGGTATTCTATGCGAAGGAGGAATCTATCAAAGACAATCTCCAGCGTCCTCGGATGCTACGGAGGTTGGATACGAATATGGGGTAATCTCCATGGTATTCCATGCGAAAGAGGAATATACCAAAGACAATCTCCAGCGTTCTCGGACGCTACGGAGGTTGGATTCGAATATGGGGTAATCTCCATGGTATTCTACGCGAAGGAAGAATCTACCAAAGATAATCTCCAGCGTCCTCGGACGCTACGATATTGCTTGTTAATGCTATTTATGAGGGAAACTAGGGGCTTTTTATTGATAGTTCAAGCTACATTTGATTGCATAGAGTAAGAGTATTGCCTTTCGAGCTACCGCTGAGATTTAGTGGAAACCATTTGCTGCTGGTCCATCGTAGTTGTTATCGTAAAGTTCGTCCTCTATGTAGCGGCCTTTTTTGTCGAAGAAATGGTCTTCAAACCTTGCTTCTCCCAGGTGGGTGAACATTATTGATGTTTCCAGCTCGAGTCCGTGTGCTTCGATGAAGTCCCTCTATCTACCCGCCACCCAGTGAGATCCGTAACTGCCTCCTATGATGTGGACGGGGAAATCTTTGACGACGCGAGTGGACAAAAAGATTTGCTCTGGAACATGGGGTTGGAAGTGTTGTCCGAATTCATAAGGCTACATCATGCATATGTATTGTTCATCCCCTACTAAATAAATATCGAAAATAAAGGGATTGTTTGGGTTTTGATCGTTGGTATTCGCTGCCGTGTCCATTTTTTGGAAATATTTTAGCGTGTGGGGGTCATGTCTTTCATGGTATAGAGAAGTGTTTCTTTTATAGTGGTATTGATCAAATTTAAAAATCTTTTTTTAATCAACGGTTGTATCTGGACCTGAAAAGAGCTAGTGTACTTGGTCGGGTTTTGGGAGGATTCTTTGCCATGTGGTGTTCATGCAGTGTATCTTGGAAAAATCTTATTACAGACTCTCTTTCTGATTCAATGCAAGCAATGAATGCTTTCGTTGTATTTTGAGATTTGCTCAGTCTTGTTTTGTATATAAAAATGGGTTATGTGCTTGGTAATCCGGTTATGTGTCTGCTGTTTATCAATATTGCTTTGGTATAGAGATGGCACTTCCCAACTCCGAGATGCGTGATTTTTACCGTTGTGTTGACGTAGAGGGAAGGATGCATCGCCTAGTAAGTTGTAAACTTTCTTCGTGCTTTATATCTTTTCTTGGGTCTGAACTGTTATTAAGTAACAATGTTCTTTCGCTTGCAGCCTCTCCCTGATGCTTTTGAGAGGATGTATGGTCATGTTGTGTCTGACCATGTCTGTTTGGTCTCCGCAACTGGTGAGAACTTTCGTGTTGAAGTCTCCAAGGATTGTTCGAATCGTTGGTGGTTGGAAAAAATTCACGACTAACAACAGCGTTAAAGTTGGAGCGTCGATGGTGTTCTTTCAATATATAGGAGGGCATCGTTTCAAAATCCTTGTTCTTGAAGATGAGTAGAGGTGGGCTGTTTTGTAATAGTGGTGTTTACCAGAAATTTGTTTTCCCGTCGTTCTTTTATTAACCTTAATCGCGTGTTTTGTTATGTGGAATTGCGAAGATTTGTGTAATGATATCTTAATGTTTCCAAAGTTATGGTATGGGTTTGTGTATTTTGTCTTTTTCCAACCCAGATGTGACCTCTCTTGTTGTGACAATGGCGTTCTGTGTTGCAGAGATGTGCTCTGCAATTTTTCCACTTGCTTGGCATGCAATAGGTTCTGACGATATTGCTTTGGACGGATGTGAAATATTTTTTGGCGATATGACAACACTGCGTTGTTTGCTTAATTTGTTTGATAAATAGCAGATGTTCGGATAAAATATGTAGCAGTTGTCCTTGTGCTTTGTTTTATTTGCCAGTGTTTTTGTAGTGAGGAATCATGACTTCCCCTCATCCTCGTCGTCGTGATTTTTTCCATTTCATTGATTCTGAATAGAAGATGGAATATATGGTAGCTTTCTCTATCCTTCTTTCGTAATTCTTGTGCTTTTCAGTTGACATTTGATTTTATGGTTTGCAGCTGTTGCCTGAATCATTTGGCGCTCAGTATGCTCGCGAGAGATTGACTTATGTGTGCTTGGTTTCTCCTAGTGGGCGGGAGTTTCGAGTAAGGGTGTTCTGAGATAGCCAAGACCATTATATCCTTATTGAAGGTTGGCGTGCTTTTGTTGTGGACAGCGGTTTACGTGTTGGGGGGTCTCTTATTATTTTTAAGTATGAGGGGGGTAGTCATTTCACAATAGTTGTTCTAGAAGCGAACGAGTGAGCTTGTGAAGATGAGCTAAAATTTGTGCTTTTCTACTTGTTATTCCTTCGTTTGTGTGAATCTTGTTATGTCAATTGAAATGTTCTTAGGAAATGTAATGTGTACGCACTTTTGAAGTTCTATTTGCATGTTGGATCTTATATTTGTTGTGTCGAACTTGTTTCAAAATTTGTTAAAGATTTGATTAGAATAGCTCGCACATCTGATCTTAGTGGGCTATTTCAACAATATTTCATATTGAGACTGGGTAAAAACACATGATGTCATAGCCGAAATTTATTGCTTTTAGTCATTTTGTAGGTAATATAGGAACTTGTTGATGTAACTCATAAACAGAGTGATGTTGTGGGTAAATTTACTCTCCTTGGAGGCTTACTTGCATAGTTGGAAAGATAAATCGGTTATTTCTCCGCTTGGGCTAGTAATGGTAACTCCTGCCCCACATCCTCTCGTTGATACCGATCCATCTACGTTAATTACCCAGTCCTCTCCATCGCGATCTTGAGAGTCCGTAAAGACGGCTTCGACAACGAAGTCGGCCAAAGCCTGGGCCAAACGAGATTTTCTGGGTTTGAAATGAATGTCGAATTCGAAAAGCTCTACTACCCATTTAACCATTCTCCCCGAAAGGGATGGTGAGTGTAGGATCTGATGGAGGGGTAGGTCGGAGAGCACTTCAATGGTGTGAGCCTGGAAATAGGGCCTCAATCTTCGTTCTGCGAAAACCACAGATAAAGCCATCTTCTCTATTGGGGTATATCTGGATTCAGCGGGTTGTAAGACTCGGCTGGCGAAGTAAATAGGAAACTTGGATTCCCTAGTGAGCATTGTGCTAATAGTGGTGGATCCGACAACGAGGTACAACTGTAAAGTTTCATGCTCGCGTGGAAAATGGAGAGTGGGTAAAGTGGCCAGATAATCCTTCATATTCTTGAAAGCCTTATCCAAAATGGTAGTCCATTCGATCGGACCTTTCTTTTTAAGCTACTCAAAGAAGGGCAGCGAGTGGTCGGCTAATCGTGAACAGAATCTGCTCAAGTAGTTGACTGAACCGTTCAACTTCTGGATGTCATTCAACGTCTTTGGAGGGGCCATGTCGATTATGGTTTGCATTTTTGAGGGGTTTACGTCTATTCCACGGTGGCTTATCATCAAGCCTAGGAATTTTCCGGAGTCTACTCCAAAAACACACTTTTGTGGATTCAGGCAAACGCGATTTTTTCTTAGCGTGTCGATGGTTTCTTGTAAATCTTTGTAGTGGTCCTCCTTTGCAGGGATTTAGGGTGACATGTCCTGTCGTGGTGTCTATCAGTTCGTCGATGGATGGTAAAGGATAACTATCTTTCGGACAGGCCTTGATCAGATCTTTGAAATCTACGCACATCCTCCACTTGCCACTGCTTTTTCTGACTAACACCACATTTGACAACCAGGTTTAGTCATTAATCTCGCAAATAAATCTGGCTTGCAGAAGCTTGAATTGTGTACCTCCTGTTTCGCTGCTTCTGATTTTTCGGCAGCCATCTTTCTCTTTCTTTGGCACACGGGTTTTGCCTTGCGATTAAGTCTCAAGGAATGTTCCGTAGTTTCTTGGGAGAGCCCCTTCAAATCTTGTGGCGACCATGCAAAGACGTCCCGTGATCCTTGCAGCAAATTCTTGAGGCGCTCTATGGCGGGGCCAGTCAAATTGTGACTGTGGTACAGGGCTTCGGTCTTGTTTGGGAAGGGAAAGAAAGCGATTTTTTCCTCCTCAATCTTGTCAGCTATCTTTTCGGGTCGAACCTCCAATTCTGCCTGTAGTTGTTCGGATGTGGCCTCTTGCTCGCGCTCATCGGTTGTTTCTTCTTTTAAAGATCCTCGAGCATCTCCTTTAATCGCGAATATCCGGTTGTGGCCCTTCCTTAGTGAGGATAAGTAACAAACTCTACTTTCTTCCTGCTCTCCTCTTGCTTCGCCCACCTTTCCGTCGGCGCATGGAAACTTGAAACTAAAATGATATATAGAGCATGCTATTTGGAACTTGAATAGACTTACTCGACCCATGATAGCGTTGTAGATGGATGGTAATCGGACCACCATGAACACAATCATGTGGGTTCTTCTATTTGGCGCGGTTCCTAAGGATAGGGCCAACTCGATCGTTCCAGCTACCTCAACCTCGTCTCCAGAGAAAGAGACTAGCTTTCCTGAGTTGCGACGTAGAGCGATCTTGACGATCCCGAGTTTCTCAAAAGCGTCCCTGTAAAGGACGTCTACAGATGAACCCGTATCTATCATGACTAGCTTGACAATTTTGGTTCCTATCTGCACATGGATGACCATAGGATATGAGTGAGGCATCCTAAGATCGCGAGCATATCGGGTGTCGGAAACAGAGAAACTCAGTACAGAGTGCGCGGTAGATGCTTGTTTGACGCTGGCTGACAGAAGGAAAAGTCGTTGATTTACCTCGCCAAAAATAAATCCCAAACAAATAAACTAGTATAGTATGCAAGTAAGAGGTCAAACCCTAGAGAATCAAGTATTCCTAAATATTGTGTATTTATCAATATAAAAGATAAGATTGTTATGAATGAAAATATAAGAAAATAATATTGACAAAAGCTAATAAAGGATAGAAGAAAAGCGTTTCCACCTACATATTCTCGACTTTGGTTGGTTTTATTGGTCATCGAATCCTTTTCAAGTTATTATCTTTTCCTCCGAATTCCTCTCGTCTTGGTTTAGGTAGATTGAAAGTCCTACGAGTCCAATTAACCCCTTACACCTCAATGCAACCTTAACACGATCAAGATTTAACAAAGAGATAGCAAATAGTCCCAAGAACTTGAGCATATAAATAACAACAATTAAACACGGTAAATCAATGTTTAAGATATATGTCAATTCCTTACATAATCGTGTTTCAAACACGGAATCCACAATCTTATGCGTGCTACTAGGGAAATAACACAAATACGAAAGTATTAAATCCTAGCATGAAATCAATATTATCAAGGTAGCTAATCAAGATAACATCAATAACATAATCAATATCACACATAGAAGTTGAAGGAATTAAAGAGGAACAATAACTTGAATTAGAAACTCACAAACCACCAACCAAGTCTCGAAAGTGTAGGCGGAAACTAGAAAATTAGCCAAACATGGCTTACCTAAGCTTTCTTCTCTTTAATGGTGATTTCTCTACTTGAATCCTTTTTGAAAACTAACCCTAACATCCTATTTATAAGCCTAAAGTCTTGAATAAACAAGGTAAAATATAGAAAAATAAGATAGAAACTTTCTAAACAAACTAGATAGAAGATAGACTTTCCATGTATATTTCAGCGTCGAATTTCGTTGGCAGCGAAAATTTCCGCTAGCAGCGAATGGCCTTAATTGAACTACTGTTGGATTTTCGCTACCACCTCGCTACCATACTCGCTACTCGCGAATGTCCATGCCTTAGAATTTTGTCAAGCTTCTTCGGTTCCTTCGTTTCCGCTTCCGCGAGTCCACCCTTCCGCTGCCATGAGAGTGCCCATTCGCTGCAGCGAGTCAAGTCGTCCGTTGAAGCGACTCCATTCGCGGGCAGCGAGTCATGCTGCTCCTGGACATGCTCCCGCTGGCAGCGAGTTCCCATTTGCTGGCATCGAGACGTACTGGCTCCTGGACATGCTCTCGCTGACTCCACTCGCTAGTAGCAACAACTGCACTACCTAGAAGCGACAGATGCCCAGAAGCTTGTTTTCTCTTCATTCTTCCCTAGTTCTTTCTTGCTTCTTTTCTTTCTTTCCTTAGCTTGCTTTCTTGACTTCATTTTGACATGTTGTTCACCTTTCCTTTGCTTTCCACCATGTCGGATCTACGATTATGCACAATTCAACCGAAATAGCGTAGATTCCGAACTTTGCCACGAAAAGAGTTTAATCTAAATTGACACTAAACATGCATATTCTACAATGCAAATGCATCTAAACTACCCTATAATGCCCATTAGAAATGTGCACTATCAAACTCCCCTACACTTAACCTTTTGCTTGTCCTCAAGCAATGCAAAATAAAGAAGAGCAAAACCATCATCCCACACATATAATCTTCAAGCACTAACCTTGTCAAAAGCAACATCAAAGTGGAGAAGCCATGAGCATGAAAGCTAACATCCTAGCAAGTATATGAACGATTCAAAATAAGGCACATATCATCCAACCTCACCGGGATTATGTGTTTACTCTCACTCTCATGTGTTTAGGCTTAACAATATATCGCTCAACTCAATCCAAAATGCAAAAAGCTACAAAGAAATTGACACATATATCTCATACTCTCCACCGCGGATGCCATCACTCACAAGCAACATCAAGAGGTCTTTTATCAAGGTTGTAATGGGGCTTGGTAAGGAATCAAGGGCAAGGAGAATTTATGGTCATGTGGTGCTTAAAATCCGGGAATCAAGATCCTAGACAATCAAACATCAACCATCCACTCTCTCAAAAACATCATCTTAAACTCAAACTCTCACAACAACTTTACAAAAGAAATTCATTTCTCAACCAAAGATTATTTCCAACTCTCACATTCATCATTAAGATAAAAGGCTCAAACTCATGTTTTTTTTTTTTTTCATTCCCTTTTTTTTTTCATTTATTTTTTGTTTCTGTAGAGCCAAAACAATAATGCACAATGTGAGGAATAAAACTAAAATTACATACTCATCCAAACTTGTAACTTTCTCAACAATAATCTCTTTTCCACTAAACCAAATCAATCATTCACCAATTCTAATCCTAATTCCCGGATAGGGTAAGGCTCATCATCGGCTAGGGATAAATTTTTGTGGAGCTTCAAAGAAAAGGCTAAGGCTCAAATTTGGCAACAAGCAAAGGACACATATGTAGGGTGGATATGGATAATAATAAGGCTAAGAAAATCATGCCTCTATCATTTGAAACTCATAAGCAATAGACATATAAATTCGGTCTCAAATATAGCTAGATAACAATGTCAATCTCAAGAGGTAAGTGCATAAGGAGAGTATAATATCACACAAGAAAGCAAAAGGGAATAAATATGATGAAAATCCCTATAAGGCCAAAATTTCTCACAAGGACAATGTTTTGTTGGATTTCAATAATGCCAATAAGAATCATACTTGCTCAATTAAACTAACAAGTCATGCTCCAATGAAAATCAACACAAGTAGGTGACAAGATTAGCCAATTCAAACATATCATGGGATTTATAGGTTAAGCTCAAAAACTAAATTAAAATAGAGGAGAATTAAGGCAAGATGGGTATTTGAATAATACATGAATGCAATGCATGATATTTTTTTGAATTTTTTTTTCTTTTTCTAATGCAATATAAATGCTAGAAATAAACATGATATGCATGTGAAAATTTTAAATATGACCTAACTAATGCAATATGTACACTAAACCCCTCCCCCACACTTGAATATTTCATTGTCCCTAATGAAATAAAGACAACAAAAATTAAAACAATTGAAATAGGTGAGGGAGAAGGAAACTCACGAGCTCAATGTGCTAGTGGAAATTGGGTTTGCCACCCAAAGGGTGCCCAAGTGTTGAATTGGGCCATGATCTCCTCATGATTCCTTCGTTGTTGCTCCATGAGAATGGTATGGTTCTCCTCAATTCGTCGGTCCGTGGCATCTTGACGCTCGGTAGGGGTGTCGCTCTACCCAATCCGAAGTCTCACGTGTTATTGGCAACAAGCAATTCATCCACGCCCAACTGCCCTTGGAGACCTTGTTGATCTCGGCATGCCCGAAAAAAGTGTTGTTCAAGACCTTGTGGCAAAGTCTAAGGGAAGGGTGGACGATGCTAGAGTTGTAGTCATTGCCGGAGGTCATTACCAATTTTGACGGAAGGAAAAGTCGTTGATTTACCTCGCCAAAAATAAATCTCAAACAAACAAACTAGTATAGTATGCAAGTAAGGGGTCGAACCCTAGAGAATCAAGTATTCCTAAATATTGTGTATTTATCAATATAAAAGATAAGATTGTTATGAATGAAAATAAAATAAAATAATATTGACAAAAGCAAATAAAGGATAGAAGAAAAGTGTTTCCACCTACAAGTTCTCGACTTTGGTTGGTTTTATTGGTCATCGAATCCTTTTCAAGTTATTATCTTTTCCTCCGAATTCCTCTCGTCTTGGTTTAAGTAGATTGAAAGTCCTAAGAGTCTAATTAACCCCTTACACCTCAATGCAACCTTAACACAGTCAAGATTTAACAAAGAGATAGCAAATAGTCCAAAGAACTTGAGCATATAAATAACACCAATTAAACATGGTAAATCAATGTTTAAGATATATGTCAATTCCTTACATAATCGTGCTTCAAACACAGAATCCACAATCTTATGCGTGCTACTACGGAAATAACACAAATACGAAAGTACTAAATCCTAGCATGAAATCAATATTATCAAGGTAGCTAATCAAGATAACATCAATAACATAATCAATATCACACAAAGAAGTTGAAGGAATTAAAGAGGAAAAATAACTTGAATTAGAAACTCACAAACCACCAACCAAGTCTCGAAAGTGTAGGCGGAAACTAGAAAATTAGCCAAACATGGCTTACCTAAGCTTTCTTCTCTTTAATGGTGATTTCTCTACTTGAATCCTTTTTTAGGGCACCAAGTGGACCTGGTCCTGATATTTGGTTGTATTGTACTTCTTGGATTTGGGGGTGCGGTGGGATGACCGGGTATTGCCAGAGAGGATTGTGACGTTGCTGATCCCCGAAATTTTCTCTTCCTTGGCGTTTGTTGAGGAGCCGGTGGTAAGAGGGTTGTCGAAACAGTTGTTTATACTCAATGGGTCGCGAGCTAGAGCTTGCAGCTTCCATGACGTGGATCGATCTGCTTGGTTACTAGTTCTCTGAGAACATCGTTGTTTGTCGGCTCCTTTCGGAATAGGAAAATTTTGAAATTTCATTCGGCCAGATTGCCCATTAGTATTGTGCTTGCGGATTCTTGATTGAATCTCGGGATTTGTACCACCATATTGGTGAATATATTGAAAAAGCTTCCCAAAGACTCGGTCGCCCCTTGCTTGATGGAGTTGAGGTCTAACATGGTTCTTTTCCTGGTGCGAGCGCTGCCGAAATGGGCAACAAATGTGCCTGACAGCTGCGCGAAGTTGTTGATGGATGATCAGGCCAAATTTGTGAACCATGTCAAAGCTACCCCACTCAGCGTAGATGGAAATGAGCGGCAATACATAGCATCATTGTCCTAGTTCATTCCCATTGTCGTGGTGAATTGGTTAAGATGGTCATTGGGATCGGTATCTCTTTTATATTTAGCGATGGAGATGTCTCTCCACCTCTTGGGGACGGACGCCTCGCGTATTTCTCTGCAGAAGGCGGAAGGGAATGTTGGCTCACCTATGCGAATTTGCCTAGGTGCGTCAGGGGAATTTGAACGTGACGACACGTCCCGAGCATTGGTAACACGACCGATTTTGTTGGTGTTTTCGTCGAGTTCTGGACCGGCGTTGAGAGGGCCACCAGCAGGGTTGGGGAAATGGTTGACCGTTACAGGCATAGGACCTTGTTGGTGATAGTAGGCACGGGGGTCATGTTGGAATGGAATCCCATTGGCCTGTTTGTTGAAATACGCTTTTTGCGGGTAACTCCCCGCGAAGAATTGATACGGGGGGTAGCCGCCCCACACTCTGTAGGGGACGAATGGGGGTGGTTGCGCAGTGTCCCAAGGAGGTTGTTGAGGGACATTCTCGTCGCCGCCGTGTAGGGCTTCCTCGTTGGGGGGAACGTTGAGATTGAAACCGTTTGTTTCCTCAATATTATGGTGTTGATTCCCGAATTCCTCCCCAAATAAGGTAAAATTCATGGTTCTTGCGAAAAATATTAGTACTTTTAAAAAAAAGGAAATCAACGCTATTATTAATTTGTTTTAGATAGAATTTATGTAGAATAAAAAAGAATAAGGAGGTAAAAAGGACGAAATAAAAGAAATGGGAAGAAAGTGACGTAAAGAAGCGTATTGTTACGTGGAACCTCTCGTCGTGAAAGGTTCCCACAGACAGCGCCAATGACGTGTTTATGGAATTTTGCCTATACTAATTACCTCACTGTGACGATAAAGTATCTTAGAATACCTGCGAGCCTTAGCTGTGGGGAGTGATGATCAGATTATGTGCTTATCGGTCCAAGCGGTGGGGGTTATAAGTTCGGCTCGTGATGAATTAAATTCACTGTTCGGTCGTTGTCTATAGAGGAAGCAAGGCGGGGTTGTTATCCTAATAATGTTCTTCTCCGATTAAAGATTTCTAGAACTTAACTCCGGGGTTTTTAGGTCCGGGGGATAATCAGAGCTCTTGTGCTTTTCTCTCTTCAAATCGGATCCCCACCTTTAAGTTCGGAGGGGGTATTTATAGGGAAACCTAAACGAGTAGCTGGTTGACGACCTCGTGGTTTTACATAGGACACGTGTAAGGCATGCCCTCGCGCTTAAGGGAATAGACCATACATGTGGCGCTATGAGAAATGAGGTGCTTGGGCCAGCGAGCTACTTGCTAGGGCTCTTGAGAGCCACGAGGTCATGTGGAGGACCCACTCTGGTTTCTTACGCGAGTTGATATCCCTATTTAGGTTGCGAAGGAGCTTCGGCCGGGGTTTGGTTGAGTGTCTTGCTTTGCGACAAACCCTGTAGTGGGACCAAGTGTCTTTTTGCGTTAGGCGGCCTATTTATGACATTATACTTGTATTATTTAATAGGCCTATTTTCCATGACATCATCAATACAGAGATGCTCAAAGTGAATATTATCCCTTCTTATATGGTCTATATTGCTTATAGTTGCCCAGGGGTCATTGACCCCTACAAAACTTTTCCCGGTCACTTGCTCGTATTTGATCATGATCATTTTTTAGATAGGGAATTTAAGAAAAAGATGATCCCGGTCTTCATCATCAGTGTTGCATAGACAACACTGCGATGGGACTCTGTTAAAGAATCTATTAATTAATTCATTTGTTGTTAGCCCATCAGTTGCGATTTTCCAAATGAAGTTATGTGTTCTAGGTGGCAACTGTAGTTTCCAGATCCAGGAGGTATCTATGTTGCTTGGGCCGATGTTCTCAGTTTTTTCCCTATATGATTTCGTGGTATAGATACCTTGTCAAATTACCAAATAAGTTTATTTTTAGCTTTCCAATACGGGGTAGTGATTTGTGTAATTAGTTGATTTATCGCTGGCGGAAATAGCTGGTTTAGTAAGTCTGTATTCCATTTCTTTTCTTGTGATATGAGTTCTACAACCTTCATATCCGGGTTGTGGTTGTTCTTGTATGGCTCGAGATTAACATCAAGTAGCAATGCCAAAGGAAAGGAAAACACGAAACCTAAAATGGAAAAAGCCACGTGTTTGAAATAACGTAAATTTTAAATAATTGCATTATAAATTATGCCAATCAATCATATTAAATTTACAATGCAATTATAAACTTTAAACAATAATGAGTCTCTAACTGACACAATTTATAAGATATTTTATTTAAAATCCACCCCTTATACTTATTATTTTAGAAGCAATGTCTTCAGCAAAAATTGAGCCACGTGTCAATCCTTTGAGCAACCTAATAAATCACTTTCTCAACCCACGTTCTCTTCAACTGCTCAAACCCCTTTTTTGAAATTAAAGTAACCATGGATTCTATAATCGTTCTTCCTCAATTCCTCAAATCGTTCTTCCTAAAATGCACTTTCTTCATCAAAGGTAAGTTCTTTAGTCTCCTCTTTACTCTCTTAGTAATTATTATTTTATGGCCAGTAATAACATCTATTTTAGTCATATTTTAGGGTTGCATTTGCATATTAGTTTAAGTCATTTTCATGCATATTTATCATATTTTATACTTTATTTATTTTATTTTGCAATTTCGAAGTCTACACCTACTTTTTATTTATTTCAGGCATTTTGAGACAAATATTATGGAAATTCGAGAGCCAATTCGGAGCAGCGAGAATGATTGGATCAGATCTTGGAAGCTAATGTGCGGAAATTGCAAAATTGGGATTTTACGGGCTGAAATTATAATTGAGTGTTGGGTTAGATTTTAATTCTTTAAATTGTTGGGTTGAAATTGTAATTTAATTAAAGTTTCATATATATACTCACGTTTAGAGGAGTTTAGGGGGAGGAGATATTGGAGACTTGCGCCGTACAGTGGCTTCGGCCGATTAGGTTTAGTTAGTTTCCCTTTCCTTGTTTTCGGTATTACACTTTGGATCGAGGACGAAGATTTCGGTTTGCATATTATTCTAAACTTTGATCTATTTCTGTCTATAATTTATTTCATCGTTTATTATAATATGTTTGGTTGATTTCTCCGTTCTAGGGTTTGGGTGATCCCGATGATTATTTGGTAGCGTTAGTATTGATATTCGTTTGTCTGAGAACTTGTTAGATTCAATCCTAATGTGCTTAATCTGATTGATTTTATAATTGATTGGAGTTCCTATTAGAATTTGAGACCGAAAGGAGATAAGACTAATGGGGAAATTAGATAAGGGTTTGAGGCCGAAGGGCGATAACTTACTATCGGAACCTTAGGATTGAACCTGGAATTTTATTATTGTGAAAGCTTTATAAGATTCTTTGTGGATTAATAGCTATCGTAGAAACTCTAGGTCGAGATTGTATTTGATTGAGCGCGAAAGCGGATATTGATGCAATTGAGATCTAGGTTCTAAGAGCGTAAAGGGTTTGAATTGGTTGCTTGAGACCGAAAGAAGATGGTTAACCAATTTAGGCACAATTACTATGAGACCGAAAGGAGATTAGTAAGTACCTTAGATAGCTACCTTCAACAAACTCAGACAATGTGGCACGAATATCGTTATTTATCTACTAAATAATTGTTGTAGGGATCCCTTATCCTAGATTTGCCTCGTTTTTGTTGTGTTTGAATACCACTTTTTGTATAGTTATTTTATTATTAGTTGGTTACCTTCTCATCCTTATAAAGATTTGTCCTTTATTTGTTTGGCTTAGTTTAATCAGTTTAGAATTACAATTGATACCACATAGTCCCTGTGATTCGACACTCGATATACTATAACTGAACCCCATACACTTGTGGGTGTAGGTTTTTAGCCTATTAAGTTTTTGGCGCCGTTGCCGGGGACTATTGTTTTTATTGATTGTTTATTTTGAATTGATTTTTCTAAGTCTTTCTTTTTCTTTTGATTTATTTCCTTTTTGTTTTTGATGTTAGGTTGTGCTCTTATCATGGATTATGCATATTATTGTGAGTTTTGTGGAGCTTTTGGTCATGTAGCTATTGATTGCCCGGTACTGAGAGCTCCGCTTGGGAAGGAACTAGAGGTGTACTACACTTTGCATCCTCACCTTTCTTACGAGATGGATCTCAGTGAGGGATACGCACCATCTGGGTGTCAAGATTAATCTTCACAAATTTCACAAGAATCGTCCAAGCTGAGTCCCATGGAGAAGTTCTTCACTGAACTGGAGACTCGGCTTGCAAGGACCCAGGCCGATTTTGAAGATGAGATGTTAGAGATCCAAGAGGCTCAACAAATTAAGTTTCCATGTTTTTCAGAAAATTTATGTGTTCAAGTTGAGGTTAGTGACAATGACGATTGTACTATTGCCTTTCTCGAGATGCAGGTTTTCGAAGACATGGAGATTTTAGAGCATAAGGAGCGGGTTCCATTGTTCGAGTTTAGCGAAGACACAAAAGGACGATATGATAAGAAGAGGAAGAGCACTTTCCTATGGAGCTCAAGTGGGAAACGATCGCATCTATTTCGCTCCAAAAAGACGCTGCTGGATGGGTGGATCGAGCCATGGACCATTCATTCAGGGAGATACAAGCGTTTTCGTAGGAATAAGGTCAAGCTAAGACCGTAAATAAGCGCTTCTTGGGAGGCAACCCAAGGTATGGTTTTATATTTCGATCTTAATAATAAAAAAAAAAAAACTGGGCGCACGCCTGTGCGTATTGACGCGCGTCCGCGCGCATTCTTACTGTTTTCTTTTATGTTTCTTCCATTTTTCCATTTCTGTCTTAAAAAAAAAAAGGGGGGAACCCTCTCTCTCAGCCCTTCTCTCTCCCCGACCTAACTCAAGCCATCTCCATCCCCCTGCTTCTTCGTCGGCGCGGTACCACCAGCCCACCTCCTTCCTTCTTCCCATTCTCTGCCTCTCACCGCCGGTCACCCTTCCTTCCATCGCTGGATCCCTGCTCCGGTGTCGCCCCACCACCCCTCACCTCTAACTGGCGCCCTCCTCTCCTTCTCAGTTCATCTCTTCCGCCAACAGCCACCACGCCTCCGCCCTAGCTTCTGTACTCAGCCCTCGCCACTGCCGCCGCCGAATTCAACTCTAATCCCCGAATCTGTGCCCTCGACTTTGATCTCGGTCTGGTATGTGCAAGTTCGAAATCAATTTCTCACTTGTAATCACATTGTAGGCTGAATTATTCTTGGATATGGGTTGTGGGATGGTTGATTGATATTGTAGAATTAGTGAGTGTTTGTTCGGTTTGATCGAGCTGCCCCTATTACTCGATGGTTCACAGGGCTGTAGGAATTGGATCTTGTTTGAGCACTTGATTTGTTCATGCTTTATACTCTATTGCCTATTTATCTTGTCGAAGTTTCTATTTGTGGTTTTAGGTAGATGATTTTGGGTATAGTATGCTTATTCTTTTAATTCTTGCTAGCTTCATACTCCCTGGGGTCACTTGAACTTATTGGTTTTACTAAAGTACGTGACTGAGTGTGTTTGCAAGAAGGTTAGCATTGGTTTTACTCATGTTATCTACTTGAACTTTTGAGACTAGATACTTTGAGTGCACTGATTTTTATCGAATTGTGACTGAGTAATTGCTGGACTTGTTTCAATTTGACCTTGGCCTTTGATCATTCTACTAGACTTTTTGCTTACATGATTCCTCCATTGAGAGTCCGATTGATCTTAGGTGCATTCACTTTGCTGGATAGTTTATTTGCAAATGTGTGATGGTTTAGGTGCTCTTCTCATTCTTGCTAGTTTTGCACCCTCTGCAGTCACTTGAATTATTTGATTGCTATCGGCATGTGACTGGGTGCGACTGCAATACTTGTTTTGATTTGATCATGTTAACATTTGAGTTGGTGTAGTGTCGATTTTGATTGATTATTGGATCCTGGTTGCTGTGTGATATTATTTGTATTTGTTAGGCTTGTGTCTGCGTTTGTTCTTTATGTTGTGTACAGACCAAATTACAACGGAGATGCTTCCAGAATGTAATTAAATATCACGGAAGGTTCAATACAACTTGCACTACTACCGCTTGCTTGAATTGCTTGATTTTGCCTGAATGTTTGGTGAGTTCCTCTTCCCTTACTCTTTCTTTTTCTCTACTTTGGGGACAAAGTAGGTTTTAAGCATGGGGTGGGGGTAACTCACTTGCAAGTCACTTATAGTTCATGTGTAGCTCCGACTTTGCATATATTTCTTTCCTTTTTTTTCACTTTTTTTTCATGTGCTATTCATGCATTGCATTTGCATATAGATGTTTGAGATGAACCCTTGTTTTAAAAACTCCTTGCTCTTCTTGAAGAACATGTCATTTCATTGATTGAAATTGGTTGATGATATCCTCTAAGGCATGTTGAAAAAGGCTTGTGATGATTTAGATTATTGGGTTCATGTTATAATTCTTTCAAAACTAATCATTGCTTGAGACTTGTTGAGATTGAGATTCTGAGACCAAAGCATGTGAGCTTCTGAGCCTAGGACTAACATTCATGAGTCCTCTTTCTTTTGTGTGTGAATTGCTCATCTTGATTGCTTTATCTTCAGAACTTGCGTTAGAACCTCTTGAGATCACATATATGACTTGTGTGCATTGCATAAATATGATTGAGGCAATTTTGGTTAGCCTATTATTCCCTTCCTACCCATTTATCATATCCTTTGCTTGAAGCCCATTGAGCCTAATAGCTTATTCATTTGTAGCTCCACGAGATTATCCTTAAGCCTATTTTAGCCTTGTTTACCCATTCGGGAATTAGGATGAAATAGAATTATAGTTCATTTGAGTGGAGAAGAGAGAATAACGTGCTTTGAGTGATTATGTATTGAGTGAGGGGTAGGGTGCTTAAGTTGTAAGTTTCTTGTGATGAAGAAATGAAAAAAAAAAACAGTAAAAAAAAATAAGAATCAATTCTTCTTCATCGCTAGAAGATAATTTGTGAAAAGAGAATGGGTTATCAAAAGTTGAGAGCTTATGAGTTTATTTGATTATGTGATGTGGCCTTTGTAATGAAATCTGGTATGTGTATTGAGAAAAGAAGTTGAAATTGTGGTTGAAGTTTAGGAAGTAGTTCTATTTCCCGAATTTAGCACCACATGACCAAAGAACTCATAACTTGTGTTTCTTACCTTGGCTCCATTACAACCCATGAAAAGACCTCATGATTTATGTTTATGTGCATAGTCAAAGTGGTGGAGAGTTAGGACGCTAATTCAAGCTTATGGTAGATAAGTCTTCAAGATTTGAGCTAGAGCGAAACTTTTATACCTTAGACACATGAGTGAGAGTGTTCCACAAAATATGTCCTATGTGAGGTCTTAGAATTGATGTCTTGACTTGTCTCCTGTATGATTTGCTTGTCTTCTTTTGAACCCGATGTCTAGATCTAAATGAGCAATTGCATAGCTTGGATAGAAATCGAAATCCTTCTTGTGAATATTTACACTTGTTCTTGCTTGAGGACAAGCAAGGTTTAAGCATGGGGTGATTTGATAACATATATTTTAGTCATATTTTAGGGTTGCATTTGCATATTAGTTTAAGTCATTTTCATGCATATTTATCATATTTTATACTTTATTTATTTTATTTTGCAATTTCGGAGTCTACACCAACTTTTTATTTATTTCAGGCATTTTGAGACAAATATTATGGAAATTCGAGAGCCAATTCGGAGCAGCGAGAATGATTGGATCGGATCTTGGAAGCTAATGTGCGGAAATTGCAAAATTGGGATTTTACGGGCTGAAATTATAATTAAGTGTTGGGTTAGATTTTAATTCTTTAAATTGTTAGGTTGAAATTTTAATTTAATTAAAGTTTCATATATATACTCACGTTTAGAGGAGTTTAGGGGGAGGAGATATTGGAGACTTGCGCCGTACAGTGGCTTCGGCCGATTAGGTTTAGTTAGTTTCCCTTTCCTTGTTTTCGGTATTACACTTTGGATCGAGGACGAAGATTTCGGTTTGCATATTATTCTAAACTTTGATCTATTTCTGTCTATAATTTATTTCATCATTTATTATAATATGTTTGGTTGATTTCTCCGTTCTAGGGTTTGGGTGATCCCGATGATTATTTGGTAGCGTTAGTATTGATATTCGTTTGTCTGAGAACTTGTTAGATTCAATCCTAATGTGCTTAATCTGATTGATTTTATAATTGATTGGAGTTCCAATTAGAATTTGAGACCGAAAGGAGATAAGACTAATAGGGAAATTAGATAAGGGTTTGAGGCCGAAAGGCGATAACTTACTATCGGAACCTTAGGATTGAACCTGAAATTTTATTATTGTGAAAGCTTTATAAGATTCCTTGTGGATTAATAGCTATCGTAGAAACTCTAGGTCGAGATTGTATTTGATTGAGCGCGAAAGCGGATATTGATGCAATTGAGATCTAGGTTCTAAGAGCGTAAAGGGTTTGAATTGGTTGCTTGAGACCGAAAGAAGATGGTTAACCAATTTAGGCACAATTACTATGAGACCGAAAGGAGATTAGTAAGTACCTTAGATAGCTACCTTCAACAAACTCAGACAATGTGGCACGAATATCGTTATTTATCTACTAAATAATTGTTGTAGGGATCTCTTATCCTAGATTTGCCTCGTTTTTGTTGTGTTTGAATACCACTTTTTGTATAGTTATTTTATTATTAGTTGGTTACCTTCTCATCCTTATAAAGATTTGTCCTTTATTTGTTTGGCTTAGTTTAATCAGTTTAGAATTACAATTGATACCACATAGTCCATGTGATTCGACACTCGATATACTACAACTGAACCCCATACACTTATGGGTGTAGGTTTTTAGCCTATCAGCCAGCGCCTTTACTCTCTTAATAAACGCTCTGTTTCTCTCTGAAATCCTTCCATGGTTGTCACCTCTCTCGAAGCCAAATATGAAGCTCTCCCATGGAATCTCTTACTCAAATATCGCTCCCGGCGACGAATTTGGAGGAGCCAAGCGAAGCCCAGACACCGACTTTGGTGGCGCGAAGAACCGAATATGGGTGTGCGTGGTACATTCCAGCGGTTGGCGATGATGCTCTCGCGCTGCCCTTCTTCAATTGTTCTCCTCCGCCCTTATTCAATTGCTGAATTTTTCTTGATTAGCTTTACAAATTGCATATTATTAGAATGCTCTTGATCTGATTTGTTTGTTGGTTTGTGTTTGATTTGGTGATCAGTCGGGCGGCTGAATTGGTGGCTGAAGGTGGCAATCGATTGCAATTGAAGGCGGGATGCGTCAAATCGAGGTAAAACTCTCTATTCGCCCTTTGCTTACCAATCGGATCTGTATACTAGGTTGATTAAGTTAGAGAATTTTAGGTTAATGTATTCCACACAAGGTGTTCGATGAAATGCTTATTTGGTGAAGTTTTGATTTGTGATTGTTGGTAGCTCATGTGAATGTGATTGTGATTTGTGATTGTGATTTGTGATTGTGATTTCATAATCCCGTTTTAAATTTTGTGTTGATTCATTTGAGTTTATGGATGAGCAAAGGGAGATAGAATTGTGAGATGACTTTTATATCATAACTATGGTCAAAATTGTTGCACTCACTAAGATGACCAAGTCTAAGTTTATACAGAAATATGTGATGATTTTTAGGGATGCGTTGCTTGATCTCTGTGAATATTACACTTATGTGATGGTTACCCCACTCACTAAGATGTAACCTTCTACAGGTTTCTTATTGGTTTTGTCAAGAGAAGAACGGGTTGTTATATGCCAATTTTGTAGCCGAAATGGGAAAGAAGTGAAGTTGTTCTAAAATCTCAACTTTGATTTTCTCTTTTATAAATGAAAGTTTTGCATTTAGCAAATGAGAGGTGCTCTAAAATCTCAACTTTGATTATGAAATTAGGACAAAAGGTTATTGGGATGTCTTTGTTCTGATTTTTGATATAAACTGAACTAATTTATGAGTTGGTTGAGTTGCTTTCGTTGTTCAGAGTTAGTGTGACACGTGATCGATTCTTTATTTTTGTCATTGGTTGTGTTCATTTTGCCGAAACAGAATGGTAGAATAGGTTTAGTAATATCAATAACTTGGTATTTTTTGTTTGATTTAGGAGCTTGAACCTTCAAATGCTAAACCTACCACAAAATTTCAATTTACATAGCACAATGTAACAATCTGATTGGGAAGACTTCACTTTTTTATATGCAAATATTATATGAATACAACTATACAAGTTTCTAAGTTGAATGAAAATAGAAATTATGTATCATATACAATCTGAGTTGATCATATGCAAATATCATATGAATATAAGTTTGAAGTTTCTAAGTTGATCAGTCGATTTCACTGGCTCCCAGTGAAACACAACATGGGTATATTATTTATATCCACCCATTATCCTTCTAAAATGTGGCATTAAAATGATTCATCATATATATCCATGTAATTTTGTTTTTTTAATGTTGTTATTTTGGGGGAAATTTCATTTTGGTGTGATTTTCTCATGATATTTATTATTTTAGCACCGAGAATGGTAACAAGCCCTACTACCGGTCTTACCCATTTTTTTTTAAATGCAATTCAATTTCAAAGATTGCATGAATAAACCAAGTATTTCCAAGAGAATATAAAATAGAACATATTATCCCCACTTTTTTTATATCATTTTTACTAAAATTATATATTGATGTCACTAATTTAGTTGTCATTCACCTTTTAGTTACTCAGGGAGTTTTTTTTTTTTTTTTTGGTCATTCATGCCTTCAAGGAGCATGTTAACATGGGAGGGAGAATCCGAAAATGTAGTCAATTTGCTGAGATATATCAAAAGCATAACTTATCAGGTAAACATTTTACATAGAAATAGAAGACATCGTCACGTAAATTGTTAAGTTGATCGGGTTTAATGGTAACCCTCAGTTTGAGATCTCCTATTCAAATTTGTCATTTTTCCCTATGAGAAAAAGAAATTAAGAGATTCATTTGTGGTCAGGATGCTTGGGAGGTTTTCAACTAAATAATCGAATACGAATGCTTTGAGAAAGGCCTATCCCTATGCATTCCAATGTCTTTGAGATACCTTATCAATAAGGTGAAGATAATATCTCTCTCACAATCAATTCCACTTTTTGTTCGATTATAGGGTTGGCTTGATTTGTAATTTGATGTTTTTCTTAGTTTTGACCAAATCCTTTTAATTTTGCTGTTCTCTGCCTTCTTTTTTGCTCTTTTATGTATGTGATTTTCCAATTTGTAAAAAGTTGCGTCTCTTACTAGGTCATTATGACATATTCACAATCTAAAAAAAAACTTTGAAAGATATGAGGTTTACTGGAAATCACAACCCTGAACACCTTTTGTATTAAAAAAAAAAAAAACAACCACCCTGAACACCTTTAACCATTTTCCTTGCAAGCTATTTATATGAAATAAATTTTCTTATCTAAATTTTATATGCAAATTTCTGAAATTTGATCATGTCTTAATCTTCACATATTTGGATGACATTCTTTGGGGTACATTGCACACCCTAAAAGCTTGAACATGAAGGAATTATCAACGAATTGTACTTATAAGACATGTTATTGCTCTTTAAAGAGTAACTAGGAAAGAATTGGAAGACCAAACAACATTTGTTGAGAAGGAGAAGACATTATGTACCCGGATATACTAGGATGTCAATAAGAAGGCTCTTGAAGCAAGGGATGATCCAACTTCTGTGCCCAACGTGCCAACCACGACCATCAATGTTGGCGGCAAGGATGATGTGTCTGCCGTGAAGAAATCTAGATGTTGCACTACTTAGTGTCAATGAATTGAGCTCCAATTATATATCTTCGAGTGGTTTTACAGTTTGTAGGCCCCGGTTGCCATCGAAAGAACATTTCATAGTTCCGATCACCGAGTTTCAGCTTGAGATCCTAGAGTCGAAGACATCGAGATTTGTTGTGTTGTGCTAGGTATACTAGCAGAGTTGTTGTTCTTTTTAGTAATTAGTGTTTTAACTTATTATCTACGTGTATTAACTATTTTGCTCAACTCTCCTCTTTCTTGGTTATTTGTTGCATTGGAACTATTGAAACTCCCAAGTGAAATGGTTTATATATAATACTAGCGGTTGAAGAAGAGCTGGAGGTTTCTTATTTGCTCTGCTTATTTGTTGGAGCACTTCTTTTACAAGCTCTTGAGAGCTTATGAAATTTACGAAAAATATCACTTTGCAAATTCAAAACACGCGGGAATTTAACAACATCATTAACATAAAAATCTCATTCCTATTTCGAAAAGTACCCAAATTAAACAAGGTTTGATTTTAGAATTTCATTCCCAATCGATTTATGGTCTGATTTGTGTGACCTTTCATGATTTGGGGGATTTTATATGTAACGTGTATTTGGTGTTTTTCATTGATTTGGAGGATTTAGCATTTAAGTTTGGTCTCATAATTTCATTTTCAACTTATTTATGGTTTGATTGGTGACCTTGATTTGGGGATTTTTATTTCTATATTTTTTTTTGTTGGATTTGGAGGGTTTATGTGTTCTTCATATATGGATTTGGCCAACAATAGCAAGATTGAGCAAGGTTTTGGGAAGACAACTCTTGTGTAATTTTTTTATTGGTTTTTCTATTATATGTCCTTGGGGTATAGGATAAGAGTACTAATTCAGAAATATTTTTATAGTTTTAATTAGTTTAACTTTTGTTGTAATTAGATTTCTAGGGTCGTTTATTTTTTAGCAGGGAACCTTTACCAATTTAAAATTTTATCCTATACTCTTAGAGCACCCACAATGGGGGTGTCTTAAGCCCAAAATAAGGAACCAATTAATAAAAAATTGAAAAAGATGGGGAGGGGTTTAGGAACGATTTGACATGTTTGTTACTAAGAAACCTTTAAAAACCGAGAGAGAGAAAGAAAAAGGAGAGAGAGTGAAAGGAAAAAAAAAAAAGAGGTGGGTCCCGATAAAAAAATAAAATGGGGTTTTAAATGGTTTTTAGGGATGTGGATAAAAAATTGTATTGGGCTTTTTAAGGAGAGAGAAATATAAAAAGTGGAGTTAAGAAACCCGAGTAGGTTTCACGAATGCGGATGCTCTTAGGACATAGGATAGAAAGACATTTTTTTATATATTAATTATTAATTAGTTGATTCTTTTTTTTAAACCACTCCTTTAAATAGCTTATTCAATTGCTACGGCTACTCTAACAACTTTAGCTATCCGAAGAGCTCCAAAATGCTACTTTATCCAAACGCAACCGATTAATCTATTTTCAAACTGAACAATGAATGAATAGTACTGTTGAGATTCCACCCGAACGGACTTGATCGCTGTCATCTATGAAATCCAAATCAAACTACAAGCAAGTATATAAGACAACAAATCATAATAACAAATGAATTAATTTGTATGTATTTATATACTCTTTTCTATTTGATTGACGAGTCCCATCCTATTTTGGCATGTAAGTGTTGCTCGATTGATTTTAACTTTGATAAAATTCACAATCCATCAATTTTTTTGAACGAAGAAAAACAAACCCGGACATGGTTCGGGAAAAGAACTAGTTTATGTTATTTTAAACAAAATGTGTTAAACCAACACTATTTAAGTTATTATAATCCAAACACGCCCAATACTCCATATGGCCGGTAATTGTAATTATAATTCGCTTTTTATATTTCTAATGCACTTTAAAAAAAAAAAAAAGTTTAGATGTAGTTTTGAGAGATTTAATTGTAATACACTTTTCGCAAAAACTAAGATTAAACCCCATTTTAAGAATTAAACAAAATGATATATATTCTACAACCTTTCCAACCCAGTCCTAACTATAGGAGAAACACGTTCCCCATCCAACAGTTGAATCTCACGGCACTAGAATTGAAGAATTAGAAAACTCAAAACCAAAAGAAGAACAAGAATAGGCCCTATCGAATTTCAAAAGTTTAATTCATTAAGCCACATATTTCTAAATTCAAGAATTTCAAGGTCGAGACCTATGCTTTCCCATTGGAGCATCAACCAGTGTTGTTTTTTAGAAATCCAAAACGTCTAGCACTACCACTACCGCATCATTTGAGTCTTGAGAATTGAATTGAGTTTATATTCCTCTTGAATTGGTAAATAAAGAGCGGTTATATCCGGGGTTCGAACCGATGACCTATGGGTACTACCCACAAGTCCTTTTCGGTGAGTCATTCCGGAATGGTTAAAATCAGCCATAGCTATAAATGAGTGTATATATTCCTCTCTCATTATACAATTAATGGGGTTTTCAATGTTATTTGAACACCCTGAATATAATCAATGGAGCTACAGAGGAATGCAACGGTGTTGGACATTGATGAAGTGAGTGTCCAACTGTTTTTCATGAGAAATATAAAACACACATTACGTTTTCATACACACACAAGAGTTTTTCTGTAACTCAATTAGTAGTTCTTTGAAATTTTCATCATACAGTGATACAGATTACAGACAGAGTAATATAAAACACACATTATATTATTTTCCATGAGAAATAAAATAAATATTATTTTGAGACAAAGCAAAATGGAACAACAAACAGATGAGTAGCAGTAGTGGTTAAAAAATGGGATCAGTTGGAGGGAAAACTCCATCTTCTGGCCCTGTAGGATTTGCAGTGGAGAATGAGGAAGCAGATGAATCTGTAGGCACAGATAAAAGCCAACATGATACCCAAATGGCTCCACTTTTGAGACTCTTTGAGGCCTTGCTGCTCCAAGAACAAGTCGGCGTAAAGCAGGCACTCCCCATCTACGCTTTCGACACATCTCCTCCTCCGTTGTTCGCCTCCATACTCGTTCAGGACAAAGCACTCGAACGGGTACCTGAACAAGCTCAAGTAGTGCATGAACATCCAATACTTTGGGATATCCTCCTTGGAGATGAAGTATCCGGAGAAGAGAAAGAAGGCGGCCACTGTCCCTGCGATGAGGGAGCTTCCGATGATGAAGTTAGGCGCGAGTGCGCTGCAGCAAAGCACAAACGAGTTTGACATCAACACAACCAACCATACCACTAGATAGAAGTAGAGGAAGCCATCTATCTCCCCCCTGAGGCCGACGAGCCAGTAGGCTGGGGCCGAAAACAGGAGGGCAACTACCATCAGGAAAGGTATAAATACAAGTGTGCTTGCTACAACATAGGATGACACCCTGTAGGCACCTCTTGAGGTCTCCCTGATCAAGATTCTCCTGTCTTGCAGGAAGATTGGCAGTGCTTCTGTCGTCGACGACAGTAGGAATGAGAGTGTGAATGCCAGAAAGCCAAACTGCGTTTGCAGTTTGGCTTTCCCGGTGCTGTCATTCGCATTCATGAAGATGTTTCCTAGTACAAAACCCGCGATCACTGCCTGTGTGATTCTTGTTACGAAGAGCTCCCTTGTTCTGAAGATATTGTAGCGGAATCTCCGGCACAGTACAAGCACTTCCTTGGTGTGAGAATTTTGGTAACATAGATTGTTCTCAAGTCTCCTCCAACTGCACCACCAACTACAACTTGTATGATAGTCCTCATCGTCGGCATTTTCCTGTATAATGACTAAGCTCTCACTTACATCAATGGCAAACTCGAGGACATTGACACGAGCAGAAACACACTGACTTGCGAGCCTTAGCCGCTCCTCAAGCAGATCCAAAGGCCCGTGGTGAATGACACTTCCTTTTGACAGCAAGACCAGTTGATGAAGCAGGTCAAGAATCCGAAACCCAGGCTGATGGATTGTGATGACAATGGTTTTGCCTTGATCCATAGCCATGGAGTTTAGCAGCATCATCACTTGAAGTGCTGATGCTGAGTCCAAGCCCGTTGTAGGCTCATCGACAAAGAGGATACAAGGGTGATGCACGAGTTCAACACCAATCGAGACCCTCCTCTTCTCACCACCAGAAACACCACTTCCAATTCTGTGATGAGCAACATGCTCTAAACCCAGCTCTCTGACTAGCTCCCCCACTCTAGCCTTCACTCTGTCGGTGTCGTTGAGCTTCAGCCTGAAGCTTGCACTGAACACAAGTGTCTCCTCCACTGTCAGCAGTGGGAAGAGGGCTTCATCTTGTGTCACATACCCTGATACTCGAGGCTCGTAATTCATCAGAACACGGCCAGAGAGCCTACCGGGCAATGCCACACCTGCTAGGATGTCTAACAGTGTTGTCTTTCCTGCCCCACTGCTGCCTGTTATGGCGGTGATCTCCCCCGGCTTTGCTTCAATGCTAACATTCCTCAGAATGTGTCTGTGTCTGTGTCTGTGTCTCTGTCTGGTTGAAGAATCTCGCCAACATAGCAGGCCTAGTTTCCCCACATCACCCTCAGGTATGCTGTAGTAGACATTTTCCGTCTTTATTAGAGATTCGGTTTTCGCCTTTGGATGGCTTCCATCTGCGATTTTCGCTTCAAATTCCATCCTAGCTAGATAGTATTATTCAGTTTGTTTGTTGAATGTTTGTGAATGTATATATATTCACTTTTGCCTAACTTCTTGCTTATATATATACCAACATTTTTATTCATGTTTTTCTTTTAATAAATATATATATTATGGAAGCTTAGTTGGGACAGGTCCAAGTTAAGTCACAAGGAAATTGCAGTTTCCTTTCAGTTTACCTGCTCTAAGGGATGACATAAGTCACAAGGAAGGTGTCCAGAGAGACTCTTTGACAGATTCAACCACTCAAAATAACCATACATTGTTGATTGCAGAGTTGTGCTATCGATCTCTGATCCGAGGAAGGTAGCTTTAATGTTCGAAAACGATATAATGAAGACGAGTTTTAGGTGTACACGCTCTACTCATGCTATGTATAGTATGTGTATACGGCGAATTTTGGACGTTAAAGCCATACCAATTTTTGGATTGTGTTTGCTCACAAATGTAAATTTCTTGTTAGGATTACTATCTTTTAATGAATGTTGGAGCTTGAATTGGAATGGTCAGCCATGTAATGATTTACTCTTGATCAACTCCACAAGCTTTACTTGATGTATCATAGTTTTAATTACGTTTAATTTGCTTGTAATACTCATTTTAATCATCTATCTAGATAATGAAAACCAACAAGGGAAACATACCATGAGCGGCATACAATTGTTGAAACGCCAATTTACGAGGATATCCATCTCAAATTTTATTTTTACTAACCATTAGTCATTGATTTTTGAATCACTAATTTTCTCCTTCGTGTGAATTTTAAAATGTACTATTATAATGTAATTATTTTCCTCAATTTAGGTGACTATTTAGTTACCTTTCTATTATAGAATTTTTTTTAACCAAATAAAACATTATATTATACATTTATTAATATATTTTGGAATCCAAACACACTCTTAACCAAGAACCTATAATATAGGCAGTAATTTAACATCTCCTATTCTACACCAACGACTCAACGTCATAGATGCATATGCAATACAAAACCATGTAACTAAAGGGTGTGGTTAGATACACTGGAAATCACCTTTCATAAATCTAAGTTTGATTTCAAACGTGGCCCACATTCAATGAGGCATGACATAATTTCTAATTAATTATATACTTCTAATCGTCTTTAGGAGGACAATTAATTTACATTTAAACCAATGTTGTCCGCATCCAATACGATGTGTGATTTTCAGTGTGTATAGCTTTCGCGAATTATCCATTCAACAAAATCCTATGACACTTCGACCAATGCGTTTTTTCTTGTTATATATAATACAATATGGCCTTTCATTTGTTGGAGTTGCTTGACCTTTGTCATTTTAGCCCATTGGGCTACACAAATGATCTAGTAAAAACTTCATCAATCTGGCCCACTCTGTGACTCTTCGTAGTAGCAATTTGTTTCTAGCTCCCAGATTCTTTGAGTCATTTGGCTTGGGATTGTGGGGATTAGAGAGATTGTAGGAAATGTATTGAATTGTGTAGTGGTGTTTGGCATGGGATTAAGGGGATCGTCATTGAGGGATTAAGGGCATCGGATTGTGTCTAGTGGTGTTGTACTCACAGTATGATTCATAAGAGTGCTTGTCGCTCACATATTTTCTTTCTCAATCTTTTAGGGTTATCTGTGTCTTAAAAATCATGTCTTAAAAAGCTAACTTACCTAAAGTACTCTTGATAATCTCATTTGGGTTTAGATTCATACCTTAGCATGGTCAATGCAATGAGGGATTAATGGCATCGGGTTGTGTGTAGTGGTGTCGTACTCAGAGTATGATTCATAATAGTGTTTGTCGCTCACATATTTTCTTACTCAATCCTTCAGGGCTATCTGTGTTACAAAAGTCATGTCTTAAAAAGCTAACTTACCTAAAGTAATCTTGATAATCTCATTTGGGTTTAGATTCATACCTTAGCATGGTCAATGGCTTTGAGTCCAAAGTAGTCTCCATTTTTGTGTCGTTACTTGCTAGTTACCGTGAACTAACTGGTTGTTATTTGGATGATTGGTGTACTATATTGTACTCGGATGCTAGGCCAATTTTTGCAGATTAGGTTAAGCGCTACGAGGTCAAAGGTTGGAATGTGAGTCAAAATTCTCTTTAAAATGTTTTGATAATTCCCTGGAGTGCTTTTGAGGAAGGTCTTTGTAAAGTTTGCTTTTGTATTTTCTTTGATGGTTCGGCATTATGTATTTACGTCCAATGATTTTATTTAAGTCTTCCTCTATTTATATCTCGTTATCATCTTGTTTATGTAAGCATATTTTCATGTCTCTATAAGTCTAAGGTGGTTATAAAAACATTAAAGACCGAGTAACCACTAGCGTTATGACCTCCATTGGGTTTTAAAAAGGAGGTATTACATAAGGTGGTATCAAAGTTAAAGGTTTTTCTAAAAAGATTTCTGAGTCAGAACCTTGATGGACATCAACTTCTTGACTCGATTTTCTATGGTGCATGCCGAATTTGCCAAAATACTCAACATGAAAGTTGTAGATTTTGAATTAGCTTTCAGAACGACTTGGTCCAAATTTTTTTGAGCTCAAACAACTCATTGCACTGAGACGTTACCAAGTAGATACTATCCGAAAACCATTGGCTCGACAATAAACTCTCCTTAACTTGAATCCTTACACTTGATACCACTATATAAGGCTCTTTCGACGTATGTGAAGAGCTTGAACTTGTCTTAAATGAATCTTATTCCATTGTGATTCTAAGATGACATCGAGCAAGCTCTCAATCACCTAAAAACACATAAAACACGAGCCTAGACATCTATTCTAAAAACGAAACAAAAAACTAGATAGAAGACCTGCAAAACATATAAAAATGGCGTAAAACCAAGAATAAATTATATATCTTATAGCACGTAGAATATGATGATATCAATAGACTTCTAAAATATCAATAATAAACTTGATAACATTATTTATGCACTTTATAACATTATCCATGCACTTTAAAATCATATTTATGCACTTTACAAATTAAATTATATGACCATTTGTTATAAGAAAATGCATATTTTAACATATCGCAACCTCGATCTCCTCCTTAGCTCTTTGAAGAGCCCATACAACCGCTTTGATCTCCTCGACCAGCACCTCGAAGCCCCTTTGTATTGTTTTTGACACATCCCACTAACGATGCCCCGGAAAATAGCCCTATTAATCAACAAATATATGACGTCATAAGTAGACCACCCAACGCAAGACAGTTGTCGCGCTCTGAAGTACATCGCGATCATCACACTTGTCCTAAGTATAGCGGCCTACGAACACCGCAATCAGGGTTCGAGTGCTAATAAGCATAGACCTCGTAACAGGACCTGCAAATACCTCGTGGCTCATTAGGGCAAAGACAAGCAGCTCGCTATCCTAGCACCTCTCTACTAACGATGCCACGTGTGAAACCCCAACTCTCTGGTATGAGGGCATGTGTTACACGTGTCTCTTGTCAGTCCACAAGGTTGCCAGTCAACAGCTAAGACACAACTTCAGGCGGTTTGTTAGCATTTTTGAAATGATCTTATACAACACGTTACAAAGGCTAATTGGTTAAAGATTAGTCATCCTGAACGGAGACTTGACCTTAGGGATTAGCGCAATATAGGTGTGATTAAGACCATCCGAAAAAAGGGGCAACAACTAAAATATCCAAAGCAAATTTAGTTATATCAAGCCCGACAATATGCCAGTACCATTGGTAAAACAGTGTTGACATACCATCATGGCCCGGTGATTTTGTGGGGTACTTTGAGAAAATAGAAAATTTTACCTCCTCTTTAGAGAACAGACGCAAGAGCTCTTGGTTGTCCTCGTCCGATAGTATGGGATGAATGCCAAGGGCCTCCGACGCAAGAGCTCCTAGTTTTTCAAATTAAGTAACCTATAGCCATCTCCGACATCCCCTCCCTACTCCTCCATTCCATTCCATTCTCATCCACCAATCTAATTAATTTATTCCTCTTATTCCTCCTATTTGCTTTTTGGTGGAAAAATTTAGTGTTCCTATCCCCCCCCCCCCCCAAATATCTGTAACTCTATCCCTTTCATCCTTGATGTTGAAAAAGTTCAGCACAACTGTTGGGCTACTCTCTTCAAAGTTACTGCCCGTGTTCACAAAGTCATGGCGCACATTGATCTTGCTGACCCTCGCCCTGCATCGGTTGATGATGATCTTTGAAAATAACTTGACAATGTTGTTCTCCAATAGATCTACTCCACCATCTCCCAAGATCTCTTTCTTACGATCCTTGAACTAGACTGCTCTGCCCAGGAAGTCTAGAATTGATTCATGGGGATCTTCCACGATAATCAAAACTCTCTGGTTGTTTACCTTGAGAATGAGCTATCAAATTGTCGCCTTTTGGGTTTCTCTGACATCGCTGCCTACTGCCGTCAACTCAAAGATTATGTCGATCAACTGAAAGCAGTCGGCTCCTCGGTGACAAACACCCGCTTGGTTCTTCAAATCATTGTCGACCTTCCTACGGAGTACAATACGGTTGCAACTCTCATTCAGCAGATTGATCCCCTCCCTCAGTATGACAAGGAAAGATCACAACTTGTCTTGGAAGAGACTCGCTTGAAAAGGCAGCAAGACCAATCCTCTACTTCGGCGCTGTCCGCCTCCACTCCCCCTACGGAGGCATCTGGCGGCACCAAAACCACCGAGCAACAACCGTCGTCATTCGACACTGCGCCCAGTCACAACCAAGGCTCCCTCAACAGCCGCGGGTGCGGCAAGGGTCGTGGGGTACCTATGCAGCGCATCCCGTATGGATGGATGCCTCTCCGGCCTCAACAGCAGCATCAGTGGCCCTCTTATCCCCAGTGGAACCAACCGCCATGTCCATACCCATCCAATCAGGCTCCCGGTCTGCTTGGCCAAACCCAAGAGCACCGCCCCTACAAGCCAACAATGCATTCGGTTACCCATATGGGTATCTGCAGCTGACATACCTTGCAAGTTCATTCTCCACCATGAGCTTCAATCCTTTTGATCAGACATGGTATATGGACCTTGGTGCCTCGTCACACATAACGAACAATTCAGGTACACTCTCGTCCCTTATTTATAAAAGCCCGTCTAAATCCATTATTGTGGCAAATGGCATGCGTCTTCCTATATTAGGTCTTGGAAATACCACCACCCCCCACCAATACTACACCCCCCCCCCCCCTACATCTTAAGAATGTTCTATTTGCACCCAATTTGGTCAAAAATATTGTCTTTGTTCGTCAGTTTACTACTCAAAATAATGCCTCTATTGAGTTTGACCCTCATGGTTTTTCTGTCAAGGATCTTTCAACGGGCAAACCTCGTCTGAGATGCAATAGCTTAGGAGCTCTGTACCCTATCACCCCGCCATCACCACCACATCATCCTTGTCTGCAGAGTCCGCCAAGTCTTCCTCAGCCGTCTGGCATGCTCGTCTTGGTCATCCCGGCACGCTTGTCTTTACCTTTCCCAAACAGTCTAAATTTATTAGTGCTAATAAGGATGTAAAATCCACTATTTGTCCTTCTTTTCAGTTAGGCAAACACGGTCAATTGCCTTTTGCAGAGTCTCACACCGCTACTAGAGCTTCATTTGACATTATTCACAATGATCTTTGAACATCACCAGTTGTCAGTTTAGATGGTTGTCGTTATTACCTGTTATTTTTGGATGATTTCACTCATTTTCTTTAGGTTTGTCCAATTAAATTTAAATCACAAGTCTTCGATATCTTTGTTCGCTTTCATCAATTTGTTCAAACTCAATTTCACATGTTCATCAAGTCTTTTCGGTATGATATGGCCCATATGGGTAAGGAATTTGACAACCACGCCTTTCACTCCTTCTTTGCCAACCATGGCATCTTCTTCGGGTTCTTGTGTCCATACACATCTTCACAGAATGGTAAAGTGGAGAGGACCATCCACACAATCAACAACTGCATTTGCACTATGCTCCTCCACGCTTCCTCCGACAATGTGGTTGCGTGTTACCTTCATAACATCCTACCTAACACCAACCTTCGAAACCGCAGTCCACTCAAGCCCTTCACCACATCACCCCGTCATATTCCCATCTGCGAGTCTTTGGTTGTCTGTGCTTCCCTAACCAAACCGCCACTGCCCACAACAAACTTGAGCCCCGGTCTCGCCCTTATGTGTTTCTTAGCTACCCCCTCATCATCATGGCTATCGATATGTTGACCTATCCTCCAATAGGATCATCCTCTCTCGACATGTTACTTTTGATGAACAGACTTTCCCTTTTGCCACCTCCATAAACCCAACCCCAATTCAGGATGACCTCCCCCTCCCTCCCCCCCCCCCCCCCCCCCCGCCCTCATTCGTGGCTTCTCCACCGTGCCCAGGTCTCCCGAGCACCTTTGATGCGGGACCATCCAAGACACATTCGGACACACCAATACTTGGGGATGGACCTATGATTCGAGCTCACGAGAATGATGTCATCCTCAAGAGGAAGAAGAAGGCTCCACCATGGGAGAAGGTGCAAAGATGAAAGCTTGACGCTTTTTAGATTCGTTTAGCATTTGACAGCTTTTCGACGTCTCAGTAAAATAGGTCGTTCGGAGTCCGTATTTATCGTATTGAGGCGTGTCATACCTTGTTGGAACAAGGACGAAGAGATCTACAACTTTTCTGTTGAAGGTTTTCCAGATTCGACCTAGAGCTTGGCTGAAAATCACATTCTTTGAAGCTGCCACTGTTTTGACGGGAATTTGTTAAGTGTTGGAACTTTCTTTTATTGCTATTTTTAGAGACCTTATTTACTTAAGGTATTTTAGGTAATTTTGGGGTTATTTTTAATTATTCTTTTAATTATTATTTTCCATCTAAAATCAACTCTAGTTTATATATTGACGGTTGATCTCCTTGTAAAGTTTAGACGCCTCTTTGAATACAGAATACAGAATACAGTTCTTTGTGTGAAACACAACTGTGAGAAAAGTCAATCGATTCGTAGCGTTGCTCATCGATTGCACAATTGGTTTTAGATCTTGCTTGGTTTGCTTTGAGTGCATCAACCTCGCGAGAGCTTGGTGATCCTAGTAATCATAAGTCCCCTTCTTGTGCCTCCAAGTTGTCCGCTTGGTTGTGTAAGGTTGTAGAGGCGGGCTTTGTAGTCGGTGATGCTTGGTTCCTACCCTCTTAGGAGGCCTGGGGTCTTTATCTCGTTCTACCTTAGTTCGAATCACCCTTCTATCAGTCTTTTCATTGATTTTGCCGAGTCTTCTATTGATGCGTTTTTTAGTCTTTGTTCTTGTTCTTGAGTCTTTGCTTCCGTTCTTGTCTTTGAGTCTTGATTGTCGAAGATCGGGCCATCCTACGGCTAACCCCGTATCAAATTGGTATCAGAGCTTTGGTTTCCGACATCAAAGTTGTGTCTTTTGTTTCCCTAAAGACAAAACCTACAAAAATAGAGTCTTTTTCTTTGTTCTTGGTTTTTACTTCTTGTTTCTTGAATTTTGATTATTACTAACTTCTTGTTTGTGATTGTTTGTGGTTTCTAGACCTAAACACAAGCCAACCGAGTCCTTTGCAAGCCGAAACACACCAATTCGAGCCATGTGGTCGACGGTTGTGTCCTTGCCGATTTTGGCCAGCCCTTGTTGCTCCACAAACCCTAGTTTTGCTTGCTTCTATCTTTTGTTATCCTAGATCTATCTACTTTGTTGCCTTATTTAATTTGTTGAAATTTGTGGTAGATATATCTTATATTTTCTATCATATATTATAAAAAGGCATAGATAGATTTATTTACCACATTTAGCCAAAGTTCCATCTATATATATTACATAAGGGCTACATATTTTATTTTCTCTCACCTTAGCATATAATTTTTTAGAGTCTTTTATTTCATAGATAGTTTTCTTGCATTAGTCAAAAAAAAAAAGTCCGAATTTGTTAAAAAAATAAATTACATTCAAGCTTTGACCTAGGAGGATAAAATTCACTAGGGGCAAAAGTAGCTTAAAAAAAAGAGAGAAGGATTGTATCTAGTGCAAGAAAGCTTAAGGACCAAATTTGGTGAATTTGTTCTAGCCCTAGTCGACAACCTTCAAACACATACCTCCCAAACCATAAATTTTTTTTTAAGCCCTACCTTGCAACTACAACGTCCTTGCTAAGGGTTTCAATAAAAAAAAAGAGGTAAAAGTCCAAGTTTTCTTTTCTTTCTTTATTTTCTTTTCTTTCTCTCCCATGTCGAGTGTTTTTTATACTGCTCGAGTATCTGCTTCTCTCGAGTTTGTCTTTTGGTCGATTTCGAGCCATTCGGTCGATATCGACCTTGTCCAGCTTCTTCATCTCGAGTGTCTGTCGAGTGATTTTGTGTTGCTCGAGTGCTGCTCGAGTGTCTGTTTCTGTGAGTTCTACATTTGGTTGATTTCGAGCCCTTTGGTCGATTTCGACCTTATTGTCCAGCTTCTGTCAAGTTGACATTTGTTTTGTTCTTTCTCTTGTCTCTTACCTTGCATTGTTAAGTCTTTACTTGAGTGTTGATTTGACCAAAGCGGATTTTCCTAACAAGCTTGTCATACCAATTAGAGGGAAGAGTGTGAGCGAAACACTTGTGAGATGGTTTTTATTTTGATAATCTTGACATAGTTCCGTGTTTGTCTTTATTTGCAATGTCTCAGCCGGTTAACAACGGGAACAATGCAAACAATGGCAACAATGACGACAACTCTAACGCATCTGTGTCAGCCGAGATGTTCAACAACACCATGAAAACCATGATGGAGACCTTGGCTAAGATAGATGAAAGATTGAGGCCACAAGAGCTTCGGTTCGGCTTACCGGTACAACGTATTGATTGTTCTTACCCCTTGTTTAGTTCTTGTTGTGGCTCTAACACGGTGCCCGGAAAAGGAGTACTACCTAAAGATGACGTGCCACCACCAAAGAAAAGGGAAGAAACTCATCCTATTCCTAATCAACTTAATGTTTCTTCTAGCATAGATATTCAGCTTGTTGATGAAATTAAAGAGCATGTTGAAAATGATCAAGGTCTTAATTTATTTGCCTGTGATGATAATGTTTGCATTGAATATGAGCATGATGATTCTTTGATTGTTAGTAAAGTTTTAATTGTTCCACCTACACCTTGTGATAATAATCAAAGAGACAATTTGTGTCATACTAAATGCTTAGAAAACGACAATGTTTCTAATATGATCATTGATGGTGAAGATTGTTCTAATATTGCTAGCCTTGAATTAATTGAAATTCCAGCCTTGAAAAAGGATGAAAAATCGCTAGTCATTGATGGAAACATAGAGATAAATGAACAACCTATAATGCATATTGAGTTAGAACATCATGAAGATGATATGAAATATGAATTATGCACTAATCAAGTTTCTATTCTTGGTTTTGTAGTAAGCTCTGATGGTCTCCAAGTTGACGTAGCCAAGATAAAGGTATTCAATCCAGGAGCTCATGTGGATGCATTTGCGGAATCTTATGTGACCTTAGATTCGAGGTCGAATCCTTTTCAAGAAAGGGGGAATGATGCGTGACCATCCAAGACACCTTCGGACACACCTATACTTGGGGATGCGCCTATGATTCGAGCTCACGAGAATGATGTCATCCTCAAGAGGAAGAAGAAGGCTCCACCATGGGAGAAGGTGCAAAGGTGAAAGCTTGACGTTTTTTAGATTCGTTCGGCATTTGATAGCTTTTCGACGTCTCAGTAAAATGGGTCGTTCGGAGTCCATATTTATCGGATTGAGGCGTGTCATACCTTTTTGGAACGAGGACGAAGAGATATACAACTTTGTTGTTGAAGGTTTTTCCAGATTCGACCTAGAGCTTGGCCGAAAATCACATTCTTTGAAGTTGTCACTGTTTTGGCGGGAATTTGTTAAGTGTTGGAACTTTCTTTTATTGCTATTTTTAGAGACCTTATTTACTTAAGGTATTTTAGGTAATTTAGGGGTTATTTTTAATTATTATTTTCCATCTAAAATCAGCCCTCGGTTATATATTGACGGTTGATCTCCTTGTAAAGTTTAGACGCCTCTTTGAATACAGAATACAGTTCTTTGTGTGAAACACAACTGTGAGAAAAGTCAATCGATTTGTAGCGTTGCTCATCGATTGCACAATTGGTTTTAGATCTTGCTTGTTTTGCTTTGAGTTCATCAACCTCGCGAGAGCTTGGTGATCCTAGTAATCACAAGTCCCCTCATTGTGCCTCCAAGTTGTCCACTTGGTTGTGTAAGGTTGTAGAGGCGGGCTTTGTAGTCGTTGATACTTGGTTCCTACCCTCTTAGGAGGTCTGGGGTCTTTATCTCATTCTACCTTAGTTTGAATCACCCTTCTATCGGTCTTTTCATTGATTTTGTCGAGTCTTCTATTGCTACGTTTTTTAGTCTTTGTTCTTGTTCTTGATTCTTTGCTTCCGTTCTTGTCTTTGAGTCTTGATTGTCGAAGATCAGATCATCCTACGGCTAACCTTGTATCAACCTTCATCTCCTGAGCCCAAACTATCACCAACACCCACGAACAGCCCCCCCCCCCCCGACCCATATCCTCCTCCATCGCTCCCCTCAGCCCCCTCCCTCATCCCTACATCGCACAAATCAACCCTCGTTGACCCTCACTGGAAGGCTGCCATGGAAGATGAATACAAAGCTCTTATAAATAATGGTACTTGGGTGTTAATGTCTCTCCCTCCTAGGGAAAGTATTGTTCGTTGTATGTGGCTTTTCATACACAATTTTAGAGCTAATGGCACCCTCGAGCGATACAAGGCCCGCCTTGTGCCAAACGACAACTTGCGGCAGGTTGGGATTGATTGTCATGAGACCTTCAGTCCTGTGGTCAAACCAGCAACTATTCGCACTGTCCTCACTATTATCGTTGCTTGTTAGTGGGATATTCACCAGCTTGATGTCAAGAATGCATTTCTTTATGGGAACCTCAATGAAACAGTATATATGTTCCAACCTCCATGCTTTGTGGATCTGTCACGGCCTAAGCATGTGTGTCTATTGCGTAAATCACTCTATGGTCTTAAGCAGGCACCAAGAGTATGGTATGAACAATTTTCTACTCACCTAGTGCACCTCGGCTTCAAAAGTAGCAAGAGCGATGCCTCCCTGTTTATTTTTCGTCGAGGTATATCTATGGTCTATCTTCTGCTCTATGTCGATGACATCATCCTCGCTGCATCTTCCAAGTCCCTTCGGAAGCACATGTCGGCCAATTATCGGCAGAATTTGCCATGAGTGATCTCGACCCCTTGTCTTACTTTCTGGGTATCTCGGCTATCAAAACCTCTTCCGGATTGTTCTTGTCTTAAGAAAAGTATGCTTGTGAGATTGTTGAACGTGCAAATATGGGGAGCTGTATACCGGTTGCAACTCCAGTTGACACTGAGTCCAAGCTCAGCGCCACTGATGGGTCAACTGTAGCCGATCCTTCCCGGCCTCTACCGAAGTCTGGCTGAGGCTCTTCAATATCTCACCCTCACTAGGCTTAATATCGCATATGCAGTTCAACAAATTTACCTCTTTATGCATGATCCTCGCGAACCTCACTTTAATGCTTTCAAGAGAGTCATCAGGTACATTCATGGCACTGCTGGTCTTGGGACCACCATTGCACCATCATCATCCGTCGACCTTGTAGCATATACCGATGCCGACTGGGCAGGCTGCCCTTGCACACACTGATCCACTTCAGGCTACTGTGTCTTCTACATGGATACGATTGTCTCATGGTCCTCCAAACACCAACATGCGGTCTCTCGCTCCAGCGTTGAGGCATAGTATAAGGGCATCGCTAATGTTGTTGTCGAATGCTCATGGATTCGCAATCTCTTGCTAGAGCTTCATTGTCCTCTTAAGCGAGCTTCGCTCGTATACACGGACAACCTCTCGACTTCCTATCTTGATGCCAATCCTGACCATCATCAACGCACGAAGCATGTCGAGCTTGCCTTCCACTTTGTTCATGAAAAGATCGCCATTGGCTATTGTAACGGCCCAGAATTATGATTTCCGGGTTACGTTGCAAGGGATAAAACCCCTTGTTCGGATCTTGCAATCCAGGTACGGGTTGAGTTTTAAAACAAAATATTTGTATTAAAAGAAGGGATTTCGAACCCTTAAAGATCGCGGATCCATTAGGGACCAAACACCTGCCTTAGTCTAATCGTGAAATCGAGCGAAAGCAAAAATAAAGTTGAGTTTAAATACAATCCGAAAAGGAGTATAAAAGAGAGGAAGTGTGGTGGTCTCTCAACCTCTCGATCTAACGCCAAAAGTCTGAACCCGCCAAGCATCCACATAAGCAACGATAACGGCTAGCGATTACCTGAATCTAAAAAAAATGAGAGGGATCTAGGTCAATCATCAGGTCACTCATGCGCGTATGTAAACACACTCTGAGAGGCATATAATAAGCATCCTATTCTTAATATGAAATGTGTAATGCAGTGCGGAAATTAAATCACATATATATACTGACAGTTTAATATAATGCAGGAAGCGATAAATGGATCCACACTGAATGCCAAGTAGCATGTCCCTCTCCTACCTCCACCCCCTTCCGATAGGGCGGAAACTGGCCAGCTCGTGAATGCATTCCATAATAATCGGGTGGCACGCATGCCCAACCCGCCCCATAAGAAATAATAAAGCCCGCAGGCAGCTTTCGCAATCATGCTCGTAATATAAGTAAAGGAACTTCCATGACTCGATTGACTCAGGACGAGACCCGATGGAACTGGGTCGTCCTATGACCCTAGAAAAGACTCTAGTTACTTCACAGATAACGGCCGTTCTCTTGCAAGGACATATAGCAATCATATGATTTTCATTTTAGCTCCTAAGCGTGATTCTAAGTCGTATGGTGCATGGACACTAGCCTACTATATAACACCCAGTGCATAGAGCGCCCATCATGAGTAAGTTCAAAGAACTTACCTGGAGTAGCAGATCAGCAAGATGAAAAGCAGCAAGATATAAGCAAGCAGGTTACGGATCACCTAGCAATTATTAATAAATATGCATAAGTAAACTGCACACAACGGGATCCATTTACCGCTACATAACATGCTCATCAATCCATTAATCATAGCATCATCAGCATCCTTTATCTCAACATCTTATTCCATTGTCATTTCCATAACTGGCTCAGTCATACTTCAATCCATATAATCTCACTAGCTAGTCCAGTTGTTAGTCAAAACAATTTCTTCAAATTTATACTTAGCCATTTCTAATTCATAAAATATTTAATTTTTAAAACTACTTCCAAAAATCCGATTAAATAATTCCGGCATACTTTACTTTAATTAAAATCATCCTTCTAGGGACTTAATAATTTTCAACCGTTATTAAATAATTCAATTTATATACTTTAAAACCGAGCCCTTTTAAATACCGACACACAAATCGATTTCTAAATAATCAATTATCGGAATTCGGTTAAGCAATTAATTAATAAATCAAAATAATAAATAAATAACGAATAAACCCGAACTTAACCAACGCTTTTAACCCAAACCGAACCGAACCCGCTAAACCTCAAACCAACCCGGTTCATCAAACAAATAAAATCTGAAGGTGTGGGCCCCCATTGATGACTGGGCAGGGGTCCCACGGAGGCTTCTTCTTCCTCCCTCAAATCGAAAGGAGATCCCGCTGGTGCGCCTGCAACTTCTCGACGCCGCCCGGAGTGGGAAGCCCGCCGGTGCCCGCTCGTCCTCATCCTTCCTTTATCTTCCGACTCCTCCTCTCCGAGCCCATTGTCCCGCCCTTCCTCCAGATTCCTCGCAGCTCACTCGCGCCGCACCTCGCTCCCCGCTCGCACACGCTCTCTCTCTCCCTCTCTCGGACTCGCCGGCTCTCGAGCTCGCCAGAGCTCTCGAGCTTGCCCAAGCTCCCCACTCTCAACTCACACACACTCTCTTCCCGACCTTGAAGAACGAACAGGAAATGAAGGCTAACGGAAAGAAAGAAATGAAGCTCACCGAGGTTCGCGAATGTCGGAGCTTCGAATGGAGCTATGGGCGTTGTCGGAGGCTCTCGATGGCTCCTCGGACCTGCGTCGGATGTGGGTGAGCGCGATGGTAGGGCTCGAGAGTTGTTTGGATCGGAAACGGAGGGGAACGGCTTACCGGAAGGTTGTTTTGCGTTTGAATGGGCGGTGGATCTTCGGTGGCTCGTCGATGGCGTCGAGTGCTCCGGGGGCAGCCTTTGTTGCTCTTCGATGAAAGAGGAGGAGGCGAGGATGACAACGACGATGAAGGAGCTCCAAGGCGTGGTGTGTGGTGATGGTGATGAGAGGAAGAAGGTGTTGTGGTGGCGCGTGATGGTGCTTATGGCGTCGGTGGTTGCTGAAATGGAGAACGGTGATGGGAGGTGGAGATGGCGACGTGAGGGTGAAAGGTGATGATGAAGACCCAAGGAGCAGGTGAGGGTGATGACGATGAGTGAATGACAAGGTGAGGGGGTGGGTTGAATTTGAAGGGTAAGATGAGTGATGGGAGTGGGTGAGGGATTGTGTGTTGAATTGGTGAAAACCAATACCCGGAATAAATCCCGAATACGTGAATTTTGGATCCTACAATTAGTTCTTAAATGTTATTTTCCCCGACTCTCGCTTTCTCGATCAATTAGATTTATAAAATCGAAAAGGATATCACACTACGATAATTATTTTGAATTTCCGAGGTAAAATGATGGAAATCGTTCGCTAAATTTTCTATTCCGGTCGGAATCCGCTAAACGAGTTTTAAATCCAATTTAAATTCATTTTTATTTTCCTTTTTCCAAAAAATTATGATTTGAAAATCCGAGCCTTTACATCATCCACCTCTAAAAACAAGCCTCGTCCCCGAGGCTAAAATCATTTTAAAATAGGAGATGAAGTTTGAAATTGGTGAGTCCAAGGATCATACCATTGATCCCGTAAGTACCTCGTAGGTGCCCCTATAAGATCCTCACAGCATCTTCGTCGTGATCATAATATCCCCAAGCGGTCGTAGCAAGAATGTGATATGGGCCCCTATCATATCCTTACCCCGACTTCTCAATCATATTATAACTCAGAAGAATCATAACATCCACTAGGTCTTAACAAGCAATCCATAAGTGCCCTTATAAATGCTTATATCCACTTCGTGAAACGTCATAATGTAAATCCAGTCCCGAATGATTCAAAAGAGTTTTGTAAGTGGACAGATTAACCTTGAAATCATTGAAATTCTCGATAGCGCTTATTCCTTAAAATCCAAGTTAGTCTTTTTTTCAAAACCGTTCAAAATCTTCAAATTCGACGTTAGTCAAGCAATTTCATATCACGAGAGGTGGAATCATCCACCTCTAAAGGCTAATCCAATATTCTCTTCTTATTTTCCAAAATCAGTCAATCTATCAGTGTCAATTCAAGCAAGATTTATAAGCTATAAGAAATGCATACCCGCATAAACCAATCAATCTCCAACCAATACATCATACGATAAGTCTCAAAACACATATCAACACAGTGCCACAGTCACATCAAGCATCTTCACATCATACTAAAAGTAATAATAAGTGCATCATCAAACCATCGTAGCTAATCACGCAAGCACACATGTCAAGAGATCAATGGATTAGGTGTCATGGAGTTAGTACGTCAGTACACATCAATTCTCACAATCGCATAACATCGCACTACGAGTAGAACCAGTCATAGCAGATTTACCATGTCAACATATCAACACATCAACGCAACAAAGTCATGCTATTAAACTTCAGTAAAAGAAAAGATCAAGCAGTATATCAATCGTCAAAATGTCAACATGCTCTCCATACATCATCTCAACTCGTCACAATACCATATGACGATCATTTAGTAATCATACATTATTATCTCATTTATACAAGTTATATTCATGCTCCACGTCATATTCGTCATTTACATATTCATCATCATGCTTACCGACCATATAATATAACATCATGCTTTCACTTAACAACATATCATTATCTAATGATTAATATATCATATTACAATACATCATAACACGCTTCTAAATCAACATAGAAGAATAGCAGTGCTTCAATATATCATGCTAGTTCATATTAACGATTCACATAACCAAGAAATTTTCCACATCATCATCAGTCAACAAGTCTGAATTTGCTATTATGCTCAAAATTATTGCAAAACATCATATATGAACATAGTCAATTCAAGTTAGCAAGTTTCATCATAACCTTATCAGATAACAATTTAGGTTCCTCAGCATTCGTAGTTAATATTTTTATAGGCACAAGAGTTTAGATCATGCTTAGCAATATAGGGTAGCAAAACATCGAAACATCATGGTACATGAAATTTTTAAGACATCGAATCATATCATCATAGACAATGGATGATCATGCAAGATTCATTACCAAGTCAGCACATCAACACACAAATTCCCTCTCCATATCAATGCAATACCATCATCAATTAATTCAGAGAGGATTAAGAGTTCGAATGGAGGACACTCCTGCTTGCAAGTCATATCGTACTCAATAATCGTCATCATCAAAATGTGCTTGTCCTACCGAAATCGTTGATCTTGAGGCCTGTGGGTTATGGGCCCACGCCTTCGCGGCGTTGCTCTATCGCTATTCGACTTCCCATTTCCTCTTTCATGCGGTCGCTCGTCCAACGTGTCGCGTAGAAGTCCAAGTTAGCGAAGATAGGGGAGGGACAAGAGCGGACAACCCAATGTTCCTTTCGGAACGAACACACACCAACCCTAAGGATGACAACTAGAGACGAAACTCCGACCTGAGAATAGCAACGATGCCCTTATGGAAGTCCATCAAGTTATAATCGCGACAAGCAAACACGAATTCATTATGGAGCATATCAATCACGCTAATCCACGCTAACATGTACCTATTTCAGAGGAGCAACATTCGTATTCATTTCCAACAACACGATCGATTCCTATACTGATGCATGCGAGACAAGATAGTAGTCTATTATTCCATGAAAGTAGATATGTCTAGCAAGTTATGCGGAATCAAGAATGAGCATGCAGGATTCGAGGTCATGTGGGATTTAACGACGATGACGAGTATGGTGTATATGAACGAATGCACAAGCATGGTGTACGCATCAATAGGTGAGGTCAAATATGGCATGGCAAGGTGTAACATAACAATTAGATTAAGCGTCATACGAGAACATATAGGAGCAACCTAGTAACTATCTCATCCGAACACACTGGTCATATAGTAGGTCAAGCATGGCACGTAATCATATGATGAGATACATTTAGAAAGTGCATGTCCTACATGATACTAGCGACACATAATGTGATACAAGCATAGTCAAGAGTCATTAAAAGGGGTTCAATAGGATGTTCACGAAACATGAGGCATCATCAAAAGTAACAAGAAGGACATCATGGGCAATAGATTATAATCATGCTAGGAACGAATCATCATAGGACACATATAAAGGTACAGTAGTTATCACATCATAGAATAGGTACACCATGTAATCATTTAGTGAGTCATATTGGAAATCATAAGCCCTACAGGATACCACTAGCACATATCGAACCATGACCACAATCAAGGTAACTCAACTAAATTCATTTTAACATTCATGCGTCATGCATATGCGAAATGATATAACGTGGTGTGTAATCATGCGAGGTGTCAAATCATACATCTATGCCAACACTACAGGAATTCATAAGGTAATAGGGAAACACTACCGAGTGATAACATGTAAGCATGCCAGGATAAACCATCACATAAAGCAATTGATCATCGAATTCAACATCAATCTAATTTGCATGAGTAAGATATTTCAAGGTTATAGAAAGAGGAAATGATCACACTATGAGGGACCTGGCTCGAGAGGGAATCAGCAATAATGCAAGCAAGGTATAAATTCACACAAGTCACAACCAGGGACCCTACATGATGCTAAATGCTCAACATGACATTCGATACATACATGCGCTTGAATGACCAACACATCGATGTGTAAGAAATCATATTAACATAGCCCGTCGATATAGAAGCATGGGAGGAATATAACAATGCATAATGCAAGCCTACGCAACAAGCAATATGACTAGCATACAAGGTATGTATTCCAACTCAACAACCATTTGAATAAGGCATGCATTTACCAAGACATCACGTCAAATAGCATGATCACAATTGAAATACTAATTTAGCCAATAAACCATGGGTAACATCGACTAATCATGCAGGGGAAATCATCTTACGACATTCATACAAGGGAAGTGTAACACACTATCATGGGTCTAATCTACGGGAAGACAATAACTATATACAACTCCTGTCATGCAATTCATGCTTCAAATCAGTCCTTAGTACGACCAATACAACAGATCAATTAGACGTGCAAAGGCGACATATAATCAGGACAGGAAGCAAGGTGCAACACGGGACCTAAGCAATGGGGCAAGCATGGGTACAGAATGTCATACAACCACGAATTTACATTAAGGATCATCATCTTAACATGTACTGGGAATTACGTATCATATAAGGCATGTTGACATCAAGTTATAACACATATTCATCAAGTATGGAACTCACTCTATCATGATACTAGAACTGAACGATCACACTATCATGAACCTATTTACAGGGAGAACATCAATCATGCGGCTTCCTAACACATGACATTTACATTCATGCACTAGTATAACGATACAACATACTGAGTAAGGCATGCTGGGATGATAGAGACGTAACATGTGTAACTTGAACTCACAAAATGGCCATCATGAAGTCATAAACATTAAAGCATGCATTCATCAACACTCAATTATACCACATACTCCTCATCCAACGCACTAATCACACCACAATATAAAGTGCAAAACAACCATCTGACGAATACAGAATAGATGGGCATGTTGTAGATTCTTGTCATAAAACGGGCAATAAGCATCAAGGCGTTGTGAGCTAGTATGATAAAGAGATCATTTACACGCATTCATACGAAGAAGAGTTTATCACACTATTATGGACCTAACCCAGGAGAATACAATTATCATGTAGGTTCATATCATGTGGTTTATGCTTCCAATCAATCATTAGTACAATTAATACAATAAGTCAAGTAGGCATGCTATGACAACGTAATCACAATAGAGAGTGAGGCATAACACAAGACTTGATCAATGTAACTAATCAAAGATATAATAACCTGAGCAGCATTTTACAATTGAGCATTTGCAAGGTACATGCAGGAGGTTACAAAATCATGTCATGCAGTTCAGAGAGAGTCACCATTACAACTGGACAGAGATCCCTAAAGGCAACCATTGACCTTCCCCAAACGACTCATCACCCCTATTTCTTGTGGGACCTTGGTACGTACGAATCTTTGTGGCAAGAAACCCTCGGTTGATCATCATAAGAATCAAGGAAGACAATCCCGGAAACACCTTACTTTTGACTCAAAATGACATCAAGACCTACCTTCCAATACTCACTCGGACAACCGTCATATACATACATGAGTTTCTGACGCAATGTGTTTACCAACCCGATTCCCGTGAAAGATACTGACATCCAGGAGAAAAGACTCGATAAAACCGTCAAAGGGTTAACAAACATAGTGGAAGGGGTTGTTTCACACAAGCTGGGTTGACCACATAGAATTAAGGGTACTCTCACTATCCCGTTTGCACAGATCAGTCGATACACATTTAATTGTTAGGCATACCAATCAGACTTTCGCATATCAAGCACTCAACATAAAATTAGTCAATGACAATTATAATGACCTTCTTCGAGGGAGATCGTACCCAGTCTCAATATATAAAGCACATCAAGCTATCTAATGTTGCTCTTCGAGGAGCGACTGACCGGAGGGGCAAAAACCTCGCGATCCTACCTAACTCGCCACTCCAACCACCTTGGTGCAATCTCCTTGGAGTCTTCCAGACCCTCTGTAAAGAGCAAGCTAGTATTTTGCCTACCGTTCCCAACTACTCCCAATAGGGGTGGTCTAGCGCCTTTACTACCCACTCGTGTCCCCGTTTGGTCGATTTTCCTTATTCATTACAAGTCAAGTTCATTACTTAGTCAAATTTGGGTTAGGCATCTTAAGTTCATTTTGCCCTTTTAAATCCTTTTCAAAAGTCCTTGAAACTAGTGGGCAGTTTTCAAAAGATACACTCGACCCTTGTGTATCTGAATTGCACAACCTGAGCTCTGATACCATCTTTGTAACGGCCCAGAATTATGATTTCCGGGTTACGTTTCAAGGGATAAAACCCCTTGTTCGGATCTTGCAATCCAGGTACGGGTTGAGTTTTAAAACAAAATATTTGTACTAAAAGAAGGGATTTCGAACCCTTAAAGATCGCGGATCCATTAGGGACCAAACACCTGCCTTAGTCTAATCGTGAAATCGAGCGAAAGCAAAAATAAAGTTGAGTTTAAATACAATCCGAAAAGGAGTATAAAAGATAGGAAGTGTGGTGGTCTCTCAACCTCTCGATCTAACGCCAAAAGTCTGAACCCGCCAAGCATCCACATAAGCAACGATAACGGCTAGCGATTACCTGAATAAAAAAAAATGAGGGGGATCTGGGTCAATCATCAGGTCACTCATGCGCGTATGTAAACACACTCTGAGAGGCATATAATAAGCATCCTATTTTTAAGCTGAAATGTGTAATGCAGTGCGGAAATTAAATCACATATATATACTGACAGTTTAATATAATGCAAGAAGCGATAAATGGATCCACACCGAATGCCAAGTAGCATGTCCCTCTCTTACCTCCACCCCCTTCCGATAGGGCGGAAACTGGCCAGCTCGTGAATGCATTCCATAATAATCGGGTGGCACGCATGCCCAACCCGCCCCATAAGAAATAATAAAGCCCGCAGGCAGATTTCGCAATCATGCTCGTAATATAAGTAAAGGAACTTCCATGACTCGATTGACTCAGGACGGGACCCGATGGAACTGGGTCGTCCTATGACCCTAGCAAAGACTCTAGTTACTTCACAGATAACGGCCGTTCTCTTGCAAGGACATATAGCAATCATATGATTTTCATTTTAGCTCCTAAGCGTGATTCTAGGTCGTATGGTGCATGCACACTAGCCTACTATATAACACCCAGTGCATAGAGCGCCCATCATGAGTAAGTTCAAAGAACTTACCTGGAGTAGCAGATCAGCAAGATGAAAAGCAGCAAGATATAAGCAAGCAGGTAACGGATCACCTAGCAATTATTAATAAATATGCATAAGTAAACTGCACACAACGGGATCCATTTACCGCTACATAACATGCTCATCAATCCATTAATCATAGCACCATCAGCATCCTTTATCTCAACATCTTATTCCATTGTCATTTCCATAACTGGCTCAGTCATACTTCAATCCATATAATCTCACTAGCTAGTCCAGTTGTTAGTCAAAACAATTTCTTCAAATTTATACTTAGCCATTTCTAATTCATAAAATATTTAATCTTTAAAACTACTTCCAAAAATCCGATTAAATAATTCCGGCATACTTTACTTTAATTAAAATCATCCTTCTAGGGACTTAATAATTTTCAACCGTTATTAAATAATTCAATTTATATACTTTAAAACCGAGCCCTTTTAAATACCGACAAACAAATCGATTTCTAAATAATCAATTATCGGAATTCGGTTAAGCAATTAATTAATAAATCAAAATAATAAATAAATAACGAATAAACCCGAACTGAACCAACACTTTTAACTCAAACCGAACCGAACCCGCTAAACCTCAAACCAACCCGGTTCATCAAACAAATAAAATCTGAAGGTGTGGGCCCCCATTGATGACTGGGCAGGGGTCCCACGGAGGCTTCTTCTTCCTCCCTCAAATCGAAAGGAGATCCCGCTGGTGCGCCTGCAACTTCTCGACGCCGCCCGGAGTGGGAAGCCCGCCGGTGCCCGCTCGTCCTCATCCTTCCTTTATCTTCCGACTCCTCCTCTCCGAGCCCATTGTCCCGCCCTTCCTCCAGATTCCTCGCAGCTCACTCGCGCCGCACCTCGCTCCGCGCTCGCACACGCTCTCTCTCTCCCTCTCTTGGCCTCGCCGGCTCTCGAGCTCGCCGGAGCTCTCGAGCTTGCCGAAGCTCCCCACTCTCAGCTCACATACACTCTCTTCCCGACCTTGAAGAACGAACAGGAAATGAAGGCTAACGAAAAGAAAGGAATGAAGCTCACCGAGGTTCGCGAATGTCGGAGCTTCGAACGGAGCTATGGGCGTTGTCAGAGGCTCTCGATGGCTCCTTGGACCTGCGTCGGATGTGGGTGAGCGCGATGGTAGGGCTCGAGAGTTGTTTGGATCGAAAACGAAGGGGAACGGCTCACCGGAAGGTTGTTTTGCGTTTGAATGGGCGGTGGATCTTCGGTGGCTCGTCGATGGCGTCGAGTGCTCCGGGGGCAGCCTTTGTTGCTCTTCGATGAAAGAGGAGGAGGCGAGGATGACAACGACGATGAAGGAGCTCCAAGGCGTGGTGTGTGGTGATGGTGATGAGAGGAAGAAGGTGTTGTGGTGGCGCGTGATGGTGCTTATGGCGTCGGTGGTTGCTGAAATGGAGAACGGTGATGGGAGGTGGAGATGGCGACGTGAGGGTGAAAGGTGATGATGAAGACCCAAGGAGCAGGTGAGGGTGATGACGATGAGTGAATGACAAGGTGAGGGGGTGGGTTGAATTTGAAGGGTAAGGTGAGTGATGGGAGTAGGTGAGGGATTGTGTGTTGAATTGGTGAAAACCAATACCCGGAATAAATCCCGAATACGTGAATTTTGGATCCTACAATTAGTTCTTAAATGTTATTTTCCCCGACTCTCGCTTTCTCGATCAATTAGATTTATAAAATCGAAAAGGATATCACACTACGATAATTATTTTGAATTTTCGAGGTAAAATGACGGAAATCGTTCGCTAAATTTTCTATTCCGGTCGGAATCCGCTAAACGAGTTTTAAATCCAATTTAAATTCATTTTTATTTTTCTTTTTCCGAAAAATTATGATTTGAAAATCCGAGCCTTTACAGCTATATCCGAGTTCTGCATGTCCCACCCGCATTTCAATATGCTGATATTTTTACTAAGGGTTGGTCTTGCAAGTTGTTCCTTGATTTTAGATCCATTATGTTCGTCCGACTTCCTCCCTATCCGAATGATGGGGTATGTTAATATGGATAATATTATATGTTGGATAGATTTGTAATACTTAGGGAACAAGGCACATGATATTATATATTGAATGATAATGCAAAGGAAACCCTATCAAGGGATTATTTCAATCTTACATAAGAAACTCAATGGTGTAAGAAAGAAGCTCAAATTTTGAGTGTAAGCTCGGATTTCGATCCCACTCAGTTTCTCCATTGATGTCACTAGGATTCCAATAATGGGTGGCGACGGTAGCTCTTCAGCTTCCAACGATGCTTCACCCTCCCTGATCATGCACATTTAGGTAGTGTTAATATAAGCATTTAGATGTGTTTAAGTAGGGTAAAATGCATGAGTTAGAGTAGTTTTCATGTTTTCATTATGTTTCAATTAGAGTCAGAATCTACGAGATTTGTGCATGATTTCAGGTGATTGTAAAGAGATGAAGCTAAGATCGAGCCAATGTTGGAAGATTGGACGAGAATAGAAGAGCACGAGAGTCGGAGAGAGGAGCTAAACATGTAAAGGATTGGAGCTGTCCAAGCTGGCGACGCTGTACTAAAACGAGTCGTTTGAAGGCTGTATTTATCGGATCGGGGCATACTTATACTTGTTGGAAAGATGATTCGAAGACCTACAACTTTCGTGTTTACGACTTTTCTAAATTCGGCCTTGAAGACGGTGAAATCTGGACGTCAAGATGGCTGCTGAAGAGAACTCGGTTTGGGCATCAAAAGAACTCGGCCGAGTACTTTGGTGCACCCGAGTTATGTTGCATTTCCAAGGATGTGGGCGTTACTTTGTTTAATTTCTGAAAGTTAATTATGTTAGTTTGTTTTTGAATTAATTAGGAAGAGGGAACGTCAGTTCTGAAAAGGACATGAGGAGGTCTTGTTTTTAGTTTCAATTAAAAACCACGGACGGAGGTTTTGTACATAGCCATTAGAGACCCATTGTGATTTTTCTTCGATTATGAACAACTAAACTCTTTAGCTCGGGGAATTTAATCGAAGCTTCAGGTTTTCTATTTCATTGTGAGATTTCCGTTCCTAATACTCTTCTTTGAATATTATCAATTTTTTGCGCTGATTGTTTAAGGTTTTCCTGAATTTCCGTTAGTCTGATCAACTGATGCCTTTTCATGATAATCTATAGCTAGATATAGGTAATTTCTGGTTGAATTATCTATATTATTGTGTAGCAAAATATAAATCTCTGAAACTGGTTGATTTAGGGATTTGTATAGAGAATTGATTTGCAATCGATGCAATAACTGGTTGTGCATGTCGATTGTCTTTGTTGATTTCCTTTAAGCTTAATCGATTATTGAATTGAATCTTGATAGTTTCAAGATTGTTTGATAATTAGGGTTTTTAGGGTCTGGTTGTCCTGTTAACTAGATTTGATAAGGAATTGGATTCAAAAGACCTAGTTTTTCCGCAACAAAGTATTCAAGAGGAAGTTATCTGTTTGATTTCAATGATCAATGAATAAAACCTGAGTGCTGAGATTGATTGACCTGAGCTATTCTCTCTTATTTATTCATTCAATCTGTTTTATTTTATTGTTTTGCTTTTTACTTAGTTAGTCTGAATCATCATAATCCCCCCCTCTTTGTTTCGTTAGTTCTTATTTAGCACACTCTGATTTGCATACGAATCATTGACTCTCTGTGGGATCGACTCGTACTTGCCAAACTACATTAGTTAGGCTAGTCGGATTTATTTGATAGGATTTAAGGCAACTGAAAATCCTCTGTCAAATTTGGCACCGTTGCCGGGGAGTCAAGTTGCTATTTGTGTGCTTGTTTTTGTGTGTTAATTTAGCTACTAACTTTTGTTGTGAACCTGTCTTACGGTTCACAACACATATGCTACTAACAGTTTCACATGTTGAGATTATCGCAGTTCGAAGGTGAAAACTTTCACCTATATCTCACTAGGTTGCAGAGGTGTGTGGACATCCGTAATGTGCGGGGTTTCCACGATAGTTTCCGAGATATGGTTGTCTGTGTTATAGAGGGGATGACTGCTGAGACGAAGGCGCGTGCTATATATATGTGCGGTGGAAGTCTAGCACGGTTAGGTTTGGCGGGAATTTGGGAACTTATCTCCTACATGGGTCATCAGGCCTTGCAAGAAGTGTCATTCGCGCTAGAACCTCAACCAATGGATTACTTCGACGCACCTTTGGAGGATCTATCCAAGGCCTCTTACGAGGAGAATGAGCAATTGTGTCAGCAGATCATTGAATTAGATGAACGAGTGCACCGAATGGTCCAAGTGGGGAATGACATTCTAGCTTGTGAAGCGGGTGAACTACCGTCTCAACCGATGGTTAACCTGATAGAGAGCCTCACCATGAACACTCTAGAGAGTGGCAAGGACCTGTTTGTCACACTCGAGGGAAGCTTAGAAAGTCATGAAAATGAAGACGATGACAGTTTCTTCAGCGATGAAGAGGAGAGTACACTACTTCCTGACATGGAGTGTCATGAGTCGACGCATGAGATCCCATGTGATTTATTGTCTACTTCATTCGATGAGATTGTCTCAAGCTCGCCTATCAAGGAACGAAGTCCGGAGCTGATTTATGTGGCTCCTAAGCAAAGAATTGATATCCTCTACAATGGTGAGAAGGCCGGTGATTATGTCGACCCTTGGGCTCATTATTTTGACATACCACCAATGGAACTGAATTGGTGGTTCTACATACCCGCGGCGGGGAGTCATGCTCGGGCATATGAAGAGTTGAGGACATTCTTTGACTTCAACTTATTCGTATGTAGTGCTAGTCTACCTAGATGGTGTGCACAAGAGTTTGATTTGTTGCTGAGGGCACTGACGATGTCCGAGTGAGTCTTAAATGGACAACTAAAATGTCGAGCTACCGACCATAACCAAGCGCTTCTTGGGAGGCAACCCAAGGTGAGTAATTTAGATTTGCATTTTTCATTTTTTTTTGTTTAAGTTTTCAATTTCAAGTTAAAAAAAAATCGTCAAATTCTGGGCAAAAAAGCAAGAAAAATCCAGTAGGTTACTCGGGTGAAAAGCTCGGCCGAGCTCTTGGCCAACCCGAGTTTCCAACAGATCTCAAGAAAAAACTCGGGTGGGAGTACAGAAAACTCGGTCGAGTTTTGTATGCTCCACCCGAGTTATTTCGCGTCCTCAATTAAAAAAAAACAAAAAAAAACAAGAGAGGGAGAAGAAAACCTGAAGCTCCCTCCCGAGTTCCATCTCTCTCTCTCCCGAGTTCTGCCTTCTCTCCCAGGCACCAAGCCGCCAGCAACTATCCACCACGGCGCCGCCCTGAGCCGACCTCTCCAGGCCACGCCGGCAACACTCACAGCGCCGGCCACCAATCTCCGGTCAGCCTCCCTCCTCTTTCTCTCCTCCATTGAAGAGTTAAAGGTAAAATTTCAAAACCCCAATTTTTAGGTTTTCTCCTATTGAAGAAATTTGTGTAATTTAGGAGTTGATTGGGTGAAATTGAACCTTATTTGTGCTATAATTGTTGTTGAAAGAGGATTGAGTTTGAAACTTGTCTTGAGTTTATAGATTGGGAGGCCATGTTTGATGAGAATTTGCAAAGTGTGATTTATTGAGTTTAAGCATTGAGTTGAATTCCATCTATGCTATAAAATTTGATTTGGTTGTCTTGTTGAGCTTATTGACATTGGCATTGATGGATTTTGGCTTGCTTCTGGTTAACTTGCATTAGTTTTGAAGATTTGAGGTTTGGTTGTGGTTGTGTGGTTGGATATAGCACCATTGCATTATTGTGAGCGTTGTCCTTGCCGGGACAACAATTTTTGTGCTTTGTGGGTGTTTGTTGTGTAGGGTGTGCAGGGGTATCAATTCGTCATGCCGCCGAGAATATTCCAAAAGAGAAAGAAAGATGCATCATCTTCCTCATCCCGAAGATCTGTAGCTCATGAGCCTCCCACTAGAGTAGGGGATTCGACCCCGGAGTCGTTTGGTTTCCGTCTGAGGGATCCCGCACATCTGACCACTTTCCACCAGTTGAAAGAAAAGGAGTGGAAGGGTACACGTCATCTGGACTTTCATTTACTTTCTGAGTTGGGCATTCGGACTGATGTAGAGCGATTGGCAAGTGCTTTAGGATGGGATGACTTCCTATCTTTTAGTGAGCCTACTTACAAGGGACTCACGCTGGAGTTCTTGAGCACACTTGATGTACAGACTCGTGGAGGTCCGGAAGTAGCAGAAGGAATATGCACATTTCAGCTTGGAGGACATAAGCAGACGCTCACTTTGAATGAAATCAACCAAATTTTTGGTTTCCTAGTGGTGAATGATGACGTCGCGAGATGTGAAAGTCGAGCTATTTGGTGCCCGAACAATTTTTGGGATAAGATTGCTACAGGATCTAACTATAACCCTTCATCCTCAAAGGCCTCCTGCATAACTAATTCGGCGATTCGGATCTTCCAGCGATTCATGGCCCACACTATCTTCGGGCGAGCAGATGGGGAAAACAATTTCCCGAGGAAGGAGTTAGTGATGATAGCAGTTGCTTTGTCAAGGAGGCCAGTCAACTCAGCGGGTTTTCTAATACATCACTTAGCAACAGTAAGCCATCGAGGTAAGGGTGGTATTGGTATAGGTGGGATTGTCACCAAATTTGCCCGCCATTATCAGATTTCGCTCACTAGACCTGCTGATATCGAGTTCACTCCATTAGATTTCAACGCTCTACACCATATGAGGATTATTTATCAGCTAAGAGGGGACTATTGTTGGCTCATTGGAAGCTCGAAGAGGTTAATGCGCCTTCCGGATGTCAGTCGTACTTCTTTGACAACAGAGGCCAACTGGTCAATTTCAGTGAGGAGGAATGATCTTCGCCTTGATGATATAGCTATTCGTAAGAGGCCTCGGCATAAAGACCAAAGTCAAGAAGTGTCGGACGAAGAAGGGGATGAGGAAGAAGAAAGAAATGATGGTGATGAGGAAGAGGCGGCGGAAAATATGGATTACATCCCTGAGGAGAGGGGCCAGCAGAGCAATGCATACTTTGATTCCAGGTTTGACACTGTGATGGAATCAGTGTCGGGTTTGAGATCTCATATGGATGACCAATTTCGCCTGCTGGGTGAGAGACAAGATGAGCAATTCCGTCAAATGCAGGAACAGTTCCAGTTGCTGAACACCAGATTTGATGCTTGGAACCCTTATGGTTGGCAACATGGATTTCCACCTCCACCTCCGCCTGACATGTAGATGACTCTGTAAGTGTTTTCCTCCTTTCTCTTTTATTTTTCACATTGAGGACAATGTGTGAATTAAGTGTGAGGGAGGGAACATTTACATGTTTGCATTTAGATTGCATTGTATATATCTAGATTGCATTGTATTTATGTCTTTCTTGTTTTTGCATTGCATGCTTATTTTTCTTAGTCTTGTATATTCAAAAAAAAAAAATATTAAAAAAAAAAAATCAGCAGGCATGACATTCTGGATAACCCCATCTGTACCAATTGTCTTCTTAATCTAACTATAAGTCCCATGATATGCTTGAAGTGTTGATCCTCTTCTATTTTGTTTGATCTATTGGAGCATGAGATAATTGATTGATTGAGCATGTATAACTCTTACATTTTAGGTGGCATTGAAATCCAACAAAAATTTACCTTGTGAGTTTTTGTTAGCCTTATTGGGACTATGCTTTATGGATGTCCTCTTTGCTTCTTGTGTGTGATACTCTCCAATGTGACTACCTCTGAGAATTGGGATTGATATCTATGTCAAGGATGTATATGTTGATCATTACTTGTGATTTTCGCATGATTGAGGCATGATTGTTATTGAGCCATGATATTCCCTATCTTCCCTTGCATATTATCCATTGTTTGAAGCCAAACTGAGCCTATTAGCCTATCTTTGTAGCTCTACAAAAATTATCCCTAGCCAATTGTAGCCTAACCCATCCGGGAATTAGGATTAGAATTGGTAAAATGATGGTTTTAGTTGAGTGAGTGCTTTGAGAAGGGGATTGATGTATTGTGTTGAATCATTTGGCGCTTATTATGATGATTGGTTCTATGAATGTATGTATATATTTGTATTCTCGGGGCCTAAGGAGAATAAAATTCACTTAGGAGTAAAAGTCGAGAAAGAAAAAAAAAAAGAATTTCAATAAAAAGAAAAAAAAAGAATTTCAATAAAAAGAACCATTCTTCATCATCTTTAGAAATGATTTGGGAGTATTGTTTGGTCTAAAGAAAGTTCTTGTATTGTGTTGTGCTTGAGGCTTGAATTTGATGGTTTGTGATAAGTTTTGGTTGAGCTTGTGATTGGTTGCTAGGAGCTTAGTTCCCGGATTATGAGCACCACAAGCCAAAAACATCATCTACCTTAATTTTCTCACCGAGCCCCATTACAACCCTTACAAGACCTCATGATGATTATTGCTTGTAATGTCACTCGCGGTGAACATTTTGATGTGGATTTCAATTTTCATGGAGCTTAGTTGCATTGGATTGAGTTTGAGCGGAATTGAATTAGCCTAAACACAAGAGCGATGAGTGAAACACTTTATATACCCGGTGAGGTTGGATTGAAATGTGCCTAAGCCTTTGAGTTGCTCAAATACATGTGATGTTGATTATTGTCTTATGTCCCCTATTTGGTTTGGATTGTGTTTTGACGAGGTGAATGCATGAAGAGTGTATTTGTGGGATGTTTGATTGGATTGATTTTGTTTTCTTGAGGACAAGAAAGGTTCAAGTGTGGGGGAGTTTGATCATGCACATTTAGGTAGTGTTAATATAAGCATTTAGATGTGTTTAAGTAGGGTAAAATGCATGAGTTAGAGTAGTTTTCATGTTTTCATTATGTTTCAATTAGAGTCAGAATCTACGAGATTTGTGCATGATTTCAGGTGATTGTAAAGAGATGAAGCTAAGATCGAGCCAATGTTGGAAGATTGGACGAGAATAGAAGAGCACGAGAGTCGGGGAGAGGACCTAAACATGTAAAGGATTGGAGCTGTCCAAGCTGGCGACGCTGTACTAAAATGAGTCGTTTGAAGGCTGTATTTATCGGATCGGGGCATACTTATACTTGTTGGAAAGATGATTCGAAGACCTACAACTTTCGTGTTTACGACTTTTCTAAATTCGGCCTTGAAGACGGTGAAATCTGGACGTCAAGATGGCTGCTGAAGAGAACTCGGTTTGGGCATCAAAAGAACTCGGCCGAGTACTTTGGTGCACCCGAGTTATGTTGCATTTCCAAGGATGTGGGCGTTACTTTGTTTAATTTCTGAAAGTTAATTATGTTAGTTTGTTTTTGAATTAATTAGGAAGAGGGAACGTCAGTTCTGAAAAGGACATGAGGAGGTCTTGTTTTTAGTTTCAATTAAAAACCACGGACGGAGGTTTTGTACATAGCCATTAGAGACCCATTGTGATTTTTCTTCGATTATGAACAACTAAACACTTTTGCTCGGGGAATTTAATCGAAGCTTCAGGTTTTCTATTTCATTGTGAGATTTCCGTTCTTAATACTCTTCTTTGAATATTATCAATTCTTTGCTTAGATTGTTTAGGGTTGTCGTGAATTTCCGTTAGTCTGATCAACTGATGCCTTTTCATGATAATCTATAGCTAGATATAGGTGATTACTGGTTGAGTTATCTATATCCTTGAGTAGCAAAGTATAAATCCCTGAAACTAGTTGATTTAGGGATTTGTATAGAGAATTGGTTTGCAATTGATGCAATAACTGTTGTGCGTATCGATTGTCTTTGTTGATTTCCTTTAAGCTTAATCAATTATTGAATTGAATCTTGATAGTTTCAAGATTGTTTGATAATTAGGGTTTTCAGGGACTGGTTGTCCTTTTAACTAGATTCGATAAGGAATTGGATTCAAAAGACCTAGTCTTTCCACAACAAAGTATTCGAGAGGAAGTTATCTATTTGATTTCGATGATCAATGAACAAACCTGATTGCTGAGATTGATTGACCTGAGCTATTCTCTCATATTCATTCACTTAATCTGTTTTACTTATTGTTTTGCTTACTATTGTTGCTTAGTTAGTTCAAACCATCAAAAACCCCCCTTTATTTCTTGTTCTTGTTGACGCACTCTGATTTGCATACGGATCATAGACTCTCTGTGGGATCGACCCGTGCTTGCCAAACTACATTAATTAGGCCAGTCGGTTATATTTGATAGGATTTAAGGCGACTGAAAATCCTCTGTCACTCCCGCAATCCCTAACAAGTTCGAAAAGTTAATGACGATGCTTCGACCTCTCGCAATTCCGGCGAGGGGCGGTGGCGGAATCTCAATCTCAGATGTCATCCTCTTCAACTGCTTTCGTTGCCTCAGATCCTCGGCCACCGCCTTCGTCCCTTCCTTCCTTCTCTGACATCATCCTTAGGGGCTAGTCGAATTCCTGAAGGTCTTTACATATTAGGAAGCAATCTGAAACAAGCGTTTGCACACAACTTTTTTTTTCTTTTTTTTCCCTGAACGAGAACGAAAACCCGTGATACCCTTTCTAATTTGAATATTTTACATAATAAATATATATATATATATATATATATATATATATATATATATATATATATATATATATATATATATATATATATATAGAGAGAGAGAGAGAGAGAGAAAGAGAGGATATATTGTGCACAAGGTTTAGGGTGTACCTTGTGAACAGATCTAAACCGTTGATTGGTATGAAATTGATGGCCATGATTATGCCACGTCAATGGATGGGTTTAAAAAAAATTGGAAAAAAAGGCCCAACTGCATCTAAAAAGCGTGTGCACCTCAAAATAAATAAAACCCTAGGCCACCTCTTCCATTTAGCCCGTCAGATTTCACAAAGAAGAAGCGATCGCCGCCCCTCCGGTCAAAGAAGAGATCGTCGCCACCACCTCTTCTCCTCCTCATGGCCTTGATCCTGGTCCTCCGCTCAGGGCAGCCCCCTCGACTCACCCTTAGCGATCGGCGCCCCTCCAGGTTCTTGTTCCTCGATGGCGGAGAAGAGGCCCTGCTTCCGGGCCAGCAGTTACAGTTGGGCGCCTCCTCGATTGCGGAGAAGAGGCCCTTCAAAGGCCAGCAATTACATTTGGGCGCCGATCAACGAACGAGAACTGCAGAGAGGACATCGACACCTTCGGAGATGGCGGCGAGGAGGTCGGCATCGAAACACTCGGTGTCCTGGATGGGAGACCAGTGGATCTTGTAAGCGGCGAAGCTGGCGCGAGGGGAGCCACCCTTGGCGGTGCCGTTGCCGAAGCCAAAGACGATGGCATCAGGGACGAAATTGTCGGCGGTGGTGGAGAGGTTGTGGATGTCGTTGGAGGCGGCTCTGTGTAGACGGAGATCTAAATCGGCGATTGGCTTAATGGTTGCCTCACAGGACGATCGCGGCCACCATGGATTCAGGGCAACTGGATTCCTCCTCCCCGGCAAGACAACCCGCAATCCGTCGATTCCTCCTCCATGGCTTCAAGCCAACCCGCAATCCGCCGCCTCCACTCCCTTTTCTGATTCCTTCTCCCGTCAATTCCGCCGGTCGAAGGGAGCTCCGAACGATCTTTCTCGTTATTGTGATTGGGCGGGTGGAGCAACCACTGGAGGCGATGGCGAAGGCAGGTGCTTGCAGCGATTCTTACTCCCCTAGCCAGATCTCTCGCGATCGGAAAAGTGAAGATGGTAGCAGTATTTTTTTTTAATGAATTTGGGATTGTTCGGTGGGATATAAGATATTATTCGGTGGGATATAGAATATTATTCGGTGATATTGAATAATTATTCATAGAAATCGGGATTATTTTTTTATGAATTTGGGGTTTATGAAATATGAAACATTATTTGGTTAATTTTGAAGCATTATTCGGTGAAATATGTAATATTATTCAGAAAAAAAAACAAAACATTATGAAATATTATTTGCAAAAAAACAAAACATTATTCGGTAGCATGTATCTAATTATTCAGTGGAATTGGTGAATTTTCATATAAGATGGATTGAAAATGACTTTAAAAAAAACATTATTATTCACCAGAAAAAAAACATTATTCGGTAGAATGTAAAATATTATTCGGTTGAATTGACGGATTTTTAAGACAAACGAAATCAGACTATTTATATATATAAAAAAAAATTATACATATATATATGGTGGAGAATTATTTGTTTAAAAAAACAGCTTTATAAAAAAAAAGAAAAAAAATGGGATGGGTGATGTGAGATCACGTAGGAGGGAAGGAGAGAGTGGGTGATTTTTGGCAAGAGAGGCCCACAAATTAAAAAGCAAAAAAAATCACTTTTAATCATGGTCTTTCATTCCTTTTCCATCAATGGTTCATATATGTACACAAAATACACCCTAACAGATGTGCATAAGGAAACCACTCCCTACAAACACGAAGAATGATTGTTTATTTCTCAAATGATCAACAATAACAAAATGGTACTAATTATATGGTATGGTAGACCTTGTTGATCGACTTATCACGGGTCCAAACACTGACATGGTAGATTGGTAGGCCAATAAAATATTTTCTCCACGGGTTCCAACTCTGAAGAAGTTAAAAAGATATGACTTTGACTTAATAATAACTTGTAACATGTCATGTAGGACCATAAATATCAACAGTTCAAAAGATGCATGATGGTTTTAAATAGTAAAATACAATCTTTTTAATCTATATTCTCAGTAGTGGTGGACTTTAATTTTAGATAATTCTATAGGAAATACTTTAAATTTAATTTTTGCATAAAAAATGAAGAAAAAAGTATTAAAATTTTCAAAGATGCAAGAAAATCATATTAATCGAAATCAAAATGGATATAGTTTGTCAAAGGAAACGTAATGAGTCTAACGGTCTAAACCATCAAATAATACATATAATATAATAAAAAAATGTTAAACTAATTAAAATAAAAAAATGTTGTTAGCATAAAGGAAAATTCTTTATTAATAGTTCAATAAAATAATGTGAATAAGGTTTAATAAAATTAATTTATTATTGTTTTAATGAAATTATTTGCTAACATATGATTTTTTTGTCAACGAGAAGGAATATATATGAAGTTGCTGGCATAAAAATGTGAGCAAGAAGGAAGATTATTTGAATTAAATGAATCATGGATGGTTTAAATAAAATTATTATTGATATTTTTAATTAAATTAATTGTTGAAGATTTTAATAAAATTAGTTGTTGATGGTTTTAATCAAATTAATTGTTATAAAATCATTTGATAACGATTTACAAAAGTAATTGATGATGATTTTAATTAAATTAAATATTGATAAATATTATTTGGTCAATGAGAAAGAAGATAAAGTTGATGATTCAATTATATGAAGTTGTTGACATATAAATTAATTGTTGTCAACAACTAGTAACTATAAACTATTAGCAATTGCTAACAAACGAATAAGTGGATTTAATATTTTATTTAATATCTTAATTCATTAAAATGGTTGATTGCGGTGGTTCTTTGAGATAAAAGCTTATTGTATGGTCGTTTTATAAAAATTTTAATTATAGATAGTTTTTAAATGATGACTATTTTTAGTGGTTGACACTTGACAGGGATCTAATAAAATTAATTTATTGACATCAAATTCATTATATTAGTTGCATTGGATATCTTATTAGAAAAAAAAAACATTTTCTTAAGCAAAAACAAAAACAAAAACATTTTTAAACAATTTGGTGGTTTTACGTAATTTTTAATTGTAGAGGTTTTTTTAATTTCCTATATTTAAAAGGTGACTTTTGTAATTTACCCATAATTGCATCTAGTGGCGGATCTAGGGAGATTGAGCCCCCCCTCAAAAAAATGCGTAATTAGATAATAAGTTTAAGGTTTTCTTCATATATTTAAACAAAAACTTTCTTTTCTATAAATACATACTAGTATTTGTTTCCGCGCGTTTGCGCGTTTTCTTAATAAACTGTAATTCATTATATTAATTATTATATTTAAATTATTTGTTATTGAATTTTGGGAAGATTAAAATAATTTATTTGAAATTTTTGAATAAAAATTTTCAAGTAATCATATATTAAATTTTGATGTAAAGCTAAATAATATCAATCAATTAGTGAATGTATCCAATAAATTCAAGACATGTAATACAACAACCTAATCTATTTATCTACTTTTCATCCTATGTGTATAAAACATTAATCTATTTTCATAAATATATTTCCAATCATTTATTCAAGATATCAAATTCTAACTAATTATGACTCTTTTGAATTTTTCTTAATAAAAAAATTCATAACTAATTTGATTGGAAATAAAATCGATTTGAATTTATTATATTACAAATCTTTCCTATATTTAAAAAATACGTAATTGTTAGGATATTATAAAAAAAAAATTATTTCAATATATATGAAACACGGAAGATGTATTATTCTATTAGGATTTTGATTGTAATGGATTGTGATAATATGTATCTATTATTATGATTGTAATGGATAGATTAATTTTGTGTTATTTGGCCAGTGCAATTAAATTCTACTATGTGTTAATTAATTTATTTTTCATTTTATATTATTAATATTAAAAAAATGATAGATTTTTCATTTTATATTTATATTTAAAGGTAATAGAGATCAACAATTAAGGTAGATACGTAGGATAACATGCGGATAAATAGATAGATCGTTGTATAACATGGCTTAAATCTATTGGATATTCATTAATTGACGTGTCAAAAATCTCGGCTAAATTGCACCAGAAAAAAGACACGTAAGCGAATCGCACCAGAGCCCGCCACATAGGATTTTCACGTCTCTGTTTTAGTATTATATATTGATAAAACAATTTCATTTTTTAAATAATTTTTATTTTTTTAAATCTACTAAAAATGACTATTTAAATCACAATTCTCTTTTTTTTTCTAATATATTAAACAAAGAAATAGTTTTCATAAATACATGCAAAAAAAATTCTCCAAATATCCCCCCCCCCCCCCCTCCCTAAATTTTTTTTTGAATTCGCCATAAATTGCATCTTATTCCTCCGTCTATCAAAGAACAACAATGCCGACATCATTCACTAATACAATTCAAATCAAATAGTACAAGCTCCGCCACATCAGCAACAGTGGTAGCATGTAGTGTCATCATTTGAGGCGGCGGCCTTGGAGAAGGTAGCGCAACAACGGTAGTTGTAGCCTGTAATGTCATTTCCGTTACTATTGGAAGTAATGGTGTTGGTGACAAGCGTCATGCGGCTTTCAAAGAATAATCTTTGTTGGGTAAAGGCTTTTAGCTCTTTTCGCTCTTCGTTGAAACAAAAGCGATAGAGGTATGTTTCAGAGTGAATGATTTTTTAGTTGAGGGATTTTTATATTGATGATTGAAACTAGGCTACTTTAAATAGATTTTAAGTCTATTAGTTCAAATGTTAAAACTTTGTGCTGCTCACACACAAAGGTGAAGATTCAAATCTCACATAGTCTATATATAATTATGTGTAGTTATCATGTTGCTCTACCGATTGAGCTAACATGCGAGAAAATTAGCTACACAACCGAGCAATAAGTTTTGTTACCCCTTTTCTATGAGTTATAGGACCCCGTCAAAACACAAACAAGGTAATTCCATGAGGAGAGAGAGTGGACATGTGTATCTCATGTGGCGTACAAAACCGTATCATGCATGTTCAAGAGAAATGTTAAAGAGATGATACAAACAAAACATTGAAACCAACGGAAGCTAGTTGCATGCACAACATGAAATTATTATCTCTAATGTTGGACAAATGAAAAGCTTTTACAACCCACATGTTCAGTCTCATTGACTAAGTTCTCAAAGCTGGACAAACAAACCATATTCTGTCTCTAAGAATGAACATTTTTTTTCATTCAACTATCATACCAACTTGAATTCTGTAGTACGTAGCTTGATTTTTCAAAGTGTTGTACAACTTAAATTCTGTAGCAACTTGATTTTCCCAGATGATTATATTTTCCCAGCTTCCTTACCAATCTCAGGTTGACCACTCAATTGGTGAAAGCAATGCACCTTCACACCATTTCTATCGTATCTTCCCCAAGTTGTAGATTATTGACCACTCATTCTCTTATTTTAATGGACTAATTTGGGTGAAGTCAACCAAAATGTACACAAGCACACACATTGTATATTATCTTGACACAATACATTAAACATAGTAGCTCCATGGGAGAACGGTGCACACAAATAAATTATTCACAACTTTCAGCTCGAATAGCACAAATTCAGTCCTTCAACGAATTTGAAACCATGAATTGCAACCCTAAACACAAATTGCAACTCAATTTCACACTAAATTCTAACTCAAATTCAAATCTTAACCCCAATTGCAACACGAATCCAATCCGTACTTAAGAATTTGATTGCACCTTAACCCTAACCCCCAAATTCACAAACTTTAACTCAAATTCAAATCCATCTAAATTCAAGTTCACATCTATCTAAATTCCACACTCAATTTCACATACTCAACCCCGCAAATCCCCAATTTGAAACCTCAAATTTTATATATTTTTTTAATATCAGACAAGGTATGCTCCTCCCAACTCCGACACAAGCCGGCGTCGCTCCTCCTTGAAAGATCAATCGAAGCCGCCCAATATTGATAGACTCCGATGTAGCATCTCTTTTCTTGTGTCGGGTCTCCGACTGATTCTTCTTTTTCTCTCCTTCTTAGCCACTTGAGTTCTATCCAAAGACCAATTGAGTACGTTAGTTTAAAATCTCCTATGTCAATCGCTTTTTTGTTCTTCTTTCTTTTTGTTTTATTTTATTATATAAAAAAACTTGTGTTTACTGTTAAATCTAATTGAACAATGGCACAAGGCAAAAAGAAAACTAAATTTATATATGTCTTATGTCAAAATCACTGTATGTCTTCTCTTAAGTTCTACCGCCTGCTCTATATAGATTTGGAACTAAACAAATGCTTTTTTCAACAAAACAAACCACAAAATGATTTACTAAATAAAAGAAAGTTTGTGCTACCTCAAAATAACTGCCCTAATACAAAACATGAACCAGTATATGAACTGGGTTTTTTTTCACAACAGATAAGTGTTTTAATTAACAGTAAACAAAGTTTAAATCTCGAGAAGAAACCATATTCTCTTACAAAATCCTGGGTATGCACTAGGATCAAAGCTCTTAATGTTTTGCTAGACAGACAAATTAAGAATAAATGGACTAACACGACTCGAGAGGTTTTCCCTCTCGAGAATGAATATCTTGAAATAAATGTACAAGACACTCCTTGGACTACCACAGTGGGGTACTACTATCACCAAATCGCAGCTAATATCAAGGTAAGGCTCTCCCACACCCACAACTTCAACTTACTCGAGAGAACACCATCAAATGATACTGACTTGCATACTTTTCAATTAGAATTCAAACTTGACATGCTCTACAATGAAGCACGGATGAAGAAGATGACAATTGCAACATTCATGAGACACCAACTGCACACTCGGTATCTGGATGGATGCAAACATACAGAAAGCTCATCCTGGGAAGATGAGCATCATGAAAACCCATTATATCCTCAATGTACTCCTGATTTAAACTTGAATAGAAGATATAGACTTAAGCCCTGCTCATATGTACAAAGGAATATTAATGTTTATACTTCCCGAACTTGGTTTACTCATGAATTTCATCAGCTAGGTGCACCCCTGACAGAACGGAATATTTTAAACCCGCACGATACCAGCAGAAGGTTTTTGCTGTGTTTTCGTCATATCCATCAATACCGACTTACAACCTCAACGTGGAAACAAATCAGATTCCAGAACTCGATTCTTACTGCTTCTAGGGACAGATTAAAGACAGAAACACGTCAACTCATATTCAACCTCATAGATGATACAACGTGTAAAATAATATGGATATGTTCATTGCCGGATAACCACAGGACTGAATCGAATACCTATCACCTGCTTCATAAAAATAAAAAACAAAGTAGCACCAGTATGGTGTCGTTAACACGAATTACCCTTAGAATGAATACAACCTTATCATGAAATTCAGTTATTGGAATGTTCGGGGCCTAGGTAAAAAAGAGCATCTGGACACATATAGAAGCAACTTGTAGAAGATAACATATCAAAATCTCGGCCCTGGCTGAGACTAAATTGCAGCAACCTCCCCCTGAAAACTGCTGGAGAAAACCAGGATTTGACAAGATTCACTACTGCCCATCTAATGGCCTTTCAGGAGGACTTTGCCTACTTTGGAAAGAGGCCCAATTCACTAACGAAACTTTCCAAATACAAGACTCAACTGATAGAATTATACAAGCACGATATACTAAGAGTACCCTAAGCCTAACAACAACAATCTTTTTTGTATATGCCCCACCTCATGAACGAGATAAAGGTGATTTCTGGATCTATTTATCCTCGTTATTAAGCAAAATTAATGAACCTATGATAATTATTGGTGATCTGAATGAAATCTTTGAACCCACTGATAAACTAGGAGGAGCAATCCCAAACATAAACAGATTTGAGAGACTCTCTAACTTAATAAACACATTCAACCTAATAGACACACCCACATCAGGAAATAAATACACATGAAGAAAAAAGGCAAGTGGAAAAGATAACATCTACGAAAAACTAGACAGAACCCTTGTTAGTCATGGGTTAATACATTTGTTCCCTAACATGTATACAAGAAACCACGCATTTATTAAATCAGACCACACACAAATAACATTTGACTTAATGGATAACCAAAAACCAAAATTACAACCTTTTAAATTTGAAATGGCCTGGACAAACAGACCAGATTTTGAAAATGTAGTTAAAAAGGCATGGAGGGTTAATGTCCCGGGATCTCACACCTATAAACTAGTTAAAAAATTGCAAGAAGTCAAAAGGAAAAGTAAAATATGGTCTAAGGTTACAATTGGAAACGTCTTTAGACAAATATCATTGATTGAAAAGGAACTGCAAGACCTTCAACTACAACTATGCAATTCATATAACCAAGCATTAGAAAGCAAGATTAGGAGATTAACCACTAAGCATACATCCTTACTCAATTTCCAGAACAAATACTAGGGTCAAAGAGCTAAGATAAAGCACATAAAATCCATAGACGCAAATACGAAGTACTTCCATAGAGTAGCAACGGGACGTCGAAACAGAAATATCATAAAGTTCATACAAACAACTGCAAGGGTCACATTGACTAAGGAAAATGAGATACGTGATGTCATCAAAGAGGACTTTGCTAAACGATATTCACAACAACAACGACCAGTAATCAAAAGTGACCTTTTAGACAATATACAAAAAGAGATATCAAATGAGGACAATAACTGGCTAACAAGGCAAATTACCAACACGAAAATAAAGAATGCAGTTTTCGGACTAGCAAATGAGAAATCCCCAGGGCCGGATGGGTTCCCAGGTGGTTTCTTCAAAAAGTACTGGCACATTGTTGGACCCTCGGTGATTAAGGCGGTCAAAAGCTTCTTCCTTAGTGGAAGAATACTTAAACAAATAAATCATACGTTCATAGCACTAATACCAAAATGTGAAGAGCCCAAGACAACCTCCCAATACAGGCCAATCAGCTTATGCTCAACCACATATAAAATTATTTCAAAAGTTCTGGCAACCAGACTGAAAAGAATAATCCCCAAAATCATCAATCCCTTACAAAGCGCATTTACAACAGGAAGATCTATACAAGACAACATACTAATTGCAAATGAAATTTTCCACTCATTTACGAAAAAGAAAGGACACACAGGATGGATGACAGTCAAGTTAGATATGGAAAAAGCCTTTGACATGGTAGATTGGGACTTCCTCCTCTCGGTTATGTCTCGCTTTGGATTCTCTCAACTCTTTACCGAGTGGATTAAAGAATGCATAACCACTGTATCCTACTCAGTACTTGTAAACAATGAACCAACAGAACTATTCACTCCAACGCGAGGATTAAGACAAGGTGATCCTCTATCTCCTTATCTCTTCCTCATTCTTTCTGAGGTGCTTGCACGTGGGCTTCACATAGAGGCTACAAAACAAAGGACACATATAGGAATCTAGTTAGTTCGTAACAGGACAAGGCTACCATTCCTGGCATTTGCCGACGACATCATTATTTTTACTTCAGCAACAAAGACGGCTTGTGACCAAATCAATAAGATACTTTTCGAATATTGCTCCTTATCAGGCCAAAAAGTCAATAGGCATAAATCCCAATTCCAAATTACCGCAAATACAACAAACAATCAAAAAACGATTATACAAAATGAACTGCAAATTCCTTTCACAAATAATATAGGGACATATTTAGGTTGTCCTATTATTTGTGGGAAGGTAACTGATGGACGGTTTTTAGTCGCCTAAACCGTATCAAAATAAATCCGAACCTACCTAACTAATGTAGTGTGGTAAGCACGAGTCGATCCCACAGAGAATCAAATTATTCCTAAGTTAAGTTTATTTACCAATTAGTATGAAACGGGAGTTTTAAGTGGTGAAAATAAGAAAGAAAATAAAATAAACTATAAACAAATTAAAGCAATTTAGGGGAAATCGTTCTACATACAACTATCCACTTTATTTGGTTGAATTGATATTGTAACTTCCTCTTGTCCTTTTATGATTCCTATGAATGCCCTTGTCCCGACCTAATATAGTTACTAGTCCAATCAGTCCTAGAAACCCTTATCAATCGAACAGTCCCTAAAGAAGGATTTAACCCAATTGATAGCTTTAAGTTCAGAGATTAACCAAGGTATTTGCAGTCCCTAAAGAGAGATTTAACAACACATTCAACTTCCTACCTATCCAATTAGTTCAATCAGCCCTAAAGGGATAAGTTTGCCACTTGGGTTAAGGTTCACAATCAGGAATCTACAAAACCCTAGCAATTGAATTAATTCTACCAAGTTGATCAGATAAGATAAAATAAAACAATCAATCATTCAAGCACAAAGAAGTCGAAACATTCAATATAGGAAATAAGGAACAAGATTTAGAAACTCACAATCAAACCAAACAAAGCTTCAAATTGTAAACAGAACGGGAGAGTTTAAGTCTCCATAAAAATAAAACAAAACATACTTAAGGTTAAGAAACAAAACCAGTCGGCCGTATACTGTTAGTCACGTTGGGCCTCCCACAATCCGTATGAATGTATCTATATATACTAATACTACGATCATAAATTCATAATAATAATATATTATAATCTAACTAATTCTATTATATCCTAATATATATAATATATGTCTACTAAAATATATAAGGAAGCACATAGTGCAAATCGGTGCCGCATCAGGAGGTATTGATTCAAGTCGCCCTCCTCTTTCCAAATTGCGAAATAATCCCATAAATTATAATCCATCTCCGAATTCATACGATCCAGCTCCAAAATACCTGAAATATATAAAAATACTAGTGTAGACTCCGAAAACCAAATAATACAAATTAAGCTATAAAATATGTAAAAATGCTCTAAATTACTATGCAAATCTATACTTAAAATAAGACTAAAATAGACTCTATCATTAACGAAGGATATATTTAATGAACTCCTCTTAAGTACAAGGTCAAAACTACAAAAGTGGAAAGCTAACTGTCTCTCTCAAGCAGGCCGATACACTCTCATTAAAACCACTTTATCCGCAAAACCATTGCACATCATGCAATGTTTCCTACTACCTAAAGGTATACATGCAGAACTTGACAAGATAAACCGAAACTTCATATGGAATAAAGGACCAAGGCATAAACCCTTAATTAGTTGGTTTGAGGTATGTAAATCCAAAAATAATGGGGGCCTGGGTCTCCGAAACTCTGAAGATATGAACAAAGCACTACAGATGAAGCTAATATGGAAAATCCTAGCGGAACCACACAGTTCTTGGGTTTCTTTAATAACGGAAAAGTACCTCAAACATCAAAGCATACTAAACTACAGAAGAAAGGGTGACACATCTTGGCAATGGACACAACTCATGAAACTATTACCTATATTCAAAGAAGGCCTACGTTGGTCTGTTGGTAATGGGAATAACATCAACTTCTAGCTTGATCACTGGTGTGGAGAAGCCCCACTAATTACTATGGTGTCCAATGATCAACACATTGACACAACAGCAATAGTAGCAAATTACATAAAAGAAAACAAAATGTGGGACACGGATAAATTAGATAGCAGCTTCAACAACATACTACCCAAAGAAACGATTCAACTAATAGAAGCAACACCGATACCAAAGAACATACACATGGATAGGCTGTACTGGAAATGGAGCAGGAATGGTTGGTTCTCCACTTGTTCTGTTGTGGCTCTATTAGCTGACAAAGCGTACCATGCAAAATCAGATTTCAAATGGATATGGAATCTGGATCTACCACCCAAGATCAAATCTTTTCTCTGGAAAATCACAAAAAATGGAATTCCTACCTCTGTAAGGTTAGCTTCTAGAGGTCTGGGTATTCCAACTGTTTGCCATTACTGTGACTCAAATTACGAAGACCTTGAGCACCTCCTTTGGAACTGCCCCATTTCACGAGCTGTTATATCAATAATGGACCGATCCATACTGTCAATTCTTGATAGATGTACTTCACAAGAAAATAACATGAACAAAAATATCCAAGCAATAAAGGAGGAAATGAACACCCAGAGATTTATCAAACTGACTTTTACATGGTGGAGTATTTGGTACTTTAGAAACAAAGCTCTTTTTGAAAATACAAAGTCCGACATACTTAGCATAACAACATTTGCAAAGGAACATGCCTTGCTATGGCATAACTCAATAAATCAAGATGAAAATGAAACATATACAAACATAACTGCCAAAAATACAAATAAAACAGAACGACGCAAGATAAAATGGCAAGCCCCATCTGAGGGGATCTAGAAACTAAATTTTAATGCGGCACTATCATCAACATCTATAGGGACATTTGGATACATTATCAGAGACCATAAGGGGAACCCGATTTATGCTGAAGCTGGTCCTAGCCCTATCCTTTCGGTCACTGGGTCGGAAGGATTTGCACTTTGGAAGGGCATTACATCTGCAATAAACCTTAAAATAAATAACCTTATAATCGAAGGTGATAATATCACCATCATTAACAGCCTATAGGGTTCTGGGAAACCTTCGGGAGATTCAGAAATGATTGTCTCAGACAGTCTAGTCTCCCTAGGTTTCTTCTGACTTGTTCAGATTCGTCACATCTTTCGGGAAGCAAACCGGGCCGCGGACATATTATCACATTTAGACTTTGCTTTCCATGGGAATCAGATGCCTGACGATTCTATGCTTCAGAATTTCATCCATTTGGATGCTCTTGGTATATAGGGTCTCCCTATTGCCAAATTTTTTCCGGTTCAAAAAAATAAAATAAAAAAAATGGCACAAGGCAAAATCTATATTCTATATAATAGCTTAATTCGGAATGCTCTATGCTTACGTGGCAGTCTCCCCACGTTTCTTCACTCCTTCTCACCCAATTAGATTTTTTTTTTTATTTTTTTCCCTCATCTTCCATTATTCCCTTTTTTTTCTTTTATTCCTAACATATCTACTAACTATCTATATCTATATATCTATATAATAACTTAATTCATAATACTCTACGCTTACGTGGCAGCCTCCCCACATTTCACTCCTTCTCGCCCAATCAGATTTTTTTCTTTTAATTTTTTTCCCTCTTCACATTTTGTTATTATTCCCTTTATCTCTTTAAATCAGTCACATTTTTTCTTTTATTCTTAACATATTTACTGACTATCTATATAATAATTTAATTAAAAATACTTTACGCTTACGTGGAAGCCTCCCCACGTTTCACTCCTTCTCGCCCAATTAGATTTTTTCTTTTAATTTTTTTCCCTCTTCACATTTTTCATTATTCTCTTTATCTCTTTAAATCGGTCACATTTTTTCTTTTATTCTTAACATACTTACTAACTATTATGCTTAATTCAAAACATTGAATTCAATCTAATGTAACTATTGGGCTTAATTCAAATTTATTTACTAACTATTAGGCTTAATTCAAATTTATTTACTAACTATTGGGTTTAATTCAAAACATTGAATATAACGGTTGGTTATGACATATCACATATAAACAAAGTTACAATAATATTGATATTATTACTATTGAGTAATTTAAAATATCTATATTTATGTCTTATACTTTACATGAGATTTAAACAAAAAAATATTTGTCTGAGAGAATTATAAGATACATTTATTGTAAAGTTTTTTATGATTTTTATCTTAAATTTTATTAATATTTTATAATATATATATATATATATCTTATTAACATTTTAGTTTTAAAAAACCGCACTATGGCGCACAACGTCCCGTTTCAAGTACCACCTTTCAAATTTGAAAACGCTTGGCTTCAAAGGAATGATTTTAAAAATATTGTTAAACAAGCCTGTTGTGCCTTGTGCTCTGGCTCTGCCATGTTTTAGCTAGTCTACAAAACAAAACTACTTAAGAACAAAGCCAAATACTGGAATAAAAATACATTTGGGAACATATTTCGTCAACTCATTGAAGTGGAAGACCAACTTGTGCAGGTACAAACTCGATTGCTCCACGCTAGCGACCCATGTTTGATCCGAAAGGAAAAAACCCTTCGCCTTAAAAAGAACAATCTTCTTTCATTTCAAAAAGTGTATTGGAATCAACGAGCCAAATCCGGGCATTTAAAGCTAGCTGACACAAACTCGGGTTATTTTCATAAAATTGCGTCCGTTAGACGCAACATGAAAATTATCAAATCAATCACTACGGCTGACGGAACTCTAATAGTAGGTGATGAGAATATCAAAACCGAAATAAGACATGACTTTGAAAAAAGATTCCAAAAGGAAACCTTGTCTCAAGGGCTTCTAGAAGAATATCTCCAACTAATCAATCGTGAGATTACTGATTCAGATAATGAAATGCTTATATAGATCCCGTCAAACAGCGAAATCAAACAAATTGTGCTCTCTCTTGGAAAAATAAATCCCCTGGTCCGGATGGTATGGCAGCTGAGTTGTACAAACATAATTGGAATATTGTTGGGGTTACTGTCATACGGGTCGTTAAAGGCTTTTTCCTCTCTGGTAAAATCTCGCGTCAGATTAACCATACATTTATCTCTCTCCTACCTAAATGTGATAATCCCACTATGGCTACCCATTATAGGTCGATTAGTTTGTGTTCCACTATTTATAAAATCATATCCAAAATTCTTACTGAGACTTAAAAAAGTTATTGGTAAACTGATTAATCCTCTTCAAGGCGCCTTTGTATCAGATAGAGCAATTCAAGACAACATTCTCATTGCTCATGAAATTTTCCACTCCTTTCGGTCCCGAAGGGGTTCGGAAGGGTAGCTGGCCATTAAACTCGACATGGAAAAAGTGTATGATCGCGTATTCGCGTGGACTGGGCGTTCACAAAAGCCATCCTTGACAGATTGGTTTCCACCCTATATTTGTTAGATGGATTTACGAATGCATCTCCACTGTATCTTTTTCCGTTCTTGTAAACAATGGCCCGACAGATTTATTCAAGCCGAAAAGGGGTCTTTGTCAGGGAGATCCCCTATCACCATTCCTTTTTATCTTAGGCTCTGAGCTTCTTTCTCGAAAACTAGCCACGTCGGCCTCTATCTCAGGTAACCCCATCGGGTTTAAGTTCGGCCACACTGGCCCCCGTATACCATTCCTCGCTTTTGCTGACGATATTATCATCTTCTCTAAAGGATCGAACCTTGCTTGCAGGCTTATCAAAACAATCATTGACAAATATTGTAATCTTTCTGGTCAAAAAGTTAACTTCAACAAATCAACTTTCCAAACAACTACGGGTGTTACACGTACTAGAACTCTAGAAATCCAAAGCATGTTAGGCATTCTTAGTGAAACATCACTTGAAAAATACCTTGGTTGCCCTATTATCAATGGAAGTGTTAATAAAGAAACTTTTGGTAATCTCATTTGCAACTCTAAGAACCAGTTAGCCAAATGGAAAGCTAACTCACTCTCCTAACAGGTTCGTGCGACATTGATTGCATCAAATCTTTCAACAAAACCGCTATTCTTTATGTAGAGTTTCATGCTCCCGTGTTCGGTTCATAACGATTTGGACCAACTCAATCGCACTTTTTTTTGGAATAAAGACGCGCAACATCGTCCTCTTATTAGCTGGGACACAATTTGTTGTGCTAAAATTAAAGGTGGGGTTGGGCTCAGGAAATCTCAACCTATGAACAAAGCTCTCCAAATGAAACTCCTATGAAAAATTCTCGCTGAACCAAATAATTCATGGGTCCAAATCATTCAGTATAAGTACATTAAATCCTCCCACATTCTGTCCTATGTTCGGCGTGGTGGGGCGTCTTGGCAGTGGTCTAAGCTCGCTGCCCTCCTCAACGAATTCAAAACCGGTCTCGTTTGGTCGGGTGGGAAACGGATCCAGTATTAAGTTCTAGAAGGATGATTGGGTTACTCGTAAACCACTGCATACATTGCATAACCCGAATAGTTCCATAAATCTAGACGAAACTGTCAGTGAGTACATAATTGGTGGGAATTGGTGGGAGGAAAAGGTTCGTCTTGTTCTCCCGCCCAAAATTGTTTCTAATATCATCAATATCCATCTGCCTATTAACAACTTCCCCGACAGACTCTATTGGTGGCCAGCAAAAAAACGGTTGGTTTTCCACTGATAGTGCGTATAAACTCATCACAAATCATCACCTTCATAATGATGATGCCAATGTCTGGGTGTGGGAAATCTCTGCTCCTCCTAAAGTCAAAAACTTTTTATGGAAACTTAGTCACAATGGACTTCCAACGAAAGCACACCTTAGTTGTAGGGGCATCTCGTTGCCCCATACCTGCGAATTGTGTAACCAGGCAATCGAAGATGACTCCCACATTTTCCTTGAATGTCCATTTAACTCTATTAACTCCACATTAAAGCCCCCTGACAAGCTTCTTATCCAAAATATGCTATCTACGTCTAGGGACATTCAACCGATTTTGGCAGCTTTGAGCAGAGTTCTTTCTAAGACTGATAAACAAAAAATTGCTTTCACTTGGTGGACCACATGGAATGCACAAAATAATCTCATCTTCTGAAATGAACCACCTTCAAATTCAGATAGGATGAACTACATTACCTATAATCATATCAACAATTGGACGACTACTTGCAAGATCAACAATGAGGAATCGTCATCTCCTCGAGATTCTTTGTCTGCTAAAAAGTCAAGGGAGCCTGGTAGGAAAAACAAATCACAAAAATGGAAAAAAAAAAAAAACCAAGATACTCTTAAACTTAATTTCGACGGATCCACGCTTTCTAATGGTGACATCACCATTGGATTCATCATTCGTGACTGGTTGGGTAAGCCTGTTCACATTGGGCATGCAGTTGTTGGCAAACAGTCTCCCATTGGGAATGAAGCACTTGCTTTAAAACACGGATTGGTTCAGGCTATCCGCATGCACATAACTTCTGTCCATATAGAGGGTGACTCACTAATTATCATAAATCACTTAAAAAACAGCCTACAATGCCCTTGGAAAATCGAATTGATTATGTCGGATATTAAACTTCTTCTACTTAATATGAGAGAGGTTTCTTTCTCTCATGTGCCCCGTAGTGGTAATAGAGCGGCAGATAAGGTTGCACACATTTGCCGCTCTGTCAGGGGTGGTTGTTTAGCCAATGATTCAGGTCTTCTAGACCCCATCTGTCAGAATGCTATCGATTAGGTAACTCTAACCGAATTCTTTCCTAATAAAAAAAAACTCGAAGATATCGGACGAAAATAGGCAAAACTTTTGTACACCGCTCGAAAAAGCAAACAGCACGAGCGAAATTTTCATTATTTTTGTTTTGGCACGTGAATGTATGCGAACTATTCCCTAAATAAGCAACCGAAAAAAAAACAGAGAGAGAAATCCAAGAAATAAATATTATACAGTACTATCAGAACCCAGAAAACACAGAGATAACCCGAGAGGGGAATGATCTCTTTCACAAATCTCCATTTCTCTCTTCCTCCCCAATACCCAAATACATAAAAACAAAATAGAATAGGTGCAGGAATGTCAGATTTGGGATAGTGGGTACACACCCGAACCCAACTTGTTTACTCTCAAATTCTTAAATCTCTTGTTGTTGTTGTTTGCTGCAAAAATTCTCTTTTAATAAGCCTGGAATCTGAAATCAGTCTGAGAGTCATTTGACCTATATTTTATACCGTTTGCTCCCCCTCACATGTTGTTTTCTCTTGACCTCAATCTCAGTTGATTTCAAATGCCTCTCTGAGCAAAATTTGACTGTACAGCTCACTCTAAATTCCGAGTCAGCCTCCATGTGCTTGTCCTCTTGCCCCTCTTTAGAATATGTTACAAAGGTGGGGTTTTTGAATTGGGGGTTTTCTTGTTCCTTCTTCTGCCCTCAAATGGATAATTTCTGGTTTTAAGATCCCAATTCAGCTTCTGATTTGAGGCGGGCTTTCACGTTTTTTCATGAATTTTTAACTTTTGGGGTTATTTGGGCGGTTCTTGATTTTGGGTATGGATGGTTGCTGTGTTCTTGAGGTGGATATCAATGGCGAAGGTGTTTTCATCGTGAACAAGGTAATTTTTCATTCTTATTGCAATTTTAACTTCCAAGATAGATTATTGTAATCATCAAAGGCAAAAAAGTATGAATTCTCCACATAGAAACAGTTTCCCTGTGGAATTCCATTTCTGTAGGAAGTTCAAATAACTTTGCCCTCTTCCTAATTACAGTTACTTTTATTATCTACAGTTGATTAGTTTTGATTGGGTGGACAAGGAGGTCCGATTTGAGTGTGTATCCTGATTCATAATTAACTAATTATTCACTGTATGTAAAGGGGTAATTTTAGCAGTTCTTTTCTGCGTCCAAATTGTCTGTTGTTGCTCTTTATTTTAAGAAGATTTCAATGTTCATCTTCTTTTAGCCATTTCCCTGGTCCCTTTCTCAATTAGCCCGCCCCCCCCCCCCCCCCCCCTCTCTCTCTCTCTCTCACACACATTTATGATCTGCAACCACATTTTGCACTGTTGTGGATGTTACTGCCATTAATATTATTCCTTTCCTGGCCACATTTTTTTCACAACTTAAAACTCAGGCTTCCCTACTCTTATCTGTATACTTTTGTCCTCACACCAATCCCCCATTTAAGGGTGTGTTTGGTTACTTTGGTACCTAGGAATTAGTATAATGTATTGAGGTGGGAATGAACCAAAGTGATATCCTGGGACTGAACCAAAATTATACCCACCCAAACTCGGGGTTAGGTGCTTGATACCCAAATACTATACAATCATGCATCCTACCCTTTTTTTCCTTTCTGGCAGTGCCTAATGTTAACCCCTTTGGTAAGAAAAAGGGTTGTTTTCTTTTCCCTCTCCCTTGTTCTCTATTTCTTGATGCTTCCACACAATTTAATCGTTTACAATAACTTCTCATCTTGTCTTTTGGATGATCCATGTGTAAAAATGCCACAACAATAATGACTATTTACTGTATTATTCACCCTTCTCTTTTCTTCTTTTTTTTCTTTTCCTCCCATTGAACCATGTTTGATTGTGATTTCTCTAGTAAAAAGCCACACCTTTAGTGTAGTGGGCTACTTTGTTGTTCTGATGGGTTTCTCATCTGAAAAAGTTACTGCTGTCCCCCCTTTATCACTTCCATATTTCGTTGAGTAAATTGTAACTTTATACAGTAAGTTTTTACTATCCCTTTTGTGATGAAATTTATTACTATCTTGTTTTTAGTTCTTACTGTGAATTTTACTCAATGTGTCCACTCTTGGTTGCAGGATATTTTATGTTCTTACTCGGGGAGGTTAAAGAAACTGTTCAGTAAATCAGCCAACACAAAAGGCAAGCATCTCAAATTGATATTTAACGATTTTCCTGGTGGTGTTGAGGGCTTTGAGCTTGTAGCAAGGTTCTGCTATAGTGGAGGCAGCATTGTGGAAATAACTCCTTCAAATATCGCCCTTCTTCACCAAGCTGCGCAGTTCATGGAAATGGACAAATCCGTGAATGGCGCGGACAATTTAGTTGAGCAGATTGATAAATCTCTAGGTGTAGTGAACTATTATTCTTGGTCTGATCTCATAATGGCACTAAAGCAAAGCCAAGAATTGTCAATAGTTGGGTCCTCGGATGAACTGATTGAGAAGTTCTTGGATGCCTTGATTGTGAGGCTCACACTGGCTAGTGCTGAACCGAGTCCTTGCCGTTCCACTTCTTCGTCAGAAAGCATTGCAGGGTTCAGGATATCGTGCGACTCTAGAAGCAACGAGAGCCTGAAAACTAGCTGTTCTCGAGCAAGCTACTGGGTTGAAGAGCTAGTAGTGTTGGATCTTGATTTGGCACATATGGTGGTGAAATCAATGATTTCTAGGAAATTCAACCATGCCTGGATAGCAAGGTTCCTACTTTACTACCAAAAGGCGAAATTCGTCGATGCAAAACCAGAAGAGAAGTGCAAGATCATGGAATTGGTTATTGATATGTTGTGCTCTCTTGATCAGAGCTCTGTTTCATTCAAGGGCTTGTTTGCACTCCTAAGAGTTGCTCGTAATCTGAATGTATACAAGCAGATCCAAGCAAAGTTAGAAGCTATGATTGGGTCTAGACTGGATGAAGCATCCCTTGATAATCTACTTGTTCCGGCTCCAATTGGGGTGAACTCCTTATATGATGTGAATCTGGTTCTGAGACTCTTGAGATCGTTTTGGAATGGAGGGCTTTATAAAGTGACCCAAGACCAGATGAAGAAGGTAGCTAACTTGGTTAACTTGTTCCTAGCAGAAGTTGCTCCTGATCCTTATTTGAAATCCTCAAAGCTCATTGCTCTTGCTATGGCCTTACCTGACTCTGCGAGAGAATCCTACGATGAAATGTATCACGCTGTCGACATGTTTTTAGAGGTACACTCTCTCTTTACCATTATTTAGTGCTTGAATAGTAAAAAAGAGACTCCTACTATTTGGATTGGACCTTTTCCATCTTCTGATTGTATGTTTAACAGTTTACCGTTTGCCCGATTTATCAGTTATCTTCTGATTGTTGGTTTTATAAGATCATTCTTCGGTGCAATTGCTTCCTATATCAAAAAAAATTAATGCTGAAACTTTAGTGATAGTTGGTTTCTTGGAGATTTGTCGGTAACTCATGGAAAAAACAACAATTGAACTCCATTGTGTTTTTCATGGCAGGTCCATCCTTGTCTATCTGAAGAAGAAAGATTGAACATTTGCTGCGTGTTGAACTACGAGAAACTCTCATCCGAAGCCTGCTTGCATCTTGCTCACAACAAGAGGTTCCCTTCGAGATCAGCAGTGCAAGCTCTGATCTACCAACAGGACAAGCTGAAGGACCTCCTCCAAGACGAATACCACAGCCCGAGATCAATCTACGCCTCTCCCTTAAACCACCATGCCAACAGACCCATAACCAATGGAGTAGGAGGAGAATCCAACCGCAAGGAAATCGTTCTCTTTGCTGGAAAACTCGACACTTTGGCAGAGAACGAGAAGCTCAAGGCCCAAGTGCAAGCAATGCAATGGCGGGTGAACGAGCTGGAGAAGGTCTGCAAGAAAATGCAAAACCAAATGACAAAGATCATAAAATCATCAAGACCTTCCAGCGGTGCCCGATCCAGGTCCTTGCCCAAGTTATGCTCATGACATAACCGCGAAATTCAGCGTCTAAAAATGGTGCTTGTTTTTATGTAATCATCTCCTTTGTTTCCCTGTGTTATGAATTGATGGTTGATTGTGTATGTGTAGGGTTTTTCTTGAGGGTAGTTCTACTTAGATTGGTGTTTGGGGGGCTGTAAATAAGCAGGCGAAAGATGTTGATATTTCATATATGTATTGTTTCCAAGTGCAAAAAAAGCCAAGAAGGGTGAGTGTTTATATTCCATGGGGTTGTTTTGTAGTGACAATAAAGGGACTCAGGGTTTGGTCATTTTCTTGATGGTCCCTCCAAGCAAAGTTATATGTTGAGATCCAGTGGAGATGTGTGTATGAGTGTGACATAAAGTGTTGTTGGGGAATGGTAAAGACTCCCTTACTCGTCCCAATCTTTGGAATTGGGGAAGGGCTGAAAGCCTGAAACCATTTCTTGAATCTTGGGGTTTGGTTAGTTTTATGAATCAAATAAGGAGACATGTTGAATTGATACAAACGAATCGATCGGAATGCATTCCTTTGGGGTAAATTGAACACAGTGGTAGTTAATTTAGCCGGATTTGCAACAATCAATCACATAGTCTTGTAGTAAACATTAAAACATTGTCACAAACCACATCTAGCCAAGTATAAAGGACCAGCCTTTGACAGTTATTCGCCATGAATTCACTAAAACTTCTCACAGATATTTGGTTGAGAGATCCAACAGATGAATCCTCAAACGCATTAATCAATTCCACATTTCATGCCAATACCATCTTCATCGAACCTTGGGAGTCTTAGCAACCAAATGAATAATAATTTAAAAACAAGCTTAGCACACAAGTCGTTGTAGTATAGTGGTAAGTATTCCCGCCTGTCACGCGGGTGACCCGGGTTCGATCCCCGGCAACGGCGTTTTCTTTTTTACTGAGAGTTGAATTCAAGGACAACGCCTTCCTCGAACTAAACGAAAAGCATCGGTATTATTGTTACGTGCATTCTTTTTTGCAACAAAAACTTGTATGATCCAGTTGTGAGTTCAGTCGTCGTCTGTTGATTCATTCAGCCATTTATGTTGCATCCTGCATCCACACAAACCCGCTTGGTTCCTGAAATCCATCAGAATCCCAAGTGTTACAGTAATGCACAAAAATGTTGAGCAATTGAAACCTCAAAGCTATATTTGTTTGAAGAAGGCATAACTTTGAGATTAGTAAGACTATCGTTGAACAACAAACATGTGTCTCACCTGAAATAACAATTCAGTGAAGTCCAAAATCAGTAGAACGTACTAGTACAAAGTGGAATGTAATGAAATGATTCAGCAAGATATAAGGTTTTTTTTTTCATGTATAAGCTATTTTATTCTTTAAAAGAAAGGCCGTAGAGTATATTTTCGATAGAATATGTTATGCAAATTAAATACTTACAGTTCCTACTCACAAGAAACATTGCTACACTGAAGTGGATGATACAAGGCAGTTTGCCGAGTGGATTTTCAGGATAGAGAGATGGTATTGAAGGACCACCAAATGATGGTGAAATTGTTGTTGATATTCCTCGGAACCTTCAATTCTCATCACTGAATCAAATGATCCTCTTGCATCTATAGTGGATGCAATATATCCATCACTGGCAAGTAACTTACAAGATCCATCCTATTTTGAGAAGAGAGCGATTTTAGCTCCTACTCACGATGAGGTCGGGAAGGTTAATGATTACGTTTTACCCTCTTGCAGTAGATGTTCGGGTCTACCTAATCACAATTTAAAGCTTAAATTAGGTGTCCTCGTCATCTTGGTTCGCAACATTGATCAATCGGCAAGTTTATGTAATGGAACAAGATTGATCATCACTCGGCTAGGTTCGCGAATTGTCGAAGGTCAGGTTATATGGGGAAGCAGTTTGGGAGAAAAGGTCCATATTCCTCGTATGATTATGACTTCTTTGGATCCAACTATGCGCGTACAGTTTGAAAGAAGACAGTTTCCTTTGATGGTGTGTTTTGGTATGACAAGAAACAAAAGTCAAAGGCAATCGTTGTCACAGATTGGTTTATATTTGCCTTGGTCGTTGGTCTATCATGAATAGTTATATGTTGCGGTCTCTTGGGTGACGTCTATGAGAGGTTTAAATATTTAATATGTGATCAAGATTCTAACCTTTTAACCTCTCTACTACTAATGTAGTTTATAAATAAGTTTTTCACAATGTATAGTTTGTAGAAACTTGCAGTTGAGGACATATATATACAGATACTATGGTTCAGTTGATTATTATCATCGTGCATTGTGGTTGATTTATTTTACTTTATCAAATCATGTTAAAGTAAGTTATGTGTTGCTCCTTCTTGTATCATGTTAGTCGAAAATAAGATTGATCAAACACTCTGATTGTATTAATTATATTGTTCAAGTGTGTCTACGAGCGGTTACATTGCCTTTTATAGGCAAGAGTCGCCTAATATGATCAAAACTTGTTAATATATTAGATAGATATAATTAGTTATCTGTATTTTAGATTGTAATCTTTTGTAATCTTTTATAGTTATCAAGTTCCTATCTTCTAGGACTTGGTTGTTCCCTTGTAACCCTATTTAACGTTGCTCAATGAGAAGAAGTAATCATCTTCCAGCATCATATTTCTCAAGTCTTTACAAAACTAATTGAAGGTCGTAATATAAAAAGTCGCAATAGGTACAGTAAGTGTACAATAGGAAGGTGAATAATTCACCAATATTGCAACACGACCCCTTGAATATTCACCTTTAGAGCCTGGGGTAAATAATGTTGTCTCGATAAAACCTTGCTAAGGAAAACCCATAGGGGAAAAAGCCAAAGCCTAGGAAAAAGAGTACAACTTGCTTTCTATGTTTCTGCAATACTGTACCCTCTCATTAAAAACCTTGTCAGGAAAAAACCCTGTGGGATAAAAACCTGAGTCAAGGTAAAAAAAGAGTGTAGTGCATACTATTTTCTCCCCCTCAATTTAATGTGCTTCTTGGAGTCAACACATCCCTATTTTGTACACAAGTTCTTTAAACCTGTTTGGGGGTAGTGACTTTGTGAATAGATCAGCAGGATTATCACTTGATCAGATTTGTTGTATATTCATTATGCCTTCTTTCTCTAGATCGTGAGTTGAGAAGAGCTTTGATGAAATGTGCTTTGTCTGATCGCCTTTGATATATCCTTCACTCACTTGAGTGATACATGCAGAATTGTCTTCATAAATAATGGTTGGGCTTCCAACAATTGATCTCAATCTGCATTCTTCTTGTATATAACTAACTATGGATCTCAACCAAACACACTCTCTTCCTGCTTCATATAGAGCAAATAACTCAGTGTGGTTTGAGGATGTAGCGGTAAGAGTCTGCTTTGTTGACTTCCATGAGATCGCCGTGTCTCCATAGGTGAATACATAACCATTTTGAGATCTCACTTTGTGAAGATCTGAAAGATATCCTGCATCTTCATACCCACCAAGAGTGGCATTTGCATGATTACGATAATACAAACCAAGATCATGTGTACCTCGTAGATATCGAAATACATGCTTGATTCCGTTTCAATGTCTTCTTGTTGGAGATGAGTTGTATCTTGAGAATAAGCTCATAGAGAAAGCTATATCTGATCTAAACTTTTGTCCTCTAACGGGTCATTCTGGTAATCAGGTTGGTCGAGCTATTGAGAAATGCTTGAATGAGTGGAATATTAAGAATGTTATGACTGTGACCGTTGATAATGCTAGTTCCAATGATGTGGCTATTGATTATTTGAAGAGGAAATTTATTCATTGGGAGTCTAGTCTTTTAGAAGGAAAATATGTGCACATGAGATGCGTTGCTCACATTCTCAATTTGGTTGTAAGAGATGGTTTGAAGGACTTGGACCCTTCAATTGCTAAAATTCGTGCTCTTGTGAAGTATGTTATAGATCTTCTCCGGCTTGGTTAGAAAGGTTTAAGGCTTGTGTAAAAGAGAAGAAAATAGAAAGTAAGGTTCTAGTTTGTTTGGATGTTGAGACAAGATGGAATTCCACTTATTTGATGCTAGAGTCTGATGTCAAGTTTAAGAAGGCCTTTGATAGTTTGCTAATGAAATACTCCTCCGATCTTGCCATCACCTCAAATGATGGCAAGATCGGAGGAGTATTTCTCAATTTATTGTTCATTTAAATTTGGTGAGGGCAAGATCGAAGGAGTATTTCTCAATTTATTGTTCATTTAATTTTATTTTTTTTCTTCCTTTACAGAACCACAAGAAATTTATGAGAATATATAATATTTTTTTATTTGGATTTTTTATCTACCTAAAATAAGAATTTTCCTGAATAATCCACCAATTATAGTTCAATATACGTGTCAAATCAATCGATTCAACCGAAAATTTTTAAAAATTTACTTAATAACAACGGTTATGCAATTTTTCGGTGATTCTATTATACCTCGTAAAAATAATAATTCCATTGAATAATCTCTCAATTATCGTTCAATGTGCGCGTTAAATTGATCGATTCTATCAAAATATTCTAAAAAATTACTTATTCAAATTACTTATTCAATGGTTATGCAATTATTCATTGCTTTTATGTACCTCGTAAAAAATAAGGATTCCACTGAATAATCTCACAACTATAAAATATTATTCGGTGGAATGGTTGGTATTCTCCATTAGCTTGATCATTGTGGTGTGTCTTTATTCGGTGAAATATCAATTTTTACCGCTCTAGTCCACTGAATAAAATATTATTAGTTGGAATGTTTATTCGGGGGAATGCAAAACATTATTCGGTGAATTGCCAAATTTTAAAAATTGATTTAGATGATTTAGATAGGTACGATTCTTGATTTTTATATTTAAAAAATTCCCAAATTTTTATAACATTATTTGGAATTGTCAAGTCTTTATAATAAAAAATTAATTTACAATTATTCAATGATGTGTACAATTATTGATTTTTTTTATCCATTAACCTTTAAAAAAAAAGTACTTCACACCTATAAATATTTAAAAAAAATCCTCTATGGTCCCTATATATTTCACCGAATAATGTTTCATACTTTCCCGAATAATATTTCACATTTCATCCGATTATAAAGATAATTGCAACCGTTGCATATTTTCATCCAAAATTTTTGTATCAGATTTAACTGAATAATCATAAAATATGCACAACTTGTTTTTTATTAAAAAAAAAAAACTAAAAAGATCGTTTTTCACAAGGGATGGCCTCATGCTCATATGTGCTTGTGGAACCCACTTGCATCCTTGAAAATTTCACACCCCTCACGCGCATGCTGTTGCAAGTAAGGCCGGTTTTTTTGTAAAATGGGTGCGGGACCCACTTATTTTTTATTTAAAAACAAAGAAAATTCCCTTTTAATCTTATCCATCCATCACACTCAATCCAAGGGTCCACAATTGTGTACAAGGTACATCCACACACACACACACACAACATTAAAAGCAGCAAGTTTTATAAAACCCCAGACTGATTGTGGGTTGAAGATAGTGAAATTGTTAAAATTTGGACGGCCCAAATTCATTCAAGTGGTTGTTTCCTCTTTTGCTTTAAAGAGTTTCAATTTAAAAATATTGATTTTTTTTCTTTTGAGGGGCGTTATGGTCCTTTCCGCCTCTGTTTCCCCACCGCCTCGACTTCTCCTTCAGTCCTTCTCCTTCGTCGATGTTCCAGTTCTCCTGTTCCGTTCCCCGTGGTCACCTTCTCCCTCCTTCCCACCTCCTGCTTCGTTCTTCCTCTTCCCCGCCTTTCTTTCTTCCTCCCTCGTGTGTTTTCCTGGTCCTCTCCCTCTGGTATCTTGGTCTCTTACTTCTCCTGCTTCTTCATCTGTTGTCGTTCTTCTACCAAGGCTCCGAATTCGGTTGCATAACACAGGTATATCCTTCTCTCTTCTAATTAAGATCCCCAATTTCAGTTCCTTGCTATTTATCCTCCGAATTCTTCTCCCATTTTCGTTTCTTCTCTTCAACTCATCTATTTCTGCAATTCCTTTCTTCAGTTGAGTTTTGAGATTCTCTCTCTCTCTCTCTCTCTCTCTCTCTCTCTCTCTCTCTCTCTCTCTCTCTCTCTCTCTCTCTTGGATCACTTCTGCACAACCCTTAGGGTGTATCTTGTGTACAAATTCTGACCATTGATTTAAAAAAATAGACGCCTAGGATTGCGCCACGTAATAGTTGATTTTTGTAAATTAGCCATTAAAGGCAGAATGAGTAAGCCAAACATTGCCGGTGGAGGCGCTGACCGAGGAGCAGTGGGGTGGCGGTGGTTTGGGTTTGGGTTAGGGTAGGCGGAATTGAATTGGTTTGTTGGGTAGGGTTTTCTAGATGTATAATTTGATTTATTTTTTGTCAATTATTTAGACGTATGTGTCGAATTTTGGTTACTAGTAGTAATGATTTGGTAAATTCTTCGGTGAAATCTGATAAATTATTCGCCACAATATGGAGTCTTCGGTTTGGCAAACAACATAAAATAAAATATTATTCGGTGATATGCGAGACATTGTTCAGTTAAATATGAAGTATTATTTTTTATAAATTATAAGCATTATTTAGGGATTTGAAGCTTATAACATTGTTCGGTAGAAAGGAACAAATTATTAAGTAGAATTGGTAAATTTTGACTTCGACTGGATGGAAAAAAAAATATAACATTATTCAGTAGAATATGAAAAATTATTCAATGGAATTGGTAATATTTGATATGAACTAGATGAAAAAAGATAACAAAACATTATTCGGTAGTATGTGAATCATTATTCGGTGAAATTGTCGAATCTGTAAAACGAAATAAACCAAGCGAGTTTTAAAAAGCATATATTTCTAAAAAAGCATTTTTTTTCCTCAAGTATTTTATATATTTAAAGATAAAAGGAAAACAAAAAAAAAGCAATGGTGATGGTGGGTATTAGCAGTACACGCGCATGGTTTTGGTGGGGAGGCTTATATTTCAATGGTGGACCCCACAAGTAATTAAGGGGAAAAAAATTTCTTTTAATGGTGGTCATTCATTTCGTTTAGATTAAAGGTCAAGATTTGTGCACGAGGTACACTATAAGGGGTGTGCACAAGGGAACCACCCCCTATATATATATCCAATGCACTACATTTTGTCACACTTTCGATGTGGTACAGAAATATGGGAAATGAAAGAAATTGTGAGAAATTGATTGATGTTTCAACGAATCGAATTATATGATGTAAAATATAATGTAATTAAAGTCTTTGGATTATATGGTGGAATATAATGTAATTTAAGTCTTTGGATTATATGATGTAACATATAATATAATTAAAGTGTTTATCTCTTAGGATTTAATGAAATGAATAATGCATGGTGATGAAACATCATGATATAATATATCAAGTTGTGTTGGATTAATCTTTCTATGTAATTCAATTGATAGTTCATAGTTGTGTTGAATCTGTTGATCCATTGATCAATCATAAGTGTTTTATTTCACTTGCATTATGTTAATTTATTGATCAATGATTTCAAATCTAGGCCCATCTTCATATAAATATGTTAAACTTTCTCGTTTAAAGTTGAATTAGCCACATTTTGTATATACACATAATGATGATGTTAATGGAATTATCTACTTGTGTTGCTTGTTATGACATGAAAAAGACGCATTGAAAAAGTACTGCCCAATATTATATTTCATTCTTGTTCTTGAAAATCCGAAGTTCTATATCATTTTGAAAATAAGCGAAAACTCGACATTAAGGATACCATACAAGTGTAACAACTTTATCAACAACAATATTTGTATTCTTTGAAATTATATCATAAATACTCCTAACATAGTATCATATAGAATGATTTCATAGTGGATCCACCAAATAACACAAATGTTTAAGGTATTGTGTTGAACTTCACACTTTCTTGTTACCCGTTCGTTATTTTAATCTTTCATAATTGATAGGTAAAATATTTTTTTAAAACAATAATATTTATATAAAGTGTAGTACTAGTGTTTGTATATGATAAAAATTTATAACTATGGATTGACATGAAAAAAACGAATGGTAGAGATTGAAGATATGGTTTAGTTTCTACTTGTTTTTGTCCCACATTCCATCCCACATTGAAAATCAGAGGAAATGGGGGAGGGTGCTAGCCTATAAAAGAAGCAAAGGTTGGGTAGGATTTCCATAGCATGCAATGCATGAGAATTTATACATTATGAATAAATAAAATTCATGATTCATAATAAATGTAAATAAAAATAAAATTCTACTTTTTTATAAAAATTCGATGACCCAGGTGATTGACCCACCGAATCACGGGTTATCTTCTCCCCGACCCTAACCCTGAACCTCAACTCGAGCCAACCCTTCGACCCTGACCCGGCGGCTCACGGGTTGACCCGCCCGACCTATGACCCGTGGCCACGTCTATAACAAGTACATTAAAAATAATGCAGAAAATAAACACAATGCGATATGTTACATGAAATAAATGCACTGCGATATGTTACAAAGTAAATTGTATGGAAATAAAAGTACTGATATTTAATAGTTCATAGTATCACTAAATCCAAATTCTCCATCTCCATCAGAGGTATTTGGGAAGAAACCAGAAATGTCCAGATCGGGCTCAGGTGGAGTGTTATTGACAAAATTACTCTCCACCTTTTTTCCTTTGTTCTAGGATGTCTGATACAGCTCAACCAAATGTTTAGTTGTGCAACATACCTTCACCCAGTGGCTCATCATGCCACATCTGTAACATGAAGATTTGGATTTATGAGTAGATCCCGATGGATCTTTTCGGACCATCAGCTTATCATTCCTTTTTGAAGAGGATGCTCTGGGAGCTTTGTGCCACTAATTAGTAGCAATGCTAGCTTCTACCGCGACCACGACCACGACCACGACCTCTTCCACAACCTCGACCTCTATCACGATTATTTCCATGTCCACGGTTAGTAGTATTCCAGCTACCATCTCCCTGCGATGTATATTGGCCTGGAAACATTCCATGTGCTGCATTCGTCTCGGTATATGGAGCAGCACCAGTAGGCCTTAGGTTGTAATTCTTCATCAGAAGTTCATTATTTTGCTCAGCCATGAGTAATACTGATCGATATCAAATAAGAATACTTTGTAAAACCCCTCTCTCTATATTGTTGTTGCAACAACACATTTGATGTGTGCATTCTAGAGAAAGTTATGTGGAGCATATTTTCTTCAGAGATTTTTTGCCCACATAAACGTAAGTGAGACGTGATCCTGAATAAGGCAGAATTAAAATCATTGACGGACTTAAAATCCTTGAACCTTATATTGCTCTAGTCATATGTGGTTGTTGGGAGTAAAACTTTCTCTTGTTGCCCATATCTCTGACTTGAGTTCTCCCCATAACCCTTTAGGATCTTCCACCAGCAATTATTCATACTTATTAAGGCTTTCATTCACATGATGGCGCAAAAATATAATCGTCTTTGCCTTATCTTGCGGAGAAGTATCATTATTTTTAGAGATAGTCTCCAGCATGCCATGAGCTTGAAGGTGAGACAGTGAATCAAACCTCCATTCAAGATATCTCTGGCCTGATAAGTCGAGAATATCAAATTCCCACTTTGTAAGATTTGTCATTGAATTAACTACAAATAAAATCATATAAATTAATATTACATAATTAATTATTATATAAATTAAATTTATGGGTTAATTAAGATGATATAAATATTATATTTCATATACACATGCATAGATGCCATATAAAATTATATAAACAAGTAATACAATACGTACTTCCTTTTTTAAAAGAAAAACCATATGATACATATATACCACGGAGTATGTATTTGCATACGTGTTTGCAGGTGTTGGAGTACTATGCATGCTATAATAGGTGAGTTGTTTTACTAATATTACAAGCAACCCGAATTTGTAGGTATCAGGGTTGTCTCGATGATTTCGGAGGCCCGGTGCGAGATTAAAACTAGGCCCTATTATTTTTTTTTCCACATTTTTATATGATCATAAATTCATATTTATATTTATAAACTACCATATGCGATAGGGTGAAAAATGAACCACTTAGTACTTACATATAAATAATGTATTATATTTTTTTTTTGCATTACTAGATTCAATTTTTTTATTTTGATTATAAAAACATATGAAATTTTAATGATGAAGAAAGCAACAAAAATCAGGGATTTTGTAAAAAAAATTGTTAAAAAATGAAAAAATAAAGTCGAAGTAGGAAAGAGAAGGGTTGAGAAAAAAAATAGAAGCAAAATGTGGGCTGAGGGAAGAGAAGGGTTGGGTAGAAAAATAGAAGCAAACGTGGGCCTGATGGGAATTAATCTAAGAAATTTTCTAATTTTTCAAACCCCATTAGTTTGCCAAGAACAACAAACCACTACGTCTAATAAAAAAAAAACACTACGCCACCGTACCTTTTGTGTACAAATGGAACCTTAATATTAATATACTAGTAAAATTTAGGCCAAATTGCAGAAAACCACCTTTTAAATAGGCTGTTTTGAGTGAAACCACCCTATAAAACAAAAATTGCAGAAAACCACCTTTTAAAACTGTTTTCTTTGCAAAGTCACACCCATCACCCAATTTTTGTTAATTAAACGTCAAAGTGCATGAAAATCAATTATATCCCTTATTTTTATTATTATTTTACTTTACCCAATCGATATTAATTAATTTTTACCTTTTAACATGTTTTTCAAAAGTAATTTTTTTAATAAAATATCATTTTTTAAATATAATTTCACACTTATTAGTAAAAACACTCTATAAAAAAATAGATATGATTGATGTTTTATATATTTTAAAAAGTCTATATTGCTAAAGGGTTACTCAAAGAAAATACATTTTTAAAAAATGATATGTTATATAGTTTTTATTATTCTAAAAATATGTTCACTATTCCACATATATTTTTAGAATAATAGAAACTATATGAAACATTATTTTTTTTTAAAAATATTTTCTTCAAGTAGCCCTAGTATTACACATTTTTTTTATATGTATAAAACATAAATTACACATCAATTTTTTATAGAGTTTTTTGTAAGTATGAAATTATTTTTTAAAAAAAACATTTTTTTTTATATTTATAGTGTTTTTTGCTTTTGAAAAATATGTCAAAAAGTTAAATATCAACTAATATCAATTGAAATGAGTATAATAATAATAATAATAATAAGGGGTATAATTAAATTTTCACACACTTTAACATATAATTAACGAAAATTGGGTGATGGGTGTGACTTTGCAAAGAAAACGGTTTTAAAGGGTGGTTTTCTGCGATTTTTGTTTTAAGAGGTGGTTTCAAGCAAAACAACCTATTTAAAGGGTGGTTTTCTGCAATTTGGCCTAAAATTTATATTGGGTCCCCAAAATATTTGGGCCCTGTGCAAGCATACTCGTTGGACCGCCCTTTCATCGGGCCTAACAGGGATACATATTGCATATAAACAATGACACATGAGAGTAGCTAGTCTTTATAGGTACTAGTCTATATAAGTTCAACAGTTTTAGATGCATACATAGGGTGAGATATATAGTGAAGTAAACAAGTAATATCTTATACATGTAATAGATAAATAGGAATTTTTCTTCAAAAATCCCTTCATTCCCTCATAATATCAAACCACGAAAACTCTCTTTTGAAAAAAACGGTACAACCAAGAATATCAAAATTTTCAGTAGAAAAATTTCTCCATCTTCAAGTATGAGATATTTGAAGATCATGAGAGAAGTGAAGAACAAGAGTATATCAAGTATGAATTTCCAAGTTCAAGAGGTAATTATGAGTGGAAAAACATTTTTAAAATTTCACATCTTTCAACTTTGTCTACCCTATCCTCGTATTTCCCTTCTCACTTTTCCTTCTTTAAATTACCACCACTCCTTCCATTTTTACTAACATCCAATTTCTCTACAAACTTTTTCTTCTTTAAATTACCATCACTCATTTTACTTTTACAATTATCTCATCTCCATCCTCATCTTCATCATCATCAACCTCATCTCCTCCAACCTCCTACAAACCACCATGAACTCCTCAAACCGATTCGATCTCGAGTTACTTATTAGCATGATAATAATCTATGCGATTATATTCTTTTTGTTATTTTGGTGGAGGTTTATTGGGGTCTAAGAAGAAATCAGATCCGACGATTTTGGTGAAGAGCCGACGGAGAGGTAAGAAGAAATTAGTTTTGTAGTTTAAAACTCGTATTAGTTTTAAAGTTTGGACTGATTTGGTTGTAAATCCGTTTGGATCTAATAAAATGCCGAGTTTATGTATGAAATCGTCTCATATCTTGTATGAATATTTTTTTTCTTGCTTGCTAATATTTCGTAGAACATAACTAGACCTGTCAAAACACAATCCGACCCGATCGACCCTACCCGAATGCCAGGAAAATTTTCGACTTGAACTCGACAATTTTTCCCCAGAAAATTTTTCCGACCCGAATCCGAAAACCCATAAGTTTTCTAAGTAATCCGGGTTTCGATCCGGTGACCCGATTGACCCGGTAATTTTGACCCAATTTACCCAATTGACCCGGCGACTCGGTTGATTTATAATTATATATGATTAAATTTTTTTATGGATATTCCAATTTATCACATTTTATAATTACAATCACTTGATCTTTTATTTTTCAAATCAACTTTTATATTTATTTGTATTGTGTAATACTCCGTCCGATCGATAGTATTTGATTTTTTTTTTCAACATACTTTTAAGAAGATAAAAATTCTAAAAAAAATATTAAAACAATTCTATGCTTATTACTAATTGCATGAAATTATTTTTTAAAAATTATTTGAAAATTTGATATTTTATATATTATTAAATTTTATAAAAATTATGAGAAATAATAAAAATCAAATGTTTTTTTAATAAAATGTAATAGTATATAAAATATCGAATTTTTAATAAAATTAATTTTTAATTTTTTTTTAAAATTTTGATATTTATATATTATTACATTTTATTAAAAGTTACGAGAAATAATAAAAATCAAACATTTTATATCAGATATAGTATATAATTACAAGCACTAGAACTTATGAACAATGTCTTTAATTTTAGAATTTTAAATTTATTGCAAAACTATCAAATCATGATTTTTTTTTAATTTAAAAAGAAAAAATTGACCAACCCAAAATCTACCCGAAATGACCCAAAACCCGGTCAAACCCGGGTTCGAGTCAACCTGAAAATACGAGGAACTCGTATTACCCGAAACCCGTATTACCCGGGACCCGAAGTGAAACGACCCGAACCCAATCCGAATGACCCGTTTGACAGGTCTAAACATAACCGAACCATATAAATGGTGATTTGTGTTCTACAAATTGAAAACTTTGTTTTTCAGGAGAAGATTTAAAGTTTTGCGAGTTTCTGTTGTAGAAGATCCCTTAAATAAAGCCAATTACATAGCATACTTCTCAAAAACGGATTTCTTTACGAAAATAATTAAGCAAATCGGTAGATTTTGAATGTTCTACCTTGTATCCGTTGGCTTACTCAGTTGGATCACGAGAACACTCGTGCTGATAGCGTATTATAAGATTGATCAAATGCTTTAATTGTATTAATTGTATTGCGCAAGTGTATAATTAACGAGTGGGTACATTTCCTTTTACATGCAAGAGTAGGCTAATATGATCAAAATTAATTGAAGGACGTAAGGGGAAGAATTGGTAGGTAAAAGTGAACACTCTCTCTTAAAAATCCAAACTACACCCCCTAACCCTAGCCACCACCAACTCACCAAGGCACCAACCAACCAAAAAACCCTTTGGTGCCACCCCCGGCTGGCTCCATGTCGACCTCAACCTTTAACCCCAACTACTCCTCCCTGCTTGGCCACATCTCTCGGGCCTTGGCCATGGTGTTTCCCGACGCTGCCGGAGTAGCGACCCTCCTCGTGCTCCTGTCCGCCGGTTCCTTCTCACCATCCGCCACCTTCCTCCTCAAGTCCTCCACTTCCGCTGTCGTATTCATCCACTGTAAATTTTCGACGACGTCCCTCTTTTCGCCGGCTCACTCCCGCCCTCTTCAATTGGGTTCCCTGTCCTGGCGTTGCAGATCTCCTTATCCGCTGCCGCACTTTGACGGGTGGCCCCTCCACCTCCTAGATTTTCCCCATCGCCGATGGCTCAACCGCCTCTGCCTTAGCCCTCCTAGGTCATGGTCTTTCCTGCTCCATGAAGGCTCACGCGGTCTCCCCCCTCCAGGAGCAAGATCATGCAACTCCGGCCTCGCCGCTCCTGTACCATGGCTTCTCATCCTCTCTCGACGGCGTCGGCTGTGTTGGCCTCTCCACCGTGGCTTCACCGCAGATTGCACTTCTCCCACTTGAAACCCCAAATCCCAAAACCAAACACCCCGATCCAACCGACATTATCAACATGCAAACCCAAATCTCCTTCAACAAATTTGATTTATCCCCCAATCCGTAAAATCGTATAAACCAAAACTATTTTTACCTCCCACCTCCCCTCTTCCTCCAAGTTGATAAACCCATTAAAAATCAAAATCCCACAAAGTTGAAAAACTCAAATTAGCCTGTTGATGGGTGTTCAGATCTACGACCCATGAGTCTAGATCCGACATCACCACCACCGTAATATCATGAGTATTATTGTGCAACGTCAGATCTAAAGTTTCCAAATCCAAGCCATCACATGCAACAATCCTGCTGAGGCCGTATCCACAATCAACACAACAACCATCGCCGGTCTCCTACCCACAATCAAGAATCAAGGGCTCCACTTATTGATCGGAAGAATTTAGGGTTTTAATTTCTAGACATATTTAATTTTAAATTTCTGTAATTGTAATCCTTAGATACTTTTTTTTTTGACTGACGAGTCTCTGCGTAGGGTCATCGAAGCCATCTTGTAATGACTTCAAGGTTGCTGTATCGATCTACTTCTTGTCCACCGTATAAAAAAAATAAAAAAAATTAAGACCGTAAGGCCGTAATATAAAAAGCCGTAACAGGTTGTAGTACAGGTGAATAATTCATCAATATGAATGTTAAAAATCCGTGCGTAGGAAATTAGTTGGGAGGCAGGGGGACGAAGAGGGCGCAAAATGGCCAAATTCTGGAAGCCTGGAACAGAGAAGCCCCGTCTCGTGGAGGACGAAGACGGCGGTGTAGTGCTCTACCATTCTTCCTCCTCCTCCGCTGGGTGACCTTCCCTCACCGCACTCTCTCTTCATCACCTCTTCCTTTCAATACTTTGTTTATTTTCACACTCGCTTACTCTCTTCTTCTTCTCCTCTCTCCCCCCTGCAGCTTTGGCTTTGGAGGGATCGAGAAGCAGAGGCAGAGGCTCCCGGTCAACAAGTACCGGAACGCCATTCTTTACCTTGTCGAAACCCACGCCACCACTATCATTGTCGGCGAGACTGGCAGTGGCAAGACCACTCAAATCCCTCAGGTATTCCGCTCGTTTCCCATTTGAATTAGGGTTTAAGTAGGGTTTTTCCATGTTTTGTCTCATTTAGTTTTTTGAAATTTGGGATCTAATTACAGTATCTTAAAGAGGCCGGTTGGGCTGATGGTGGCCGAGTTATTGCTTGCACTCAACCACGTCGACTCGCTGTTCAGGTCTCCACTTTCTTTTTCCACAGTTTGCTGCTTCAGTTTTTATAGGCTTGAAATGTTTGCTGCTTCATTGTGAAATTGAACTGTTGCAAGACCTAATTTCCATGGCCTTGGTATCAACTAACAATGGGACCGCCGAGGCTTTACTTTGGTCATTTTCTTCTGTAGGCCATGGTTCTGGGCCTTCTGGCAGTTGTGTTCACCCCTAAAAACTAAATTTAATCTGTTAACCCCAACTTTTTACTTTATCTGCTATGCTATTGAATTATAATAAGACCGGCGCTTTCTTAACTTTTTGTTACCCTTACAGTCTGTTGCTTCAAGGGTTGCCGATGAATTAGGTGTTAAACTTGGAGAGGAAGTTGGCTACACAATCAGGTTTGAAGATGTTACAACTGTGGTGAGAGAATTTCTTTTGTCAAAAATGACCAGCTGTCTCATTTTGTTTATCTTTTTGCAATATGCAATTCATTTCTTGATTCCTCTTGGAAACAATTGTTTTCAACTTTTTTTCCCCATGTAAGTGTAACGACAATCCGATTGACTTATTGCTACCAGCGCAGGGTGTTACTATGATCAAGTTTCTCACTGATGGGGTGCTGCTACGAGAAATGATGGATGACCCGCTGTTGTCAAAATATAGGTACTTGCAATTTATAAGTTTTTCTAATTCATGGAAGGCAAAGACAATCCATATTTAATTATTGGAATTTGGGAAAGAAGAATGACTTTTGTTTTCTTGTTCCTGAACCCTGAGGAGGTTGTAGATCAACTTTTTACTAATTGGGTTGAAGTTTACTTCTTGGAAGCCATTTCATCAAGTTTTCTACTATGGAAAATTAGTTCCTCCGTAGGCTTTTATTCCATCACTAAGTTCTGTGAAACAATATCTACAAGAGTTGGTAGCCAATAGCCTGTTGCTGTTGGCAACTATTAGTTTGTGTAAGGTCACTATAGGACATTTTACTAACTCGAGTGATTTTTCGATTTGATTGATTTATTTTTTGGTTTTTGAAGTACAGGCCTCAAGCAAACTTAGGGTTAGTTGGGTAATACAGAGCTGATGGGTTTTTTATAAGCTAGTAAGGTGATGGGGCAGCTGAAACTGGAGGAATAAGTGTGTTAAATATATGTTAAAGTGGAGTTTTTATAAGCTAGTAAGGTGTTTGGTAACCCAGCCGATAGAGTGTTTGATACAAAATAGCTGATCAAATAGGAGAAAATGAATAGAATTCTGGAAAACTTGGGGTGAGTAGCTTTTGAAAATCCAATTTCAAAAGCTAATTAAATTAAAATCTTATATTTAACTTATTTAAAACTATAAAACATTAAAAGCAAAAGCTCCGAAAAGCTACATGCATTGCCAAACGTACCCTTAAGAAATTGTGTAGAAGCCTATGATGTGAGAGAATTTTATAGCAGCCCAGGTCTATATTTAGTGGATAAAAGGCAACAGGAAAATGTGGAATGCTCAATGATCTTGGCTTTGAACAACTTGCCCATATTCTTAAATAAGATCTTCATGTTGATATAAATCCTGCATGTGTAGAATTCTGACACATTCCCTTTCTATCTTTTTCTTAATCAGTGTCATCATGGTGGATGAAGCACATGAAAGATCCCTTGCAACTGATATTGTATTAGGTCTTCTAAAAAAGGTATGTCTCCATAGCAGGGATCATCCCTAATGAAATCTGAGCTAAGTTCATCTTCTTCACTCTGTTATGTATTTCGGTGAAGAAATTTTTATGGAAAAACGTTCTGATCAAAATTTCAGATTCAGAGGCGTAGGCCTGAGCTTCGTTTGATAATTTCATCTGCCACCATTGAGGCCCAAACCATGGCAGCATTCTTTCAAACCAGGTCTTGTATAATATTACAGTATCATTTACTAGTTTTAAGCCTACATATTATAGAGGCATGTGCATTGTTTCATGTTTTACTTTCGATTTAGCTTTCTACTTAACAAGCCGCAATGTTATGAAGACCAAAACGTTAAGTGCGTTAGGAGTAAAATTCATTCTTTGAATAGCTTTTTATACTTTGGCTAGTAAAATGTTTTGCATAGACACAATGTGTAAAGGATCTCAAAGAGTAACATGAGCCGATGGTGGGAGGGTTTTGTTGTCTGCATCCCCACTTGTAGATTGGTATAAACTTGCAGATGGACCCTGTCCATATAGTCTATTCGTTCAATTAAAGCAGATGAAGGAACTTGCTTCTAAATGGGAAAAGGAGTGAAAGGTCATATTGAACATAATTTGCTGCTCAATGGGACAAGGAGTAAAAGGTCATATTGAGCATAATTTGCCCCCTTCACAGTAAATTTTTGGTATCATGTGATCCTGTTGTTTTCATTTTACCTTTATTGTATGCATATCTTTCTGTTTTGTGTTTTGCATCTGAGATGTACTAAAAGGAAGAAAGGAATGTGTCCGACCTGGATGGAAGGTCCCCATAAAAAGTGGGAAAAATGTTCTGTACTCTGCATATTTGTCAAATAAAGATGAACTTTGACCGTTGAATAACCACATTGAATAACCAAAACTTGGTATTTTGGCTATGAATATAGTTGCGAGAACATTGAGAACTTGAGTAATGTCAATAGCAATATTCATGGATTATAATGAATATGGAAGATGTGATAAGATAGCTTATGGAGACAATAAATTTTGATATTTTTTCTCTTTAGTGATAATTTGATATTAATGTAACTAAAAAAGATCCATTTAAATTTGATTTTGTTAAATTTGATTCATATGAGTTGAAAAACATAGAGGGATCTCTTTAAAAACATTTTTATATCAATAATATCCTATAAATTTTGACAGATACATAGTTACACATATATTACTGGTACAGCATATCTGAAACTATTTTGAAAATAATTTTTTCAGCCCGTTTGGATCAAATGAATCACATTTAACAAAATCTTAAATTCACGGCATCATATTGAGGCTTAAATTGATATTTCCTTTTGTTTATTTATTCATTCATCTTACAGTAGAAATAATATTATTCAACTGAAAAAGTCAACATCTCATGTCACATAAGTGGAATTATTGATACACAAGGTACCTGTAAAATAATGCACCAAAACTCATTTCTGCTGAATAAATATTCTCCTTTCTTTTACTCTTTAATTGAGTTTTGAATTATTTGGTCAGTAAGAGACATCCTGCACCAGAAAACAAAGAGCTTATGCCAAAAACTGAACCGGCAATTTTATCAGTCGAGGTAGATCAGTTAGTATATACTTTCATAATTAAACATATCTTGTAGCCTAAAGAGTTATTGAACACTTTCTATGATTTTGCACTCTTGGAAAAATAATTTCAGGGTAGAGGTTTTAACGTAGAAGTTAACTATGTAGAAGATCCTGTTTCTGACTATCTCCAAGCTGCTGTTTCAACGGTTCTCATGATTCATGACCAGGTAGCTTTTGAGTGTTTCAGTTTCAAAATCATTGTTGTCATTTCCGTTTCCTGCAGTGACAATATTTTAAAATTGTTATTTTTTCGAACTTTCGATTTTGGGGGATACATAATCTTTGTTAGTACATATGGGTTTGACAATTGCTTTGAGGCATGAACATCACCATCTTTAAAGGGATATTTGTCCTCACTAGTTGTAGACTTGTAGTTGCTTTTGGGCTGCAGACAAATTCATTGCAAGGATACAAAAAGCCCTAGAATAAGCGGGAAACAAGATTTTAAATGTCCTCTTGAAAGTTTTTTAAATGTCCTCTTGAAATTCATTGCTAAGGATACAAAAAGCCCTAGAATAAGAGGACAACAAGCCCTAGAATAAGCGGGATACAAAATCTTTGCTAGTACATATGGGTTTGACAACTCCTTTGAGGCATGAGCATCACCATATTTAAAGTGATATTTATCCTGACTAGTTGCAGTTGCTTTTGCGCTCCGGACAAATTCATCGCTAAGGATACAAAAAGCCCTAGAATAAGCGGACAACAAGGGCTTAAATGTCCTCTTCAAAGTTTCTTGTGAAGAAATTTTTGCAAATATTTAAGGGAGAAGAAAATAACTTCCGAGATGGCAGATCAATTAATTCAGTTATTGGCAGATTAATTGACAAAGGATATGAGCCATTCGCCCCATGGTAAGGGCAACAAAAAAAAAACCTAGCTTATCCTGCTAGTATGGATATTTCCGGGTGACCCAATATTGCCATTATTGAGATCGTACTAACATGACACGAGATTCGATTTAATTCGAAACTGGATACGGATTCACACACTAGATTTGCTACCCCGATCGAATCGGATACCGTGGGGTATTTTTTCTTTAATATTTTATAAGGGAAAAGTTTTTCACCTATAACATGCATAACAAAATTAAAAAACACTCCATCCGTCTCAGAATTTAATTCATTTTAGAATTGTGCACAAGTCTTAATAAAACACTCACCCCTCAATCAACATCATCATTCCACTAATTTTTTCATAAATTTTATTGTTTTTTTCCATGTATAGAGTTATGGGCCTTCATGTTTTGTCCTTGCTTCCTTTCTGTCTTCTCTCTCCTTCTTCTCTTATTTTGTTTCCCTTTGTGCGTTCTGCTTTCTTGTTGTTCTTGTATCCTATTGTTCTGGGTCTATCGGAAACACTCTCTTGACTCGTTCGGGGAAATAGTGCGTACATCCTGACCCCAGACCCTACTATTGCGGGATATACCGAGTTGTTGTAATACCCACTACATTTTTTTTAATCAATCAAAATCTTTTAAAAAATCGACAACACACAAATCAATACAAATCATTACTATCCCATCCCTTGAAACCTAAAATGACATATATTTTGATTTTTGATACAACTAAATTAGTCTAAAACGACTTAAATTTTGAGACGGATGGAGTAACTTATAAGTCTAATATAAAAAAAAGTACATAAAATATAATTACCAAAGTATTTCATTTTTGCATCTCAAATTCTTCAACTGAATTGTCGAATCTTTGAAATACGTGCACTCCGGATCAATATCTGACTTTTTTTATGGGCCTTCCTTGTAGGCCGATGTGTTGCGGGATAAAATTATGACGTTTGAATGCATGAAAACCAATTTATCAACCCTCTTAGCATTAAATTAGTTTCTCATCACATTATGAAAGTAACTACTAATAGGTTGCGACAACCCTTTCATTGCAATCTCTGTGAAGTTTGGAGTTTCTGATTTAGTTTTTGATCACCATGAGATGGGACTCATTGTTGTTGCATCAATCTTCATGTCTAATGTTCCAAAAATTTCTTCTTTGTTTTGGAACCTCAGTTGTCTCCCCAACTCCGGCTTTTCTCTTTCATCTTCGCCAATCTTGTCGAAGACTTTGAAAATTCTTGCCACTCCCTCTCTATTCTAATTGGGAGCACGTCTCGATACCCTGCCGTTTAAATAATTCATATCATAATATAAAGGATGAGCAAATCCTAAACAATGCCCTCCCATCTAGTTACTAGAATTTCTTCCATTCTAGGATAATCATCTACATCTTAATTACCGTTCGTTACGTTTCTTATCTCCCTATCATGCAATCAATCTTTTCATAAATATCTCCCTTTCAACCTCGACAAACTTGTTAGTAGTTATATCTCATGTATTTTTTTTTTAATATTGAAGTTGTAAGTTTTTAAATTTTGCTATACATGTTATATGTGAGAGAAACTTTGCATATTTAAATTTGATTATGATTTTTTAATGTTTTATAATTCCTTTATAAAAGCAAAAATACCCCATCGTATCCATTTTATTCGATTCGGTAAGGGTAGAGAATCCTGTGTTCCGTTTTGAATCGAATCTCGTGTCATGTAACTATGTTCCGTATAACCAATTCAGTACATGCTTTTCCTTATTTAATTAAACAATCCTAATAGATAGGATTGTAAAGTTTACTTGTTTAAGCGACGTGGGGAGCCAATTACTAGTCCAATATAAAGACTTCCCAACAATCTCTTCTAGTGAATTTTTCTACTTCTCGACTGCTGCTAAAATCACAGTTCATCTACAACATTTTTACAATTTGTTGTTATTGAGGTTGTGTGTGGACTGTGGAGTAGTAAATGCATTGTTCATAAAAATTACAATTTGCTTCTCCTTCTATTATTTGTTTTTATGTTACTAGTTAAGAAGTATGCCACTATGCCATGAAGAATGTTTTGGAGGTGCTCCATACCCAAGGCTTAACCCACTACCTTTTGTGAAATCAAAGAGACCCCTGTCATCTCCAAAGAGATCCCTGTCATCTCATCTGACTTGTTTGCTCCTTGAAATGTTTCTCGACAAGCTTAGTTTCAATTTTCAGCTTGCCATTTTTATCAAAGATTGCAATGCAGACTTTCTATATCTTTTTGTTGTTATCATGGCACTTGCTGCTTAAATTGTAAAAAAAAAAATTTGATTCAAAGTTTTCTTTTACACTATTTACTTTTTAATTAGTCGTCTTTTTACTTTTGATCATTGGAACTGATTCTTTGTCATTCATGAAATCTTCTTATTATTTGTCGTTATCATTCTTGTTTCCATCATTTCTTGTTGTACTTTATATAGCCTCATGATAGTGAAGTTCTCTTTTCATTGTTAACCTATTTGCTCTTTAGGAACCAATGGGTGATATCTTGGTCTTTCTGACGGGTCAAGATGATATCAGTGCTGCTGTTCAGTTGCTTAGTGAAGAAGTACATAATAATGGAAGGAAGTCATCAGGTAGGTTGATATATTTTGCATTTTACACCTATATTTGTTTTTGGATGGTAAATGTATGGAAGTCAAGTTAGGAGTTGCGAGGGGAGAAAATAAGGTTGCATGTTGGCCTGCCAAATTTACTAGTTTTGGAGAAAAAGACTAGTGACTGCTGCAATCAGATCCATGATATACATTTGGCTTTGCTTTCTTCATTACTCTTGTTAGAACTTTACTTGTGACTCTTTAAGAGTATGCATGTGCATTAATATTAATTTTTCTGGGTTCATATCATTGACTTTTGATTGTAGCATTCATATATTTATTTTATGTTGATTTTCTTTTGCCTTTATCTCAGATTTAGTAGTTCTGCCTCTATACTCTGGACTTCCACGTGCAGAACAGGTTCTGATTCTGATCTTATTACTTACATTTAATCCTTAGGACATCATCTAGTTTGTCGATATGGAGAATTGAATGTTGACTCCATTTTTCAGGACCTTGTATTCACACCAACACCTAGAGGTAAGAGAAAAGTGATAATATCAACAAATATAGCAGAAACCTCATTAACTTTGGAGGTAAAATATGTTATTTTGCAATCTTGTTGAACTTTCCCTTGTGCTATGAGTGAGCAATGATCTTACCTCTTTTAACTGTGCATCTGCAGGGCATGGTATATGTTGTTGACAGTGGTTTCTCAAAACAGCGGTTCTATGATCCGGTGCGTATTTTGCTTACTTCTTTCTATTGAGTTTGAAGTGAACTTGTGTTGTGTGTAGAATCAATACATGCTATATTGATTACCTCTCCTCCCTTCTCATTTTTTTTTTCTTCTTTACAGATATCGGATATTGAGAATTTGGCAGTGTCACCCATATCAAAAGCTTCCGCAAGACAACGATCTGGTAGAGCTGGTCGAGTGCGACCCGGGAAGTGTTACAGGTGATTCTTGATTTGCGATATATGTACAATCTTAATATATGAAAGCCTGCTAAATGGTAAACAGATTTTTCTTAATAGAACCCATTGACATTAGACTTTCTTTGGGGGTATGTTGCTGTATGTGGAGGCCATGCATTCTGTAATTATTTTCAGCAACAAGAATTATATATTTTTTTTTAAAAAAAGGCTTTCTGCATTCAACTTTTACCTCTTTGAGATTCACAACACTAAATGTTGGATTTCCTAAGAGGTGTCTTCCACTTATGAAGGTTATTAAAGTTCACTGCAAGTGTATTTTTAAAAAAAAACACTACGTATGTTAATTAATCATCTGAATAAAATCTATCGTGCTATTGACTTTACTGTTCTGCGTTGGCAATGTTAAACAGGCTATACACAGAGGAATATTTCTCCAATGAGATGTCTGCTGAAGGGATTCCTGAAATACAGAGGTCAAACCTCGTGTCCTGTGTAATTCAGGTAGTGTGCCTTGCATGATTTCTCAATGTGGCAAATATCATATTCAATGGAAATTATGTCATACTTCATCTTGAGCAGTATAAGATTTTGATGATCTCATTTACATCTTCCAATATGTTCAACTTCTTATTTTCTTTAAATACACTTCAATTACAAACCCAGTATATCCCAGGGTCTTGGGGTCATGATGTACACAGTTGTGCACTCTTTCCCCCATGATGTGACAAAGTGTTTTGAGTGTTTCATGAACCTACTCTTGTAAAGATCGTATCCAAGTTAGATGTAAATCTACTAACCCTGCTGATCATAGATGGTTAGAATTGATTGGCATTTGAGTGTTTGTTGGGGAGTGGAATGATTGGTTGTATTTTGTCAAGTTGGGTCTTGGAGGTTTCTCTTTTGATGGGTTTGTACCCACTTTTGAAGGCTTCAACTTTAGCTAAGTGCCTTTTGTTGCCATTTATATTGTTTCAATATAATTTACTGGTTACAAACAATCCTTCCTCATGCACCATTGAAGTTCTTATACGGCAAAAAGTTGTTTTGGTCCTTTTGGATCCACATTCTATGTTATTGGTGGAGCTTTTCAAACTGGCTGTGAATTTGGATTGATCTGAATTTGATTCCAAATTTTTTGTTTGCTGTGTAGTTGAAGGCTCTAGGCATAGACAATATCCTTGGATTTGACTGGCCAGCCTCTCCATCACCTGAGTCAATGATTAGAGCATTAGAAGTTCTTTACTCTCTTGGAGTTCTTGATGATGATGCCAAACTCACCTCACCTACTGGATTCCAGGTTGCTGAGATTCCATTGGTATGTTGCTAGTGTTCCTATTGTTCGAGTGCCTCATGAGTTTAATCAAATCATTAGCAGGCAATCAGTTTTTTAAACACAAACAATCATTATTCAACTTTAGCTTTTAGTGCCTTTTCCCTCATATTTCTGGAGCCTTTATTGAGCGGACATCCTTTTGAAATATGGAACTTCTTTCTTTTAAACAATAAAAAATAGTTTGCTTGATTGAAAGATTTTAAGGGGTGATACACTCAGAAAGATGTCTTGATGTTAAAAAGTAGAATCTACAGTTTTGTTTTAGATTTTGTGAACTCACAAATAGGTTAGGAAGTGGACTGCACTCAGGAGTTATTGTCTCTAGAATAGAATAACGACTTAAATCACATGCTAGATTTTATTGCCTTGCTTTTATAGGACCCCATGCTTTCAAAGATGATCCTAGTCTCTGGAGAACTTGGATGTTCAGAGGAGATTCTCACTGTTGCTGCCGTGCTTTCTGTGCAGGTAAACATACCTTTTTCATGTCTACTAGTACCTTTAAATATGTGTGTGCAGCTTCAATTCTATTTTCTGTTTGAGGAGTGGTTTCTTCTAATCATCAGTGGATTTGCTTCTTCCTTTTCTTCCTATTGTTGGGTGGTGTTGGAGGGATGGTTGACTGGGATGGGGTGAAAAGATTGGTTGCTTGTCTATTGATGATATTGTAGGCTTCTTTGTTTGTGTTTTAAATAATATATCTGTGCTGATCAACTGAAACAGCCAGTACATGTAATTGCATTGATGTTGGTTTGAATGTTTGACTGACCCAATTTTCAGTCTATATGGATCTCTCCTAAGGGAGCACAAAAGGAGCTGGATGAAGCAAAGCTTAGATTTGCTGCTGCCGAGGTTCTTGCTCGTCATTTCCATTTGCATGACTTTCAGATAATATCATTTATCTATCATTGAATTAAAATTTATTTTGTTGTTGAAATGCTTCTGGTAGACCATTTTTAGTTGCATCACTTAATCTTGGACCAAATATAGGCATATAGTAGTTGCCTATTGAATGTTGAGAACTATGCTTATGGTTGCATCTAGTAGTACTGGTCATGGTCATAATTCAAGGGTCTTGCAATTGTTTTGTTTGTAATAATATAGCGGACCTGATTGGGTCACTAATCGATAATGGGAAGAGAATGAAATAGTTCCTTTAGAGAAAAACTGTATCTTACATTCATTAGGTAATGCTGATACCCAGTTTCATCATGCTTCTGGACCCTATATTCAAGTGACTAGGGAGAGTCGACTTTGTTTAGCCATGCCACTGCTATTACATGTTTCCATGTCATGGGTCCTTAAATTGAATAAGAGAATTGCTAACCTAATGCATGCAGTTCAATACCATTCTACTTTAGTATTAAAGATCCAAGCTGAACTTATTGCTTATGCTCAGATGCAGCTGAAAGAGCTTCTATTGAGCACTGCTAACTTACTATCTATTCAATTCTGCTTCATCTATAAGCTATTAGGGGTATCTGGCTTGGTGTATAATATTTTGTATTTTCTTCTCAGAGAAATGTGGGATAAGGGCCCATATGATGTTCAATGCATTAAATCTTGTGCGGTATCCAAATTTGCCATTTTGATTATGCTAATTACTAGTTCAGTCTTCAACTTTGTTGGGTATTAGAGATATCTGGATTAACATTTTGCATTTTATTCTCAGAGAAGGATAAGTGCCTGTATGTTGTTCAGTGCATTAATTTTTTTTGTGTGACAGCTCAAATTTCCATTTTTATTATGCTAATTACTTGCTCAATCTTCAACTTGTCAGGGTGATCATGTAACCTTCCTGAATATCTACAAGGGATATTTTCAGTCTGGTAAATCCTCAAAGTGGTGTCATAAGAACTTCATAAACTACCATGCGATGGTTAGTTAAGTTTTGCTCTTTCAAGCAATTTCATGGATAATCAGTCCGGTTAATGCTTCTAGCTTGAACATTTATCTTTAAACATCTCTCTCTCTCTCTCTCTCTCTCTCTCTACAGAAGAAAGTTATTGAAATTAGGGAACAGCTAAAGAGAGTTGCCCAGCGCCTTGGTGTAACTTTGAAATCTTGTGAAAGGGACATGCAGGTACATGTTCTTCCTTTTACTGTCTCTGCTATTGTTAAATATTTGTAAGAGGACTGGCTGGAATGTTAGGTCAAAGGTTTATTGTGTTATGGGCAGCTGTTGGGAATAGAAGTTTCTAGTGGCTAAGGGACGTGAATCAAAGACTTTTAATAGCTGTGAGGAAACTCTATTAGGATCACTGCATGATGGCAAAAGGTTATAGCTTAGTATAAATAGGGTGACTAGCGGGGATCAAATTTGGGAATTCTGTCATCTTTGAGATTTTGTAAAGGCTGCTGCCTTCTTTGGCTGAGTATTTTAGCTCTCTCGGTGGCTTTAGCAGCTTTGGGATTCCTGTGGTTCCCTAATTTTTGTGTGCTATCTGATTGTATTTGTGCGTTCTCTTTTATCTCCATCAGTTATGCATTCGGGAACTACAGTAACACCATTGGTATATAACTTTATTGAATTATTATATGAAATCATCATATGATACTTCCGGCATTGACCTGATTCTTGTGAATTTTATATGTTTCTTTGCTTCTGAAAACAATTTAAAAAGTTGGACTGGCATTTTCCTAATTACTTCATCCATTTGAAAACAAAGTATTCTTATTAAGAAAACCTCTTTAGGATTCTCGCCCTTTGTTTACTCTTTACCGGCTATGAAGAATGATTTTTGGCAAAACTACTCAGCTGCACTGTACAAAGACGAAAAATGAACTTCTTCACAATATATTGCATATTCAGGGAGCAACTTCAAAATACATTATCATCAAAATAGTGTGTTGATTTTATCTACAATTGTTATCATGGCCTCGTGGGATTGTTTTACCCTTTTTTTTCTTTATGTATATAGGGAGTTCAGGCTGTTGGCTCCAGTTTGCAATCTACTATATTTTATTGAGTTTTTTTTTTCCTGTTTAATGCTAAAACCCTGGCTTCCCGCAGATGCTTTAATTGTTTGGAAATGGGTGGCACTCACATGTTTACAGTTCTTGCAGATTAGATAATTTTCTCATTATGTCATGCGGTTTGATTGTTCAGTTACTTGTGGTTCTTGTGGAGCCTTCTTTTTGTCATGTATGATCTTATTTTTTGGGTGGGGTGTGGGGGGTAATTGTGACTAAATAATAATATTAATACAATATTATTTAATATCTGATTACGCTACTTTACAAATGTGAAATTCTATAATACAACGCTCTGCAGGTGGTTAGAAAATCGATCACTGCTGGATTTTTTGCTAATGCCTGCCTTTTAGAAGTGAGTAAAACTCGGTATATTAATTCATAAGATCCAATAAAATGCACATGACTCTGTAATTTTCTGACAGTTCTTGCATATTGTTATTTTGGTAGGCATACAGTCATGAGGGGAAGTACAAGACAGTTCGGGGTTCACAAGATGTATACATTCATCCATCATCAGTTTTATTCAGGTAAGTTAGGGACTTGTAGATAATGTAACTTTATTGTGGTAATTGAGGAAACTTAATTTTTTGCTTAAGTAATTATGTCTTCTTTATGAACCATTGAAATGTGGGTTGTTGCAGGGTTAATCCCAAGTGGGTCCTGTATCATTCTCTTGTCTCAACTGATCGTCGGTATATGCGCAATGTGATATCTGTCGATCCTTCTTGGTTAATAGAAGCTGCTCCACACTTTTACAAGCACCAAGCTTCGAAATCTTACAATCATTGATGGTTAAGGTATGAGGTTCATGTATGGATACCTTATTGTAAGAGGATTTTTAGTTCTTAGATTTAGGCAATGGAACAGTTTATAGGAATATCAAAGGGACACCATTACAATTGAGTTGATCTAGATATCAGATAGAAAACTGTCATGATTCCAATTGTTGTGCCATGATTTTATTTTAAATATTGCACAAAATCACTCTAATACATTTTAAATTGCGCATAACTACCTCTATTTTCGTGGGTTACTCTTGTGGAGAGTAACCCATGAAAGAGCCACGTTCCCAAATCGCCAGGTCTGTGGAGAGTAACCTTATGGCAACAGTGAAGAGGAGTGGCCCTTGGGCTTGGAGGGGGTGCTTGTAAAAGATGACCATATCGCTAGGCCTGAGGCCCTTGCTGCGGACAAAGTGGTGCCAGCCTCTGGTTATTTCGGGTTTCTCGGGTGTCCTTGCTTCCTGATGGACAGGCGGAGAGGCCATACCAGGCCAGCTACATCGGCCACCTGGAAATCCTGAGAAGAGATGGATGTGGTGGGTCAGGAAGGCAAACCTCTCCTGAATGTCGGTTCCCGAGAGCTGCTTTCCGAATAATGCTTTGCGCAACTCTCTCTTGATCTCTGTGTGACTGTGGGGAACGGCTGTAGTCATTGTAGACTTGTAGTTGCAGATGTATGTATATACATTACCAAGGGAATCTGTTTTAACTGATGGAACGACGAGTTAATTGAACAAGAGTGCTCCCTATTCTACTCGGCATTCACCGTCACCAACATCTGCAACTCCATTTCCTAGCTTGTCTTTGATGCTGAACAACGGAATCACATCGATAGCATTATGGCCTAATTTCGATCCACTTATTCTCCATATATTCCATGGATGATGAATACCGGAATCAAATCAATAGTGTTGTTCTCTTACCATCTGAGATAATCTCAAGGATACAAATTTTCAAGATAAGGAGGTCGAGTTTGAGGGTGGTGTCGAAAGCTTTGGACTGAATGGAGATGCGAATTTCCTTTAGAATCAGTTGAGATCAGAAGGGTGGGATCTCATGCGATGTATAATACGCCCTAATTCGACATCTGAGTAAAAAGTTATAAATGTTTGACTCTTACAGCAGTATTAATTACTTTAGTTTTATTTAAATATACTATAATACTTTGATATTTTACTTAAATTGACATTCACATATTATAATTCATCTCGAGAGCTTCGAAACTATATGTTATATTACTTATTTTGAGAATATGGTAAGAAGTTACGCAGATTTAAAAATTTTATATCTAGTTATACATTATTACATGTTAATAATGCAATATTTATTTATTGCGTTTTATATCTTTATTTTTGTTTTTTATCCTTATTTTCGTTTTATATATTTGTAGTCTTTTTGAAACCGTAAGTTGACACTAGTTTGTACTATCGAACACTTTGTGTTTTACAATTTTTTTTCTCGATCTTATTGTCGACTACTATGGTGACCCCTCGCTCAAAACTTTCTGGCTCCGCCCTTGGTTGTACTCAATAGGGAGGTTGGAAATCATCCGAAGAAGATGATCTAGTTCGAGAATAACTACCGAGGAGTTCAAAACAGATGGAGTAAATCTATTGGGGAATGACACTATCAATTTTTTGTGGAGACATTTAATCATCCTAGCTATCTAAATAGATAGATAAATTGGAGAGGGATCCAAATCAATTTTTCTATAGAGTGTAGTTTTTATCTATGGGAAGTTTATTATAGGGTTGCAATTATTATACCCATTCATTAATTAATCATAGTAATAATAAATCCCGGGTTGAGTTATGTATTGTTCTTCTCTGAAGATGATCACATGGATGCAAAGCCTGTGGAGGTATACCGGACTTGATAAGATCAGAAATGAAATTATCTGCATAGGAGTAATTAGTATCAGAGATAGATGTGTGAATCAAGACTTTAATAGCTTGGGCATATACAAAAGAGAGATCCGAGGGCATAGGTGTGTATGTGCGATATCTTTGCTTTTGATAGTGTAGGATGTAGCAAAGGCCGGATCCCTAGCTATTTGTGTGGAGGGGAGCTAATCTTTGTGGTGTAGGGGTGTCCTAGGCATGCCCATCGTTTTTGTTTCATTTACATTTTCATTTTTCATTACTCGATTTTTCATACTCTCCTTCCTTTCTTCCTTTCATGTTGTGCTCACTTGTCATTTGTATTTTGTTTGGTATTGGGTGTGTATATATATTGAGTAATTTGTTTTGTCCTCTTGTTACGAGAATACCATGTTTTAAAAACCTTCTTGACGTAGTAGAAAAATGAGTGCATTTACAAATAACCTTAGCTCCCCAAGACCCAACCTATTTTTAGCGGAATAAAATGAGATTGTTGTCGTTGAAAAGTCCTAATTTTAAAGCTTTCTAACTTTTTCATCAATCCTGATTTATGCATTAACCCTATAGTATTTCCTATGTGCTATCTAGCTAGCTCTTAATTTGTAAGAGCACCTGCAATGGGGGGTTTTAAGAGGGTTTTTAGGTGAGAAATCAATTTAATAATAGGGTATGGAGAGAGAGAAAATTAAAAACGATTGAGACAGTTTCTTAATAAGAAACTGCTCAAAAAACCCAAAAACCTTACAGGTGGGGTAGGAGGAGAGAGGGTGTGTGAGAGAGAGGGAGAACATGTGAGGTCTAATTTAAAGGAAAAAGGTAAGTGTGATCCAATTTTTTTTCTTTATATTTTTTAAATATATGTGTTGAAGGGTTTTTAATAGGTTGTATGGATGTAGGTGTAAAAATAAGTTGGGTTTTTTAGGAGGAGAGAAAATAATAAAAGATGATTAAAAAACCGTAGAAACCCGTATGGATGCGGATGGTCTAACAAGTTTAAATATTCATCTATCGAGTAGAGTTGGGTTGTAATTTTTGGGCCCTAAATTGTAATCTCATTTAATCTTATCTATTCCTCCAGCTGCAGTGTATGTATGTATCATGTATGTATATGGTTACTGTTTTTGTTATCCGTTTTCTTCCCAGCCGTTGGATCATCCCTCTTTCCACATCCACCGCTCAAACTTACCCGCGCGCCAAACATATACATTTATCTCATCTCCAAGTTTTTTCAATAAGACAAAAATCCTGGACACCTGTCCAGCACTGGACCCTCTAATCACGACAAAACCCCCGCTTCCTCTCAGCCCCTCTACTGACACGTGTCCCCCCATCCCCATCAATAAATTTCTCTTCCCTCCCCCCTTTTCGTTCTGCTCTCTTCGTCCTTTCAAGTCCTTCCTTCACTCTCTCTCTCAGATGAACAATTCCTTCCAAATGTTCCCTCCTTTCCCCCACTCCATCTCCGCCGCCGCTGGAGATCTCCCTCCCACCACCGGAAGTTTCACCGCTCTCTTGACTGCCGACGACGATGATCTTGACTTCCACGTCGTCAATCAGAAACCATTCCTCCTACCTCCGCCTCCGGAAACCCTAGAATCGCTCATCCCTCCCTCTATCCTCTCCGGCCGCTCCATCTCTCCCCGCAAGCGAGCGCTCGATCACGTTCAGATCCCGATGCTCCATTCGCCGGATGAATTTCCACACCCAGTCATGCCGGCTCTGAAATTCCCCCAGCTCGAGGCTCAAGCGCCGTTTTCTCCGCCGGCTCCGCCGTCTCTAGAGTCGATCATGACCGGATTCAGTCTCTCCGACTTTGTCGACGCGCTGATGGCTTCGGCGCCGGAGATCGACGACGGCTCTCCGACTTTCTCACTAAGCTCGGCGGACAAACGAAAGAAGACGAGGCTGAAGGAGAAGGATCGTCGGAGTTGTATTTCCAAGAAGATACAGAATCTCAGAGAGCTTCTCCCTGGTGCTAAGAAGATGAACACCGCCTCTTTGCTGGACGCGGCTCACGCCTACATCAAGTTCCTGCAGGTGCAGGTCCAGGCGCTCAGTTCCATGCCGTCTCAATCGGCTTACGCTGTCCCCACCACGGGGCCGACGTCTACCTCCGGTGTCGTCGGGCTGCTCGGGAGCCTGACAAGGCAGCAGCTACTCCAGGTCGTTGTCAACTCGCCGGCGGGCCAGGAGGTCCTGTCTTCGGAGAAATGCTGTGTGGTTTCTGCGGAACAGGTGGTGCAGCTAAAGAAGCTGCTGTACGACAGATTGAGCGGCGGTGTTGGTGGCGCGTGGATGTGACGTGCGGGCGGAGGCAAGGTTTTTGGTACTGACTGTTCTGGAAAGTGGCACTGCTTTTTTTTTTTCCTGAGCTATTAACTGTTTTTGGCTTTATCTCTTTAATTTTAGAAATTGGTAGGTGATCGAATCCATTTTGAAAAAAGAGCAAAACGGAACATGAAATTTTGGATTTTTGGGATCTGTTCAAACAGTTAGGAGTATTGATCAGAAAGAGAGAATATATATGTTGAAAATTTGGATCAAATTTTGTGGTGATATATATCATTATCAACATGAAAAGTAATGCAAATTTTGAGTTGTTTTCATTTCAAGTAATTAGTTTTCATTACTTTTTTTTATTGGATATTGCGTTGGACTGGAGTATTAGTTATATACAGTATGGTGCAGTTATTATAAACTATGATTCCATGTTGATCTAAACTGAGTTGTTTTCAATGCTAATAATTAGATGTTAGACAGTTCATGTTGAAACATGATTAACAGAAATATGTGCGTACAAAAATTAATATGTGTATATTAGACAATTCACTTTATGTGCGTACAAAAATATGTGTATATTATCGATTGTGTATTTGTGTGTGTGTTGGGGGAGACAAACAAATTAAAGAAGTGGCTATTTGATCAACAGAAAGAAATGAATGAAGAAAAAGCATTGTAAAATATATGGAATTAACTAGGCTTAAAATGAAGCACACGTGAGTATGAACGTTCGATCTCGGTGTTAATTAATAATAATATAATATAGATATTTTTAAAGTTTGCATGTTTTTGAAAAGTTAAAAAAAATATAGTAAAATATTGATTAAAAAAAATCATAATTTGGTATTTTCTTGGTATTAAATTATTTAAATAAAATGATTAAAAAAGAAACCGATGGAAATACTACAGTAATGATAGTGTTTGTGAAATGTACGTGTACGTGGAACAGCGCAAGTGGGTAAAATGATGCAACAAATGAAGGGGCCGGGGGTTAAAGGTAAAGGTGGTGAGAGCAGACAAATAGGGGTTTGTTATACTGTAAAAGGATGAGAAATTGTAGACAGCAGCCAGCTAGCTAGCAGGAGGAACACTGGCTACCAAGCTGTGCATATCATATCAGTGGCTCCATTAATGATTTAGTACTTGTTCTCTGTTCCCATCGATCATAATTATGTATTTCTTCAATCTTCATACTACGATGGATCTTCACGTGATCCAACTACTGTATATATATATATATATATATATATATATATATATTAAAAGAAGCTAGCTATTTATATATGTACTTGGAGCTCCTCAATCGATCCCGGCTATTGATCTCAATACTCTCGCTATCCATCGTATTATATACCCTAAACCCGCGGTGAAGTGTGATCGGAAACTGCACGTCGTCATTGGATGGAATGGAACCCTAGCTAGCTCCTCTCACATGGTCCCATCCAAGGTGGAATTTTGGCGCTGGCATAGTGGCATGCTACCAGAAAATCAAACCACCGAGGCTCAAACTCAATGTAGGAAATTGGGAATTTCTGGGCACAGATAGTACGTACCTTTCAGTTGCATATTGCATTGCATATACTCCATAAAAACAAACCTGGAATTCTGATCTCTGGCGCGCAGACCCCACCCATACATTTAATTTTTAGTATCTGGCAGAGTTGGGTTGGTACGTCTTTTTTTGTTTACTATGAAAAAAATTAAAATCTCAAGTGCCAACTGCCAAACACACATACACAACCCTGCACCTATATTTATTTCTGTCTTCCACAGGACCACATCTGCACATTAAATACATACGTACGTTTCATCCCTAATCTTTTGATTTTCTTCTTTATTGCTCCCTCCCTTTTTTTAACTTCTCAAAATTAATTCCCTTCCAAGTTTAAAATGGTCCCTTTCTGTTAAAAATGCTTTATATTAGTTGGATCTTATAATTATATAGATGAATCAACAAATCTATAAAGAAGATAGAGTAATTTAAGTTGGATGTTCTATTTCCAATCCCTTCAATGGGTTTTAAAGATACATCATCACAACCTCCTGAGAGACTTGAGCGTAGATCAAGAAAAGTGGAGAAAATTATGGAGAGAGATAATCTCTAACGAAATATTTACTAATTAACAGAATATAAATATAAATCGAAAATAATCCTTAACAATAACATATTATTGTTTGACATGCCCCCGGAAGTTGGACGCCATTGTAAGACCAAACTTGAATTGGAAGACAAAATCTAGAACCATTGCTGGTTGAGATACTTGGCTAGAACATTAGCAAGTTGATCTTAAGTCAGAACGTAGGATACTCATAGGACTAAGGCTACATGCTTCATAATGAAACACTGGGTTTGAACGGAGGCTTTTTGCACCGAGATTGTCCGAATACATGACCAGATACATGCAGGTTTGAATGCCTAGTTCAGACAAAAGCATTTGAATCCAAACCAATTTAGAGCAAGAATCGGAAAGAGTTTTATATTCCGATTCAGTTAAAGATCAAGCAACAGTCTTCTGCTTGCGAGAATTCCATGAAATCGAAGTATGACCAAGAAAGAACACATAACTTGTACTTGATGTGTAATCATCCTTATTTTCGGCCCAATCAGCATCCGAAAAACAATGAAGAGAGGATGAACCTTTGTTGTGGATGACTATACCCCGATGCATGGTACGTACGTCGAAGGTACCGAAGCACCCTTTTAACTCCAGTCCAATGATCAGTGGTGGTGGCCTGCATGAATTGTGAAAGCTTGTTCACTTCAAAACTCACATCAAGCTCGGTAAGATATAACTACGTACTGGACACTTCCAACGACCATTCTATACTACGAAGCATTCTCTAGTGCGGTACCTAATTGTCGAGTGAGGGACGAGGAAGGTTCCATGAGCGTGGATGTAGGACGACACTTAAACATGTTGATTTTATCAAGAAGATCAAAGATGTACTTACGTTGGTTGAGGAACAAGCTCGTTTGATGATGTTGAACCTCAGGCTCAGCACCCAAGAAGTAAGAGAGGGAGCCCAAGTCTTTCGATGAGAACCAAGTTGAGAGGGAGTGGATGAATGCCCGGGGGGGGGGGGGGGGGAGGGAGGGAGTGTGACTTCCGATGATGATGATATCATCAACATAAACAAGAAGGTAGATGAATGCAGTGGATGATCAAAGGGTGAAAAGGGAGGCATCTACTGTGGAGTTGATGAACCCAGTTGAGAGATGGAAATTTCAGAGCTCGATATACCATGCCCTCAGAGCTTGTTTTATGCCATAGATGGCCTTCTCGAGTTTGCACATGCACATGGTCAGGATATGCTTTATCAATGAATCTAAGTTGTTGATCCATGAAGACATCCTCCAAAAGAGTGCCTTAGAGAAAGGCGTTATTGACGTTGACGTGTCAGATTGGCAAACCGGAACGAACAGCGAGTGAAAGGACCATGCGTACAGTGACTGGTTTCGCACGGGTGCTGATGAAAACCCTTGACAACCAACCGAGTCTTATATCTATCCAATGTGCCACCGGGATAGTGTTTGAGTCAAAATACCCTTTTGCATCCAACAATGGTGTGATGAGAGGTCTTGGGAATCATCTCCCACGTGTTGTTGGAGCAAAGGGCATTATACTCTGTCTTCATTGCATCACGCCAATCCAGCTTCTTCATGGCTTGAGTATGAAGTTTCAGCAATCCTAGCTGAACTTCACAATGATCGAATGAGATCTGGAATTCAACAATTTCCCGCCATGGGAATGAGAGAGTTTTTTGTGAAGATTTTCTGTATTTCATATATCTAATGCCAGCTACAAAGTGTTACATATATACATCTCTGACCAAACTTTCTAACTAGAGTTAAGCTCCTAACTCTATTGCTAACTATGGTTGTAACAACCTCTTAACCTCTTCAACCGAAAACAATCCATCTCCCTCAATATCCCCCCCTCAAGGTGGGCGTGTATGGTGAAACACAAGACCCAGCTTGCAGCATAAAACAAAATGTTGCTGGGAACCCAAAGCCTTTGTGAACACATCGGCAATTTGGAGATGAGTTGGGACAAAGACAGTAGAGATGAGGCCTTCCATGACCAAATCTCTTATGAAATGGCAGTCCACCCGAAGGTGTTTAGTGCGCTCATGAAACACTGGATTGATGGCTAATTGAAGGGCTGATTTATTGTCGCACATCAAAGGAACCGGAAGTGATAAAGCAATGCCCAAATCCTTGAGGATACCAGCAACCCAAACCACTTCACTCCCCGTCTGAGACATGCTTCTATACTCACTTTCAGTTGAAGATTTCGAAACTATTTTCTGCTTCTTAGTCTTCCAGGAGACCAAGCAATCACCAAGGAACAAGCAGTATCCTATTAGAGATCGGCTTGTGTCACGACAGGACCCCCAATCCGCATCTGAATAGGCCCTGAGACTCAGTGAACTGACACTTGGATAAAACAGTGAAGTGTGAACTGTGCCTTTTAGGTATCTTAGCAGAAACAAAGCTGCCTGAAGATGAGGGACACGAGGAGTAGACATAAACTGGGTTAATTGTTGGACGGTGAATGCAATGTCTGGGCGTGTCATAGTCAGGAATAACAACCTCCCAACCAAACGTCTATAGGACTCAGGATCACCAAGCAACTCCCCTTCATGCATACTTAGGTGAAGGTTGCGTTGCATAGGAAACTTTGTAGGTTTGCAATTCAACATTGAAGCATTGGATAGCAAATCAGCAACATACTTTCTTTGATTCAATAGGATGCCATCAGCAGACCTAGAGATTTCCATCCCTAGAAAATATCGAGCCTTGCCCAAATCTTTGATGGTAAAGGCACCATTCAGAGAATGCTTAACTCGAATGATGAACTGCTCATCGTTCCCAATTAACAGCATATCGTCGACATATACCAAAGCAATGGTGAATGAAGCACCCTAGAGCAAGTGAACAAAGAGTAGTCATGTCGTGATTGACTGAAACCCAGACCCACCAAGTGCTTAGTGAGCTCGACATTCCACTGTCTACTTGCTTGCTTGAGCCCATAAATCGATCTATTGAGTCGATAAACCTGGGTGCCTTCTACCTTATCATAACTTGGAGGAGGAGACATAAACACCTCTTCATCCAAATAACCATGGAGGAATGCGTTATTGACGTCCAGTTGATGCAAATCCCATTGTTTAACTGGAGCAATGGCTAAGAGAATCCTGACTGTTGCAAACTTGGCCACAGGGGAGAAGGTTTCTTTGTAATCTCTATTCTTGACTTGATTGAACCCCTTAGCAACCAACCGCGCCTTGTATCTTTCAACCTGGCCATCTGGTCTAAATTTGATCTTAAAGACCCATTTGCAACCAATGGCTCTCTTACCAATTGGAAGAGAAGTGACTGTCCAGGTATTGTTCTTCTCTAAAGCATCCAGTTCCTGTCTCATGGCTACTCTCCATTCAAGCACCTTTTGTGCTTGAGCATAAGAAGTGGGCTCTACAACAGTCAAGACATTGAACAAAGAACTAACACAATCCTGAGAATATATTTTCAGATCATGGGGATGAATGACAGAAAACACACTAGACATTGAATCAGTGCTAGAAAGCTCAGCATCACCAGGCATAACTCGGCTAGGAAGGTTGTGAACCACAAAATCCTGCAGTCTAGCAGGTCTTGTGATCTTTCTAGCAGCCCTAGGTAAGGTGGGAGCAGTGATCCTATCAACTGACTCTTGTGAAGAAACCTCCATGTGCTGACCATCTTGATCTGAAATTCCAATCCTGGAATTCCCTGAACCAGTGTCAGCAACCTGAATTCCAATCAAGGAATCTCCATGTGGAGGAGATGAGATAGCCACCTGATCTCCAACAGATCTGAGACTGGCTTGACTGTCATCCTCATCAAACAACACCCTAGGAAGCCTAGCAGATTCAGCACCTTCTGATCCCAAATAATCCTCCTTGAAAGGGAAAATCTCTTCCCTGAACACTACATCTCTACCCACAAAAACCTTATGAGTTTCCAAATCATAGAGCTTATAAGCTTTCATACCAGGAGGATATCCTATGAATAGACAACGTCTCCCTGAAGCCTCAAATTTTGTTCTATGAACCTTAGGTATATGTGAAAAACACAAGCAACCAATCACCCTTAGAGATTCATAATCTGGTGACCTTTTGAAAAGCAACTCATAGGGGGATTTCCAATCCTTTACTGAAGAGGGCAAAAGATTGATCAAATGTGTAGCCCCTAGAACACATTCCCCCCAAAATTTCATTGGCAAACCTGCACTGATGCGAATAGCTCTAGCAGTTTCAATAATGTGCATGTGTTTTCTTTCTACTCGACCGTTTTGCTCCGGAACATAAGGCACAGACCTTTGATGAGAAATACCAAATTCACTCAACAAATTGCTCACAGCATTGTTCATGAATTCTGACCCATTGTCGGATCTGATGCTCTTAACTATGAGTCCAAACTGAGTTTGAACAAACAGCAAGAACCTTCTGATAATACCTCCCACTTGACCCTTGTCTCTCATGAGAAAAGTCCAAGTTGATCGGGTATGACCATCAACAACAGTGAGAAAAAAACGAGCACCACACAAGGAAGGAGTGGAATAGGGTCCCCACACATCCAGGTGAATCAAATCAAATGGTTGAACAGCTATAGAGGCACTCCTCTTAAAAGGCAGTTTGTGAAATTTTGCTAAATGACAAGTCTCACAATCAAACAAACTGAGATCTGCTCCATGAGCACTAACCAAATGTTTCAGTTTAGAAATAGAAACATGTCCTAGACGATCATGTATCAACTTTATTGAACTACTCTTATTGAGAGATGCAGCAAACCTTTCCAGGGATACTCCATCATCAGTAATTCGTTTGATGTCAGAAGCCCTCACTGGACAGCATCTGAAGCCAGTAAACTTGTAGATCCCTCCTTCCCTGACGCCAACAACTATCTTCTCATTAGTTGAAGTGTCCTGTAGCCAACAATCCCATTTCGAGAAAACAAACAAACAGTTCTCATCATCAAGCAATTTTGACACAGACATCAAGTTATACTTGACATTCGGCATGAACAATACATTTTGCAATGAAATTCGATTGTTCATCCTGACATTTCCAGAGAACTGAACAGATTGAGTTAGACCATCAGGGAATCCAATCAGTATAGGCTTGGCAAGAAGATGCAATTCATCGAACATCTCCCTGTCACACACTATATGATCTGACGCCCCTGAATCCACAATCCATACCATGGATCTCTGATCAACTGATTGTTTTAAGGAAGAATTAGAGACCATACCTGCAAAATTCACAGATCCAGCACCAGAATTGTCCGAGTCCATCACTCCTTTTCCCTTGATAGCTCTCATGACTTCAGCAAGAACAACATTGACCAGGCGCATTTCATTCCCTTCCATTCGAGAATTACCAGATGACTCACCATCCATCAAGGGAGTGACCTCAGCAGCTATTTCCTGAACATTAGCCACCATTTTGTCCTCTTGAGGACGTTTTGGTCCATTGTACCAATCCGGAAAACCGACTAGTTTGAAGCATGTGTCCTTGATGTGGCCTCTCTCCTTGAGTAATTGCAAACCAATTCCATTTTAGCCTTCTGAAAGTCCTTCTTCTGTTCAGATCCTTTCCAACCATTAGTACCAGATCCAGAAGCTTGTTCAGTATTCGAATTCCCTTTTCCATTACCATTCCCTGAGCCGTTAGAGTTTCCTCTCTGATCATATCCCTTCAAAACATTGTTGCCGGATCCTGAGCTTTCGAAATTCCTTGCAGCCAGAACTTCATGATTCTGTGAACTAGCATTGGTGATCCCTTTCTAGCGCTCGATCTGTGTCACCATGTGGAAAGCCCTATTAACCGACGGGAGAGGCTCCATTGCGAGGATGTTACTTCGAATTCCCTCATAAATGTCTGAGAGCCCCATAAGGAACTGCATCAGCTTAGTGGTTCCTTCACGCTCCAACAATTTCTTCAAAATCGCGCATGAACACATCTTCAGTCCTCCACACCTGCAAGTTGGAAATGGCTCAATCTTATGCAATTCATCCCAGGCCTTCTTCCTCTTTCCGAAGTATTCGGAAACTGATAGGTTCTCCTGCTTGATCTCGCTGATGTCCTTCTTCAATTGGTAGATCAGTGGTGCATTAGCTTATGCGAACCTCTCATGGATCTCTTCCCAGAGTTCCTTTGCCGACTTGACGTAGACGAAGTGTTCGGCCAGATCTGGCCTCATTGAATTGATTATCCAGCTTGTGACCATAAAATCGCAGCGCATCCAGCGATCGTAGTCTTCATCAGCCTCGCTCGGCTTCTCCACTTTGCCGTTAATGAAGCCAAGCTTCATTTTGGCTCCAAGTGCCATACGAACTGCTCGCGTCCAGCTATGGAAGTTCCTGCCATTGAATTGCGCCGACACGAGCACCATGCCAGGGTGATCGGAGTTTGAGAGGAACAACGGATCCGTCTGATTCGCTCCAAAATCCCGAGCACCACGAGCTGTTGACGACTCAGGAGTTCCATCATTGTTGATCTCGTTCTCTGCCATCTCTGGTACAAATCGAATTCCAAATGATCTCAGAAATTCACAAGTGCTCTGATACCATATGAAGTTTCAGCAATCTTAGCTGAACTTCACAATGATCGAATGAGATCTGGAATTCAAAAATTTCCCACCATGGGAATGAGAGAGTTTTTTGTGAAGATTTTCTGTATTTCATATATCTAATGCCAGCTACAAAGTGTTACATATATACATCTCTGACCAAACTTTCTAACTAGAGTTAAACTCCTAACTCTATTGCTAACTATGGTTGTAACAACCTCTTAACCTCTTCAACCGAAAACAATCCATCTCCCTCAATATTGAGTAATATTTCGGGGTTCTTAATTTGTGGAGTGGAAGGGAGACATGGAGATTAAGTTTGACTATTGGGTTTGATATGCCTGAGGAGTAAGAGGTAGTGGATGTGGAAGTTCGAGAAGGGTATGAAGTTCACCTTATAGGTTGATTTCTAAAAATAAAGTTTTGGCCAGCAGGGTGCAGATTGGTGGGTGCACTGGGTGGTAACAGGAGATCGAGTGGGCTCCACATTGGGTTGAGGTCCTGAGGATAGGGATCCGTCCCTGTGAGATTTCAAAAATAAAATACTCCGTAGTGAATTCCATCCTAGTCCTGTCCCGTAAAAATTACGTGGGATGGGATGCGGGACGATCCGTCTCAATCCCGCAAATCTCGCATCGTCTCACACATATAATAATAATAATAATAATAATAATAATAATAATAATAATAATAATAATAATAATAATAATAATAATAATAATAATAATAATAATACATTATGTTATACATACTGTAATATATATAATCTATATATAGATTACATACACTTATACAATGTGTATATGCACAGGCCCGGCCCTAAGCAAGGGCAAGGTGGGCGACTGCCCAGGGCCTCGGATTTTATAGGGCCTCATTTTATTAATTAATTTCAGTATGTAATAAAAAAAATTGAAATATATCAAGAGTACACCTTGGCATAGTGGTTTGTAAATCTGTGAAGGATGAGTGCGCCTTCTCAATCGTAGTTCGAATCCCACTAGTGTCTTTTTTTGCCCATTTTTACCACCTTTCTTTCATTTTATCAACTTTCAAGGTGGCGTTAAATGCATGTGGTTTTTTTCCAATGGCCTCATTAATTAATAGTACTAGTTTTTATAAACAAGTTGCAACGTGCGTAACTTTTTTTTTATAGCCATAAATACTTAAATGTTATCATTTTTTAGTTTTTACTTCTCACAATTTAATACGCACGGAGTACTACTTAACATTAACATTGATATTTTATACGTATTATAATTTTAAATTCTTTAACATGTGTATGGAAAAGTCAAACGAAAAATCTATGTAAAAAATCAAATGACATATATTTTAAATCAGGAAATAGTTTTTATACCAAGAATGATGCATTAATCCTTTAACTTTTGTTGGTCTAACACTAACCCTTTTAACTTATCGAAAAGAAAAATTACATATAGTTTATCTTTTAGTTTTTAAATTATTTTCTAGAACAGTTTTATTTTATTTTATTAACATGGCTTAACCTCCCCCTCTCTCCGAAAAAAGAGAGAAAGGATCCACATACTCGCTCGATAATTATATTTAATTGAATACTTGAGACTATTTTAATTGCACATTTGGAATTAGAATATCATAAAGATAAAACTAGTGAATTGTATAAAAATAATTGCAACATTTTTAAATGTCTAGTAACTAAATTATTTTTAATATTAATTTTATAGAGTATAAAATTGATAATTATGCAATAAAAATCATAATACATAACCATCCTAACAAAGCCTTCGCACTATGGACTAGAGAACTTTAATTAAAAATAAATAAATGGTTTTCTCAAAAGTATCTTATGTTAAGGGAAATTTTATGTAATATACCCTAATGTTAACAACAATGATAAAAAAATTTCATATTAGAGACTATTAAATTAAAAAAAATTATCATTGATGAATTTATGTCCCGGGCCTTCAAAAATGATTGGACGGCCCTGTATATGCATACATATATACACACTAATGCTAATGCATTCTACCAAAAAAAAAAAAACAATGCTACTGCAATCCACCAAAAAAAAAACTAAAGGTATTGCATCGATGTATATAGGGGTGGACACAAATCCCGCAAATCTCGTCCCGTCCCGCATCCCGGTGGGATTTAGAAAAAAAAAAATTCAATCTCGTCCCGCAAAAATTACGCGGGACGGGACGCGGGACGAAGAGTTTGAATCCCGCAAATCTCGTCCCGTCCCGCATATATATTTAAAATTATATATATTATAAGTTTAATTAAAATTAATAAGAATATATTTATATTATACCTTAATATTTATTTAAACCCAAAATTTAAAATTTAAGATAATAATAAAAACATTCAATAATAAAAATATCTTAGAAATAAGTAATTTGGCTACTAGTGTTGTCCGCTGTTGGCCTACTCTTTTTTTCAATCTTTTCCTTCCACTATTGGAAACACATTCAATTCCAACAAGAGAGTTCCAACAAAATTATTCGATGGATGAAATTCCAACACTAAAATATAATGGAAAAAAAATTCCAAAGGTATGTGTTGTTGGAAAGGAATAAGTGGTATTTTCCCACGATCGAAAGTTGTTGGAAATAGTTTTCCAAAGTCATTCCAACATTTAAAATTGTTGGAAGTAAATTCCAATAACTTAAATTGTTGGAAATATAGATTAAAAACACATTCCATCACTAACTTTGGTTGGAAACATTATTTACAAAATGAATAGAAATTAATTCTTTATCAAATTTTTGCATCAGCCGGTTAAAACTAATTCTTTATCAAATTTTTGCATCAGCCGGTTAAAGCTAATTATAGATTTACTTTACAAAATGGAAAAAAATCTTCTTTTTAAAAAAAAAATCTAAATCTTGAAAATATTGGAAGATTCACTAACTACCCATCCATTGGTAAAGATTGATCTTATTGTTAATTGTAACCTATAAAAAAGGAAAATATATATGTGAGAGATTTTATAATTAGTTAGATTGAAAAAACAAATAATTTAAAAAAAGAAAAAGAAAGAAAAGAATTTCAGTTCAATTGAAATGAAAGGATCACAATTCACAACTGATCAACCACGTCCTTAATTAGTGGGTGACTTAGTGGAAAAAAATGAACGGCTCTAGTTAACCGCTTGACTCTCTTCTCCAATCTCTCAATATATATGTCATCTGTTTTTCAATCTCTCATTTGTTAACCGCCAAGATGGAAAGCAGTCATCATATGTACGATTTAAATGGGTCTATCACCTTCTATGGCCGGCAAGTTGAGAGAGCAAATGAGTGTACAAGTGAGCATGTATCTACCCCTCAATAAACGGCATCGCAGGCGTGCTTCTCGAGCTTCTTCATCTTCCTTGATACTAGGGTGTTATTGTAGAGGTGCCAGCGGCGGGAGAGGAGGATCCCGATGAAAGGTAGAGGCCCTCGTAGAGCAGGCCGGAGAGGAAGTCGAACTAGGACTTACGGAAATGAGGGAGGTTGACGCCGATCTTCTTGATCTCTTGGAAGCTAGATGGGGTAGAGGATGTACGTTGACATGGCTGATGAGCTCCTCGACGGTCTCTCGGTAGAAGGAGGACTTCATGGATGATGTTGAGAAGTTGCTTCACGAGTTCGGTGGGGGATCTCGCGGCGAGGAGGTCGTCATCCCCATATGCGGGGAGGTGCAGCGCGCGGCGGCGGTGGTGGGTGATGGTTACTTGGGGATCCTATAGTTGTAATGCAAATTCATTCAACAGTTGTTTTAATGATTGTCAGGATTATCAAGCATCTTATAAAATTATATTTAATGTTTAATTTTGTTATCGAATCCTAGACAGTTACTTTAATATTTATATTATATTCAAATTGTATATGCTTTTTCATTTCATAATTAATAATAATACAATTTAAATTTTTTTATAGGTGAATGTGGTATGATATTTTTAGATTCAATTATTTGTTAATTTTGGTTGATATTGTCGATCTCATTTGATTATATTGCCACTATTTTGCCGACGATGAAAAGTATTTCCAACAATAAATATTGTTTCCAACATTATATATAGTTGGAAATTCCAATAGGCAAAGTGTTGGAAGTTCAAACTAGCAACCGGGAATTGGTTAATGGCAACCGATTGAAAACTAATTCCAATAGTAGATATTGTTGGAAATTCCAATTAGCACATATTGTTGGAAATTCCAATGGATACACGGTTGGAAAATGGAAAAAGCAACCGGTTAAATGGATTATATATTCCATCCATTTCCGTCGTTGGTAATTTCCCATCACTACATAACGTTGGAAATTCCATCAGAAAGTAAGGGTTGGAATTGATTCCAACGCCCTTTTTTCCAACCAGGTGGTTTCGGATGGAAATTCCAATTAGAGAGTGAAAATAGTTGGAGTTTCCATTGAAAATAATCGTTGCTACTGGCTGTGTTTCTAGTAGTGTTCATTTGCAATGCTATTTTCTAATGCTATAATTTAATGTGAAACTTGCTTACTGTTTTTTTTTATTCGATGCCTACTGTTTTTTTTATGTAATGTTATTTGCAACTTTCTACTCGTTAGTTTTGGATTGTATTTTAATCTTTTTTTACGAGGGACAAATCTCGTCCCGTCCCGTCCCGTGAGGGATAAGACCCGGCGGGATTTAAAAAAAAATATTTAATCCCGTCCCGATCCCGTCCCGCAAAATATACGCGGGACAGGACGCGGGATTACCCTAATCTCGTCCCGTCCCGTCCCATGCCCACCCCTAGATGTATATATACACACATATTACGTATATTATATGTGCATGTATATATAGGAAAACTGTAAAATGTAATTTTTTTTATAGATTTATATGTGTTACGTCTTTGAAAATCGTAAAATATACCGAAATTTTTTAACATTTTATTATCTTTTTTATTTGAGGGACAAAGTCCATCCCGTCCTGCGAGAGATAAGCCCATGCGGAACGAAGAAAAAAGAGTCAATCCCGTTCCGATTCCGTCCCACGTAATTTTTACGGGACGAAGGTCGTCCCATCCCATCCCGCGCCCACCCCTAGTTGGAGAGGTGGGTAGAGTGAGTTTTTTTTTGGGGGGTGGGGGTGGAGAAGTTATGAGCTGATGTCAAAATAGGAATAGAAAGAATGTTCTTGTGGGTTAGGGGATCTTAGGTGGGTTGAGAGATCGGATTTTTTTTTAATTAGTGTTGTGAACACCACACCTTCCCGAATTCGACCCCCAGCATAAAGAATGAACTTGTCCAGCGGGGGCGTTAAGAGGTGTAAATTTTATATATTTAGGGATCAAGATAATAATAGGCACTTTGGGTAAGGAATTGGTATATATCCAACAAACACATAAGCAATAGATTTTGTAGCCATCTTTTTAGTAGTGTACGGTCTCAAATACGGAAAAATAGACAACCAAAATATTTTAATTTTTGATAATATATTAGGTGGTTTTCAAAAAAAAAAAAAGTTTGAGCAGTGGAGATTGGTTTTGTAAAGTTGGGCTTGACATTCTATTGACGAGATAAACTGCATGTGATTTGAAAAGCAAGAGGCCAAAGTTATTAGACATATTAGAGTGAGACATACAATGTGGCAATGTCTCATCTTAGCGAATCCATTGTGTTGAGGGGTATGGAGACGAGATGTTAAGTGGGAGATGCCATTATTGGCCAAAAAGGATTTTAGGGCCACAAATTCACCAACATTATCTAAATAGAACATTTTGATTGTGGAGTTTAGATTGTTTTCCACCAAAAATTTAAACGCAATGAAGGGTTGAGTGTGTCTGATTTTTGTTTGAGCGGAAAAAACCACACATATTTTGTATAGTGATCAATAAAAATAACATAATATTTTTTACCCATCAAAAGACATAATCGGACAAGTCCACACATCTGAAGAAATAACTTGTATCGGGGAACTTGATGAAATAGTCGACTTATGAAACAAAAGTCTGTGGGCTTTATTAAACAAACAATAATTGCAAAAATCATAAACATAATGAAAATTACTTTGGGAAAAATAAGATTGCATAATGCGGAAAATAGGTGGTGCTGAATGCTCTAAACGGAGATGCCAAACCGAGCCAAGAGAGATGTTGCCCGATGGTAGGTCCTTCAAAAAGAACGAAGAGGGTAAAAAATAAATTGAGACAATATTTTGTGAAGTAAATTTAGAAACTAACAAGATATTCTTGACAATTTCGGGAACAAGAAGGATCTACCAATACCATCGCTTTTAAAAGGTTAATTTTGAGCATTTACCAATAAGAAGCTCGTCGGTCCCAACATATGGGTAGTGAATGGACAGGTTCTCAAGATGGTTAGTGTCATGGTCAATCAACCAAGGTTGATCTGTTTGGGGGCGGAAGATAGTGACATTGGCCTGAGGTGGAGTGTTGGTGCGCAGTATGAAGACGGAGGATGGAGAGACAGATCTTGTTGACAGAACAAAGGGCAATAAGGAATAACATGACCCTTTTTCACGACGTCACTAACATCTGCCTGATAGAAAGGCTTTGCGGTGTTTGCCAAGTAAGGGGAGGCGAAGCCCAGGGATAGGAAGGAATGGATGGTTGTGACACTGGCGACGAAGCTGCAGGTTGTTTAGATTTGGGTTTTAACAGCCTCACCTGGATAGTCATAGTAGAAGTAGGGGCAACATCTCCTTGATTAAGAGCTTTTCATGAAGCTCTCAAAGGGGAACCGTTGTATCTCTTGCACGGATCCCGTCAATGACCGATTGATAGTATGAATCAAGGCCATTTAGGATATATTGTATCGATCACATCCTTGGGATCCTGAGGTTTGCCTAAGGAGGCCAAAAGATCCACAACACCATTGACTTGTTGAATGTAATCGGACACTGACTGGGTGCCCATAGTGACTGATTTGAGAGGCTCTTTGAGGAGGTTTACACGAGCCCTTGACAAGTTTGCATATGTGTCATCAAGCATGCTCCATGCCTATTGGGATGCCTCGGCTCAAGCCACCAAGGAGGCCACTGTTGTTGGCAAAGTGCCAACGAAATCTTCTATAGAAATGTCCACCAAATGGTGGGGTAAAGATATATTTTGATGGATCAAAAGTTCTTTCAAGGATGGCCACTATAGGGCTTGTCATTAGGAATCACCAAGGAGAGGTCTTGGTCAAAGACGGAACTAGAAATAGGATTTGGGGTAGGCTGTAGAGCTTGTAATCACTAAACTGTTTACTTAGCCTTGTAAAAAAATACAATGGAAGTGGGAATTGAACCTGAGCGACTTGAACTCTTAAGGAAATAAGGGAAACCTAAATGAGCTAGATGTAATTTTTGTCACATATCACCTTTAAAAATATTTTTATTAGATTTTTGAAGTGGATTATAGCAAATTAAGCTCAGCCTAACCCTAAATCCGTTCCTGGTCCTAGCATGCAATGCTTTATTCTGTAATATCGCATTTGAAATCCGGTATAATATTAAAATGTAGCTCTTTATTTTATTGTACTTTGTGTAATAATAATAATAATAATAATAATTCAAGAATTTTCCCTATGAATGGACATAGGTACTAATATGTATATGTATATATATGCTAGGTAATATAAGGGAAAGTAAACTTGCAAGCAAAATACACATGTGATATACATGTGTATGCTATTTTATAAACCATACTCCTTAAAATTTAATGAAGGAAAATGTTAGACAATGAGTGGACGTGTGTAGTAATGGCGGTGAGTAGATGAATTGGAGAGGGGAGCTACACGTTATGTAAGTGAAAGCCACAAGTTAATTGTGGTAAGTGTAATTAGTTGGGTTAATTAGGATGGTAAAATTTCAAACCAACTTTAAGACCGGGACCCTATTTAAGTAGTGCTCTGGGATACAATTAAGGCACCTTCACCGGATAAAACTCAAGAATATAGGGGCAGCTGCAATACAAATTAAGGTAAGGGCTTACTCTTCTTAGCTTCTAAAATTTTACGAATAATATTAGTATGTTGATACTAGCTATAAAGCTAAGGAGTTGTTATATCCCCGTATCGGTATGGTACCGTTTTTATTGTATGGATTATAAGTTGATATGCAATACGGTATAAATCAAAGAGGTTACGAGTACGGGCATTGCGGGTTAACGATGATGATTGACGGAGGAAAAGTCGTTGATTTCCCTCGCCAAAAATTATTCCCAAACAAACAAACTAGTATAGTATGCAAGTAAGGGGTCGAACCCTAGAGAATCAAGTATTTCTAAATATTGTGTATTTATCAATATAAAAGAAACGATTTTTATGAATGAAAATAAAAGAAAATAATATTGACAAAAGCAAATAAAGGATAGAAGAAAAGCGTTTCCACCTACAAGTTCTCGACTTTGGTTGGTTTTATTGATCATCGAATCCTTTTCAAGTTATTATCTTTTCCTACGAATTCCTCTCGTCTTGGTTTAAGTAGATTAAAAGTCCTACGAGTCCAATTAATCCCTTACACCTCAATGCAACCTTAACACGGTCAAGATTTAACAAAGAGATAGCAAATAGTCCCAAGAACTTGAGCATATAAATAACACCAATTAAACACGGTAAATCAATGTTTAAGATATATGTCAACTCCCTACATAATCATGCTTCAAACACGGAATCCACAATCTTATGCGTGCTACTACGGAAATAACACAAATACGAAAGTATTAAATCCTAGCATGAAATCAATATTATCAAGGTAGCTAATCAAGATAACATCAATAACATAATCAATTTCACACAAAGAAGTTAAAAGAATTAAAGAGGAAAAATAACTTGAATTAGAAACTCACAAACCACCAACCAAGTCTCGAAAGTGTAGGCGGAAACTACAAAATTAGCCAAACATGGCTTACCTAAGCTTTCTTCTCTTCAATGGTGATTTCTCTACTTGGAATTCAATTTGAAACTTAATCCTAGAACATCCTATTTATAAGCCTAATATCTTCCATAAATAAGGTAAAAGATAGATAAAAGATAAAAGCTTCCTAAACAAACTAGATAAAAGATAGAACTTTCCTAATTTAACTCAGCGTCGGATTCCGCTGGCAGCGAAAATTTCCGCTGGCAGCGAATGGCCTCAATCAAGCTCCTGTTGGATTTTCGCTACCACACTCGCTACCACACTCGCTGGCAGCGAATGTCCATGCCTTAGAATATTTTCAAGCTTCTTCGATTCCGCTTCCGCGAGTCCACCCTTCCGCTGTCGCGAGAGTCTCCATTCGCTGCCGCGAAAGCTTACATCCGCTGCAGCGAATCCGGTCGTCCGCTGGCAGCGACTCCATTCGCTGGCAGCGAGTTTCCTTTCGCTGGCAGCGAGTCATGCTGCTCCTGGACATGCTCCCGCTAACTCCAGTCGCTGGCAGCGAGATGCCATTCGCTGGCAGCGACTCATGCTCAGTCCGGCCACCTTCTCGCACATGTTGTTGCTGACTTGATTCGCTGCAGTGGAAAGGCATTCGCTGGCAGCGAAAATCCAACAGAACACCATCACGTAGATCTTCGAAAGAGCTTTCCAACGCATGCTCATATGCGTCGATCGGACATCCGAGACCTCCGGAAAGTGCGTTACAAGTTCAGCTCGCCGGGCGGACAGCTTTCGCGACTCGCCCTCGTTTTCGCTCTTAGACCTCGATTTCGTTCTCCGTTGCTCCTTGGGTTGTTCCATTCTCTTCGGGACTTCTTCCTTAAGCTCTCCCAAGTCTCGCCTTAGCCTTACTTAGCTCCGTTCCTCGTGTTCTTTGCCTCGGATCTACGAATCTACATAAAACCATCGAAATAGCGTAGATTCCGAACTTTCCCTCAAAATGAATGCTAATCTAATTAACACTAAAACATGATTATATAACAATGAAATGCAACTAAACTAACCTATAATGCCTATTGGAAACATGCCTTATCAAACCCCCCCACACTTAACCTTTTGCTTGTCCTCAAGCAATACAAAAACAAGAGCAAAACCATCATACCACAAATATGATCTTCAAGCACTAACCTTGTCAAAAGCAACATCAAAGTGGAGGAGCCATGAACATGAAAGCTAACATCCTAGCAAGTATAAAAGTGATTCAAAGTAAAAGGCACATCTAGTCCAACCTCACCGGGATAATGTGTTTGCTCTCACTCTCATGTGTTTAGGCTTAAAAATGCAATCTCTCAACTCAATCCAAAATGCAAAAAGCTACATAGAAATTGACACATATATCACATATTCTCCACCGTGGATGCCATCACTTATAAGAAACATCAAGAGGTCTTTTATCAAGGTTGTAATGGGGCTTGGTAAGGAATTTAAGGTAGGAAATACTTAGGCTTGTGGTGCTAAAAATCCGGGAAAAAGGGATCCCTAAGAACAACCGGAAGAACATCAAAAACCAAATACTTCCAAAACCAAGATAACTCAAACTTTCACTCTTAAAACACTCAACAAAAGAACTTTCTCTCAACCATACATTTTTTTCAACTCTCACATACATAATGAAAATAAAAGGCTCTTTATTCATCTTTTTTTTTTCTTTTCTTTTCTTCTATTTCTTTTGACTTTTTTCTTCTTCTTTTTTCATTTTTTTTCTAGAGCCAAAAATACAATAATGCGCAATGTGAGGAATAAAACCAAAATTACATAATCATCCAAAACTCGTAACTCTCTTAACAATATTTTCTTTTCCACTCAACCACATCAATCATTCACCAACTCTAATCCTAATTCCCGGATTGGGTAAGGCTTATCATCGGTTAGGATAAATTTTGTGGAGCTTCAAAGAAAAGGCTAAGGCTCAAATTTGGCTACAAGCAAAGGACACATATGTAGGGTGGATATGGATAATAATATGGCTAAGAAAATCATGCCTCTATCATTTGAAACTCATAAGCAATAGACATATAAATTCGGCCTCAAATATAGATAACAATGTCAATCTCAAGAGGTAATTGCATAAGGAGAGTATAATGTCACACAAGAAAGCAAAAGGGAATAAATATATCAAATATCCCTATAAGGCCAAAATTCTCACTTGGACAAGTTTTTGTTGGATTTCAATAATGCCAAAGACTAAGAATCATACTTTCTCAATTGAACTAACAAGTCAAGCTCCCAATAAAAATCATTTCAAATATGTGACAAGGCTAGACAATTCAAACATACTATGGAACATATATGGTAAAACTCATAAAAATAAAATAGAGGACAAACTAAGGCAAGATGGGTATTTGAAAAACACATATATGCAATGCATGCTCTTTTTGGATATTTTTTTTCTCATTTTTTTTTTCATTTTCTAATGCAATAAATTAACGAAAAAAATAAACATGAATGCATGAATATATGAATGCAACCCTCCCCCACACTTAAACTCTTCATTGTCCTCAATGAAAATCAAAGACAAAAAATCATAAAAATATGAGAGAAAGAGGGTAAAGAATAACTCACATCATGGGAAAAGTTTCAATGGTGAAGATGATGAAGCTCGGAAGAAGAACGGTGAAGAACGACAACAACGAAGACGGATGAACCACGAGCACGAATTGAGCCTAGATTCTCTATTCTTCGATCTTGTTCACTTTTCCCTGCATTGTTAGCTCAAAATATCCAAAAGCATCTATCTACCATAGAAAATAATTAGGAAATTTCTAATTTATTAAACAACCAAACTAATTAAATAACTAGGAATTGAAATAACTAATTTAGGAAAACTTACCTCGGGTTGCCTCCCAAGAAGCGTCCTTGTTTATCGTCATAGACTCGACGGTTTATTTGTTCGCGCATTCAAGACTCACTCGGACATTGCTAACGCCCTCTTTAACAAATCAAACTCCGGTGCACACCATCTAGGTAGGCGAGCACCACATATAAAGAAGCCGAAGTCAAATGATGTGATGTTGAAGAAGGTCTCCAACTTTTCATATGCCCGAGCGTGACTTCTCGCCGAGGGTATGTAGTACCACCAACACAGTTCCGCTGGTGGCTTGTTGAAGTAATGCTCCCAAGGATCTACATATTCACCAAAATCCACAAAAGTGTCAAAAATATCATTACCTTTCTCAAAAGCCACAGAAATCGGCTCTGTACTTGGTTCCTCAATAGGTGCATTGGGGATGATTTCTATTGGTGGAGTAGGTGCCAAAATACATGGTTCCTCATGCGTGCACTCATGAGACTCCATGTCAAGGGACATCGGGCTCCCTTCTCCATCTTTGATTGAACCATTGATGCTTGCGTCCTCATGTATCTCGTCCGCCATTGGTTTGAAAGGTTAGGGTGTGGATGTCAACATGTAGTCTTCTTCCACCTTTGCCATGTCACCCACACAAAGGAAAATATCCCACAATTCCGGCCAATCCAAATCATAAAAGCCTTCGTTTTTCAAAGATTGGGCGAATTCTCGTATCTCGGGAAGCATGCCATCTTGAACGCAAAGTACTTGTTCTTTCAAATCATCTTGGATACCCCGTGAAGCACGGTCGTCCACTAAATCTTGCACTCTTGCGAGGTAATGGTGAAAGTATTCTCCTTGGTATTGCCATAACTCCAACTCCATTGCAAACAATTAGTAACGAGGTGTCGCGAACCGTAAGATAGGTCCACGACGGGTTAAATATATATACAAAAATCAATAAATACACAAAACAAAGAAATAAACTTGATTCCCCGGCAACGGCGCCAATTTGGCGGAGGAAAAGTCGTTGATTTCCCTCGCCAAAAATTATTCCCAAACAAATAAACTAGTATAGTATGCAAGTAAGGGGTCGAACCCTAGAGAATCAAGTATTTCTAAATATTGTGTATTTATCAATATAAAAGAAACGATTTTTATGAATGAAAATAAAAGAAAATAATATTGACAAAAGCAAATAAAGGATAGAAGAAAAGCGTTTCCACCTACAAGTTCTCGACTTTGGTTGGTTTTATTGATCATCGAATCCTTTTCAAGTTATTATCTTTTCCTACGAATTCCTCTCGTCTTGGTTTAAGTAGATTAAAAGTCCTACGAGTCCAATTAATCCCTTACACCTCAATGCAACCTTAACACGGTCAAGATTTAACAAAGAGATAGCAAATAGTCCCAAGAACTTGAGCATATAAATAACACCAATTAAACACGGTAAATCAATGTTTAAGATATATGTCAACTCCCTACATAATCATGCTTCAAACACGGAATCCACAATCTTATGCGTGCTACTACGGAAATAACACAAATACGAAAGTATTAAATCCTAGCATGAAATCAATATTATCAAGGTAGCTAATCAAGATAACATCAATAACATAATCAATTTCACACAAAGAAGTTAAAAGAATTAAAGAGGAAAAATAACTTGAATTAGAAACTCACAAACCACCAACCAAGTCTCGAAAGTGTAGGCGGAAACTACAAAATTAGCCAAACATGGCTTACCTAAGCTTTCTTCTCTTCAATGGTGATTTCTCTACTTGGAATTCAATTTGAAACTTAATCCTAGAACATCCTATTTATAAGCCTAATATCTTCCATAAATAAGGTAAAAGATAGATAAAAGATAAAAGCTTCCTAAACAAACTAGATAAAAGATAGAACTTTCCTAATTTAACTCAGCGTCGGATTCCGCTGGCAGCGAAAATTTCCGCTGGCAGCGAATGGCCTCAATCAAGCTCCTGTTGGATTTTCGCTACCACACTCGCTACCACACTCGCTGGCAGCGAATGTCCATGCCTTAGAATATTTTCAAGCTTCTTCGATTCCGCTTCCGCGAGTCCACCCTTCCGCTGTCGCGAGAGTCTCCATTCGCTGCCGCGAAAGCTTACATCCGCTGCAGCGAATCCGGTCGTCCGCTGGCAGCGACTCCATTCGCTGGCAGCGAGTTTCCTTTCGCTGGCAGCGAGTCATGCTGCTCCTGGACATGCTCCCGCTAACTCCAGTCGCTGGCAGCGAGATGCCATTCGCTGGCAGCGACTCATGCTCAGTCCGGCCACCTTCTCGCACATGTTGTTGCTGACTTGATTCGCTGCAGTGGAAAGGCATTCGCTGGCAGCGAAAATCCAACAGAACACCATCACGTAGATCTTCGAAAGAGCTTTCCAACGCATGCTCATATGCGTCGATCGGACATCCGAGGCCTCCGGAAAGTGCGTTACAAGTTCAGCTCGCCGGGCGGACAGCTTTCGCGACTCGCCCTCGTTTTCGCTCTTAGACCTCGATTTCGTTCTCCGTTGCTCCTTGGGTTGTTCCATTCTCTTCGGGACTTCTTCCTTAAGCTCTCCCAAGTCTCGCCTTAGCCTTACTTAGCTCCGTTCCTCGTGTTCTTTGCCTCGGATCTACGAATCTACATAAAACCATCGAAATAGCGTAGATTCCGAACTTTCCCTCAAAATGAATGCTAATCTAATTAACACTAAAACATGATTATATAACAATGAAATGCAACTAAACTAACCTATAATGCCTATTGGAAACATGCCTTATCAAACTCCCCCACACTTAACCTTTTGCTTGTCCTCAAGCAATACAAAAACAAGAGCAAAACCATCATACCACAAATATGATCTTCAAGCACTAACCTTGTCAAAAGCAACATCAAAGTGGAGGAGCCATGAACATGAAAGCTAACATCCTAGCAAGTATAAAAGTGATTCAAAGTAAAAGGCACATCTAGTCCAACCTCACCGGGATAATGTGTTTGCTCTCACTCTCATGTGTTTAGGCTTAAAAATGCAATCTCTCAACTCAATCCAAAATGCAAAAAGCTACATAGAAATTGACACATATATCACATATTCTCCACCGTGGATGCCATCACTTATAAGAAACATCAAGAGGTCTTTTATCAAGGTTGTAATGGGGCTTGGTAAGGAATTTAAGGTAGGAAATACTTAGGCTTGTGGTGCTAAAAATCCGGGAAAAAGGGATCCCTAAGAACAACCGGAAGAACATCAAAAACCAAATACTTCCAAAACCAAGATAACTCAAACTTTCACTCTTAAAACACTCAACAAAAGAACTTTCTCTCAACCATACATTTTTTTCAACTCTCACATACATAATGAAAATAAAAGGCTCTTTATTCATCTTTTTTTTTTCTTTTCTTTTCTTCTATTTCTTTTGACTTTTTTCTTCTTCTTTTTTCATTTTTTTTCTAGAGCCAAAAATACAATAATGCGCAATGTGAGGAATAAAACCAAAATTACATAATCATCCAAAACTCGTAACTCTCTTAACAATATTTTCTTTTCCACTCAACCACATCAATCATTCACCAACTCTAATCCTAATTCCCGGATTGGGTAAGGCTTATCATCGGTTAGGATAAATTTTGTGGAGCTTCAAAGAAAAGGCTAAGGCTCAAATTTGGCTACAAGCAAAGGACACATATGTAGGGTGGATATGGATAATAATATGGCTAAGAAAATCATGTCTCTATCATTTGAAACTCATAAGCAATAGACATATAAATTCGGCCTCAAATATAGATAACAATGTCAATCTCAAGAGGTAATTGCATAAGGAGAGTATAATGTCACACAAGAAAGCAAAAGGGAATAAATATATCAAATATCCCTATAAGGCCAAAATTCTCACTTGGACAAGTTTTTGTTGGATTTCAATAATGCCAAAGACTAAGAATCATACTTTCTCAATTGAACTAACAAGTCAAGCTCCCAATAAAAATCATTTCAAATATGTGACAAGGCTAGACAATTCAAACATACTATGGAACATATATGGTAAAACTCATAAAAATAAAATAGAGGACAAACTAAGGCAAGATGGGTATTTGAAAAACACATATATGCAATGCATGCTCTTTTTGGATATTTTTTTTCTCATTTTTTTTTTCATTTTCTAATGCAATAAATTAACGAAAAAAATAAACATGAATGCATGAATATATGAATGCAACCCTCCCCCACACTTAAACTCTTCATTGTCCTCAATGAAAATCAAAGACAAAAAATCATAAAAATATGAGAGAAAGAGGGTAAAGAATAACTCACATCATGGGAAAAGTTTCGATGGTGAAGATGATGAAGCTCGGAAGAAGAACGGTGAAGAACGACAACAACGAAGACGGATGAACCACGAGCACGAATTGAGCCTAGATTCTCTATTCTTCGATCTTGTTCACTTTTCCCTGCATTGTTAGCTCAAAATATCCAAAAGCATCTATCTACCATAGAAAATAATTAGGAAATTTCTAATTTATTAAACAACCAAACTAATTAAATAACTAGGAATTGAAATAACTAATTTAGGAAAACTTACCTCGGGTTGCCTCCCAAGAAGCGTCCTTGTTTATCGTCATAGACTCGACGGTTTATTTGTTCGCGCATTCAAGACTCACTCGGACATTGCTAACGCCCTCTTTAACAAATCAAACTCCGGTGCACACCATCTAGGTAGGCGAGCACCACATATAAAGAAGCCGAAGTCAAATGATGTGATGTTGAAGAAGGTCTCCAACTTTTCATATGCCCGAGCGTGACTTCTCGCCGAGGGTATGTAGTACCACCAACACAGTTCCGCTGGTGGCTTGTTGAAGTAATGCTCCCAAGGATCTACATATTCACCAAAATCCACAAAAGTGTCAAAAATATCATTACCTTTCTCAAAAGCCACAGAAATCGGCTCTGTACTTGGTTCCTCAATAGGTGCATTGGGGATGATTTCTATTGGTGGAGTAGGTGCCAAAATACATGGTTCCTCATGCGTGCACTCATGAGACTCCATGTCAAGGGACATCGGGCTCCCTTCTCCATCTTTGATTGAACCATTGATGCTTGCGTCCTCATGTATCTCGTCCGCCATTGGTTTGAAAGGTAAGGGTGTGGATGCCAACATGTAGTCTTCTTCCACCTTTGCCATGTCACCCACACAAAGGAAAATATCCCACAATTCCGGCCAATCCAAATCATAAAAGCCTTCGTTTTTCAAAGATTGGGCGAATTCTCGTATCTCGGGAAGCATGCCATCTTGAACGCAAAGTACTTGTTCTTTCAAATCATCTTGGATACCCCGTGAAGCACGGTCGTCCACTAAATCTTGCACTCTTGCGAGGTAATGGTGAAAGTATTCTCCTTGGTATTGCCATAACTCCAACTCCATTGCAAACAATTAGTAACGAGGTGTCGCGAACCGTAAGATAGGTCCACGACGGGTTAAATATATATACAAAAATCAATAAACACACAAAACAAAGAAATAAACTTGATTCCCCGGCAACGGCGCCAATTTGGCGGAGGAAAAGTCGTTGATTTCCCTCGCCAAAAATTATTCCCAAACAAACAAACTAGTATAGTATGCAAGTAAGGGGTCGAACCCTAGAGAATCAAGTATTTCTAAATATTGTGTATTTATCAATATAAAAGAAACGATTTTTATGAATGAAAATAAAAGAAAATAATATTGACAAAAGCAAATAAAGGATAGAAGAAAAGCGTTTCCACCTACAAGTTCTCGACTTTGGTTGGTTTTATTGATCATCGAATCCTTTTCAAGTTATTATCATTTCCTACGAATTCCTCTCATCTTGGTTTAAGTAGATTAAAAGTCCTACGAGTCCAATTAATCCCTTACACCTCAATGCAACCTTAACACGGTCAAGATTTAACAAAGAGATAGCAAATAGTCCCAAGAACTTGAGCATATAAATAACACCAATTAAACACGGTAAATCAGTGTTTAAGATATATGTCAACTCCCTACATAATCATGCTTCAAACACGGAATCCACAATCTTATGCGTGCTACTACGGAAATAACACAAATACGAAAGTATTAAATCCTAGCATGAAATCAATATTATCAAGGTAGCTAATCAAGATAACATCAATAACATAATCAATTTCACACAAAGAAGTTAAAAGAATTAAAGAGGAAAAATAACTTGAATTAGAAACTCACAAACCACCAACCAAGTCTCGAAAGTGTAGGCGGAAACTACAAAATTAGCCAAACATGGCTTACCTAAGCTTTCTTCTCTTCAATGGTGATTTCTCTACTTGGAATTCAATTTGAAACTTAATCCTAGAACATCCTATTTATAAGCCTAATATCTTCCATAAATAAGGTAAAAGATAGATAAAAGATAAAAGCTTCCTAAAAAAACTAGATAAAAGATAGAACTTTCCTAATTTAACTCAGCGACTCCATTCGCTGGCAGCGAGTTTCCTTTCGCTGGCAGCGAGTCATGCTGCTCCTGGACATGCTCCCGCTAACTCCAGTCGCTGGCAGCGAGATGCCATTCGCTGGCAGCGACTCATGCTCAGTCCGGCCACCTTCTCGCACATGTTGTTGCTGACTTGATTCGCTGCAGCGGAAAGGCATTCGCTGGCAGCTAAAATCCAACAGAACACCATCACGTAGATCTTCGAAAGAGCTTTCCAACGCATGCTCATATGCGTCGATCGGACATCCGAGGCCTCCGGAAAGTGCGTTACAAGTTCAGCTCGCCGGGCGGACAGCTTTCGCGACTCGCCCTCGTTTTCGCTCTTAGACCTCGATTTCGTTCTCCGTTGCTCCTTGGGTTGTTCCATTCTCTTCGGGACTTCTTCCTTAAGCTCTCCCAAGTCTCGCCTTAGCCTTACTTAGCTCCGTTCCTCGTGTTCTTTGCCTCGGATCTACGAATCTACATAAAACCATCGAAATAGCGTAGATTCCGAACTTTCCCTCAAAATGAATGCTAATCTAATTAACACTAAAACATGATTATATAACAATGAAATGCAACTAAACTAACCTATAATGCCTATTGGAAACATGCCTTATCAATGATCGATATGGTCGATATCACCGGAGATGTGCGTTGGGTTTAGTGGACCCTGGGAATTAGGTTGTCTAATTCCAAACATTCGATTCCGGAATACGAAACAAGGGAGTCATGGACTTACCATAGGGTTCTCCATGCACTCACCCATCGGTTGATTCATGTTGAAATCAAGCCTGGTATCCACGGTGAAACGATCTTATCATATTTTTATAGTTAACTGTTTTATTTATGGTATGTCGTCAACAATTATACGAGTTAAACGCTTTATATATCTTACTAGTTTAATACCCTGACTGACCAACCTTGTGTTTGTCGGGGTTGGCTGATGTATCTTTCACGGACAATACATCAGTCAACTACCCTTCAGGTTCAAGAGCTCTTCTACAGGTACCAAGCATGGAGTCATGTCTGATCCCTCCTCTAAATAAACCAGATAACTCTTCACGGTATTTTTCTCATGCTACTACTATAAATATATATATAGATCTATGTGTGTATTTTTAGCCTGTGGTGGTTCGCCGATAGTGATACGAGGAGCCACTGACATTGTAACATCAATTCACTATAATAAAGGAATTTAGGGTGTTACATATTCTGCGATGACATATTTGCTTTCCTTGTAGAGGCTTATGGCCTCCATCAAGTTTTACTAGCGATTAAAGATTTTGGAGCACGTCGGATCGAGGTTGAAAGTGATAACCTCATTGTGATCAATATTCTCAATGCTTAGAAGCCTCATTGGAAGATTGAGATGGTAATGGCATGGTAGATATTCAACTTCTCTTCCAATCTTTCGACTCTATGTTACACATATCTTCCGTGAGATCAACCAAGTGACGGACATGATTGTGTGGCTTTCTCACTGGGATGATTCTAGGAGTTCCATGTATGGCTTGACTTTGTAGGTCCTTGTTAGAAATGGCACTTTTGGATGGTTCCCTTAAATATTCTTGCTTATTTTTTTTATATATAAAAAAATAGTCCAAGCTAAACTCTAGGAATGTCCAGACCAATGGGTTGCTCTCATATAGATTTAGCTTTCGACAAAGAACTTGCACTCCAAACCCAAATATTGAATTCGATAGGGGATACATTGAGAAGATAATAATATCTTATTTATGTCCTCACTCTTGATCCCAAATTATTGATCTTTTATTCTTTTAAATGGGGGTTATAAGATCCAACTAATTGTAGAAAAATTAGATGCGCAAGCGGAAGGGAAGATCTAATTCGGGATCTCGTGCATGAATTGATATGAACAATATAGAGGGGAAAAGTCGTACCTTTCTTGTGCGGAACCTTGATTCGAAATCACCTTTGGAGAAAAGAGCCTCAAGCGCGACTCCTCTACTTGGTCCATACGAGCACGGGATTGGATCTCCTTGTCTCCGTTTGCTAGAACGAATGATCGAAGGATTGCAACTCACACCCTACGGGTTAGGGAGGCTAGCGATTTGTGGTGGGAGAAGTTTTGGAGATACGTAAAATGCCTATCAAAAGTTAAGACTTATTCTTAATAAGTCTCCTTATATATTGTAGAAACTAGGTCAACTTATTCCTAATAAATCACCTTTATATTTTATCTTCTATCCACAAATTATATCAACAATAATAACTTATTATTATCATTAATTAATTATCCAATTCCTAATACTCTTTGTGTGTGACCTTATAGGACCCGAATAAAATAGCAATAGATTAAATCTAATTTAATCTATAAATTATAGTTGGCTTCTAGCAAATAACTATAATTACCTAAATTATTCAGATTATAAATCTTCATTTTAATCCTATTATACCATTAGTATTTTAAACATCGATTAAAGGACACAAATTCCTTGAATCTCCCACTTGTCCTTAAGTGGATGTGCGGTTTCAATTCCTTTGTCACTTAATGTTCAATTTGACGATATGATAGCATCTCATGTTATCCATATCAATTCAAATTATTTCTTGATCCCGAGCTTGGGCTGTCAAATAAACAAATGATTACGTATTAATCCATTTGAGCATGGCCATGCATTTTACAGTTCTTACTCTTCGAGTGGCCAGAACATTATTCCTACTCAGATATCCAAATATCCAGAATAGGAGGACTTCTCCAATCTTGCGTGACTATAGCTCCCACTTAAAATTTAGCAACCCCAATCACTGCCTTTATGACCGCCTTTTACGGATCAGCGGTTGACAGTGTCAAAGGCTACCAATCATCAAGTGAGAGGGATATCACACTCATGTCTGAGGAACCTACTAATAATATTTTAACCTTAAATTCCTCAACTTATTTGAAAAATCTTAAGGCAGGTCTGCCTAACAAGTATCCACCATACTTGTCTATACAATTGATTAGACATCTGTATGTCCCTATATCCCGTGAAACTTGGCGCTATCAATCAACTTGCATAATAGTCTATATTAAATCATTTATGTCCCATTTAATGATTAAGACTATGGCAAAGCATAATTCATAATATCAGTTCACTTAATAGGGTCTCAACCACCACGACTTTCGCAGCGATCCTATTTGATAATCATAAATTATTAGGACATTTTATTCAATTCTAAACCATAATTGAATAATAGTGAAATTTTATTTCAAACAAACATGATGAAAATATGTTTCAACAATCTTGATCAATATCTAATGCGTTAAACATATAAATCAAATCCATTCACAAATGGACTTGAGTCCCTTAGCTCTAGTGTGACTATCATGCTTGGGCTTGGGAAGAGGTTTAGTCAATGGATCTGCTATGTTGTTATCTGTGTGTATCTTGCATAGTCTCACGTCACCTCTTTGGACATAGTCTCGTATGACGTGATACTTCCTGAGCACGTGCCTGGATTTGGAATTGGAGCTTGGTTCTTTGGATTGAGCAATGGCACCATTGTTGTCATAATAAATGTCAATGGCTTCAACCCCTTTGGGAACCACACCAAGCTCGGCTAAAAACTTCCTTATCCAGATGGCTTCCTTAGCAGCATCCACTGCAGCGATGTACTCAGCCTCTGATGTAGAATCAGCTACTGTGTCTTGCTTTGAGCTCTTCCAGCTCACAACTCCTCCATTAAGAATAAAAACGTATCCGGATTGGGATCGGAAATCGTCTCTATCTGTTTGGAAGCTGGCATCAATGTATCCTTGAACGATCAACTCATCATGTCCACCATACACCAAGAAATCATCCTTAGTTCTTCTCAAGTACTTGAGGATGTTCTTAGCTGCACTCCAGTGTGCTTCACCTGGACTCGATTGGTATCTGTTGCACACACTTAAGGCGAATGCAACGTCTGAGTGAGTACATATCATGGCATACATAATGGATCCTATTGCTGATGCATAAGGGATCCGACTCATTCTATCCAGCTCAGCAGGTGTTACTGGACACTGCTTCTTGCTTAGATATAGACCATGTTGCATGGGCAAAAATCCCCTTTTGGAATCTTTCATTTTGAACATGTCTAGAACCTTATCTATATAAGTTCCCTGACTTAGTCCAATGAGTCTCTTGGATCTATCCCTATAGATCTTGATGCCTAAAATGTACTTTGCCTCTCCAAGGTCTTTCATTGAGAAATGCTTCTTGAGCCAATCTTTTACAGACTCAAGCATTTGAATGTCATTCCCAATGAGTAGTATGTCATCCACATACAAAACCAAGAATACAACTTTGCTCCCACTAAACTTTTTGTAAACACAAGGTTCTTCTTCACATCTGATGAATTCAAACTATTTGATCACTTCATCAAATCGAAGGTTCCAACTCCTTGATGCTTGCTTAAGTCCATAAATGGATTTCTTAAGTTTGCATACCTTCCTATGATTTTGTGGATCCTCAAAACCTTCAGGTTGTTTCATATACACATCCTCTTCTAAGTATCCATTTAGAAACGCGGTCTTGACATCCATTTGCCAGATCTCATAATCATAATGAGCTGCAATTGTTAGGAGTATCCGGATGGATCTAATCATAACGACTGGTGAGAAAGTTTCATCATAGTCAATACCATGAATTTGTTTAAACCCTTTCGCAACCAATCTTGCTTTGAATAGATTTACCTTTCCATTCTTGTCTGTTTTGAGTTTATAAACCCATTTGCATCCAATGGGTACTATCCCATCCGGTGGATCTATCAAGTCCCATACTTGATTCTCAGACATAGAATCCATTTCGGATACCATGGCATCATGCCACTTCTTGGAGTCTGGACTCATCAAAGCTTGCTTATATGTAGTAGGTTCATCGCTTTCTAACAACAGAATGTCTAGACTTGCATTCAGTATGAATTCAGCAAATCTATTTGGTAGCGATCTTGCCCTTTTTGATCTACGCGTGGGTTGAGCAACTGGAAGTTCCACCACAACATTTTGTGGGTTGTTGGGAATGGGGTCTTGCACCTCCAATTCTGCCTCCTCCATTGTATGAGTTTGAGTTCCATCTTCTTCTGGAATTAGGTCCTCAAAGCTCACAACCTCATTCATGGAGTGATCCATGTCATCTTGTTGCTCGATTTGTTGCTTCTCTCAAACCTCTTCGAGATTAACATTTCTCCCACTTGACTTTTTGGAAACAAACTCTTTTTCCAAAAAGACACTATCCTTAGCAACAAACACTTTGTGCTCGGTGGGATTGTAGAAGTAGTACCCTTTAGTTTCCTTAGGGTACCCTACAAAGAAGCACTTGTCTGATTTGGGTGTGATCTTATCTGCTAGTAAACATTTTACGTATGCTTCGCATCCCCAAACCTTGAGAAAAGACAAACTTGGAACTCTTCCAGTCCATAACTCATATGATGTCTTTTCTACCGCCTTAGATGGAGTCCTGTTTAGTGTGAACATTGCAGTTGTGAGAGCATACCCCCAGAAAGATATTGGAAGATTAGCAAAACTCATCATTGATCGAACCATGTCCAACAAGGTCCTATTTCTCCTTTCAGATACACCGTTCATTTGGGGTGTTCCGGGTGGAGTTCGTTGTGATAATATCCCACAACTTTTCAAATGATGATCAAACTCTTGACTCAAATATTCACCACCACGATCAGATCGGAGTGCCTTAATTTTCTTGTCAAGCTGGTTTTCAACTTCATTATGAAATTCTTTGAACTTTTCAAATGATTCAGACTTATGCTTGATTAAGTAGATGTAGTCATATCTACTCAAGTCATCAGTAAAAGTTATGAAGTATCTATACCCACCTCTAGCTTCTGTACTCATAGGTCCACATACATCAGTATGTATTAGTGCCAAGAGCTCAGTTGCCCTTTCACTTACCCCAGTAAAAGGTGACCTTGTCATTTTTCCCATTAGACATGACTCACATGTGTCAAATGATTCACAATCAATTGATGTCAAAAGTCCATCTTTATGGAGCTTCTTCATGCGATTTAAGCCTATGTGACAGAATCGACAATGCCATAGGTAGGTGTTATCACCTGCGTCTGAATTTTGCCTTTTGGTACTTACGTTATAAATGCCGGATGTTTGATCCAAAATGTAGAGTCCATTACTCAACACAAAATCGGCATAAAAAATGTTATCTTTGAAAATAGACAAGCGTTGATCTTTGCAAGAATAATTGTAGCCTTCTAAATCCAAAACAGAAGCTGCAATAAGGTTTCTAGTAATTGACGGAACAAAATAACAATTACTAAGTTCTAAAACTAAACCAGAAGGTAAAGGTAGACTATAATCTCCAACAACAAGTGCAACAACCTTTGCTCCAGTTCCAGTTCGAAGATCTACCTCTCCCTTGGCCAAGCTTCTACGCCTTTTTAGCCCCTGCAAATTCGTAATAATGTGAGAACCTGCACAACCTGAGTCGAATACCCATCTAGAAGCATTAGCCGATAGGACTTCTATAACATGCGTACCTGAATTGGAACTCACAGTTCCATTCTTCTTATCCTCCAGATACTTTGGGCAATTTCTCTTCCAGTGACCCTTGGTATGGCAGTAGAAACAATCATGGTCAGCAGCTACTTTAGCTTTCTAAGAAGTGTTCTTGGGTTGGGTAACTGGTTTACCCTTCCCTTTTGCATTCTTCTGCTGTCCAGATGTCCCTTTCTTGAACCCTTTTCCCTTTTGGACCATCAAGATCTCCTTCTTGTTGCCCATAGTTAGTTTTTGCTCAACGGTCTTAAGCATCCCATGCAACTCTTCAAGTGTTTTTACAGCTCCGTTCATATTGAAGTTTAGCTTGAACTGAGTAAATCCATCGTGCAGAGAATTAAGTATGATGTCTGTAGCCAACTCTTGGCTATAGGGGTGGCCAAGTCTCTCCATGTTTTCAAAATGACCAATCATTTCAAAGACATGAGGACCAACTGGCTTGCCTTTCTCAAGTTTGCAATCAAGTATTGCCTTATGAGTCTCATACCTCTCCATCCTCGCTTGTTCCTGAAACATAACTTTCAAGGTGTGAATGATGGTGCAAGCATCCATCTTTTCGAACCTCTTTTGAAGGCTCGACTCCATAGAAGCCATCATAAGACATGTGACAATCACTGACTTATCTCTGATTTGTTTTTCCTGATCCTTCTCAGCTTGAGTAGAGGCATCAGTCAATTTTGGGATTGGGGTGTCAAGTACACTCTCTTTTCCTTCAGATCTGAGAACAATTCTCAGATTTCTTTCCCAATCGAGGAAATTATTGCCGTTTAACTTATTCTTCTCAAGAATTGAACGCAAATTGATGATGGTTGGGTTATCGTTTCTGTTCATGATATCTACAACATAGAACATGCAAAATATGAATCATGTTTGTCATGCAAAAACTTAAAATTTAAACATGCTTTAAATGTAAATAAGCTAATGCCATTTTATCCATAAAATAAATTTCACTTTGAATAAAATGATTCCAAGATCCTATTACAGATAAGACATTAGTGTGCTTTGGCACTACCCTAACTCTTATGTGACAAGGTAAGTAACGTTTACTAGTTATAACATTTATAACTCTTGGTTGATAGATCACATCTTATGTAAATCTATCCCATGCCTCAAAATCCAAAACTTTGTCTTTTGGTCTTTTGTTGAGTAGAACCAATTCAAGGCTATAAATCCCTTATATAGATTTACCCGTACTATCCCAAGGTCAAAGCATGGACACCTTGCTTTGGCAAAACCTATCCATCAAATTCCAAGGGCCTCATAGGTTATGAATTGGAAAGGCATACTCTCAATTTTCTTTTAAGGGAACTAGGTTTGTCATGCAAGTCTAATTATCAAGTGAACAAACAACATAATCAAACATGCAAGCATAAACCAAACACATGCATAAAAAATAAATTGTGATCCTAGTATGACCCCTCATGAAAAGAAAACCAAAAAGATAAATCTTCAAGGTTCTTCTAGCTTCTTGGATCCTCATCCTTGATTCTCCTTTTGGATCTCCATCCTAGAATCGCCATTTGAATCTCCATCCTTGAATCTTGTAACATCTTCTTTTGTACAATGTATAAATAAATTTACTTTCAAAAATTAAATTACAAAAATACATAACGATACGCAGATCGTGTACAAAAATACATAATTAACGATACGCAGATCGTATTTATATGCTACTTGAGTACTTGGGCCATACTAGTCACCGCATGCAATAATATCAAATATTAAATAAATATTAATCACAATTAATATAATATCAAAATATTAATCAAATTAATAAAAAAAAGAAGAAGGAAGAAATAGAATATTAATCATATTAATAAACTATTTAACTCAAATCAATTAAATTATCTAATAAAATAACTAATTTAATATTCTTGATATTTAATTCAAAATTAGCAATCATATAGATGGAATAAATTTTATGGTAATTTTTACCTTGTATAATTGGATAGAATATTTCATTAGGGATAAGATATCTACCAAATCTAATTAAGGTAATTTAGGATTTTACACTAAAACCCTAATAACCCTATCTAACCCAAAACCGCCGATCCAAATTATTCTATTTTACTTTCGAAACCAGAAAGAAAAAAATAATAATAATTTGATTCCTTCTTCGTAGAACGTACTCTAATCAAGTGAACCAATCACGTATAGACTCCAATCATGTATAGATCGATTTACTTTGGAAACAGAGGTCTACGTATACTTGTATACTTATTACAGTAAGACTTTCTATAATCAAAGGAAATCAAGGGCGGCGGCGGCGGTTTAGAGTGGGATCAAATTCCGTACGTTCACTTATATACTGTACATGTATCCAATCAATAAAATCATAATTATAATTATACAAATTATTCAATCTATCGACTATATTGTTAAATTGAATCAAAAATACCAAGAAAATCAATCGATCATATCAATTTATGCAAGAGGCTCTGATACCACTGTAGAAAAATTAAATGTGCAGCGGAAGAGAAGAAAACTATTTTCTAACATCTAATTCGGGATCTCCTGCATGAATTGATATGAACAATATAGAGGGGAAAAGTCGTACCTTTCTTGTGCGGAACTTTGATTCGAAATCACCTTTGGAGAAAAGAGCCTCAAGCGCGATTCCTCTACTTGGTCCACACGAGCACGGGATTGGATCTCCTTGTCTCCGTTTGCTAGAATGAATGATCGAAGGATTGCAACTCACACTCTACGGGTTAGGGAGGCTAGCGATTTGTGGTGGGAGAAGTTTTGGAGATACGTACAATGCCTATCAAAAGTTAAGACTTATTCTTAATAAGTCTCCTCATATATTGTAGAAACTAGGTCAACTTATTCCTAATAAATCACCTTTATCTTTTATCTTCTATCCACAAATTATATCAACAATAATAACTTATTATTATCATTAATTAATTATCCAATTCCTAATACTCTTTGTGTGTGACCTTATAGGACCCGAATAAAATAGCAATAGATTAAATCTAATTTAATCTATAAATTATAGTTGGCTTCTAGCAAAGCACTATAATTACCTAAATTATTCAGATTATAAATCTTCATTTTAATCCTATTATACCATTAGTATTTTAAACATCGATTAAAGGACACAAATTCCTTCACTAATATGCTATGTCAATGTCTTCGACGACAATGAGATGGAAATTGGACAAGAATATATTTGAATGTTTTTTCAAAAGTTGGTACACCTCTGGTCAATAACTGATTGGGGTGTGCTACTGCGTGCAGAGTGTTACGTCACGTTAAGGCCATGTGCACCCGTGAACACTTCTATCAGCCCTTCACCCTTTTTTATCCAGCCACGTCAGCATAAGAACACCACTTAAATTTTTTATCAATTCTACCCACATCCGTGCATCCTACTCCAGAGCCCTTTGCCCATTTTTAATCATTTTTTTTTTCAATCTAAACATATATAAAATGGGTGTTTATAGATAGATAAAATTAAATCTTAATTAAATATATGATCATTTTTTAAAAAATAATTAATTTAAACACTAAAAATGAGTTTAAATGTTAATAAACAACTCCCTAGGTGGACCTCCTGTGGAAATTGGTTGCTAGCAATCCATTCTTCAGCCCTTCACACTACCGCTTCTGCAAGGGAAGGGTAGAGCTGCCGTTATGCCATTTTGTAATTTTTAATTTCTTTATTGCCTAGGTGGACTTCAAGAACACCCCATCAAAGCATGGGTGTGCATGCCCTAAGGGTCGCTAGATTGGGGTTATGCTCACCATCTCGAAGCATGGTCCATCCTGATGACGGAATTATGGGGGTTCCTTTATGATCTTTGCCTTCCTTGGGAGTTGGGTTGTCGAAAGGTTAGCCCTTGAGACCGACTCGATGCTTGCCTCTACTCTCATTCATGGGATTCTCTTTAACCAAGGGTTCTTTTAAGGGACTGCGAAATCTAGTTCCAACCTGTCTTTAGAGAAGCGAAATTTGTCGTTGACTCTCTTTCCTTCTTTGCTTTTCTTTTCATTCTAGTTTCCATTCGTTTGTTGAACCGCCCATTAGCGATTTGGTTTCCCTTTATGAATTTTGCGTGCTCAATTTACGAAAACAAAAACGCTTGGTTTGAAATAATCCAAAAGGTTGGGACAATTATTGAACAAAACTACAAATTTAGGACCAAGTAGAAAAATTATCTGATCGAATAAACAACCGCCATCTTTTGAAAATTCAACTAAACACACCCTTTAAGGTTAAAACTTAAAATCAACAGGAATTCAGTGCATAATAGACCCAACCAACAGAAGGTTTACATTTTTCTTAGGTTTGAATGAAGAAAGTTCCAGCTCAAAAGCCAGGGAAATGTTTTTGCTTTGGAATTTATTTGCTCGGGTTTGATCAAATTGAAGAGATTTCGCCCATTTACACCAAGTGGAAACAATGCAATAGGTTTAAAACAGCAAGATACAGGGTGAAGCTAGCTTCTCCGCGCCAAAGACAATGGCGAGCAAGACATGTTTAGAGGTGTGAAAATCAGATGCAGGATCAAGAAGGCAGGAGGTTGATGTGCAAATCTATCAGGGATTGTTGTGCTACACCCAAGCAAAAGGAAACAACAATAGGAGATCTTGGGTATACAAGAGTCGCAGCAGCTGGGTTGTAGAATTTTGTGAGGAGAGAATAGGCGAAGAACACAAACAAGCAGCAAGGAGGCTGGGAAGCACAACTGATGGAGGAAATTCTAGATACGCTGATGATGAGCTTTCTACAAGCAAGGAGCAAGGAGGCTATAGTACGTCGGTGTAATATGCAAGGTGAAAAGACTGAGAAGCGAGGGTCATGGAGGAGCTTTGGTTTGACACTGGGTTGAAAATTATAAACTTTACTGGAATAAAAGGCCATCAAGTCAGGGAGTAAAACATTATTCGCAGCCAGTTTGAACAAGGACATCGCTCTGGTTTTGAACTCAAACGGCATGTTCTTGCCGGATGAGTTTTCGATAGGTCTGACAGACCACCAGCATCATCCCAGTTCACGACAGAGAAGAGCTTGCAGATTATAAAATTTCAAATGAACTAGCAGATATTTGGTTTAGAAGATGCATTTTGGGGGCAAATAAGCAGGAACAGGTTGATTTCAGGAAGGTGGGGGCTAAGAAATTCAGACCTACAACGGAGCACCAACCCTTGTTGAAACAGACCAAAAATGGAGATGAGCCCCTAATTCTTCCATGCGGCATTCAGAGAACAGTTAGAGAATGATGCTGAACTATTCAAAGTAAGATACTAAGGTGATGAGGAAGAAATTGCAAAAAGGCAGTTGTATACTGTTAATATGTCACAAGGATATTTTTTTCACAAGGCTCAATCAAATTGTTGCTGTAACCACCCTTGCACAAAGACACTACTAGAATCATCATATTTAACTATTAAAGATCATGAGAAATTAGGATAATGATGCTCAACGAACTTCTGTTTGGGAACGGAAATTATGACTCTCGATTAGGAAAAGACTACAACTGCAACCTTGTGTGGAATTATTATGGGCATACTACATAATGACACAGTGCATGCCAAGATGTTCAGCAGTATGTTGCAAGCAATCACGGAAAGAGTGCAGAAAGCCAGAAACACTATGAAAACAGGGCTGTAGTCTGGCATCTTAGCTAACTAAAAAATAAGGATTAAGGACAGTTACAGGATGGTAGACTTGAAAACTATGAATTGTTTAGAAAAGTGCTGAAACTGTGAAAACTTCGCTGCATCTTAAATATCTGAAACATAAGGTTTGCAGTGGGAACGCCATATATGAACCACAAGATATGGTAAAATAAGGACTGCTGTAATGCACAACATTTTACTCTGGGTACCAATACCCAAACTCTACTTACTACTCATAATGCAAGGTGAAGTTTTGTTAAATGGCAAAGTACCGTGAGCATCGAAGGCCCATGTTCTATCTTCTACTACACAGGATGCGAAATTGTGAAGGTTCTAGTCTAATGCCCCAGGAGGTTCTTGTATTCTGCTTTTGATGATTTTGTGCCAAATATTATAATAAAAGGCTCTATTCTAATAATACTACATACCAACTAAAAATAAGAAGACCCATGATTGTATTTACAATAGCAGCTTAAGGACAGAACTCAAGTGGCAAGGAGAAAGTAACAAGGATCATCAAACAAGACAATTAACATAAACAAATACTTCTAAAAAAATAACAATTCAACATGTAATAACTACAACTAGATAGAACTTCTCGGCCAAAATTATGCAAATCTGATAAGCAAGGCAATGCTGACAGAAAAAAAAAACACTACTCATTTCGAACTGGAAAATCGGGGAATACTTAACTGTCAAAAAATTCCCCAAAGCCAACACATAGAGAACGCAAAAGGATGTATCCAAAACCTTATAACTACAGTAATCAAATCAAGAGTTTCGAGGATTTGCATCTAATAGTAAACAAGCATATGATAGCCATCATCAATTTATCACAGCAAAAAATGAAATCTAACCCCTTCGCGAATGACAATCCGACACCAGCTGAACTTGTTTCTGCAACAGAGTAGCTCTTCTCATGTGCACTTCAGCCTCAGCCAGAACCTGCTTCTTCCATTCCCCCTCCAACTCGTTCAATTTAGACTTCTCCAAGCATCTCAAGCAACCCTCCATGGCCTCAGCCCCATCCTTTGAGATCAAATTGGCAAAAAAATTGTTGGTCTTCAATGAAAGATTAAGAAAGGGGTATAACACAGAAAAGCTCTCATCTCGACCCTTGCCCTGTTCCTGCTTATTACTAACAGCTACCGCAGGTTCATCTTTATGAAGATCCATTATCAATCCACCATTGCCATTATCCTTTGTGACTGTGGATTTGGACTTGGCCTTTTCATTAACTGAAATTTTCTTCTTTGAAGATCTCTTGGTCTGAGTACCAACCAAGTCCCCCCAGATTTTCTTTGAAAGCTGAAAACATTGGTGTTCGTGGGGCCTTGAGAACACAGGGTCCTCCCCTTCCTTACCAGCAATGCTATCAATATTGTTCCTGTACTTCTTCTTCAACCTCCTAACCTTGTCCACCAACTGGTTCTTCGAAACATCAAAGGACAACTGACTTTTCATAATTTCATAAAACTCATTAGATTCTGAGTTCGGATTAGCTCCTTTCTCTTCATGAAACTTAATCATACCTTCCAAAACCGCAATCTCATCCTTGTCGCTCCACACCCGGTTGATGGCGAATTTCTTCGCTTCACCTCCACCGTTCTCCACCTTGGCCTTCTTCGCATTCGATATTGATTCCTTCAGACCACTCTCAGACGGACGCTTCAGCGATACCAACTCAGGCGAGAGGTCCTCATCCTTATCAATGGACGACGGCTTCTGGGCTGGCTTCTTGGGTTTAGCAGAGACGCTGACCGGCGTAGCAACGTGCTTCCTGATGGTAAATCCGGACACTCCAGGGGATCTCGGATCGGAATCCGACTCGGTCTCGTCGTCTTCATCGTCTTCGAAGTTAGGTTTTTTGACAAGGGGCTTAGGCTGAGGCGCTTGCGAGGGAAACTTCTCCTTCTCCTTCTTCAATTCCTCTTTATCCTCATCTTCTTCGTCTTCGTCATCCTCTTCCTCCTCCTCATCTTCTCCTTCTTCGGATTCAGATCCGTCAGCCCGAGCGTTGGGCTCGTCATCGTCCTCGTCTCCTGCTTCTTCAACCTCCTCCTCGTCTTCTTCCTCATCCTCTTCCTCTTCTTCGTGGTGGTGTTGCTCTTCGGAAGAAGAGGCGGCTGGGGGGTCGTCCAAGGGGTTAGGGCGATTGCGAGCCATCGGTGAGTTGCAGCGGCGGAGTTCTCGGTAGGGTTTCAGAGGACGAAATTTGGTTTAGAGGGGTTCTGTTGAGAGAAGGCCAACGATTTAAATAGATTGAAAAACCCTTGTTTTTAGTTATTCATTCATTCATATAAATATAAATTGATTATATGGTTTTGCTATTTATCGTGCGCAAATCTTATATCTATATCTATCTATTTATATCTATATTAGTGCAGGTCTCTCGTATACGGGGAATACATTAATACATAACCATTTCAAAATGACTCATCGAAAAAAATTTATGAGTAGTATCCATAGGTCCCCAATTCGAACCCTGGAATGACCACTCTTTATTTACCTATTCAAGAAATACATTAATACTTTATTTCAATAAATAAATAAAATAATAATCTCAATATAAATTATTTTTCGGGTGATTTAGGTAATTAGGCTATTTAGAATATTCAATTAGCTATTTAGATAAGAAACTTATTTAATTATATTAGGTAGTCCATCCCCAAATGGGATATTAAAGTCAATGGTCAACTGTTTGACCATCGATTGGTCAATGAGTTGACCGTTGACTGAACGGTCAACGTTGACAAACTCATGTGGATTTTTTTTTTAAGTGATGACATTTTTGTGATGCCATTTTTTTGCCGTTTTGATTCCACTTTTTATTATATTTTATTTTCGCTTTGATGCCACTTTTTAATGACATTTTTTTCAAACATTTATGACATTTTTTGTGTACTGTGATGCCACGTCGACTATAGATGACAAATTTTTTTACTGTTGACTACTGATGTCATTTTTTTAAAGTCAATTTTTTGATGATATTTTTTTTTTACCGTGATGCCATATTTTTCAAAGTACTGTTTTGATGACTTTTTTTTCTTTAATGTGATGCAACTTTTTCAAATTAGTGTTTTGATGCCATTTTTCTATTGTAATTATTTTATGCCACTTTTTTAATCGAATCGTTTAATGTCACTTTTTTTTTAATTTAATCAATTGTATATCGATAAATTTTCATCGATTCTACTTTTATTCACTGATGACATGTTTGTGATTACATTTCATTGATGCAATCACTAATGTAATCACTTGTGGTGACATGTTTATTACATTTTTATTCATTGATGACACAATAGGATAAAATGTGATTAAACTTGATTGATGACATCTTTTATCGATGACTTTTATTCATTGATGACATTTGTGATGACAAATCATTGATCTCAGCTATTTGTGATAACATTGTTTGTCGATTACATTTTTATTAATAACATTTTTATTGGTGACACATTTATGATGACATTTAAAAATCTAATACTCCCTCCGTTCGGCAAAACTTGTCGTTTTATAGTTTTGTTTTTGTTCGGAAAAACTTGTCATTTTAGATATTTTTGCTTCTACTTTATTTACATGCCCTTTGATTTTTTATTTACATGCCCTTTGATTTGATTGATGTGTTATGAGTTGTAGTTTTTGATAAAATAAAAAGTAGAGTATTTAATGAGGGTAAATTAGTAAAAAATGAGTGTAATTATTAGTTTTATTAAAAGTTGTGTGGAGAGTTAAAATGACAAGTTTTGCCGAACGGAGGGAGTAACATTAAATACCACATAACATGTCTTCCCTCCTCCTTTTTTCGGACTTAGAACCGGTTGTGTACCAAAACACAAGCGGAGTTAAAAACTTATTATCACCTAACTAGCAAGCGATAAAATGCAAAACCTAATATTTAAATGAAAAGGACAAATTGTTGGCACCGAAAACACATTGATATTTTTTAACATGAAATGCACAATCTTCTAACACAATAGCCAAGACTGCACCCAAATAAACTTAAAACACTTGAATTCACGTAGCCTAATCATTTCTTGCCAACTTTTTACCTTGCACAAAGAGACAGGAAAAAGTCCATGAAAATACATAAAAGAAACGGGTTAAATACAAATTTGGGTGGTAACTATATCACTGTAAGTGTAGAGGGCAAATATACCAATTTGACCACCAAATCCCTTTTTGTATTTTATTGGCATCAGTTTTTTTAAACACGTTAATCTTTCACTCTCAAAGTTACTTCTTTTTATTGCTTTTAACCTTTTATGCTAATGTAGTGCTTCAACCTACATCTATGAACCATAACTAATTCCTGGCTAAAAGCATTTCCTTTGATGCAGCCTCCATGATTTTCGTTCAGCAGCATGCCCAGAGTTGCACGAGGCCAACATCCTCCCTTGAGCTTGTGCACCAGTGCTTGGCAATCAGCTTCCACCAACACCATGCAGAGTCCATGTGTGACACACGATTGCACTGCCCACAGCACCGCTTCCGCCTCCACCACTTCAACCTCCATGGAAGCCTGGACTTGCTTCGATCCAAACAACACAACAGTGCCCGTCTCGTCCCTTACCATAAAGCCAATCCCCACATCTGGCTACCTGCATCAGACACTTCATGTATGAGCATCAATTGTATAACAGGTACTCCTGAATAGTACATGGATAGTGTCCTGTATAATTGTATGTGTAAGGATGTTTATAAATCCCAATCGGGACATAACAGATAGTATACAATCACAAGGTACGGCGTGCCTTGCTACTAAACTTCAATATCCAAATGACAAGTATAAAGCATAATTGATCAACTAGCTAACATTAAATCACAAGAGTCCAACACCACGGATTCATCTAAGTAGAACTATTAGGCATTGGCAAATCAACAAATCTGAAAATCAAAACTCGCTTCTTGAGTATATCACAAAACCAACAGTCCAACACCACATATCAGTTACAACAATTTCAAATTCAGCTTTAAATCAAATTTCTCCATAGTCCATACCAAATCGCCTTAAAGACAAATTTCAGGTTGTAAGACTCAAATCCTAAGTAACTTTTCTATTTACAAATCACATCCAATTTACTCATACGACACAACACAGAAGCTACATGAGAAAAACAACCCTCTACTTTGTTCTTAATAATCCACTTATCAATAGCTACATAACTTTTCTATTTACTCTCTTTTCTTATCTTCACTTGATTCCGAGACAGATGTGATCCTCAGATTTGATCAAGATCAATCAAACACCAATAGAATTCACTTTAATATCGCAAAAAAAAAAAACACACACACACACACACACCATAGGGTACCAAGTATAGAGTTGGAGGTGAGCTGCTCAAAATGTCTGGATGTTGAAGAAACTACTGCATCTCCGAGTCCTTTTCAACTCAGTGAATTAATCAGTTAAAGCAACTGATTCTGATCATATTTAGTTGAGCACAGACAATTTAAATTCGTTTGATACACAAATAGAAACGGCAATCTAAATTCATTCCTAGATTTACAACAAGGCACTATAGAAATTCACAGTTGGACCTGAAGCACACAATCAATTCATTCCCCAGATTCAATTGCGATCTAAACAAAATGTAAAAGATTAGAGCAAGAAATTCCAAATTAGGTCAATCTAGAGGGAGGCACAGAGTTTGGGAGAATCGACAAATGAGGGGAAATTACTCAAATTAGGATTTAGGGCTCTGGGGAGAGGAAGAGGGAGAAGAAGGTAGTCAAGGGGTTGAGAAAAACTTACCGACGGCTCCGCCGATGGCTGCACTGAGAGCGACGCCGGCAGTAACCCTTGCCAAGCAGTTGTCCCTTGCCATCTTCTTCGTCCTTTCTTTGCGTTTTTCTTCAAAACTGATTGAACAACCGTTAAGACATCGCAGCCGAGCGATCTTTGGCGAGATCTATGGACTCGAGGGCGAGGCGGTTCGAAGGAGGAGAAGGAAGGTAGACGGAGGAGGAAGGAAGCCCCATCAGCGCCGGCAAAGGGAGGGGGACTGCGAATCTAGGGAGGCGAAGGAGTGCGAGAGCGAGAAAGAGTGGAGGAATCGCCTGCAAAGGGAGGAGGAAGGAATGGGGTACATAGGGTAAAATAGACTAGAACGGCCAATAAAACAATTATGTGGATTAATTAGCTAATTAAATAGTAAAAATGGTATAAAACATCAAATTTTCTCTAAAAGAAACCAATTTTCTCTAAAAGAAACCGTGTTAAGGGTATTGGACAATAGTGAGACCGGAGACCCTTAACACCCGAACCCTTAACTTACTTTTCCTCTGCCACATCAGCTTAAGGGCCTCATTTCAGCTTTTAATTATTTGCACCTCTATTCGTGAGCCCGAACCCGAGCCCTTAACTTACTTTTTACTATTTACCTTTTTCAATTACTTAATTATTATTATTATTATTATTATTATTACTACTACTACTACTATTATTTATTTATTTATTTATTATTATTATTATTATTATTATTATTATTATTATTATTATTATTATATTATGGGCAAATTGCACAAAATAGCATGAACTTTGAATATGGTTGCACTCTGTGGCACGAACTTAAGAAATTGCAAAAATAATCACCAGCTTTATGGTTTAGTTGCGGTCGGTGGCACGACCCCCCTACCTTGATGATGTGGACTATTTGGATGCTTACATGGAATTTGAATCACTTTTATTTTATTTTTAAAAAGAAAGAAATATTATAGATAATTACGACAAATATAACATTTGCAAATTAAAATTACTACAAATATAACATTTGCAAATTAAAATTACTAGTGTCAAACTATCAATTGCCACGTTCGTGGAAAACATTTTAAGTAGCAAAATGACATATATAAGTAGCAAAATGACATTTTAAGCACCAATTGCCACGTTCGTGCTAATACAGTCAATATAAAAGGATCTCTTCCAACTGATAGAGTGATAGTCTATTATATATAAGAAGCAATCCTCCAAAAGATAGGATTCCGATCGAATGGTATATCATCACTTTCCACATACACAAGCTGCCCTTCCTAAATCACAAGGAGACCTCCTAGCAAAAATCCGCATGAGTATAATTTCAAAGTCAGTTCACCAAATAGTTCTACAGCTGCAAAACGAATGGCAATCACAAAAATAAGGGGACTAACCAAGCAAAATGCCTCCAGTAGCTTAATCATCCAAGATTGTTCATCCTTGAGAAGGTCCAGGGGCCCCGGGTGATGGAGATATAACAGTAGAACCAAGATGTCCAGGCTACAAAATATCACAATTAGTAATTTGTTTATAAAAATGAGAAAAAACTAGAAGGGCTATAATGGATGAGTAACACTTACATTTATGTATATATTATGACTTGTACTAGAAAAATAAGCACCCATTCCTCTTGGGATTGCATGAGTTGTGCTACTGAACATGGGGTTAGTACCCTTTCTTGGCCTCCCTCTTGGCCTAGTTTGCCTATATTGTTCATCTGAAGCAGCATCAATGATTTCCTTTCGAGGCCTTCCTCTTTTCCGAACCTGAAGGAATAATATTGTAATGTTAATTAGCTAGTGTATTTTCCAATAAATTTATACAATTGAATCAATAGAGAAAAGTTTCTTACAGGATGCTCCGCATTTGAGGGTGTAGCTATTGAACCCTTTTGAGGACAAGTTCTTTTGTTATGCCTTTTGCCCCCACATATCTGGCATGTCATTTGAACTCCATGCCTAGTTAGCTTTCCTTGCCTTTCATTTCTCTCGCATGGATCCTTCTTTCTATTTTTCTTTGGCCTGCCGACCCTAGTCTTGAAAATAGGAGGCGCCAATGGATATTCAATCACCTCCCACCGCCCTTTTCCATTAGCAGGATGTATGGGATATTCATATGCTAATGCATATTTATCCCTTTTAAACCAATCAGCTACATAGTTTTCACATTGAACCCTTTGCCAGTAGCAACAAGCAACAACATGGAAACATGGTACTCCGGTTAGATCAAACTGTCGGCAGCTACAAGTTCTTTTCTCAAGGTTGACATAAACCATATCTGTCAGATGCAAAACTTGAAACTCATTGTTATTAGCAGGAATAACATTGCACTGCTTAGCCTTGTCCTTGATTATCTCCAATTTCTTTCTAATCCTTGGACATATGTCATCAACACCTTTTTCCATTAGCTCTCTCTTCTGGCACATTCTATACATCAATGACAATCTTATTTGCTCCATCATATCAATCAAAGGAAGTGACCTTGCATTGAGGATGTACCCATTGAATGTCTCAGCAAGATTATTGACATGGACATCAGATTTGCAAAATGTTCTTAACTTGCTCCTGCAAAAAGTTTTTGGATTTTGCTGAATCAAGTCTTCAACAGCCCGGCTACTCACTATGTTCATCTCCTCCAATGCAGTATCAAAATCTGAAGTTGTGCAAGCCTTTGCAGCTTTCCAAAATGCATGCTTTAATTGCTCCCCTTTGTGTGTCTTATGCCAATTGGCAAAGATGTGTCTAGCACAGTTTCTATGCTCAGCCAATGGAAAATGTTCTCTCACAGCATTAATCAGTCCCTAGAAACAAAAATCAAAACAAAATTACTTGATATAACTATACCTCATGAAAATAAATTTTATGTGAAAAGAAATAAATTTAGTAGTACCTTTTGTTGGTCTGAAATGATAGTGCATTCCTCTCCACCAAACCCTTGTAGATCCTTCTTCAAATTCTGTAAGAACCAACTCCATGAGTCATTATTTTCAGCCTCTACTGCTGCCCATGCCACAGGGAACATTTGATTGTTCCCATCTCTTCCAATTGCACACAATAGCATCCCACCAAGAAAAGTTTTCAAAAAACATCCATCTAAGCATATGATTGGCCTACAACCCTTTAGGAATCCTTCCCTCAATCCATAGAAGCACATATATAATCTTCTGAACACTCGTGGCCCACCAGGAATGCTATTTTCTTTTGTTTGCAACTCTATTGACGTGCGAGGATCCACTCTCATCAACTCATTTATATAAGACCCCAATCTTTGATAATGATCGTCGACTGAGCCATGTAAGAGCTTCAGTGCAGCATGCTTAGTTCTATGACATTGATACTTGTTTAATGTTTTCCCAAACCTCTTTCTAACAGCATCGATCAAATAAGTGGATGACAAATTAGGGTTCATTTTGTAATCCATCAGAAACTCTTTAGCTAACCATCTTGGCTTCACTTGGAGATTTTCATAATCTGCCCTATTGCATGTATGAGAGCTATTCAATGTCTTAACCACAAAAGCCTCTCTTGGCCTATCCCATGATGCATATATCTTCCAAGGACAACCTATTTTGCATTTTGCCTCTAGCTTATTCATGTTTGTGCTTCTACACCACTTAATGCAATACCCACAAAAAGCAGCATACCTAGTTACAAAGTCTTTAAAAATCTCAGCTGATGCAAACCTCATACCGACTTTCCACTCGATCTCCTTGAAATTATTAGATGCATCTATATCACCAATTGCCTTGTTTTTCAGTTTCTTCTCCATAGTTAGTTCCTCATCAGTGTCTTCAGATGGAGTGTCATAGAAATCTTCAGACGATTCATCATCACTGCACTTGTTTATGATATGCAGTACAAGATTGTCATTTTCCTTCAATATCCTTCTGCTATTGGCTAATTCCTCATCACTCGAGGTGTCACTCTCCCATCCAGTTTGAGTGATCTCAAGAGATTCCTCATCAGTTGGCTCATATGTTGGATCAATCTCAATATCAGAATCTTCAAAATATTCTGGATAATCTTTCTCCACTAGCTTCCAGTAATTTCCATCAAATGCATCCAATCCATCTAAAGGCTTAGTTTTGGGGGTTCCCTCAATTTCAACCGTATCTCCTATTTCTGTGGGTGGTTGTTTAGGTATTCTTTTCATTCTCCCTGATTTGGGCAAACAAATTCCATATTTATTAGTTTACACATATACTATCTAGAAATAATAAAAAAAAAACCTAAATCGTACAAATGTAAACAATCCCCACTTAACAAGTCCACCTTTCTTCAAATTGATTCAATAGAATAATCAAATGAACATTTATTATGAATAACCCCATGGTTTCAACTACTGGTACATGGCTAATAAAAAATGCCCAAAACCTTCACATTGAAAGAAGTATTTAATAGATGGCCGTAAGGAGATACCTGGCAAAAGCTTTACTCCAATATCCTAGAATGCATTCGAAGGAAAAAAAGGGACCCCCAAGGAAGAAGACTCCAAGTGGAAGAGACCCCGTGATGATCTAGACAATAATGGCGGTCTTTTGTGGACAAATAGGGTTTTCGTTGGTATGCTCTATTCTTTTTTATCTATAACTTTTCTTTCTTTTTAAAAATAAAATAAAAGTGATTCAAATTCCATGTAAGCATCCAAATAGTCCACATCATCAAGGTAGGGGGGTCGTGCCACCGACCGCAACTAAACCATAAAGTTGGTGATTATTTTTGTAATTTCTTAAGTTCGTGCCACAGAGTGCAACCATACCCAAAGTTCGTGCTATTTTGTGCAATTTGCCCTTATATTATTATTATTATTATTATTATTATTATTATTATTATTACTACTACTACTACTACAGTGTGAAATGGAGAAAAAATAAACAAAGCACAACATTGATCTTGAAACAAGGGTCACACGATACAACGATAATAAGTGGGAAAATTGTTTTTTTTATATGGTAAAATAATAGTATATGGGTATTATTGATATAAATTTTTAAAAAAAAAAACATATGCAAAATCGGTGTCTATAGGTAGAGAAAATTATTTCACACTTGAAAATAATTTTTTTTTTAAATTTAATTACATAAAATGCCAAAAATTGATTTAAAACTATAGAGTATGTATTATTAATTGCTTGGACATGTGTCGCGATTTGGTTGGTCCATTTGCAAAATGGGTGGAGCAAATTCAATTTGGAATTCACACCTTCCGAGTTTCTTCTTTTTCAACCTCTTTTTACGTGCCAAGGGACTTGCTTTTTTAGACCCTTATTTAGGAGACTTCCACCAAGGCCCTTACTACTTTATCAATTTCCTTTTTCTTTTTTTGCTTACTTGGCAGTTTTAAGGGCTTAAAGGCCCACCAATGTTCATGGCCTTAGGGGTACGAGGTGGAAATCTATGAAAATACAAAGGTACCATCCGGAAAAAAATTAAAGTGTGAGACACCAACCGGAATAACCTTAACTTCAGGGGCACCATCCGAAATTTTCCTTTAATTTATCAATACCTTCATCAATATGAACATATTTTTAGAAGATAAAAAGTTTTGATGAAATTGAAATAACACTTAGCATGGTCATACTAATTAAATAACTTTATCAATACGAAGAAGATAAAATATTTTGGGTAAATTGAAATAATACTTAGTCGTGTAAAGGTTATCAACTCATGGAATTCAAGTTTTGTTAATTTATTTTTCCCAATTATTTTAGATATGGGTATAATTTTGGAATAGTTTAATAATCACAGTCTTTTATGGAAGATTTATTGATTTTGCGGAGAAAGAAATAAAATTTTCCTATCTTGAAGGCATTGATATATTTATGAGATATATTTTTGAATTTTATACATATATAATTACGGATAGATTTTTATATTTTGACCTATATATATAGTTTAGATTTTATACTTTATTACATACACTAGCAAGGAGTAAGGAGTAAGGAGTAAGGAGAAATTAGCTTTTATACTAATAAGGTATAAATTCATTCAGATTTGATAAACCAGAAGTATGAAAGAAATTAATTAATTGAATAAACGGGTTTTAGTATCAAAATTATTCAAATAAAAAAAAAACCACACACAGTGCAGGTACTGAACTAGTTAGATAGTATATGGTTTCTATTTATTTTCATGGTGATTTTGATATTACATATAAATTTATCGTAAAATGTTACATATAAATTTGATAATTTGTAAGTACTAGAACAGTAGGAGACTTTTAATCACAAAGTTGTCTTTTGAAATATTGTTTATGTGAAATATATGATGGGTTGTTAAAGGACGCAAACACATGTCGGGTGATATTGATTTATTACTACTATCATTACGATTATAAGGTCGGGATCAACCATCAAACAAAAATGTTTAATCTATCCCATTATTTTTAGTCTTTTATAATTGATGTGGGAGGAACACTCCGTACCATCCTCTCAATATTTTGATGCACAATTTCGAGACCCATGCATGTAGGGTTGGATGAATTGTAAGGACTAAGGAGGGATAGGGAATTTAGGGATAATTTTTATACTCCCTTCAATCGTGAATATAGGATGTTTTAGCAAGTGATATGCATTTTAATAAAAACGCATTATTGATTTAAAATCATCTTTATGGTGGCTTTTTCCATAAATTTTATTATTTTTAAAATTCTCACTACTTCTACGAGTCTACAACCAATCAAAACTGTTTTAAAAAATTAAAAAAAAAACATGAAATCAATACAAATAGTTTTCCTAAAATATCTTATATTGTTGATAAAAATATTTTTCCTAAAACATCATATATTTATGATCGGATGGAGTATGTTAGATAGAATGAAATTTGATATAATATATGTAGAGCGAGGTGAAAAAATATTAAAATAAAAAATTTATTTTTAAAACTAATTTAAAAAAAAAAGTAAAATATATTTTATGAAATATAAAATCATTCAAATAAAAATTTAGGAATTGAATAAAAGTTATTGATAAAAACAAGAGGAAATTGTAGTAAATAACACAATTCCCAAACCTGTTTGCAAAACTAAACCCACCCTGACGGGCGTAAAATGATCGTTGGTTCTCGACAAAGATAATCCTGAACGCAAAATCTAATATAGCAATAAAGTACGGAGTCGAACCCACAGAGAGCACGTACGACTTATGTGTTTCCTTGAAAGCATAAATAACACGAGACGAGTTTTTTAAGCAGAAGTAAGCAACAACAATAGTGAAAGTAAAAGTAACCAAACAAGAGAAATGATGTTGTAGAACAATAGAGAGAAATTATGGTTTACTCACGACTTCGTAACAATGGTTTGATTTCACGATCCTTGGGCTTCTTCCTAGTTCTAAGGTTTCTAATTTATTATTCCTGGATTATATGGACACATAGACGAGCCGCACTATCATATCCCTTACACTCTTGCATAGGGGCGAATATCACAAATTCTCAAAAGCTCGGCATCTAAACAGTACCACCCCTGTATCATCGACTTTATCACCTAGTTGTCAACCCAGTTATCGCTTTCACTAAAAATGATATCACCTAGATGTCAATCTTCTTACACATTCAAGATTCCTGAACCGTTTCTACAAAAAGTGATGGATACTTATGGACTAAGTCCCTGCAAAGGATGAAGCCAAAATCCTAGCGCGATGCAATTTTATCAAGGTGACCAATCAAGACAAAATCAAGAACATAACAATAATAACACAAAGAAGATTGAAATAATCCAAATAGAAATGAACTAGAAATCAGCCCTCACGATCCATCAACCATGCCTTGAATACGTGAGTAAAACCAAAAACCCTAGAAAAACCGACCAAAATGGATGGAAATAAATCTCTAAAAGATAAACATAAATCTCTAAAGATAGAATTTAGAAGATTCTGTCCGGATTCGACCTCATCAGAATCGGGGGGGGGGGGGGGGAGGGGTGGTAGTGGCAAGCGCCGACCTTCAGGACTCTAAAGTCCTTTGTCATCCTCTTTGTGCTTTCATCTCCTCTCCATCTTCACTTGTTTTCACTTCCTTATATTCACAATAAAACTACTCTAAAACTACCTAGAATGCCTATCTATAATATGCGTTATGAAACTCCCCCACACTTAATCTTTGCTAGTTCTTGAACAAAATAAAACAAAGCAACAATCATTCATCCCAAAAATATATCCTTCATGCCTCCGCCTCATCAAAAGAAACATCAAAGCTCCAGTGAAAGCAAGAGCAAGGTGAACAAACATCATAGCATGTATATGAACGATCAAAGCAATAGGCATACATCCATCCAATCTTACAGGGAAAATGTGTATCACTTGCTCTCAATGTGTTTAGGCTTTAAGTACAAATCTCAACTCAATCTTATGTGCAAAAAGCTAAGTAGGCATTGACATAGAACCACCAAAATCACCACCGTGGATGTTGTGTCAACAAGTAACATCAAGAGGTCTTTTCCAAGGTTGTAATGGGGCCCGGTAGGGGTGGGTGTGGGACGAGACGGGACGAGACAGAGGTCGTCCGTGTCCTGTCCCATATAATTTTTGTGAGAAGGGATCGGGACAAGATTTACTCTTTTTTTTTTTTTAATATTCCCGCACGGGCCTTGTCTCTCCCATGATGTGATCGGGATGGGACGAGCCTTGTCCCTCAAATGAAATAAATGGTTGGTAGATTATTTTATTATTTTATACTCCCTCCGTTCGGCAAAGCTTGACGTTTTACTATTCACACACGCTTTTTTAGGAGCTAAAAACTATATAAAATATCTAGTTTTTTAAATAATTTTTTTAACAAATTCGTAGTTATTATTAATAAGTACAAACTTGTCAAATTTTTTATACAAAAATGAGTATTTTATATAGTTTTTATCATTCTAAAAAAGCGTGTGTGAATAGTAACCGACAAGTTTTGCCGAATGGAGAGAGTATTAAGATCAAATAATGATTTTACCCAATTATACTTGCCAAATGAAAGAAAACAACTAGACACAAAATGCACTAAAAGGAGCAGAAAGGCTCGGAAAGTCACATGCCTTATTCGTCTTGTTGGATCTCGAGAATCATACTTGTTTGATCCCAAATTATTTTCGCATGCCCTTTGATTGTAATGAGAATCAAACCCTTCAGATCTCAAATTATTTCCGCATCTCTTTGATTATAACGATATTTTGTCTTTGATGGTAACTGATAGATTACATATTATTCTACAGTAACGATGGTTAATGAGTTAGTTTGAAATTTCTTTTTCGTCTTCGACTCCATCGGGTTAAGGTAGCCCTTTGGATTTTTTTCTCATAGAGGTTGGAACCGCAATTTAGTATCGTGATTGGTATTCAATTGTAATTCAAAGAAACTGTTTTCAAAGTGGAAAAGATCAGGAGCCAGGAGGCAATCCACCAAAAAGGATAGAAGTAGAAGTGAAGTTGCCCTCTCACGAACTCCTGCAGATCTGTCACACCTATGCAAGGACAGAAAAACTCGACTAAACACCCACCAACTCTGACACCTCTTCCAAGAAAAGCGTCATTCCTCGAAATATCGGGCTTTCAGTGATCTTGATCTCAATCTATAATCGAGATCTCTCAAATATCTTATTCTGGGAATATTTCTTTGCTTGATTTGTAGAGATTTCCCCATCACGCTCTCCATTCACAACACCCAACGAATCAAGAGAGTAAGAAAAATCCATCTAAACGACTTAATTTGAGTGAGGTTCGAGTAGCATAAAGGCCCAAAAGCACGACATGCATCTCACCACTATCACTCCCATCTCGTCGACTTTTCACCTGGTTATCAACCCAACCATCATTTCCACTAAATGTGATAAATCCTAGATGCCAATCTTCCTACACCATCAAGATATCCGAATCATTCTTACAAGATGTGCCGGCTACTTAGGGATTAAGGCCCGCAAGCAGAGGTAGCTATAATCTTAGCGCGATGTGACTCTATCTGGGTAGCTAATCAAGATACAATAAACAACATTAGCAATGCAGCACAAGGAAGATTGAAATAAAAATAGAAAGAATTAGAAGTCTAAACTCCTGACTCAACCAACCATGTCTTGAATCGATGATGAAATTGAAGAGAGTTAGCAATTCATGAACTTACCAAAACTCTAATCTTCCGATCTTCAAATGTTTCATAGGAAAACCAAATACAAATGTATTGAAAGTGGTGAATTGTTTGTCGATGGATTTGTGTGTGTCTACTCGGCCTCCAAGGGGTTTTATATAGGCCTGAACAAAAAATCCTAGTTGGCCTAGAAAAGGATAGATGAAAATCTAGAAAGGACATATACTAATATTAAAACCAAAAGCAGGACAATCCTACGTGGCTTCATCAGAAGCTTCTATTCCAAATGACATTTGACCCTCCATGTCATCTAATTTGACTTAAAAAAAAACCACCAATCAAATTGAGGCACATCACACATTTACGTGGAGATAACCACCCTTTTGATATCTAGTCCCCCCCCCCCCCCCCCCCGTTTTATTTTTGGTAAGATTAATAGACAATTTTCTAGAATTGCCTACTCCACACCCCCTACACGCTCTCTTCTATTTTAGCCATAATTTTCTCTCCAACTCCTCCTCTTCCCATGAACTCTCATTTGCTCCACGGATCACAACCACGCCATGGAGATAGCAGCAAAGACCGTTGCCGTCCATGGAGGATAGGTCATTATAACGTTATCTACCGGAGAATAACGTCGTTGAATAGAGAACCACCAATATCTCCGGTGCGCGATCAATGGGTGAATGAAGTATGAAGGTCGTTATATGACCAAGCATATGCTGCTATTAGACATGTCAATCAGATCATTCGGGTCGGGTTCAGGTCGAGTCATTTCAGGTTTCGGGTAAAACGGGTTCCGGGTAAAACGGGTCTCGGGTAGATCGGGTTAACTCAAACTCGGGTTTGACCCGATTTCGAGTCAAATATGGTCAGTTTCGGGTTGGTCAATTTTTTTTTATTTTTTTAATGGAAAAATCGTATTTTGATGATTTTATGATAACTTCAAAATGTAAATTTAAAGATGTGATTGGTAAGTTATTCTTTTTAGGCTCTATACTTATTAGAAAATGTCATCTAAGCTCGAGCGCTTGTAATTATATACTACATCCAATCTAAAATATTTGATTTTACTATTACTAATTATTTTCAATAAAATTTAAAACTCTATAAAATATCAAAGTTTTAATTAAAATTTTAAAATTATTCCATACGGATTATTAATGAATAATGAGTATATAAATTTAATTAAAAAAAATTAATATTTTATAGAGTTATTTTATCTTTTAAAAAAACATGTTGAAAATATAAAAAATCAGATATTACCGATTGGAGGGAGTAATATACAATACAAATAAATATAAAAGTTAATTAAAAAGGAAGATTGAGTGTTGTAATTATAAAATGTAATAAAATGGAATTTCCATGAATAATTTTAATAATATATAATTATAAATTAATTAATTTTAATAATATATTAGTTACTAAACTTATCCTAATATGACTTTGAGATTTTCTTGGCTTTTTATTAATTAGTCAAAGTTTTTTTTTAACAAATCAGGTGGGTCAGCGGGTTGAAACCCATTTGACCCAGAAAAATATCGGTTTTTCGGGTTCGGGTCAAAAAAATTTCCGAGTCAAAATTTTCGGGTCTTGACCAAAAAAATTCCGGGCGGTCAGGTAGGGCTTTCGGGCCGGGTTTCGTTTTCACAGGTATAGCAGCTATCCATAGCCAAAAGCCTTTAGAAATACGCCCGCTTCAACCACGCTGGTACGCGTTAGAATGTCGCGTGTTCTAGCACCCCAAATAGTAATATTTATACTTTCAACTAATTGCGAGTATTAGCAGTAAGTATAGGTCGATCACATAGAGAGTGCGTGCGACTTTGGCTAGACATAGTATGTAAGCAAGCAAATCGTAATAAGGCAATAGTAATAAGAGGGAAAAGAGCAATATTAGCAATGATTGCAATTAAGAGAGAATAATATGATGAGAATATAGCTTTACTTATAATCGCAACACTGGTAATTTCACGATCATTGGGTTGTTTGGTTATGCTTGGCTGTCTTAGTGTCGGTTAGTGTCGGTTCGAGAAGCAATAAGTCCCTAATCACATGAGCATATAATTCATGTAATTTCCGCATATTCGACTTGTCACCTGGTTGTCAAGCCAATTGTCACTTCCGCTAAGAATAACATTTAATTACCTGTCATTACTCCTTCACATGCACGATTCCTAACCTAATCATTAAGATATGTTTGGTACTTTATAGGATTAAGGCCCACAATAGCGGATTTAGCTATAATCACTTAGCACGTTGTTTATCTATCCTAATGGCCAGCTAAGACGAATAAACAGCATAAACATGTAAAGAATAAGAGTAATGAATAACCAAACATGCATAAACCAAATATAAACTATAAAATAGTATTCAAACAACCCTTACATGTCTTTAAACAAAGTATTTAAATATAAGAAAAACTATATAAAAGGTTTATAGCCGAGCATGGCTTACCGAAATGATGAAAGGGAAAGAGAAATATGTGTGAGATGTTATGAAATGGCTGAGAAGAGAGCTATATTTATAGTGCTATGAAACCTTAGGAGTCGGCAATAGTAGGATAGAAGCAACGCTGAATGGGCCGATTCGGCTGAAAAGAATTTGTTGAGATACGGGATCAGCGGGCGTCGATGGTCAGCGGCGGGTGCTGAAGGTCTTCCACAGGTGCTGAAGGATCGGCAAGCGCCGTTGGGGTGTTGGGAGCGCCGCCTCTGCAGAAGCCGTATTCCTTCCTTTTCTCTTGTCATGGCTTCTCCGCTTCTTCTCTTGCATGTCTTCTACCTTGACTCTTTTAAGCTTCTATGGCTTTAAATTGTAGCTTTTCTCTTCTTTTTTTAGCTTGGTTTCGAGAATCTGCACAAAATAAACATAAAACGCGTAGATTCTGAACTTTCCAACTTAGAGACAATGAATGCACTTTATGCTAAAAACATGTCTAAATGCAACCTAAATGACTTAAGAATGACTCAAAATGCCTATACAAATCATGCATTATCACACGCCATTGAGGTTTCCTTCTACTAATTAACCTTAAATCCCTAAATTGTGCTTATTTGATTTCAATTTACTCAATTCCACAAACACCTCCCATCTAGTTCAACCATACGAAATTGGAATGATTTCCCCCATTTTGGTGTTGCCGCTGGCGGTTGTATTGGTTTTTGCGGCGGTGGTGGCATTATAGGTGTGTTGGAGAGTGATATGGTGTGTAACGGCCTGGGATTATGATTCCCGAGTTATGTTTCGATGGATGAAACCCCTCGTTGGGATCTTGTGCCCCAAGTACAGGTTGAAGGTTTGAAATCGAAGATGTGTAGTTTAAAGTGGGATTTCGCACCCAAATCCGGAAGGTCCGTTGGAGACCCCGGGGTAAACCCCTGTACCTGACCTAAGTCTACAACGCAGAAAATCCTTTATCATGCAAAGGGCATAAGTTCTGAAAACGATACAACGGGCTCCACGGCAGAGCCGGGTCAAAACAGAGTATAAGTAGGGAGAAATCCCAAAAGTATAAATTTGGTGAAGTCAGGGTTCAACACTCACTCTCCGCCATATGAGTGGACCCCGTCATAACAACACGAAATCAAGCAGTGAAACTGTTGTGAGCCTAATTCGCCATGTTTTACACTTACTTTTATATCGATTTCTGCGTGCATTTCATGCATTTGGGCTAGAATAGTACAGATTCTATGTAGTTTACACTTATTTGCCAAATTATGGAATCTACACTAGTTTCTGTTTGATTTTGCAGAAATCGTGTCATTTTACAGCAATTCAGAGAAAGGAAAAAACCGCCAAAGAGGTCGATATCGACTAGAGTAGATCGATATCGAGTGGATCACATCGAGTGGAAATGTCAAAAATCGACCAGAGAATGGGAGCAAAATAGGAGAGGTCAATATCGACCTATGTTGGTCGATATCGAGTCAAGGCAGGTCGATTTCCACCTAGAGGCCTAGATCGAGTGAAGAAGCGAAGACAGGTCTATATCGACCTATGTTGGTCGATATCGACCAAAGATCAAGTCGATATCCATTCCAGAGTCAATATCGAGCGAGCAGAAGACGAAGCCGAGCAGACAACTCGATATCGACCAACATTTGTCAATATCGACCAATCCCCAGAGACAATTTTGAGTCGATTTCGAGTTCGAATGCTGAGATGGCTCTCTTCAACATGAAGAAAGAGATATTCTATCTATTCAAGAGAAGATTTATCAAGTCCAAGAGAGATCTATCCACTTTAGATATAGTTTCCTTTGTGGATTTATTTCTTTTATTTCCAAACTTTATCTTATGCCTTTAGATAGAGAGATTTAGATATAGATAGATAGTTCTTTCCTAGATTAGCGGGGAATGAACACTATAAATAAAGCCTTAGGGGCTGAGTTTTATTCATTCAATTTCAATTCAATTCTAGTTCCAATTAGTCATATATATAGAGAGGGAGAGAGTAGAGAGAGAAGCTTGTGGCCGAGTGGAGTTGTGAAGCAAGAGCGGAATTGGCTTGGTTCGGTTGTAAGTTTTACTTTATTTCATTAATGCAATTTACTTCCCTTTTGATTGATGAGTTTTTTTATAATGAAGAGCGAGTAGTCACCCAACTTCTAGGGTCGGGGTGAGCCCGACGTTAGCCATGTAAGGTGATGCACTAAAGGTAAAATCTTTAGATGCGATTTCGTCTTCTATCCCTATGAGCATGATTCTTTTGCAAAATTTGAAGGTGATCCTTATTTGTATTATTGAAGCGAAAGTGATCTTAATACAACTTGGATTAATTATGTGAAAAAGGGTTAGTAACAATTAGGGTTTATGCGAAAGCCTCTATCTTCCTATTTGTTAATAACGAGAGTTATTTGATGAAAATCATGATCTTTTATGCCTTTGTGTGTTATTTTATATGGTTATCGTTGTAGTATTGAAACCCTGATCTTGGAAGTCTTTAGTTTATTGATTTATTTCATCAGTTTCGAGTTCTTTCTTGCGAAAAGTTACGATTTTTGGTTTCTGTGTACTCGACATCGAAAATAGTTGGTCGACATCGGATAAGTTGGTCGATATCGAGTGGTTAGGTCGATATCGACCAGTTTTATTTCTGTTCGTTTCTGCTTCTGCTGTTTCTGTTTTACAGTTTCTATCGACGTAGTGGTCGATATCAACTAGATATGTCGATATCGAGTGCTCTCCTGGTCGAAATCGTCTTGAGATCTGGAACTGAAAAGGCGGGCGCTGACACGCTTCCTCGTGGATACGATCCTGACTACCTTCTACTACAACGGGAGGGAGTCTTGTATTTATTTGCTGAGACAGGGAGTCATTTTGATTTCATATTTTATTTATATTTCATACTTGACACATCCTCCTGCAACAACAGAAACAGAGGAAAGAAAAGGCGGAACTCACCGATGGATTTCGCGACTTCGGAGCTCTCGATCGGAGTCTCGGGCGTCGTCGAAGGCTCTCGATGGCTCGTCGGACATGTGTGAGCGTGATGGTGAAGTTAGAGGTTGGTTTCGATTGAAGACGGAGGAGAAACGCTTACCGAAATGCGGCTCGCGCTCAAACAGGGGATATAATGGAATGAAGGTGTAGTGGCTCTCGTGGCGGCTCCGCTGGTGGCTCCGAGGAGGTGTCGAAGGTGCTGCCGTGGTTGATGCGCTCTCGAGGAAGAAGGAGGACGGGTGGCGATGGAGCTCGGTGATTGAGATGGTACGAAGGAGCGATGGTGGTGATGGTGTGTGATGGCTTGAAGACGAGACGGTGATAGGGATGGTGATTGTGAGGAGGTGATGGTGACGATGAGTAATGGTGATGAATGATCGTGAGGGTGATGGGGTAAGGGGTGGGTAGAATTTGAAGGGTATGGTGAGGTGAGGGAGTAGGTGAAGATTGAGTGTGGAAATGGGTAAACAAATACCCGAAAATAAATCACGAATACGCGAATTTCGAATCCCAAAATTAGTTCTCGAATGTTAGTTTCCCCGACTCTCGTTTTCTCGATCAATTAGAATTTTAAAACAAATGAGGATATCACCATCCAATAATTATTTTGAATTTTTGAGGTAAAACGACGGAAATTATTCGTGAAATTTTATATTTCGGCAGAATCTGCTAAATGAGTTTTAAATTCAGTTTAAGTTCATTTTTAATTTCGTTTTTCTGAAAATTTAAAATTTGAAATTCCGAGCCTTTGCAGGGTGGGTGTAGTTGCAGCCGAAGATGTTGCAGATGAACCTTCGAAAGCAGGGCCGCTTCGTCAACCCTTATAGGTCGTTGTACGACGACATGGGAGATTTCTCCAGATTTCGCAAGGATACACGCTTCAATCCCTGCTCCTCCTTCACCAACGCCATCCTCCATCGAGTTTTCCTTCTTCTAATTAACCTTAAATCCTTAAACTGCGTTTCTATGGTTGCAATTTACTAAATTTCTTTTATTATTATTTAAGTTTTTTTAATTCTAGGGTTTCAGTCAATGCTCTGGTAGTTCGGTACCATCAACCATTAATTCAATTAGACATTGAAGAAGAAGGTACTAATGTCATTGCCTCTGATATGTGTAGAGTTTGTTTAAAATTTTGGTTCTTTGGTTGTTAGTGATTGAATCTGTGCATAATAAGAAATTATGTGGAATTGGTTTTTTTTTTTTTTGTTAAATGTGAAAATTAGGGAATCTGAAATTTTGTTACCATGTGAATTTAGGGGTCTGAAATTTGAGGGGTTTCAATTTGGGTTTTACGGTTGTTATTGAATGAAATTTGTGTCGAGTTTGTTTAGAATTTTGGTTTAATTCTTTGGTTGTTAGTGGTTGAATTTGTTCAAAATCTGAAATTTTCCTCCCTGCTGTCGGGACATTGAAATCGAATAGAAATAGAAGATTAAGAGCTTCACTAATTAGCACAACTCGTAGGATTTAGTATTTAAGTTTGATTGATAATTCAAAATTACATTAACATCAAGTAGGGCTTCTTAGTACTCGTTTTATGTGTTGGAGACAATTGATTCCTTTCCTCATTCTTCAATTATGTTATAATGGTGGCCTCCAATTTTTCTCTCCGGCCCTTTTCTTGCTCTTTTTAGGGTTCCTATTTTTTAGGAAGGTATTTTGTTGAATTTTTTTTTGGTTGTAATCTTGGTTAAATTCCAAAGCAGGGTAAATCATTGAAAACTTTGGGTAATTTTGTACTTCTTCTTTAACCACCTTGATACTATCGCTTTATGTATTGAAAACTTTGGACAATTAATCCCTTTCCTCATACTTCAAGTATGTTATATATGATGCCTTACACCAGTCATCGTGTGTGTTTGAGAGAGTTCTTTATTTACGCATTTTCCATTAATCACTTTTTGAGTTTGGTGTATCAATATTAGCTTAGTATGGATGTTTTTATTTTCTCCCCCTATCATGACCTCTTAGCTCTTGTAGCTTAAATTTACATAAGCAATCATATGTCTGTTAATTAATCTATGTCCAATTATTGCAATTTGGAAAGTATGTGGACAACTCAAATGTGAGGTGGAGTTGCACTTGCAGCAGAAGCAAGATCCCAAGAAAGAATATACGTTGACTACGCGTAGACGTGGAAAAGTATCTCTTAAGATGAATAATAACAACAGGTTAGAAGTGAAGAGATGGTTAACGTGACTATGTGAGGATACAAAAGTCTTATAATGTAAACTACAAGTTTCCATACACATATTTAATAGTTCAAACCTTCTCTTTCCCTCTTATCTCTGCCTTAATTTTATATTGGGTGAATTACATTTTTGGTCCCTAACCTTTACCACTTGTTTCACTTTAGTTCCTAATCTTTGAAACGTTTCAAATTAGTCCTTAACATTTCTATTTCGTTTCATTTTAGTCCCTAACCTTTCAAAGGTTGTAAAATAGTCCCTAAGCTTATATTTGTTATTCTTTTTAGTTCCTGATATTAAAATATTATTTGAAATAATTATAAAAAAATCACCCTAAAGTTATCATAATGTATATAAATGAGTAAATTACTCATATAAAGTTATCATAATGTATACAAATGAGTAAATTACCCATATAAAGAATAATTATAAAACAAATATCCAACTTTATGATTTTTTTTTTAAAAGATCTCTTTTATTATTCAAATTCATTATTTTAATCGATTAATATTTAATATACATATATTGGATCTATGTATTGGGAAATAAGAAAAAAAAATACCCCACAATATCTCATAGTTAGTCACAAGATCTATAAATTTTATGAGAGCTTTTTTGGAAAAAGAAATTATGGATAATTTTATATAATATGCTCTTATATGATAAATAGTAAAATAGTTCGAGTATTTTTCAAAATTAAAATTATAGAGTTAGATAATTTTATATAATTTTCTTTGTATGAATGATTTTATTTAAATTATGATAACTTTAGGGTGGTTTTTTTATAATTATTTCAAATAAAATTTTAATATTAGGGACTAAAACGAATAAAAAAAATGTAAAGTTAGGGACTATTTTACAACATTTGAAAGGTTAGGGACTAAAATGAAATGGAATAGAAAGGTCAAGGACTATTTTGAAACGTTTCAAAGGTTGAGGACTAAAGTGAAACAAGTGGTAAAGGTTAGGGACCAAAAATGTAATTCACCCTTTTATATTTAAGCTATTGAAAACTCAAAATGCAATGTGCAAAACAATTTTTGCCGCACATGGACACTTAAGTTGGTAAGTTTCGCCGAACTTCTCATCATAATCATTTAATGGGTATAAACCTATATGCTTCTATGAAATCAAATTCACTGTAATTATTGTGCAATTATTTTTGTTCTAAAATTAGCACATTTTATAAGTTCGGATATTTTAATTCAGGCAATTTCCAATTGTTGTACCTTTTAGATTGTGGCATAACTAACAGAGTTTTGTTCATATACGACATAATTTTTCTATCTTAATTCAACTTGCAATGGACCAACCTCTCATCTCAACATGTATAAAATGTGATGTCATCATCATCCATTCCTCATCCATCCTCTTGGATTTATTGTGCTTCAGATGCATATAACAAATCAAGATATCCCTTTCTTTTAAAAGCAGTTTAGACCCTGTTAAACTTGGCATGAATGAAATTGTCAAACCTGAAAGTTTATCGTTTTTCTTGCAACCTTCAAAGCATGTATTGTACTTCAGGATTTGTCAAAAAGGATTGATTAATTGGTCTATTTGCATTCAATCCTATGTTTTAGGGAAGTAAATTTGCTAATTGTTGGGAATATGTACGTCTTTCACCATATGACATGAGAGTAAGATGTCAACCTTGACTTTATGAAAGCATAAATAGTTAATTTGGTTTAAGGTGTGGTAAAAACTAAGATAATGCTAGCTTTGCCTTATTTTTCTAATCTTCCCAATTAAACCTTGGCAGGAGGCTCACTCTAGACCCTTCATTTCCTCCCTTAGGGAAGCAGTGATTGTAGCACTAGAAGTGTTGATCACTATGATGGCCAAGGGTTATGATTTAAGAAAAGACGCATGGTCGCCTTTGACGAGTCCCATCAAGTTTTCTAGGCGGATTAGAAATTGGCAAATCTCAACAATATAATCGACATCGCTGACAATCTTTATTTTGGAATGGAAGTCATCAAGTTAGTGGACCAAAAGTATCATGTGTCTCGGATGACTAGATCAGCTACCTCTTAAACCTAGAGGACTGCAGTGGCTACAACCAATAGTGTGGTGAACAATAGCTACTTCTTAAAAGGTGCTCTTTCGGTTTTGGGTGTGTGCTCAACTGAACATCCAAAGCAACATCCAATTAGGTACCCGCGGCAATGGGAATTAAGGATGTCATTTCATCGAAGATAGGTGTGTATAGCTTTAAACTTCAATTTATGTTATCAGGGTTTTATTATAGAGGAGTCATATGGATTGTGAAATCTGTGTAAATGGAAGGTGTAATAACGAATGACGAATACAGGTTGTTATGCAAATTTAGTGTTTGTATATGTCATTATATCCATGCAAAACATCCGAACATGGCAAGGTATATATATTGAATATTTCTTCTATCTTCATGTTCACGCTCTTGACGAATTCAATATAAAAATATATTCAGACAAGTTGAATATTTCTTCTATCTCTATATTATTTTTCCATGATCTCTTTAGATTTCATTTCACTATAAAAATATCTTTAGATGATCAAATTTATTTCTAAATAATTCCTTATAAATATATCATTTTTACTTTTTACAAAAATATACACAATCATTAATATAGTTCCGATATATTTTTTAGTACTAATAACTAGCGTTATATAATCTATTGTCGTAATTATAAATAATAACAAACTTTACACTTCAAAATTAAAAGGGTTAATTGCACTAAATATCATGACCTTTGTAGATAGTTGCGCTTAATATCCCAACCTTGTAAGATTTCGCGAAATATCATGAACTTTGTTGTTAGTTGCGCTCTCTACCCTGGATGAGTTTCTTAATTTAATAAAATCACTAACATAATATGAAAAATACACAAAAACACCAATATTTTTCAAAAAACAATTAACCCCCCATTTTAATCAAAATAAAAAAAGGAAATTTATGTTATACATATAAAAATGCGTGCTCTAAAAGAAATTAAATAAGATCAATTACTTAAAAATAAATTTATGTCTTATCATATCTTCTTTTCCTTAAAATTAAATTTGATAAACCCATTGTTTTAATTTACGTATGATTAATATGAAAGTACCATATGATATGCCCAATTAATCAAGTTTCCATGAGTAGATACCCGTTTTTTCTATTTTTAATTTATGTTTATCATATCTTTATTAATTATAAATAGTTATCATATATTTTAATATTTATTTAAAAAAAATATATTTTATTTTATTTTAAAAAAAATATTATATTTCATCTATGTATAGTTAGCATTTTTTATAGAATCTTTTTTTAATGCTATGGAATTTATATGAAAAATAATTTAAGGTTCAATCAGAAGATAACACATAAGATGTTATGTATTAGTTTTAGCATATATAAAATAATATGGACCAAAACACACACACACATAGGGCCATTTGCAAAACTAACCCAAAAAACCGGTTGGGTTGCACCCCCTATCCCCTATCCATATTAATTGCAAAAAGTTAAACCTAACCCTTCAAAAATTGCATCACAACCGGTTACAATTGAAGGAGAGACAGGTTGCAGTTATGGAGGAGAGAGAGTGAGACGTGCGGGGGGAGTTAATTGACAGATTTTTAAAAAACATGTCAACTCAACTGTCGACAGTTGCTCCATCTCTCTCTCTTTCCCTCTCTCTCTCTCTCTCTCTCAGAAAATAAAAAACGGAAAGAAGAAGAGAAAGGAGTTCGAAGAAGAACAAGAGCAAGTCTGCAGAGGAGAAGAAGAGGCGGACATCAAACAGGCCACACACCCCAAAAATGGATATATTGGTTGTAGTTAGATGGGGAAATTGGGGGAAGGGGGGGGGGGGGGATTTGCGAAATTGGAGGAATTGCGGATTTTGGGGGAATTGGGGAAATTGGGGAACGGCTATATGGAATAAGAAATACCAGGAGTAGGGCGACTTGGATATGTTTAATCTTGCGATACCTTTGAACATTTAATGGATTTGCCGACACTTTGATTTATGTCATGTTTGTAGTAGTCAGATGTCATGTTTATAACTCAACATGTCATGTTTGTAGTAGTTAGGTGAGGTATGGTTTACGTAGTGTTGATCAACGGAATTTCGTATTGTCGGTGCGCGATCGATTGACATTTTCACCCTATTGTGCAGGCCATTTATGCCGCAGAATTGGAGAGAGAAAGAAAAGCAACATGACATTTATTGTCAATCACTATCACCCATCTAAAACCCTTTCTCTCTGTGCCTCTCTCCACCTCTCTCCATTGAAGAGCTTTTTTATTCTTTGATTTTTGTCTCCTATCTCTCTACCTTCAAGGGTGACGGGATCTCCATGGGAGCTCGAATTCGGCCTGCGCCGCTGATGTGAATCGTCGCCCGAGCACCGCTTTGGTGTCTTCGTCCTTCACCTTCATTGTGATGGTTTCCATGTCAATTCGAGGCGAGTGATGGCTGGATTTGGAGTAGAGGAGGTGAAATCGAAGTGGAGGAGCCCTCGCAGAGGCTTGATGAACCGCTTTGTTTTTTTTTTATTGATGAATGAACAATATATCAACTTTTCACTCTATGGTTTATCACTGGATACCCTTTGGTACTCTACTGGACACCCAATGATTTCCTACTGGACACCCTATGGTTATTTCCTGTCTTGCGTGTTGTTTAATGTTTTCCTGGTTCTAGTGTGGCCCTCCCCTTTAAACTCAGGCGGTAAAAAGAGAGAGGAAAGAGGGTATAAGACAGAGACAAAGATAGAGGGGGAAAGAGTGACGATAAGGGGGAATTAATATAATTTGAATTAAATCTTAAGTTTCAGAGAAAAACCATCGAACCATTAATATAATTTGAATTAAATCTTAAGTTTAAGAGAAAAACCATCGAAGGAGAAGCAAGTGATCGAGCTGAGGTTTATTTGCAGTTTGACGTGTAAGCAGTTAGTTTTAACTGGACACCAAAAGCAAAACGACATGCCACCTATTGAAACCGATTGGACAAGAGTTATCGGAGAAACAGATTCAACATCGATTTCGGATAGAAAATGGGTAAGTTTGCTTTCGATAAAAAAAATCAGAGAGAGATCGAGAGAGCAAGAGAAAGTCTGCAGAGGAGAAAGAGAGAGAGAGAGAGAGAGAGAGAGAGAGAGAGAGAGAGATTAGCGAGGATATGACAGAGAGAGAGAGAAAAGTAAAAGAAAGTCTGCAGTGGAGAGAGAAAGCTTGTAGAGGAGAGAGAGTGTGTGTGTGAAAAAGTAAAGTAAAGTTGCAGAGGAGAGAGAGAGAGAAATAAGTGAGGATAGGGCAGAGAGAGATGGAAGAGTCCTCTCTCCTCTGCAACTTTACTGTTGCTATTTCACTTCGAAGAAGAAGCAATTGGGTGGGGGTTTATTTGCAGGTTGACATGTAAGCAATTAGTTTTAACTGGACACCCAAAGCAAAACGACATGACACATATTGGAATCGACTGGACATGAGTTATTTGAGAAACAGATTCACCATCGACTTCAGATGGAAAATGGGTAAATTTGCTTCAGATTTGAGGGAGACACCTCTCGCATAACCTTTATCGAAAGCAAACTTGCCCATTTTCTATCCGAAGTTGATGGAGAATATGTTTATCCGATAAATTTTATCCAGTCGATTCTAATATGTGTCATGTCATTTTGCTTTGAGTGTCCAGTTAAAACTAGTTGTTGACACGTCAACCTACAAATAAACCCCCGCCCAATTGCTTCTTCGAAGTGAAAAAGTAACAGTATCTTTTTATGCCGCCTCACTGACACTCTATTGATCTCTCTCTCCTCTCATACTTCACTTTTTTTTCACCTCTCTCTCTCTCTCTCTCTCTCTCTCTCTCTCTCCCTCCCTCCCTCTCCCTCCAATCCTCTCTCAATTGCTTTCTCTCTCTCTCCGCCTCTCTCCTCTACAAATGAGACTTGCTTTCCCTCCCTCTGTCTCTCTCACACACACATTTTTCTGCCTCCCAATCTAACGCTGCCAGGTGTCACACATTAGAAGGTTGCACCCCCCCTCCCTTACCTGCTACCGACTCCAAGGGTTTCCCAATTATCCGGTTTCACCCAATTATAAACCGGGTTGGGTTAACCTTGCAATACTTTCGGTTTTTTGGGTTACTTTGTGCATTTCCCTCCACACACATATATATAAATAGAGAGAGAGAGAGAGAGTAAATGTACAAATCCACATTTATTGATAGGTATATATATAAATTTAGATTTTTTACAACATATTTTATTAAGAAAAATAATTCAAATTAATTATTTTCAATAATTATATTAATTATTTAAAGGAGTAAATTTGCTATTTTTCTGTTTTAAATATATTAAGGGTACATTGAAAATATTTTATGAATATGGGTGATTTTGTGTAATTTTTCCATCATTTGTGTAATTTTTAAATTTGATAAACTTAACTAGGGTAGAGAGCGCAACTAATACCAAATGTTAGGATATTTCGCGAAATCTTACAAGGTCGGGATATTAAGCGCAACTATCCATAAAGGTTGGGATATTTAGCGCAATTAACCCAAATTAAAATAATCCATTTCAAAATTTAATAAAATACTCATGGCCCTAACATCTATCATACATTTAGTAATTCCATACATTCTTAGAATTCTTAGAAAATTATACATAAGGCATGAGTCTTACGCTAGATATTCTTATCCAATAAACGTGTCACCTCATGATTCTATATTTTCATTATCCTCTTTATTATATTATTAATGGCGGCCTTGATAAATTTTATCATATAAATATGTTATGATAATTGGGAAAAATACTTCAAATTGCTCTTCCTTTTTTTTTTTTTAAAAAGAAAATTAAAATGAATTATGCATGATCAATAGTCCACCCTTTTGGATAACAAATAGAGATTGTATGACCCAAGAAGATAAATCTATCTTCTACATTGTTCACTTCCTAAACACGTGGTGAATATGGGTTGCCTGGAAATGACAAAGGCCCATCAAGGAGTCATAAATAACCATTTCAACTTCTCAAGGGCCCTTCCATATAGAACCTTTTGATCCTGTTCTATTCCAATAACCATTTTTATGTGACAGTTAAAAATTGTAATAATTACGTTATTTTCTCCTCGTCTAAATTTATTCAACATTTCCTGTTTGTTTTCTATTTATAATGTTGTTTGAAGTGTGCTCACTGCTGTGTTGGATTGAAGTTGATGCTACTTTGGTTGGATATTCGACATTCGATAAAGATTCAACCCTTTCATTTTCAAGGAAGAGAAATATAGCATGAAGATGGGATATGAAACATTTCATATATTCTTATAAAATTACATCGATGGTATAAAAAAATATTTCAACCCGTGCCTAAGACACGAGCCTTACACTAGTAGAGTTTTATCTCAAATGGATAAACTAAAACCTAAATAGATAAAATGTAATCTAAATATATAAAACAACATCTAGATGGATTGAATATTTAAGATTTGATCATGAAGAACCGACCCTTAAAGGATAAGAACAAGGTCCAAAGATAGGATTTCGGAAGATTTGGTCCGGATTTGACTTTTGCAAGATCGGCAGGCGCCGCTAAAGATCGATGGGCGCTGATTTCTCATGAGAGCATGGCGACATAGAGCTCGTCGAGATCTTTTTAACGCATGATCATAATATTCAATCGGACATCCGAGGCCTCCGAAAACTGCATTTTAAGTCTTGCCTTAGCCTCATCATCTTCCGCCTTTCCATGATTGCTCTGCGATCCTAGAAATTAACACTTAAATTGTGTAGATTCCAAATTCGACCACCAAACTGACAGAATATGGAATTAACACTAACACATGCGATATTTACACTAAAACTAAGCTAAGACTACTTAAGAATGCCTATATAAAACACGCGTTATCAGATAGACAATATAGATGATGATGATGCCTAAAATTGCAAGGCCAAAGGTTATCACTTTTTGCCGTTTTCCTTTTCCACTATTGGTGACTTAGAGGGCGATGCTATGGGGCTTCTGAAGCGGGTGTGTGGGGTCGCTAATGGGGTACTTGGATATAGTAGAGGCTTTTGTCACACTTTGACTAGGATTGCGTTTAGTATTCAAAAGGAATGCGGAGCTCAGCTTGTTAGCCGACTCCGATCTAATTCCATGTAGATACTTTTATTATAATAAAATTTTATTTTAAAAAAATAATAATAATTTTTTCCTTTATTTGAAACCAATTTTTTTTTGTCTTCCCGCTTCTCTTGACAAATTCTCACGACATAAGCATATATGCAGAACCTAATCAAACCATTTCGATAAACCAACTAACTAAATAAATTTTACATTTCCTCCATTCTTCTCGCAATTAGTTACATGACTCATCCCTCTCTCTCCCACCCTAAGTTTTTCCATCTTTCTTCCTTTTCTTTGAATTCTATATCCTCTTGTTCATTGTAATTTTCAAATGCAGTTCTCATACAAATTAATTGGAATTGTATCTTCCTAGCTAGTTGATTATATTGTTGGCTTCTGTTATATCTGTTGTAAAATAAGGAGTTGGCTACGAATTCTTGAATGGTGCAGCCACCATTTTTCGAAGAGAGACAAAGACAAGCAAATAAAGATTGGATTGCTCTTATCCTTTAAAGGAGAAGACATCATTAGCCTAAAAAAACCAATGGAATTAAGGGGGAGAGGCTGAGCTATTTCAGTATTCAGAAATTTTCACCTATTTCTGTGTCTTGTTTGTTGAAAGCAAAACTCATAAGGGATAAATTTGTGGTAGATGAAATGAAAAGGAGGAAATCAGAAGGATTTGACAATAAATCTAAACCATTTTTTCGCAAAAATGAGACACTTCAACAATTGCACATCCCCTTTCATTTTTGTCATGATTTTATTTTTTGTTTGGAGCTTGGATTGCCAAAATACAATGGCTAGGGTTTTTTATGAGAATGGAGTGAAGGGATCTCCCTCATATACGAATGGTGTTGGAAAAAAAAACAATATGGTACAATTTTGAGCTTCTCATTGCCATTTTTTTTTGTTTATCTTCACTTTATTTGTTCCCCCTCCCCCCTTTCTTTATTACCATTTTAGCTATAGATTATAGATATATATGCACACATATTGTACATTAATGCAATTTAATGTTTGAATGTGCTAATGTTTATAACAGGCAAAGTATATCAAGAAATGGTGTCAAAACGAATCAAGGGAAAGTCAAAAATCCATGAAAGATTATGAGAATCATGATGATTTGAATTATGAATTATCTTCATATTCACGATCATCGGAAAAGGAAACACAATATCTAGAAGCTAGATTGTTAGTTCAGGATAAAAGGAGCCAAGCAAATCAAATTATGTCAATGGTTGCAACTGCCGGAGGTTCATTGTTCATTCTTATCGTTGTCTTAATGTTTTGTTCAAAAAAACCTGAAGAGCAAGAAGAAATTGAAGATCAACATGATGAAATGATTGGTCTCACTCAAAGCCCAAGTGAAAAAATTGGTACACCATTATCAATTTTTTCCTTTCAATTAATTTCTTCTTACATATGTTATAGATATCAAGGTTGGTGTAGCTTGTAATAAAAAGACCTTAAAAGTTATTTATTGACATGTTTTTATGCCACAAATGACTTTATAAGTGACTTATTAGTGAAAAAGCATTTGACTCAAATTTCTAAACTCACTATTGTTTTTTTTTCCAATCTCTAGAGAATTCCGATGACAAAGACTTAGGAAAATGTGGTCCTTCATTCCACATTTCCTCTATTAAACAAGATAATGTGACTCTAGATAAGCAAGATGTTCAAGAGGGGTCTAAAGATTCAAATGAAACACCGATAACCGCTCTTGTTCTTACTCATCCTCCTTCTCGAGGACCAGCCGCACCACCACCTCCTATAGATGGTAAAGGTCCACCACCACCAGCACCACCTCTTAAAGGTGGTAAAGGTCCACCACCACCTCCAAACCCCGGTAATCCAGGGAAGCGTGCTTTTGGTAAAGCAAATGAAGGCACTTCTCAAGATGCTCATAGAACAAAATTAAAACCATTCTTTTGGGATAAAGTGCTTGCTAGCCCTGAACAATCAATGGTGTGGGATGAGATTAGGGCAGGTTCCTTTCAGTAAGATTGCCATTATTGCTCGACTTTCATATGGTTTCAATAGTTTTTTTTAATGAAGCGAACTAAACTATTTGCTTTATGGACAGGTTTAATGAGGATATGATTGAGTCATTATTTGGGTATAACCCAGATGAGAAAAAGATAAATGATCGTAGAGGAAAAAAAGTTGATTCTTCAACTACTTTTATACATATTATTGACTCTAAAAAGGCACAAAATTTATCAATTCTTCTAAAAGCACTCAATGTGACTACAGAAGAAGTTGTTGATGCTCTTCTTGAAGGCAAGTATACCTATTGCCTAAACTCTCTTACTATCGACATATAACTAAACTTTTTTGTTTGTAGGATACATTTTCTTTGACTTATCTACTTTTGAAACTTTAAATTTGTATTGAGCATGTAATTTCACTAAAACTTGGTACTTTAGAAAATTTGTTTTTGGTGTTTCTTTTGCCATGATGATTCCTTTTTCTAATCACTTTTATGACATTTTTGTTTTAGTCTTAGTAATTGATGTAAAAATTATCTTTTAATTAGACCAGGTCAAGAACTTCCAGGAGAGTTATTACAAACACTAATAAGAATGGCACCAACATCAGAAGAAGAACTCAAACTTCGACTCTATAGCGGCGATCTATCTCAAATTGGTCCTGCTGAGAGATTCTTGAAAGTATTGGTTGATATTCCATTTGCTTTTAAAAGAATGGAATGCTTATTGTTCATGATGTCCCTTAAGGAAGAAGCTTCTGGATTGAAAGAGTCATTTAGTACTCTTGAGGTAAACAACTGAAATCTTATAACAAGTGTACCACCCTTAGATTATTGATTGTTTTATAATTGGTGAGATTTGAATGCTAGGCGGCTTGTGTTACATTGAAAAGCAGCAGACTATTCCTAAAAATCTTAGAGGCAGTGTTGAAGACCGGTAATCGTATGAATGCTGGAACATATCGTGGTTCTGCACAAGCATTCAAACTCGACACTCTTTTGAAGCTCGCTGATGTTAAAGCGACAGATGGAAAAACAAACCTTTTACAGTTTGTAATTCAAGAAATTGTTCGCACTGAAGGCATTAAAGTTGGTCGTGCTGCATTAGTGAAATATAGTACCTCTAACACAGAGTCCGATGGTTTTCTTGAGGATTCTACAACTAGTCCATTGGAAAATTGTCGTGTCCTTGGTCTCCAAGTGGTAATAAGTTTAAGTACTGATCTCGAGGTCATAAAAAAAGCAGCAATAATAGATTCTGATTCACTAACATCTACAGTGGCAAAACTTGGCCAATCTTTGTTGAAAACTAAAGACTTCCTAAACAGAGAGATGCACGATTTAGGTGAAGAAAGTCGGTTCTATCATGCACTTAAGGATTTTGTGGATGTTTCAGAAAGTGAGATAACAGGGCTTCTAGAAGAAGAAAGAAGGATAATGGATTTGGTTAAAAAAACAGTAGATTACTTCCAAGGGAGCTCTACTAGGGAAGACGGGCTACGAATGTTTGTTGTTGTGCGTGATTTCTTGATTCTATTGGAAAAAACATGTGCAGATATAAAAAAGAAGATGGATCAAGATACAAAGACTACAAACAAGGGGAAATCGGTAAAGACAACACCTCAAGATTCGGCACCATCTTCACGAGGTGCATTGGAGAAGAATGGACAAAACACAGATCATGATTCGAGTTCAGACCATGAGGCTTCATCATCGTCGCAAACTTCTTCTACCAAGGAGAAACCAATGAAAGATGGCAATGATGGGGCATCAACCTCACAGACTTCTTCTACTAAGGAGGAACTAATAAAAGAAAATATCTCTTCTACCAAGGAGAAATCATTGAAGGAAGATAATAAGATTTTGCCTATAATGCGAGCTTCTTCTTCCAAGGGGAAACAAATCATAGAGGACAATGAGGTTTTGTCATTATTGCGGACTTATTCTGTCAAGGGGAAATCAATTAAAGAAGACAAAGAGGTTTCATCATTTTCACGAACTTCTTCTACAAAGGGAAGATTGATGATAGGTGGCAATGAGGTCTTGTCAAAATTGCGAGTTTCATATAACAAGGAGAAACTAATGAAAGAAGACAATGAAGTTGCCTCAATATCGCAAACATATTCAACCACGGAGTTGCCTATAAAGTATGATAATGAGGCCCCGTCCACATCACAAACATCTTCTATGAATCAAGAGAGCCCGCCAAAAAAGGTTTCAGAAGATTCAGATAAAAAAAGTCCTACAAAAGAAAATCAAACAGAACTATCATCTCAAGAATCAAATCGACAAACTTCTTCTATTGATGATAAGAAGAATAAAGCACTTACTCAAGAAAATATTATTGAAGAAATGAGACAAAAGTTGCTTCCAACACTTCAAGATAGTCACTTCGATGAATCAAGTAGTAGTTCAGACGACAACGATGAATTAGAAACTTCTACCAAGGGATGTTTAACAAAAGTATCTTCTCACGAATCAAAGGTGTCTCCTCAAGCATTTCAACCACAAACTTCAGCTGACAACAAACAAATGACGCAAGTTTCATCATATGGTAAAGTTATAGATGACAGGCAACAACGGTTGTTTCAAGGTATTCAAAATAGGCGGTTGGATGATTCAAGCAGTGATAGTAGTTCAGGGGATGATAGCTAATCTCCCTTCCAAGGTATTTTTCCTCTTTCTCTAAATTCATTCTGATTTTTTTATATGATAGATTGAGATGGATAAGTAATTAATTTAATAATATGCTTCCTAAAGATCTTTATATATGCAATGCTATAGCCTAATTTTGAATTTATCTTGTGCAGATGTGCAGGTCTTTTGACATATATACTCAAAAACACACAAGTTGAGGAGAGAAAGTTGGACTGAGCTCTTAGTGTTGTAGTTGCATGTTGGAGCAAATTAATTACAATATTGTTATCCACAATGGTTTGTAATTACCATTTTCAATGCCAACATCTTAAGGTGTTACAAGATGATACCTTCCTTCATAACAATCATTAGCGTGGAATATTGTAAATTACAACTTGTAAATTGAGGTCATTTTTGGGTAACTTATGTTTTTTAGAACTCCATTCATATCTTGTTATGTGAAATTACAAGATGTCTAATTTTAGAGAAATCCATCTAGTTTGAACGCGTAGAACAACACAAATTAGGAGGGGGAAGTTATCTCATCATAGATAAAATTCGTATATTGATCATGTCATATATTTGTCCGCAAATAAAAAAAACCATTTTTATTTACTTTTATTTGATTATCTTTCAAATTTAGTAATCAATACTTATATATGCAAATCCAAAAGATCATGTGTGTAGGCTCTTCGTGATACTTGTGTAAATACTTCTAGGTAAGGAATATGGCGGCGAGGCTTATCTGATAAGGGTTGTGGTGGTGAGACTTCTTATGGTGAAACGATAAAAAGTATGGATTGTATAGATACCATAGGAGGATAAAATGTATACAAAAGAGAGAATAAGAGCATGAATTATAATTACTATAAACTCGGAATTACCTGGCCATCTATATGAAGAAAGTATTAGCTCATGTAGATTCATTTATGAATTAACAAGTATCTCTCATCATATTTTTTTTTTCTTTCCTTCTCAGAAATCTCTCCTCATCTCTTTCCTTTCACTTCCAAATTATCACTGACTCTTTATGAATCGATCTATCTCATCACCACAGATTAATATCAAAGTGACGCCTCTGACAATGGTGGAAGAAACGCGAATGAAGACAATTGTAGACACTCAAGCATCTCGACTCTTAAAATCACCGATTTGAAATGCAATTTCATCATATTCAACGAATTATGATGGGATCAAGAAAAGCGTTAAGAGGAGAAACAATGCCATAACGAGCAATGAAAAGACCAAAGTAAGTAAAAGATCGATGGGAAGAAATCTTTGAGTAGGTGAAGGATTTACAATCTTGATTCAAGACATTCACACCACAAGAAGAGTGGACATCAATAAGAAAAGAACTGGTGAATTGAAGAATGTAGTGACATCGACAGAAGTATTGGGAGCATACGATAAATAATGAGAAGTCAAGAACTCCAACAACGCATTGCACTAGCAGTCTCCAAGATCAACTAATGAATCAAGTTCTTGGAGTAAAGAGATAAGAAATTACCACAATAGCAATCCCAAACTTGACTTCCCATTGTTCGAAGGCAAGAAACCAAGAAGTTGGGATAGAAAAATGATGTCCGCGTTTTTAGTTATAATTAGCATCATGTTTTGAGTCTAAATATTTGAGTCTTTTCATTAGATTTTATGTTTGGAAAGTGTGTCGTTTGTGTTAGTTTTCATATTATTCGATATATGGAGGTCTACACAAGCATTGGTGGTGTTTTGTAGGGTTATGGAGCTGGAAAGAGTCAAGATAGAGCTTAATAAGAAATGGAGGAATGAGAAAGAAAAGCATGAAAGGAAGGAAGCCAAGCGAGCAAGAATAATAGAGAAGAGTACAAAGCAGCTATCGATATCGACATCCCTCTGTCGATATCGACACCCACAGAGAATGCATGAGAAAATGAGAAGAGTATGAGAACTTGATATTACATGAGAAATGAGAATATGATATGAAATTTGATATATGAGACATGAGACAAGAATGATATATGCCATATCATATGATGAGAAATGATATAGCTACGAGCGCGGCCGGCGTCTACACTAAGGAGAATGGGTGAAAAAGTAGGAGAAGGACATGCCACTGGGCATTCTTTGCGGGTACTCTTTTAGAGTATTTATGCATATATATAGAAATTGCCAGCATGCTTGAGTGTTTAAAATTTCAGTACTGCATTAGAAGCATCTTTATTAAAATTAGCCCATATTATGTGGCCTCAGCGCGGTCTCCAGGACCCGCATGCGTGGCTCGACTTGATTACTTTCCCCATTCTATATTTTTTCAGGTATATATGCACCTTGATTATGCTTGTTTCATGCTGATTTGGTGAGGGTTCACTTCTGGCGTACGTAGAGAGGCTGCCATTATCTATTGCACTCGATATTGTTTTTGATACTTAGTATTTCACTTGCTTCCGTATTTGACCCGGCTCTGCCGTGGCAACGTTGTATTGATTTTATGACGATTTGCTTGCTTTTAGACTTTAAATGTTTCCATGACTTAGAATACATGACATGTACATGTGTGTTAGCACTGGGTCCCCAATGGACTTATCGCGATTTAGGGTTCAAAATCCCTACTTTCCCACTTATCCTTTGTTTTGAACCTTCAACCCGTACTTGGATTGCACGATCCGAACGAAGGTATCCATTCCTTCAAAACGTAACCCAGGTTGTATAACTCAAGCCGTTACACTTTCTAGCATATCGTCCAACTAAAGAAAGGGGGAGAAAATGCGGTAGCCGACACACTATTACCAAGGTATGTCCTTTTATATGGAGATCTTTGTCTGATGTTTAAAAGGTGATATCGTTTTAATTGTTTTGTCCAATGCCATTTTAGCTCTATTGATTCTTGGAGGTGCAACATCACATTCTAGGTTCAAAATTTCAATATAAGTTAATGATCGAGGATTCAATATGTGATATGCGTCAGGGCTTTGATCTTAGGTAAATCATCATAAAGACCAAATTTATAATGTGGGATGAAGCTCCAATGACCAGTAAGTTATGTTTTGAAGCACTGGATAAAAGCTTTAGGGATTTTATGCGTTCTTATAACAACGACAACTTCACTAAACCCTTTCGGAGGAAACTTGATCACATTTGGTGGAGATTTCAGACAAATCTTACTTGATGTACAAAAAGGAAGTATGCATGACATTATTTTGTTAACAGATTCCTCTTAATTTGTTGATCAAGGAAGCTGAGGATCCTATTGCACCAATTGTTCATTCAACCCATCCGTCGTTATTTAATATTCAAAATCCTCATAAGTTCTTCCAATAAAGGGTTATTCTAGCTCATACTAATGAAATTGTTGACAAAGTCAATGATTATATATTGTCTTTATTGATAGGAGAAGAACATGTTTATTTAAGTTCAGATAGTATCCGGTTATCCCGAGGTTCTAATGTTGATTAGGATATGATCTATTTAGAGTTTTTCAATAGCATCAATTTAAGGTCGGGATTCTTATTATGTTGATGATGAATATTGACCAATCTGCTAGATTGTGCAATGGGACAAGATCACCCACATTGGGACGCATATTGTTCAAGCTAATATCATATAGGGAAAGAATATAAGAGATACAATTTATATTCCACGTATGGTCCTTATACTATCCGATACAAGACATATGTTTCAAATTTCAGAGAAGCTAGTTTTCAATTTTGGTCTATTTTGTAATGACAATAAACAAAAGTCAAGGTCAATCGCTTTCACTAGTATGGCTATACTTTCCGAATCTTGTTTTTCACTCATGGACAATTGTACATGATGCTTTTGAGGGTGACAAGTAGGAATGATTTGAAGATTTTGATATGCGATTCCGAAGGCAAACTAGATCATTCTATCATAAATGTGGTTTACAAGAAAATATTTCAAAATGTTATTTAGAAATTTCTCTCTTTTGATGATGATAAATTATACCATAGTTTCCTTATTTTAGAAGAGATGGCTCACATTGTCCTAGTATCAAACTTTGCTTTCTAGTTTATTTTTTCGCGGTGTATTTGTGTTTGTTAATTTGTCCTATATTTTCGGTCCTTTTCATAACAGTTTGTCTGTTGTCATTCTTTTCGGCCTCTCGACCCACTAGGCCAGTCCAGTTAGTTGAATCCTTTCATTAAAAAAAATATTTTCCTTATTTTATTTTTTAAAAAGTTTGAGCATAATACACTGTAAATAAAAAATGCATATTTTTATTCTAAAATAATCCACAAAAATAAACCCTCGTAACGTAATAAAAAAAACTCCACTGCAATAATCATCTTCTTCTTTAAAAAAAAATCTACTACCAAACATGCCCCAGTTTCAACTTTTTTTTTGAGCAAGCCTAGGGTCCGTATGGGGAGGAGTGGAAAAAGTACGTGATTCAAATTCTAAAATAGTTGAAATTGAAAAATTGTGTAAAATAAAGGTTGAAAGATTATATGTATTAATATTATAACTTCGTATGGGGCGAAAAAGAGTTTATTTGTAAAAAGTAGAGTTTATTTGATTGTCATTAGGGGTATTATAGTAATCTCAAAATGAAAAGCTACAAAGGTGATAGACAATACAGATGTAAATCCTCTGTCCCGGATCTCGTCCCCCTCTCCTCTCCCCTCTCACATAAATTCTTTTAATAATTTAATTTATTTTTTCTTTTTTTTAGTGGGGGTTTATCAGGGGGAGGGGTTGGGGGGTAGGAGGGGGAGGGGGGACAAGATTGAGGACAGGGAATTTGGAGTCAGACAATACCGTCTTTTTTTATTAAAAAAAAACACAAAAAGGCTATCAAATGTGGCTTTTTTTTAATCACCCATTTTTATCTAAAACTTAGACCTGAGCAAACGCGAGTCGGCCCGTCTGGCCCGCCCGCTAATATGGGCGGGCATGGATAGGGGAAGAAGCTAAGCCCGACCTACCCATACCCGCAGCGGGTATGGGATTGGGAAGACCAATGTACCCATTGCGGACCGCAAGGTCCGTAACGGGTACTCGCCATTTTTTTTTTATTAAAATTATAAAATATAGATTATATATTATATATACTTTTTTTTTGAAATTATAATGTATATAAATATATTACTCTGGATTTTTATCGGTATATATACACAGTTGTATACTTGTATTACAACATATATATATATATATATATATATATATATATATATATATATATATATATATATATATATATATATATATATATATAATAAGGGGTGGTTCTGGTGAGAACACCCCTTAAGATAAGAACCTAGGAACAAATCTAGACCATCAAATCCGAAGAAATCAATGGCCAAAATTAATTATGATTTTTAATTTTATTTAAAAGGAAAATTAGCTGGCCCCACACAACGATACTCACGCGCTCCTCCCCCTTTACCCAAATGTGAAATGTACACAGTACACCCATGCATGTACCGTAATTCCTTTTCCTCTTTTTTTTTTTAAATACATTTCTTTGTTTTTTTCTTATATATCTATTATCATGACAATTGTGTCCAAAGCACATTATTCAATTAAATTATAGAAATTATTCGGTTAAATTCGAGAAATTATTCGGTTAAATTATAAAAATTATTCGTATGTAAGATGATTATTGTTTACATATTTATTGTTTTTGGGGAGTTTAAAATAATAATCAACAAAATTATACATTATTTGGGGAAATAAAAAAAAATATTCGTATGTAAGAGTAAGTTTAAAAGAATAACCAACAAAATTGTACATTCTTGAGTGAGATAATTGTAATATTTGTGATGAAAATATGTTAGTCGGTTTAGTTATAAATAATTTTCGTATGTTAAAGGATGATTATTCGGGTACATTTGAGATATTATTCGATCAAATTAGAGAGATTAATAGTAAGTATGAGGACAATTTTTTATGAGTTAATTAGTTTGGGGGAGTTTAAAATAATTATCAATAAAATTGTACATTATTCATATAATTTAATTGCATTTATTATAATTTTATGGTTAAAATTGGAGATTATTCGTGTGCATATATTTGATTATTCGGTTAAATTTGAGAGATTATTTGTTCAAATTAAAGAGAGTATCTTTTTTACAAAGATAATTGTGTTAAAATTACATTATTCGGTTAAATTAGAAAAATTATTCGTATTTAACTGATTCATTATTCGGTTAAATTTGATATATTATTCGGATAAAGTATAGAGATTATTCGTATGTAAAAGGGCAAAATTTATAGAGATTAAATTTGCGTGAGCATTCACATTTAATATGAAGAATTTAATTAATTAAATAAATAAAATAGGTAACCATTAGTCATTACCGTATTAAAAAAAATCTAAAATTAAAATGGAAAAATAATGTATAGTATTATTTTATCACGTCAAAAAAAATCTAGAATTAATGTGTAGTCCGTAGTATTATTTTATCACGTAAAATATGGCAAAATAAAAAAAAATGGAACTCATGGCTTCTGTATAAATTGAGAACGTGGGCCTGCACATTTTGTTTCTCACACATCTCACGCGCGTCTAACTTTCTACGTCTATAAATTAAGAAGGTGGCCCCCAATTTTTTTTTAAAAATAAATTCAGAAATTGGGGTATAATCTCAACCCTTAAATTTAACTTATTCGACGATCCAGATTTGTTCCTATGTTCCCACCCTAAGAGGTGTTCTCATCTGATCCACACTATATATATATATATATATATATATATATATATATATAGGGTTGGGTTCGGGTACACACAACTCCAAAAATGAGAAGGAAAGAAGCAATTTGATTGGTCCACGTGGCCAAAAGTGAATTAAAATTGTGAGGCACGCGAGACTTCCAAATTAATTAGTAACATTTAACCAAATTAATTAGTAACACCCCCACTTTCACATATAAACACTAATTAATTACACGCGCCAATTAGAAAAGCTACGGAGACATGTAAAAGTGTTTACATGTGAACTTTTAAAAATCATTTTTTGGCATTTTCACTTGTTAAAAAAATATAAAAAATAAATATTTGGGTGTAATTTAATTTTATCTACACATAGACACTCACTTTGTATATGTTTTATTGAAAAAAAAATTGACAAGAAGTGGTTCGGCAATTTTATTCACAGTGGTTCAACAATTTTGTTCAAAGTGGTTCAGCAATTTTGTTCAAAGTGATTCAGCAATTTTATTCACAGTGGTTCAGCAATTTTCTTCACAATCACAGTGGTTCAACAATTTTCATTCACAATGGTTCAACATTAATTTTATTCAAAGTGGCTCATCAATTTTATTCACAGTGGTTCAGCAATTTTTTTCACAATGGTTTAGCCATTTTATTTGTAGTGATTCACAAGGTTCACAAGTTATAAAGAAGTGGTTCATGGAGCTATAAAGAAGTGGTTCATGAACCTATAAAGAAGTAGTTAATGAACATATAAAGAAGTGTTTCATTAACCTATAAAGAAGTTATTCATGAAGCTATAAAGAAGTGGTTCATGAACCTATAAAGAAGTTGTTCATGAAGCTTTAAGAAGTGGTTAATAAAGATATCAAGAAGTGGTTCATTAAGTTATCAAGAATTGGTTAATGAATTTATCAAGAAGTGATTCATTAAGTTATATTGAATTGTCTCATGAAGTTTTATTCTTCTTTTATTTTCTCTTAATGCTTAATTTTTATTTTTTTATTTTTTTATTTTTTAAAATAAAATTGTTCATGAACCAATACTATTTACTTCATGAATCACTTCTATTTATATGTGCTGAACCACTTGGTATAAAACCCCTGAACCACTTCGTATTAAAACCCTGAACCACTTGTTATTAAAAAACTTTAAACCACTTCGTATAAAAACCCTGAACCACATAGTATTAAACCCTGAACCACTTTGTATTAAAACCCTCAACCACTTGGTTTACAAGATTTTCATTATTCTTTTATTTTTTATTTTTAGTTAGTTATTTTTTTTAAATAAAATGGTTCATAAACCAATACTATTTATTTGATGAACCATATGGGTTAAACCGTTAAAACACTGAACCACTTATATAAAAAGGCTGAACCATATAATTATTTATACATCTTATAATGCATTAACCTATAAGAAAATTGTTGATGAAACTATAAAGAAATGGTTCATAAACCTATAAAGATGTAGTTAAACACCCTCTATTCGATCACTAAACCACCCTCTATTCGGTTACTGAACCACAATCTATTCGGTCACTGAACCACTCTCTATTCTATCATTTAACCACACTCTATTCGGCCACTGAATCACACTCTATTCGGTCACTGAATAAGACTCTATTCGGTAACTAAACCAATCTCTATTCTTTCGTGGATGCTTTTTGAGAAGCTGCAAACCTTTCCCAACCTGAAATTGGCATAGAAGAAAATAAACCATTACAAAATTGAATACTTCAAATAAATAAAGATGCAAAATTTGATGCACGGAAGATCAAGCGTCGATTTAGATTGAAACATGAAACTCACTTCAGTAACAGTTTAGTTACACATTCATCAATATCAACTATTAACTATTCAACTGCATTGAATTCACACCAATTAACAAATAAAACAGGAAATTAATTTGGAGTGTACATGAATATGGATAAAGTAAAATCAAGTCTGAATGTGATGAATTTCATTCACCAAAGCACATAATCGATCAGTACAAAAGATGAGAAACCCTAAGAACTAAAAACACGAGTAATTCTCAGGTTGCTTACAACAGGACTTTGATTTAGGACAACGAATTGAGGATTCTACAAATTAGGTATAGAATTTCCAGAAATCGCATGCCAAGATTGAAACTTTCTGTTTTTTTTCAACAACGGAAATCAAAATCGCAAACATGCAGTGGAACAGGGAGAGTATATTACTAACCTGAGTTTCAACAAGGATCTGAGTGTTGACGGGGAAGCTCTTGAGCACCCTCAGGGCATCAATGCAGCTATTTCCTCGGCGGAGCCAGCATCGACCGCCGCAGCAGCGTCGGCCGCCTTATTCGCAGTCACGAACAACTCGGGAGCCATGTGGTGGAAGATGTAAGCAATACACTCAGGAGCAAAGCGGAGGTTAGCGGCCTCCCGGTGTTCGTCGCTGACGGGGAACCGACATCGATCAACTGAGGAAGCGACTGCAAATCTACCCATGGCAGAGGAAGCGACTGAAGAAGAAACGCTATGTGTTGAAGAAGAAAGCGCGTCATAGGGTTTTTATGTTTTATTTTTGTATTTTTTTTAATTCGATTTTTCAGCCAATTAGGATGCTTCTTTCCTTCTCATCGGTAGAATTATTTCTCACTTGAACCCTCCCCTATATAGAGAGAGAGAGGTTAGGTCATGTGTTAAGTGCTCTTATGGTGTTAAATGTTAACACATATAAGCCGTCGGATCATGTGTAACGGATGGCTGAGATTCATTTCCGGTTTTTTATTTTTTTGAATAAAAAATTTGAAAACCCACCCTTTTCCTCCTACGAAGCGCGTGTATTCACCCAAATCCATCCTTTTTTTAATTAAAAAAACGGATTTTTCGCTAGGTAACCCTGAGGTCTTGCATATTTCGTGTGGTACCCAACTTTTTTCCGCCAAATAACCCTAAGGTTTTATCTTTTTCGCCAAATAACCTTGTATCCCAAATTCACGTTTTTTTTTAAATAATTCCTTTGTTAAATAACATTTAAAAAAAAGGGTAAATTACACATAACCACCCATAAATTATGATACTTTTCACATAACCACCCATAAAAACTTAAATTACAGTAAACCACCCATAAATTAGTTATCTTTTCATAAGACCACCCACCCATTAACCCTCTATTTGTTTTGTTCAAAAAGATTAAAATACCCTTAATTCAAGCTTATTTGTATTTAATTCAATGATTTGTTTTCATAAGACTTCTCATTTGTTAAATAATCCGGTTTTACTTTTACCCTTTTAAAAAAGGATAAATTATAATAAAATTATTCACGTTCGGCTAATTTGTCAAATGATATGTATAAGCTTAGCTTATTTTTTAAATGATATGGTTTTTAATTTAATTATAATTCAATTATTTACTTTAGTTTATATATGTGAGCAGTTGGTTGTATAACTAAAAATCTCATAAAAAAATGAGGTAAAATAGTAATTTAACCAAATAATCACATGCATTTGGATAAAACTATTACATTATATATAATAAATAAATTATGGAATCCAAACACACCCTTAATTTATCTTAAATTTTTTGTTTACCAAAGACGACCTTGTCTATTTTATATTATAAACATAATACAATTGGAATCCAAACACATACTTATATACATGCAACATCTTTCCTTTATAGATTGACCATGGCGAAGAACGAGTACAAATCGAATCCGGGAAGTCAATTAATAGTCGTTGTTCGTATCATGGGTGCCTTTCTTATGTTAAGGCTGAGATTTGGATTGCTTTCTTTTGACTTGGTTGTGTCTTTCTTATGTTAAGGCTGATTTGGATTGCCTTCTTTTGACTTGGTTGTGTGGATTTCCTACTAAATATTGTCCAGCATTAGCCCATTTTGCAACGTATGGTTGATTTCTTATTGCTTTAAGATGTTGAGAAACCATTGCTTCTGTTTACTTCTAATGATGCAAGTTTTCTTATTTCTTGCTTGAATGAAAACACATACAAATGGTAGGTTTTGAAGTTTAACAAGTGCAACAAGAACGTACTACACAAAACAAACACCACCACCCAAGAATACAATACAAATTCGGATTTGTTTTTTTTTTTCGATTTGTACTCGTTCTTTGCCATGGTCAATCTCCCAAATTCACCAACTAGGTAGTTTTATTTTCTTCTTTTTTTTAAATGTTATTTAACAAAGGAATTATTAAAAAAAAACGTGAATTTGGGATACAGGGTTATTTGGCGAAAAAGATAAAACCATAGGGTTATTTGGCGGAAAAAAATAAAACCTCAGGGTTATTTGGCGAAATATGTAAAAAAGTTGGATACCACGTGAAATATGCAAGACCTCAGGGTTACTGGCGAAAAATCCGTTAAAAAAATTAGTTTCTTTTTATGAGAAACGAGGAAAATATATACGAATCTTTCAGATTGACCATATCGCACGAACAAAACACGATCAAAACACAAACCCTCTCTTTTCGAAGGCGAAACCGACAACAGGGATTCACCCAGCGGCGTAACCGGTGGCCGGGAAAGCCTTCTTCACCGGCGGACCGGTGCATCAAACCGGGGTTTACGGCTTCGGCGAGCATCAGTCCTTGCAATCGATTGAGCAGCAAACTCAACCTCCATCTCCAAACCGGCGTGGGCGAGCATCTGTGTGGGAGATTCTGCAATTGCGATTGTGAGTATGGGTAGGCCACTCATCCTTGACAATGATTGCCATCTCTTGATTGGGAAACTCGGATTTCGGATGGGTTGAACTCCGATTTGTAGAGTGAGCATAATGTCGGTTAGGGTTTGTTTTTGTTTTTTTAAATCATGATGCATATCGGTTGATTAATGATGAAATTGGAGTATAAAAGCGTTTATCCTACTGAATATTAGTTGAAATTTCCATTTAGTAGTTGAAATGGTTGTAGATTGGGAAAAATTTTGAAACGTGAATCTTTACTTCCCGATACCGAAAGTGTATGAATACTTGATGAATATATGTTAAATCTTGATAAATATGGGATGAAACTCATGTGGATCTAATGAAATATAATCGTCAAAATGTAATGAAATATTCAAATTGAAATTGGACATCAACCGTTCCTGCTGAATCGTGTGGGAACTAGATGAACCTATTGAATAAGGTCAAAATGTTGCTGAATAATGAATAACTATTGGATGAATACTTATGAGATATTGACTTTAGGTGATGCATATGTGTGGGAACTAGATGAACATATTGAATACGTAAGAAGCTTTTATAAAACTGGATGAATATTTGATGAAATTAGATAAATAAAGTGTTGATTATGATGAATGTAGTTGATATTTAATAACATCGTAACATATGGTTGATGCGGATGCATTGATGATGTGATTCTTTTATGAATAATTGTTGAATATTTGATAAAAACTGATGAACATGTGTTAAACCTAGATGAATCCTGAAGGTATTGATGTATTTGGATATGGGGATGAATATTTACTACATCTGTGTGAATCTTTTGTAAAACCTGATGAATATGAGATGAATAATTGATGATTAGTTGAGGACGAATTTTAAGATATGGATGAATCTTTGAAAATATTAAATGAATACTTGTGAGATGTTGATGAATCCTGAATTAATGGTGTAGAGGAGTTGATGTAACTATTCGGTGGTTAAAACAAAAATTGGATGAATATTTCTCAAATCTTGACTACATGTGCGTGAATATTTGTTGACTATTTGCTGAATTTTTGGTGGAAATCGATTCATTTTGATATATTTTTGCTTCTTTAGTAGTGGTACCGATGGTTGTAATGTATATTCATGATTATTGGTTGAAATGCACAGTTGCACTAACGTGATGAAGATCATGACCAAAATGAAAAATTGAGATAGATAGGTTATGCATGTGTATGAAACCTTTATTGATACTTGATGATCACCTTTGATATCTTGATGAATCCGATAGGAAATGTTTATGTATAATTGTGATATTTCACTCATTTGTCTAACATGGAAGAAGATGATGGCTAGACGAGGTAGGGAGACAAGCGACGCCGGTGGGAATGAAGCATTTTCCAACAAGTCAACGGGGAAACGGGCAGTGTATCAAGAAGACAGCGGTGACGACTTTGAAGAACAACCAGTGCGAGCTGCAATTTCGCAGAAAAAACCAGCTACCAAGACCTACAGTTGTCGTAGCAAATGAGCAAGGATCGAACCTTCGATTGAGGAAGGTAATGGATCAACTCTGCGGTAATTCAAACATGTGATTTGAATGAAATGTTAAGAATAAATGCGAGTTGTCAATGTACAAACATGTGGTTATGGATCACTTTTACAGTAGAATTTTTTCTTTCATTCACCGAATAATTTCCCTACTAATAACGTTTCAAAAACAATTACCTGAATCCATCGATCTCTCCCTGTTAACTACGACTCTCTGACTGGACTTGCTTCTTCTTCGATCTACTTCACGCTTCTTCTTCGATCTACTTCACACTTCTTCTTCGATCTACTTCACCGGCCGCTTTGATAAAATCGTATATAATATACAAAGATATCACGTAACAAAAACATTGATCTTGATTTGTTTGATATCATATTTTTTTTATAAAAGGCAATGGATAAAGTTTGGAACAATAAAAATAAAAAAATAAAATCAAAGTGGTCCCCAATTTACTCCAAGTGTTTAACCGTTTGTTCACTTTGTTAGATAGAATATTTTTTATAGGGTGTTTTTAGATACACCGCAAATCACCTTTTTAAAAATGCACGTTCAATCCAACGTGCAACATTTTTCATTAATTAACATGCTTTCTTAATTAATTAACCCACAACAAACTTGCACGTCCATTCCGACGTGCAAATTTGGGGTGTATTTAGTTGAGCCGTTTTTATATAAGGATATATGATTAAATTTGGAAGGAAAAAAAAATTCACAACGTGAGCCCCCCAATACCTCACACTAAATTTCAACTTTTCTCCCAAAGAGATTGTGGTTCGCACGCCAAGTTGAATTAAAAACGGCGTGGGGCCCACAGTTTTAATTAAAAAATCCAATAAATCAAGTATTAATCATAGCCTTCTATTTGGATTCGATCAACGGCCTATATTTATTAACATTTAACACCGTAAGGCTTGTTAACATTTGAACCACATTCGATATATATATATATATATATATATATATATTAAATTTATTATAGTGCATGTATACATTAATAGTATACAAATGTATACGTAGATAGTGTATTACAGTGTATATATACATATCCATAGTAGGGGTGGAATTAGTACAATACCAGTTACTTTTCATAGTTATCACGTACCAACCAATTATAATTGGTAATGATAAATCTCGTACCATTACCAACCATATAACCCCCTGTACCAACTTAATTTGTAACCAATATAATTGGTTGGTAATGATAAATTACCAAGTTTTGACATTAATATACAACTCTAAAATTAAATTTTAAATTTAAAAAACAAATATTACATATCAAAAGAAACACTTACCAAATTACATATCAATATTAATAGTTCATATAATTTAATGATTCGCGTGGAACTCTAAATTTAAATATTCAAATGCAATATTGTAAGGATTAATTATTTAACAAGTACAATAAAAATTGATCGAAACTTTAAAGTATGTTCGTTTGGACCAAGCTAGGACTTGTGACATTTCTTCATTGATTAGAAAGCATTTTGTTAAAAAAAATCCAACCAAGTAAAAAGAATGGATCAATAAACGAATATGTCACATAAGCTATACATAATGCGATCAACAACAATATGTAGAATCTATTAGATAATTTAACAATGCGACAAACAATTTCCATGATCGAAGACAAAATTTCCTAAGTGGCAAACAATCTACATAATATAGATAATAATAGAGAAAATTTTCTCCCCAATTTAGTGATTGTCCCCCCACTCCGTCAAATTGGGCTTTTGTCCACCTAAATTTTTCTGGACAAAATTGCCCTTCCATATATAAGGGTTTATGCTGTAAACCGCTCTCTCTCTCTCTCTCCTCACTCTGTTCCTCTGGTCTCGTGCTTCAGACGATTCGCTCTCTTCTCTCCATCTTCTTCGAAGCCATTGTTGCAGTTGAAACCGGCGGTTTCTTTTCGATTCTGTTCCAATGGCAGAGAACAAAGTCTCCGGCGACATCGAGGGACCTGCTGTTGCTGCAATCGACGATAAACATTCAAGCGATCCTTCAAATGGCGGTGTGTTATCTGTGTTTATAGTTTTATACTTGTTTTGAAGTTGAAACCGACATTTCTCTTCTATTTTTGTCGAGTTTCAGAGAACAAGGACTCCGATGAAATGGATGCAGTTGATGTTGTTGCGGTTGACAATAAAACTGGAAGCGATTCGGCAGATGACGGTTTGTATTCTGTGTTTATGTCCTTTATGCATGTTTTTCGTGTTTTCTCCCTTATTACTGTGTTTGATATCTAATGTGCCTGATTTGCAGTGAAGAAAAGTTCGTTTGTTGAAGGAAGCAGTTCATCCGGCCCTTCAAGCAGAGGTGTGTTGTTCTTGTTCTAAAGTTTTGTGTTTATGTTTTTCCAGGCTTTTGTTATGTTTTTCTATCAAATGTATACATGTATTTGGTATTTTTTCTTTGATTTTATCATAAATGCCTATTTCAGCATAATCTGTAAAAGACCTATTTCAGCAGATTTTGTTATTCATGCTGAAACTGTTGTTGTGTATTCTTTGTGTGTGTTTTTTAGATGATAACGCCTCTTCAAGTGATCTTCAAGAATATAAATGTCAATTTGATGTGAGTATATTTTTTTTCCATACCTTATCCCCCTTTTTGTGTGTTTTTATGTTTATTCATGCTTATGAGTGTGTCTTTTTAACAGAGATTGAAGTATTGCATTCTTGTAAAAGATAGATTTTGTGCAAAATCCAATGTTTACTGCGCTCCAAATGTCTGTAATGTTATAGAGCAACATTTGTCTAAATCTGCTTTTGAGTTGTTGAGGAGAAGTTGCTTTGGATGGGTTTTTGTTCAAAGAAATAAGATGAAACTTAATTTTCAGCTGATTCATCAAATGATGCTTCGTATGATTAAGAGTGATAAGCTGCATGAATTGTGGTTCAAGGTTGATGGTCTTGTTGCTCGGTTCTCTTTGGTAGAGTTTCATGCAATTACAGGGCTTCCTGTCATAGATACTTCAGTTAAACCGCCCGGGAAATTTGCGTGGTCTCATTTTCTTGGGAAGAATCAGTCAAAGTGTACGTACGATGAGTTGTTGGAGGCATTTAAAATATGTAGAAAATCGTCTCCAAAGAAGCTTCAAATGGCAAAGTTGTTGATTATCGAGAAAATGTTATTGTTCAAGCGTTCTAAAAGTGTTAAGAAAGATCATGCTGCTCTTGTATGCAATCCAGCGAAATGTGAACTGTATCCATGGGGGAGGTTGTCTTATTCTTTGTTTGTGAAGTATTTAAAGAAGGTTCTGCTGTGTGATCGATCAGATTCGAGACCATCATATGAATTGTTTGGATATATTTATGCTTTTCAGGTAATTAATTTCATTCATATATGTTTCAGCATCTGTTTGTGTCAGCATTTTATGTTTTCAGCAATGTTTGTGTTTCAACAATGTTTGTGTTTCAACATCTGTATGTTTCAGCATCTGTTTGTTTGGTTATATTCATAGGCTTGGATATTGGAGGTTTTCCCGGTGCTTTCTGATAAGTTTCTTTGCGATTTCAAGATTCGTGCGGGTGATCCATACTCTCTTCGCTGGGAGTGTAAGTTACGACATACTTATATTGAAGTGCAAGAGTTGTTTGATGGTGATCTGGTATTATTTTTGTCTCAGCTCTATCTCCCTACATTCTTTTTTTTTTATTAAGTTCATTTTTATAATTTCAGCTGTCGTATTGCGTGTTAATATTGTTGGGTGTGCAGGCGCCCATGTTCCTAACTTTTGGGGAGTTTGCAAGGTCCCTAGGGATGGTCTTTAAAGATGAAGTTGCTCACCCCATTCTTGACCACATAACTGAACCTGTATTTTCACAACCTGAGGCAGATATGTTGTATGATTGTTGGAGACTTAGGAGAAAAGCATATGGGAGACGGTTCAATTGCTTTGCAGAAGGTGATTTATCATTGGATATACCTTCTGCTGAAACACAAGGTGAAGAACAACAAGAAGTCAGTGAAGAGTCGGGTGGCAATGAAAGTGGAGGTGCTACAGGTTCAAAGAAGCGAAAGTCTGCGAGTAAAGCCCTGTCATTGGTGAAGAAATAGAAAATTGAAACAAGCAAACCTACCACAACGCGGAGCGGTCGGTCTGTTGGTTTAATTTCAGCTAAACAAGCCGATGTCATCTCCAAATCACCTTGTGAAATTGGTTCTACTAAAAAAAAAGACAAGGGGTAAGAAAATTTCAGCTACAAAGAAACCACCAACCGTTGAAGATGCAATTGCGAGACCTAGATTTGTATTTCGCAATAGAGGTAAATCTGCTTCCGAAGATTCCAGTGATTTGTTTATGCCAATTGAAGTTGCATGTTCATCCTTTCATCGAGTTGCTGAAACTGGATTGAGGCCGCCCATTGAAGCTGCACCTGCAAAGGATTCTTTGCTATTTAAGGATGGGAATGATGATGCTAATGATAGAGTAGCAGAGGGTCCCAGGAGGGATGTGGCTCAAGGAGGGGAGGATGCAATGAATGTTGAAACTGATGAATACTTAAACAATGAAGGCAATGAGAACGTTGTCAGAGATGATCATTTGGAAGGAGTGGGAAAGAATGTGGGTGGTGCTCAGACTGATGATTTCAGCAAACAAGGGGGACATCCTAGCTGGTTGAAAAAATACAGAAGAGGTTAGATAAGCTTGAAGAGTTGCCTCAAAGAGTTTCTGATTTGTCTGCGAGGGTGGTGATGCTTGAGGAACGTTTGTCAGGATGTTTAAAATTGGTGGATGTTGTTGATGATCTGCTGAAGAAGGTAGATTCCTTAGAAAATAAGTTTACAATGCAAGAGTCAATGCAGTTAAAGACCCAGTCATCCAATGTTGCACCTTGTGACCCAGTGATTTCAAAGGTTGTGAATGAGATGTTGGATGAAATTCGGGAAGAGGTACCTACTGAGATTCTAGGTCAACCAATTGGTACAATTGTTTCAGCATCTGTGAATGAGGTTATACCTATTACACTTGTTGAAGGGCAGAAGTTATTAGATTCATCTTCAGGACAGGTATATGCTGTTGACTTAGGGCGCGACTCTGATTTTGATTTGAAGGGTGGGGAACAGTGCTTAGATGAAGGCATTTCTGGCGGGTTGGGGAAGGTGGTGGGTGGTCCTGAAGTCAAGGTTGTTGGAACTGAAGTTGCTGAAACAAAGGTTGTTGAAAGTAAAGTTGCTGAAACCAAGGTTAATGCAACAGAAGATGTTGAAGTCAAAGTTGATGGAATAGAAGATGCTGAAATGGTTGATGCTGAAGGTGGTGCTGATGCAACAAAAGATGCTGCAAGCAAAGATGCTGCTGGTGACTTAATGACCCCACCCCCTGGAAAAACAATACATTTAAGTGATGGCGAAGGTGATGATGACAACTTGGTGAAGAAGCCACGCACTCAGTGGGATACAATTTCTAAAGATCCTAAATGTGTGCAAGAAATTGAAGATTTCAGGCGTTCAAAGCGTCTTCCAAAAGCAAGTAGTTTTCTGTTGAGCCCGTTTGTTGCTGAAAAGGTAAGGATCCCGAAGCATGTTGAAAAAAAATCATTGCTCAGCAAGGTTGATCATGACTTCATGTATCAATGTGTTAAAAGCTCAAGGTATGTCCATCTTAAATTTTCATGTGTGTTTTCGAGTGCTCTAGCAATATATATATATATATATATATATATATATATATATATATATATATATATATTCTGGCCTGATTTTTTAATCTTGTAATAATATGTGCAGGGATTTTTCAGTACTTTTAATGGGAGCTAGAAAAGAAAAGTCATTTTTTAGAAACATTGTTAGGAAGGATGGTTGGCTTGATACAGATGTAAGTATGCTGAAACTGTTTTTCTTTTCAGCATCTTTTCGAGTAAATGTAACTATGTATGTATTTCTGTTAGTATGATCTTCAACACCTTACACTGTTTACTATTTCAGCACCTTGAAGCTGGACTGGTTCACATGAGGAAGAGAGTCAGTGAGGATCCTAGCAGCTTTGAAGGCATTGTCGTGATGGATCCTATTTTTCATCAGAAATATCTTCCAGAATGCACGTCGTCTTACGAAGAAACAACCCTTGTTGAAGAATTCACTACTAGCTACTTCCTGGGCTTATATACTAGCGATTATCCCAAGAGTTGGGAGTCTGCAAAAGGTCTACACCCCATTCAACATAAACAATGAGCACTGGATTGCATTGGAGATAAATCTTGTTGAAAAGGTTATAAATGCATATGACTTCAACCACTACATTGTGTCTGCTGAAAGCTTGTTGATCATCTGTGCGCGATGGCTGAGTGGTTGCCAATTCACTTGGATAAGGCTGGTGTGATCCCAAATTTTCAACCGTCTACATTCTACATTAACAAGGTCCCTGATCTAGTGCACGATACAACTGGGTATGGAAACCTACATTTACACTGTTTTTAAAGTCATTCAGAAGCATTTTGTTGTTGTGCTTGTTATTAATATGTTTTGTTTCATTTTTTGCAGCGCATCTTGTGGGGTGTTTGTACTGAAAGCAATCGAAGCACTGGTGTTTGGGGGAGATGTCAGGAAGTTTACCAATGAAAAAATCTTTCAATATCGAGAACTTATGGTCTCAGACTTGATTCAAGAGAAATGGAGCTTTAAATTCTAGTTAACAACATCTTTTGTGTAACACCATCTATCAGATTTAGGGATTTCAAGACATTCTAATGTAGTTGTAGTTTAGATGTATTTCCGTGGAATATTCGGGACAACTGATGGTTTTTGTAGCATTTTGGATGCATTTTCAGTGGCACTCTTTGAAGCCAGTGAAATTGACATTTATCTAATGTTTTAATGTAAATTGTGCCTGCATTCCTGTTTCAGCATTTGTTTTCAGCAAGTTTGTTTAAGCAAATACTTCACCATATTTGTTTGCTGAAACAATTTATAAGTTAACCAAAAATCAAAATCATCATTATTTTTCTGTATCTATCTGGTGTTGAGCTTATTAAATAGACATTTAGTTAATGGTATAATGTAAATTGTTCAGTTTTCTTGTTTCAGCAAGTTATGTTTTCCGCATTCTGTTCAAGTTGACACCAACATACAATGTTAAGTTGCCATATTTTAGAGAAACACAGAAATATAATCTCCAAAGAGAGGACTTATTGCGTTTGTTAAGGTGGCGTTCAAGTTATGTTTTCAGCATTTTGTGCCAGGACGTTGTTTTCAGCACATTTTTCATGCTGAAACAAAGAGGATTGCCTAGATCAAAGATTCAACATAACAATAAATGGTAACCATAATGAACTAAAAATATTACGATATAGTAAAGCAATGACAGAGAGTACAACTGATTAAAAAAAAACACAAAGCATCTCATAAAAATCATATCAGATTGTTGAAACAGTGTAAAACTGAACTAAAAATTAAAATCATCATATTTTTTCTGTAGCCAGCTGGTGTTGAGCTTTTAAATTCTTCCCATGCTCCTTTTGAAGCCATTCCTTACTGTATTTTGCTCTTCTCACAAACTCCCATTTGGAAAGTATCCTTTTACAAGGAGGTCGACCACATCTCTTCCTTACATTGGGGGGGGGGGGTAACATTTAATCTGTTTAATATATTCAGGAAGGTTTATTTCATCATCAGGGAGGACTGGATATATGGTTTCAACATGTGCTAAAATCCAAGCTTCATTTGTGTAGAAACTAGCAACAAAATGTGACACATCAAGCCTTTTAGTCACTATTGCCGATAGAGCATGTACGCATGGGATTTTTTGAATGTCAAACACCCTACAGGTGCATTTTTTTGCCGCAAGATCAACAACAGTCCGCGTACCTTCTCCGGTAACTTCAAAGACAGACTCATTCAAGTGCTTTACAATGTATGCACCGACATCCTTTTGCAATTCTTGGATCATTTTCATTATTGCATGGGCGACTCTCTTTGTATTCAGTGCTACATACTGCCTTCTCTCTCGAGACCACTCTGTGAACTTATCTCTAAAAAATTCCAATAGTGCAACAATGGGCAAATTTTTTTTACCACTCAAAACAGAGTTTAAGCTTTCAGCCATTGTTATTAGAATCCCGATCCGGATCTTTAGAATCTTAAGATCCTACGATCCTATCTAGGGGCCCGATCCGGATCTATTCATATGATCTTTTTTGTGTAGGATCTACAATGCGATCTTTAGAATCTTAATGGATCGATAGGATTTTACGATCCCACACGATCCTAAAGATCCTATTTTTATTAACAATATATATTTTTTAAACATTTGTTTTGTTTCCTTGTTTGATTTTAGGGTGTTTAAATGTACACATTCATGTAAGGAACGTGAAAAATAGCTTAGAGACAATTGTTTTCGAGTCTTTTAACCAATATGACAATGTCTAAGGTCGTAAATGTAGATTTTTATGTCTTAAAATTAAAACATATTGTGTAACTAACATTTTTTTCCCTCATTCTAGAATTTTAAATTAAGCAACTTTGTTATATATATTTTTATTTTATTATTTAATTATATTTCGAGGATCTTACGATCCCCTAATGGGATCTTACGATCCGATCCACGGTCCCTATTGTGATTCGATCCTAGAATCCCGATCTTAATAACCTTGCTTTCAGCGTTGTTGGATGTCATCATGTTATACCGATTACCCTTTGCATGTGCTCTTACCCACCTCTCCAGCCCCGTGGACATCAAATAGGTTGCTAGGCTTGGGCATTCTTCTTTTATATGGTCAAATTGGTGTGCAAAATCACCAACAATGTAGGTTTCAACAGCCTGTTGGAACATGTCTGCAAGATGCCTTTTCTTAAAAGTTGCTTGGATGTTTTGCTTCAAATGCCACATGCATACGCAATGGGTAGCATTAGGGTATATCTTTTTGATAGCCTTAGCAATGCTGGAATGCCTATCAGAAACAAACACCAAATCATCTGTAGGTTGTATAACTTTACTGAGTTGCTGAAAAAACCACTCCCAAGATGCATTATTTTCTGTGTCAACAATCCCAATAGCAAGCGGGTATAATTTCATATTTGCATCTTGGGTAACTGCTCCAAGCAATGTACCCTTATATTCCCCTGTTAAGAATGTGTCATCTACTACAACAACCTACAAATAAGACAGGAACAATTTAAATACTGAAATCATCATAATTTTGCTAAATTATAAATGATTATGTACATATCCATACCTTTTTTAAGACGGGGAATGCTCTAATGGATTGTCCATAAGACAGGAACATGTATTCGAACCTTTCAACACTGTCTGTTTTAATGAGAGCTACTGTTCCTGAATTTTTCTCCATAAGAATGTGACAATATGATAGCAAGGCAGCAAAATTTAATTCCGGTGACCCTTTTTTCTCTCACTTGTGCTATTCGTGCTACCTTCCATGCCTTCCAATAAGTAATTGAGATCTTGTGGTCCGTTCTCATCTTATCAATAATTTGTTTTGGGTTGTATCCACTGTCAAAAACACAGAGATTAGTAAATGATTGCTAAAACTACCAATAAATATAGTGCTGAAATGAAAGCTGGAATTAATATGATAAAAAAAAACAAAAAACAAATATGCTGAAATTAAATGCTGAAACAGTATACACCTTGATTGTACGAGGCTGGCAATAACATTGGATGGTGCATGCCTGCAGTGTCTTATTCTTGTATCCCATGTGCATGTGTGTATATCTCTATACAATATCACCTCATGACAAATAGCTGAAATTCTCTTTGTATGCAATTTCCAATCACAATTTCTGTATATGCATATTGCTCTACAATATTTTGGTGTTGATTTTTTAACCTCAAATCCAAATATGTCTGTCATAGACATAATGTATAGAGCATCCTTTACTGCCTGCCTAGATTCAAATGTTTTTCCAACATACATAACCCTTGGGCATTGAGTGACACGGTTGACAATACTGTCCGTGATAGAGCTTCCAGCACCCCTTTCATCAACTGTGTTCCCTTTTCTTTTCATCATGGCATAGCGCTCATTCCAATACACATCATTGGAGTTATCTGAAAATGATTCACTGTTTTCAGCATTAGAGGAATATGAAAATCTGTCAGCATCCATATCGTCTTGTGGCACATCCTGAATCTCATCAAAAATAGAGATATTTTCTATTATATCCATATTGCTGCTATATCTGTCATCAGTTTCAGCAAGCTCAGCAGTAAGTGTGTTTATGGCAGAAGCATCTTCACGAAATTGAAATTCATGGACAACAATATCCAATGGCAAGGTGTTGATGACACACAACTCTACAACAAAATTCACTCCATCCAGCTTACTCAACAACAAGAATTCTTTTAAATCAGCATCAGAATCCACCTTAAGTGGTGCTTTCAATGTATTGAAGGGGTGCAAATGGCTGAATTCCAATTCAACTGATTCATCAACATTGAATCTGCTGTAAACCTTGTCCCTTAAGGTTAATAAAGTGATTGAATCCTCTAGCACAAAAGCTTTTGAAGTAGTGTTTCCATCGAATAGTAATCCTGTTTCAGCAACTCTCCATTTCCCCCCATACACCACAATTACAATGTTTGATGACATTCCTATCCCTGCAATTAATTGTTTGACAGTATTAAAGTACTTGAAATATAATTTGAATGCATTTCCGCAAAAAACGAGCATTGCAACAAAAAACAGAGCTGCTGCAACAATTCAAAAACAGATAACTGCAATCCACATGAGATCAATATTCGATAGTTTCAGCAGATCTGGTAGTGCAAAATCAAAATAATTTCGTAGAAACTTTGCGCCTTCACATCAACAATCATAATCAATTGATAGAAAGTATTGAACTATAAGCGATCAAAACAGAAACAATTTAAACGATCACAACAGATCTGTTGCAACGTTACTTGTAGCAGAAAAATCGAAAATCTATTAGTTTCAACGATCACAACAGATCTGTAATGAATCAATAGCATAATCAAAAGTTTGAAGAACATTGCTGAAGAATAGTCCAAAATTACAGCAAAAAACGAGCGATAATGCTTACTTTGTTGATATGCGTACGTGGTTGAAGCAATTCAGCAATATATTTTTTGATTGAGCAACAGATTGATCGTTTATAGCAGATAGATTGATTGATAGGCAAAAAACGATCAATTTTCAACAGGAAGGATGAAGAGGAGGATGCTTGTTTGGCAAGTTTTTCGGTGGGTTTCGGTTTCAGCCGGGTGAAAAAATCGGTGGACAAATCCCAAATATGGAGAGGTTGGGAGACACATTCCTAATATAGCCCAAATTTGTGGCCTATATGGTAAACGCCCCATAATAATATACTATAAATTTGCACGAAGACAAAGTAACAAACAATCTACAAAACATTCAATTTTATTATTTTGTAAATTTTTCTGGTATATTATATGTAGATTAAATTAGCTATTGAATGATATTCTCATAAAAATAATTTACTAAAAAAATCAAAAACTTAGGAATTTGACATCTTTTATTTTATTTAAGATTTTAATTAAATTTATTTTTTAAAATATATATACATATAATTGGTTGGTAATGGTAATACCAACTTCGGCAAACTCATTACCATTACCAGCCGACTTTAAGGAATTGGTTCGGTAATACCGTACCAATATAATTGATTACCAATTTAGTCGATACCAATTTAAATTGGTTTGGTTGGTAACGAATTAGTTGGTTTGTCTTGGTACATTTTGCCCAACCCTAATCCATAGACGGATCTAAGCGGAGGCATGTAGGAGCATACACATCCCTTTCATCCGACGAATCACCTATATTTGTTCTACGCATCAATAATTTCGTTTTGATATATTATAAGTCTGAATCCGATAAACGAGTAAAAAGTTAGGATCGTTTGAAAGTTAAACACAAATTAATTTACAAATCGCCTTGATTGTGATCGCACTAAAGGGACGAAAATTCAATTTATGATTTCCTTTTCTGAACAGTTATAACTTATAATGGTGTATTAAGTTGTTTTTTCCAAAATGAAATTGATATATACTCGTATTAAATTAAATTAACTTAAATTTCTGAAATCAAATAATTAGCTCACGCAAAGGTCCTCCTCCTAGCCCTCTGGAGTTTGGAATTGGAACCCTGCCAAATCCAATTTCCCTAGAATTTTCCCTCTCCCTCTCTCTCCCCTAGGTCTCTCCATATTTCTCTCGGATCTCGCTCCAGTTCCAGGTCCAAATCGCTTTCTAGATCTGGCTAAGACGATTTCAGTCTCTCAATCTCCAGATCAGGAAGGATTTCACATTGAACAATTTCACGGAACAGGTAAATTCCTCTCCTAATTTGTCAAATGACAGTCGAAGTTTGTAGATTTGGTCAACCGAAAGAATCAGCGAGGTTTCGATTTTGTTGATCTGTTATCGGCGTTGCACCACCTTCTTCTTCTTCCTTTTTTTTTTTGTAAATCCGAGGAAGTAGTGTCATCCGAAGATATTTGTTTCCTGTGCATTTGATGATTTCAAAGATTCAGAAGCGAGTGATTTTGGCCATAATGTGAAAGGTGAAATGGCGGTAGCATGTCTTAAAAGTTCAAGAGGGCGAGTGCTGTTTATGGGGAAGAAGGTCGCATGTTGTTTAAGTTGGTTTAAAATAGAGATAGGAAATGAATTTTTGGTCTGGAAATATAATTGCACGCGGAAACACCTTGAGACAGGACCTGGCACCAGGACATAACATAGATCAGTTTGTTTTGGTAAAAGATTTTGCCCCTGGCACAGCCTTGTAATTCTATAATAGAGTATAATCATGACAACTTTTTAGTTGACATGCTCTATATTAGCTAATTAGATCTGCTAGAACGTGATGTAATGTGTCGGCCTATTAATGAATATGCAGGATCAAGATGGTATCTTTTTTATTTAGCCCCATTTTGGGATGCTTTGAATAGTAGCTAGAAGTATCAGAAAATGAGATCCAACATGTTTTAGCTTTGCTGTGGGCGAGGATTTAATATGCAACATAATAGTGGAGACTGTATATTTCATTTGGTGATCTTTAAGCTTGTTGGTCCTCCTCTTTTGAGCTTCTGTCTGCTCTTTGACTTGTTGTTTGGATAACAGCCTTAACGATTTTGAATTGCTACTTGCATGAGTGAAAAGTATTACTTCATTCATATACCTTTGTTAGTGTTCTTTTGAGAGATCATTTGACACCTTTGCTCGTTCTTTTTACTTTTATGTAGGATTTACTGATTTAGGCCTATGCTAGTTGTGTACTCTTGTCTCTGTTGTGTTTATCTATGTTTGCAAGTCCTTTGAATGCCATCCACACTCCACATTTGCGGAAGTCTGGGAGTAGAGCCATCGTCGCTGAACTTGGTGAATATAATTTTTTCTTTGTGCTGCAACTTTTTTTATTTTAATGCTGTGTTAACATTTTTCTTTAGTTCTTTTTTTCTTCTGCCCTTCCTACATTAGGGCATTAGGCCATTGGTCATGATCCTTTTGATCTGTGATGTTCAGGAGATCCTGGCATTGGTGCTGAAGGTCTTGTACATTTAGCAGAGAATAACCAAATGATGAAGGGTGTTGCTACCCAATTGAGTGGCACATCAATAATGCCTTCACCCACTTTCCTTTGGAGATTCAAGGTTAATCTTTCTTGTATAACATGCTAATATTCTGGAACTCATCTAGCTGGTGTATGAAGATTGGTCTTACATTGCTCATACTTTTTGAAAGTTGGAGGAGAAAAACAATGTTCCGGATATTGGTGCATTTGAAATTACTTATTTTTAGACAATTGGTTTACTCCCGCTGTGGTGTAAAATGCCTGACAACAGCATGTGTTAACATTTTATCTTCTTGCTATGATGGTCTCTATTTTTAGTTTAAACTAAAAATAGCTGGACAAAGATGTGCTTTTTTAGTCACTTGCTGTCTGGAAAATTATTTATTTAGTGGAACACATAGACTTTTTTAGTTTAAACTATCTTTCTTTTCTTTATAATCCCCCCAATTTAATTGTTGACGCAGTTAAGTAAGTATCTTAGGTAACACACAAGATAATTGAAATTCTTGTATATGTATCATATCTTAGATGTCGGGTTCATAATCTGAAAGGATTTTTTTTTGTCAGTCCCAACCAGTGCACAACGCCACAACCATAGTATTGTACAATTATTTTGTTAATGAATGTTCTGAAATATTTATTAGCAGATAATATTTAAGCCTTGGTTTTGGATCTTTGTGGAATTATGTGTACTTTTTTTGGATATATCACTATAAGGTTAAGTTAGTCTTTCATATTATCCTTTTTGCATCAATCCATAAGAAAAGCTAAACAAATAATAGGTGATCAAATGAGAGATTCATTTTGGTCAATAGAGAATTCTTATATAGTAGTTTAGTTTAATTCAGCTTTCATTCTGCTGTTTGTTGTTTTAGTTTTTTTCTTCCTTGTAACTTGCTTTTGCTATGTTAAATGCACATCTTTGAATGATCCTAATTTTAAATGATTGCAGCTGCTACTTTTTTTCCTCTGGGGTTTCTGCTGTTGCAAGGTAATCCAATTGAGTTATCCTTTATAACGTTCACGTTTTAATAGATCTAGCAAGCTGCATTATTGATGCTTTATTGTGGAACTGATTTTGTTCCTGTCTGTTGTTCTGGATTTCCTGTATGGAAATGACAGATTGGATGGGAGTCTGTAATGAGGATGAGTGCAGACCTGAGAGACCTATTTCTTTATGAGGCATTTTTGTACTATAATGCTCTCCTCCTTGCGGTTAGTACAAACATGCTATTTTTTTAAATCCCTTTGCAACTGTGCATAATCATGTGCTTTGTATTGCAGACTCTTGTGGTTTGGCTTTGGGGAGTAAATTTATGGGTATTTTCATTGTCTACTGTCAACTATGCGAAAATTTTTGATCTTGATCAAAATCATCTAACTCACAGAGATATATGGAAGGTAATGATGCTTCTGCATTATTTTTCGTTTATTTGGTGCTAGAAGTGCTATGCAGTAGTTATGGATTGTAATATATTCATTTTTTTTTGTTGAGGGGTTTAGGTAACTACTTTGTTGTTTATGAAAGGAAAATGTTTTGTTATTTATTTATTTATTTAATCATTGTTGCATACAATGGTCTTCTTTTTGTTTGCTATTATCTAAGAAGTCGAGTTTTACTGATTGGTTTGCTTAAGATGCTTTTTAACTGGTCCCTTAAGTCATTTGAATGATGAAAAATCTTGGATTTTGTTTGTGTATGATCTACCCGACAAAAATGGAAAATACATAAGTTTCCGTTGTCCAAGGGGATTGAGAGATAATGAGTTGGAAACTGCAGATGTTCCTTAGGCCTTAGAGATGGACTTCCTAAGAAGTTTCTAACTTCAAGGCATGCTACTGTATATCCTATTCACAATAACTCATTGAATCTTTTTTTTTTAATATATATTTCTTGTTTTTAAATATGCAAATAGTTATTGATTCTATGGCATTTGTAATTCTATGTTTTTCGATGAGATGCCTTGATGACTACTAAAGAAACCCGAGTTTATTTGGTTGGCAAGGCATTTTGACTATATGAGTAAAATTGGTTTGCATTGTTTGAATATAAAGATGGTGCCTAGGTAGAGCTTCACTCAGTTGACCTCAGGCAGCTGATATTCTTGAGACAATCACATTTGTGACCATGGATTTCTTTAATAAAGAGAGTAAACGACGATTACTCTTGTTGTGTTCTGATTCTGAATCCGTAAACAAATGAGTTTATCTTTTCTTCTCACCAGTGTCCTGTCTTCTATTCTATCCATCTATCCAGCCCCTTTTCCTTTGTTTTTTCTCATATGAAGTCCCAAAAGAAAATAGTTGCAATTTTTTTTTATATTTTTGTTTTGTTTTTGCTACTTTTGAGACTTAAAATGATGCGATGAATGTTTTTTTTAGTGAGTTTGCTTGCTGTTGATTACCATTACTTGGTTTTTTTTGGGGGGCTTGGCTTGATTACGATTATTTGGTGACATTTGACTCTTGCAATTTGGTTTGCTGTTGAATTTGATTGAATTTGTAATATAAATTAATTATTATTTTGCTACTGAACACCAGTGTTCACCTATCACCAATAATATAGTTCTAATATTAGAGCTTATGAAGAATTCATGATTGTTCTGTTGATTGCAGTGTGCCACATGGATGACCATAACCGTCCCCACTAGTATGACAGCTTATCTTTATCTTTATTCTCATGGGGAAGTCTCATTGGCAGCCTCTCAACCAGTGTAATAGATGCTTCCTCTCTTTGGCTCATGCCCTGCATTGCTGTAGAACTGTTTATTCCCATGTCTAGTTTTATTCTCCGTTTTTATATAGCATATTTACCATCTTGACATGATCTTTTCAAGGTAACTGTTATAGAATAATGTGAACCATCTACTGTAGATTTTACTTAGCTCCACCTTTATATTCTTAGAAGAAGAAAGAGATAAAAAAATATTCCCACCTATTTGCAATACTATATTTCTTTAGATTATATATGGCGCAATGTGTATGACAATATCATTCTAGGTCAAATTTTCATACTATTGTTTCCTTCAACCTTTTTTTTGGCTAATTTTATTCTTTCCCTTTCCAATATCTATTTGTAACACATTTTTAACTGCAGGTCCTGCTATATATCGCTGCTGCCATGATTTTGATATTTCCATTCGATGTTTTCTACTTATCAACAAGATACTTTTTGCTAAAAACTCTATGGAGAATAATCTTTCCTCTACAGGCAAGTGGCATGTTACATTTCTGGATCTAGTGTTGGATAGTAATCATTATCCCCTTTCACCTTATTAGTTCTAAGCTCTGAAAATGACAGTATTTCTTTCAGTTTTCATTCCAAATTTAAGAATATGATAGATACAATTGAATGTTCTTTGTGATTATCTTAATGTGTTGGATGAATTATTCTTAAGCATCTGGTTTTGTTGCGAATTTCTTCTGTTGTCTAGTTGGTTGCTAAGGCATCTTGTCTGTTAGTTTCTCTTTTCTTCAATCTTCAATTTCGTTTCAATGTACCTGAAAGCTCCATGGTATCCTCTGTTCTGTCACTTGTTTGAGAATATGACGATATGTTGATATACCAGTTTAAAGCTATGCAATGGCTTGTGTTTTGAATATAGATAAAGTTTCATAGTTTTTTATGGTCCTCTACTTTATGCAAACATTGTCTCTTACCCCAACTTCCTCACCCCTTTCTAACGACTTTGTTTACCACAATACTCAATAAAATTACATGTATGTCTAACCAAATCAAGGATAGTGATCTTCAATTTTGAGTAAATGGCTGTTAACTAGTATAAACAGGCTGTAGTTAGAGATTAGCACGTTCTGTTTGTTTCTTATCTGTCCATGCACCAGAGGAAGCTTGAAGCTATCCTCACTAGTTAATCTATGGTTTCTCCTTGCATATCATTTTCCATCTCACCTGCATGCAATTGCATACAGTTTTGCTAGGTTTTATGATTGTTATGAATTTTTCTCTTAGTGCAGGCTGTAACGTTTGCAGATTTCTTCTTAGCTGATATCCTTACATCCATGGCAAAGGTATTACCTCTTTAGGTTTGACTTTCTTTTTTTTAATCATCTGTGTATTTTTATTTATTTTTATTTTTTGAATTTTTTTTTGTGGAAGGTTGTGTTAACTGAAATCATAATTACATGAACACTAGATCAAACCCTTGGTCTAATGTTAAACACAAAATTGTATATAGGGTCGGCAATAATGTGCCAAACAAAATCGAACCAACCATGACCAACTGTACCAAGTATGTTGGTTACCAAAGAGTTAATATGGTAATGGAAATAATTTTGGCGAAAGTTAGTACTCCCTCCGTATCGCAATACTTGTTGTTTTAGACTAGTAAAAGTGTATCAAAAAACTTGTTGTTTTAGCTATAATTATTATCTTTATAGGTAATGATTGCTCTTTTTGTAGGTAATAATTGTTGCTTTTAAGTGTTTTAACCTATAAAAGTAAAGTAAATATAGGTTTTGTTAATAAGCGTGCGTAGAGCTAAAACAACAAGTATTGCGATACGGAGGGAGTATTATTTTATTGATTATATTATATACTAGTCTTATTATCCTGCACTCTTGTGTAGTTTCTTAATAAATTATATTTATTATATCAATCATGCATGTTTAAATGGTTTTTTTATTCAACTTTGATGGTTAAATTAAATAATTTGCTTAAAATCTTCCTGGTGTACCCGTCTCACTCTCGCCTCGGTTTCGTACTCCTTTCTCTCGAGTATGCGTTCTATGTTTACTGTCTTCCCTGAGTTGTTATAGGCATCCTAGTGGTGATATTACACTTTTGGGTCACCCGGAAACATCCTCTTCAAGTGTTGGGGCAAGTATGTAGACATCTCGACCCCTACAACCCTGCTCTAAGGGATATACCGGGATTGTTGTTGTTGCTTGAAATCTTTCTATTGATATTTCAAATAACCATAAACTAACTTCAAGATTAAATTCGATTATTAAAATCAATATACAATATGTATGTATTTCAAGATAAATAAATGTTTTGTTGAAATGAAAATCCATTAAATTTTCTTGAAAATAAACAAATCAGAACATTGATAAATTTAAAGATAAAAAGCATTCTCCGTTAACTAATCCCGGAGTAATAAGGAGTGGACACACATTGCAGTATCTTGGCCAGGTTCTTCACAGTTTTCTGGCTTTATGTATTGTTCATACATTGCTGTTTTTTTTTAATTGCTTTCTCCATTTCTTGATTTACTCCTTGGCCAGGTTCTTCACAATTGTCTGCCCCCATTTATTTCCTTGGAATTTGCTGTAGTTGGAATTTGCTGTAGTGAAGTCCAATTCTTAAATGCTCAAACCTTGTTGATGAATCATCAACAAATTATTGATTATGTGCATTATTTTGTTGGTAATATTGATTTAGAATTTTAGACTATATCATGTAGAAATAGATGACAAGGTTTTGTTGCTCTTTGTTAAGAGAAAGATGAAATGCAGAGGTTTAATAGGATGCTCCTCATTCCTTTACTACAATTTATACAGGTATTCTCAGACTTGGAGCGTTCAGCATGCCGTATGGTTCATCGACAGGTTTGTGCCCTTTACATGAGCTCCCTTAACGTCATTGATACAATTTTTTTCTTTTATGATGATTTTTTCCCTTTTTTTCTCTTTTTTTTTTCTTGGTTTTTACCTCTACCTTCTTAGGTCCAAGTAATAAATACATATACAAAAAAAGCATCTCTATGAAGTACAAATGATTAATGAAACACCCAACATAATTTCTTAACTCAAAGCAACTAATAATTGGCTAGAAAAGATTTTGTGTAGCTAACAAAAATAGCCTTAAAAGGCTCTAATTGACTTCAAGTAAAGGATAATGTGCACGGGGGGGAAAAGAATAATTTGGCTAAAAGAAAACATTGCCTCAATCATTTTAAGGTCACATGCAAAAATCATAAAAGTGCTGTCTCAATAAAGATATCTAAACACAATTCAAAAAGAAAGTAATCAAGGAGAGTACATACACAACAAGTCTGAGTGTGGCATTCTGTCAGTTTGTTTTATGTAATTAGGCTCAACTATATGTAACTGTTAGGATTGATAGATTTTAGTTAATGTTTAATGTATCTTCTAAAGTTTTCTATTCAGTGTATCTATTTTTCTAGTAATGTTGATGAGGGGCCTGGAAGTTTGGATCCATAAATGCTTTTGTGCTTTAACTGTCTCTTTAAAATCTGTTAGGATTGATAGATTTTAGTTAATGTTTTCTGTATCTTCTAAAGTTTTCTATTCAGTGTATCTATTTTTCTAGTAATGTTGATGAGGGGCCTGGAAGTTTGGATCCATAAATGCTTTTGTGCTTTAACTGTCTCTTTAAAATCTGTTTTCAACTGTCTCACTAAAGCTTACTAGTGGGTTAACCTCTCCGTTTGTTCACCAAAAAAAAAAAAAACTAAAGCTTACTAGTTAGACCTATAAAAATGCTTCCCTGCACCATACTACATCTACAAGTGATAAGAAATCTTTATAATTGCAGGTTGCAACTATTGCATGGTTTGAAGCTGATTCTGTCTGTGGTAGTCATGCGGTTGCTATTCCCCTTGTGCTGGTTTTGCCTTACCTCTTTCGGCTTTTCCAATGTCTTCGGGTATACAAGGATACTGGAGAAAAATCTAGCCTTTTGAATGGTAAAAATGACCAGATGACTTCTGTTCATCATTTCCCTTTATTCTTCAAGCGATCTTTTCTCCATTTTTGCCTCAATTACCAGCTGCACATTAATCCGAGCATGCATTCCTTTACACAGTTTTGGTATTCTTTCATATGTGAAATGTTTGACTGGTGGGTCAGATTTCAGCATACTTGCTATGGTTCATGGCCAGTGGTATACGATATGGATTGTCAATCTTAACCGTCAAAGTTTGCCTACATTGTGTTGATGAAGTTTGTAATAGTTTTAGTAGCTATAGGTTGTGTTATAGGGTTTCAAATTTGAATTAAATCACTGAAATGGACAATGATCATTGTTTGTTGGTCATACAACTGCCTACTATGTAGCCTGCAAACTACTAGGTAGCTTCGTAGCGCAAACTACAACGAGCCCTCTTTCTCTGTTCCCAAAATGTTTTCTAAAGAAAAAAAACTCTTGAAAAATGCATACTGTGGAACACTTCAAAGGAATGCATACTGCGTGCTTTTATTAATGTATTTATGAGCATCTGTTTTTTATTCCTTCATTCTTTTTCCATTTTGTTTCTCTTGGTTTTTTGCATGCCCTCCTGTGTTGTTTCATTATTCCGGTATTATTTTGGTTTGACATCTGCCTTAGCAATCTAGCAATCTTATGACCATATTTGTTTTTATGTTTCAGCTTTAAAATATTCGACTGCTGTGCCAGTGATATTTCTTTCAGCCCTCAAATACCACGTCTTTCCTGATAGATGGAATGATATTTATCGTCCTTTGTGGCTCTTTTCAAGTGTTGTGAACTCAATGTATTCGTTCTATTGGGATGTGACCCGAGATTGGGACATGAGGTATGTGGCAACATTTGATTTACTCAAGCTTTAGGTATGTGTGAAATCATATTCCTCCAGTTATGTACAGTTTGAATTTGCATGGAGACCTCTTTCTTGGGGTTTAATTAAGAATAGAATTTTGGAAGGTTGAATTAACTTTCTAGGTTGACCTGTCAATCCAGTCATTGGTTTGGGCTGGCTAGCCTTCAGTGATTTACAATTTAAGATAATTTTGAGTTGTGTTGATATCTGCACTCCTGGAATTTGTGTTGGGGTTGAGTTGGGTTGTTCCCAGTATTTATTTAGGATTCAGGTTGTTTTAAGGGGTGCTTGGGCTGATTAGGTCTGGTTTTATATTGAGCCACATTCATTAGTTTAGTAGAGGTTGTACTTAGGGTGGAACGGTTACTAAAAACATCTCGTATGAAGTTTCTACCTTATTGATGCATGCCTTCTCTTCTGCAGCTGCTTCACCAGAATTTTCAAGTTCTCAAGGCCTCATATTGTCTCGTACATCTTTTATGGCCGGAAATGGGTATTAATCTATATCCATGCCTGTTTGTATCGAGCTTTGCTTTTTAAGCAACCTATCAGTTCATCACTCTTGTGACACTGCAGGTCTACTTCTGGGTCATCGGAAGCAATTTGATTCTCCGATGCACATGGACGTACAAGCTTTCGGCCCATCTGCGACACAATTATCTTACCGTCTTCACAATTGCAGCCTTGGAGATTTTCCGTCGGTTTCAGTGGGTCTTCTTCCGCGTGGAGAATGAATGGAACAAGATGAACAACAAACCAGGTATTCAACTCACCAGCCTCGAGAATATGACCGAGGAAGATCAATTGCTCGAGCCTGCAAACCGTAGGGTATAATGAGATTATTGTCCGGAACCCGGAGCATCGGACTTTGTAGCTATATCATTAAATTGGAATGAGGTCAGTTTAGCTTGCAAATATTATACCTCCGTGACATAATGTTACGGGCTTTTCTCCCCCCCTCTAATGTTGTATGGATCGGAAAAGAACAAAGAAAAAAAAACAATTTTTTTGCTACATGTTGTAAATTCAGTTAATCTTCATATGAACTCTAATTCGTGTTGGAAGAAGCGGAACTTCATCGATGAAGTGGAGTAGTCTTTGTGATCTACTCTGTCTGGAAGCTTCAAGCTTTTTTCTCGTTTCATTAGGCATTGCTTTGCGATGCTTCCAGCAGGATAATCAGAATGTTTCCCACTGAGTACAACCAGTGCAAGGTTAACTTGGAATGAGGGTTGATTGCAAAATAACTTGAATAAAACAATTACTGATGAATTCATTGCTTCCAATATAATAATTATTATTATTAACAATCAAAATAATATATATATATATATAGAATGGGTATAAAGTGCACACCTCTTAGGGTGTACTTTATGCACAGATCTGAACCCTTGATCGGAATGAAATGGATGGATAAGATTTCGCCATGTGTCCATGAGTTAAAAAAAAATTCAAAACTACTCTTCAATTAGGTGCGTGGACGCGTGTGTGATAAAGTGGAATTAAAACCCTCAATCCCTAGTTATCTAGTTATCGTCTTCTTCATTCTAAATCCAAAGATCCAAGTTGTTGTCTTCCTTTGCACGCTTGGAGCCGGTGACGAATCGAGGATGTTTGGTCCTGGCGGGGATTCGAGGCAAAGGTGAAGCGGTGGGGCAAGGTGGTGGGGCAAGGTGGAGGCGATGCGGTGAGGCAAGTCGGACACGAGGAGAGTTGGATCGGAGGCGAAGATCGACGGCGGCGATGGTCAAGGAGGAGTCGGCGATGGCCGTGGAGGAGCCGGCGATGGCGGTTCTCAGATCCGGGAGCGACGGCGGCGAAGGCTAGCGATTCGTGGGCAATCGACGACGGCGAAGACGACGCCAGCGAAATCTAAAATCCGGGAGCGACGGCGGCGAAGGCGGTTCTCAGATCCGGGGCAAGGTGGAGGCGATGCGGTGAGGCAAGGCGGACACGAGGAGAGTTGGATCGGAGGTGAGTCGAGGAGGCGAAGATCGACGACGGCGATGGTTGAGGAGGAGTCGGCGATGGCGGTTCTCAGATCCGGGAGCGACGGTGGCGAAGGCTGGCGATTGGTGGGATCACATGCACCAGGCAAAGGGAGTGGATTCGTGGCGATTCGTGGGATCAGACGCACCAGGCAAAGGCCAAGATCCAATTTATTTCTTTTGGGTTGTAATTTGTGTGATTTCAACCTACAAATTGATTTGAATCAGAGATTTTGTTTGTTAACAGTAATGAATTAGTAATTTGTGTGATTTCAACCTTCAAATTTAATTATTCAGACGAATGTGTTGAATTTCGGTTACCAATAATAATGAATTAGTAAATTATTCGGTGAAATCTGATTTATTTGTACGTATGTGTCGAATTTCGGTTACTAATGGTCAGGAATTAGTAAATTATTCGGTGAAATCTGATTTATTATTCGTCAGGTCTCAAGAGTTTTCAGTTTGACAAACAATATAAAAACCCTTCATCGCACGAGCATTTTTCGGTGAAATATAAAACATTATTCGGTGAAATGTAAAACTTTATTCGGTGAAATATACTCCCTCCATTCAACAAAACTTGACGTTTTACTATTCATGCACGCTTTTTTAGGAGCTAAAAACTATATAAAATATTGAATTTTTAAATAATTTTTTTTAACAATTTCGTAGTTATTATTAATAAGTACAAACTTGTTAAAAAAATTTTTTTAAAAAAATGAATATTTTATATAGTTTTTATCATTCTAAAAAAGCGTGCGTGAATAGTAAACGACAAGTTTTGTTGAACGGAGGGAGTATAATATTATTCGTATAAATAAATCGTAAGTATTGTTTAGGGAATTAGAGTTTCTTTTATTTGAAATTTATTAATAGAAATAAGATATTATTCGGTAATATGTGACAAATTATTCAGTAGAATCTATATAATACTTTAAATTAGAAGACTTTGATTATGTGTCATCTTATCCTCGATTTTAGTTAATTCAACTAACCCCCTATTTTCTACTTTTTTATTTTTTTCCTCTCTCCTATATTTAATTATTATTTCCTTTAATTATTATTTTTATTCTTCCCTTTATCTTTTTAAATCAATCATTTATTTATTTATTTCATACATATTTGTTAACAATTGGGTTTAATTCAAAACATTGAATTCAATTTAATATAGCTATTGGGATTAACTCAAATTTATTTCCTTTAATTATTTGTTTCTCCTTCTTTTTATCTTTTCAAACAAATTACATTTTTTCTTTTATTTTTATCACATTTACTATATATATATTCTTAAAATAAAAGAGTTTTAGCATATATGAATATATGATATCCCTACTTTTTTTTTATCTCTTTAAATCAATCTATTTTTTCCTTTAATTTTTCTTCTTCTTCCCTTTAAACCAATCACATTTATTTTTTATTTTTAATATATTTACTAACTTTTTGACTTAATTCAAAACATTAAATTTACTATAATCTAATGCTTATTATTAATCTACATGTAAATATTTATATATTATAAATATCTAATCTATATATACTTTTTAATATATATAAGCCTTTATGATGATATGGCATAACCAATATCATGTTAGATAAATGTTACACCACATCACATGTAAATAAAGTTGCAATGATATTATTATTTTTACTAAGTGATTTAGATATCCATATTTATGTATTATGCTTTTACATGATATTTTTTAAAAAATAATTTTTTTCATATATTTATAAGATACATTTATGGTAAAGATTTTAATGAATTTTATCTTAATGTTTATTATTATTTTGTAATATTATTTTTTATATTATTAAGATTTTAGTTTAAAAAAATCTCGTCATGACGCGGGGATTGTACTAGTTGATAATTATTCCGTTGAATTGACAAATTTAAAAAATAATCGAAATCATGGTTAAAATAAATTAGGATTACAAAAAAAAAAAAAGCCGCCAAAGTGGGGTGTATTTAGTGATGAAGAGAAAACAAGAATGAGGGGGGGGGGGGGGGGGGGGCAATCACACGCACCAGGTAAAGGGAGTGGCGTTTGGTTGTGGGATTTTTGAACGTGGGACCCACATATTTAATAGAAGAAAAAAGGAAAAAACCATTTTAATCCTAGCCTTTCATTTTTTTAAATCAAATGTCAAGATTTGTGCACTAAATATACTTTAAAGAGTGTGCACAAGGGAACCACTCCCTATATATATATATATATATATATATATATATATATATATATATATATATATATATATATATATATATTAGATAACAAAATAGTAATAGAATAGTAATAGAAATATAATATAATAAGGGTTCGTTTGGTTCAATGTGAGAATTGAAATTCCCGGGAAGTTACTTCATGGGAATTGAATTCCCGGGAAATCCAATTGACGGGAATTCTAAAAATATGTTTGGTTGATTTTTTATTCTAGGAGATTAAATGCAGGAAATGGAAATTTCCAAGTTAAAAATGGGGGAAGTTGAACTTACCTAGAGGAGACTAGGTAAGTGAACTTCCTCCATTTTGGGAGAATTCAATTTCCTGTGTTTTTTAATTTCAAAAAGACCAAGCAAACACATGAATTTCTCCTACTTCCTGGGTTTTTAGGTTGCCAACCAGACGAACTCTAAGTGATAGTAGTAGTAGTAATAATAATAATAATATATTTTATCACTATTTAAAATAGTGACAGAATAATAATTGTACTAGTGGACAACTCAAGATCGGGTTTGGCTCGCAGACTAGAAAACTGGAGAGAGGTGCTAGAGTCTAAGGGTTTGAGAATGAGTAGGGCCAAAATTAGGGATGACATTGGGGCGGAGATTCCCCGATCCCCGTGGGGAATCCCCGATACAGGGATGGGGAAAATAAATGGGGATGGGGATGGAGGCAAAAACAATTTCATGCACGGGGATGGGGATGGGGACGGGGATGATAGTTCCCACCCCGTTTCCCGCCCCGCCTCGCCACTCGATGGGGAAACCCGCGAGGATCCCCGATGGGGACCCCTTAAACACCTTTAGAAGGTTTGTACACGTATTACTTTAACATTTTTAATTATTATTTGTTATCAATTAACCTATCTATATTATATTTTTTATTTTTAAAGTTTAATATGTTTTGTGGTAGGTATAAACTTATATATTAAGCTAAGGTGAAGCTTATATCGTGAAATTTGATGGGAAAATCCGCATGGAAACCCGTGGGGAAACTAAATGGAGGACATTAAACGGGGACGGGAAATCCCCGACGGGGAGGAGGACGAGGACAGGGACAAGGACAGGGGGGAGTTTTGATAAATGGGGATGGGGACAGGGAGGGTACTCCCCGCCCCGAACCCGCCTCGTTGCCATCCCCTACCAAGATCGAGTATGTTCAATTTCGTTTTGGAGAGGTCAGGAATCCAGAGGCTTCAGTTTTATTGGGGGATGATCTTGTCCCAAGGAAAGAGTATTTCAAGTACCTAGGCTCGTACGTTCAAAGCGATGGGGTGTCGATAGGGATACCGAGCATCGAGTCTAGGCGGGGTGACTGAGATGGAGAAGAGCATCAAAGGTGTTATGTGACAAGAAAGTTCCGGCAAAATTGAGAGGGAAATTCTACAAGGTGGTTTTTAGACCAACCTTATTGTATGGTAGGTGTTGGGCTATTACTAAAGCTCAAGAACATAAGTTATTAGTGGTTGAGATGATAATGTTGTGATGGATGAGTGGGCTCACAAGACTTGACATAATCAGAAATGATGACATTAGGAACAAGGTTGGTGTTGTGAGTATTGTTGACAAACTGTGAGAGTCCATATTACGGTGGTTTGGGCACGTTCGTAGGATACCTATATCGGCACCAGTTCGTAGGTGTGAGAGCTTGGATCTTTGAGCTATTTGTAGGGGGAGAGGTAGACTAGAGAAGAGTTGGATGGAGGTTATCCGACATGACCTCAAGCTTCTGAGCCTTTCAGAAGATATGATATTGGATAGAGACCACTGGAGGAGGTGCATTCGGACTTTTGATGTTTAGAGTTCGGGACTGGGTGTTGGGTCCTTTCGTTTCTGCTTCTTTTCTACCTTCTTTTCTGTCTCTTACTGGCTCTTTTTCCTGTTGTTTGGCATGTTACCATGTGGGAGTCGATCCTGTCGTAATTGAGGTTGTCGTCGTCGGCAGTCCACCTCAAACAACAAGGAGTTTCTCTCAATGACACCCTCCTCGTGAAGGTCTCCCCAATGCTCGGTACCGCTTCATAGAGCCAAATCTACAAGACATAAGCACTCGAATTATAAATTGAATTTGGTTGATCACGAAGTGGATCAGCTTTCCTTACAGCATATACCAAGTCTCCTATTTCTTCGACGTCACAAGCTGCCATGTATGATGTAATGCAACAATTATGATGAGAACTATACTCACTTTCCCAACCTCACAATCCCTCAAAGTTGGCTTCCCTGCAACTTCTCTCCATCCATCGGGTCAAACTAGTCATCCATGTTTGGTAACATCTGAACTCTCGCAAACTGATTCACCCGTCCCCAGAAGTGCTTCTCCTCTAGGATAGCATAGAGAGGTCGTTGTCTTGCCTTTCATTGGACTCCCTTGTTCCTCATCCCTTATAGGGTAAAACCTACACCCACAAACGTATGAGATCGGTTGTAGTATATCAAGTGTCGTATCCACAAGGACTATGTGATATCGAATACCAATTCAAACAGATTTATCCAAGCTAAGAAAATACGAGAAAAGAAATGTTTATATGAATGGAGAAAGTCACCAACTAAAAGGAAGCAACTATACAGAATTGGTAGTAAACAATGGATATGAAGCAAATCTAGAGTAAAGGATCACCACAACGATACTTTAGTAGATTAAAATTAATATTCGTGCCACATTGTCTGAGTTTGTTGAAGGTAGATTGTCTAAGGTAATCGCAAATCTCCTTTCAGTATTAAAGCGAATGTGTCTAAATTGGTTAACAATATATTTTCAGACTTAAGAAACCAATGTTTAGACTCTTTAAATTCTTAGAATTCTAAATGAAAATCATATCAACGTCACCTTTCGGTCTCCGTCAATATCACAATCATCCAAAATATCCATGACAATCTATGAATCCTCAAGAAGTTCAATTTCACTTTCGCATAATCAAACTTCAGGTTTAATCATATAGTTCCAATGGATTCTAGTCGCCTTTCGGTCTGAATTCACCATCTAAATTCCAATTTAGGGTTTTCGTCTTTTGATTTCAAACCCTAAATCAATTATAACCAATTTTCATCAATTAGGGCTCGCGAAATATGATTAAATTTAACAAATTATCAGAAAAACGAATATCAATCTCAAAGCTACTAATTCATCGTCGAGATCACTCAAACTCTGGAACGGAGAAATTAGAAAAGCATAATATAACAAACAATTAACTAGATTATAGACAGAAATAGATCAAAATTTAGATAGAATGCAAAGCGAAGTTTCCGTTCTCGATCCAAAGCTCATCCCGTCAAACCAAGAACAAAACCTAAAAAATGAAGGTCGAAGCCTAGTTCTCCCAAATTGACAAATCTGAATCTCCCCGGCCTCCTTATTGTACGTACATACTCCATCCGTCTCAAAATACATGTCTTTTTAGGACGGAGCACGGAAATTAAGGAGTAGCTTAAGTGTAATAATTAGATGTAAAAAGTAGGTTAAGTGTAATGATTATACTTTGGTATTAGAGTATTTGTTTCTTTTTTTTTAATTTGTGAGGGGAAGAGTAGGGGTGATGTAAAAATTAGAGTAATAATTAGATGTAAAAGTAGGTTAAGTGTAATGATTAAATCTAGAAAGACATGTATTTTTGACAAAATTACATGAGCTAAAAAGACATGTATTTTGAGAAGGAGGGAGTATATATTTAACTTTTAAGGAAATTACAATTTTGGCCCACAAAATAAATAATTAAATTGTAGCCCAATGCCCAATTATAAATTAACTCCACCAAATGGCTCCGAAATTTGTGTAATTTCCGCATTTGGCAATTTAGCTCCTCGGATCCGATCCGATATGCTCGCCGCTTCGTATTCAATGTTGAATTTCCTCAATATTAACATCAAAATGCCTGAAACACATAAAAACTCAGTGTAGACTTCGAAAATGCAAAATAAAATAAATAACGCATCAAATATGATAAATATACATGAAAATGACCTTTGTCCCCCAACTTAGATTGCTTTCTCATTTCTAGAATCCTGCTTTCCCAAATTTCTCTTATCACCCACGCCAATTTGTTTGTCATAGTCCAAATCACTGCCTAGATCCAAAATTAATCATCCTTCATCTCTCTTTTACCCCAAAAAATTCAAAGAAAACCCCCACCCCAACCACCCGCATTGTTCTTCGATCAATCGCACACCAAAACAACAATTGATGGGCCACAACCATTCCCCGAATCCCAAATATGCCTCCAACTATTATTCCAACCATAAAATCCGAACATACACCCAACCACATTTCATAGTTGCAGGCCCCAACCCCGTTATTGTTCTTCAATCACACACCCAAACCACTTTAGATTGGCCACAAACATTCCTCATATTCCAAATACCCCTCCAGCTATCATTCACACCACAAAATCCCAAGAAAAACCCAACCACATTTCACAATTGCGGAAAAAGAAAGAGAGCTTCATAATTGCAGAAAAATGAATAGTTTCCTTACCTCTTCACGACGGCAGCGTGCAACTTCTCCTCTCAGCATGCCTCTCTTCTCCCCAGTCGTCCTCTCTTATCTTCTTTCTTAATCGCTAGATTCGCGTGGAAGTTGGCTTCGGGTTCAACTGCTTTCCACCCCTTTTCTTTTGCAATAGTAAACCTCCCTTCACATGCAATTTAACTTACATTTAATACAATTACCTTTCCTCTTTATTTCTTTTTTTTCCCCTTTTATTACCTGATTCAAGAGGTTGGGCCACCATAATTTTTTCGCAATTTTTGGGGACTTGGAGTTATTCTTGCAATTTCCACCGAGGAGGGGTTATTTTTGCAAAACGGTTGGGAAAGTGAGTTAGTTAACCTTATTTTCTTTTTTATTTTCGGACCATTCCGGTCACTGCCGGAAAAAACAAAAATTGGATATTCAAATTTGGGTCAAGATCTGGTCTGACCTCTGTGAAAACTCTCCCTCTCTCTCTCACACAAAATTTGGTTGATCAAAGATCCAGCCAATAACATCATGTCAAATGAGATCACAAAGACCAACATTAGTGCGGAGCATATATATGCTTTTCAGAGGAGTAGCAAAAGTGTATGTACATTTCCCATTCTATTACCTGAACGGGCATGGGCGAAAATTCAATTTTTTTACAAAATGAGAGTAGTGATTTAATATCGCCCATTTGTGAGTTCCACCTAAATGCTAGGCGACCCCCACCGCCGCCTAACGTTTTTTAGAACATTATTTAAAAATCAGAATCTACTCACAAATTACACTGCGAGACTTGACAGAGTTCCTATATTTATTTATTTATATTATGTGTATATATCTGATTAATTAATTGCTGATCCGATCCTCCCCTTATAACTGTTGCGCTAATTTGTGCACATATATATACTCCCTCCTTGAATTGGTAAATAAAGAGCGGTCATTCCGGGGTTCGAACCGAGGACCTTGAGTACCACCCACAAGTCCTTTATGGCACAACTGTCCGATTACTATATATACTCCCTCCGTTTACAAATATAAGTCGTTTGACTTTTTGGCACGTTTTTTAAGAAGTTAAAAACTATATAAAATATTAACTTTTTAATTAAAATTTTAAAATAATATTATACTTAATAGTAATAATTATAATATGATTTTAAAAAAGTTAATATTTTATATAACTTTTACCTCCTTGAAATACATACCAAAAAGTGAAATGACTTATATTTGTGAACGGAGGGAGTATAATTAATCAAGGAAACGCTACCATGTATAGTAGCATACAATATTTCATGGCATCATATATATATCTGGTGGATTGTTTGGTCAAAGAAGAGGCCATCGATGAAGCTTTGGTTGAAGTAACTCGTACAAGGAGCTGATAACTCTACCTCGTTGTTATGCATCTCGCTGAATGGCTGCAGGTTCCAGAAGTCGCCGTCGTCTTCAAGTAATTCTCGGCTGATATCATCTACCGTGATCGGAGTCTCCTGGCCAACTGATTCACCCTCATATTGGCTTATAAGAGATGACATCTCTGCAAAGAGCTCACTTGAGTTGAGCATCTCTTCCAAACCTCCATCGTCGAAGTCGAAGTTGAAGGTGTGGCTTTGTGAGATGTCAACATTGCCAGTAGTAGCAGTAGTTGATGAGGGCGCCAATTTCTCAGAGGAACTTAGCGGCCAACTCTCCAGGATCTGAAATTGAATCTGATCCCCACATAACACTACTGGATTCTTTCGGCCGCTTGTGTCGGATTCAGCCATGTGATAATCGATCCATCGTTTATGGTTGTTTGCGGGTTTCAGGGGTCGGATCACCCGCTTCTTCAAGTGGGTATGCCAGTAGTTCTTGATCTCGTTGTCGGATCTTCCCGGTAATTTTGATGCTATCATAGCCCACCTGTGTTCAAACCCACATCCACATTGTGATTAAAAGGTAAGGTGGCGTCCAAATTTAATGTGAGATACCTGTTGCCATGTTGTTGGTGCAACTGAATGATGAGATCCTCTTCCGCTTTGGTGTAGTTACCGTGCTTAAGATCCGGGCGTAGATAGTTCAGCCATCTCAGCCTACAACTCTTTCCGCATCTTTTTAATCCTGCACTAATTTTATATTATTAAATTCCGATTGGATCAACTAGCTACTGGCTTATTCTTGTGTGTACGAGTCACATAGGTTTCCTCATCAAATATGTATTGTAAATTATTTTGTTAAATATAGGTTAATAATCTAGTTTGGTGTTTGATAAAATTAGTTGTTAGGGTAGCTTAAGTCAAACACGGAATTAGAAATTAAAATTCGAGTGGGCTAGATAGGCTAAAATTTTCTCATATTGTAATTTTTATTAACAAAACCCTTAATTTAATAAATAAATGAATAATTTTTTATTATTCTTTTACCTATTATTTTATTTTTGTAAAAATGGGGCGGGTTGGGGTCTGCTCCAGCCCGCCCCTGGGTCCGTGACTAGTTGAAGCAAATGATTGATTATTTTTGTTAAATATATGTTAATAAGGGACTATGGTAGTTTAAACTAGTTGTTAAATATAGGCTAATGGATTCCATCCTAAAACAAAGTATCATTAAGAAGACTAGCTCACCGGCTTACATGTAAGACTTAAATTCTTTATATTATATGTAAGAGTAATTAGTTACACACTAGTGTAATACCCGTGCCTTCAAGACACGGGAGTTTGATCTATTTTAATTTGAACATCATTTTATATATCTATATAATACTATATTAATATATATATACGTGTTTACAACAAAAATATGTATAAAGTATTTTTTATAATTTATAAATTAGTTGGAAAGAGATACGATACAAATTTTGAAAATGATTTAATAAGGTAAAGTAGTAATAATACTCAAACATACCACCTAATATAATTTGAAATAAATATATAATTATTATCATTAGCATAGATCTAAAAAGTAAAATATAAGCTCCCGTGCAAATATTAAAAAATCATAAGCACGTGATTGTGTGAATAATTTTGAAGTTATGTAGATGTACATAACTTATTCATTATTTTCATGAGAAAGATGATCAGAAAGAGAGAGAAATAAATAGTGAAAATAAAGGTAAGATGGTAAAAAAAAAATCCTTAAAGTTAGAAAAAGAAGAAGGTTCCAAGAAGTCACTCGTTTCCACCACGGATTCGAGGACGAATCATTTTCAAGGGAAGGAGGATGATGTGATCCTAATGGTCAGTAAGCTCGATTCATTTATCGTACAAAGCTTTGTCGTTGGAGCCGAATATCAACTATTGTCTGAGAAAACAACATGGCGATCCCATTGTATTTTGGCTCTTTCGGGTTGTATAAAATTCCGATCAAAGCCGTTGAGAACTTGTTGGAAAGCTATTTTAAATGGCTACAACTTCTATGAAGAACGTTCGTTCCGAATCAGCCCCGAAGATGCTCAAATTTGACGTTCATTTCAGAAGATCAAATCTGGACGAATTTTCCTTAAGTTTTTCTATTATAATAATCCCACATCGCTTAGAGATGTTTGGGGCTTCTATCTTCATCCTATATATTTCTTGTAAAACCTTTATTTTAAATCAAGTCAAGTTTAGTTGAGTTAAAGGTTAAGCCACTAAATAGCTTCCTATGATTCCGGGTTGAGGATCGAGTTCTTGGTGAGAGGCTAAGAACGAACCCTTTGGTGAGAGGCCGAGGGTGACACCCTAATGAGAGACGAAGGTGTCAAAGGGTCGAGATCCTCAGAGTGCGATTCCGAGAGGATTGAGATCGAGTGTAGGGGATTCAAGAGTGAGAGGCCTGCGAATTTTGCTCCACATATCCTTTTTTTCCAGTTTTCATAAACCACAAAAATTAGTCCCACAAAAAGAGTGTTCGAAAGCTCGAGCCTTGGTCGATCCCGGTCCTCGGGTCTCATCAGGAATGGATTCAAATCATATTTAAAATAGGAAACAAATATTTTAAAGTTTCCATAATAATATTGACCAATAAGAAAATCTCATTTGAATAAAAAATTTAACTTTAATTGTGGGCGTGACACGTCAGCAAAATGCTAGCAGAATTAGTAATACTAGTTTGATGACCCGCGATCTTCGCGGTTTTTTCATAACTTTTATCTATATAAAATAAATTTTAATTAATTTAAATAATTTTGAAAATATATAAATCTCACGCATGTTTATTTGTGCATGTATATAAATATCATATGATATTTTTATAAATAAGGTATTTGAATTATTTATCTTATAACAATGTGTGTGTATATATATATAGGTTACGATTATGAAAGGCTATAAAATAAAATTAGGCTAAATCTTTAATAAATAGATTGTAAAGCCTGCATATTCTGATTAAATATTTAGTTGTACACATGATCAAACATTCGTATAAAGATGAAAGAAAAGAAAATTTTCTGTTTATATTCGAACAAAACATAGTTACATAAAATTAATTGAAGCTATAATCATATTCATTGTCGAGAGTGTTATAAACGTTGGCTTTTATATTCACGCAATTAGCAATTAAATATACTTTATTATTATTTGTTTAAAGCTTATTTAGAATTGATACGTAACACCTTGCTTTCCTACCACTGGGTCGAGTCGGTCGGCGCAAGCCGGTTTACCTAGTATGTGACTCTTGCCGGCTGGGTCACGTGCTCGGGGTTTGCCACCAAAGGTGGGTTCCTCGTCATAAAAAAAAATTGATATGTAACAATAATCTTATCTTTATTAATATCTCTGTTACTATTGTCACCTCTTAAAGTTTGTTTACTATTTTAATCATGTTAATTTATTTTTTCTTCCAATTTATGAGAAATTAGATTTTCATGTTATGGCTCAATTCAATTTGAGGATATAGATCGGACCGTGAATAACCACTACCCAAACCCGGTTATTGGAATTTGATTTCACACATTTTTTACTCTCTCCGGGTTAGATAGATTTGTTATAGATTTATTTTCATCAAATAATCCCGTTAATATTTTTATAAATAATATCAATGTATTTATTTTTATTTTTAAAGATATGGATAAAACTAAACTAACCTTTTTCATATAAATTAATCTAATCTAGATTTTTTCAAGATAAAATATTTATAAAATAAATTAAGGTAATAAGATATCATTTTTAACCGCTTAAGTGAAATCTTATCAATTATTTTTTTGATGAAAACCACAAGTTTATAATAATTAGTGCAATGGTTATATATTATAACCGTAGTATCACCGTAGTATTTAAAATTAATGTGAAATCATTCAAACTATATACATTATCACCGTAGTATTTAAATTATTCAAACCAATAAAATTAATGTGAAATCATTCAAACTTATAAGATATTGTCACCGTAGTATTTAAATTAATGTGAAATCTTATCAAATATTTAAGTTAAAGATTAGTGCAATGGTTATATAATATCACGTTAGTATTTAAACTAAAAATAATTGATATATAAAAATAATTTAAATACTTCACATTAATTTGAAAATAACTGATATCATTAATTGGGTGGAAAAAATTACATTAGATTTATTCAAAATATCGAATTATAAGATTATTTATTAGTAATCTCGTCCATTTTATTTTTAGTTTCTAAGTACTGTATATTTATAAGATATTTAGTTCGTCAAAATTCATTAGATTTATTCAAAAAAATTATCAAAATCTAACTAATTTAGATATGATAAAATTTTATTACTTAAATTAATTGTGATTTTTAATAATGATAAGTTAAATGATGTGGCTAAAAGATATGAAATCATTAATTGATGTGGCTTAAATTTATTGGTTTATCATTAATTGATGTGTCATAAAATCTGGGTCAGATTGCACCAGAATATGACACGTAAGCGAATCGCACCAAAGCTCGCCACATAGGATCTCCACGTCTCTGTTTTAGTATTATATATATATTGATTGATTGATGATTGATTGATTGATTAATACTCCCTCCGTTCCAAAATAGATGGGCGTTTGTTTTTTGACACGCTTTTTAAGGAGCGAAAAAACCTATAAAATATTATTTTTTTAATTAAAATTTTTATACTATTTGATACTTATTACTAATAAGTATCTAATTATATAAAAAAAATTAATTAAAAAATATTATTTTATAGAGTTTTTCGCTCCTTAAAAAACGTGCCGAAAAGTAAAAGACCATGTATTTTGGAACGGAGGGAGTAGATAGATAGATAGATAGATAAGGCCAATGAGGTTCGTATATGAAATGATACCTACAATTGTTATAAAAAAAATTTACTAATTCAAGGATCGAGATTGTAATACAATTATACAAGGCATCCACACGACTCTTATAAGGAACTTGCTGATCATGATCATAATAAAGAGTTAAGTGAAGAGAGCAATGCCTATAATTCAAAAAAGGTTGAGGATTAATTAACTATATATATATATATATATATATATATATATATATATATATATATATATATATATATATATATATATATATATATATATATATAGTACTACATATATACCGGCAAACGTTGGAAGCTTCCTCCAACTCTGATGCCCATATTTGATGATATGAGCTTGCAGTTTCCGGTCTTCTTCGGCACTCCACGCTCCCTTCTTAATCCCGTTCTTATCAACCCATGATGCACGAACCATCGGTCTTGATCTTCTGATAAAGTGGCGTAGTACGTACTACGTAATATGTATTGAGCTTGTATCGTAGGTTTCTAATGCTCTGATAGAGCGCAATGGGGAGGAATTTTTTTGTGGTGGAGGAGGCATATTTATAAGTTTTTTTTTCCGAAATTTATTATGAGATTAGTCAAAATATGAAAGTATTTTGTAAAATAGTCAAACCGGGGCTAAGTCGCGGTTTGAAACATCGACTTTAACTATAATCTTAAAAAATATATATAATAGATAGATAAGTCGCTGTTTGAAATAACGACTATTTTTTTTATAGTTTAAATGTAAAACAATGTGAAGGGAGAGTTGGTGTTGTGTGTTTGTGTGCGGGGCAGAGAGAGAGAGAGATGTGTGTGTGTGTGGGGGTCGGGACTCTGTGTATGGAAGTGTGGGGCGGGGTGAGAGTGTGTGAGATTGAGAGTGAGTGAAGGGGAGTGAGAGACTAAAAATAAAATAAAAAAAGGGAGAGTCGCGTTTTTTTTTTATCCGGAAATAATTTGGCAATAAGGGGACCTTATATGCCAAGAGCATCCAAGCGGATGAAATTGCGAAGCACTGAATCGCTTGGTGTCATAGAGTCTGAGAAAGCAATATTGAGGTGTGATAAGCGGTCCGCAACTCGGTTTGCCTCCCTAAAGACATGACGAATCTCAAATGATTGAAAGAAACAATGAATTGCTTATTATATTATTATTTTTTAGATCGGAGCTGCCCGACACTACTAGAAAACACGACCCTTGTGGAAACTGTCGGGGCAATTTTTAGGTTGCTTTTTCACTTTAACCATTCTCGACGCTTTTAAACGTTGGAAAATGAAAAATAAATAAAAACAGGCGAGCCTTTTTTTCAACAGATCTCTTTCCCCGAAAACCCTGAAAAATCGAAACCCTTGGCTCCCGTTCTCCTTCGATTTCGCCGACCACCTCCTTGATTTTCCGTTTCTACAATGGCGAAGCGAAACGGTCAAACCCCCAAACTCAGGTTGTCCTTCATCTTCTTCGACTTCTACACTTGAAGATATTGAACTTTTTTTTTTCTATCTCTTATCATTCGAAAATCTCCTTCTATATTCAAGTTCTTTGTGTCTTCTCAGATCTACTTTCTTCCGTTCAATTTCAGGTACGATTTCTTATTATATTCTCCTTATCTCTCACAATTTTGTACTTTTGGTGGATTTAGGTCACTATTCCGTTAATTTTCGCCAACTTCTGACAAGGAATTCAGGATTAGGGGTTTTCCCCCCAATTTCCTTTATACTTGTGGTGGATTTGGATTCCAATCATTCTCCTTCTATGTATTTTGAATTCGACGAACTTCAATTTGAAGAATATCTCCCATTTCTGAACCTATAATTCGATTTTTTTTTCTTGAACTGCAGAATTGTAGCCATTATTTCTTGAAAAGTTGCTTCTTGGCTACCTTTAGTCATCTTCTTTGACTGTTCTCTGCTCTGAATGTTGTTATTTCTGTTACAAACAGCATAAAAGTTACTTGTTTAAACTCTGACCACTTTCTACATGGTAACTATAAGGATACAATTGAGTTTCTTGCCTTTGTACTTGTGTCCTTTGCCATCTATCAAGGTCTGATTTGATTATGAGACTAGTTATAAGTTATATTCTCTATATTTACATGTTCATTTTTGTTTTAATTTCAATCTGTCGATCAATTTTACTGCAATGATGTCTTGAATTCATTGTGAATCATCTTTGGCATGTTTGATGATTGCTGAATTAATGAGGTTTTCATTACCTTCAGTGCACTGATCATTCCGTGGTTCATAAATATGAAGAAGGGTCTATGAGTGTTCTTATTGATGTTGTACATCTGCAGGTATATAGATCTCTTTTTACTTCTTATTTTTCTAATGTCTTTTGTCCAAGAAGTTGAAATATTTAAGGCATCGTTCCTTGATTTCTTCAACTGGTAAATAATTGGCATAAAAGAAAAAACTTAGTTGTACTTGGGAGAGACACCTAAGCTTATTTATATTGATAAAAATTTCTCTTTGAATATAGCGATGGCTTTTTTCCTGATAAACAACTTGTTAATTGTTGAACCCTTGCATAAATGCTTGTACCTTTATCCTTTAAACATTTTAGTCAGCACTCCCCTCAGTTCGTTTCCTACTTTCTTTTCTTAAAAAATATTTAGGACTGCATATAGTATCCTAGTACTTGCTAGGATTTTAGTATCTAACGTGTTTTATATTTTTTCCAATGATTGTTTTACATTACAAGAGCTAAGGCCTCCTTCCACAAAATTTAAAGATGAAAACAGCAACATGCTTATCCATAATCCTTATACTTTTGTGCTTAACATAACGCAGCTTGTCTCTACTATGAGAGTGGCTTCGGATTTCAACTTGTTGGGTTTCCACCCTGATGATAAGGTAAACTTCTATTTCTAGATCTTTTCTTTGAAATATGTACGTGCTTATAGTGTTCCTTCATATAATTTACACGTATTGTTCTATCTCATAAAGTTTACATATTTGTATGATAATAATAGGTGTAAAATATACTAGTGCAGTTCTCGTGCCATGGCGCACTTTTAAAAAAATAAAATATTAGTTTAATATTTTGAATTAAACTTATAAGAACAAACTCATAGGATAAGAGTATAATAGATTCATTAAAGATGGATTCTATTGTGATAGTATATGAAGATTTACAAATAGATATAAGTTATATATTAATTTACTATTTTGAATTAAACCCATTAGTTATTTAAAAAAAAAATTAATTGCAAAAAGGAAATAAATCCAAAAAAATTCTATTGTGATAGTATATGAAGATTTACAAATAGATATAAGTTATATATTAATTTATTATTTTGAATTAAACCCATTAGTTATTTCAAAAATAAAAATTAATTGTAAAAAAGAAATAAAAAGGAAAGAGAAAAAAGTGATTGGTTAAAAAGGAGAGGATTAAGGTGAGTGTGCCACGTAGGCAAAAACTCTTCTGTTTTAAGAGTTTATATAGATTTTAAAAAATGATGAAACATGACTTTCAGCTTGCTGAGGCTATTACTAGTTCATTTATTTGTGTTAAAGTTCGTGAATAATAAAATAAATCAATACTATTGGTTATTAAGCTCCCCCTCCAATCCTTGGTATCTAACTATACGGAGTTATCTTGTTGTATATAAGCCCACCTGTTCTATCACCATTGTGTTTCTTGGTTTTTCATCTGCTTACAGTTTGTATTAAGGTATATACGGAGTATCATTTAATGAGGCTAGTCTGATGTTGGGTCACATGTGTATATATATATATATATCATTTACATGTTGTTATCAGGTCAATATTGTTCCATAAATAACTGTTGCTATTGTTTTTTTAGATCAATATCTATTAATGGAGGAAGCTGTTTTCTGGATACGGCAGTGAACAATTCTCAAGTGGTTCTGTTAACGGATACACCTTTGTACGACAAGATGTATATCAAAGTTGTTTTCATTAGGTTCGCTATTTTTTGTATTTATATGGGGTACTTATTAGACAGCGTATATGTATTATTTATTTGTTGTATACTATCAAATATTAATAATATATTTGGTATTTTTAGTACCTTTTTTTTTAGTAATTTGTTCCTACTATATACATACACCTAGACCTTCAAATCAGGAGAAATAGAAAACTATGCTAATGGAAAACAATTCTGTAAAATATATATTTAAAAAAAAAATGAAAACACCGAAGTTTTTTTGTGTAGAAAAATTGACCAAATATCAAAAAGAGTGTGATTCTCGACGTTTTAAATTGTCATTGACATTTCAGCTTTTTGGTGCTAAATAAATTTTCGACGTTTTTTAATGTCAAGGAAGAGGTGGGATGTGATGGTTAAATAGCGGGAGAGATGAAATGGAAAGCGTCGCCAATATAACCATTGATGTTTTAAAACGCATAAAATTTCCACGATTAAAAACGTCGGTCACTTCTGGCTTTGACATTTCCGACGTTTTTTAAAACGTCGAGATGTTTTTTCCTGATGATTTAAAACATCGAGAATGGTCAAAAAAAGTGTCGAGAATGGCCATGTTTTCTAGTAGTGCGATTTGGCTATTTCGCAAAATACTTTCATATTTTGGCTAATCTCGTAATAAGTTTCATTTTTTTTTGGCTAATTCGGGGAAAAAATATTCTATTTATAAAGCCATAAAGGGAATGAAAGGTAAGGGAGACCCCACAAGACATATGAAAACACGGCAAAAGAAAGCATAAGTTTGGATTCGAGTAGATTGTGTGTTTGCTATGATTGTCACAGAGCAAGATAGGACGTGTGAGAAGGCTATGCCCAAGATCAAGGAGGAGAGACTTAATCCAATTCAATTCGACAACTATGGCAGTGATAGCATGATATTCGGCTTCTGTTCTAGAACATGCAACGACTTTCTACTTGCGTGAAGTTCAACTGATGAGAGTATGGCCAATTTAAATGGCAAATCCAAACTGAGAGCGGCAGTCATCAGGGTCGGATCCAACTAGCAACTGAGAAGCAGTTAAGGTGACTCACGAGGCAGGCATAACAAAAAATTAATGAGTTAGCGTACTCTTCAAATATCGGAGAATACACTAATTGGCCGCATTCCAGTAAGACTCCATAAGACATTGATTGAACTAACATACTCGGTTCAAAGCATAGGAGATTTTCAGTTGAGGAATAATGACATATTGAAGAGCACCAACAATACTGCGATAGAGAGTGGGATCTACGAAGGGATCAGCATGCTTGAAAATCCAAGAGTTTGGCTCAGTGGGACTCGATAGGGGCTTAGAATCAACCATTTTTTATTTGGTGAGAAGGTCGTGAATATATTATGCCGGCTAAGCAATAAGTGATCCTTAGAGAGTGCCACCTCAATTCCAAGAAAGAACTAAAGGTCACCAAGATCCTTAAGAGAAAAGGCTTGATTAAGTTGTGCAGTAAAGGAAGCAATGTGAAAACGTATTGGAGTTGTCTGTGACAATCAGGTCATCCACATATACCAAGACGTAGATCACACATGCAGATTTGGAGAAGACAAACAGAGAGGAATCATACTGACAACCACGAAATCTAGAAGCAAGTAAGAAAGCATTAAGCTTACGTACTAAACTAGGCACGAGAGGCCTATTTAAGCCCGTAAAGTGTTTTTCGAAGTAGACAGACATGAGAGGGTCGAGACTTTTACGATGAATCCTGGCGGTTGCTCCATAAAGACATGCTCATGTAAATCATCATTCAAGAAGGCATCGTTAATGTCAAGTTGTATAATTGGCGAGCTGAAAGTGAGGGCAGTCGTTCGACCAAACGAATCATAGTAGGTCGAACAACTGGATTTAATGTGTCAAAATAATCAACTCCCTCTTCCCGATTGTATCCTTCATCGACAAGTCGCGCTTTGAATTGCTCAACAGATCCATCCGCTTTCTGTTTAACATTGTACACCCACTCACAACCAGCAACATTAGTAGATTGAGGAGTACAAGGAACTAAATACCATGTACCATTTTTTGATAACGCATTGAATTCCGACTCCGTGGCAGTAACCCATTGAGGGATTTGGTTGGCTTAGCAAAACGTCTTCGGCTGATTGTATGAGTTAGGATCGGGAACTAGAGGATGTTTGGTGGTGTGAAGGGCTTTGAGTTTAAGGCGATCGGCTCGAAAGAGGTGTTGTAAGGCAGACGAAAGAGGAAGGGATATGGGTGTGATGTTCGTCAAAGATGGGGCCTCAGATGGAGAATGGTTCGACTGAGAGATGGTCTTGGTTGGGGAATGTGCTACTAGTGTTGTGGGTGGTGAGGGAGCGGGTTCCTGTGGAATGTTGTCAGTGTTAGCCAGCTCTAATGCTGGCGGCTAATTGGTGGAGTGCACAATCGACTGTGAAGCTGGGATTGGTAGGACTGGGCGAACAACTAATGAGAGGAGTTCAAAAGAGAGGGATGATGGGGATGACTCAATGGAGGGTGTGGAAGACAACACCGGAATGGATAGGAACTCTATCTCATGAAAGACAACTGACGACTGACATAAACATGACTAGAGGGGGGTGGTAGCAGAGGTAACCTCTATGAGAGGAACTGCGACCTAAGAATATGCAGGAAAGTATTTTAAATTGTAACTTGCTTGACCTATAGGGACCTAGGAATGGAAAACAAAGACAACTGAATGCTCACAGAGATAAGTAGTCAAGCACTCGATTGAATAAAAACTGAAAAGGAGACTTGTTTACAAGAATTGGAGTCAGAAGACGATTGTGAAGATATATGGTAGTGTGGAACACATGCTCCTAGAACTCAGATGGAAGGTGAGATTGAGTGAGGAGTGTAAGACCTTTTTCCAAAATAGTACGATTCTAGTGTTCAACCATTCCATTCTGAGATGGGGTGTGAGGACAGGAGATTCGATGTGTTATACCCTATTGTGAAAGGAGACTAGATAGACTACGAAATTTACCACCCCAATCAGTTTGGAGTTCTTTGATAGAGACGTTAAACTGAGTATGAACTATGGATTGGGAGAGTTTAAAACATTCAAGGACTTCAGATTTGTGGCTCATAAAGTAAATCCAAGCATTTGAGATTTGTGGCTCAATAATAGGAAGGTTACCTTTCTGAAGAGTATTGAGCTATTGTTTGAGATAGACAAGAAGATGTTGTGTGCTGGTGATGCAAACCCCTATGAGAACAAACTTATCCCGATGTTGCCATCAAGTGCAGCGACAAGCAGAGAGGCACCGAATTTGGACGACGATCCAGCCTGTTTGCTGCAAGAGAGAGGTGTTGATGGCGAAGTAAGGCCAACGGTAGAATTTCCATCGGTGTTGTACATGGTGATGATTATTGTTTTTGTTTTTGTGTGAAAAAAATTGAATGTTGCTCCGATATCATAAAAGGATTGAGAACTTAGTTGATATTATCAAACTAAGGTTATTTATTTACATAGAGAGTTTATATGATCGATAATACATAAAAGATATTTACAGGATATACATAACACAAATAAGGATAGAGTATATCTCTAATAGAGCTTAATTTATATGTTAAGTATTTATGAATCTATTATTAACCCTTAATGTGTTTAAAGATAGAGTATATCTCTAATAGAGCTTAATGTCAATGTGTTTACTTTGGGTTGGTCTGTAGTAAGTTAGAAAGCCACACTCCAACCAACAATGACCTTATGCACCGCTGAAGAGGAGTATATATGACCTTAATGGAGGCTACTAAGGAGGGGATCTAGCTGAAAGGATTGGTCAGTGATCTAGGTCTACATCATGAGCAAGTTATGGTGTTGTGTGACAATATTAGTGCCATTTTCTTAGCCAAAGACAAGGTCCATCATGAAAGGCCTAAACATATTAACATCAGGTATCATATCCCAAAGAGCGAGTGGAGAATCATGGTAAAGAAAATAGGCACGGCTGATAACATTGTAGAAAGGCATGGCTATGAGTCGATGGGTTTGACCCGTCGGGTCAAGGATCGGAGTCGGTCGACCCAAACCCTAACCCGGGAATCCCATTAGTCGATGGTTTGGGTCACTCGACGAGTTGCCTTATTAAAAAAATTGATTTTTTTTTAAAATTACCATGTAATAAATAAATGATATGAGAAGATTATATATCTTCACTAGAAGGGCAACCCGGCCCCCGCGCTACATGCGGAACATTATTTATTGGGTTAAACTTTAAATCTTATATGCTACATAATGTATGTGATATATTTGAAAATGTTATTTACATGTTAAGGTAACTATGCTTTTATATATTCTCATGTCATTAGTCTTATATTACATTCTTTCATATATTGATTTTAATCCTTGTTAGTTAAGTTAAATAATACTATAATTGAGCGTGTACAATATTTATTCTTATAATATACTCTGTATTTAATAGAACTGGTCATTTTTATGACAATTAAAAATATGTTGTAATCTTTAGAAAAAATATTCGTTTTATTTTGGCAATTGATAACCACTTAATTTGCATAGAATTATATATTCTTTATTTTATTACTACATTCTTTTGCTAATTATTTTTATATAATAGAAGGCATAAAAATAATAAAAGGTAAAAAAAAATATAACAATGTTGTGTTGTTGAGGAGATTTGAACCCTTGATGATATGCATTAGGATGACACCTAGAAGGCTAGAACCAATGAGCTATATTGGCAATTGATAACCACTTAATTTGAATAGAATTATATATTCTTTATTTTATTACAACATTTTTTGCTAATTATTTTTATATAATAGAAGGCATAAAAATAATAAAAGGTAAAAAAAAATATAACAATGTTGTGTAGTTGAGGAGATTTGAACCCTTGATGATATGTATTAGGATGACACCTAGAAGGCTAGAACCAATGAGCTATAATGATTTTATGAATCTTGAAACTAATGTGTAATATATATTAAGTTGATTTTTCATTAGTTAATGAGTGCAATTAATTGGGCCTTCACCCAACTTTATATATATAGTATAGATAGATATAGATATAGATATAGATAGATGTCACTTTATTCACCAACTTCATTTAGATGTGGGACAAAAGCATATGAAGATATAAATCTACATACCTTTTTCCATCATCCACTTCATTTCAATATGGAAGAAAAATGTGGGAAGATTTTATATCTTCATACCACTTTCTTCATCCACTACAATTTCAATATAGGATGTTAGTTACTATTCGGAGCAAATTTTAGGTGGAGGAGAAGTCTGGCAGTGTAATGGTGTATTTGTATTAGGAGAATTCAATCAAAGTAAAGGATTCAAGTTAAGGTGGAGATTTTTTGGGGTGATTTAAATCTAATATGGTTTATCTTAAAAGATTAATAATAGATAGATTTTATCTATAATAAGATCTAGATAAGATATATTTTAATTAGATTCAGATTTATCCTTTTGGGTCTTATTGATAGATTTATCATAATAGGATTAAAATTCTCTAAGGTTGTATAATCTTCTACACGAATACCCTAGAGGTATTCAATACAACTTAGTTGTATTCCCTAGAAATCCTATTTGCCTCCTTATAAAATTGATCTCATTTGTCATGGAGATAGCCAACACAATATTGTTGATGAGCCACATATATCCGTGCGCTCTTATTATTCTTGTTCTTGAATCTTTCCAGCATGTCACAACACCAACAAAAAATAGAGAATTCGTACACACCCCATTAAAAAATAGAGAATCCGTAAGCCCCTAAGTCCATCAGTACACACCCCATAAAAAAAATAGAGAATTCGTAAGCCTATCTTTCTAAGAACTAGACAAAGTAACACAAGTAAAATGTATGACTGTAACATAGTTGATGCTCATGTCAAACACTACAGGAGTCTTGTCAAACAATTGAGGTGAATTCTTATCATACCACCAGTATTCAATGAAATACGTGTGTCAAATTTTGATGGATTGTACCCTTCAAATGTAGTTGGAAAGGATATCCGCTTAAATAAAATACTTTATTCGTTCGGTAAAAACATGTTGTTTACTATTCATGCATAGTTTTTAAGGATAATAAAAGCTTTCTAAAATATTAACTTTTTTATATTTTTTTATTCATTTTAATAAAAACATGTTGAAATATAAAATACATGTTTTGCTAGAAAAAAAATTATAATAATTAAGAAATATGGCAAGTAAGTGGAGGCAATAATGGTAATAAGGATTTTGTAATGAATATATACAGTAGTCCTCTCGTTAATTAAAGCATATTTTTAAAAAGCAAATAAAAATATATTTATAACCCTAATTATTATTTTACTTTTTTCAATTTATTAAAAACTACAAATAACCTCTTTTTACAATGGCAATTTTGGAAAGTAGACACCAAAATAACTAAAATTGCATCTTTTTATTAACCAAATTTTCTCTTTAAAACAAAATATTTTTCTTAACGGAGGAGAGTATATGGTAATGGTTTGGACTAAGCAATGAAATGTCACAAGTACCAAAATACGCAACTCTTACTAGTATCAAATTTCAAAAAATGGACATCAACCGGCACGATACTCTATATACCAAATCCCACATACAATCACCTATAGTAGACATCGTAAACAAAATGTATCAAAGGTCCCAAAATTTGAATTAAGCAAAGGGATTCCTTTAGACAAACGACAGAAGGCAAATCCTACATGACCAAGTAGGAAATTAACCACCAAAAATCAAAGCGATTGAGGCAAACATTAAACTTCCAATAGTCAGATGCCACAAATAAAAGGGAACAAAGCAAATGCCACACCACTAGATAGGTAATGTCGTAAATAAAAGGGAATAAGAAATAGGGGTGTTCACACTCAAACTTACCTACACCAATAGGAATATTACAACAAGTATTTATAGTGCCCCACATAAATTGTAATGGGAGCATGCATCACCTTATTAGTGAGTGCAATCTCAAGTAGGGAGGCATGATCTCATCAGAAAGAAGAGGTTTCTTCTTCAATAACCAACCAAACCACCGCCCAACCTAATGCGAGTTTGGCCCATCTCAGGCCCACCTCTCTCATGCATCGCATTAGGTTTGCAGACCATACACTCCAACTCAGCTCATCTCAGGTCCAAGCTTGTGCCAAGCACATGCCCATCTCCTAAAAGGTCCATCTCAGGCTCACCGGGCGGGTTGTTGCCGGGGGGAGCTCATATGGTTGACATATCTTCCTGAGATGGGATGATATGTCAAAGGTCAGGGGCTCTGATACCACTTGATGCGCTCCGGGATAGACGACGCAGATTCCAATCTCCTTTCGGGTTGGATGGGGGTAGTGAGGATGGTTGAAGGTAGCGGTGGAAGGTGGATGGTCTTCGGTGCTCTTGGCGAAATTAGAACACGAACCAGTAGTGGGATATGTAAACCCGAACTCGCAGACCTTTCACCCTTGGATTCATTTTACTCAATCTAAGAACCCTCGGAATCGCACTTCGAGTCCGTCGATCCTTCGATACCGTCGCCTTTCACTAAGGTATATCCTTCAGCCTCTCACCGAAGGTTTTGTTCTTGTTTTTGGCCTCTCACCTAAGAACTTGATTCTTAACCTGAATCAATGGAAGCTAAAACACTCGCTTTTGATCAAATTCAACTTGTCTTCAAATGAAAAGAGTTTACACACACACACACACACACATATATATATAAGAGTTTATTGTCATCTCCATGTGTTTGTAATCGATGTGGGATGAAAAAGACTTCAAATTTTGTTCAGCTTTGAGATGCTGGAAAGAAAGTCGAATTCGAGCGTCTTTCAGGCTGATTTAGGAAAAGTGTTCTTCATGGAATTTGTATTCACTTAAAATAGCTTTCCAACAAGTGCTCATCGGCTTCAATCGGAATTTTATGCAGGCCAAAAGAGTCAAAATACTACAGTGTTGTCACACAGTTTTCTCAAACGAGGGTTGATGTTCGGCTCCGGCAACAAAGCTTTGTAAGATAAAGGAGCCGAGCTCACTGACGATTAGGATCACATCATTCTCCTTCCTTTGAAAAGGTTTCGTCCTCGAATCCGTGATGGAAACAAGCGAATCCTTCGGACATGTTTCTTCTTCCTTGAACGGATTTTGAATCCTCTCTACTTCTTAAATCATGAAAGGCAAGTAAGACGGAATGAAAGGGTCACAACCAACCACTTAGTCACCATGGAATTCGAAAAGCTAGGCATGTCGGTTGGCGTCAGTTTTTCCCTCATGGAAAGCACAACCTTGAGAACTTGGATGATTTCCTCATCTTTCTTAAACTCGGGATTGACCTTCACAATCTCAATCGGGACATCGTTGGACTGACTTCTTTAATCTCAAGTGTCACGCCCATGTCCATAAAGGATGTCGTCGTTGAAGAGGGAGGAGGTGGTGTCATGAGCTTCCATAGCGTCGACCCCAATGAGATGACGACTTTTTGAATTTCCTGTACTTGTTGCATTAAGTCTTCTGGAAGCCTGCAGATCTCTTGCCAAGGTGGTTCATTATTCTTCTTACGCCGAGCCTCATCCTCTCGAGCCCTTCTCTCTCGATGTCTCCCCCGGAGCTCTTGATCAACAAAATCATATGTAGCACCATACATGTCACTCCAACGAAGATACCCATTATCATAGGCTCGAATAGCCCATCAGATGTACTCTTCGGACAAAGGCTTGGAACTTGCTTTCTTGAAAATTTTGACAAAGAAGAAACCACTCAATTATCAAAATCTCGATGGATTCGAGTCGATTAGCTCTGATACCACTTGATATAACCCGAGGACCAATTGACTGAAGCTCGAGCTTTGTAACACTCTTTTTTTTGGGATGATTTTTTGGGATTTACGTAAAATTAAAAATAACAAGGATATGTGTTGCAGGAATACTCTCGGCCTCTCACTTTGAGTACTCTCCGACACTCGATTGGTCACACTCTCGTCCTTGCACTCCAAGTGATTCCACCAAGAGGGTTTGATCGTCATGTCACCAAATCAGAAGAATCTTAACCCGGTTCCAAGGAAAGCCATGCTCGGATTTTATCTCAAATTCAACATCCTTAAAAATGAAAGTTTCCCAACTTTATATAGGAAAATATTGATTCCATGAAAAATAAAATAAATTGAAATAAATCGACAAACTAATGACGGATAATACGAAAGGGTTTCCGAAATTTATGATGGGGGAAAACAAATGATCTTGGCTGCCATCAAATAGATGGAAGTTTAGCCTAATGCATCGAATGAAGAATCTCTAAAGCCCCGTCATTTAATCCGACTTTATTGAATGCATTCCGTCTTAATTTATTGCATTTTCAACACGTTGCCAGATTTTTGAGCTGCTACAAAGATCCCAAATTTCGGACATCTTCCAAGCTGAGTAGATGATTGCATCTTTCAATAACGTTGTAGCCACTTAAAATATCTTTCCAACAAGTGCTCAATCGAAATTTTATACAGTTAGAACGAGCCAAAATGCCGAGGTGTCGCCAAATAGTTTTCACAAATGAAAGTTGATGTTCAACTTTGAAGACAAGGGAAAAAAGTTGATCTCATGGGCGACTATGATCAATCATCCTCCTCTCCTTGAAAAGGAATCGTCCTCAAATCCGTGATGGAAATGAGCGACTTCTCTGGACATGTGGCATCTGCTTTGAAAGGATGTTGAATCTTCTCTTCTTTTTCTTGAATCGTGAAAGGCAAGAAAGAGGAAATAACATGGCTCGCATCCATCCACTCATCCTTTTTGGGCTCATGCTCAACCTTTATAATTTGAATAGGAATTTCCTTGGATATGTCTTCATTAATGTCAAGTACATCTCCCATGACCATAGAAGATGTAATCATTGAAGAGGGATCTAATAGTGGTGATGTGGGATTTGATAGTGTCGACCCAAATGAGTTGATGAGATTTTGAACTTGTTGTACTTGTTTCATTGAGTCCTCCTTGAGCTTGCAAATCTCTTGACAAGGAGGTTCAACTTTCTTTTTACGTCGAGCCTCATCCTCTCGAGCCATTCGCCAGGATTTGATAGTGTCAACCATGTGCACTGCAGCCCACATAGTTGACGTATCTTCCTGAGATGGGGTTTGATCCCCCTGGCAACAACCCGTTTGGTGGGCTTGAGATGGGCCTTCTGGGAGATGGGTCTGTGCTGGGAACAAGCTTGGGCTTGAGATGGGCTGGGTTGGAGTGTATGATCTGCAAACCTAATGCGGGGTCTGAGAGGGGTGGGCCTAAGATGAGCCAAACTTGCATCACAACCTGTCAGGTGTGCTCCAAAGTTCAAACCAGGGCATACGACATTGCAACATTTATTACATTCCAATCCTATTTCGGAATATAATTTCCTAGAGTGATTTATCACTCACATCCATTCTTCTTCCTTACTTAAAATTTCTCCAAGTGGAGTCATGTGTCTATTTTGTATTTCAGAATTCACATATAAATAATGTATATTATTCTTCTTTGGACTATTTGGTTCATATTCGTTTTATGATCAATAAACCTTTAGTATAAAGTGGTATTTTATTTTGTGTCGTCACTTTCTAGTTCTTGATTGTACTAAACATCATGTTGATTGTGACTACTAGTGCCTCTCGTTTGTATACGATGCACCAGACCTAAGATGCAAGTATAAGATCCTAGTGAAGAAGTTCTGAATGCATTGGAGAATATCAAGGGTCATTTTAAATATTTTGAAGTAAAAAGTTTAATTCCTAATGTATTCAAGTTGTTTATTTAGTTCCTTGTTTCGGTTTTAAAAGACTTCCATTCCATTTACTTTAAATGCAAGTTATCATCATGTTTATGGATGCGTGGTTGCATGTCTTTGTAAGTCTAAGATGGTTACAAAGACATTAAAGTCCGAGTAATCACTGATGTTGTGACATATCTATCATTTACAATAGGGGTGTTATAGTGGATACCCTTTTTTCGTCACCCCCACCCCTAAATATTATGACCCACCATCATCCAAAACTAACCTACCTCCTCCCCTTGTTATTCATCCCATGACCACCCACCTCCACATCCTCATCTCTAAACCATCAATCGACACAAAAGGTACAATGCCCTGGCCATAGCTACCCCATAATGCTCCCTCTCCACAACTACCCCAAATAACCTCTCCTTTTACACCGAAGCCTTAAAAGTTCCCCAAATGGCGTTAATCCATGGACGTTGAAATCTTAGCCCTCCTCCACACAAAAACATGGTCCCTTGTTGATGCGAATCAAGATGGCCTTATGTGGGTCAAACAATGATCTTGATCCAGGCGAGCTCTCAAGATGGATTCGAGTGCAATTGATGGCAAAGAGTGTCCTCCTCAAGAGAAAGAAGAAGGCACCATCATGAATTAAAGAAAAGATATTATTTAATTATTATTATTATTTTTAGTTATTTCCATATTTAGTAACTCCTATGTAGTTGGAGCTATTTATGGATCTCTTATTTTTTAGTAATACTTAGTTAGGTGAATAAAATGAAAAAAGGAAGTTTATCTCTTTAAGATATTTTCCTTGACCACTAAGTAGGAATATTTATCTAGGATTATTATTAGGATTTAGTATTTATTTATCTAAGTCAAAACTCTATCTTTTGCACAAGATAGAATTGGTATAGTTCTCTATTTAAACTATTGTACTTTCATTGAATTAATTAGATTGAATAGAACTGAGAAACCCCTTTGTAGGATTAAAGGGTTCTCGACTATCAATCCAAAGACCCTACTCCAAGTTTACCCACGTTTCGTTTCCTTTTTCTCCGATCAAAAATAATATGAAGTGGCAATTGGTGGTCAAGCCGCAAGGTTTGACCGAAATTAGTTTCCTATACTTGATCTTGGATTTCATGCAGTCAACCGTTCAACCCACGTCATTTTGATTGCCGACGTCGATTGTGTGAGCCATTGTTGCTTTGCTGTTGACTCCTAGGGTCCCATTAGTTTAATTGGAAATTCATCGGCACCGATTCAAGCACTAGTCTCGTGTGAATCGGCATCAATTCACGGGGAATCAAAGAGCATAAGCAAGATCGCGCTTTTAGTTTAGCAATTGGCCGGCCTAGCCAGTTGCTATACATCACTTGTTCCACCGTCTCAATCTTCGAATGTCCTCGGAGTAAAGAGGGTTTCTAAAACCGAATGGCATGCCGATGGAACAATCGATCGCACAAGCCTTGATTATTGGCCAAGAGTTATCGGCAACTCGAATGCATCGATCGCACAAGCACTTCTCTAAGCAACAATTCTTCGCCACATGTCCTACTTTTGTCACCTTCCTTAGTTCCTTATTGATTTCGTGCTCTTGTCCGTTGACTTTGATTTGCATTTGTGGTTATTTATTGATTCTCTGTTTAATAACGGTGACTTTGTTTATGGAATTTTAGCCTATTGAGTTACCGAGTCAATTCATCTATGTTTAATAATGGTGACTTGGAGTGTATTTGGATTCCAATATTGCACTTTAATTATGATGAATAAATTACTTAAATAGTGTTGTGTAACCTGTTTCACAATGTATTTAAAATAACATAAATTTAAATAAAATTTCGTGTAAAGTGGGTCAATCAAACACTTACTATAGGCCTACACATCCCAGCGACCAGGGATATGTTGGGATTTGCTTATAGTAACACCTTACGATCTTACATACTTAATGTAATTGATTGTTATAGTTTACAAAATATTTTATTTAAAATTTATAAATTTTTCATTTTTTTTACCAAAGTGCCCACAAACCTATCCATATTAGCTAGGCCCGACCATTACCTTTGCTGACAATGACTTTACTGACACTACTGATGCCGACGTTACTAACGTAGATGCCCCAAACATCAACGTTGTTGATGCTGACATCGTTAGTGCTGACATCAGATTTCTTTCTAATGAATATTACCAAAGAATTTGTACATGGACATAAAAAAAATGCTGACGAGAAATTTGCATCCATGTTTAAAGTACCATAGATGCCAACACCACCATCTATTACGTTAACAAATTAATTACATTTGATGTCAGCAAATAAATGAATGAACCAAAAACAAAAGATTGTATTTGAAAGTGAGAACATGAAGGACCAGTTCAACTGGACAAATTTAGTTCTCTTCTTATTATGGCCATAATCGCTCTACCTCGATTCAAATTCAGCAATAATTTAGCAAAATTCAATTCAAATTCTCTTCTATAGAACAAAGAAAGCGAGGCCACCTCAGATTTGAAAGCATATATAAGATCTGAAAATAAGAGATTGAGCCGCATCGACGTTGCAGTGGGGGGCGATCTCGCGATCGTTGGCCTCAAATCTAAAAGCATGGGAGAAGGTTGTCTCATATCTGAAACAAAGTGATTGAGTCGCATCGACGTTTCAGTGGAAGACGATCTCGCGGTGGTGGCATGCTTGACGGCGATGAGCTTCGAGTATATGGTGGTAGGGGCGGGGATGCGGTGATGGTCGTTACGTAGCTTGATGAGGAAGAACACGAGGAAAGAAAACAACTTCAGATCCCATATCCAGATCTTACAATGTGAAACAAACACCAGTAATCAACAGATCTAGAGAAATCCAACTCTCATCAACAAATCTAAAGGAATCGACAACAATTTCGTCATCATATCCCTCATCAACATAGATCTGGCTCCTCCATCAATCGCGAATTGTTCTCACATTCGGTGGAGTAGCTTCGATGGCGGAGGAGGCGGAGATGACGGAGGTGAGAACAGGAGAAAGGATGAAGCTTTACTAGCGTTAGAACAATTCAAAAAGTCGTTGGACAATAGAAGAAATGATCACGCTTCCTCCATGGCTATTGTCGGCCATGGCCGCTAAAGGGAGTTTGGGGAGGATTTGGGGATCCGTTAGAAGGAAAAAAATTGAGTGGACTTTTACCTAATTTAGATAAGTTGATGGACAACTATTGAATTTAGCCACTTTCTTTTAGAGAAATGGTAATTGTAGTTTTCAAGAAAGTGAAAAAATAGAGTAATAATTAAAAGTATAAGCGTATAAAAAAAGATGAGAGAGAAAGAAGAGAGAGAAGAGTTCCCGAGCCTAATTACCCTAGAAAAGCTCAACCTTGATGCCGCCGCCCCCAAATCGCATAAAAACGAAGACCTCAATACCGAAATTTTGACTTGAGAAGGCCGGAGGGTAGAACTAGGATACCCAGGGATGATGATGCGAGGTGGAATCGATAAAAACCCAAGCTACCAACAGAGAAGGATAGTAGAGAGAAATGGTTCAAAATCTGGAGGAAAATGAAAAAAGAAAAGAAAAAAAAAGATGCTTCGGAATGGAGGTTTCAAGTGATAGATTGTATGAATTTGAGTTCGATCTCTATTTCAAGTTTTGTTGTGCACCCTATTTGGTCGTTTCCCTCTTTGCCCAGACGGCGGTGAACACACTAAAGAACGCCTGAAACACTGCCTATTTGTAGAAGAAGATCCAGTTTAAACTCGTTTGAGATCCAAGCTGTTGGTGGTTGGGCTCGCCTTCTCCCTGGTTTTCTCAGTCGTTCCCTTGGGTTTCTGGTCGACTCGTTCTTCTGAGGTTGACGGCTACTTGTGACACTTAGGTTGGGCGTAGAGTTGGGGTTGGTGGTTGTGCGGTCAGTTGGGGTTGAGTTCGACTTTCGTATTGTGGTATTGTCCTCTTCTCCCTCTTTTTCTCAGGCTGTTCAAGTGGCTTTCTCCCTCCCCTTTTTTATTTAAAGCTCCTCTAATTGAAACCATAGAATATTATAAGATTAGTAATCTGAATTTAGAACCCAAACATTGAAATTTGGTGCTAGACTTGTGACGATATTGACAGACCCCTTGGTGTGTGCACTTGATTAATCTATTTGAAATTTCGTGGATGTGGTGCAAATTAGAGAAAAATGATAGCTTCACATCTGTTAAAAACTATTCTAGTATCTATAACCAGAATTGGGGTTTTGGTATTCTTCAAAATGCCTATAGACTCATGAATCTTGATTTTGAAAGCTTTTTCCAGGATGAATTATACTTGATATTTACTTGGAATCCTTTGACTAGTGAATATGGGAGCATGGTGAAACAAGTTAGAAATAGTGAACATAAGAGCTTGGGAGAGTCCTTTTCTCTTGAAGTTCCTGGGAAAAATGCAGTTGCTTGGGTTGAACCTTTTTTCTTCCAATAATTCTCACATTTGCATGTGTTTGGCACTTGAATTTGGCTGATGAAAAAGATAATAGGATCCCTAAAATTGATATGTTTGTGGACATCTACTCTCCTTGACTCAAATGAGTTTGTGAACAAAGGAAAGCTCATGAACCAAATGGAACCCATGGATAAAACTGAAATCAAGGGGTGGGTCACCCTTATCGAACAAAAATCTATGAATCGAAAGGACGGTAATCCTTGTTTTTTCTATAATCTCTACTTGGTCCCTCGGGAAGGAGTCTTGGCCAAAGTTTCTTTTTTTGTCACTTCTTCATCTCATGGCTATTGAGAACGAATTAGATGGTTCTATTTTTCAATCTTTCTGACTTGCTCCTACAGAGTCGGGACCGAAAAGATTGAAAAAAATTAGTCATTTACAACCACTGATGAAGGATTTCTTGAAAAGTTAAGGATTAGTCATTCTTTTTAGAAATAGAATGGATTCGATCTTATACATGTGCGAGGAAGGTAATAAAAAGAAAAAAGAAAAAAGATGAGTTCTTCTTTCTTTTTTCACTTATGAGCCATGCGAGATGAAAGTCTCTTGCCTCTTGGATTTCGACACATTTAAAGAATACCCGAAAAGGGTTCCCTTGATCTATGATCCCTTCCTATGTTTGTATGCTATGATACACATTTGGGACTATGTGAAGTATGAAGGCATCAATTTGAAACAAATGATACCGCATTTGACAAAAAAGGTATCAACTTCCCTCTTCTTCTGTATTGATTCCTTGGACTGTGGTTACTTTTTGAAGTTTTGCTTCCCCTCTCATCTTGTGATGTAAGTGTTAGGCTTTAGCTTCGACACAATCAACCATTTGAACAAATAGATTGCCTTTAAGCCCATGGAAAACAAGAAAGGGAAACAAAAAGAATCTTGATTCAACTCCCTTGTGAACCCAATGACTATGAATCAAACATGAGAACAAAGCCACTGAATAAAAAAAAAGAAATAATGATATACAAACACAAGTACAGAAGGAAGACAACACAAATAAAAATAGAATATCCGAGATGAGAACCTGCACATGGAATTGTTGTGGGATCCGAAAAAGAAATCTATGGACGGAAATTGAAATTTTTTGCAAAATAGAAAACATACAAATCATGACTCTAATGGAAACTAAAGTGGAGATTATTCCTTCTGAAGCGGTTTGGCAAAAAGTTGGCTTCGATTCGATTTGCTAGTCTTCTATTGTGGGTAGATCGGGAGGAATTTGTGTTTTATGGAAAAACTATCAATTAACAAATGTAAACGTTGAAATAATGATATCAGACGACCGTTTCATTACAACGAAAATTGAAGATACCTCTGTAGAAACAACTTTTACTGTTTGTTTTGTCTACGCACCCCCTCAAGAAAATAAGAAAAATGATTTATGGAATAAAATTATTGCCCATATTTGTGACTTGGATATCCCTACTATTGTAATGAGGGACCTGAATGAGATACAAAACATAAACGAAAAACAGGGGGGGATCTCAAACAAATCCAACTAGATTCGAACGATTGTTAAATTTTAAAGTCAACTATAAGATTCTTGATATACCGACGATAGGAAATGAGTTTATTTGGAGAAAAAATAGAACGAAAATACATAACATTTATGAAAAGCTTGACATAACTTTAGTGCAAAATGAAATACTTCAATGGTACCCAAACGTAGCTACTAGAAACCATGCATTCTCCTTCTCAGACCATTGTCCAATATCGATTCAAATTGAATCACATGAAAACAGAAAGGCGAGACCATTTATGTTTGAAAAAATGTAAGTAATTCAGACATGGAGAATGAGATGCGAATTGGGATTTTTTGTTTGCCATTATGTCCAAATTTGGTTTCTGCCAAAAATTATGTGGTTGGGTTAAAGAATGTATCCAAACAGTGTCCTTCTCTATTCAAGTATATGACGAGCCAACTGACACTTTTCGGCCTCAATGAGGTCTAAGACAAGGTGATCCTATTTTCTCTTACCTTTTCATCATAGGCACGGAAATCCTAGCATGAAAATTATAGCGAAAAAGTGAACAATCGAGGAATACTATCGGTTTCAAAACCTCTAGGGGTGGTCCTTCTATTCCTTTCCTCTCCTTCGCGGATGACATCATGATCTTTTCTAAAGCAACACCAGAAGCCCGCTAAAGGGCGTGAAAACTATAATCGATGAATATTGTGAGATCTCGGGCCAAAAAGTAAACTTTAAACTTTCAAAAATCCGCCTTCCAAGCCACAAAAGGAATTACAAATGAACAAAGACAACGAATCCAATCATGCCTACAAATAACCAACCAATGGTTCTTTAGAAAAATATCTCGGGTTCCCTATTATTAACGGTAGAGTGAATAAAAACATGTTTGAAGAAGTCATTGGAAAAAACAAGAACCAACTAACTAAATGGAGAGCTAATGAACTCACCTAACAAGGACGTGCGGTCCTTGTCCAAGCAAACCTAGCAGCGAAGCCAAGCTATATAATGAAAAATTTCATGCTTCCTACAAGCATTCAGACCGACCTAGATCGATTGAACGGATGTTTTTTTTTGGAACAAAGACCCTAAATACAAGCTCCTTATTGGATATGATAAAATCTGCAGACCATAGAGAGAAGGAGGGCTCGGACTACACGAGACTAAAGACATGAACAAAGCGTTGCAAATGAAATTGCTTTGGAAAATCCATGCGGAGCCTCAAAATGAATGGGTTAAAATCATCCGAGATTAAAAATGAGAATATTTGGAACTATAACGGAAAAGGAACTCCTCTTGGAAATAGGCGAAACTAATGGATATCAAAGAAGAATTCTGTGTAGGGCTTATCTCGCAGGTGGGAAACGGGAAATCTATAAGATCCTGGAAGAACAACTGGCTTCACAACGAAGGAAACCTTTGAGAAATATGCATCTTAGATCAATTTGATGAACAAGAACCTATTGATCAATTCATGAAACCAAATAAGACTTGGAACAAAGAAAAATTAAGTAACTACCTCCCATAAGATATTGTTGATAAAATTCTAGATATCTATATCCCTTCCAATGAAATTGAAGATAGGTTATACTGGAAATCAAGTAAAAATGGGTGATTCTCTACTGCTAGCGCTTTAGACCACATCACAAGAACTAAAAGGATCCATTCAGACCTACTAGAATGGATTTGGAAAATTGATTGTCCACCTAAAATTAAAAATTTTCTTTGGAAAAACCTACTAAACGGAACCCAAACAAAAGTCAAACTACAAGGTAAAGGAATTCATATGCCTCTGAAATGTCCCCTTTGCTCCCATCATGAAGAAGATAACACCCAGCTCTTTACTGAATGTCAAACATCCCTAACATTCATCGAGAAATTAGATAGATAGATTGAACGAACGATCCAGAACACTGATCGACAAAGAAAACAAGTTATATAAGGATATAATCTCGGAAATATTCCACCAATTATCTTCGGAACACAAATCGATCCTTGCCTTCGCCCTTTGGGGTATATGGTCGTTGAGAAATAGAATAACTTTTGAAAACAACGATATCAGTACGATGGAAGAATGGATAAAAAATAAAAAAAAATATAGGACTACTTGGAGAAGAGTACAAACCAAGGAACAAGAAGACACCATTGGCACATTAAGAGCAAACTCCCAAAAAAAAAAAGAGTGTCAAAACAAAAAGTAGTGTAATGGAAAAAACTTGCTGAGGAGTTTGTTAAGCTTAACTTTGATGGTGCTCGGACCGGGTTAGACCGTGCTGCTTCTGGCTTTGTTATCCGTGATAGCCATGAAAGGGTCATTTCCTGTGGTGCCCGTAGCCATGGTATGGTGTATGTTGTGCAGGCAAAATGTTATGGTCTTATTGTTGGTCTTCTAGAAGCTTCGAACCCGGGATTCGCTTGGCTTGTGGTTGAAAGCGACTGTTTGACCGTCATAAATGTCTTGCGGGGCCTTTGCAGTGCCCGTGGGAGACCAAGATGACGATTTCGGATGCCCTTGGCCTTTGTCGATCTTTCGAGAGTGTCACTTTCACGCACGTCTTCAAGAAGGGTAACCGGGTGGCAGATTGGCTAGCGCATCTGGGCATGTCCTCGTGTTTCATCGCCGACTGTGTTTAGATCGTTGATACGCTATTGGGTGGTGGGTCAATCGCGGTTGACATCCTCAAATCCTTGTCTTGTATAAAAATATATATATATATATATATATATATATATATATATATATATATATATATATATATATATATATATATATATATATAAGCATATTTTTATTTGATTTCTTAAAAAAATGTACAAATATCTAAAATGACAAAGTTAAAAATGCTTACCAAACACAACAAAAAAAAAAAGTTTTTTGTAAGGGGTGATATTTATGAAATTACCTAAGTTAGGGGTGATATTGTGTAATTTACCCGTCGAAAAAGTGGGACTCATTCTACATCTTGAGAAGACAACAGAAAACTGGAACAAATTTCTCGGTCCGCCTCATCGATCTCTCTCTGCTCCCACCGGAAACCCTCTGTTGATCCGCTAAACCCTTTCGACAATTCTTTCTCTTTCCCTCCAGGGATTTGTTGGATGGAATACCCTAATCTTTGAATTTGTCTTGTTGCTGGTTTGCGGAAGAATCTTTGAATTCGTTGGGGGCTATGGCTGAATCCTCGAAGGACGAGCTTCTTCAGCTGATCAAACGCTTCAGTGCTTATCTCAGCGTCAAGATGTCCAACTTGTTCTCCATCGGTTTCCATAATATGGTTCGTTACTCGCAATTTCCCTCAATTTCCCATGTTCGTGTCAGATCTTAGGGTTATTGCTAAACTCCGTGCCTTACTTTTTGTTTTAATCATCTCTCTTTTCATTTAATATTTGTTTGGCTGTTAATTATCATATGTTGGGGGCTTTAATGGATTCACAATTGTTTATGTGGATCATAGGGTTATGTTGTGGCAAGAACTGCATTTCATGTTTCCTTTCCCCTTTAGAAATTGTTGTGAATTTCCGTGAGTAATATCGTTAAAGAGAAAGAGAGTGAAATAAAAATGGGACACAAAGGATTTCTGCTTTCCGAAAAGAACTGTGCAGAGAAAAACTCTCTCTCTAGCTAGGGTATTTCTTTATAGGTAGAACCTCCTATAAATATACCTAGATATAGATAAAATCATCTACAATAAACATCTTACATATAAAATCATATATAGATAAAACCTGCTATGGATAAATTCACTTGGACCCCAATCCAATTTATTTGTCTACTCATATAACAGAATTCATGCTAAATGTGGATTAGTCAGAGGAATTTTTATTGTTTCTATGTGATTTCATTTATGCACATTGGCATACAGTTCTGTCGACCACTGAAGATTATTTTGTTTCACCACCTTAAGGTTTAAGAGTCCTCTTTACCTCTTCTATTCTTTTTGTGTGGTTTATACCAAATTTTATTGGCATTCTTTGGAGAAGACTTTATATGGTGTCGGCATTCTTCTAAATCAGTCTGTACAAAGTGAAGATAGAGATATGTCATCAAATCATACACAAAAGGAACTACATCTAAACTTTTGAGTCTTTACAATATCGATTTCATGACGAAACATCTATAGAAGCATAATCAAGCTAAAGTTCAAACACATAATAGTTGATGCAATCTTCTGGGAAAAAACATTATAGAAGTAACCATATGTTAACAAATAAAAATAATAACAAGTAAAAGGTGGGAAGTAAATCAATGAGGGGGTAGAGAGGAGGACACAAGTCAAGGATGGAGAGAGGAGTCGTCGAATCTGAGTTGTATCCGATCATATATGAGTGTTGTATCGTTTCGGATGCGGTATACTGGATACAGCACTCCCTAGGAGTGTCCGGGAATCGGTGAAGGTTCATTTGGATATTGCATTTCAACTTTATGGCTTAAAAATTTGTGCTCTCTCAAAAAGAAAGAAGCTTTATTAAGTTCAGTTGTTTGCTTGTTTTCCCCGCCACCGGAGGAGAAAATTATTGGTGTGTTACTAACTTCATTCAGTTATAGTTTGATCATTTGTTTTCCTCAAGACAATTCTGACAGGTATTCAAACCTACATCTTCACCATTTACTTTTCATGATGGCTGCTGCATGTCATATCTGATTAGGTTTCTTAAGCTAAAAAAACTCCATGGTGCTTAATTGCTTATAGCGAAATAACACATTATAAGCATTGATGCCATGTTTGGCTTGTCAACCTTTGTCCTATAAGGCTTTGGTGTCAGCGCTTTATTGATTTACATGTCTTGTCAATACCGTTTACATTAGAAGTATGTCACCCAGACTCATAGCAAATACACTTCAAACTTCAGTCATTGTTTTATGAGTCAAATCTTCAGGTTCTCCGAACATGTGTTGTTTTTATGCTGAATGTTGCACGTCTAAAGACAATTAGGTCCTTCATCAATTTAACACTGTAATTGAAGAATATTCATTACACCATCTGTCAGCAAATGTCCAACCTAAATCCAATGTTTCATAAGCTATACTTGCTCATGATGTATGTCACACGAAAGAGCCAACCTCTATTAAGATAATTTAGCTTTAGCAGATAATTGCTGAAAGTATTTTTTCTATTTTAATAATCTTCTAGCTGAGTGTTTTTGCTATTCCTATTTTAGATGTTTTGCTTCACCTGCAAATTAGGATTATTGTAGGTATTGGTAAATTCAACCATATGTGCAAATTTTCTCCAGAAGCAATTTGAAAGTTATAGAATGAGGTTGTTTTGATTGCATTAACAAGTATGCACTTCGAATAATGGGATATGTATGTGTTTTAAAGCTTGCAGTTATGTTCCAATAATATTTTGAGGGTCAGATAGAGGATTATTCCAATTTGAAGTGTTGGATGTGTGTTTAGCATGTAACTAGTTCTCTTAAGACAGTTTGAATAACACGGACTGCCAACTTCGGTTAAAATTCGTGTTACTTGTGCATAAAGCACAAGTCAGCCGTTGCTCGTGCATAAAAGTACAGGTTGGCTCAGTCAGCCTCTCACTTTTACTGTTTTACATGAAGTTTGTTGAGTTTGCAAAGAATTTGTTGCTCAATCATGAATTTTGTTGCATTTTATTCGTCAATTTATTAGAATCTTCTTTGATCAACTACTTTTACCTTGTTACATTAGGTTCGAGATCATATTTTGTTATAAAGTTTGTAAAAATTCTGTAGGATACACGATCAGTTGGTGCTATTGCGGGTCTTGCTGTAGCAATAGTTTTTTCCTGGAGGCTTTTACGGTCACCAAATAGTGCACAAAGAAGGCAACCTAAGCGGTCGGGAACTAGAGCTAGCAGCTCCGGGGTGGATTCTCAACAACACACAGCCTTAACGCCTGCTGGAGTTTCCTCGTCAACAGATGATTCTGGAGCACAAAATGTGACTGACAACTTTTTCCAGCCAGTAACGGTACACCATTAATGGATGCAGTTTTTTTTTTTTTTAAATGTAACCTCTTGACACTCGTTAATAATCTAATTCTTCCTTTTCAGCCCACTCTAGCTCAAATTGTACGCCAAAAATTATTTGAAGCTAGAAAGGTAATACCTTTATTTTATTGCATCTTCTGTGAAATAGGATCATTGTCCTTGACTTCCACCATCACTAAATCTTGTTTTGAGTATGCTTACATTGTGTAGACTCCTTGAAGGCTTTTTTAGTTGATTAATGTTCCTGTATGTTTCAGTTTTCACGACTATGTCATATTCTGTTCTAAGATACCATTCTGATAAATGAATGACATTTGTACTTAATTTCTTCTTCTATTTTTTTGGTGCGGGGAAAGGGTGATTAGTGAGCTTTTGGAAAGAGTCTATACAGTGCCTGCCCAAAGGGTGGGGCAGGGTGGGCGACCGCCCAGGGCCCATTTTCGGTAGGGGCCCATTAAAAATATATATTATATATATAATATAACAAAATACGAGTTTGACTCAATGATAAGTTTAAATGTTAACAAAACTTGGATTCCTAGACGTGTAGAATTCAAATCTCTCTATTTTCATTTTTTTATGTTTTTATAAAGAGGCCCCATATCCATTAAATTTTGCATTTTTTTATGTTTTTATAGAGGAGCATATATTCATTTAATTTAGACATAATTCTATGTACTTTTACCTTTTCAATACAATATTAGACAATTTTTTATATAAATATATATATATATATATATATATATATATATATATATATATATATATTTTTTTTTTGATTAGGTAAAAATTCGAGGCCAGACATAGCTGGATCTCGAAGGCCGACAAGTCGGCAGACGGAAAACCGTCATAAATAAGCAAAAATACAAAGAAGGTGCAAAATACAGGCAAAGGCAATTTTTTATATGGCAGATAAAGCTCTATAGTTTACATATATAACTCTTTCTATTTTATTTGAGAAAAATGTATTGTTTTTATTTCTTCATATATGCTCGATGTATCTAATTTTTCTTTTTATTTTTGTTTATAAAAAAATCCCCCTTTTAAATTTTTTGTTTTAGTTCATATATAGGTGATGTCATAGGAGGTCACATATGTGATATCCTAGAACAAAAACTATATTCAGTATTATTAGACAATTTTTTAATACTCCTCTACATAACAACTTAAGTACTTGTGGACATATTATACTGGATACCAAGCAAAAATAAATAGTTTTCACTACAGTTATATTTTTTAATTTTTTTAATGTATATTATTTATTTATTCATTGACCTACTTTTATTTTCTTAAATTTGGAAAATAATTCAAATATAAAAATAATATGAAAATTTTATAAAGTTATACACAATTTTTATTTTTTAATGTTTATCGGGCCCTTAAAATTTTAGTTCGCCTTGGGCCTATAAAATGATAGGACCGGCACTGAGTCTATAGGCCCACATTGTGGTTAGCTGAATCAATTGCTGATTTTTCTCTTGCTGCGTAGGTCAACTGAGTTAAGTACTTTCACTTTTATCTTGCCTGACTTTACTTACACTCAAGTAAGCATAGAATGACATCAGCAAATTGACACAGTATAAAAATCTCATGGGATCTAGAGTTTGTATAGGATAAAGTGATTGGTGAATTGTGTTTTTGGTTTCATAATTGTAGTTTCCAAGCTTGCTGAGTAGAAACTCCTTTATTTCATTTTCGAGTATTTTCAGAGTCTGAAAACCAAGATTGGAGCTTCTAAACAGATGCCATGCGTCCTTTGAAAAATGACTTGCTACTCATGACTCATAAGTAGATTACATTTGGTTTTATTAGATTAACAGTCAGATAATTGTGGTGACATACGCATCAAAACTCCAGAGTACCAGACAGTATATTATCCTGCAATCATCTTTTTGAGATCATCAATCTTGAATATTCCCTTAATGCAGGTAACATGCCGTTTGGTTGGTGTTATCCTTGAAGAAAGCAGTCCCGAGGAACTTCAGGTGTAATGCATTTCATTTCTTCTTCTGTGTGCTGTTAATTTCATTTTCTGGCCTCTATCTCATACTTCACCTGGTGCAGAAGCAAGCAACTGTGAAATCTTCTGTGCTGGAAGTGCTGTTGGAGATCACCAAGTATTGTGATTTGTATCTCATGGAAAGAGTTGAAGATGATGAAAGCGAGGTATGTTACAGTATTTTATTTTTTTAACATAGAACCTTAATATGTTCATTTTTCTTCTCTTATACAAGAGACTAATTTGCTTATTTGATCATTTGTTGCATATAGCGTATTCATGTTTTGGTTGTTATGATTGATTTTCCATCTTCAAGGTCATTGCTAACTGCCTGGATCAAGAAAAGGCAGAATTATAAACGACCCAACCGATTTGATCTTTTATTACCCTTCAGATTGAATATTAGAATGATCAAAAGTTGACCTATGTTTAAGCAATTATACAATGTAAACACTGGACTCCTCAAAAGTGGACCTCTTATGCTCCAATTCTGGTATTTTTTTTTTATCGGCACTCGGAAACATCCTCTCGACTAGTTCGAGGCATGGATGCATTACACCTAGACCCCCCAGATTCTTGCTTTGGTGGGATTCACTGAGTTGATGTTGTGTGATCACCACTCTGCCTCCAACTAAAATTTTTAGGGGCCTAAATAATCATTTTAGGATGATGCTTAGTCGCTTACACTTTAGTTTAGTCCTAGACTCTCATAATTCCAAAGTAGTGCCAATCTCTAGAACTTGGATTTAAATAAACCTGGTCAAGAGCTCTCTTTCTGGTGAGTGATGTTGGGCTGACTGGTTATATCTCCTGGCCCTTAAAAAATTTGGGCCCAAACTTGTTAGAAAAGGGGGTTCATGAAATACCCAGGTCAGGCAACCCCTTCCATGGCTAGAAGGTCTTTTTATATTTCCTCAAATGCTGTCCTTGAATTCAACACTATGAATTCCGTGCATTAAATCTTGGTGAATGAACTTTTCATAACATAAGATAGCAATCGAAGTTATGTTACTTGAGTGAAGAATGTTTTAGGCTTTGTTTGTGCAAAAAGCTGAAAAGGGAGCTTCAATGTTTTTAGGAGTTTAATAGATTGCAGTCTTATTCACAAAGAAATTTGAGGTAGTTTCTCTGAAGTTTGCAAAACAAGTTATTTGGGTTGGTTTCTGATTGTGTCTATTCCGATTATGTCATTACTGGGTTAAATGATTTTCACATTTTGCGTGGAATTTTTATCTACATGTATAACCAATTTACATATAGATTTTCAATTTCTCATTATTAAATCTAAAATGATAATAATCATAATATGGTAGTCAATCAATTATTAAATACTCCCTCTGATCTAAAATACAAGGCATTTTAAAGATGAGTATTTGATCAACAATATAAGGCGTTTTGGGAAATTGGGATCTTTTCATTGGTTGGTACGATTTTGCAAGTTACTTTTTCACTCCCTGTTGTTTGCTTTTTTATTTCTTAAAAATTGTGGAAAGGTCTAAAAGGCCCTATGTTTGATTCAATAAAAAGTGGCTTGGATTTTTATCAGATCAGATGGTTTTGGGTTTGGGTTCCAGTTAGTTTGGGTCTAAATTGAATGGTTTTGGGTTCGGGTTCCAGTTAGTTTGGGTCTAAATTGAATGAAAAAAGTCTTTGGGTCAGGTTGTTTCGATTTCAGCTACAGACTAGCTTAATTATGTTTGAGTTGAAATTTGATGGGCATCTGATATTCTAGTTTGGATTTTCAATCAGATCAGCTTTTGCCTACTTCCGTTTCATGTTTGTTTAGTAGCATAAGTGTGGGTGTAACAAATTGTGCTCATGCAGATAGGATTCATTTGATGTAGAATGCTTGTAATTCATAAATAAGTTCATACTATGAATACTTCAAATGAAATTTTCATGGATAGATTTTTAGTGATTGGTTTTAATGCCAGACCATAATTAGGTGTAAACTTGAGCATGAGCTGTGTATGCTATGATGTACTGTCTCAAATTATAAATAGTGCTCCTCTTATCATTTTATGGTAGTACTCCAGGGAGAGAGTTTCACCTGGTTCCCACATAAATGGTCATTATTGCTGCTTGCTTTGTAGCTGTATTTTGCTATATAACTATTTTTCTTGTGTCTGCTGGACCGAATATTAAAATTTCCTTGTGTTTTTTTTTTGTTTCGATGCAGAAAAGGGTTCTTACAGCACTGGAAGAAGCTGGGGTTTTCAGTTCAGGAGGTTTGATCAAGGATAAGGTAAATTAATTTGACTGCAAATGCTTTATACCATTTCTATCTCACATAAGATATTTTGGGAGTTAAGTACTGCTGTTCTGGAGTTTTTCTGGAACGATAACCAGATCCTGTTTCTTTAGAAGCGTATGGTGGTTTGCTGTTGTTTGACTTTGGAGTTCTTTAAAGGACAACTGATTCCCGCTTCCACTACAAATTGATGACCAGGTTTAAGCTGCTTGTGTTCGTCTTATGTTTCCTGGACCTTTTCTTGCAGGTATTGTTTTGTAGCACTGAGATTGGGAGGACCTCTTTCGTCAGGCAATTGGAGCCAGAGTGGCATATTGATACAAACTCTGAAGTTGTTTCGCAGTTGGCTGTAAACAACCATTGCTCTGTCCAAAATTTCATATTGATATAATATTACACTTCCAACTTATTTATAAGAGATTCTCTCTATTACTCGCAGAGGTTCATCAAATATCAGCTTCTCATTACTGCAGCCAGACCTGAACGCACTGCTTCTAATGTCTTTAGCGCTCCATCCTTGGAGCAGTTCTTTGGATGTGCATGACAATCCTGAAGAAGTCACTTGACAGGTTTGAATGGTATTCGACGTATCCTTTTTCTTGGCTCCCTACTTCTCATTAACCCTTTCCTTTGAAAAGTGGACAGCAGACCCCCATGCCCTACAATCTTTGATTTTACTGCCAAGTTTCCAACTACAATAGAAAAGAAGTTCTTCTTTGCTTCATGTAAACTTTGTGTATTAGTTTCTGCCAAGGCTTATACATTCTGTTGTCTACTCTTGAATTCCATCAAGGCTATTCACTGTGATTCAGACTCCTAAAGATGGAAAACATTTATATAGTTATCCCAAGCCGATTCCTGAGGTTTGCCTTATGGACATGTGCTAATTCTTGTTGTCACTGGAATCGGTGAAAAAAGTCTGATTTCCTGGGTTTCTGTACGATTGTGCTTTTGTGGAGTTTCATATTTGTTTTGGAAAGGGTAAAGGAAGAGATTTGTGGGTTTGCGTTAGGGAGGGTTTCATAGCTCTACATGGACCTCACCTCCTCTTTGCGTTTGAGAAATGCAATGATTTCTGTGAGCCAAATTGGCAGACATACAACCTTTCTTTAAGCCATCTTTTGTTCACTAAATATGTCTACCTTCCAAAATACTTAAAAGACAAATCTTTTTTTTTTTTTTCTTTTCTGAATAAGCAAAAGCTCAGTCCAAACAATCAATCATATCATAATTCATAATCTATGTTTTAGCTTGTTAGTATCATAACGGTTAGCCCGTCTACCGTTTGTTTCGCCCTCTTAATTTACCCGAAACTAGTGTATCGGGTATTTTTAATCGTTACCTTGATTAAAAAAAAAATCATAATTCATAATCAACAATGTCATGAATACAATCAATACACAATTGTATTTTATCCATCCAAAGATTCTAAACAATGGACCATCTAATTGTCTCGCTAATGATACAAGTTTATGAGTCACTCTATTAGTTGTTTCACAAACGTGGTTAATTGAAACTACAGAGCAGTATTACACAACATCGTTGAAGTATATATAAGTCAATGATAGATGTCATTCCTCTGTATTTTGAGCGAGATTGGACAAGTCTACAAGTCGCTCCATTTGTTGTTTCGTTAACTACACAAAAATTACACACTATCTCCTTGTAATGCCTATAGCAGATGAAACTCCATGTTATAGTGACCTCCAAAATAAGTTTCAAATTAAAAGTTGTAATGTAAGTAGTACATTATATTGAATAATATATGTGGTGATAATGTCTTGATAAGAAAAATTTATAACGTGTTAATATTAAACATATAATGTATAATGTAGAAGTTATTAGTTCATGATCAATAACGATTTCTACCAAACGGACCTCACCCACGTTATTGTTATGTCTTTTAAATACCTATCAAGATGGCATGGATAAGACTAATATTTCATAAAGTCTATTGGCAACACAAGATTTGTCTATTAGCAAGACGAGCTTTAAATAATTGTACTCGAGTTCTTTTTACTTTTTACAAAATAATTACATATGAAACACAACTATCCTCCTTCAACCTCATCCATCTTTTTCAGATCTAATTGTGTTTAGTGCGTTTTTTTGCCGAAATCTATATTGATCTATCACTATAAAGATTTGTTATCTCATATAATGTCAAAATCTCATTCATTTATATAGAATCAATATAGGAATTGGGTTTTTAAAATTTTGTCTGGAATTTTTAAAATCCGAAATCTCAATCGATTTTCGGTTGTTTTGAGAGGTTTTTGTTGTGTTTTGTTATTGTTATTATGATAGGAGTGTTGTATTTGTAAGTTTTGGCGTCAATGTGAGTTGTAAATGTTCGATTTAAGTGGATTTATGAGTCGGAAAACCACTTGGCAAACTAGGTCGAGCTTCATGTCCCAACTTGGTAAATCTAGTTGAGCAAAAGGCTTAGGCTCGGTGAACTGTGCCGAGGGTATGCATTCGGCTCATTGAAATGCGTCGAGGTTGTGCCATAAACTCGACGAACTCTTTCAAGGCAATATTATAGCATCGAGAGTGTTAAATGATTGTATTCTCACGCCGAAAACACAAAAAATTGTCAAAATCCACCAAGCTCAAAGGGAAAAAACTAAAAAAAGATCCAAAATACTATTTTTCGTCACATTCAACGAGATTGACGATATTTTCGGGACTTTGATATTTTGATTCCTTATCGTCTCTCGGGCCAAAATTGTAATTATTAATTTTCAAATGAAAAGGATTATGTTGCAATATGTCAATTTTCATCTTGTTAATAGACAAAACACGTGTTGCAGATTCCTTCTAATATTTAACTCACTTATATGGTATTGTGAGACTTTACAATGAAAGATTTAACATGACTTAAGTCATTATTTTCCCCTCCATATATTTTATGGAGTCATACCATTTAAGATATCATATTGTAGATTTAATCGAAAATTTATCATTGATATTTAACAAGAGTACAACCGCTTTAAATTAGTGATATTTTGTCAATGAACTATTGTCCTAATAGTGAGAGAGAGAGAGGTACCTCTTGCTAGAGGTTAAGGATTCAAATCCCACTTCTTACAATTTATGAGAATGTGGGAGTTTAATCCTTCAATGGTTTGCATGAGCTTAATCTTTCAATGTGGGATACTATTGGCAAGATGCTGAAAAGTCTAATGACAATGAATTTGGGTAAATTACACACAAGCTATTTCAACTTTAGAAAATATTTACAAATCGAACCGAAAGCACAACCCAACTAACTAATCAAAATTTAACAAGTTCAACTAGCTAATCAAAATCCAACCCAACGAGAACCCAAAGCACAAAAAATTCACACAAATCAAGCATAAAAAACAAGAATTAGTGGAGTATAACCCCGAAAGGGATTTCAGATGTGTTTTACTAGGGTGGTTCTCAGCGGCTTTTTTGGGTGTTCTTGTCATTCATTCTCTTTGTTGGGACTTTGGCCCCCGGTGTCGAGTCTGACTGCGGTCGAGGCAGTGTGTATCGAGGAGATTCCATGTTCCGGAAATTTCATAGGAGGATCGTCTTCATTGCCTACATGGATTGATGATGTGCCGCTGGCCAGCGGTGTCACCGCTTGGTGGCGCTTGACGTCGGGTTATAGTCTACATTGTCCCCAACTTATTAGGATTATGTTAATTTGTTCGTCTATATTTGTTGATTGCCACTGTTTGTATTGTACCTTCTTATTTTATGATGTATGTTTGACGGGTCGCCATCGGCCAACTTTACTCGAGGTGTCAAGTCTGTCCGGCCCTCGAATTCTTACCTTATCAAAAAAAAAATAAAAAAAAATTACAACTTTCAAAACTGTTGACACTGAACACGACCACATGTACTGGTATACAACCCAAAGCCTATTCCAGGCCCATTGGATCCTTAAATCTCGATCTTCGTCAACCCCAAACCCCCCAAATTCAATTCAATCGTTCGCACTCTCTGGTTGTACCCTCGAAACTCTGAAAGCGCTTACAAGGGGGCCAAGGAGAAGCTGCAAACTGAGAAATTCTTTGCTCCCCCAACATGAAGAGCAATTTGTCAATTGACGAATTCTATGCCAATGAAATCTCTGCTCTTCTTAAACCCCTTCCCGCCCTCCAAATCCAGGTGATCTACTCTCTATGATTTTTTTGAGCGCCCAACTGAAAAAATATATAAGTGAATTTAAACGGTTATTGGTAATGTATTCCAGGACAAGTTGAATGAAATCACCACTTCAGAAATTAGTTTTGTTTATTGCTTTATTTTTATTGCCCATTTCACCTTCACTGTATGTTTCAGTGCATTTGTTTGCTTTTACATAATTTGCTGAAAATGAGTTTTGTTTATATATTTCCTTTTTCTATCTTTGTGCTTTAGGAATACTTTGATGATCTTATAAAGAAGAGAAGATGCAATGGGTTGAGAGTGAAACAAAATGGGGAGCTTGGAAAAGGTATACTCACCGTGCCAATTGGCATTTTGGGATTATGGCTTTCAATCTTCTCTATTGAAAAATCAAACTTTCTTTCAGTTATTATTTTGATACACCTATCTTCCAAAGGATGATCTTGAGTTATTTTTGTTAGGAATATATGCCGATATGGAATTCGAGGAAGGAGAGCTGATTTTGAAGGACCAGATGATTGTGGGTGCTCAACATTCCTCCAACAAGGTTTTCCCCCTTTTCAGCATTAGCCATCCTAATTTTCTGTTTTAATGTGATTTTGTTTATGGATACTGATTCTTGATTTTATTGTTATTTCAGATCGATTGTTTTGTGTGTAGCTTTTGCTTCAGATTTGTCGGCTCAATTGAGCTCCAGATTGGGAGGAAACTCTATTTGCAAGAGATGGGCATGCCTTCAAATAATAACTGCCATAGCAATTCTTCTGATGAAGAGAATGGCTCCTGTATGAAAGATCATGGCAATGCTGGAGAATGTTCAACCTCAAGCTCAGCAAACAAAATTGCTCTTCCTAAAGAAATCGTGAACTCACTAATGAATGGTGCACTGAGACTTCCGTACTCGGAAAAGTTTTCCCTGCCTTCAGCCGTTCCATGTCCTGGAGGCTGTGGAGAAGCTTATTACTGCAGGTGAGAAATTAAAATCTTCTTCCTTTCTGTTCAGCTTTTATGCATATCATCTCAATTGTTGGACCTTCAACTGTTTTGTCTGAACTCCTAACTTCAGGAATGAAAATTGGTTTGTTTTATAGATTGGGTTCCTGTTCTCATAGTTACTCAGTGCTGAAAGCTGTGCTATTATATACCTTTTATTAATTGTGTAATAACAAGTTTTTTTTTTGTTTTTTTTTTTCAAATTCACATCTCTCGTAAATTGACTAAAGTATATAGGCCATGTATTGGTTGTGAACATTTTCTCTATTTTTGTCAATTTGTAGCAAATCATGTGCAGATATGGATTGGGAACATTGTCATTCTTTACTTTGTACTGGAGAGAAGTCATTGTCATCTTCCAAGAAAGCATTATCAAAATTTGTAGACCATGCGAATGGTAAACCTTGTACACGAGCCTTGTGGTTTTTTTGGAAACATTTTTGTGCCACATATTGGCTTTTTTCCCTTTCAGTGGCACCTAGTCTCATGAATGCCTTTTTTTCGGTTATGTAGATACAAATGATATTTTCCTCCCAGCTGCCAAGGTAAGCTCTATATGAAGATTTTTCCCATCTCGTTATAAGGGATTTCTGGTACCCCATCGCTCCATCACATCTCTAAAGTCTAAAGTAGCGATGAAGTATTTTCTTCCTTCAATATGCATGCTGTATGCATATAATATCCTGTGCTTTTTTAGTCCAGCTTCCTATTTTCACATGCTTCTTTAGTCTTCTATTGATGGGTTTTCTTCTTATCATTCCATCGGGTGGGGGAGGCATTTGACTGCTAATGTCTGGTTCTGTTCAAGCACACTTTCCTAAAATGTTAATTTGTCGTTCAACTCAAGCTTGCTCAACTCTTGCTATTTTCTTTCCCTCCACTCTTGCTATTTTCTTGCTTCACTCCTGGCTCTTAATATGTCTCATCACATATATCATCTAAGTGCTTTTTTTTTTTTTATCTATTTTTTGTGCATTCAATTCAGGCAATCTCCTCCACCATTCTGAGATACAGGAAATTGAAGGAAGGTCATTTGAAGAATGTACACTGTGCAGGTTCAATATTGAATGGAAATGAATCTGTCGACCTTCCTCTACTTCTTGAGGCGTGGAAGCCCATTTCTATGGGATATAAGAAAAGGTAAATCAATCAATCTTATGGAATGTAACATGTAGAATACTACAAATTGATGCAAGATGAATGATCTCTTTTTCCACAAAATATATTGTGCAGAAACGTGTGTAGAGTTTTCGCCAAGATGTGGAAGTTAAAGATCAATTTTCTGTTTTCATTTGGCTAGCAATTTCCAAAATATATATTAGACATGCTTTACGTGCCAAAGGTCAAAGCATTAGAGTGGATTTTTTTTAGAGTTGATAAAAAGAATCTCAAATTCTTTCACCTGTGCAGGCTTTCATTTCTGAAGTAATCCCTTCTGCCAAAAGTGAAACAGATTATTTTTTTTTAAAAGAAAAATTAGCAATGCTAAAGCAAATAGAAAATAAATGTAATACTCTTCTGCATATCATAATATCAAGATGGTATTAGCTAACTCAAGATGGTAGTTTCTCATACTGATGCCGATACTCATACTTCCATACACATTCCTCATACTTGCACCCTATTCCAAGGCATACAAACAGACCCCAACATCACCTTAGTGGATAAACTATTATAAGGGCTTTTGTTAAGACAAGGTTTTGTGGCTCATAGTAATCAACTATGCATGGTTTTGAGTGAATTGGGTGCCATGTTCAGCCTCAAACTTGTAATTTCTCTTGGAAATTCATTTCTACATTATCTTACCTTGCCTCTCCTCTTTGTACTCTCAATGTTGGAAATTGATCTATGGGCTACAATACTTGTGTCAGTGAATTTCTTATTGTTGCCCATGCTTTATCAGAAGAGTGACGACTTAATAAAAATTGTCTTTAGGTGGTGGGATTGCATTGCCTTGCCTGATGATGTTGATGAATCTGAAGAAGTTGCATTTAGAACTCAAATAAAGGAAATGGCATATGCGGTAGGTTGATCAACATTGTGAAGTTCGCATCATTTATAGTTTTTCCATAAACCTCAGAAGGGAAACTTTGTTGTGTCTCTGTATTCATATCTTCTTTTTTCTTGCTTGAGTGATTTACAGGTTCTAGTAACATAATTATTCTGCATCCACATGATTGGTGAAATTGCTTTTTCCAAGACTTGGAAAAAATTAATATAGTAAAAATAAAAAGGAAAAAAGGAAAGGTAGTAGTAAATAGAAGTGCCCCTTCACTTCTCCTTCCCAAGTTTCCTTTCTCTCTTGCCCCAACACTCAGATAACATTAACATATGATGCATTTCGTAAGGATACAAGGTTGCAACCTTTTGATGTTACCTTCCTCTTCGTTCATCTTTCTTTGAGATATAGGCTGCAACCTTTTTATGTGATATTGTAAATCTAGTCTAATACTTTTCCGAGGCACTTGACTCATATTATCTTTTGATTTACCAGTCGCTGCAGCTTCTCAAGGAAGCCATATTTGACAAGGAGTGTGCACCTTGTATCCTTGCGTAATGCATCATATTTTAATGTTATTTGAGTTGTTTCACTAGTTAACCATGAGCATATTGTTGCACAACCTTGACAAAAGCAAGTGTTCTCCCTTGAGATTTACGGTAATATCATTGGCATGTTTGAGCTGAACAATCTGTAAGTACTCCTCAAAGCGTTTTCTATGTTATTTGTTCATCTTGGCTCACCTATTACATGTCTTTTAGCATTTGACAGAATGATGCATCATTTTCCTTCATTTTTCGTATGTTAAATAGTAAGATATTTGAAAAACAATTGATTTCCATCCTGTCACAGTGATTTGGTGGTCGCTTCTCCAGTTGAAGATTATTTTCTGTACATTGATGATCTTCCAATCTCTAAAAAGGTTAGTGAGCGATTGATTTTAACCTAATGCATGCTAACTTTCCATGATTTTGTAACCGTAACCGATTGTTTTCTTCATCCGTATTTTATGCAGAAAGAAGCTGAAGCAGTTACAAAACCAATTTTGGATGCTCTTGGTGATGATTATTCAATCTGTTGCCAAGGTATGTTATAGAGCAATTGTTTTTGCAGTGATGAAAATCGGGAAGATCAAGGTTTCAAAGAAAGACAATTTTGGAATGTTCCTGTATGTCTGATTCTTTATTTACCCTTGATCTTGAACATGATGTTGTTCTGGCTTGCTTGATGTGATCTTCCGAGTCTGGGTTTTGCTCAACTTCTACTCCCCCATTTCGTAGCTTCTCTTTGTTGTGGTTGGTATGCCCTGAAGGCCGCAATGTGTCCGTTAGGTTGCATCCTCTTCTGCTATTGTTTTGTGTCTCATAGCTGTTGTCTAAATTTATATATTGAACCCTTGTCTTGTATTTTGCTGGTGGTTGCTTCAGCTCGGATGTTGTTGCTAGCAGTGTAGTGGCTTGCTGCCCTATCTTTGCAAGGACTTTTACCTTTTAGGGCTATCTTGATCTTGCTCATTCAGTTCGTCTATCCTTCAGTTCTATTGCATTATGAGAAAATTCCTTCGGGAATTATTTTGATTTGACAATAAGTCTTCTCTAGCATCCCGAAACGTGCATCCAGTTTTTTGAGCTATAAACCAATTTTCTTGTCTGGGTGATCTGCTAGGAACTGCATTCTACCCTTTGCAGAGCTGTATGAACCATTCATGCTGCCCTAATGCCAAAGCATTCAAGAGAGAAGAGGTATCAAGTCACATAAAAATTGTTCCAAGTATTTTAAATTTACTTGAGGCACATTAAAATTGTTCCAAGTATTTTAAATTTACTTGAGGCATATATTAAATTTTGTTTGGATAATTTCTTCTATTGCAGGATCGGGATGGTCAGGCAACGATAATTGCACTACGCTCAATTGAAGTCGGGGAAGAGGTAAGATGCGTCACCCATTCGCAGAAACTCTAAAAGCTTCAAAACACTAAGATGCGTCAAAGATTCTGAAAGACATACATTGGATCAATTGATATAAAACAGATTGATTTGTTCTTTATGTTTGACAGGTGACCATTTCATATATAGAGGAGGACCTCCCCTATGAAGAAAGACAAGCTTTACTGGCTGATTATGGATTTCAATGCAAGTGCTCCAGGTGCTCTAATGAGGCATAAACAGATGTTTTTGTTGGGATGCATTTTTGCCCTTTTCCTTTCAATAGAGCTCATCAATTTTGAACCCTTGATTTGGTTGAGTGTATTAAATTTTGGATGGTTCAAGTATAAATCCATCATGCTTATTTGTAATTTGCCGTTTTAATGATTTCATTAAAAACTAGCGTCATGAACGAAGCTCAACTCAGGCTTCAAACTGGCAAGAAGATGATGGGCTGCCTTGTTCGCATCTCGCTGGACATATGACCATCTGCAGCTTGTAAACTCTCCCATCTCTTGCCGAATCCCGTGCAGAAGTACTCCGAGCTGACCCTGCACAGCGACATCATTCTTGAGCTTGTGAATCAAAGTCAGACAGTCCGACTCCATCACAACATGAGTGATTCCCGCCTCGATGCACGCCCGCATTGCCCATAATAAGCCTTCCGCCTCAGCAACCTCAACATTATCCTTCTGTTGGATTCTTGTTGCACCGAGAAGACATGTCTGCCCATCCTCATCCCGGACCACGAAGATGACTTCCACATCCCGCAGCAACATCTACTGCTGCATCGACGTTCACCTTCACTTCAGCACTGCTGCATCGACGTTCACCTTCGACAGGCCCTCCATATGAAGTTTCTCACCTTTAGCTTGACATTCAGCTTCCATATCTTCTTCCAGACTCCCTCTTCAGCCGCTGAACTAGACCCCGACGCCCACGAAGCATCCACCGTACCCTTCTCTCCATTAGCATGTGGTAGGCTGTCCGAATCGAAAAGATGTTGTTCCGGGTGTAGAACCATGACAAAACATCTTGCATCCATGGTCCTACCAGCCTCATTTGGAGAATTAACTCCGCATCACAGGCGATAAAAAGTAGCTTTGACCTCATCCTTCCTCCAGTGCCCCGTATCCCAATCGATAAGGTCGGAGACTCTCATTGTTGGCTCATACTGGATCGACTTGACAAGCGGTTTGAAAGTCCCCGGTCTTGGCAGCCATCTGTCTTCCTAGACACGGATATCTAGTCCGTTCCCCACCGTCCAGAAAGTGCCTATTTCCAGCACTTCCTGCTCCCTTAGAAGACTCCTCCATGTGAAAGCCAACCTTTGCATCCATGAAAGAAGTCGAAGGAAAATACCTTGCTTTTAAAAGCTTGTGCAGTAGGGAGTCCGACTGTTGCATTAGTCTCCAACCCTGTCGTGCAAGCAATGCCGCATTATACTGTTCCAAGTTGCGAAATCCCATTCCGCCCTTATTCTTTGGCAAGCATAATCTGTCCCATCTTAACCAATGGATCTTCCTTTTGTCTCCCGTGCTCCCCCACCAGAATTTGCACATCAGTTGCTCAATGTCCTTACACACATCATTCGAAATATGAAAACACGACATCATATATGTCGAGATGGCCTGAGCTACTGATTATATCAATACCTCTTTCCCCGCTTGCGTCAACGACTTCTCTTTCCAACCATCTAGTTTCTTCCACACTCTCTCCCTAATCTGGTTGAAAATCACCTTCTTTGATCGTCCAAGCATCGTTGGTAGCCCAAGGTACTTCTCGTGCTTGTCGACTTCCCTTACTCTTACTCGCTATTGTATCTCTGCCCTCCTCGGACACATTGCTACTAAACAAAAGTTCAGATTTTGCAAAATTTACTTGTTGTCCGAATGCTTCTTCGTAAACCCGAAGGATGTTTACAATTTCGGTGCTCTGTTGATAAGTTTCTTTTTGCAAAAAGCACACTATCATCTGCGAAAAACAAGTGAGATACCTGCGGAGCGCCCCCTGGCAATGGAAATCCCTTCAAGCCTACCATGGCTTTCACTCTGTCTCAATAGCCCGGATAGAGCCTCTCCACATAAAAGGAATAAGTAGGGGGATAAGGGATCCCCATGTCTCAACCCCCTCTCTGGCTTGAAGACTTTGATGGGGTAGCCATTCATCAGGACCGAAAATGAAATTGTGGTCACGTAGTCTATTATTAGTCGAATCCACCTTTCCTAGAAGTCAAATTTCCTCATACAATGATATAAAAAGCCCCACTCAACTTGGTCATAAGCTTTCGTCATATCAAGCTTTAGCGCCATGTATCCCTGCTTCCATGTCCTCATAGTCTTCATAAAATGAAACATTTCGAATGCCGCTAACACATTGTCTGTAATCAATCTTCCTGGCACGAAAGCGCTTTGATTTGGCGAAATCAGTTTGCTCAAACACCTCTTTAACCTGTTAACAAGTAACTTGGACACAATCTTGTAGGGAACATTACACAAGCTTATAGATCTTAGGTCCTTCATTCTGCAGGGATCCTTAACCTTTGGGATTAGAGTAATGAAAGTATAGTTAAGATCCATGGAAATTTCAAACCCCTCAAGAATTTCGATGACAAATGTCTGGCCCAACAATGTGCTAGTGCTTCTGAAAGAAGATCGCTGACATACCGTCGGGGGCGGGGGATTTTGTAGGGTGCATTGAAAATAGGGTAGAGTGTACCTTCTTTTCAGTAAAGGGACGCAATAGCTCAGAGTTATCCTCTGCCGATAGAAGGGGCTCGATTCCTTGAATAGCCATCTCCGGTGACGCACCAGCTTCGGACTTGAACATGTTTTCAAAATATTCTACCGCTACTCGGGCTCTCCCTTCTCTATTCTTCCATACCAGAACTCTTTCATCCACAAGCTTCTTAACCTTATTTGTCTGTTGACGACCCGAAGCCTTTGAATGAAAGAAAGACGTATTGCGATCCTCCACTTAAATTAGGGTTTGTTTGGTATCTAACAAAATCAGGGATGGGAATGGGAATGGGAATGGGAATGGGAATGGGTGATTTCCATTTTGGTGTTTGGTATGTCAAAATTGGGAATCAAGCTCATTCCCAGTAATCTCCCCATCCCCATTTTCTACCCACTTTCATCCCAAAAAAAACCCTAAGGAATCAGTGATTCCCAATTTCCCCCAAATCCCCATGTTCACTCATCTCCTCCCTGGATTTTCATTTTCACCTCCACCGGTTTCCCTCGTCACTTCCATCACCTTCAGCGCAGCCGCCGCCGGCGTCGCCGTCTCCGTCGCCAGATCCAAAGCCATCGTCGGCGCTACTCATTCTCTCTCTCTCGATCTCCCCCATTCCAGATCTGAGCCTCCTTTGCGTTCGCTGTCCTCCCGATATCACCACAATCCACCACAACCCTCCCTCACCTTCGCCGCCACATCGTCCTCCTCCTCCTCTCTCTCTATCCGACTAGATGGGTGGCATCATTCCCGCCGCCCAGTTCTTGTTCCAGACAACCAGCAATGCCAGCGATGCCCTGACATCGCCGCCGCCGCTGTCCAGTCCTCCACTCGTCCATCGTCGTCGTCCAGTCCTCCACATCCCTCCCTTTATCGTTCATTTGTGTACCAATTAATTAATTTGAGATGAACTTCTCTAATTTTGAATTTGGGAAAATGGATTTTGGCATTCTTAGGTTTTGATGTTTAGAATTTCTTATTCCCACCTTATACCAAACAACATGCTTAGGTAATGACTTATTCCCATTTTTTATTCCAATTCCGATTTCCATTCCCATTCCGATTACCGTAGTCATACCAAATGGGTCCTTAGTTTGCTCTGGCACATTGGAACCACATAACCTCTTCCCACCCCATTAGCTCTCTCTCCCTTGCCTCAAGCACTTTTCGACGTTGAATCCCCCTTCCACCCAAATGCCGCCTATTCAATTCTTGCAACTCCCCTCTGACCTTCTTTAGCTCCTTTGTCACATGGCCAAAGTGGGTGGCTTCCAAGTCCTTCAAATCTATCCTACATCTCTTTATTTTCCCCCAGAATGCCGCTGCCCACCTTCATGCTACTAGGATTGGTCCAAGCGTTTTCCACCACCTCGTTGCGCCTCTCAGTGGCTAGCCACATAGCCTCAACACGGAATCGCCTTGGACCCCTATACATCTTCTCCTCCTATATCCTTTCCTGAAAGGCTACTGAGATCGGGACGTGGTCCGATCGATCTCTATCAAGGTGATAAATTCTAATTTCCGGGAATATTTCCATTAAGGCCCCATTTGTGAATCCCATATCAAGTCTCTCCTGGATGAAATCCTCCCCCTCCCTGCCATTATCCCAAGTATAGCAATAGCCCTCGAAAGGTATATCCCTCAACTCGCAAGCTTCTAACGTCTTTCTCATATCCACCATCCTCCCAAAATTTGCCTCATTTCTCCCATCCTTGTCCCTTGGAGACACTATCAGATTCATATCCCCCATGCACAACCACGCATTGTGCTCGTCCTCATGCAGGTGCTTGATGAGCCCCATCGTCAAGTGCTTCTCGTCATGGTTCTGCCACCTATAGATTTCGGTGAATCTCCATTGGGTCGCATTCTCTTCCAACCTGATCAAGGAATCTATATGGTGTCTTGTGTAGCTTTGAATTTCAACTACTACTTCCTCCTCCCATAACAAAGATAAACACCCAGAACTTCCCACCTTATCAACAGTGAAACAATTCCTCAAACCCAACCTTCGCCTCACCTTCTCCATCCCTATCCTATCCCGTTTTGTTTCCATTAAGAACACCACCCTCGGGGCCTCTCTGCTCACTAAATTCGTGAGATTTGCAACTGCATGGGCCTTTTCCAACCCCTGACAGTTGTAACTTAAGAGATTCATAATGTTCAGCGAGAGGGGTCCACCCCTCCCGCCGATAAAGAGTTGCTCTCTATAGCACACTTCCTCCTTTTTTCACTGTCCCCCTCACTTTCCTGTTGATTTTCATTCTCTGCATACTCCCCCCATTTTCTTTTTCTTGCCTCTTTATTATTTAAATCTTCTCCTATGAACTCTTTAGCCCTCCTTTTCCATTTCTTTTGTTTTGTGTTGTTCCCACCTACTCCTTCAATCCTTGCTTCATCCGTGTCTTTCCTCCTCCTCTCTATTTCTCCCTTCTCACAACCCTCTTTTTGCTCTCCATCCTCCTCCATATCCTCTCTCATGCCCATCTCCTCTTCATTTCTACTGTTTGATTTCTCTCCCATCTCAACCCCCTTGAGAACCTCCATCAACCCCGCCTCTTCCTCAGTTTCCTCTTGTCCCCTATGTTCTTTCATCTCATCCTCCTTATCCGCCTCTTCCAGAATGTCTAGCAAACTTCTCCTACATGTCGCATGCCTCTCTTTTGCCCCACCCTTTCCCCCTCCCTTTCCCTTTCCCTTTCAGTTGCATCTCTGCCCATTAACCCCTTGATGAGAGATGCCCTGAGCCATTCTTCGTATTTGTTATGAAGATTCGCTGCAACTTCAACCTCGCAATCGGCCGCCACATGTCCTATATTTTTCCACATGTATAACAGAAATTCGGAAGCCTTTCGTATTTCAACTCTACACACACTTTTTTTTTTCCATCTGAACCATAATCCCCCTCCGCAATGGTCTCCGAACATCAATAACAACCCTGAGCCTCATATACTTCCCGCAAGCAATCAGACTTGTCTCATCTATTTCCTCTATTCTTCCAACTTTTTCTCCCAAAATCAGTGCCATTTGCTTCGTCGTAAACCCTATTGGAAGATCATACAAACGAACCCATATTGATACTTCATTCAATTGAACCTTGCTTGCCTGATTCATTATAAGTCGTTATTGTTTCCTTCACTCATGTTTACTACTGTATTTATTATAAATCGTTATTGTTTCCTTCACTCATGTTTACTACTGTATTTATTATAAATCGTTATTGTTTCCTTTTTTTTTTGTATTGCTTACAGGATCGTTAACAACTTCCCCAACATGGGGGTTTTGGGTTTTTTTTATCCAATAAATTTTCCATCTCATTATCTAAATAGAGAAACGGGAAAAAAAAATTAGAGAAGTTTTTCTAAATATATGAAACTTTTCACACTTAGATGATTCTCCAAATTTTCAAAATGGAAAAGCAATTGGAGTTGGAGTAAAAATAATTTGGAGAAAATGAATATCAACTTTTTATTTATTAATGTTTTAAAATAATTTAATACTTTTTTTTAATAGGAAATAATTCGGACAACGTTAGGGTGAGACCTTGCGTTTTTCAAGTGCATTCGAACGGATGTGGTATAAAAGACCCTGGTTGTTTCATGAAGAAGACCCGTGGGTAGCGTGACAAATGTGTGTAACCTTATCGACCACATTGTTCCCCAATCGAGCCACATGTGAAAACAAAACATTGCATAAAGCGCTAAGGTGGATCAGGATATCAGATATTATCATTTTAATTTTCCAAGGTCATTTCTGTAGACCGCTTAGATGGTTTATAATCGTTAGAAAGTCCACCTTAACGCGAAGGTGCTCAATATGGAGCTCTCACGCCTTCATTGCCCCAATAAGAAGGGCGCGTGCCTTCACTTTAAGAATCATTTGTTTGCCAACCTTCGTATATCCCATGTGAATTGATTTTTCAACCAAATCACGGATGATGTTATCGAGTATTATTTTATTGTGAAAAAATCATATAGTCCACCATTCTAATGAAAGACTTTCTTTCTCCTCCTTTTTGAGGATTTTTCATGGCTATAATCTGAGCTGCAGATCCCACTCTTGAAACAGAATTACCCACATAAATAGCAATTATCCCCAAGATTAATGAAAATATTTCTATTGTCTCCCTCCAGGTACTGTTGGTTGCTAAAGATCCGCAGAAACTGCTGGTATCTTTAGAGAAAGGCGTTTGCTAAAGTTGCATTCTCTAAATAAATGGATGTGGTCCTCATTTGGGCCTTCACGGACGACACAAGGCATGAAATACCCCAAATTATTTTTGGGTATTTCGTTTTCTAATTAAGTAAATATTTGTGTACAATTATGTTATTAGGTGAAAATAAAAGTTTCTTTCATCTTGAACTAGGAAATTATACCAATTAATTATATATAAAGTTTTATAACTATTTTGGGATATTTTATTTTTGTTCTTATTTATTTATGTGCATCTATAATAAATAAATAATTTTTGAAGTTATATTATGTTACGGTAAAGTTATATATTTTCTTCAAAATAGGGAGGAATTTGTAAGATGTATAAACTGGACTTGATTGTATTGACCTTCACAAGATTACAATATATAATACAATAGGAAATCTGATCTTTAGACTAGGATAGATTGATATCAAGATAAACTTATATCTTAACAACTAACTATCTATCTTAGAAGATTTGATTCTATCTCTTCTTATCTAATACCCCCCCCACAAGCTGAAGGACGCGGAGTGACCAAGAGCTTGGGACGAATGGATGTAAACGAACGACCAGTGAGAGATTTGGTGAAGATGTCTGCTACCTGATCAGTGGCAGGAATGTGCTTGACCACTATTGACTTGGAATCGACCTGCTGACGAACATAATGATAGTCCAGCTGAATGTGTTTGGATTTGGATGTGATTGCTGGATTGTTGGCGAGAAAGGTAGCCGACAAGTTGTCGCATAGGAGCACCGGAGGGTGCTGAAGAGGAATGCGAAGCTCATGCAGTAGCTGACAGAGCCAAGCGAGCTCAATGGCGGTGAAAGCGAGAGCTCGATATTCAGCTTCCGTGCTAGAGCGAGCGAGTGCTTTCTGCTTGCGACTAGACCAACTGACTAGGTTCCTACCAAAGTATATGGCGAAGCCATGTTGAGAGAGAAGATCAGCGGGGTCTGTTGCCCATCCAGAGTCCGAGTATGCCACAAGATCGGATCGAGAGGATGCTGTGAGGGTGAGACCATGATCAAGAGTGCCTTTGAGATAGCGGAGAATCCGCTTGACGTGTTGCCAGTGTGAGGTTAACGGTCGGTGCATGTGTTGACATGCTCGATTGACAGCAAAGCTGATTTCGGGGCGAGTGACAAGAGCATACTGTAAGCTGCCTACAACATGACGATATGCACTCGGATCCTCATAAGGTAAGTCAGGACCAGTAACAGATTTGGTGACAGACGGATCAGCCGGAGATGAAATCGGTTTAGCTTCTAACATAGTGCATCGATCAAGCAAATCATAAAGATAGAGAGAGATGGATAGTGGAACCTGAATAGATGATCTCGACGCCGAGGAAGAAGGATAGCCGACCGATGTCTTTGAGAGCGAACGTCTGATTCAGCAAGGTGATGAAGCGGGATATGAAGACTGGATCGGAGCCCGTAACAATGATGTCATCAACATAGACGAGAACATAAGTAATGGCAGATGGAGTTTTCAGCACAAATAGAGACGTGTCAGAGAAGCAGGCTCGAAAGCCACATGTATGCAGATAGAGGCGGAGCTTGGTGAACCATGCCCGAGGAGCTTGCTTTAGGCCATAAAGAGCCTTGTGGAGTTTGCAAACATGATTAGGGTGCAGCGGATCAACGAAACCCTTTGGTTGAGACATGTAGACAACCTCAGTTAAATCACCATTGAGGAAGGCATTGTTGATGTCAAGCTGACGTATATTCCATCCACGAGAAAGAGCAATGCAGAGCACAATTCTGATAGAAGTTGGTTTGACCACAGGACTAAAGGTGTCAAAATAGTCCACCCCTTCTTCTTGATGAAAGCCTTTGGCAACCAGTCGAGCTTTGTAGCGTTCGATACTACCGTCAGGTTTCCGCTTGATGCGAAACACCCACTTGTTGCCGATAATATTGGCACGAGAAGGACATGGGACAAGGGACCAAGTGCGATTAGTCTGCAGTGCATCAATTTCAGATTGCATCGCAGCCCACCAGTGCTCAGATTTTGTAGCTGCAGCGAAGGTAGAAGGCTCCTTTTCCGTGAGATAGCAAACAGGAGAGGGATGAAGCGTGCTGGTGAGGATTCTTGGTTTGAGATCACCAGTTCGAGCCCGAGTAGCCATAGGATGGTGTGAGTCATCGGCAGGGCGCAAGAACCGCAACTGAGCAGGCACCACAGGTGCAGGGGTCGATGCATCATCCGAAGAGCCAGAAGACGGACTAGGGACGGAGGGAGAGGGTGATGGTGGGTCGGCATTGGTGTGAGATGCGGCAGTGCTGGTGGATAAGGGTTGGGGAGACGGTGAAGGGGAAGGCGAGTCCGGGGTGGGGGTGACAGTAGCGGAGGGTGACAGATGAGGTGACGGAAGACTGGGCACAGTAGACTCGGAGGCGAGCCTTAGAAGCCGCGAGGGAGCGGAGGGAATCGGGGAGGACGTCACTAGATAGGTGACAGATGGGATGGATTTGTGTCTGTAGGGAAATTGATCTTCATTAAAGACAACATGGGCAGAGATATAGATTCCGCCAGTAGGTAAGTGCAAACATATGTAGCCCTTGTGTTTGGAATTGTACCCAATGAACAAGCAAGGTTGCGATCGATATGCCAATTTTGTGGAGTTATAGGGCTTGAGGTAAGGATAACAGAGGCACCCAAAGGTCTTGAGCCGAGTGTAATCAGGGAATTTGTTATATAGCTTGTGAAATGGAGAGGTATGGTGGAGAAGAGGAGTGATAGTGCGGTTGGATAGGTATACAGCCGTGTGAAACGCCTGTTCCCAGTAAGAGAAGGGCAGACCTGCCTGAGCAAGAAGCGCGAGACCTTTTTCCTGAACTATGCGATGACGACGCTCAACAACGCCATTCTGAGAAGGGGTATGAGGACAAGAGATTCGGTGTAAAATGCCATGGCGCTGAAGGTAAGGGGTCAAGACCATAAACTCACCACCACCATCTGTTTGGAGTTGTTTGATGGAAGTTTGGAATTGTGTTTGAACCATTTTGTGGAATATTTCGAAGGTTTGCAAGACTTGGGATTTGAGAGACAAGAAATAAATCCAGCAAAATTTGCTGTGATCATCAACAAATTGAACGAAATATTTATTGCCATTAATAGACGGGACTGACGCAGGACCCCAAACATCAGCATAGACCAAATCAAAACAAGCAGAACTCAGTTTGTGTGTAGAAGACATTGGTAAACGAAGACTCTTGCCAAGTTGGCATGACTCACAAACACTTGGAAACTTATTATTTGACACAGGCAAATGAAATTGAGAAATAAGACTCTTGAGAATGGCGACGTGCGGATGGGTGAGATGATTGTGCCAACCTTGGAGAGAGGTGCGGCAGGACAGCAGGGCTTGAGGTGAGGATGGGGCGAGGCGGTATAGTCCGTCTTCAACGGTTCCCTTCAGTAGCATCCGACCCTGCAAATCCTTCACAAAACATCCGTTATGATGGAGCTCAATAAAGACAGCATTATCCCTAGTTAGGGACGTAGCACTAAGGAGATTCTTAGCAATTTTAAGGACAACAAGTACATTGCGTAAGGCTAAAGAGCGACCAATAGAAGAGGAGCCAATGTGAGTAATAAGAACAGTTTTACCATCGCCAAGAGCAAGATGATCGGTACCGTCATATTCAGAACGAAGGGAGAGGTTCCTCATGTTGTTGGTGACGTGATGAGAAGCACCGGAGTCCACATACCAAGAAGGATCACCACCGACAGGAGACCCAACAGCGGCTTGATTGGCAGACTTGGGGACGTAAGTGGATGGAAACCGATTCATGTCAAGCCTGTTGAAGCAATTTTGAGCAGGATGACCAGGACGATCACAGATTTGATAGACAGGGCGGGACGATTGTTGAGGAGCAGAGTTGGAATCAGCAGAGGAATCATAGAAGCGACCCCTGCCTCTGCCCCGGCCACGATCACCACGACCGCGACCACGAGTGGGAGCATCAGACCGAGATTGCGAGCCACCAGAAACCGTGTTTGCAACCGGTGGAGTTGAGGAGTCGCCGACAACAGTGGGAGGGGCGACAACAGAACCGACAGTACCTGAAAGAAGACTCGACTCGTGCTGAAGACGCTCCTCCTCATGGAGAAGGAGACCGGTTAACTCATTCGGAGAGACAGCCTCGACACGAACATTGATGGCCGCCTTGAAAGGACCATAAGATGAATCAAGACCATGAAGAAGAGATATTGACACTCAGCGAGAGCATCAACAATGGAACGCTTCTTCTCGATGTAATCCATCATAGAGAGTGAGCCCTTAGACAGATTCTAGAGCTGCCCCTTGAGATTCATGAGGCGAGCACGTGTCTGAGATTGGAACATCGAGGAGATCATGGTCCAAGCATCATAGGATGTGGACGCCTTAGCAACGTAACAAAGGAGCTTTTCGGACAAGGTAGAACGAAGCCAAACAAGAACAAAGCGATCAGCTTTCCGCCAAGCCGTGTATTCGGCGGTTGGAGCGACACCACTGGCAGGAGGAGTCTTGGGTTTGGCAAGCACATAGTGCTCAAGGTCATAGGCTTCAAGGGTAGAGAAGACAACGCTTTACCAGGAATAATAGTTGGATCGATCAAGCTTGATCGAGAGGTTAGGGAATTGCATATTTGTGGAGGAACCGGTAGACAGGAGGATGTTATTGTTGGTGTTGGAAGTCGACATGGGGCTCGATAGAGGATGAAGAGCTTGGTTGTCGGCTGAACAGGGAGGGCCGAAGGGATGGAGAGAAAAAAAAAACCTAAGCTCTAGATACCATGTAAGATGTATAAACTGGACTTGATTGTATTGACCTTCACAAGATTACAATATATAATACAATAGGAAATCTGATCTTTAGACTAGGATAGATTGATATCAAGATAAACTTATATCTTAACAACTAACTATCTATCTTAGAAGATTTGATTCTATCTCTTCTTATCTAATAGGATTCACAATTATAATTTATTTTAATTTACATAAAGTATTTAATATAACATTTTAGAACAATTGTGTTACATAAAATAAAATTTATTTAATTAAATAAAATATTTTGTTATTTTTAATATTTAGTTTGTGCATAATTTAAATAAATAAAAGTTTTTGGACACACACATTAAATTATTAATAAATTGAAACATGCTTGAAGTCTTTGGGTTCAGGTGAACCAGACCATCAGGCAAAAAAAACACTGATCGGGTTCAAGTGAACCCGTCCCCTTCCTCTCCTTCACTGTCGATACAATGTGTATCAAGGGTGAAACTTCATCCCTCAAATATTAACCAAATCCTAACGAAATTACTTCTAGAATGTTGTCCACGTGCTATTATATGGATTTCCTTAACCAATTTGTGATTTCGAATCCACACACTCTATCGGGCTTATCCCTAATTTTGAAGTTTTATCCAATCCGTTCAAATCGGGGTGAAATTGATAAAATTAACCAACTGGATAGATTTTAGGGAGATTTGTGGTTATCCTTATGGATATGGTTTGAATGCTTGATCCAATTCGGCCCCGATGTTCATAAACTATAAATACGAGGGTTGGGTGTTCATCGAAATTACCTACATTAAAGAGTAAGTTCAAGCTCTTAGTCTATCCTTTTACATTCTAATCAGCTCCAACGACTTCACAAAAATTTTCCAAAATCATCCCGATTTCAAAACCCCCAATTCCGATTCACCCCTTCATCGGAGCTCCTCCTACGTTGATGCGGGATGAACGTCGTTGGCACTTTCGCCCTGTATCAAATAGTAATCATATCCAAACTTAAACACACAACCAATAAGTTAGGCAATCAATCACTTGATAAACAAAATAACTACTAGTATAACGATGAAGTCCGGTGTCGAACCCACAGGGAGAAGCGATTTCCTATTCAATAACTCTTAACAAGTACTCTTAAAGCAAAGCAATAATCTTGGACAAATAGCAAATATGTAAAAGTAACCAGATTGCAAATCACAAAGCAAATTGATATCAAAGTAGAAAGAACATTTCAGCTGTAATTCTCTGACAATGGTTGGAATTCATGGTCCTCGGATTGATCTATTAATTATTCATATTCCTAGGTCTACTTGACTAAAGTTGAGAGATTCGCAGAGATTCACTCATCTTATTCAATATCACTAAAGAACAATATCAATAAGAATATCATTAAGAACTCAAGTAATCAAGACCAATTGACACATTGACTCTACACAATCAAGATAGATAGGCGCCTACCGAACTCAATCCTAATCGCATATCCTCAACATAGATCAATTGAAATCATCCACTACAAAGACAAAGAGACATCACTATCATCAATACCGTTGTTTGCTATCGAGAAAACAACAACGAATTCATTGCTAGAGATGCAATTCCTAACATGTTGATCAGACATAGAAAGGAACACAAATATAAATTAAGCACAAGATGATAAATCAGAACATGAATAATCAAATAGAATCAAATCTTCACAATTCAAACAATCATGTCTTCGAATCACAGGCGAAACTATGAGTTTAGCAACTCATAGGTCAATTCTCCCCCCCCCCCCCTCTCTCTCTCTCTCTAATGGTGTTCATTGTCTCACACAATAGCCACACACCACACGAAATAAACTGAAAACAACCTTAAAGGTCTCACAAGGGTCGGCAAAACCCTAGAAGAAATAATGGGAAATAATAGTCTTCGGATCCAAAATCGCGTTTCCGGGATCTGGGCCAACGACGGGCGCCGTCTCTGCAGTGCTCGATGTTCCTCAAATTCCTTCGACGAATTACAATACCGTGCCTCCTTGCTCCTCTTTAGCTCTTCCTTAGCCTCCATGATGCTCCAAAATATGCTTCTTAAGCTCTTCCCAAAGTCCATCAAAATCAGAATGTAAATCTGTAGAATAAACACTAAAAATGCATAGATTCCGAACTCGAATACTCCACAAGTAATAAACGGAACTAGACTCAAAATATAACAAAAACCAATACCTAAAAGAAATAAGAAACATCTATAATGCCTATATGAAATATGCATTATCATACGTCTTCGTTCTACCGCCGTCGGAGCTTCCATCCTCCATCCACAGGAGCGCCCCACCGCCAAGAGTCCTCAACCGCTTCCCTCGTCCACCTCCGTAGCCCATCATCGCCGCTACACCTCGCCAAAGAGTCACCGGAGCTCTGCTGGAAAAGGGCTGCTAAATTAAGTTGATGTCGGGTGAACAGTTGAAGGATTACATTGATTGGTCCTTGTTAGTTCTCATGAACTAACCATCCATTATTTGGGTGACTAATGTCCTTTATCGTATCCGGACGCCAAGTCAGATTGTACATGTTAGGTGTGATTACGCAAGTTAGGTGCGACGAGGTCGAAGGTTGGAAAAAAAAGTCATAATCAACGAGTATATTGAGTATTGTCTCGAGGGTCGTTGATAAAAGTCTTTGTAAAGCTTACTTCTGGTTTTTCTTTAATGTTTCTGCGCTATTTACTTAAAATATTCTTCTGAATTTTCTTTAATGTCTCTGCCTAGTCCAACTCCTCCTCTACTTTCTTCTTTGACATTATATTCCATCTAAGCCAACCTTCATATGAACCATTTAAAAACTCATCATTCCTTAAAGGTGTAGGTAGAGCATTCCATATTTCACAGGCGTAAGGGCATTCTCTAAACAAATGATTCAGTGTTTCTGGTACCCCTTGGCAATCAGCACATGATGGAGACTGGGCCAAATGTCAGCGACATCTATCCTCATTCGTAAGGATAACACCACGCATAACCATCCAGATGAAGCAACGCACTCTCTTCGACACCTCAAGCTTCCAAACCCTATCAAAGATCACACCATCCAAAAAACTAAAATCATTAGCGTTAGTGATTACTTCATAGGCCGACCTCACCGTGTAATTGCCATCCAGACTCCCTCCCCATGACAGCCGATCAAGACATTCATCACTCTCCATAGCACAAACTACTAGTTGCATCAAGACATCAGCCGGGAGGTACTCTGATAGTTCTTCCCACTTCCAACCCTACCATTCTCCCAATACGATCACCTTTCTCTCCCTATTCTATTCCTCAACAACCTTTTTGGCGCATCAGAGCAGATTTCCATTACCAACCCAGTGGTCTGTCCAGAATCTGATCGTATTGCCGTTTCCAATAATATATCGAAACCCATCCATAATAATTGAATGGACACCTTTCCTGATAGCTCCCCAAACAGCAGAGCCATTTTGTGCAGTAGTCGTAGAATTCCGGGTATATTTAGCATGCAATATAAAACACCACGAACTATCCCCATTGTCATTAAAAAATCGCCAAGCGAGTTTCCTGATAATAACCATATTCAAGTCATTTATAGATTTCATGCCCAATCCTCCCATCTTCTTCGGTTTACACATGTCCACCCAACTCACAAGATGGATCTTCCATTGATTTTCCGTGTCTCTCCATATGAAACTCCTACAAATTTTGTCAATTTTTCCGCATGTGGCACTTGGAAGAACAACAGATGCCATGGAGTAAACAGGTATAGCCAAGAGGACATATTTCGTTAGTGTCACCCGCCCCGCAAAGCTCAGGTGCTTGCCTTTCCATCCGGCCAATCAACAACTTATTTTATCAATAGCTGGAGAAAACGTCTAAGCACAAACTCTCTTGTGAAGAATCGGCATGCCAAGGTAACTTTCGAGGTCTTTAGTAACCTCAAAACCGCATTCACTCTGCAGCTCTTCAACAATACTTTCATCCACATTGGGTGAGACAAACAACTTTGCAGAACTCCTCTAAGACCCTCTTCACACATCTCAATTGCTCCACCAAGGCTTCAACTGTAAAAAATGATGTCATATGCAAACATCACATGCGAAATATCCGAACCCATCTGCGTGGGTTTAATCGGCTTCCAATCTCCCCTATCGACAGCCCTATTTACCAACCGACTAAGCTTTTCAATATACATGATGAAAAGATAAGGACTAATCGGGTCTCCTTGCCGAATACCCCTAATCAGTTTGAAAGCATCCGTCATCTCCCCGTTAATGAGAACACGAGTATTAACCGTGCTTACACACTCAATGATCCATCCCACCCGGTTTATAAGAAAGCTGACATCAATCAAAGTATTCTCTATAAAGTCTCATCTAAGTCTATCTTAGGCTTTCTCGAGATCAATTTTCAACACCATCCAACCCTTCCTACCTTTCTTCTTCCTCATTGAGTGAACAATCTCCTGCATGATCACAATATTATCGGTGATGAGTCTTCCAAGGACAAAGCTCCCTTGCATCAGACCAATAAGACTTGGGAGCAGTTCGCGAATCCGATTCGCCATAACCTTCGTTATGGTTTTGTATATCACATTGCACAAACTTATCGACTGGAACTGAGAAACCAATTCAGAGCGAGCAACCTTTGAGAAGAGGACAATTAAAGTTTCATTAGTGTCATTCGGGAGCCTAGCCACAGTGAAAAATTGCTTAACAAAGTTCACAACCGTCTGCCCAGTAGTACTCCAACACCGTTGAAAGAATATGGCCTAAAATCCATCAATCCCCGGGGCCTTGTACAAACCCATCTCTTTGACAACTTTGTAGATTTCTGAATCCTCCACCGGTCTGTCAAGACTTACGCATTGCTCGATAGATAACTGAGAGAACCCACCACCACTGATGCTAATATGGTACCTCTCCTCAGTAGGAAGAGTGTAGAGATTATGAAAAAAGGTAGTGACATCGTTCTAAATAGCCTTACTGCCCACAATCTCCTTCCCATCGCTTCCTTTAAGCATTTGAATTATGTTCCTCTTCCGGCGCACAATGGTTAGCATGTGAAAGAAGGATGTATTCCTATCCCTAGTCCGCAACCAATTTTCCCTAGACTTCTGAAACTACAGTGTTTCCTCCTGTCGAAGAGTCTCCTCCAAATCGTTCTGCACTTTCATCTCCATCTCAAAAAGCTGATCTTCAAGTCTAAGTTCCAACAACCCCTTGATCCTTTCCAGTTCAGCCTTTAGGTTCCCTTTTTGTTCGAATAAGTTCCCGAACATCTTTTTATTCCAATTCACCAAACAATCACGAAGCTACCGCAAAGCCACATTAGCTTCACAATCCTTGTTCCAGGCTCCCTTCACCACATCATAGAACTCCGGGTGAGAGATCCAAGCAACTTGGAGTCTAAATGGTTGCCTCTTCCTGTTGGCTTTAATTGGAACATCCACCCTCAGAAGCAGAGGAGCATGATCTGAGCCATGATTAGAAAGATGCCGAAGCAGAGCTTCTGACCATTCAATTCTCACATTTGCATTACAAAGAACCCGATCTAGTCTCTTTGCCACATAAGTCTCCGTTGTTCGACCCTGAGACCAAGTAAACGTAGGGCCAACAAAACCCATGTCAATAAGCCCGTTGCAATCAATCCATTCACTGAATCTCTCTGTATCACCGGCTAAGAGACCACCTTGCGTATCCCTCTCCCAATCATGGACAATGCTATTGAAATCCCCCCCCCCCCCCCCAACAAATAAAGGTCCTTCAATATCCGCAATCACCTCATTCAACCAATTCCAAAAAACGCCTATGTTCCGTTGTTCTGGGTTGCGCATAAACAACCAGGAGGTGAATACTTTCCATCCCAGTTCCGATCATAGCCAAAATGAATCCGTCATCATGCCGAAGCACAGTAACATCAACCTTCTCTCCATCCCAAAGGAGCCACACTCTGCCTATATACCCATTCGCCTCCACCAGAAACCTATAGGAAAGCCTTATCCGATCATAGACTTGTTTAGCCCTCAACCCAGAGATCTTCGGTTCGAAAATAACCAACACATCAACCTTATGTTTCTTCACCAAGTACCTGATAGTCCTACGGAACCTGTCATGACCGTCTTCGCAACAATTCCACACAATACAATTCATCATAATCATGAGAGAATTGTAAGCAAAAACTCAAGCATGGGTGATCGTCATCACCACATCCGTTTTGCCAGTCACCATGGGACACTGATTCTTATCCTCAGTCGACAGCAAACCCATCCCCATCGATGACTGTCTTTTTTCCCGGCTCCCCATCACGCAACCAATTTTCCCTAGACTTATGAAACCACAGTTGTTCCTCCTGTCGAAGAGTCTCCTCCAAATCGTTCTGCACTTTCATCTCCATCTCAAAAAGCTGATATTCAAGTCTATGTTCCAACAACCCCTTGATCCTTTCCAGTTCAGCCTCTAGGTTCGATTTCCGTTCGAATAAGTTCTCGAACACCTTTTTATTCCAATTCACCAAACAATCACGAAGCTACCGCAAAGCCACATTAGCTTCACAGTCCTTGTTCCAGGATCCCTTCACCATATCATAGAACTCCAGGTCAGAGATCCAAGCGGCTTGGAGTCTAAATGATTGCCTCTTCCTGTTGGCTTTAATTGGAACATCCACCCTCGGAAGCAGAGGAGCATGATCCGAGCCATGATTAGGAAGATGCCGAAGCAGAGCTTCTGACCATTCAATTCGCACATTTTCATTACAAAGAACCCGATCCAGTCTCTTTGCCACATAAGTCTCTGTTGTTCGACCCTGAGACCAAGTAAACGTAGGACCAACAAAACCCATGTCAATAAGCTCGTTGCGATGAATCCATTCACTGAATCTCTCTGTATCACTAGCTAAGAAACCACCTTGCTTATCCCTCTCCCAATCATCGATAGTGCTATTGAAATCCCCCCCCCCCCCTCAACAAATAAAGGTCCTTCAAAACCCACAATCACCTCATTCAGCTGATTCCAAAGAAGCCTACGTTCCATTGTTCTGGGTTGCGCATAAACAACCAGGAGGTGAATACTTACGATCCCAGTTCTAACCATAGACAAAATAAATCTGTCTTCATGCCGAACCAAAGTAACATCAACCTTCTCTCCTCCCAAAAGAGCCACACTTTGCCTCTATACCCATTCGCCTCCACCAGAAACCTATAGGAAAGCCTTATCCGATCACATACTTGTTTAGCCCTCAACCCAGAGATCTTCGGTTAAAAAATAACCAACACATCAACCTTATGTTGCTTCACCAAGTACCTGATAGCCCTACGGAACCTGTCATGATCGTCTTTGCAACAATTCCACACAATACAATTCATCATAAACATGACAGAATTGTAAGAAAAAACTCAAGCATAGGTCATTGTCATCGCCGCATCCGTTTCGCCAGTCACCACGGGACACTGATTCTTATCCTCAGTCGACAGCGACCACCCCCATCGATAACTGCCTTTTTCCCGGCTCACTATCAACATTGCCACCCGGTTCAGACCCTCCTTCAATCACCATGGAAGAGGCAAGAATAGGTCCCAATGTCCCACTATTTTCCTTATTACTTTCTTTATTCTCCTAAGCCGTCTTACTGGCCGAGTTCATAACCTCCTTTGCCCCATTAGGATCACCATTAACCACAAAGCTAAACGATAAAACCTGATCTTCAACTTTGGGCCTTTTCAAAGGGCCCATGCTCCTAACCTCATTTATCTCCCCATTCTTAGGCTCATGCCCTTTATTGTTTACCGTCTTGTAATCTTTATTTATCTTTTTTTCTATTCGTATCTCCCTTAACTATCTCAAACGTCATCTTCCCCGCTTCACTCCTTCTAGATTGAGATGCCAACTGACTATCCTCTTTACTACCATTAATATTCCTTTCCTTCGAGGAATTACCATCATTTGGATTCTTCCCGCCTTTACTCACATTAATTTCTCCTTCTTTCCTTTTCTCTGTATCCGAAGCGTCCTGATTTTGCGCCAAGTTATCGTTAGTCGGCTGTTCTCCGACCAAACTATTCATCTCGTCGACCATTCTTCCCGTGGTCGAATCTTCGTCGGTGACTTTGTTCTTCCCTTTCAATGGCGACCACCACATTCATCACTTCGGTCCTCCATTTGCATAGGCGCATGTCCTTCCTTCTCCAATGCATCGTTTTCTACCTCGTTTTGTTGATTGTCCTTTTGATTGGCTTCCTCCCCTTTGCTTTTGGTGAACTGTGCTGCAAGATGGTCGAACATACCACACTTGAAGCAAATTTGGTGAAGACCTTCATATTCCAAGAATTACACACGAGCGTAGATAGTGATTGTCCCCTTGAGCGGCTTCAGGAGATCCACCTCGACACAAACCCTGACATATCTTCCCCTACTTGAAAATAATGTTCGATTGTCAACCCGTAGAGTCTTACCTATACTTGGCACAATCTTCATCAGAATAGCTTCCTCATAGAAACTAATGGCAGATTCGAGATTCTCACCCATGTCGGGGATGTTGAGATCTTGTCCATTTTAGGGTCGAACATCGGTGACCAATTTTGGATGATAAGGTAGTGACCGAACACCATCCATGGCTCTCTTGTTAAAGCTTTAAGGTAGTCATGCTCATTATCAAATCTTACCACATAATAGCCTTTCGGCAAATCAACAAGCATCAGTCTCCCAACTGGCTTCCAAATCTCCCACAACTTCCTCTCCATCGCAGCATATAGGACAAACCCATCCAGGACCTTCACAACGATCGATTATTTCCAGGCCACGACAACGCTGATATGACATCCGGGGGAATAGAGAACACATGATCCCCTTCACTTCCACCAGGAAATGAAACTTTCACCGATCTTCCAAGAATTCTGTCTCCAGTCTATACCTTTCTTGGTGTGAACTACCAACCAGCTTGTCCTTCCACGTTCTAGAATTATTGGGGGGATCCCCCGGGGGCCTGGAATTCGTTTGAGCCCCCATCGGAGACGTTTCACTCACCCTCGACTCATTCACTTTCTTTCCGCTCATCTAACCCACATATCCCTTCCTTTCCCGGAACAAGTGGAAAATTTGATGGGTTGTTAGAACATTGTCATGAATAGCTCTGTCATATGTAAATGCTCTCTGCAATAGGTGAATAAGCTTCTTGATCACCTGCTTAAACTTTTCAGTGAAGATTTTGGAAATTATTTTATCGATAGCAGACCAAAAGCTTATGGGTTTGTAGTTGTAGTTGAATTTTCACACTTTGCTAACAAAGTAATGAACGTGTGTTTGATCTGTCTAAGCATTTTTCTAGATGTGAAGAAACTTTTGATCGCCTTGATTACTAACAGGTTGAAAATATCCCAATAATTTTTATAAAACTTTGCTATCATGCCAACGGGACCCAACAACTTATTATTTTCCATACTAAAGATTGTTTGCTTTATCTCCTTATTCGTGACCGGCTTTATAAGCTCCATATTTTTTATAGTTGTGATTTCATACGTGATGAGATTCAAATAATTTTGAAAAAGGTTATTATTGTTGTGCCTTATGCTGAAACAATTTCATTTATGATTTTCTTATTTCTTCTTCCCATGGCAATCTAGTGGAAATACTCTGTATTGTATTTGTATGTACTAATGTTTTTAAGCTTTAATACTTTTTGTGGAACACAAGAAGTTGTTCTTTTTTATTAGTAATTGAAGTTGTTTGTTTATAGTATCTTATTATATCTAATGTGATAATGGATTTTGGGTTTGAAGCTCCCATAACTGCTCTCGACCTCTTTTAACTCTCTAAAAATGTTTTCAAAGGTGACTATGCTCCTCACCATTTGATATTTTTTTAATCGACGGGGAGTAATGTTTTATAACAACACGATAGAATAATTAGTTTGAATTTGAATTTCAGCATTTTACACTCACAGTGTATATACAACATGAGAACTATATTAGTAATGGTTTATTGTTTCTGGGTTATTTTCTTCTTGTTGCTTGGTTTGCTAGTATCATTGTTTCTTGATGGTCAGTTCATTTGGCGTTCTTACATCCTCTCGATTTTCCTTGTTATAAAAAGAACTATATTAGTAATCTTGTTTGCTAGCTGGTAAGGTCACAACTTACAAGCCTAGAAGGATTGCTTCTTATTTGATGTTGAAATGGTAATTAGTACTTTACACATATACTGACTGCTGATCTTAAAAGTGTATCCAACTTCAAAAACAACTAATTAGTCTCATAAGAAAACTGTAATTGTTTTTTGTTGATGAAAAAAGGAACTAAAACACTATATTCCCACACATTTTCAGCCATTGAGAAGGCTGTTAACATGAGGCAAGTAGCCATGGAAAATCGGGGGCGAATGCTTCGTCTGAACCTCGTTCATCACTCCAAGATAAAAATCGTATACGTACAATGAGCGAACCACGCCAGCATCTGCCCTGATCCTTCCCTCGGCTTCTTCTTGAGCTTCATCTTCGTCTTCCACTTGATCTTGATCTTGATCTTCGTCTTCGTTTTCCACAGGGAAACCCGAGTCACTCCTAAGAATCATCCACCTGCAGTACCTTGAACCCGAAAGAGGAACCATATCTGGCAAGACACGGGACCTAATCGTATGCTCCTTCGTCCAGCTCTCTTCCAAAGCATTCCTCAATGCCCAGATATCAATCCGTTTCTGCTCATGAGTGACGAAGCATAAGAAACCACCTATCTCAACAATGCAGTCATGGAAACCCCGGGTTTTGGGGAGAGAGATCGTCCTGAACTTCATATCCTCAACTCCCAATGACAGAACAGTTTCGTTGTGTAGCAGCCAATGAAGGGCCCCTTCGGCTACAACTGGGTTGTATTCGAAGGAAATGAACGCTCCTGAAGGTGGCCCCTTCACTGTCGCCCATTTCCTCTTCTCAATTGTTAGGATTTCACAGGATGCGTACCCCAACTCCTCCTGAAACAAGTGGACTGCAATGTGCTCCTTCGTCGAAGATTTGAAGGCAAAGCCATAGGACTCTTTGTTGGGCTGAACGATGGTACCGCCTGGCAGTGCAGTAACCTTCCTGGTCACGGGATTCATGACTACTAAACCAGCCTTCTTAAGCTTGTTTTCGAGTAAAACCAGGCCATTGCAAGAACCGAGAACTCTTCCACAGCAACCGACATTGAAGGTCTTCAATTCAGCAAAGGAAACCCCATCATTGATCTCTAAGAAATGGAGGTACATCTCCGGTGGCAGTTCTCGCTGGAAGATGTTCAGACTCTCTTGTTGTTTCAGCAATTGAGTTTCGACAGAGAAGGTCTTCTTCGCCTGTACAGCTCGCGCATTTCTTCCAGCGTAACTCACACAAAGAAGACCTGATTCGGAATGATTTAGATGGGCTTCGATAAAAGACGGATTCATGACTATGTTGTTCCATGATTTACAGACACAGCCTGATCTCTGAAGAGCATCAATGGGAAGCCATAGAAAGATGCAAGAGCTGCAATCTTCAGCAAGGTCAATTGCTTTCTTTCCCCTCTCTTCGTCCTTTGCCTCCTTCAACTGCTTCCTCGCCCTAATCGATTCGAGAAAATTCGAACTTACACTGCTCCTATGAGACTCAGTCATCTCCCTCCTGCAATTCAAAATAGCACCTCAGCAAATGCGACGAAACCCAATCATCTGAAACGTATTGATTTTCGACGACGAAATAACTTGCTATTAAACAAAGGACCCCGGAAATTTCATGGATTTTATCATCTCTAGGTTGGAAATCAAACCTTCAAATAGCCCCAAATCGGATTTAATTAGCCTGACAGACAGTACAGTAATTCCCCTTCCGAATGCATCAAAATCAGACTGATCAACATTCAACATCGTCAAATAAAAACGGAGAGAGACGCAATTTAAATCGTTTGATTCAATCGGAAACCCTAAATCGCAAAATTGGATAAGAAAACAAAGAAAAGTTCCAACTTTGAAGAATGATCCGATAAATCAGTAGCTGTTACAGATCACAGAGGGATTAAATTATGGGTTTTTACCTGAGATCAATTCCATGACGCTGAGAACCGGAGAATCCCCTCCTGTTTGAATCCATGGGAAGAGAAGAAGCAGAAAGAAAAAAAACTCAAATCAACGATCAGAGAACTGCAACCCAAACAACTTGTTAAGTGAAATTCGGGGTCAAGTCTACGAGAAAAGTTTGTAAGTGTGAGTGTACACACCACCAATCAGTGAAAAGTTTACGCTTTTACAGTTGCGAGTCTTCGTGGACTCTGCAAATGCAGGCAGATATGCTGCTTCTTTTTTTCCATTTTTTTTATATTCAGTGGATGATTTTATGGTTCCATTTTCCTAATATAAAATCGTAATCCCATCAAATGTTTTTTTTTTTTTGAAAAAATGATCCAAAATAATACGAAGTATAGGGTTTAAGCCAAAAATAATACCATGACCTTTAAAAATTGCAATTTCATACACAAACTATTCAATATTAAACCAATAATGATACAAACATCAAAATTTCAAAACAAAAAATTAATTTGATCTCAAAATATAATTAAAACAAAGTTTGGTAAAAAAAAAAAAATTAGAGGGAAATGAATCATTGTTTATTTTCTTTCCCATTTAAGATACGTGGAGCAGTCAAATGCTTGAAGTTAACAGGTTGATGATGGAAGCGTTGGCTAAGTAAGAGCAATTGCCGAAGGCAAGGGTGGATGCTAGTTGAAGGTAAGCATCCCCACTCCACATGAAAAAAAATTATTATAGTGTTAAATTTATTATTATTATATTCAAGCATCCCTAATTATTTTGAAAAAAGAAATACAAAGAAAATGGCTTGCCTCACCTGACTCATTTAGAGAAAGTGGGAGAGAGTTCATGTGACTACTTTGAAGGGTAAGAGGTTCACAATTCACATTTCACATTTCAGTCAAGGCTCAGAGCTCTGTCATCTCAAACTCCCAATTGAGTTTTCGATTAAACCCTAGACCATTGGGGGACTCAGGGAGGCGGCGGCGACCGGAGAAGCGCGATTGTGGAGGGCAGGGGGCGCCGAACGTCGGTGGCACATACGAAGACTGAACTTTGCTAGTTGATGATTCAAACTGATTCATTCAGACATTCAAATTCATTACTTGATTTCGGATTTGGTTCATTTGGAGGTAATCATCACTCATTCAACTTGATTCAATTCATTATAGCTGAATGAATTACTTGAATAAATTGGATTTGTTATTACTTGTGTTATTCAATATTATTAGATCAAGATTATATAATGTCGGAAGCAACACGAAAGCCTCAAAAAATGACTATTGATTCATGGTTTTCAAGGACTGGGTCTAGAAGCTTGACTAGAACTTTGAAGCATCCCCTATTACGTGGTACAGGATCCGCCCATGACCGAAGGCATATCCAAGGAGACATTGGGCAAAGGTCAAGACACCGGAGATTGGGAGCCAGATACGAAATCGTAGCTTCAATAACCTCAGCGACCTGAGCAGTAAGAAGATTGTTCATCGAGAAGTCGAGCGCCAATGGAAGCGTGAGATGTCGAGCCACTTCTCCGTTATCAAATACCTCCCCTTCATTATGTCAAGTATATTGGAATATAAGATTTCTAAATTAAAAAATTCCCACCTGTATCTCTATCTATCAATTATGTGGTTGTAACTGGATTTTTGAAATATATATACGAGGGGATGGAAATTAGGCAGTTTCTTTTCCTTTATTTAAAAATCAAACATGAAAACCTATGAGATTTAGGTTGTGTTTCGTGGAAGGTGTAGGTGGGGGTTTGTGAGATTTGAGGGGTTAAAAAAAACCCTGGAAGCATGGTGTTTGGTGAGAGGTTCAAGAGGGGGTGTGAGAGGTGCAGGTTGGGTTTTTTTTTTCCAAAAAAATGGAACCTTGGGAGGGAAAGGTTTGCGAGGTTTTTTTTTGAAGGAGAGAAAATGAGAGAGATGAGGGGTATTTTAGTGAGGGTAGTTTTGTCTTTTTCATCACAGAAACACCTTTCAAACCTTATAAACACCAAACACCATTCAGATTTTCTTACAAAAAAATTCTCCACCTTCTACATCTCCATAATCTATATAAAAAACTCCAACTCTAAAAAAACCTCTACCTTTCAAAAAAAAACATTGGTGTCAAACACAGCCTTAGCTATCGGGAAAGTTTACCAAAAATAAATAAATACATCCCATTACGAAAAATAACCTAAAGGCAAAACTCTCCCTTAACGTTTTTGCCGCCGTCGCCACGACATGGCACCACCACCCTTCCGTCACCAGAGCCAAGCCCATCAACCCTTACCCGACCTCCTTCGTCCCATCCGACTCCTCCCCAGCCTGCCATGTTCGTCCGGTTATTCACCGGCGCTTTCGCGACCGTTGTTTACCGCTGCTCGTCGACCTCTAATTCACCTCTAATGGCGACTCGGTTGCCTGCCGCCTTAGGCACCTCCTACGCAGCCTCCCACCGATTGCCTCCTCCGCCTCTCTCTTACACCGGCTTCTACCAGCTAGCCTCAGTCGGTTCATTGGTTCTGCTAGCTTGTTGACAGTGGAGATGGCTTGTACTTTATTTTTGCTCTTTCATTTACGTTATTTATTTCTTGTTATTTCCTTTTAGTCATTTGCTTATGTTATTTGCTTCTGTTGTACATGATAGTTAGTCCATCTAACAGCTTGTCTGGGCTCTCGGTTCTTTTAGGCTTGTCTAGAGAATTGAATTTCTTTCCTTATATATATAAAAAAAAACTGTCGGGAAAGTTTAGATCCAGAGCGATTATTCATGGGAGATGTTAGTATTTCTCTCTAATTTTATAAAATTTGGTCAAACTTTGTTATTAATTATATTTTCATGCCTAATTATTATTTTTTATTCAAATTTTGGCCTTGGTATCATTATTGGTTTAATATGGAATAATTTGTATATAAAATTGTAAATTTTAAATTTAATATAATTTTTGGTTCACACATGATAGATCGTATTATTATCGGTCATTTTTCCTTTTAAAAAAACCTAATTTACTATATATACCTCTTAAAAAAAATTAGATGAGTAACTCCTATTCTCATTGTCTCTTTCACAATTGAGAAACAACGTTCAAATTTTCCACTTCTCGTCTACCATGGGAGGCAATTTGGGACTAAGAAAGGATACGAAGTGAAATTGATCTCCCCTTCTCGCATCTGCCATGAGAGACGAGGAAAGAAATGGAAGGAGAAGAAGTCAAAGGTCAATGTTTTACCTAGATTCATATCTGGTTTACCTGAGATATATTCATATCTAGTTTGCTTCTATCCAATAAAAGAAAATAATGGAACCAAAAACCATTATAGATAGCCACAACCACCACAATCAACCTATATAATATCAATTACATGAAACTCATTGCAGTTTGCCAAATCCTTGTTCAATTTCAACCTTTAACAACGAACAATATGCGCGGTGGAAAAAACTGCCCTTTTCCCTCTCTCTCAAGCATGAACACAATATTTGTCCTAAATTTGAACATGCTTCACATCTTGACTTCTTTTCGAAACCAAATGAAGTAAGTGATGAAAATGGAAAGTTGTTGTGTGCCTAATGAAATCAATGAAACACTTTCCCTTCGGATAAAAAAAAATGAAACACTTTCCCTTTTAACATGTGACTTGGATCTTCCCCCTAAAAATCATTGCTAAAGGATTGCAGTATTTTAGCATCTCCCACAAATACACAATTAATCATTAACACTTGAACTAAATCAGCCAAAAGGTATTGTTGGGGCCATCTTGATGTTTTACTAGACCCGGTGCAAGAATTAAAATTAGGCCTTATAGTTTATATTGTTTTCATTTCTTATGCAATCATAATTATATTTATGTACTATGATATACGACAAAAATGATATCACGAAGAAAAACAAAATACTTATCTTATATTTACATAAAATCATGTGTTATATATATAATCATTATGACACGATTATAAATATTCTTAATTATATAATTATTAAATTTTAATATTTAAGTAGGTTTTTGTCATTTATCCCAAAAGCATAGTAATAGTAGAATTTTTATTTTAGCAACGAATATGTAAAAAAATCAAAGAATGAAAAATATGCATGGAATAACTGTCAGAATTTTTTTTTGTTTTTTTGCAATGTTGAATGCAGAAAAAGAAAATGAATGAAAGAGAAGAAGAAGAAGAAGAAGAAGAAGAAGAAGAAGAAGAAGAAGGGTCTGTTGTGGAGAAGAGTTGGACCCATTAAAAAGGAAAAAAAAAAGGCCAATGAAAATAAAAACAAAAATGGTGGAGAAGAGTTGGACCCATTAAAAAGGAAAAAAGAGAAGGCGAATGAAAATAAAAACAAAAATGGTTGATATGGGATTCGAATCTAGGATGCCTTATGTAACAACCCAGAATTATGATTTTTGGGTTACGTTTCAAGGGATGAAACCCCTTGTTCGGATCTTGCAATCCAGGTACGGGTCGAGGTTTCAAACTCATTTTTAAGGTCAGTAATAAAGAGGGATTTCGAACCCTAAAAGTATCGTAGGGTCGTTGGGTACCCTTAACCTGTCATAGGGACTATGTCGCGAAAATCAATTCAAACGGAAGTAAGGCGGAAACAAAATTAAGATACAAGGTGCCACGACAGAGCCAGGTCAAAACCAAATCATAAGTGGGTGATTACCATTTCTAATGAGTTAGAGAATTAGACAGGTTCTTCAATTCGCAAAAAGGGAACCCCGTCATATAGACATCGAGCACTCAAAATCTGCAGAAAATACCTTTAAAAGAAGAACGGGGAAATGAGTCGGATCGAGCCACTCATGCGGGACCGGCAGTCCTCGCTGAGGCCACATAGTATGTGCTATACATAATAAAGATGCTCTAATGCAGTACGAAAGTCAAGCACACTAGCATGCTCCTAGTTATAATAATGTGTAAAAATACTGTAAAGGGCCCAAGACAAGGTCAAGTGGCATATCCCTCTCCTACCTCTGCACCCTTCCCGTTAGTGCAGAGACTGGCCAGTTCGGTGCTATAGCATAGCAATTTCCTCGTGGTGGTGCACAAACCACGGCATCATCATATCATATCATCTCATCGCTTGCCCGATGGTGTTGGGCTATCATATCATGCTCATATAGACTCGATTGACTCAGGGTACCCGATGAGGCTGGACTACCCTACGACCATAGCAAAGACTCTAGGACTATCACAAATAACGGTCGTTCTGTTTCAAACACACATAGTAACCACATGCTCAGTTCAATGCAATCCTAGCATGATACTACATGCCATGCTTTTATGTATATGCAACACCTAACATATAATGCAACAACAGGCATGAATGTCCAACCTGGGTAAGCCCCCTAGGGAACTTACCTGAACATGCAGAACAACAGGATAATACAAGCAAGGGCCCAAATGCAAGTCCAAAGCAATCCAAAAGCAATACACACCTATCATCAAGTCATTTCCATAAGCCACCGGACCAACATTCACACACACGAACCCAAGTTCTCAACATACTCAAAACCAATCGGTAGTAAAACCATTTTTCAAAACCTTTCCGATACGGTCAACATCGACCAAAATCATCCTTCCAATCAAACCTATTGATAAAATCGTACTAACCATATTTCCAAACTTCTCAAAACCAACATCATCAAACCAAGACAAAGAATCCCGACATTAAACATTTAAACCTTAAAACCAATACCTCAAAATCATACTTGTCCAAATCAAGAGGAAGTATCAAATTTCCAAGTCAACCCAAAATATTGTTTTATCAGAATATTCCGGCATTTTGGTTTTCCAAACAACAAATCCTTAAAAGATTATTTTCGAACTTAATATCTCTTTTTAAATAGTTTAACAAACAATGCTTACTAAATAAAATATCAAAATTAAATCCTCTTCACAAATCATAATTATAATCCGAGTCAATAAGTCATTTTAGAATCCCCAAAAGTACATATTTAAACATCGCAAAATACATATCTCAATAATATTTTTTTTAAATCCTTTCAGACGGATATTCATAATTTCAGAAAATATATTTTTCTCAAAACGGAATAACATAATAATGATAATAAACTAACACTAATTAAATAAAATCATAACATATATAACAACATAATATAAGTGACCACTCATTTAAACATAACAAATAACAACAACAACCCAAACCATCAGCCCACAACCGAAACCCAACCGAAAACCTTAGCTGAGGACCCGCCCAAGGAAAGAAAGAAGAAAGAATAGGATCCGGATCCTGCCAGCCCAAGCCCATACCCGAATAGAATCCCACAAAATAATAGGCCCAAAACCATCCCATTAAATCTGATTAAATGAACCGGTTTTCTTTTATTCCAATAAAACACATGAACCGAACCGATTTAAAGAAATAGGAACCGAACCCTCCTCTAACCTCCGCCCAGATCCAAGGAAGAAAGAAAGAAGAAGGAGAAAGAGGAGACCCGGCCTGTCGGCGACTCTCAATCCCGACTCGCTCCCACCCCATAGGATTCAACGCAGGAAAAAGGAAAAGAGGGAAACGAGGGCTCACCGAGATTCGGATTTTCGCCGGAAAGAAAAGCGTTGGGGCTCGATCGGAGCTCTTGGGGCTCGCCGGCAGTCGGAACGCGCATATTTGAGCCTGGGACGAGAGGGGATTGAATAAAGGTCCAACTTTATGACATTGGAGAGCGAAAGAAGGGAGAGGGAAGAGCTTACCCACGAGATGAAGGAGACATGGAAAGAAGAGGGAAATGGCTCGGCAGTTTCCGGGATTCATCGACGTCGAAGAAGACTGAGGCCGATGCTGCTGCTGGGCTTGATGGAGAGGAGGAATGGAGACTGCAGGGCTCGACTTTGGCTTCGAGGACAGGGGAAGCGGTCGTGGTGCTCAGCTCCGGCTCTGGTTTCGGGAGGCGGCGAGAGAGACTGGTGCCACGGTAGCGGCTAGGAACGACGGCGAAGTGGTGGTGATTGGAGCTCGGAAATTTCAGGGATAAATGGGGTTGTCTTGTAGATTTTTGAGATGGAGGAAAGGAGGAGAGGACAGCAATAGCGATGAGGGTTTGGATTACTCTGGTGGTTTTCCTTGCAATTACAGAGAAAGGGGAAAGTGGGTTCTTTGGTTGAACTGTTGGTGTAATAGAGTGAGGCAGAGGGAGAGGATGAAAAGTGGTCCAATTTTCTCTAATTGCCCAAACACCAAAATGATCCTTAACCAAATCATACCACAATTGATAATAACTTTAAAATTGAAATAGGGATAAAAGACCGAGACATTTGAGGTGGAAGACAATAGGAATATGATCCCAAGGAAAATACCCGGAAAAGAAATAAAATATATAAAAATAAATCCTGAAACCCGCTCACTCGACTTTAACCCGACTCAAAAGATATAAAGCTTAAAACTTCAAATTTAAATCGAATTCTCGATCTGAATCAAATAATAAAATTATATTATACTTTCAAATTTTAGCAAGCGAAAGCGAAAATAAATTTGAATGAAAGTCCATTTAAAATAATTATATGTCGGATTCTTTTTTTTTTTTAGATTTGAATAAAATAATCGCTCGATGACGGTTATTTCTAAAAATTCCGAATTTAATTAAATAAAATTAGTAATAATAATTAATTATTTATTTTAAATTTTCGGTCTTTATATTCATCCACCTCTAAAAACAAGTCTCGTCCCCGAGACTAAAATCATTATAAAACAAGGGGATAAAGTTTGAAATTTATGAGTCCGAGGATCATGTCGTTGATTCCGTAAGCACCTCATAAGAGCCCGTATGAGATCCTCACAGGACCTTCAACGTGATCATAATATTCCCAATTGGTCATAGTAATAATGCGATACGGGCCCCTACCGCACCCTTACCATGACCTTTCGGTTATATCATAACTCGAAAGTAACTATAGCGCCCCCGCTAGGTCTTAGCAAGCATTCTATATGCGCCCCTATAAAATACTTGTATCCACTTCGCGAGGCGTTATAATATAAGCCCAGGTTGAAAAGTTTCAAGAGGGATTCCGCAATTGAAAAAGATTGGCCTCAAAATCGTTGAAATTCTCGGTAACGTTTATTCTTTAAAATTCCAAGTAATTCCTTTTCAAACCGCTCAAAATCTTCAAATAAGACGTTTAACCAAGCAACTTTACACCAAAACAAGTAAAATCTTTTCGATCAAAATTTCGTCAAAATCCTCCAAAACCAAATTAGTTTCCCGCATAACAATCAATCAAATTCAGAAGCTCGGAGGTGGAATCATTCACCTCTAAGGGCTAATCCCATATTCTCTTCCTAATTTCCAGATCATGCAACATCATTCACAACTCAACAAGTCCCATAACCAAAAGTCTCATCAACTCTTACATAAGCATAATACCATAAGTCATCTCACACATGGCAAGTCTCACATCATATCATAGTCACAATCCATCACATAACCGTTTAACATAAACATAAACATGCCAACAAGTCTCAAGTAACAAAGGAACAACAAACCTCAACATACTACAAATCATAAGGTATATCTACATCATACTGAAGGCATCACAAGTGCATAATCGAATGCTCATCACTCATCACGTAAGCACACATGTCCGGAAATCAACGGGTTAGATGTTATGGGGTTAGTACGTCAGTACACATCAAATCTCACTATCGCATATCGATATTGCAACACAAGTAGAACAGATTCATCACGTTAACATATCAACACAACAAAGTCATGCTATTAAGATTCAGAAAAAGGAAGATCAAGCAGTATATAAATCACCAAAATGTCAGCATGCTCTGAAAGACATCACCTTAACTCATCACAATATCGAATGACAATCATTTAGAAATCATGCACCATTATCTCATATATACTAATCATGATCATACTTCAAGTCATATTCATCATTTACATAACCAATAATCACGCTTGTCAACCATATAGTACACATCATGTTTACTACCACATAATAAAACATCATGCTTCCACATAATAACACATCATTATCACATAGTTTATACTCATCATTACTTCATATATCATATCACAGCACGTCCTAACATGCTTCTAAACCAATATAACATGATATCAAAGTATTAATATATCATGGTAACACTTGTGACTACCAACTAGATTTTAATATTGCATATCAACATGTAATTCCTTATCAGGTTCATCATGGTCGTTATCTAACATCATGCCAGCAGATATAAATAAATAACAAAATCAAGAAAATTCCTCACATCATACCAGTCAAAATAAAACACAATCCCCACTCACCCATCTTCACTCTCAAACCAAGATTAATCCTCTTCTATACTCAACAACACTAACTCTGACAAAATCCTCTCAAGAAATCCCAATTCATTTCGATACTCCAATCTCACCCCTCATTCCATCAAGCACTCCCACACACCATCCACCTCTAAGAACCCAACTCATATCTCTAACTTCACACCCGAGAACCCTCTCATACTATATCATCAATACTCTCAAAAGTCATTCCCCACACTTCATATACTACTCAAGACATCACAAGCATCATACCCTGCTAACCACATGGATCCCTCTCTCGTGTCTTACCTCGTAATACCATCGATCATCCTAACCGCCTAGAATTCTTTTACCACTCATCAACCACTCCACAAGAGAACCCTTACCCACAAGTTCAAAGAAGAAGCAATCATGGACATTATTACACATAAGGACTACATCATATCAACTAGCATTTATATCAATAGCATCATTAGTTCAGCATTAAACATTGCAACTGCGTCGATAAATCTCAATTTACCGTCATGCTCAATCATTACTACAAATCATCATATATGCACATAATCAAGTCAAGCTAGCAAGTTTCATCATAACCTTATCTAATAGACAGTTCAGGTTTCTCAGCATTTGCAGTTCACATTTTATAGGTAACGAATTTAGATTATGCTTAGCAACTCAAGCATCAACGCATCAAGACATCCATGTACATTAGAACTGTAAGGCACCGAATCATATCATCGTAAAAAACATACAATCAGACAACAATTATTACCAAGTCAGCACATCAACACATAAATGTCACCATCAAAGCAGTACAACATAGTTATCAACATATTCAGAAATGTTAGCAATTCAAACGGATGACACTTCCGCCTGCAAGTCATATCGTACTCGATAGCCGCAATCCTCGAAACATACCTGTCCCACCAACACCATCGATCATGAGGCTTGTGGGTTATGGGCCCACGCTTCCGCCACACTGCTCTATTGCTATGCAACTTTCTTTCTCTTTCAAGCAGTCGCTCACCCAATGTATCGCGCATGACAACAGATGTTTACCCTGAGTTTCTGACATTTAAATTGTGAGCTGCTAGTTGAGAGTGGATATATCAGTTTTTAAAGCTGTAGTTTTTAAAGTAATAAGGAGATCACATTCATTTAAATATGAGAAACCTTTATGCAGTAAGTTGAATAGGTAAAGGGTGAGATTAGTAAATGAGTATCAGGGATACAAATGTCTGTATAGTACAAAACTACCATTTAAAAGAGGATATCCATTTGAATTAAACAATGCTATTTTGGTAGGATATTGGGGTCAATCACATAATCACATGTTGATCATTCATGGAGTGGGTTTGAATAATGGTGGATATCAGTGGCTATGGAATATGGATTGATGGTAGTTGTGCACTTATGGTGAGGGTCATGCATTTCATTTCAATCATATAAGTTTTCATAAGATAGATATACAATATTATGATTGATATTTTATCATCAAGCAAATGGATCAATCCCTGCATTTCATTTCAATGCCATGTCCCAAAAATTGAATTACTAAAACTTGATTGCTATTATGTCATTTATGAATTTGTCTTACCAGGTTCACAAATTTGTCCTACCACTAGTTATATATTTTCTATCAGGTTCATAATTTTATAAGTTCAGATCGAGATATTCATAAATTTCTTCTACTAGATTCACAAATTTGTCCTACCATTAGTGTATATATTTCCTACCATGTTCATAATTGTATAAGTCCATAGAGATATGAACACATACTCCGCATTAGCCTATGTGAGAGTCGAACTCACATCTTTGTGTACATACACAATGCTCTGCCAATTGAGCTAATATGCTATTTATCATCGTATCGATATGTGGTATCCATACCGTCACCAAGAAAAGTATTATAAGGTGCCGAGCAAGCTGGAGATGAACAATGCGGACACATGTGATATTTTAAAACTTAAAAGAGGGGAAGAAAGGACTAACATAGACGATGAAGACAACATCTACCATAAGAATTGCATATCCAGCATTATGATCTGGAAATCTATGAAAAAGATTTCTAGCTCGCAACAAGTGCGCAAAAGATAATTGAAGGTACAACTATAAGCAGTATTGTCGCAATAAGTGAACTAGCATCTAGCCCAAATAATAGTCTCCCATGGCATAGGAATAACTGCAAACAAGAAAGAAAATAGATATATGGGAATTACTGTCAACTAAATAATTAAACATGTATTAACCATCATTAAAGGCTATCTCCACAACTACCATATTCTAATACATGTAAATGAACAGGGAAATCTTAAAAGATTATAAAGGCCAAAAGGCCTCGTGGAAGCAAATCATTATGCATAATCATCAAGTTGATGGCAGAACAACATAAGATTCATAACATTTATATAAAAGATGAGGCACATCCTACCAACTGATCACGCCTATCCTACTAACTGAACAAACCTATCCACCCCAAAATTAATAACCCTATCCTACCAACAGAACAAACATATCATGCCAACTAACCATAACTATCCTACTAAATTGATGTAGACACCAACGACATTGTCAGGAACTAGGCCACCTCAGAAACCTACTCGTAAACAAACACAAAGCAAGCATTAGGAGTTACGATATCAAGATTCAAGACGTTAATCCTCAAGGGTTTTAGGGCAGACCAACATCAATGTAGATATTATCCATTCTTGAGCAACCTTGATCTGTTTTTCAGATGCAAAACAACAAAGTTTGATGAAAAGAAAGAAAAGAAAGAAGTTATAAAGACAATAAAAGAAACGTTAAGCCAAATAAAATGAAGATAATGAATTAGTAATTATGCCTAAAAGGCGTAAGTCCACCAATATTTGTTCGGAACTTACAAGTTACAAAAGGCAGTCAATCCACAAATGAGTTATGGTTTTACCCAACATATGAAAAGAGCAAATGGGAATTATCATAAAAAATAAGACCTTGATAAGATATGTTAAGACGAACAGTATATATAGCCCAAAGTCATATATTCATCTAATCTACTTTTAATGGATATAACAGATAGAATATATATACAACTACTACTTGAATAGCGATATATATACCATAAGCATCTAGAACCACATGTCAAAGTATACAACCCCAATCAACCATAATTTCATAAAAAATTCACGAGTATCAACCCAAATTTAGCATAAAGTAACGATGATTTCAACACAAATTCACTCATTATCAAACCTAAACCTAAAGGTGTATAAATTCAAACACAAATATAAACAAGCAAGGAATTAAAAAAAAACCCTTTTAATAGCAGCAGCAGGGGTGGCGCTAGGGGAAAAAAAATTGACGCAGTGGCGAAGCGACTGTGACAAGGTCAGAGCATGTTGGTACCAAGATAGCAAAACCCCAAATTGGTTGTAGAGAAAGGGCTGAGAGATTGACAGTAAAACCCCAAATTGGTTGTAGTACAATCTCTGTCAACAAGATTTTAACTTTTTTAAGCATTATGGACCTAAATTTCATAGAGGGGATTGCAAATTTAAATGAACCAGGAAGAAAGAAAGAAATGTAATCTGCCGGATGGAGAGCTGATTCCGATCAGAGCTGGGGCGATGGTGGGCCGACAGCCACAACAACCGCTTTTGGTGGGCCGACGGTCCGGTGCTGGGGCGATGCTGGCGAGCCGCGAGACCAGGAGAGACAGAGAGCCTGCGCCGCCGGTGAGGCTTAGGGTTCTAGTGGTGAACAGAGAAGGGGCGAGACGGGTTGAGAGATCACGTCGAGAGGGAGAGTGCTGGTGTGGCGCCGGAGAACGGTGTGAGTCTTCCCGCTCGCAAGCCAGACCCCCTTCTTCACCTCCTCCATTTGCTTCTCCACCGCCATGGAATTCACCGGGCACGCGGCAGCAGAGTGGGTCTTCCGCAAGAGCGATGAGTTGTTGGCGCGACTGCGACGGGAGTTCTCAGAGGTGGTTTCGTCTGACCATTGGAGAACGTTCCTTACCTTCTCCCGACGACTTTCTTCTTTTATTTGCAAGAGTAGAGGCAAGGTTACAACAGGTCACCAACAGTGCCAAAAAACCGGACATTTTTTTTTGCAAAAGGTAGACTAGTTTAGTTTAGCAAATTTTAGGCCTGCTATTAAAATTTTGCAAATAGGCCCATTTTTTTGGTCTATTTTGTACCATTTTCTCTAATAATAATGCTTAAATGAATAGACAATACATGGAAAAAAAAGCTTACTAAAATTTCAATTTTATTTAATTTGATAATATAAAAATTTATACTTAATAAACAATACTTTAACAATTGTGGTAGAAGAAGAGTTTTTGTAAAGTTGAAAAGAAAGATAACTTAAACCCTAAACCATATAACATATACCCTAAACCCCTATTAATTTGTGTATTATATAATATGTATTTAATACAAATTATACTAAACTAACTGGATAAATTTCAATCCCATAAAATATCACACCTTCACATATCTCAAGTTAATATGACTTTGAAAATTGTATGTTATCTAAACCCTAAACCCTATAACATATACCCTAAACCCTTATTAATTTGTGTATTACATAATATGTATTAAATATCAAAGTACGTTAAACTAATTGGATAAATTTCAATCCGATAAAATATCACACCTTCATATTTCTGAAGTTAATATAACTTTGAAACTTGTACGTCATGTAAACCCTAAACCCTAGCTATAACATGTACACAAGCTCCTAACCTGTATAAGAATCAGAGTTATGTTTTGACCATTTGTCTGATGTCAATTACTTTACTGGTTCCCTTCCTCTTGTCTATTGTCATAAACCCATTCCCTTCCTTTTGATCTGCTGTCATAAACCCAGATTTGTGCGGGTCAAAGTGTTGTCTACATAATTTATAGCCAATTTTAAAGAATATTAGCTCAAATGGTAGAGCAATGTGCTAATGCACAAAGATGTGACTTCAAATCTCGCATAAGCTAATCTTAACCTAAAAACACGGATAGATTGGGGAAAAGATATCAAACCAGTCCATAAGTAGTTGACACATAAAAGATAACAAATAAGTATAAACATAAACAAGAATAGAAAACATAACCAATAAAATTCTAAAACATAACCAACAACATCCTGAATCAGTGTGATAAAAAGTAAGTATAAACACATCCAAGAGTAGAAAACATAGCCACTAAAATTCTGAAACATAACCAATAACATTCTGACGTGTGTTAACAAATAAGTATAAACACAAACAAGAGTAGAAAACATAATCAATAAAATTCTGAAGCATAGCCAATAACATTCTGAATCACTTCACACTATTCCAACATCAAAAACATGCAGGGCTAAATGTCATAGAGGGTTTTATTATTAATCAGAATCTCTTCGAAATTGTTGATATAAGAGTAGAATCAATTCATTCGAAACTGTTGAAACTAAGTTGGACAGCTACAAAAACATAAAGGTTTGATTATTAACCAAACCCCGTGGAGCTGAGTAATCAGAATCTCAATTAGAAAGCCATACCTGATTCATCTAAAATGGAGGGTTAAATGTCATATTTTGACCAATTGCATAGGGTAGACTTGTCTGAAAGAATTAAACAAAAAATCTGATGAGAGATATGAATAATAAGAATCTAAAATGCAGTTCGAAAATAATAGATGCGTACCGAATTTACACACCTGGCTCTGGTTATACATAATGTTTGGATGGGGAATGAAATTCACATGATTAACTTCTGGACTTGAATGTGTTTTCTGTACTTCACTCTCACAAGGCTTTGTATTCCTAACATGCTTCTTTCAGTCGCCTTTTCCTTTCCCCACTGCTTTACCTCGACCTCATTTATCAATTGGATCCTTGACATTGGATGCACCATCTTTTGTTTGCGTCCTATCTACATTGCATTTTTGTTCATCACGACGAATCGAACGCCTTCCATAAACCTTGCCAATGTTGTTCAAAGCTTGAAACACCAGTCCATGCTTTTCCTTACCAACCCTATTTGCCTTAATTTTCAAACCATCAAATGTGGCCATAACCTCTTTATAGAATTCCTCCTCCTTCATTGCAACCCCTGCAAAGGACTCAAACAAACCATGCATATTCTCATATCTTTGCACACTCTTTGGCTTTTTGTTCGACAACTCATAATAAGGGACTGAAACCTTCAAGTTCTCCCTATCCAAGTCTTTTCTCCACCTATTTAGAATGTATCTTTCTCGAACATAATCCACTTTATCTTCGTGAAAGACACGCAATATATGACTACATAAAATCCCCCTAAACTCAAAATTCTTGCACTTACAATTTATTTCCATCGTGACTTTATCCATTGTCACTTGAAACACCTTCTTCATTGTCCGACCATGCATGGACTTTTTTACCACAATGTCATATAAGCACTTATTTCCATCATCATCAACCTTTATTGCATTGTTGTACATCATATCTCCAATTTCCTTCTGCACTTTACTAAACTTTGCTGATGTGTATAACTTTTGGAAGACAAACTCAAATACATGATTGGTCATATATCGAATTGGAGAATTCTTGGAAGTAAATGTTGCCCTATCCTCTTCCATAACCCTTTTTGAAAGTGCAAGTCCATATTGCTCCACAAATGTCTTCAGAGTAGTGTTTACATTGACGTACTTTTTGAAGAAGAAGTTCATACATTCACTCCTTTGGGTGCTAGACATTCCATCCCAAAATGCTTCCTTAAAATATACATGCACCCAAAGATGTCTCTTCTCATACATATCACAACACCAGTTATGTTTTTCCAATCCATATGATGCAATAATCTCCTTCCAAGCATCTTCAAACTCTAATATGCTCAACGAGTCGTGAAGGGCATCTTGCATCGTCTTAAGGATGTTGTTCAACTGTGGATGGTAGATAAAAAATTTCCTTGCATTTTGCATTATATGCCATATACACCACCTATGTGGAGTGTTAGGGAACACTTGTGCTACTGCATTCCCTGGTAATAAAAAAAATATGGATGTTAATTATTAAAATCGTTGTAGGTTAATTCTCATCTTGAACATGAAACATGAAAAGACTTGAGACAGATAAATATTTAAATATAACATACCTATAGATTTGCACTAATCTCTTAGGATTGCTTGTGGAGTCTTTCCTAACATACACTTGAGTCAAGCACGAAGCAACCATACGAAGTTCTCAGTATCATCTCCAGCAATTAAAGCACAGCCAAACAACACTGATTGACCATGCTTATTAACTCCAATGAAAGGAGCAAACGACATCTTATATCGATTTGATAAGTAAGTGGTATCAAATGATATGACATCTCTAAATTTCATATACGCTGCTCTACTCCTTCCATCCGACCAAAAAACATTTTGTAATCTCTCATCTTCATCTACGTCATATGTGTAGAAGAAGTTGGAGTTACTAGAGCTCATCTCATCAAAATATTTTCGCATTGCATTGAAGTCGCCTTCCTCCATATGATTTCTTCTTGCTTTGCCAATCAGATTGCGACAATCCCTCTCTTCAAAAGGAACTTTGTCGTGACTACCATGTTGAACGACAAAGGAAGTGTAGGTTTTTCTTATCGGAACGTCGTCTCTATCATTCTCTAAAATCCTTTTCCTATTGCTTTCACTGATGAATTTGTAGTTTGGAAGGAATTTGGATCTTTTTCGGGACACAATCATGGTTATGCTCCAATGTAACTTTGGTCATCTTCCATAAACCATCACTATGAAGGGATGCATTCACATGGAATTGACATCCTGTAACACACGATGTAGGACCTTTTCCCAGATTCTTTGTCTTTATTTCAAATTTCCCCGCTTTCGAACAAACCGTGTAAAGAACGAAAATTTTAATTATGATTAATTAAGATTTAATTAATTTCCGAGGGATAATTCGATCAATTATCCTTCTTTTGACGATTTTGAAAACCCGGGAAAAAAATTTAAAATTTTTTGACGACATATTTTATATGGAAAGAGGATTACAATTCCAATCTATTAGAATTCGTATGATAATTTCCCGAGAAATATTAGTGAGGCAAAAGCCTTGTCATCCGTTTATTTCGGTAATTTTCGTAACTTGTCGCGACATTTCGGGATGTTGTTTTAACATTAAATTTCCGCCCAAACCACCCCATTTCAGCCCTTTATATGATTAAATATGAGCCATATATTTTTGCATTAAACAAATAGAAGCATGTTAGATGAATGACTTGTTCCTATTTGGCCACTATTCTACCTAAGCCTTACCAACTCCTTGACCAACTTTGGCTTCACCTTTTGGCTCTCTTAAAGCCACATTTCTAGCCTCATTCAGCCACTCCACACGCCAAAAGTCAGAGAGGAAAGGAGAAGGAAAGAAAGAAAAAGAAAGAGAGAGCAAGTTTGCCCTAGCAACCTTGCCACCTTCAAACACACATAACTCACTCCTCCCTCAACCAAATTGGCTGATTCTCAAAGCCAAATCACCAAAAAAAGAGGCCTTTCCAGACATAGTGAGTTCACAAAAATACAGTCCCAACAAGCTGCCCGTTGAGGCCCATTTCCGATCCAGCTGTGCCGAGCCCTTTGTGTTCTTGAGGTTTTCAAGTGTGTTTGGGTGAGTCTTGGTTTCCTCCCCTTCAAATCTGATTTTATACTTGTTGTACAACTAATTTTGAAGGTTTTTGTCTAAGACTTCCTTTTATGTTTTGGTTTGGATTTGTCAAAAATGCTAGGTGTTTGGCGCAAGGTCCCGGGAAGCTTGGAGGGGTAATTTGGTCTTTTTCAAGAGAGGCTTCGAGGGTAATCTCTAATCCACCTTTCCCTCTGTAGATTAGGAGCCTTATTTGTAAATTAGAGCTTAGGAAGTGGAGCATCTATGTGTTTTTGGTTGCGTTTTGTAGCAAACATCAAAAAAAAAATTGATGTATGTGCCTCCGTAATTTGGACTTTATTTCCAATCCAACGATCTGATTTGGCTGAAATATCAATACGATGTTCATGGAAATGTTATCTAACTTCCCTTCAAAAATGACATCAATCCAACGGTTGGATCAAGATTTATTATAATTTTAGTAACCAGTATTTATAATGACTCGATTAAAAAAAACTTGGTTAAGGGAATGCTAAGAATATGGTTAAATATATGATGGCATAACCGAAACTTAGAGAATATAAAATACAGAAATGAAGTATACCCATAACTTGGCTTATGATCCGATAAGAAGAAAATCGATTATGTGATAATACGATATAGATTATAACTGGTTAAGTCCGGATCACTTAACCAAAGTGCGTAATCTATAGAATCGTGAACCTCATGTGAATGTATGTTGATTATTAGGTTGGGTACCATGAATTAGAATACCAACTAATGAAAGCTTAATGAAATTAATAGGCTCTTGTTGATTGGATCCTTGGTTGTGCACTTTATTACTTGCTTATTCTCCGGACTCCAGGTTAGTCCCCTGGACTTACTCATGATGGATTTATGTGATACTCTTTGTCTTATCGAGAGTCTTCATGCATCACGCGACCTAGTAACATGTTTAGGAATATAAACTGGTAATATGACGTAGGATGAACTTAGTAAATCCAATAATTCATATGTATGCTATGTGTCTATGGTAGGACGGCCGTCAAAATATGAATAAATGACTTATACTCGATGGAACAAGAATGAAATGATGAAAGACTTGTGATGAGAAAGAATGAGTATGTTTGAGAAGGATGAGTACGTTTGAGAAGATATTATGATATGATGATTATGATGATGATACGGGCCCTTGTGTATTTATTTCTCATCTATATATATCTATACACTTGCTTATATGTTACATTTTAACATTCATGTAGTTTAAGTATGCCTCTTTATATGGCATTGAGTGTGCATATTTCCAATGATTGATCCCGATTTATTCCTTGTTTTTTAGATTCAGGTACCCCTTACCTGATATGACTTACTTATGTGGATGCATGGTTGTCGGGACAGACCTTTTGGACGATTAGAGTGAGGGAGGCGCTTGACATTCGTACTCTTTTTCTCATACGTTTTATCGTTTTGACCCGGCGCGGCCATGACATTTTGTTGTATTTACGATTTTCGCTTTTATTCCTGTTCGAAACGTTTTCGCGATAGTCTAGGACAGGTAAAGCCTCCAATGGGCTTATGATCTTTTCGGGGTTCGCAATCCCCATCTTTTGACAACTAAATCTTCCGCTTAAATGAACCTAATAATAACTCGTACTCGTTCGTAAGATCCAAAGCTCACAGGAGAAGATCACACTTCTCCTATAACGTTCCCTGATAATCTAGTATTCCGAACCTTATTTACCTTCTAAGTAGGTTTATGGAGGTTAATTCGGGTACTTAAATTTCGGGTCGTTACAAACCAACCTAAAGCTCTTATACTTATCTTCATCATCTTTGATTTTCACAGAAGTTCATATCCTTACTTGGAATCCTTTGGCCTTTCCATATTCTTCACAATAATTCAATACATCATCTGCATCTGCAAACGTCATTCCAACATGCGGTCGACTATGTTCATTCTCAACTTGTTCAACATCCTCGAATAATCCGTCTACTCCATCAATTTGATCATGTTCTCAACTATGTTGCCCAATTTCGTTAGAACTTGGCAAACCATCGTCATCCAAATCGATGACATAGTCTTCTTCATTACCTGCATTTATATAAGAATTTTAATATGAACTAAATTTTGAATAAAACTTTACAAACTTGATTAGTATATTGTGATATTCATTACCTTCATCTATGTCATACCCTAGGTTTAGATCAAAGTTTCTTGAATGACTCATATATGTTGACAATTAACCTATACGAGAATCATAACACAATATAGTTAGAGATCTAATTGCATACACATAAACAACATTATTAACAAGGACTTAGTATTATTGAAGGATACTCCCACCATCATCGTGCTTGAGTCGATCGGGACCATAAAGCCAAAAAAGCTAAAGCACATCATAACTTATATTCTACTCAAATTTACAAAAAAAAAATGTTCAAAAATAAGTAGAATGCCAACTTTTCTGAACTCAAACATTTCAATAACCTTCGGATTTACAAGTGCGTTGTGCAATTTCTTAGTACTTACCAACGATTACCCGTAAGGCCGGCTCACTTCTCTCTGGAGATTTCCCGATCTGATGAACACCTACTGCCCCCGAAGTTCTTCAATTCAACCGAATACACCTACTGCCCCATAGTCCTTCAATTCAACCGAATACATGGTTAGTGGGAGAAGATGTTTTTAAATTTTTTTATTCAATGAAATGTCATTTCTTTTAGCTTAATTGGTGCTAATTTGGGGATTGTGATCATTTATTTCCTTATATATAAATTCAGCTATTTTTTTTACCTTCTGAATTTTTTAAACATCAAATCAAATAATTTGCTAAAAAAGTGAAAAGTTTGATTGATGCTCATAAACTAATATGATAGTTAGAAAGTAAGTTAAGAGCCCGGGACGATGCTCACTAATAAACATGCTCTAAGATACACGTGGGATGATATGTCATTAAAATGAATGACATGTAGCTTCCACCTCACTAGTGTCAAATGACACTAGTGTCATTGAATTACCCTCCTTTCAATTGTATTGCTTTGATGACACACAGGGACGGAACTAGGGGTGGACTTGTGTGTGTTGCAGCTCACCCCATTGTACTAGTAATATATATAATATAGGTGTTGTAATAATCATATTGCTTATCCAACCCAGCTGGTAAAGTAGGTAGAGTGAAATGATGCGGTCCCGGGTTTGATTCCCCTCCTGCCAAAAATTGCACCCTATATACTCTCTATATATGTATATCAAATTTAAATTTAAAAGATACGAAGTATTTGATAATTAATTAACTCTATTATTTAAATATAGATATAAAAATATCTTTAATTTTTAAATTAATATATAGAAAAAGCTATAAAATTATATGCAAATTCAGGATACCCAAGATTTTAATCCTGGTTCCGTACTTTTCATTTTGAACGGAAATTACTTGAATGAGTTGATAATTTTAGATGAACTCGTTAATGGTTTTTTTTTAGGTTTTAGCCTAATTTATAAATTCATACAGTACTAAATACGGAGTACTTTTTAAGTTTTTTTTTTACAGTAGAAAAACTATAGGTGTCTTTAAAAGATCATCCTTGATCATCCTGACGGATGATGTTACAAAATTCCCTACTCATAAAGAGGTTATAGGGATTGAATTCATTACTACTTCTAGCTAGAAAGTCTGCAGCCGAATTTGCTTCCCTGTAGCAATGTTGCACTTGAATCGAGGTGAATTCCTTCATTAATCTTGAGATCTTCTCTATGGTTCTCATGATCGCCCAATGAGGTAGGGTAGCTCCTGGGATGGCCTTTATCACCTCCAAATTATCTCCTTCTATGATAATCCTTCTCCATCCTCTAGTGAGGGCTAGTTCTATAGTCCTCTGCAAACAGCCAGGGATTCTGTTTGGATGACAGATCCCCTTGTAACTTTTTCCTGAAAGAAATCTTTAACTTTCCCATTCCAATCTCGAACAATACCCCCAATCTGGAAATCCCTCGAGGGTTTAACCGAGCCATCTACATTGATTTTGTAAATAGCCGTCGGGGGTTTTGTCCACTTCTTAAATTTTCTTCTAGGATTTAGTTGTATATTTGACTCTTTGTGATTTGCTTTTTCCCATTCAGTAATACTCTTGATTGCTTTCCTTGTTAGTGTTTCTACGTTGTCTAACTCCTTACCTCTAAATATAGAGAAGTTCCTAGCTTCCCAAATTGTTTGCCATATTATACATATATGCTCCAAATGGGTATTTGTTTTCCTAATCCGCCCTATGTCAGCCATAGTTGTTGCAGAGTTGTGTAGACCTAGAAATGCTTCCCCCATTAGTTGTTCATATATTTTAAAGATTTCTTTTGTTATCGGGCAGTTTAGGTGGAGATGGTTTAAATCTTCATCCCCTTGGTCACACAAACAGCAGTTTGCAGGGACTATATTGAAGAATCTATTTAGGCGTTCTTTTGTTGCTAAACCATTTACAACAATTTTCCATATGAAGCTTTGTGTCCTTAGAGGAATACAGAGATTCCAAATCCAGGAGTTGTTTTCTATGGTTGCATGTGGAAGTTGTGACATGGTTTTTGTGGATTTCGTAGAGTATATACCTTGTCGGTCATACTTCCAGACGAGCTTGTCTGGCATATTCCAATCCGGGATTTGTATTTGGATTATCTCATTGATAATGTGAGGAGGAAAGAGTTGTTAAATTAGGCCGAAGTTCCATTTCTTGTCCACAGTCAGCAGATGTGCGACTTTCATATCAAGGTCATTGTTATATTTATAGTTGTTTAGTTTGATGTCTTTGAGCCATGGGTCGGTCCAAACATTAATATTTGAACCGTCCGCTATTATCCAAAGAAGACCATTTTGAAAGGTTTCTCTAAGGTGTAAGAGCCGACCAAATTGCCAGGATGTATTTTGGATGTTCAGGTCATGGATTTTATTATTTCTAAGATACTTTTCATTGATTACTTTTACCCATATGTTATCAGGCTGAGTGTAAATTTTCCAAAGAAGTTTCATCTAAAGACTTATGTTACACTCTTCAGCTGATCGGATCCCAAGGCCTTCTTGATCCTTAGGAGAAAATTTTTTATTCCGGCTAATCAGGGGGTTCTGTTTGTCAGATTGGGTCTTGTTCCAAAAAAAAGTTTTTATTAGTTTGGTCGATTTTAGATAGTATACCTTTTGGGAGAAGGAAGTTTTGCATGAGGTAGTTTGTTTGAGAACTTAGATTTGCTTTTATTAAAGTTACTCTTCCAGCTTGGGAGAGGGAGGATGCTTTCCAGCGAGAAAGTTGCTTCTTAAGTTGTTGGAGAACTTCATAAAAAACACAGTTCTTCACTCTTCCACTTACGATAGGAATTCCTAAGGGTGTGTTTGGTAATGATATCTAGATATCAGATATCAGATATCAGCCCTTATATCTGATATCTAGTGTTTGGTTGGGGCAAGGTATAGATATCAAGTGATATCCTGATCTCACTTGATATACTAATCCGGCCCAAATCTGATATCCCCCAAATTTTGGAGGTATAGAACCCTGATATCAGATATCAGATTCTCGCCTCTCGCCTCTCGCCGTCTTCTTGCGCTCTCTACTGACGCTCTTCGCTTCTCGCCTCTGCTTTCCCTCTCTACTGCTGCACGCTGCTCTTCACTTCCTCGGGTACATCTCCTCTTGCTCTCCTCTTCCTCTCCTCTTAATTCCGTTTTTTGCTGCATATGAGTTTTATTCTTCGTTTGTTGCTGCATCTTTGTTTGTTGAGTTTTCTTCGTTTGTTGCTGCCTTCATTGTTGTTGTTCTTCGTTTGTTGCTGATATCTAGTGTTTTGTTGCTGAGTTTTCTTCGTTTATGTTGCCTTCGTTGTTGCTGCATCTGAGTTTTGTTCTTCGTTTGTTATTGCATCTCTGTTTTCTTCTTAATTCCGTTTTTCCTAGGGTTTCTATTTCAATCGTTGTTGCTGAGTTTTATTCAATCCATATATATAGTGATGCATTCTTGGTTCATGTTGATTTCGATTAGGATTAGAAATGGAGACATATGAGCATCAATTGATAAGGAGAGACAAGGAAAGGCAAAAGCTAATACACATTGTCATCATGCTTACCGTAGAATGGTTTATGCTCATGATGAAAAGGTATCGTGAACAATCTCTACAAATCAACGAGGTTAAACCGAATCGAAAGGAAAGAGAAATCCAAAGATTGGCAAATTTACGTAGATTGGTTGTCGAAAGTGATAGGATTTGTAAGAGTGAACTACGTGTGAATCGACACACTTTTGGAGTGCTTTGTGAGATGGTCCAAAAAATAGGGGGTCTACGTAGAACTAGACACATGCAGGTGGATGAAATGGTTGCAACGTTTTTATATACTTTGGCTCATCATAAAAAAAATAGGACAATTGCAACCTATTTCCTAAGAAGCAAGGAAAGTGTGAGTCGACAATTCAATCTATGTATTCGTGCAATTTTAAGGTTGCACCATCACTTACTCAAGAAACCAACGCCTATAAGAGATGATTGTCAAGACGGTAGATGGAAGATGTTCAAGGTACTAAAAAAAATCAACTTAAAAACTTTGATTGCATAGATTATAATGATCATTTCCAAACTCATTTGCTATCCCTTTTTTGTAGAATTGCCTAGGAGCACTAGATGGTACCTACATTAGTGTCAATGTCTCACACCTTGATAAATCAAGGTATAGAACGAGGAAGGGTGATCTTGCTATGAATGTATTAGGGGTTTGTTCACCTAATATGGAGTTCATATATATATATTGCCGGGGTGGGAGGGATCCGCACATGATGGGCGTGTCCTTCATGATGCTATTTCAAGACCACGTGGTTTAAAAATCCCAAAAGGTAAACATTAAAACAATATAAATTATATTGACAAAATGTGTAATAAAAAACTATCTTATTCTAATATTATGAAATTATTTATAGGATATTATTATTTGGTGGATGCCGGATACACAAATTGTGAAGGTTTTCTAGCTCCATTTAGAGGTCATCGTTATCATCTAAAAGAGTGGAGTGACAGGGCAAACATGGAGGAAGAAGGGGTTGAGTACATCACTCAAATCAACATATCGCAAGAGTGGACTACCTTCAGGGAGACATTAGCACGTGATTCATTTGACAATTGGAGAGCAAGTTATACTTGATGTGCTATGTTCTTATTTGTAATCCGTTATGTTAGACTCTTGAATGTGTGGACTACCTTGGTTTTATTTGTAATCTGTTATGTTATGGTTGAACTTATGTTATTTCGGTTTGTTATTTGAAATCGATCATGGTTGTTTATCTACTTTAATTGTTATTTGTAATTGTTATTTGACTCTTGAATGAGCAAGTTCTACTTGGTGTATACAAGATAGTTATGGTTGTTGCTCTATTCATATAACATTGCTCATGTTTAGGGATGTCAACATCAAGTAAGGCTAGCGGGCGTGGGAAAAATAGAAGGAAGTGGTCTTTGATGGAGGAGGAAGTGACTTTGAACTTCGTATTGGAGCTCAAAGGTGATCCTCAATGGAAGTGTGATGGTGGATTTAAAGCTGGATTTTTTAAGCAACTAGAAGGCATGTTAGAGAACAAGTTTCCCGGAATTGATCTAACGGATAGCCAGATTGAAGCTAAGCTCAAGTTCTTGAAGGAAAAGTACGCCATCATAGTGGATATGACAAAATTATCTGGATTCTGTTGGGATGCGAACACGTGTATGATCAACTGCGAGAAGCAATCATACCTTGATTTTTGTAAGGTAATACCAAGTTGCTGAATTTTTAAGTGATTATAACACAAGTATACCCTTGGGTTTTAAATGTTTTTTTTTAATATAGATGTTGTTGATTAATTGTGTGTTTTTGTTGTTGTTCTTTGTAGCTACATCCTAGAGCTGCTGGGTTGTACCAAGTAGCATTTCCGCCCTTCAACAAGTTAGATCTTATCTTTGGTCCGGATCGAGCTAATGGGGATAGAACTGAGGATGTTGGTGATATGCTAGACGATATTGACAATGATTGCGTCGATCTAGACAACGATGACCAAGTGCAGGATGACTACCCACGCAACTCATCTAACGAATCAATCACAAGGCCGACGGAACCAATCACAAGACCTCCGGCTCGCAAGAGGCGTAAGGTAGGTAAAAGCCCTCTTGGAGAAGACAAATTTGATCTAGCGGGGGAGAGAATCGATTCTCATTTGGGAAACATATATAAGTTTTTGGAGAAGGGTGATAGGTGTGTGGAATACAACGCTGAACAAAGGAAGTTGTTGCTCTCTGAGCTTTCTATGCTAGGACTTTCTGACAATGATGTTGTTGATGGTACTAGCATTCTTGCGAACTCCCCAGGTGAGCTTGATGCCTTCTATAGTTGCCCAACCGATGGATGGAAGAAGGTGTACATGGAAAGACTTCTTGCATGACAAATTGGTAATTCAAGTACAAGTGGAGTTTTTGGTTCTTCGGGTGTGACCCGCGATTAGAAGTGAAGGTTCGAGATGGGATTGCAAGACCATTTTGTTGCTGATAGGTCTTGAACAAGTGTGTGCATCTTACCTACTAAACATTTGTGACATTTAACCTTCCACTTTTTGCAAACTTTCGAAGTTAAATGTCGGTAGGTTGACATAAACACTTGTAATGGTATTTGGGAATTTGGCTCTACAATATGGTATGTTTATTTCTATTTACAAAATGTCTGATATCTGATATCTAGCAGCTCATTACCAAACAACATATAGATATCAGAACTGATATCTGATATCTTACAACATATCAAACAGGGATATCAAGATATCAGCTGATATCGATATACTTGATATCGATATCTGATATCTAGATATCATTACCAAACACACCCTAAATACTTTTCCATTCCTCTGGCTACTAGGATATGCATTTGACGAGCCAGGTCTGAAGCTTTCGTTTGGCATACAGGAAGACTTTTTAAGTTAAAAATGATTTTTTTTATGTGCAATTTATTTACGTGTTCGCTATATACACCCGAAATCATGCACGTCTAAGGACGTGCATGGTTAAAAGGGGTTAATTAATTTTTTTAAAACGCTAATTAGTCAGAAGTCTTACACGTCGTTAAAAACGTGTACTTTTTACGTTGGATTTGCGGTGTATATAATAACACCCTTTATTTATCTCGCTAATACGGAGTAAATGTTTTCATCTCTTGCCATAGGCCTTACTTTAAAAAATAAAAATCACACTTGGGATGATTTCCCTTTCCCCCACGACGTTTTCTCACTCGTTTGCTTAGGTGACGTCGCTAGCGGATCGACGTCCGACGAAGGCAGCACCACTCCGATTTATGAGTCAATTGACTCGCCTGGTTAACTCGCTCCACTCGCCCGAGATTTCCTTCTCTCTCACCACAACTCGCCATCTCCGTCTCTTTCCCAGAACCGCTAAATCACTATCTTCCGCCGCACACAGGCTAGTTTCGCGGGCTGCAATTTCCTCCCGTTCGGCCGGCGGCCACCAGATCGATCCAATCAGGCATTCCAAGATGGATCCAGGTCCGATCGAGAGGCTGGAAAGCAGCGCAATTGAGGACCCCGCGCACGATTTCGTCACGGTGGATAACCCGGCGGATGAAATCCTGTCCCCGGCGGAGCCTCCCGTAGCCGACAGCCCTGCCTTTGAGGCTTTGGAGGGAGTTGTGAGCGGTGGTGTTGCGGTGGAGGAGGATGAAGAGCGTCCGAGGTCCGATGGTGGAGAAGAAGATTCTAGAATGGATAACTTCTTGGACAATGAGGAGAGAAGGTCTCTTCCCGATGAGCTTTCGAAAAACGTGGTTGTATTAACATGCGAATCAGCCGATGGCGGTACCTGTGATGTCTACTTGGTCGGAACTGCTCATGTGTCTCAGGTTTGATCTTCTGCATTTTGGTTATTCACATTACATATCATATCACGCTTTCTTTTGAAATCTTGATTTTTATTTCCCTCCAGGATTCTTGCAGAGAGGTTCGAGCTGTAATTAGTCACTTAAAGCCACAGGTGCTTTTCTTTTTTGGTTTCTTTGCGATCATTTGCATTGATTGGTTTATGAACTATTATAAGCTTTTTGGTTGTTGATGTAGGTTGTCTTCTTGGAGCTGTGCTCAAGTCGGGTGGCCATACTCACGCTCAACGATCTCAAGGTTTGGATATATGCAGTAATGTAGTACAATAGTTCATATTGCTTTTAATTTAATGTTGCAATTGGTATTTTCATTGTAACAGAAATGATGTTCACTTAAGATAAAAGTGTTGGTTGGCCTTGGATGAATTGTCGTGGTTCAGTTTATTGACTGCTAGTTTCTGTTTGGAAATGTTGCAATGCGATAACCTTTTGTTTTTGGTACTGTGTTTAGATGTTTTACAATTCGTAATTGAATGCATATTAATCATCCAAGTCATAGAGGGTAAAGGGCAAACGTGTTTCTGTTCTCTCTGCAATCAAGACTAATTATAAATTTGAGGAAGGGTGAAAGGTAGTTTCCATAACATTTTACAGTCTCTGATCTGCTTATTGGTGGATGCCATTTTCTTCTTTAATACTTTAAACTTTATAGCTGTTTTGATGCCTAAGGTTCAGCTACGGTTTTTCTTTTTGGGTTTAACGTTGCATTATCATCCAGTGTTTTCTGGTCCATTAATCTGTATTATTTTATTCCCTTATTTAAACGTTATAAAATGGCAGGGGATAGTCTTCAATCAGCTTGAGAAACCAAATTATCTTCTCTATTGCAATTGCAATTCTAGGGCTATCTATAGCTGATTTCCTAGAGCCCACTCAGACTTAGGGCTTAAAGTAATTAATGTAAGTCCTCATCATAAAGAAAAAAAGTAATGTAAGTTGTTAATTTTAATGTTTTTCCTATGTGTGTGTGAGAGATGGAGATAGATGGATAGTTTATTACTTGATTCTCTGTGGCTCTATGCCATTGGTTCTTTATTGTGAGTGATCCAGATGCATTGTTTTCTCCTCTGAGTTTTGTTCAACAAGATTGTATTACATGATTTCTTTCGATTATACTGATTTGATTAGTGTCTAGTGATGCAAGTATTTTAGGATCTTTTAAAGATATCTCACCTGTCAATTTAAAATTAAAAGAATTTTGGTAGTTTGTGCAGTAACATCTTAGAGTCAAGACATTTTCAGAGACAAAATTGTAGATCAGTCACTCCTTGCTCGATGAAATTGAGGTTTTCTTTCAACAGAAACTTAGTTCGGCCACATAAACTTATAAACTGTTAACATGTTCATCAGGTACCAACTATGAGTGAAATGATAGAAATGTGGAAGAAGAAACAAAATCCATTTGGGATCCTCTATAGTTGGTTTCTTGCAAAGGTATGTATTTCTCAAATCTTTAGCTACCGGGATTGCTTTTGACTCCCCCACCGGCCACCCCTGAGGTCCTATGGAATTGGATCTTTTTTTTATTGATCCATAACTAGCTTCAGCACACTTTTTATGCTTAGTGTCGCTTCTTTCCTGTTAGGTTGCTGATCAGCTTGAAGTTCTCCCTGGTTCAGAATTTCGTGTTGGATTTGAAGAAGCTAAGGAATGGGGAAGCAAGGTTATACTTGGTGACCGACCAGTTAATGTAAGTTTTATTTTGTTGATTGATAGCAACAGCTAATTCTTTGGCTCTGTTTGGCTTAAATTATAAGATAACAAAAGACTAAAACTTCTTTTGATAAAATAGTTAGGGTGTGTTTGGATATATTATAATGCAATATTATGCATTATAAATCATAATAACTGGCTATCCAAACATAGCCTAACATGTCATTGCTCCTTGATATTTATCCCAAGGCCACAGTTTTGTATTATAATTTATCCAACATCTTCTTAGTACACTGCTTTTTCCTTTGAAAGATTAGCTCCACTTCCAACTTTTGTGTTGGATTAGAGCACTTTTCATTGTATAGAGCACTTTTGTGTTGGATTAGCAACTTCAGGTGGCTAGAGCACTTTCCTTTGTATAATTTTACATGGGGAAGAGCATCATACTATGGAGTTCTTTCATATTTTGTTCATCTATAGTGTGAATTATTTCCCTAATTTTGGGTTTATCAGAAGGAACTAAACAACTAATGATGTCTTCATCCCTCTTGAGGGAGCAAAGTTTTCATGATGTAGTCCTGCATGGTCATTGTCTTCTGGTGACTCTTGTTGCAGTCAGTGATGAATGTTCCGACTGGCAGCTTAGACATTGTTTCGTTGTAGGTCAAAACAACATATGCTATCTGTTTTATTGTAGATCTGGATCTGTTAATTTTTTTTAACAGATTTAGGTTGTTAGGATCCGGTATGATGTTTCATGTGGCAGTTGGTGTATTACTGATTTTGGTGCTTATCTGAGCAGATCACACTACGAAGAACATGGGGAAAGATGCCTCTTTGGCATAAGACAAAACTGCTTTACTCTTTTCTTTTCCAAGCATTTTTCTTACCTAGTCCAGAGGATCTGAATAAAATGGTAAATCTTCTTTCTCCATGATTCAAGTCAGTTGCTCAGTTGGCCTTGGCTGTCATATCCATTAAGCTTAAGCTTTTACTTTCTTATAAAGTGATTTACTGTGTTTTAGTACCATTAATATGGTGTGTTGCTTATGAACAGTTGCTGGAAATGAATGATAATGACATGTTGACTCTGGTGGTCCAAGAAATGAGCAAAGAATTTCCCACTCTCATGGAGACACTTGTAGATGAGAGAGATCAGTTAGGTTTCTCTTTCTTATTTAGTTTCGTTAATTTGAGAATGATGATTGTATCTTGATTAATTCTTATTACATTAATTTGGCTGCTTCTTGGTGATAGTCTTGTTTTGAAAGTAGAATATAGTCCTGTTTTGAAATTTCAAAGCAAGACTATTACCAATTTACCGCAAAGCAGCCGAATTTCTAGTTTAAACTCTCATTTCTCTATTACTTGTTTGAAAGAATTTAGTTCTTAGTTGGATTATCAGCCCACCATTCACCTGCTGAAACAAACCTATTTGGCCTACTTTTGTATGTGCCAGTGTGTTTAACCTTTCAAGAAAAAATATGCATTTATACATCGTACCTTTTCTTTTGATCAGTAAGCAATTAATTCATCGATCAGATGAATACTAGACTGAGGAGGTATACGCCATGACTAAAATGTTGATACCTTACCTGAAAAATATCTATCTCCAAGTACACTGTAAAAATCTGCAAAATTGATTATAAATATTAAATCACTTGATATCCTTCTCATTTTCCTATTTATGTTCAATCATACTCTACTATTCCAAACTTGTATTATCCTTCTAAGGGGTTTCAATGGTTTTGTGCTCTAGCATTCATTGGACTTCATTTCGTACTTGTAAGATCTGGTTAAAAAGCTGGTTTAATAGTCTACCTACTAAATCTGTGTCTCTTCTACTCCTTGAGGGCCTCTTATTCATTTGTTGAGACTCTCATCTGATAATTATTTTTGCAGTCCCCCTACTTTAGGAGTTTTAACTGCCTCCCCACATAGAATGCATCAATCATTTGCACAAAATTTCTCCAATGCAATATCTTCATCATCTGCATTTTCTTTTAATCAGGGTTCACCAAATGAGTGAGGGTTAAAATTTGATTTACTCTATTCTAGGCCAGTGCTAATCAGTTTTCATTCCTGGCCTTGCCTAATTGCCTTTGTGGAAATTCATTGCCAGATGTTCAATTGTTGTTCTTTGTTAATGTGGATTGTTCCCTTTTCCCAGGTATATGTCATCCACATTGCTAAGAGTTGCCAGTTATCATCATTCGGTGGTCGCAGTTGTGGGGAGGGGACACTTGCAAGGCATAAAGAAGTACTGGATGCAGCCTGTTGAGGTGAGAATGAGTGTTCCTGCTTTTAAGTTATTCAAGCCGCCACCTCACATACAATGCCACATAGTAAAATATCTGTTTTTCATTGTCCTCTGAATTTCCATGATGTTTATCAGTTCCCTAAATTCCTTGTTGATGTAAGTAGCTGCAAGTAATAGTATGCATGAAAGTAAAGAAATAAGAGGTGTGATCCATTCCGCTCTTTCCTACCTTTCTATTTTAATGGCTGCAAGAAAATATTTTCACCTTATGTCAAAATATGTTTCAAGTAACAATTTTTTTTTTTGAAATCCATGTTACTTTCCTCAAGTTGGATATCTGCTAGTTTGTTCTTCCAATCTAAGCGTATAGAAAAAGGAAATTTTGGCCTTGATTTAATCTTCTATTTTGATATTTCGAAGTGCAGATGGATAAGCTGATGGAAATTCCATCAACAAGTGCAGCTTCTTCGGCAGTAAAGATCTTCACGTCTCTTGGGGTTGCAGTTGTTGGGGTGGCCATGGTGACCGGCATATATCTTGCTGTGAGAAAACGATCCTAGTATGGTATAGTTCAGCTCCTCTCATCTTCAACATTGTGCTGTGAATCAGCGCATCGAGGTATTAACATTCAACACTATATTCGCTTTAGTGTCCAAGTCTTCTGTTTTTCTTTTTCTTTGCAAAGAGGCTCAAAGTTTTATATGATGGTATTCCAACAGAAGCTTGGAGTTTGGCGGAAACGATGGCAATAAAACAATATCCTTTTTCCCCTGCTGTTGAGAGATGTCTGATCATGAAGCACTGCAATTTATTCGGCGATATACACATACCCATGGCCATTACCCAGCTGGATTCCTTGGGCTTCAGTTTTCTCCTTGAATAGATTTTACTGTGTAAAATTCGTTTGCTTTAGGTGTGGTTCTTGGTAATGGCACATTTTTATGTTTCAGTAAATACTCGTGGGTTGGCATTTTCGGTTTCAGCATATACTTGATAGGATTCTGGATGATAGACTTAGGGTCAGTAAGAATCAATGGCATGGCAGAACTGTACTGCTAGAACACCAGGTTTGAATAAGAGTAATTTGACATTTCACGTTTTTACCATACAATTACAAAACACGGCTCACGAATGAGCCCAAAAAGCTCTCTTTGCAAAACCAACCGAAGGGGTTTGAAAACTCAGTCGCCGGCGACTGACCCATCAGCGATCAAATGGTCAGGAAGAAAAGGGAGGGCTTGCTCCCTCATTTGCATAGTACCCGCGAACAATTCGCTCGAGGAATGCTAGCTCGGGACGGACGACAAATGGGTTTTTTTCAGAGATTAACTTATACTATGAAGCTCTAGATCTTTCTAAAGTCCTCTTTGTCACACCGAAGTGTGATACATTTGAATATATGATACTCTTAGTATAACAAGGATTAACTTATACTATGAAGCTCTAGATCTTTCTAACTCTCAAAGTATAAAACAATTACAACAAGTGGAGAGAAAAGAACGGTAAATCAGCCGACGAAAATGGTGATCTAAAGAGTGCTTTTGATCTCAGAGAAGGTTTGGTGAAGAGGTGTACTGATGAGCGCTTCCTTCTTCTAATTTTATAGGTGTATGCCTCTTCTGTTGTTGGCTTGCTGCTGATTTTGTTCCCAGATTCTCTCACCAATTCAACGTCACTTTCAAATTTCGAACTGCTGGGAACGTTCTGGATTTTCGGTTTGGAGGAGCCGAGGAGCCTTCCTTCAAATCTTTCTCCAGATTTTCGGTTAGCTCCTGAGATCTTCTTGTTGCTAGAATCTTGGCCGGTTTGAATTTATAATTCCAATGGATACTGCCTCTACACGGGTTAGTTCTAAAACAAAACAAATATCTCTCATATCTTTGATAAAGAATATATCTATCCAATTAACCCTTAACTGAGATTCTGTGTAACTTGAAGATATTTTCTATGAAGGATATTAACCAAAGTCTATCCGAAATCTATATTATAATACTAAAGGAGAAGTCGCCTAAGACATGTGGCGACTTCTCCTTTAAAGTAGGGATTTTAAATTAGCAATTAATTAATTCTTTGACAAATCCAATTAATATATATATATATATATAATTAGTAAGGATAACAATTAACAACAAACATCCAGAAAAATACGTTGATTGCAATCTTAAGGATAACAATTAATAACAACTTGAGCGGATAAATGCAAATTTGTTGATTGCAAATGATTTTTAATAAATTTAATTAATGTGGGTATAAAAGATATCAACTCATTCACTTCTCTGAGTATTCTTATCTCGAACTCTTTTATTTTCATTTTAGGAATTCTTTCTAATATTTTTTTGATATGCTAATAGTTCTTCCCCATTGCATTTTTTTCTCTGACTGTATTTGTGTATAAGCTTCAGTTTGTTGTTTGTTACATTTGTTACTTACAAATTTGTGCTATTACTTCATACTCAATTCTAACAATGTTTTTTGTGCTATAGGATGCCACACATAGTATTTTCAATGGCTACCACTATGAAACCATATGCATGTCCAAAATTGTAAGTTTCTTAAGTCATGATACCTTCTGATATGTTTCTTAAGATTTTCATGAATTAGCACTACTAACGAGCTTATAATGTATGCAAATCTCAAAATTGTACAACTAAACAAGGGCGATGGTCCAAAGTGGCGATTCTACTTTATGTACATGGGCAATTGCTAGAAGAATGACGGTCGACCCTACAATGGATCGAGACGTCACCACCAATATCATCCGTATAGCGAGATGAACGATCATCAACCCCGAGAGACCACCGCTTGGTGTCACTTGAATGCCTTGAGTTCTTGCCCATGTCTGATCAGGTAAGAGGACCATGATCAGGATTTACATAATTCAACACGCCAATGACGACTTCAAGAAGGATGTCATCGGCGACAAAATCACCGAGTTTAATGTGGAGGAAAGAGAAGGATCCGTCGGTGATGGGGATCTCAACGACGAATTTGGTATAGCATAAGATGGAGAGGAGAGCGGACGAGCAACCGACCACCATGAATTGCCTCCTATGTCGCCATAACTTAATTTTGAAACATCCGTGTTTATGACATTTCAACTTATAATTAATTTGTAGCTTAATTGTTTTTTTTTCATATGCCCTCACACGAAGCAGTGAGAATGACTTGAAGGTCCCCGACGTGTCAAACAACATCATTATTTTCCTAATCAATTATTAGGTTTTAATGTTCTATTGTTCTTGCATATTTTTTGCTTTATTTTGATCGTGTTTATAATTTTCCTTATTCTTCTTGGACTACACAATCCCTAATTTTAAAAGTTTTATTAAATTAATCTATCTATATTTTATAATACTAAAGGAGGCTTCTCCTTTAATGTAGCCCCTTTTTTATTTATTTTTTATTAATCGATTTATTTTAATATTTTTAATCGATTAGATAAGTGTTAATTTAACAAACAATTAAAACAAATTAAAAAGGAAAATTATCTAAATTAGTTGAGATCTTGGTTTTTATGATTGATGATTTGGATCCCGGCCCTAAAATCCCTCATCCGGCGTAGGTTTGTTTTTATTTTGAAGATTACTTTATTTATGTTAATTTTTAATAATACTAATCCCTCATCCGACCTTCTTAAGTTTTAAGGCTTTTCTAATTTAGTTGAGATCTTTGTATATATGATTGATGATTTGGTTCCTTCATAAATCCGGCGTAGCTTTTTTTTTTAAGATTAAATTGTTATTTGTTTATTTTAATTTCAAGTTGAAGATTAAACTCGCGTAGCTTTAATTTGTTTGTTAAATTAAACCTTATCCAATTTAGTTGAGATCCTAACCAATTCTTTAAATAATTAACTTCGTGAGATGATGATTTATTGAAAATACACGAGAGCATTATTTTAACACTTGAGATGATGCAAATCAATGCACACAATTAAGCAACCTAATCTAGGTTAATTAAAGTAGGACAACACATAATAAAATATTAAAAGATTATATAATTTGGAAAATCACATATAATATGAAAGGAGTGTATGTTTAAAGATATAATATTTAAGGAGTATAGGGCTAAATCCATATCTACAGTCCTAATCCCATGATTTTTGGATATGCCCACATCTTACCTAATTCTAGAAAATCTAATTAAATAATTAACTACTTAACTCGCCCACGAAAATCTAATTAAATAATTAACTACTTAACTCGCTCTCATATCTTAGTGCATTATGTATTTAGATCCTACATTATCTATATCTAATTTAGAAGATATAACCAAATCTTAACTAATTAGAAAATTTTATTAAGTAATTATCTTCCTTATCTAATTAGTTAACTCTCATATCTTAGTGCATATCCTACCTTATCTGAATAAATAAATAAACCGAATTAATTTATTTATTTTTTAGAGATCTTATCTAGATAAATTAATAACCGAATTAATTTTTTTAGAGATCTTGCTTGGTCACATTGGCGCCCCTAAAGTGGATTGCGCCTGAAAAGGATATTGCATGATATATACTATCTTTAGGGGATCGGCTTAAATCAAATTGAAGAGGATATTGCAATCTTTCATCCTATCTATCACGTTCACTCTAAATCCATCTTCATCAGTCTCTGCAAACCTACAAACATCTGCCGAAGATCACAAACCACCACTAGCTCTGATCGTCCTCGACCACGATTCCGGTGAATTCAAGGCTGACGACCACCACCACAGGTCTCCTCCAACATCCAGGAAGCCACCGTGCAAGCCCCGACGCAGCAGCTCACCGGAAAGACGTCCGAAACAACGTCGGAAGTTTCTACAGAAAGTGATCGACTGGCCTATTTTCGGGCTGCGCCACAACCATCACCGTGTTCCGACGCCGTCGAATTAAACTTTGGCGTAAACCCTGCAGTACCCTCTGTCAAAAACATCTTTTATTTTTCTCAAAGCTTCTCGGAGTTGCCCGAACCAAAGCCTCCCAGTTCACTGGTGAGCAGTTTTTCTGCTGTGAAGAAAAAAATGTAAATTTCATGTCAGCAATGATAAATGAAATTATATAAACATATATTTTTAAACAAAGATCCGTGCATTGCACGGGGTACTAAGCTAGTATTAGATTTAAAACACCTTTGAATCTAAACAAAAATAAATCTAAACAATATAAGTAATCTGCATAAAAGATATCCAATTTGTAATAAATTATAATACATTATTCCTTCTCTTTCATCAACTTGCAAAGTTAGTACTATACCTTATGTATTTCATCAAGGAGAAGCAAGGGAGCTATCAATCTCCCTTTTGATGAAAGACAAAACAAATTGGTATTTAAAAAACCTGTAGATTAGTTAATCACCATATAAACCCAGCAAATATGCAGTAAGCAACTAGCAATAAGCAGTAGTCATGTTGGATCACATAGCATAAGTTTTAAAACCTAAAAAAACATATCAAGTCTCCCCCTTTTTGTCTTTCGGCAAGAAAGAGTCACAAACAGGTTAAAAACCAAGTTTTCAAGCAAAGATAGAAGTTCAAAACATCATAAAACCATGTTCAAAATATCTAGAAAACCATAGATAAGGTCTTGAAATCACTCGTCCTGCCACTCCCCATAGTCGGTGTCTTCTCCATTCTTCTCTCGCTTCTTTGCCGCCATGTAGCGCCTTCCTCTTGTAGCGCCTTTGAGCTTGGTTGACCTTATGATCCTTCTTCATTTCATCAACCAGTCTTTGTTGTGCAGCCTCTTTGCGGTAGCGCTTGATGACATCACATGCTTCCACAGTGATGATGGTCGGCTCAGGGACAACTGGACGAAGAATCTTCCTGATACGCACAGACTACTCATAGAGTCATAGTTGAAGATGACATTGGTGGCCTTATTTTTGCAAAGCTCTGCAGCATCATTAGCGAGGGGAAGAATCTTGCCAGCGCAGGTGAAGGTAAGGGCGTTGAGAGGGAACATGTTGTTAATCTTCGCATTCACCATGGCGAGAAGCTCGTGCGTCTGGTCCAGCTTGTCTGAAACCTCAAACTGAAAGTCGAACAAGTCCCTTCTTATCGCATCAAGACCTAGTTCGAATTCCTCCATACGTTCCTCGGCTAATGAAGATGACAGGGCTGATTTCAATTGCAGATGAAGACCAGGAGTTGCTACTATTTCCTCGGGAGTCAGATCACCCTTTAATTTCCAAGTGTCCTCGACAACCTTAACAATTCCAATTCGTTGGAAACAATTCGCGTCCACTTTGACTGGAGATGCCTTTTCCTCAAGGGAGGTGTCATGGCGAAAATACTTGAAAATGTGGGGGGAGGGGGGGGGGGGGTTGCCATAAGGCAGTGGAATGTCTCGAGCAGATGATATGGTGTGTATCATGTGGTTCAGGATGAGGTTTGGAACATCAATTTCATAACCAATCATCACAAGATAGAGAAGGACGAGAAGCTGATCTGTGATCAGTTCTCGAGAGTGAGAATGGGGGATGACACATCTGGCGAGAATGGTGAGGATAATTTTGGCTTTCAATTTCAGGACATTGTGGGTCAATTGACGAGCAGTGTTTGAGGATGATGAAGGAAGAAAGAATTTTCCTTTGTCAAGAGAGATGCAATCAACACGGGAAGGATGACCATCAATGGAAACTTCTTTGGGAAGGCCAAAGATGTCAGCTATGACTCTAGGGGTGAGTTCAATTTTGGTGTTGCAGACAGTAATGTTTAGGGTTAAATTGCCTCGGTCTCATTTGAATGTCAGGTTAACAAAGAAGAGACGAGTAAGACGAGGGTAGTGGACTTCTCCAGGGTTCAAGATTGGCCACAAGGCAGTGCCTTTTAGGAGAATAATGCAAGGGAGATGGAGAGATTCAAGAAAGGCGGGGTAGACAGAATCACACAGGCAAAGCTTTCGAGAACTGAAGGACGTCGGAAGACTGGGCATGGGCATCTGCGCCTCGGTCCGGGAAGGGGCGTCGTCTGAGGATCATGAATGGACGTTGATGGTGTCCTCTTCCTCGACTTCCTTTCTTTTTCTAGTGGTTGGGCGCTTTCCTTTGCCAGATGAGCCAGGATTTCCCATGGAAGTCTTGGGCGCCATTGAAGCAGATAAATGAAGTTCTTGGGAAGGAGGAGAAATGATGGAAGAGCAAGGAAAGAGAGAGGAGGTGGAGTGTGGAGTAGTGTGAGGGAAGTGACAGTCGATGCGTTAATAAAGGGGAGAGAGAGAGAGAGAGGGAGACGAATTGCCTCAGAAAATTTCAAGGGGGGGAAATCATTTCGGTTGCAATTGTACATGGAATAGAAAATCACATCGATAAGTACATCCTATTAAATGATTTTTTTTCAAAAATTCCGAAAGATTTCAAATTTTAAAAAATCTGAATTCACCGTATCTTTTTATCAGAAATAAAAAAAAAATCTTTTTACCCAAAATTCAATTTTTGAAAGAGATTAGAATCTTAACAATGCAATCTTTTCAAAAATCGATTTAAAAAAATTCTCAATGGCCAGTATTTAAAAAAAAATAAGAGCCATAAGATCTGATCCAATTTTTCTTATACGATATGAACCGTCAAGGTCTTGAAATGAATTTTTGAGGCATTGAGGTCTGATTCGTCTATGCTCCCTCTAAATCAATGCATCTTTATTTAACATCCCGAGTTCTAATCGGATAAAATTAAATATATCATCAGGCAATGGTTTAGTAAAAATATTAGCAAGTTGCAAATCGTTTGAGATAAATGATATAGATACATCACATTTTTCCACATGATCTCAAATAAAATGATGTCTTACATCGATATGCTTAGTTCGAGAATGCTGCACAGGATTTTTAGTGATAGATATAGCACTTGTGTTATGGCACTTAATAGGAATACCTTTAAAATCAAAGCCAAGATCAATTGTTGAGCTATCCATAAGACATGGGAACAACAAGCTCCAACAACTATGTATTCGGCTTATGCGGTTGAAAGTGCAACATAATTTTGTTTCTTTGAGTGCCAACTAATTAGGGAAGATCCCAGTATAGCTGACAACATCCAGAAGTACTCTTCCTATCAAGTTTGTAACCTGCAAAATCTGCATCTGAATAGCCAATGAGGTGAAAGTTGCCTTTCTTTGGATACCAAAGACCAAGGTTTTGAGTTCCATTTAAGTGGCGAAAAATCCTTTTAACCGCAATGAGGTGCAATTCCTTTGGATCGGCCTGAAATCTTGCACACATGATTACACTAAACATAATATCAGGCATACTTGTCGTGAGATAGAGGAGTGAATCAATCATACCTCGATACTTCTTTTGGTTCACACTCTTACCATTTTTATCTTGATCCAAGGATAGGGTTGAACACATAGGAGTCTTGGCGACCTTTGATTGATCCATCTTGTATTTCTTGAGTAGATCCCTCATATACTTGCCTTGATGCAAGAAGATTCCTTTCTTTGTTTGATGGACTTGTAGTCCAAGAAAGAATGTCAACTCTCCCATAAGGCTCATTTCAAATTCTCCATACATAATGTCAGAAAATTCCTTGCAAAAAGAATCATTAGTAGCACCAAATAAAATATCATCTACATAAATTTGCACAACTAATAGATCATTACCTCGAGTTTTAATAAATAAGATTTTATCAATCAAACCACGTTTAAAACCATTTTCAAGAAGATATTTTGACAATATCTCATACCATGCCCAGGGGCTTCTTTGAGACCATAAAGTGCTTTATATAATTTGTAAACATGATTTGGAAAATCCTCATTTTCAAAACCAGGAGGTTGTGCAACGTACACTTCCTCTTCTAAAATTTCATTTAGAAAAGCACATTTTACATCCATTTAAAAGAGTTTAGTACCCATATATGAAGCGAAGGCAAGTAAAATTCGGATAGCCTTTAACCTTGCCACGGGAGCAAAAGTCTCTTCATAGTCAATACCTTCTTCTTGGTTATACCCTTGAGCCACGAGTCTAGCCATGTTGCGAGTTATTTTTCCATCCTCATCCAACTTGTTTCTAAAGACCCTTCTAGTCCCAATGACGGATTGATCCTTGGGTCTTGCAGTGAGTGTCCATACCTTGTTTCTTTCAAACTCATTGAGTTCACTTTGCATTGTCATGATCCAATCCGGGTCTTGAAGTGCTTCGGCAGGATTCTTTGGTTCTACAAGGGACACAAATGCATAAAAAGCACACAAATTTCTTATTTTGGAACGAGTTTGGATACCGGATTTGGGATCTGATATGATGTTCTCCATTGGACGAGATGAGGCTTGCTTAAACTTTCGTCTCTTAGGCTCTTGAGATGTCGAGGCTTCTCTAAGACCTTGAGGCTCAGTTTCAACGGTTGGTTCCTGTTCTACATTTCCAAGGTCAAGGCTCAGATCTTGAACCTATATGTCAAGGTCTTGAGCATGTTTAGATGTATCTTGTGTTGGTTCCGGCATATTCCGATGTTGTGCTTTCTCCTTTTCTTCTTCAATGTCGGAGGCTTGTTCCTCATGTTGATTCAAGTTTAAATCTGCAAAGCTATCACTCAACGCACCATTATTGCTTTCATCAAATATTACATGAATGCTTTCTTCAACAATCCTAGTGCGCTTATTAAAAATCCTATATGATTTGTTGTTTAATAAATAACCAAGAAAAATTCCTTCATCACTACGAGCATCAAATTTCCCAATATTATCTTTGCCATTGTTGTGAGCAAAACATTTGCATCCAAAAAGTTTAAAATACGAAACAGTAGGCTTTCTTCCAAAGAAAAGTCCATAAGGAGTTTTCTTTAAAATAGGACGGATTAAGCACCGGTTCAAAATATAATTTGTTGTGTTAACACCCTCGGCCCAAATTGATTTTGATAAATCATTTTCTAAAAGCATAGTCCTAGACATGTCCTCCAAGGTGCAGTTCTTTCGTTCCACGACTCTGTTTTGTTGAGGAGTTTTAGGAGCCGAAAAATTATGTGAAATCCCATATTTTGAACAAAACAAATCAAATTTAAGTTGATAAAATTCACGTCCGTGATCACTAAGAATATAAACAATAGGCGTGTTTTTCAAAGTTTGTAACTCCTTGCAAAGTTTTGAAAATTCAAATAAAGCCTCTGATTTTTCTCGTAGAAATGAAACCCAAGTAAAACGTGAATAATCATCAACAATGACAAGAATATATCGTTTACCTTTGGTAGATTTGACACGCATAGGTCCACATAGATCCATATGCAATCATTCAATAGGGAGAGAAGTACTTACTACCTTTTTTGGTTTGAATGACCCTCGAGTTTTCTTACCTCTTGAGCATGCATTGCATAACTCATCTACCTTGAAGTTTATATCGGGTAATCCACGAACCAAGTCCCTTGAACAAAGCTTGTTCAACGTGTGCATACTTACATGTCCAAGTCGTCTATGCCAAAGCCTTTGATCTTCGGTCAAGGCCTTGAGACACTTTAAACTTGTTCCTGCAACTTGGTTAGTGCTCAATGAATATACATTATTATTGCGAGGAGTCGTTAGGACCAAATCTCCGGAATTTTTTTTAACTTGACATTTTTCGGAATCAAAATCCACAATATTACCTTTATCACATAATTGAGAGATACTAAGTAAATTATACTTTAAACCTTTTACAAGATAGACATCATCAATATAGATGGATGAATCCTTACCAATCTTACCTATCCCAATTATGTTACATTTTCCTTTATCACCAAGAGTAATTGTGCATGTGGATTGCTTCTTCAAATATGAGAATAGCGAGCTTTTGCCACTCATATGCCTTGAGCAACCACTATCAAGTATCCACTTGTATTCCTTGGTCTTGGTGATATCCTACAAAACAACCAAATTCAACCTTTTCGGCTAGACTAAATTACAAACTTAGATTCATAATCGGGATGGACCATGTTTGGTGGTCTCGTCCCTTTAGGAACCCAAATTTATTTTACCTATTCTCTTAAGCACAATGGGAAAGTATTGCGAATTATATAAGGGTCATTTCTACGATAAGGACAAGTAATTTAACGTGACCTTTCTTACAACAAAAATGACATGTGGGTGTGTGCCAATTTCCTTTAGTTTTCACAAAAGTGGAAGGGGCTTTCTTTGGAAAAAATTTGTTGTATCCAATACCACTTTTGTTAAGAGATGATTGGTGCTCACCTAACATCCTATTGAGATTGGCCTTGGATTGGGTAAAGTGTATGAGAGAAGTATGTTGGTCCCTACTCTTCTCAACCAGCGAGATGTTCTCTTTCTCTAGCTCCTTGGTGTAAAGCGTTAGAGAGGAGAGATCTTGCTTCAAGATAGAATTTTCTGTCTCCAAGGCCTTGACTTTACTCTCAAGGACTGACTGAGAAGCCTTGAGATTTTTCATTTCCAGCGACATTTCGCTCAAGCTTATTTCCTATTCCAAAAGCCTCTCATTCAAGGTGTTAGTTTCATGTATAAAATGCTCTTCATTTAAAATCAAATTTTGAAGAAATTCGGATAGTACTGCAGTAGGACTTGAAATTAGATCTCTTACAATAGTTCCAAGATGCTTCTTAGGAGTCTCTTCATGATCGGCCATTAGGCAAAGATTAGTTTGTTCGGTCTCGGATTCAGAGTCACTTGAGGAGTCGGAGTCGCTCTATGCGGCCATCATAGCTTTCTTCTTTCGGCTGTCCTTTCGAAACATATTTTTTTTTCTTTTGTGGACAATCCTTGACTAGATGTTCTATGTCGCCACATTCAAAACAAGCCATTGATTAAGTTTTCTTATTGGAATTGTATGTCTTACCTTTGGACCTTGATGTGCCGATGTATTCCTGGTTTGCAAACTGCTTCTTCATCTTGAGTATCCTCCCTAGCTCTCTTGTGATGGGTGCGAACGGATCTTCTTCATCTTCACTCTCATCGTCATCCGAGGTAACTTCTTCCCTTTTTCTTTTAGGGCCAAGTTCTTCACAGTAGAGGCCACTTCTCCATCCTCTTCACCAAGAATCATCTCGTGGGTAATTCATTTACCAAGGAGATCATCCAGAGGCAAAGTTGACAGATTTTGAGCTTCCTCTATTGTGATTACTTTTGGTCCCCACTTAGCTTTAGGTAAGCACCTCAAGATCTTCCTTACCTTTTCCTCATTTGTGAAGGTTTTGCCGAGAGATTAATCCAGGTTGTTTACGATTTGTGTGAATCTTATGAACATCTCCTTCACTGTTTTCGTAGGTAGCATTTTGAACAGCTCATACTGTCGCAGAAAAATGCAGATTTTGGTTTCCTTGACTTGGCTTGTTCCTTCATACGTTACTACCAATTTATCCCAGATCTCCTTAACACTCTTGCAAGATTAAATGCGGTTAAATTCGTCAGCATTTAAACCACAATATAATATGTTCATGGCCCTGTAATTTTTGGCCATATTCTATAGGTCTGTTTGATTGAATTCTTCTTCTGTTTTCGCCCCTTGTCCTCCTGTAGCACCAGGCTTCATTGGTACGTGTGGTCCTCTTCTGATGCCTTCCCAAAGTTTCATATCTTGATCAATAATAAACATTTTCATCATAGACATCCAATGCATGAAGTTGTCTCCACAGAAGAGATGAGGACGGTTAGACGACCTTCCTTGAGCGAATCCACCTTCTCCTACAATACTCATGATCGATCTCCAAGATTGTTAAATCAAATAAGTGAGTTAAACTCTGATACCAATTGAAGAATTGAGTACTTAATATAAATGATAATTAAACAGATACTCTAGAAGGGGGGTTGAATAGAGTATGGAATCTTTTCGCAAAAAGCTTCAGCACCAACAACTTCAAGGGTGTGATATTGAATCTCAAAGCCTTGAACTCGATTTCAAGGTCTTGAACTTCACTATAGGCGTCTTGAGCTGACTGCAGTGTTCTGTTTTAGCTTACAAAAACAAACAACTAAACGTAAATATGGAATTAATAAATAACACTTGACTTGTTAACGAAGTTCGGCTCTAAAGCAGCCTACATCTTCGCCTAGGGTTATCCAAACCGTAGGATTCAAACAACTTTTATTTCTCTTTCTTTATAAGTCCTAGATACAACCGAGAAAAACTTCCTCTCTTCTATATGCCGAAGCCTACCTCGCTTATATCTAGTCAACCCAAGATATCGAGAAACCAAAATCCCCTTTGCCACACTTCAACCGAAGTGTGATACGTTTGAGTATATGATACTCTTATCATAACAGGGATTAACTTATACTATGAAGTTCTAGATCTTTCTAACTCTTAAAAGTATAAAGCAATTACAACAAGTGGAGAGAAAAGAATTGTAAATCAGCGGAAGACAATGGAGATCTGAAGAGTGCTTTTGATCGTAGAGAAGGCTTGGTGAAGAGGTGTACTCATGAGCGCTTCCTTCTTCTAATTTTATAGGCATATGCCTCTTCTGTTGCTGCTGATTTTGTTCCCATATTCTCTCACCAATTCAACGTCACTTTTAAATTTCGAACTGTTGGGAACGTTCTGGATTTTCGGTTTGGATGAGCCGAGGAGCCTTCCTTCAAATCTTTCTCCATATTTTCGGGCAACTGTTGAGATCTCCTTGTTGCAAGAATCTTGGTCGGTTTGAATTTATAATTCCAATGGATACTTCCTGTACACGGGTTAGTTCCAGAACAAAACAAATATCTCTCATATCTTTGATAAACAATATATCTATCCAATTAATCCTTAACCGAGATTCTGTGTAACTTGAAGATATTTTCTATGAAGAATATTAACCAAAGTCTATCCAAAATATTAGATTTAAAACACCTTTGAATCTAAACAAAAATAAATCTAAACAATATAAGTAATCTACATAAAAGATATCCAATTTGTAATAAACTATAATACCTTATTCCTTGTATTTCATCAACCTACAAAGTTAGTACTATACCTTATGTATTTCATCAAGGAGAAGCAAGGGAGCTATCAGAATTGACTTACAAGAATCTAAAATAATAAACTATATGTCAAAAGAGAATATTATATAAAAATATTATATTTTAATAGGTTAGTTTTCTTGACCAATTTAGCATGCAAAGGATCATAGTCCCAAATTCTCACTCTAATTTCTTCACGAATCATGACCTTTAGTCTTTAGATCAACATTATTATGTTGGATTGCATCTGTTGCTACATTTTCTGCCTCTACAGACTTATTCTCATCACGTTTAATCGGCAGCAGGGCCTACTTGCCCTAAAGTGGTAAACATATTTCAAAAGGTGTAACATGGTTACAAAAGCCTAGGACCATACTCGGGGTATAGTGTCAAAATCGCCATATACGGCGGTATATCAAAAGTATCCCACTAAACATCCTACACTCCACAATCTCCCAACTACCCCTACACACGCTAAACCTTAAGAAGGACCTTTCTACACCATCTCCTATCTCTCACTGATCTACCCTTAAATTTGAAAGAAATTCTAGCTTTACACGGTTCAATAATTATCATTGCATACTCTTTGGGATTATATTGCTCCCTACAAAGTACAAAATACTAGTTTGTTTCTTCCTCTCCAAGTGAAATTTTTTGTTTTTTGATACAAGTAAGGATTTGGGTGGGGCTAGTCCCTACTAGACCAACACCCAAGAGCATCTTTGCGGATGAGAATACAGAGGTGTCTATCTGCCCAAGCATCCGAAGAGGCGTCAGACTGGAAAAGGCGAGAGATGCAATCGGCACATCTGTTAATCTCCCAAAAGCAATGCGAGAGATTGACATGCTCAAACGACCAGAGTAGTAGGAGAATGTCTGTCATGAGCATCTCGATTTCCCAATGGCATGACCAATAACCCTTAATAGCATTGATCATAGTTAGACTGTCACATTCAATGTTAATCCTAAACAAGCCCAACTCCTTTACCATTTGAATGCCCAAAAGAAGTCCCATTGCTTCAGTCATGAGCGGTGACCTGAGTATAAGTTGCTTGCCTCCGCAACCAATCAACGAACCCAGATGGTCGCGAATGATGAAGCATGCACCAAAAGTACCAAAATAGTTGTTACTACCGTCGAAATTTATTTAGAATGTTCCTTCAGGTGGTTTAGTCCATCGAATGTGTCATTTCTTTCTAGTTTCTGTTCTTTTTGTGGATATTTTCAATATTTTGGATTGTCAATGTTTTTCCTTTATCAAAGATTTTCTTATTTATGTATATCAAAAGGCAACACCATACAGTCGCAAGTTTTTTCCTTTGCGGTGAGAGCGGCGAGAGCAAATTTTATGTAGCTACTCTGAAATTGATATTAAACTTTTTTCATACTTTGCAAAAATAACTATTAGCACTTTAGCAATTTCAAAGTTCATTAGCATCTTCCAATTGATAAATCAGATCAAGAGCTTCCGTTGAAGGCTACAGACTGGAAAAGGTGAGAGATGCAGTCGACACATCTATTAATCTCCTGAAAGCAATGCGAGAGATTGACATGCTCAAACGACCATAGCAGTAGGAGAATGTCCGCCATGAGCATCTCGATTTCCCAAGAGCAAGACCAGCATCCCTTAATAGCATTGATCACAGTTAGATTGTCACCTTCAATGTGAATCCTAGACAAGCCCAACTCCTTTACCATTTGAATGCCCAAAAGAAGTCCCATTGCTTCATGTGAGCGGTGACCTGAGTATAAGTTGCTTGCCACCGCAACCAATCAATGAGCCCAGATGGTCGCGAATGATGAAGCATGCACCAAAAGTACCAAAATAGTTGTTACTTCCGTCGAAAATTATTTAGAATGTTCCTTCAGGTGGTTTAGTCCATCGAATGTGTTGTTTCTTTCTAGTTTCTGTTCTTTTGTGGATATTTTCAATATTTAGGATTGTCAATGTGTTTCCATTATCAAAGATTTTCTTATTTTTGTATATCCAAAGACAACACCATGCAGTCGAAAGTTTTTTCCTTTGCGGTGAGAGCGGCGAGAGCAAATTTTTTGTAGCCACTCTGAAATTGATATTAAACTTTTTTCATACTTTGCAAAATAACCATTAGCACTTTAGCAACTTCAAAGTTCATCAGCATCTTCCAATTGATAAATCAGATCAAGAGCTTCCGTTGAAGGCTACAACCTGTCATTTCTACATTTGAGATAGCATGCATCCAACATATATCTTGTAGTTAAAGACCAAAACCCAAGTTTTCCCATTCAGATGCATGGTCAAACCTCCAATTTTTGTGCTCATAGTGATCCTCCTATTCAACTATTTCAACCATTTTCGAACACCTCATAGCACGGAGTTCGAGGATTCGATCATTTTTGTATGATTTTTTCTCGTACATTGACTCTTACACTGGGTTTCGAAGAGAAACTTTGGGTGTGTTTGGATTCCCATGTATTATGTTTATAAGCAATATATTACTCCATTTTAATTGATGTTTGGATGACAGGTTTGGAAAAGAGTTTAACTCAAAAACGTTTATTTTGATAAGACAACTTCATCCTTACATTGCATTGGAATAACAGCTTCCCTATCACCATTTTTTTCCATGGAGAATCAACAGTATCTCAAACACCCATCACCTCCTCCTCTCACACACCCTTATCGACGGCAATTACTGTACCTACCTCGCCAACGACCACCCATAGTTGACCTAAACCCATTTCCGCCGATTCATCAAAATCAAGCATTTACATTTACACATCCAGCACACAATCAATCCAAACTCAAGAAAAATTCACCCAATTAATCAAGCCTCCATGCTTTAGAATAGATGCAATGTGCATCACCAAAGAAAATCTGCTCCAATTCCTTCCAAATCCACTAGGAAAATTTGAAATCCATGCACTATGTTATGTTCTTGTAAATCCATTTGGGGCTTTTTATATATAAAATGCAAACTCGACGAATGTCTAGTTCGTGAATTGGAGAAGGATAGGCAGACGCGAGAAGAAATTTTGGGATCAACCATGCCCAGATTGGTAGGGTGATGACCGATGAGGAGAGAGAGGGGCTCCATGAGAGGGTGAATTAATTGGATCTGGAATTTGAGGGGTCGCAGGAGAGAGATGAGGTTAGAATGTGGTACTGAAGTACGAGCAGAGTAGCAGTGCTTATAATTTAATTTAATTTTCACCATCCAAACATCAATCTATATAAACTCTTAATTTAGAAGAGTTTAAGCTGACGTGTCAACCTTAGAGTGATTTTAGCCATTTTAACCAATCATAATTTTTTCTCCCTTTAATTTTCTTTTAATTCTCCTTTTATATCTTTTTATTTTAATTCTCTATATTTTTCTTTAATTTTTTGTACGGGGAATTATCTTTCCTTTCATTTCCAATCTCCTTATGCGCCTCTTCCTAACTCCGAAGAATCCTTCCTTTCCAATCTCCTACCGCCGCCGTCACCACCGCCGCCATCACCACCACCATCGCTGCCTCCACTACCGCTGCCACCACCACCACAGATCTGAGATCTCTTTCTATCGAAACCCTAAACCCCACCACTCTCTCTCTCTCACTCTAGAACTCCTACCGCCGCCATCACCACCACCTTCGCTGCTTCCACTGCCGCTGCCACCACCACCACAGATCTGAGATCTATTTCTCTCGAAACCCCAAACCCCACCACTCTCTCTCTCTCTCTCTCTCACTCTAGAACAATTAGGTGAACAAATATAAAACAAAAAGAGGAGCCCAACTATCGACCTATCCATCTCCTTCTCATTCACGCCAAGGAGGAACTCCAGATCTGTCGAGATCAAGGCTGCTGGTTAGACGACGATGTTGGATATCGTCCCTTCCCCTTCCTCTTCCGAATTCATCCCATCTCCTTTTGCAATCTTCTTGGGATGAATAGGCCAAAATCGAAGGGCTTTCGAAGATTACAAAGGTTGTTAGTATTTTACTGGTGGAGCTTAGCATCGTATGGGGTTGTGGTGGAGCTGAGCGCTGTTATGGGGAACGGATTTGATGTCGATCGGATTTCCCGCCTGAGGAGTTTCCTATTGTTTTGATGCTCGCTACTGGATCGGGAATTAGGTTTGCCTCTTTCATTTCAATCTTTCAATTGCAGTTTCCTACTGTTTTGATGTTCGCTACTGAAACTAATCTCAAACTAGGGAAGAAAATACCAATAGAAAACGATTTGCCTGAACATGAAGTTTGATCAATTTGATCAATTATGTATCTGCAACACCTATTGATACACCTATTGATACGTTTACACATCGGCATAGCTATGTTTTGTTCTTCAAATTTAGTGTTTATCTGTAAATACTTGATTTTATGTTGCATATAGATATATATTGACTAATTTTTTTAGGTTTGTTTTTTTTTATTCCTATTTTATGTGATTGAATTGGATTTGTTTTTATCCGATGATTACTGGTGTTGTTAGTATTTTAGTTTTTCTTCATTTTTTTCTCAAACAATCTTAGATTCTGATTTGATATTAATCATTTTTTTTTTATCATTATTCCTATTTTCTGTAATTAGGTTTGATTTTACCCTTGCAACTTATCCGATAATTGGTTTGTTTTTTTCAGATTATTATAGAATTTGTTAGTTTTTTATTTTCTTCTTATTTCTTCAAAAAATCTTATTTTCTGATTTGATTTTATCCATTTTCCCTCCCCTTATATAAATACCGGTCCCTTATTAACCCATTCCCCCATCATCTCATCAATCAATCGACACTCACATTTGTTCACCATGGCATTGAAGGGTGCGATAACTACAGTTTCTACCGTCAAGGAAATAGCTCAAGAGTCAAGGCTCTACCATCAAAGCGTTCATTATGCGCATGTTCTCGAAAGATCCTTTTCCTGGATCAAACACAAAACCCCTTTTCCTGGATCAAACACAAAACCAGCCTTGGAGTTAGTTCTCATTGATGAAATGGTTTGAACATTTCTCATATTTTGTCCATGTTTCAATCACATATTATGTCCATGTTCTCTATTTGTATAAACCATTATGTTTGGGTTCTTACTCCATTTCTCTAATTCCATTTAGTTTCTTTTATTTGGTAGGGATATCGAATTGAAGCATACATTCGAGCAAACTTCATTTGGAGAAGTGCTGATCATGTTAAGGAGTTTGATACTATAACTATGTCAAACTTTGACCATTGAAAATCGTGGTCCATTCAGGTTCTCCCAACATCCGAATAAGATTATTGTCAATGATTCACAACCTTGCTAAAAACATATATCCCTTAGCTAATCACTTCCCTCATCTTATTGCTGAAAATGCATCTAAGGGACTGCCTGTCAACTATTGTGCAGGATTTCGCTCATCAGGTGCAGCTGTTTATGAAATTGATGGTAACTTATTTTATGCTTTATGCCCCATTATTTGGGGTGTGTTGTGTAGATCTCTTAAGTGGGATTTATAGACTGACTTTATATTTTTTGGACATCACACCTGAATCAGAGTCAAGGCAAGCTCTTCTCTAATGATGCTCTCTTTATACTTTTTAGGTGTTTCACGGGAGACTTTCAGCGTTGAAGTTAATGCAAAGGACTATGGTTTTGAGCCTATTGACACTCCAAGGACAGATAGATCGGTAACAAGCTAGAATTGCCTCTATATTGTTCTAATATGTTAGCTATAATCCTTTCTTGCTTCTATGGGATGTATGACAAAACTATAGTTGGCATCAACTATCTCCTGTTGATGCATCAACATTAATAGGTCGGTCTCCTTTGTCTTAAGGAAAAAAACTCATATCTTTGAAATAATATCCAACTTCATTTGGATGGTTATATTGTGACTCATTGCATTGCTAGGCACTTTACTTTTGTATGCACGACAACATGAATTGCATATTAAGCCATAAAACATAATAATAGAATACTAATTTCCAATGTGCATGTATCAAAGATTATCGAGTTGGATTTGTCAGCTCTTCGCGGAGAGAAAGGCCCAGCATATTGCTGCCATGGTGGATCATTTGCTAGGTTGCAATGGGGCAGAAGATATTTCGGCAGCACTGGACAGAGCTAGAGAGGCTATTGACAATGGTAAGGCCCTCAAGAGACTCTTGAATTACATCAAGATCTCTCACAAGGTTAAATGAGACTTTTTGGTTCCTGCTTTAACACACACGTATACATACCTGGAGTGTCGTTTTCCCCCAAGTGTATACTTTCAAGTTTCAACAATGTCCATCTTTATCATTTATGTCTATGGGTTGTGTATATGAAGCTTAGGTACACGAACTAAACTTTTCTCTTGTGTTTTCTTACACAAATTTTATTGCTAGTGTTTTCAATAGGACATGGTTAAAAAGAAATGAAAATAAATGTCAGAATTTCTGTGATAACCAAGGTAATTATTGCAATTGAGTATCATGTGGATGATACTTGGGATGATACAACAATAGCATCCCATTTATCGAATGAGAAAAAAAAAAGATAAGTCTCACATCTCTTTTCTAATTAATTAATATATTTGTTCATTTTTCTTATAACAGAACTATCTCACGGTGACGGTTTCACGAGACCAGTTGCATAGAGTTCGTAATTTATACTCTCTCTTTTTGATCAATTGCATAACTTGCAACCTAAGATTACAAATTCAAGCGCTATTTTTGCTTCCTGCGAAATTATCATTTTTTGATGCCTAGACGATCATAAGGACCCATTGGAAATAGTCTATTAGCTCAATTGGTAGAGCGTTATGTTTGCACACAAAAATGTGAGTTTGAGTCATACATAGGTTAATACGGAGTATGTGTTCATTAATCTCTCTGAACTTATACAATTATGAATCTGACAGAAAATATATATACTAATGGTAGGACAAATTTATGAACATGTTATGACAAATTCATAAATCTCTCTGAACTTATACGGTTATGAACATGCTAGGAAATATATACACTGGTGGTAGGACAAATTTGTGAACATGGTAAGACAAATTCATAAATCTCTCCAGACTTGTATAATTATGAACCTGGTAAGAAATATATACATTAGTAGTAGGATAAATTTGTGAATCTTGTAGAGACAATTCCCCCTTTTCTTTTCCACTGTCTCACTTTTCTTTTCGAAGTTTAGGTTTTTACTCAATTTTCTTTCTCCAAATGATGATCATAAACCTGTCAATAATGACTGAGTACTAACTTTATCCATAATGACTGAGTACTTCTGAGTAACAATCTTCACTACTTGGATCTTGTCTTTTAGTGTAGCACTAACATTATCCAGGATAGAGACCATAGCTTAAGATTCAACATCACACATGATATATCCATGTTCTGAGTAACAATCTTCACTACTTGGATCTTGTCTTTTAGTGTAGCACTAACTTTATCCAGGATAGAAACCATAGCTTAAGATTCAACATCACACGTGATATATCCATGTATAGCTTTGGCCTCTTGTGGTTCATATAAGAGCAGTTCCTCATTTTGATTTTCTGAGATCCATGTTAATGTAAATTTTTTTCGTAAAGTCAATTATACATTTACATTTTTCCAACAGTATAAATATATCATAATATCAATGTGCATCTATCCTAGCATTGGTGTCAAGTTATACAGAAATTACTGGGTTTCCATTATGAAACTATCAATATCATTATTTTCTCCTATCATTAATTTCCATCAATCCTACTATTCTAATCCCACCAATATCTTTGTTTTCTCCTACAATTAATTTTCATCTATCCTACCATTAATATCAAGTCATACACTTAGAAATTTCAGTGATTACATTTTTGTCTTACCAATATCGTATATTTATCCTACCCTAAATTTGTCCTACCATTAGTCCATATATTTACTACCAAGTTAATAATTTTATAAGTCCGGAGATACTGATATATTTATCCAATATATTTACTACCAAGTTAACTGATATATTTATCTAATAATTTTATAAGTCCGGAGATACTGATATATTTATCCAAAAATGGTGTATGAACTGTTTTGAAGTAAATTGATGCTCTCTCTCACAGTTTATATATTTCCTATCAAACTCGGATTTTGAAACATCACAGAGGATCAGTTTCTTCCTTGAAAATTATCATCACCTGCTCAACTAAATCAGATTGTTCTATAACGTTGCATCTGTGTATCATATCCATCGACCATCAGTCAATTGATTTCATATCCCTACTTTGATGCTGCCATGTTGTTATCTTTAAGGACAGTAAAAAGGAAGATAGACATGGGAATGAATGAAGAAAGTAATGTGGGTATGAACCAGGCCCCCTAATCAATTCAGGAATCGGAGGGGGCAGACATGTTAACCCTAGCAATTCGTTATCTGTGCACAGTACCATGCTACCTTCATCTTCAATTCCAGAGCATCGGCTTATTTGTACACAGTTGTTATTCCAATCAAACTCCTTAAAACTCCAAATTAACAACTAAAGCACCAATTTCAAAACAATTTAGCATTCAGTATACGTGCTTAAAGATAGAGAGAGCATCAGTTTTAAAAAGCTCGAAATTTGAAACATCACAGAGGATCAGTTTCTTCATTGAAAATTATCATCATATGCTCGCAATTCAAATGATTAAATACATAAGAAGAAGAACCAACCAGGAAGACAAAGAAGATCACGAATTAGGCAATGTGAGATTAAATTAATAGATATACTTAAACCTTGAACGGCGCTCGTGTGTATGAGGTGTTTCCAGGATCCAATTGTATGAGGTGTTTCCAGGATCCAATGACATGGGTTTAGAGCCACCGATCAGGATAAGCCACATTAAAATTGATATTGCATCCAAGCCATTATACCAGGTGAAATTGTATTTGTTCCCCAGAATTGGTATAAGGATGCATTTGTTAATCCCAGGAAAAATAATTTGGACGACTGAACAAAACCATTTGTAAGAAATACTGTATGATTTTTTGGAGATGAAAGGGAAATTTGAGAGCTCAGTGGAAGGAGAAGTCGTTTTTAGAATAGGCTCACGGCATTGCCATCATACAATGGCAATGAAACTCCACTGCCCTTGAACACATCCAAGTGTTTTCATCTCATCATAGCACCCAATTTCTTTCCCTCTAATCCAAAACAGAAATCGAAAAATCAAATTTCAGCCATTCAAAAATGATAATCAAATCATTCATCATAGTGTGCTCAGACAGCCAAGGGGTTGTCTTCAACCTCTGGTAAGATACCAGAGATCAGAAACTCTAGTCCACATATATTCATCCCCGCACATAAATTCAAATTAAAGCATTCAAAACAAGATAGCACTTATTCAAAGGAGATTAAACTGAGAGAGAAGGGGATTCAGTGTGTGTAACAATCAGATCATTGATCAACATAAATTATGAATCTCACTGAAATCCGCTAAGATTAATTTAATTCTCATCATTATCCCAATCTTACAGATTAAAATTTGAAGGGAACGAGATTGAGAGAAAACATAGTTAAGTAGAAAACGAAATTGTAGCGTGCTCAGACAGCCAAGGGTTTGTCTTCAACCTCTGGTTAGATTCCAGAGATCAGAAACTCTAGTCCACAAAATATCATCACAGCACACAAATTCAAAGAAATTCCGTTTCGATTCAGAACATACCAACAGGAAAAGAGAGACAAGAGAGTACTCACATGGACGGCGGAGGAAGGAGACTGAATACATCTGCAAAATTTACGAAGATATATATAGACATTGAAAGGTGGTTCCTCTTTAGGGTTTATGCTTTGAACTTCAATTTGGGGATTTTGGGCCTTTTATGAGTTTGTAGCGCATCAAATAATTGGATTCGTGTGATCCAGATCGGTTTAATTATCCAGCCCAGACCAAATGGGCCTCTGGCTTTGTTTTATCCATGGACCCACTTTCATTTCCACAAATCCTTCAATTTCAATTTGAGATTTTACTTTTTAGTTTTCTTTTAATTCTATATATTTTTATTTGAAATAAATTATCATTTCGTTTCAGTTAAAATAATCAATCGATTTAAAATATTGAATCCACTGAGGAATATTCTCTCACTGTACACAGACAAGTATAACATAGTTGAGAGTAGTTCATCTACCATATGGATAGTTGGTAGCTAATATTCAACCAATAGTATTAGTTTAACGGTGTGATTTACTAACATATAACAAAAATATTTAAAATTGACCTGTACATCCATTAAATTAACTAAATCAAATCAGCATTAGAAGAACGTATCAGAATCAATAGAAAACAGCAGCGTACGTACAAATAAAAAAAAATTGATTAACTTATTTCGATTTTTTAAATACCTTTTACTTTAAGATAATAATTTTTTCAATTTTTTAATATAAATATATTTTGAAAAAAGAGTTTGCCCAATTTTGTAAGATTTGGATAATAATTATATAAACAAAGAATTTACTTCATGCAGTTAAATCAATACATAGTACATAATATATATATATATCTTAAGATAACATTTTTTATATATAATTTGTTTCATCTTCAATCAAATTCTATAAATGTATCTATTGATTGAGATATGAAAACTTCATAAAACTAAAATGATAAGTTGTATGAGGTATATATTATATTTACATAATAAAAGATCAAATTGTTTAAGCATATAAAAACTAAATAATCCATTAAAATTATGTATGCTCATGATACAATTTTTTCCAAACAAGTTTTTTGGGTTATATTATACGTATATTATAAGAGTTATTTAGATTTAACCTTTGGTTTATTTTAGAATTATAAATATGAATTAGTAGAATGTGTATTAATATAAAATTTATATAAATTAAAAAAATGATAGAATATATATATGTATATATTATAAGAATTTCATTTAATTCTATGTTAATCATGTAACTATTAAGAAGTATTAGAAAAAATTAATTGGTGATAAAACAAGATATGAAAAAAGAGTGAATTATTCTATTGCATTTTGTGTGTCTCTCAAAAGAGAATTATAAAGCCTTATGGGTTGAGAATATATACCCTTGTAGGCAATGCTTTAGTGAACAAATCTGTCAGGTTTTCACTTGATGCAATCTTCTGAACATCAACTTTGCTTTCAACTTGGAATTCATGGGTGGAGAATAATTTCGGAGCCGGGATATATGTCTGGTCTTGTCACCTTTAATGTAACCTTCCTTGATTTGGACAATACAAACTACATTAGCTTGCATTATCTTCATAGAACATTGTCGGGTACGTGTTTTTCAATGGTCTCCAACCCGTAAGATTGTTGGACATGTTGGATGAGTGACATGAGTCACACACTTTCTCTTCCTATCTCATACAATGTGTATACTTTATCACTACAGGAAAAATGATATTTTTCGACGTTTTGTTTTCGACGCTTTTCAATAGCGCCGATAATTTTCGACGCAATAAATTGTCGAAATTTTTTTACGTATTTAGCTGTCGAGATTGACACATTCTCGACACCATAGAGCGTCGAGAATGGTTTGAGTAAAATATTAAAGCACCACCGGCTGCTCCTGACCTAAACACCAAGCCCCCCTCTTACGTACAGAAGCTTCGAAACCCTTAGATGTCCTCTCGACCCAAACACCATCAAGTTTGATTTCTCACCACAGGTTGGAGGCGATCGAGATATTTGGGGACGAATTCGAGATATTTGGAGGCGAATTCGAGATGCAAGGCTCAAATTAGGAGGTTTGAGGCGAATCAATTTCTCAAATCAGGAGGTTGAAGGCAAAATCGAGGTTCACATCCGCCGTCCCTCTCCGTTCGTCTCATAATTATGTTCACATCTCGTAGTCCCTCTCCGTCGTCCTTCCTCACCTACGGTAATCCTCTTCTCTCATTGTCTTCAGATCTCGTAGTCTTCAGGAACCCTAAAGTTATCGCATTGTGTTCAGAAACCCTCACTTGCGATTTCTATTGGTAATCGAGCATGACATACCAAAAAAGTCCACTAGAATCAACTATTGATTTGTGGAAATCCTTATCATCTTGATTTGTGGAAATCCTTATCATCTGGTGAAGATTTTGAGGTACATTTAAACTACTTGCTTGATATTTGTAGTTTGCTTGTTCATGTTTCTGATTTTTAGCAAAAACTGTTTGGAGAATATGAGCTTCACCTGATATTGATAGTTTGCTTACATTTCTTATGTGCATTGAAAGCGTTGTGTAGTTGTTCTCTGTGTATGCTTTGCCTCTTATGTTGAAGTGCTTTTTTTATGTGAGTTCCGACTAATTGGGAGTTGTATCTTAAAGTTAGGGATTTTAGCAATCTGTTTCGTGTGAGGATTTCATTTTATACGATTCTTCTTAGTTTAGTAGGTTTTAGATCTTGGTGTATTGAAATTCATTTTGATAGGTTGTGTGCCTGTACACTATGATTCTAGGTGTAGTGGAATTCATTTTGATTAGGTTGTGTGTTATGTCTGTACACTATTATTGAAGAGTTGGGAGATTTTCTGGAAGGAAAGACTAGAAAATCAAAATCTGGATATATTCTCTAAACTGAAATGAGGTAGACTCTTGGGTATTACTTTGGAAGTTCTATCCGCAAGGACGTCAGTTTAATTGCAATTCAAGAGGAAAATGTGCAAGCTTGCATTTCTTTTGTGTAAGCTTGTTCTGACTCTCCTTAGAGCTTCAATCATGGATCATGTAATTGGTGGGAAATTTAACTTGGGAGAAAGTTTTGAAGTGGCTCATTTGGCGAGCTATATTTAGGTATATAACTAGTTTGGTTTGTCTCATTCTAGAAGCATATTCTCATGTATGTTTTCATTTCTGTTGGGGGTGATATCTTGTAGGTGTTAATGTGCAGACCGGTGAAGAAGTTGTTGTTAAGCTGGTTTGTACTTCGGCCTTTTTATGCTCATTAAGATTTATCGGTTGATTGACAACTTCCTGTGTAGTTGTCCTCATTAAGTTAAACATCTTAGGTTCTCCCAAGCCGGTGTATAATCCAAATAAATGTTCTTCTTTCAAGAGGCTCCATTTATTTATATATTTTTATGTTGTGCAACGCAATGCGTTACTCCTTCACCCATGTTCATGTGCATTTTCACATTAGGTTTGGTTTGTTGGAGCATGTCTTTTTAAAAATGAATTTTTCGGGGCTCATCTTGGATAACAATTCATATGGTCTTAATGAGCATGTCTTTTTAAAATGACTTGTTGGCTATTCAACTTCTAAGCATTTCTTTTGTTGTCTGATATTTTAGAACTTGATGCCTCAACGCTCACCAAATCAGTTGTCTCAAGTAGTTTAAATCTGTTGTTTAAAATATAAATATCAAGCAAGAAGTTGGCTCTAAGTATGTTCCTAAGATTTTGGCTCTAAGTATGTTCCTAAGATTTTGAGGTACATTTAAACTACATGCAATTGGCACAGTGATGATTAGTTGTACAAGTGGGTGTTATTTTGAATGTCTGTTGTTTTTTTCCCATTATATTATCGTGTCTTTCATGATTTTTCTAATTGTATTAGAAATCTTGCCCATCTCTTTTCAATTTACTCATTCGGATGAAACAAAGCTATGCTACTGATGACTATTCTTTTCTTAATAGCTCTGCTTGCCTATAAACTATAAATATGACAGTGATGAGAACCTGTTTGTCACTGATTTATTGCTGAGATTTGTGCTTCTTCTTTTTGGGAAACATGACACGCCATACGTAATGTCTATGTGGTCATGATTTATCTACTGTGATCTTTAAAGGTTTACAAGTTTTGCCAACCAAACATGGATTTGTTTTTTGCAGGCTGATGATGATAATGGAACTTCAATAAATTTACTTGTCATTGGATGCTTCTGATATTGATGGTGCTTCTCCTTCTGCCACCCCTGTAAACAATCTGGACACTGGAGCTCTTTTGGTGATTGTTTTATCCCTTACAAATGCTTATATATTTGTATGACGAACAAAGTAATCCCTAGCCTCTCACCCACCTTCCATTTCCACCCTCAAAGAGATATAATGGCCTCCAAAAGAAAAGTGGAAAGATAAGAAGAAAATTAGAAATTTCCTTAATTGATGGTCATTTGCTAGATGAGAAGGACAAGTAGCATAGCAATCTTTAGGCTTTTGAGGTTGTTTTGCTATCCCCTCAATTCTTATTTTTTGGTCATTTCAGGGATTGAACGATACATCACCAGATGCATCAGCGATAGAGGACATCAATGCTTTGCCATTAGCAATATTGCCTACTGCTACAAAATCTCTTGCAATGATCTCTTGGAAGACTGTTGGAATATCAGTCTTTTTACATATCAGATTTGATTACTGTTCTTCCATTCCCTACTTTACAATAAACAAGCCCTAAATGTCAGAAATGGATGGGAAACACTTTCTGATTCTTTTCCTCTTTACAGATGGTGCTTCCACTCCAAGTTCGGGTGCTGCTGCACTGAACAATTTTGACCCTACTGGATGGGAAGTAGCACTAACCGCTCCAAGCACGGACATTTCTGCTCCTGTTGAAAGCAAAATCGTGAGTACTTTCTCCTGCTAGCCTTACCATTTTGATCTAAAGCACAACTTCATAAACCGACTCTACTTGCAATCTTCAAAATTAGGCCTTGCCTTATTTCTTCTTTAAGAATGATGCTAAAGTCTAAACTGTCAAAAGTAAGTAACTTCCTCGTGTCATTAGCATGTGTTAGTAGGAACACAAATCCTCTCTTTACATAATGGTTTAATTCCTTGTCTCCTTTTATTCATATTGCAGCCAACTAGACAACAATCACTTTGAGGGGCATGAGATTCCTTTTAGTTATGGGAACATGACCAAGTTATTGAAGTTGTAAGCACTCAACACTGATCTTTAACAAATTTGAAAAGATTCCATGGTGACATTTTGTGCAAGGTGCAGATTCATCCCTTTGTTTAGATTTGATGTATGGCGTTTAGATTTTGCTAAATGGGATTTTATTTGTGATGCAGGAAAAGTGGAAATAAGGTGCTCTGAAAGCATCACTTATGATGTTAGCAACTATACATGGGGATACCAGGTTCATTACACTCACTTCCAGGTCTCTTTTCCATTGCTTCTCGGCGTTTCCTGATCATGAAACTACTGTAATGTAGATTGGTCTATTGGGAGAAACCTTGCAAATTTACGAGGAGGAGAAACTGGAGAGAGTGGTCTGGAGTAGTCTTCAAGGCCGCGCTTTGCAGCCTCTGACTTGGTATAAGGTAACAACACCAGAACTAGCTATATCTATAAGTTTGTTGTAAGATCATGACCCGAAATCTGATAATGATCTTGTAGGCTATGTTTGATGCTCCAGTGGGTGATGACCCGGTTGCGTTGAACCTCGTCACAATGGGAAAGGGGGAAGCTTGGGTGAATGGACAAAGCATCAGAAGATACTGGGTTTTGTTTCTTACTCCCAGGGGTCAACCATCACAGACACTGTAAGTGTTGGTTTTACAATGGAATCCCATACAAAGTTTGTAAACTCGAACGCATTTGATGTGGATTTGTACAGGTATCATGTGCCAAGATCATTCCTAAAACCATTGGGGAACCTGTTGGTTTTGTTGTGACTGTGATGTTTGAATTCTCTGATGCAGAATGAATCAGTCACAAAATTAGAACTTGAAATTTAATGTTAGATATATATATCTTGGTAATTGGTACTTTATTTGGAAGAGCTATGGTGCTCGGCTGCTTGCTAACCACTTGAAGAGTTTTTTCTTGTCTTAGATTGTTCACGTATGTATTTATGAATAGCTAATGGGAGAATTTTATTTCATTTAGTGCATATTTTCTCACAATTAATCAGCATTTAGGCTTTTGAATCTATTTGGAAAAAAATGAAAGCTTATCTATATATATGTATCTTTTGAATCTATTATAGACTAAGTGTTATTCCTCCTCATTTGACTCATTCTCTTATGCTTCCTGTTGAGTAATTACGGATTTAGTTTTCCTTGCTTCCTCATTGCTTGCCTTTTCTTTATATCTCATTTCTTATCATGCGTCTGAACATGTAAGCTTATTCAGGTAATGGATTTGATGCTCGGAAAAGAGCCTCCTTCTACTCATTCTAGACTTTGTTTTTATTGGCCTAGGTATGCTATCTCTTTATGTTAATTGGCATGTACTTATTTATGTATATTGTTTTAATTGATATGTTGAGCAATACAGAGCTTCCCTAATTCCATTGACAAATTTCTCCTAGAATCTAGCTGGAGATTTCTGGAACGGATTCGCAAATCTCGTGTCAATCCTTTTCACTTCCAAGTGAAAAAAAATTCAAAGTAAAATTTGAAATGGCCCAATAGTTAGCCTATGTGATTATTTGTTAAAATCTGATTATTATCAGCTAACTGAACTATATAGTTTGGAACAAATCATCACAAAGATTGTCACTTTATTCTTTTTTTTATGTACTCTATTGTAGTACAGGTTTGTTACTCTCTTTGTTCCTCTAGTTTTCCAAATCCTCAAATTGAATCTCAATTTTTTGGCGAGTGGAGTGTACTCCTCGATTTTTTTAAAGAAAAAATTATATTTCAGTTGGCTTTGTAGATTAACTTGTTTGTTCAGTTTGCACTTTGAAGCTCCTTTGTGAAATCGCAAGCTCATATTCTCAAATTTTGACTTCTCAAGGTAGTCCTCTGCGGTTCTGCCCATTCCAGTTAAAAGATTGGATAAGCGTTGGAAGCAGCATCAATTCCAATTTTGTCTCCGGTGAGAACTTTGTGATGCATCACCCTTAGATATGAGATCATTCTTTTTGACCGAAACTGTCTTTTTTCATTTCTTTTGCAGACCTTTCTCATTTGGCGTGGTCATCACTGTGGCCAGGTAAGCTTCATCATCATTGCATATGCATCGGTAAAGTCCAATCCCTTGCGTTTCATATATCAAAATTGTTATTTTCAGTGGCCCTAGTTCTGGTCTCTCACTAGCCTATTTGTGCTTTTACATGTCTGTTTTCTGAATCACCAAATCTTTTCATATCATTTTATTTCTCAGTTACTTCGTGCTTTTAATAGTGTCCTAGATTATGTTTTCTTGTTCAATGTTCATCCAAATTGGGGCTCACTATGAAGTTTGTGGGTTTATGTGATCTATCATTTGAGTTCCTTACTCTAGCATATACCAATTTTTCTTTCCTTCTTAAGGTTCCTGTGTTCTTAGTCTCTTAATGTATTACTCTTAAGTTCGTAGTCTCTTAATGTTTCCCTTTCTCCACCGGTTCAGCATGATGTTATACATAACTTTCTGGCTTCTGATGCAACTCTTGTTGACTTGTACAGTTGGCAAAATATCAACCCTGTTGAAGCCATGGGTTATGTTGTTGTGGATGAGTTGCTCTGTTCAAAACAAGACTTATGAGCAACCAACTGTTCTTGTGTGAGCAATTGTTCTTGTGAGCAACCTTCTGACTTTTCAAAACTTCTTGAAGCTAGATAGATATTTAGTCTTTTTTTTTATTCCAGACAATTGTACTTGTTGTTACGCTCTTTGAACTTGGTATTTGAAGATGTTGTCTTCTTTATTGCAGCATGGTACTGCTAAGGTATGGCCTTGGTGAAACAAGCTAAAGATGCAAGAAGCAACAAAAAGGTTCGTTGTGACTCTTCAAAACTTATTTATCATTAACTACATTCATTGAACCTGTATAATAAAATACAGTACTTCCACATTTATATAATAAAATACAGGTCAAAATGTAGTGCCTTTATTCACAATTAGTAAATATTTGAATGACATTTGGATTTGAATCATTTTGACAGGTGGATGATGTATGTTACTCATATGTTTTCATCAACTGATAAATTTCCATTGTTCTAAAGCAGGAGTCAAATTGATCATTGAATCAGATTTCTGTTTCCAAATTTGATTCAGAAAAATAGAAAATGAGGTATCATCCAGCTTTGGGTTATGAAGATTAAAGAAGCGCTGTAGAAGATTGCTGCTACTTTTCTTTTGCTTATATTTCGTATGATTCCCTCGATCTTAAAGCTACTATAACTGAACTCGTCTCCCACTCTCACGTGTATATGCAGATATTGGTGTTACATGGTTCACTTCATTCAAGATTAAGGTCGATTATTGGGGGTCGTCATCTATAAGCTAGAGCTGGAAGAAGGGCAATAACATATGCATAAACTTCTCTTGGTGACGATCCTCAATCCATCACCTGCAGAATTCTTCTTCACTTATCTTGATATATTTTAAAGAATAATCACGTACGTACAATTCTAAACGCTAGCTAGCTGGTTTTGGTTATGTAATTATATTGGGTGTTCATTTTGATCTTGTTAGCTACCCTCATTTTAGAAAAATAACTGCCTTCTCAATTTGTTATAGTTTGCTTTTATTCCTTAATGCAATTAAAGTCATCTCACGATTCTCACTTACCGATTGATGCAGGTTGATATGGTTTACTTCATTCACGAGGAAGATTGTAGGACAGTATCAAGGAAACTTGATTGCATTTAAGCTTGAGGTAATTAACCTCCTATCCTATATGATTTTAGTTTACTAACGAAATCACTGCTGCAAGCCAACTTATTTACAATTGCCTTATCATCATTTGTTATCTGTGCTTAGGAGGATAACACCACCTTAACTCCCTGCAAAGGCTTAACTCTCTGCTGACTTAGTTCAAGGCACTCTATTTGTCATTGAGAGTGCTTCTTAGTCTCAGTTGACTTTAGTTCCTCATGTTTAGCAACATCTCTGAAGTTAACGGTGATAATGGAAGGCGTGATTTACTCCACATCACAATTTGGATTACATGTTTTGTGAATCCATATTCTTTTAGTTGCTTTTAGCATGTTATGTGTCAATCTGGTGCTTAAGGTGTTTTCTCTGCTAATTCATATCAGTAGCATTAAGGTGTTTTCTCTGCTAATTCGTATCTGCATATTTTTTTATTTAATAAGTATTACCTCGTTTCCACCTCTATGTATTGCTCATTAATTATGTTTCTTCTCAAGCAGGAGATACTTTTGAACAAGAGTATGCCATCAAGACATGGAGTTTTTGCTTACTTCATGGTAAGGATGATGGCTTCATCTCCTCCCCTTTTTTCAGGTAAAAAAACCTCCTGCTTCAGTGTGCTTTCTCTCAGGGAAACTACAAAATTTTTAGTTGACCCACTCATTTTAGTTGTCATGTATATTACTTTTAATTCACTCATGTAAAATCTTGATTCATTTGACTAATGCTTTATTGGATTTGTGTTAATATTTTTTTTATTAATTAAAGGATTTTAATTAATGTGTATTGAAAGGGAATGAATGAAGAAAAATACAGTTTTTTTTTTTGAAAAATACCATGCCAATTTCGACGCTTTAGGGTGTCGAAAATGGCATGTCATTTTCGACGCTCTATGGCGTCGAAAAATACATGCCATTTCCGACACCCTAGGACGTCGAGATTGGTTGTGACAGAATTCTGCGTCGAAAATAGCACTTTGTCATTCGTGACGCAAGAATTTTCGACGCTTTTAAAAAGCGTCGAAATTGAAAATTGCGACGCTTTAAAGCGTCGAAATTGATCAAAAAAAGTGTCGCAATTAGCACTGTTTTCTGTAGTGTATGTAGAAGAGGTAGAGTATCTATAGAAGTTCATAAATAAACAATATATGAATCTCAATTGTTATTCAATTAACACTCATCATCAAGTACACATAGAGTAGAGATCAAATACGAATAAAACACTCATCATTACAATGTGGATCACTCCCCCAATTATTCACTGAAAACAACAAACAACTTAACCCAAATAAACCCACATTATTGGAAAATAAATGCCCACTACTACGAATGAAACAACCCAAACATATGAAAGGGGGTAAAAATCAAATCAAAATAACCGTTACGAAACATATGCACAACCTAAAATCAGGCATTTGCCTTAGCTGTTAACAACGGCGCACGTCTTCCTGATCTCGCCGGAAGAGCCGGTGAGCACCTCGACTTGCCCCATCTTGATCATGGACTTGCCGAACTCCTCGAAGAACATCGAGGGCGGCCCGTTGACCAGCTGGGTGATGAAGGTCTTGGTGCTAGAGCTGGTGGTCAAGGCGGCGTCCGATTGGAACAGCCCCCGCCTCTTGAGGAGCAGCTTGTAGTAGCCGAGATCGAAGGTCCTGAAGCTGCCTGGGTCCATCTCGACTATGGTGGTCGTGTCGCTCGCGCTCTTACACTTCCTCGACTTGAGGTTGGCCGCGTAGTTGCTGTCTAGGGCTGGGTCCTCGTCCCCCTTCCCCGTGAAGTTGTACAGCCTGTTCGAGAACGAAGAGCAGTGGGCTACTCCGATCGTGTGGGCACCTGATCGATATTTGAAATTGGCGGCATATAAGGTTAATGAGCTACTTCTCATATTAATTTTAACTTCTGAGCATAGTTATGATAAAACGGAGTGTGATACACATACACTATAGTTAGCGAATTACCAGATAGTAAGACTAAGTCGGTCATGTCGAGGCTTTTGTTGGCGAAAATTTTGAGGAGAGAGGTGAAGTTGCTGGTAGGGGGTGGGATGTTAGCCAATGCCTCCGAGGCTTTCGAAATGGTGCCGTCTCGTCTACCGGTAGGCACACTCCAAGATGGACCTCCCTTTGGTCAATCAATGTAGGAAAAGTCAGTGTAAGGATTTGCAAGTTATAATAGCACTTAAGTTGACAAGTAATTTGAGGTATGAAGTATGGTTCTTACAATGGCGACAACGGCATCTCTAGCAACCAAGGCGAGGGTATCAGCGCAAGAGACGGTGCCAGGGCATTCGGCCTCGAGTAGGGCCTTCACCCTTTCGATGAAGTCGAACCCTCGGAGGGTTAGATTGGGTCGAGCCGATTTCTCGGCTTGGTTGTTCGAGGTTGAGTTCACAAGCACTGATGCATCACAACCCTGCACAAGTACGGTTTAAATAAAAAATAAATATATTATATAGTTTTTATCATGCTAAAAAAATATGCGTAAGAGTACATGAATATTAAAAAGCTAACATAACGGTGAAATAAATTAAAAAGCTACAGTACATAAAGATTTAGAATCTAATTTATCCAGCTATGATGTATAATATTAAAATATACTAAAGGACGTGTGCAAGACATAAGGTAAATATATATACGTAATAATTAAAATTGATGTGTAAAGATGATAGGGGTCCGAGTAGGTAGATCTCGCGAGTTATTTGTCGGGAGTAATTATTTGCACCGTTATAGCTTGACAAGGACAATCCTAACTAATCACCAATCTCTTTATAAAAAAATACTGTATTGGGAATATATAATAAATAAATAAAAAGAGGGAGGGAGGGAGGGCTTACTCTAACGAAGCAATCATGGAAATGGACACGAAGGAGGGCAGCAGCCAAGGAAGGAGCGTGTGGGATGTGAAGGTTAACGTAATCACTCACTATCTTCTCTGCTTTGGGGCAGCTTGAGCTGTAGAAACCCTCCATCAACTGTGCTGAAACTCTTATACTTGCCAATAGAGTCATCACTCCCAACATCACCAACCCTACTGACCCGAGTCGACCCATTTTTCCGACCCTAAATTGGGTGTTTTAATTTTCTCGATGTATAGATCACTCGGAAGGAACCAGTTAAGTGAGTAGTGATTAGAGTTTGTTGTGGAAACAATGGAAGAGGTGTGTGTTATTTATATGCGTTTTAGCTCTGGGATGGAATATATCATCGTTTCATATATGATATTATTATATTTATATGATACTCAAATTGATCTTATAATATATTATATAGAACTGTTAGCAAAATATGCGGTCCTTGATCCACGTCTACTTTAATCTCAATGAATGAATGAATTTGAATGAATATAAGAGAGAGAGAGAGAGAGATAGCTAGGCTGTCAATGAAATGAAATTGAAATGATGGAATATTTAATTAATTAAAGTCAGTAAGAGCAGTTAGGGGTGGCTCCCCTTTGCCTTTGGGGACAAATTTGGATCTCAATATCTCATCGATTTAATTAATTAATTACCGCTCTTGAATTTATTACCTTGTCGCGTACGGATGTATACGTCTTATTTCCAACTCTCTCTCTTCCGGTTTGCCCTTAGAATAATAACTAGGTTAGTACCCGCACAGTTGTGACTTGTGCGAATGTTTTTTATATAATAATTATATATATACATATATATATAGAGAGAGAGAATGAGTAACTTGTTCACAAGGCTTAGGATGTGCATTGTGCACAAAATATTATTCGGTGAAATGTGAAACATTATTCAGTGAAATTTGAAGCATTATTCGGTGAAATGTGAGTATTGTTTAGGGGATTGTGAAACATTATTTGGTGAAATTTGAGGCATTCAATATAAATTGTAACTATTGTTTAGGGAATTGAGGTTTCTTTTATTTGAAATGGATAAATAAAAAAACTAAACATTATTCGGTAGAATGTTATAAATTATTCAGTGGAATTGGGACGTTTTCATCTGAACTGAACGGAAAAAAAAACATAACAGTGTTCGGTAGAATGTTTCACATTTCACCGAATAATGCTTAAAATTTCACCGAATAATGTTTCACATTTCACCGAATAATATTTGTGCACAATGCACACCCTAAAAGGTGTGCACTCTGGAACCACTCCCTATATATATATATATATATATATATATATATATATATATATATATATATATATATATATATATATATATATATATATATATATATATATATATATATATATATATATATATATATATATATATATATATATATATATATATATATATATATATATATATATAAACATCTATATAAGATAAAATACAATTATCAAAAATTCTTATCACTTTATCTAAATTCTTTTTAAAATTTAAATAAATTACATATTAATACCCGTTCAACTAATGAATTACTTATTTAAAGAAGTAATTTGATTTATAATAAATAATAATTTATTTAAATATAGAAAAATATTAATTAGTTAACAAACAAACCTATATTAAAGGAGAAGCCGGCACATGACATAGGCGACTTCTCCTTTAGTATTATTAATTACTCCCTCCGTTCGGCAAAACTTGTCATTTTAGGATGTTATTTTTGTTCAAAAAAACTTGTCATTATAGGTATTTTGCCCTTCACTTTACAAAAATGCCCTTGATATGATTGATGGTTTGTTAGTTGTAGTTTTCGATAAAGTAAAAAAGGAGGGTAATAATTGAGGGTAAATTAGTACATTTGTTAATTGCCTTAAAACTTGTGAAAGAAGCTAAAATGACAAGTTTTGCCGAACGAATGGAGTAATAATTAATAATTAATTGATGATTGATATTTTATTATGAAAGAAAATACTAAAAGAAAATGAGTGAACTCCATATAATTTAATTTAAAAATGATTAAACCAAGTGTATCTAGGAAAAATCTTTCTAAGTTGGGCTTCTTATCCTATGCCCAATGAAATAGGAAAGAAAAACTGTTTTTTTTTTCTAAACCTTATTTATTATTTATATGAGTTGCTTAAAAATCGATAAGTCTTTTTTATATTCTAAGGATATAGGTTAAAAAATTAAATTGAAAACTGTTTTCCTTAGGTATACCATAAAAATATTTTCAAGGTAGTTAAACTGAGTGTAATTAATGAAAATATTTTTCAAATAAAAAATTTGTTTCTATGTTTTAAGGACATATGATAAAAAAAGTTTTAAAATTATAACAAATTTATAAATATTAACTTGTTTTTTTTTATAATTCTATGTATATTATTAATAAATATGAAATTATAAGAAAAAATAAATAAAAATTAATATTTTATATAATTTTTATTATTATAAAAAATAGGCAAAGTACTTAAATTATTTCATATTGCATATGCTCTTTGTACCTTTAAAGGCCATCGATGAGAATTATATGTGCTAGCAAGTTGAAAGAGATTGGGAATATAAATATATAAATTAAGGCCAAGGAACCAAAATCCAAGAGAAAGAAGCTTACGTTTTATGGTTACCTAATCCCTATCAACTTGGAGGTATTTGTAATTAGTTAAATTTTATCAAAATTAAAGGAGGGATTGAGATATTTTATTAATAAAAATGTGGATGTTTAATTACATTGACAATGAAAAACGATTTTGGCTTACATTTGTAGTAGCTTAATCACGATTTTGTTATTGTCTTTGAGAGTTTGAGATGAATAGTAAACGACAAATAAAAGTGAACGAAGGGAGTATATAGTAATATAAAATGTATTGGGCGCCAAATCAATTTGGACCCTATGCAAACAGACCGCATGCACCACCCATCCCGTCGGACCTGGTTTGGGTTTGCGGTTTAGTGTTCTTTGTTGTTGTGCATAATTCATGTGAATGATTGTTAATTTATCATGTCTAGAGATGTCTCGGTTAATGTAGATGGCTCGGTTAATTCCATTGGCGGGTGCCATGTGGGGGGAGTCATCAGAAACTCCGATGGTCAGGTTATTGATATTTTTCATCAGAAGACAAGATAAGGTTCAGTTCTCCAAACAGAGGCTTATGCGGTCTGTGTAGGAATGCAACAAGCTATCTCCAAAGGATTTCAAAAAGTAATAATTGAAGGGGACAACTTGGAAGTTATAAAGGCGATTAGAGAAAGCAGTAATATCAAATGGGAAATTATGCGTCATGTGGAGAAGATCAACCTACTCTTAGGTTCCTTTGATTATATCCAGTTCAGACATTGTTATAGAGAAGCAAATAAGGTAGCAAATTATATCGCTAAAAGTAGGGGAAATTGTAATTTGTCCACTCTCCCTTTTAATATGGATCTTTATTTGTAACATCATCCAACGGAATGATCAAGGAAATGCCTTGCGTTTTTAGCAAAGCCTTCCTAATGTTTGCCTACTGTAAAAAAAATGAAATTCATGTCTAGAGATGTCACGGAAATGTGGTCGACACTTGATGGTTCTGTGGAGTTCCTAATCTGAGATATCCACTAGTGACCCCAAAAGTTTTCTATGTGTGTCTTTTATTTGACTAGTCAATTTGCTTATTCTATTGACTTGTATTTTACAGTGTAGGATGACATGTATTTTTTTTTTGTATTTTTTACGTTATTTACTCGGTGTATTTTTCTTTCTGTCTTTTGTTTCTATTTATACATGATGGTTAGTCTATCCAGCTTATCTAGTCTCTCAATTATTTTAGGCGTGTTTAGAAGATTGATTTTTTTTCGAGATTAAAAAAAAAGAAGATGAATTGTCTTCCTACTTTTATTTCTTAATTAAACATCTAGAGATGATAAATGTACATTAACATTTAATCTCTTTAATTTATTCGATAACATTTAATCACTTAATTAATCAGACAAGATGAATTGTCATCAGACTTTTATTTCTTATTCGATAAACATATAATCTCTTTATTACATATTTACATCTTATCAAAGTCCGACTCGGATCGATGACTGGGGGTCGTGTGCACAGGCGCACATGCGCTAGTAGCCTAGCACACAAGCCGAGTGAGGTTCCATTCTAAAACCAATTGGCAATAGAAGGAGTAGCTCACCGACTCATATACTAGGGCTTGTTATGTTCAGGCACGGAACCAGGATTACAATCTTGGGTGGGCTGATTTTGCATATAATTTTAATTTTTAAATTTAAGAAAGCTAAATATCCATCAAATGATTAAATTAATCTATATTTTTATTTTATCTATATTTAAAGTAATGATAATAGAGGTTTTATATACAATGGATGGCATATTTTGTGAAGAATAATTTTAATTTTTGCATTTCAGAACCTAAATACCCATCAAATGATTAAATTAATCTATATTGTTATTTTATCTATATTTAAATTATTGATAATAGAGGTTTTATATACAATGGATGGCATATTTTGTGAAGAATAATTTAAATTTTTGCATTTGAGAAACCTAAATACCCATCAAATGATTAAATTAATCTATATTGTTATTTTGTGTATATTTAAATTATTGATAATAGAGATTGTATATACAATGGAAATATATTTTGTGGAAAAAAATTAGCTTCAATTTTGGTGGGTCAGCAAAGAGCTGGGCGGAAGGCACGCTAAAAGGAGGAAAAATAAAAGTGATTGGTGGAAGATTCGAACCCGTGACTAGACAGTTTCATTCTTTACTCCGACCCAATTGGGCCATTCAAACAGTATTATATACTTTTACCTATATTATATATATTATGAGTAAACTGGGATGGGTTGTAGACACCAGTTCACTCCTAATTCCGTGCCTGATTATGTTCAACTTTTCGATATTAGTCTCATTCATATATCTAACACATTCTAATCTAATGTCTTATGATAGGTTGTAGGAGCTAGATTCATTCTTCTCCTATGATTTATGCAAAATCATTGCCTCTCAATCATTACTTGCAAGTCTCGATCGAACACATGCAAAAAAGGTACGGTGAAGGTATATAATTCAATCTCAAGCTTCTTTATTTTCTTCTCTTTTTTCTTTAAGTTCAAACTTATTCCCGCTTTGCGTGTGCCAAAGTGTTACTGCCAATCTGTTTTTCTCTTTGTTTTCCCCCGTTATTTTATTTACTTATTTATTTATTTTGACAATACTTTTAAGAATAATACAAAATACAAATAAATAAGATGTGAACAAATAGGTGCAAATGCAACTAGCTATAGGTTTAGTCTTTGCAATTATTTTTCTTTTTAAAAAATGCAGAATATTTATCGCTAGATTTCGGAAACTATAGTAGGAGGTGGAATGCGAGCTAGCCACATAAAACACAAAAATCAGTTCGACTCAAATGAGTGGAAATTAATTTCTTTTGGTAGTCCTAATAATAATAAAAAATTGGTAGTAATATGATTTTTCTATCCTATGCCCTATAACATAATAGCACTAATTTAGAAAAAAAAAAGTTTAATTTTAATTAGTTTAGCTTTTTTTTATAATTAGATTCCTAGGGTCGCATATTTTTTTGGTGGGAAATATTTCCCAATTTAGGGTTTTATTCTATACCCTTAGGAGAAAATTTGTGCCAAATGCACAAATTTTCGTTATAATTGGAGGAGTGTCCTAGTTTTTGTAAAAATTAATAGAGTGTCCATCCCCTAAATTAAAATATAGAGAAAAAATAAAAAAATAAAATTAAAGTCAAAACCCCTAATCTCAATCTTCTTCATGGTTTCTCTGTTTGACGTGAGGAAGGTAACTCAATCCCTTGTCTTCCTCAATCCCTTCCCGACGATCTGATCTCCATGGCTTCAGATCCGATCTCCTGTCGCTCTCCATCTTGCCTCCCTCTCGGTGTAACTCAATCCCTTCCCAACGATCCCATCGAAGAGGTTTCCGCCTCCGTAGAGATCTGTGATGGTGCTGACATTGAAGAGGTTTCCGCCTTCGCAGAGATCTGTTAGCACTCTCGTGTCGCCTCCAAGGAAGCCATACGCTTCGAGATCCCCTCCCGCTCTCACTAGAAGCCGCTCGTCATGTTCTCCACCTTTTCCGGCGCCTTCCACCTCCTCTTCCCCCAGCAATCAATCGTCGTGGGTTCATCGATTACCAGGCTTCCTTGTGCCTTTCAGTAGTCGGGGCTGCTCTCGATTTCAGGTATGGTCTTGTTCTCTGTAGTTTTCAATTGATGAACAAGAATAAAAGTTTTGGTTGAAGATTGACAATGCGTTATTAAGCACATCAAGTGTTCGACATAATGTCTGTATGAAATTGTTCACTAAATTCGAATGTGTAATTACATATGAACAAATTTTCCTTAAATCTGTGATCCTGGAGCTGCTTACATGAATGAATTAGGGTACCAAATCCATCTTTTCTTTATTGTGTTATGTTCTTTTGTGTTCTTATGCCTCTCTTTTGTTCTCGTTGATGTGTTCTTGTGCTCTTCAAAATTTTGTGGCCTGTATGCATCTGTTTGAGTTATCTGATTTGTGGAATGCAAGTGTGAATATGTATGTCAACAGTGTGTATGTACTGAATATGTATGTCATCAGGGTTACAACTTCAGTTTGTTGTTTGTTTTCCTTTTTCTTCTTCATTTGTTGAAACATAATTTTCTTAAATTATACATCCTGTACATCCGTTTCACTATTTGCTGATTCTTGCAATGAAGATGGGATCTCTTTATGTACTGAATATGTAGATGTTAGCAAATAAACTAGACATGTCAGCGCATGATTAGACCATGTCAGCGCATAATTAGACCATGTCAGCACACAAATTTAATCTTTTGTTGCAATCCAATTGATAGTATTTGAAGTTGATATATGTCTCGACAGAAGGTGCGGTCTCGGTAGAAGTGATATCAAACATCCGATGTCGGATTCTCTATTATGATACCTTTTCGGATCGGGAATCGCGCCACGGTTCAAGATTTAAAATCAAAAATTCCAAGATACCCGAACCCACTCTCTCGACGTTACCCCGATTCGTTTAAAATCAAAATTCTGAATTCGAAATAAAATAATAAAGCCCAACATAAATTCCAAATCTCAAAGCAAGAGGGCGGAAATAAAATCCGTCGGAATCAAATTTTATTTTAAAAAACGATGTCGGAATCGTTCGTAATGATTTTAAATCGAAAATTGTGCCCGATGATGAGTTTTTTTTCTCCAATTTTATATCTCATATATAAAATAATATACTTTTAATTAAAATAATATTTCGGTCTTTACAACAACTAGGGTTTGTTTTCACTTTTCCTATTTAATAACGTGCTTGTATCTTTACATTGAAGTGTCTTATATGATTTCTGACTTATCTGGAGATATTAGATAGTAGCTCTAGCTACAAAGTTTAATGTGTTGTTACTGCAGTGTTTTAATGTGTGCTGACATGGTCTCTGATTGTGTGTTGACATAGTTTTTTGTGCAATTCAAGTAGATGTATATGTTCTTTTTTTTTATTTCTAATTATGTGCTGACATGAGTCTCTTTTTGTGCAATTCAAGTAGATGTATAATTTCTTTTTTATTTCTAGTAATTGTTCATCACTTCATCTGATAGTATGCTCAAATTATATGCATTTTGGGTTGTTTGATGTTGATTTGGGGTTGTTTGGTGACATGATCTTTCTTTAACAATGAAATGGATGTTTCTGGGAACTTGGGAATATTTAAAATGAAGCTTTTCCATTTTTTCCTTTTTATAAGGTTGTTGTGTGTAACGGCCCGGGATTATGATTCCCGGGTTACGTTTCGAGGGATGAAACCCCTCGTTAGGATCTTGCGCCCCGAGTACAGGTTGAAGGTTTGAAATTCTATCCTAACATTTTAAAGTGGGATTTCATACCCAAAATTTGAAGGGATCGTTGGAATCCCTGGGGAAGTCCCCTGTACCTGTCATAAGTCTAAGCGTGGAAAACCAAAGGTCACACAAATAGCAGAAGTAAAGCATAATACAAAGGGGTGCCACGGCAGAGCCGGGTCAAAATATGATCAACCATTCAAATTCGAGCCTTAATTAAATTGGTGAAGTTGGGATCTCAACTCTCTCTTTCCGCTATGTTAGACCCAGCGGTCATGGACTCAAATCAGCATCAACAGTAGTAAGCATAACGGATACCTAAAATTTTTGATATGGGGCGGGATCAGATCGATGCCCTCTTTAGCTCTGCATCCCAACCCTAAGCACACATATACGCTATACCTAATAAAGATGCTTCTAGATGCATGGCGGAATATTAACACACTAACATGCTCCTAAGATCAAGTGCATAATAATAATAAGGCCTTAGCACAGAATACCAAGTGGTATGTCCCTCTCCTACCTCCACCCCCTTCCGATAGGGCGAAGACTGGCCAGCTCGTGAATGCATTCCATCATAATCGAGTGGCACGCATGCCTAACCCGCTCCACAATAAAGCCCGCAGGCATCTCATAATATAAGGAAGTTCATGACTCGATTGACTCAGGACGGGACCCAATGAGACTAGGTCGTCCTATAACCCTAGCAATGACTCTAGTTACTTCACAGATAACGGCCGTTCTGTTTACATACACATAAAGAAATAGAATGCTCAACAGTCGATGCAACCTAGCATGGTACTACATGGCATGCTGATCATGAATGCAAGCACTTAGTATATCATGCACCTAAAGCAGGGAATAGCTCTATTCAATCTGAGTAAGCTCCGAAGAGACTTACCTGGCGGTGCAGAACAGCAAGGCAAGCATTATAGTAGATTAAAGATCACCTAGATACATATCAGAACACATATATAAGTCTACATCTAATCATCCAAGCACTCAAGTATATCATTCGACGAGAATAGCAACCATATCACAATCATCGTTCCATCAAGTTCAACCATTCATCATATTGCCACCTTCCACAAGACCATATCATGCTCATCATTCCATTCAGCCACATTCATGTATTTGCCATAATATATCAATAATCCGCATATCACATATATCAAGTTCATCATATTCATCATATCTCGAAAGCATAAATTAACGCTACACAACTCTAACACTTCACCATGCCATTAGTCAATCAATCATGTCATTAGTACACACCAATCATGATATTAGTCAACCATCCACGTCAATCATGCTAGTTAGTCACCGATCACATAATTTCCGAGTTAGTCCCGAAACCATTTCAAAATCCGAATTAACTAGTTAGAAATTCCGATCCTTGAAAACGCTCATCAAATTCCTATTCCAATTTAATCCCAAGAATATACTTTTAAATCTCCAAGTCTCAATAATAATATTATTATATAATATTTTAAATACCATTTTCTTTTAAACACTCTCATAAAATATTTCCAAATCCCTTAAAAATCCCAACCATTTTTATCTCATAAAATCAGCCCCTTTGAAATTGACAAAACCGACCCCTTTATTTATAAAATCCAAAATCGACCCTCCTTATTCTATTAATTACCAAACCGAGCTCTCATTTTCTTAAACCCCGACCAAATCCCCCATTTCCCAATTTTTCTTAAGACATCTAGGAATATGTTAGAACAAAGATTGAACATAAAAATCTAGGTTTGAACGGATTTCTCACCCAAGTTCCTTCTTTTCCTTCGGTTTGCTCGTGAAGCTTCATCCGGGCTCCGATTGGACTCGTTCTTGCGCGAGGGTGCCTAGGATTGTTAAATGGTGTTAAAGGTGTGAACTTTGAGTTAGTATGAGGTGGAAGGAGGGAAAAACGAGCTGTTACCTTCTTGAATCCGAAAATAGCGAGTTTGAGTCTCCTAGGGCTTCTCCGGGCTTCTCCGACTTCTCCGGACTGTTGGGGCTTCTTCTTCCACTTTGAGGACCTCATAGGGAGGCTAAGGGAGATGTTGTTGCTGCTCATGGAGGGAGGAAGAGAAAAGGAGCTTGCTTTGGCTTGCTTTGAGCTCAAGAGGTGGAATGGAGCTCTTTTGGCATGTAATGGAGAAGGGGGTTGAAGGGGATGATGAAGTAGGAATGTTGTGGGGAGGAGTTGAGCACGAAATGGTGTGTTAGGGCTGCTGGAATTCTCAGCAATGGAGGAGGAAAAAGGAGAAAGAAAGAAGGAGAAAGGATAAGGTTCCTTGAGAGCTTTTTGGATAAGGCTTGTGTTTGATTTTTGTGTGGTGTGTTGGTTGAGCCAAATCTGATTTTTGTAGAGAAAAAGGAGGCATGGGAGAGGGCTGAAACGGATGGGGCTAAGAGAGAGACATGGAGCTTGTCTCCTTGACTACTTTGGGTATGGTCAAAGATGGGAGATGGAAAAGCAAAATGGGGGTGTTTGGCTTCTTTGGGTAAGGAGGAAGCTTCCTTTGTATTTCAAATTGGCTCCATGGGGACCATTGTAGGGCTGAGATTTTGGATCCCCATGGGAGAATGAGACAAGATGTGGTCCCAAAAGCTATAGTTTGAATTTCCGACGCTAGATCCCGATGTTAGTTTCCCAAATCCCGCTCTTTCCTTCGTGAAATTAGAATTTAAAATCTGAGAATCGAGGTTGCCATGTTAGTTCTCAAAATTTTGTTTAGGTCGAAAATCCTCTTTGAGAGTTCTAAAATCCAAATTAGCGAATTTTCCGTTCAATTCCGCTTTTAAATTCATTTTGTTTTTCCTTTTTCCAAAAAAAACTAAGATTTAAAAATCCGAGCCTTTACATTGTGTTAGTCTGTTGACACTGCAAACATATTACATTGATCTATATCAGATTGATTGGCCTGGTCGATTTGTTTGCTTTTCTTTGTTGTTGTGTTAGTCTGCTGATACTGCAAAAAGATTACATTGACCTATATTAGATTCTTTTCCCTCTTAATTGTGAGTGCTGACATGTGAACAATATATGATTAGATGTGCTTGAATGTGCTGGCGAAAATTCAATAAGTTTAGATTTGCTTGAATGTAATTGCTGGATGTGTGTGATTAGATGTGCTTGTGAAAATTCAGTAAGCACAACAGAGAGTGCTGACATGTAATTTTTTTAAAAAAAAACGGAAAAAAAACTAGACACGCGGGCGGGGGAGGGGGGGAGGGCACTGAGGATGGGGGCTGGGGGGGGGGGGGGGGGGCAAAGGGGATGGACACTCCACCAATTTTTACAAATTTTTGGACACTCCCCTAATCAGAGAAACTTTTTTGGATATTTTTCAAATTGCCCATACCCTTAGGGCATAGGATAGAAATACCGATTTCCGAATTATATATTTCAAGTTTTTTTATTAGATGGATACATATTGGTACTCCGATGAACAATATAAGGCCCCGCTTGGTATATTGTCGGAATGAACCATTATTGAAATAATAATAATAATAATAATAGAAAAAATATATATTAAATTATAAACTAGTGATAAAATTAATCATAGGCACAAAAATAGTAATAGTAATAGAAATATAATAAAATAAAATAAAATAAAATATATTAAATAATAAAAAAGGTGATAAAAATAACAATAGAAATCAAAATACAATAAAATATTAATATAATTAAAAAGAAAATATATTTTAAATAATAAAATAGTGTTTAAAATAATAACATTAATAAAAAATATATAAATAATAGGTAATAATAATGATAATATTTTTTAAAATAATATAATGAAAATAATATATATTAAATAATTAAATAGTGATAATAATATGTATAAATATAATATAATATAATGATGATGATGATAATAATAACATAAAAATATATATCAAATAATATTTAATAATAATGGATGAATTTATGAGTTGAAATGAAGGATTACCTAATATTTTGATGGGAATTAAATTTGCCCCAAAATAGGGAATGGATGATTCTCGAATTTCTCGGGAATCATTCCGATTTCATGTTTTTATCATACGAAACACTTAAATCAAGAATCATCCATTACAATTCCCAATTTTGCCTCTCGGTCATGCATACCAAACAACCCCTAAGACATTTTACTAATTTACAAACATTTTAAGAAGTTTAAAGACTATATGCAAGTATCATTTTTTTTCATTAGATTTTTTTTTTTTGTAATTTAATACTTATTAGTATTAAGTATCGAATTATTAAAAGAAATAATATATAAAAATAAATATTTTATACCGTCTTTAAAACACGTAGTAAATATTAAAGTATTTTATAGAATTCTATTTAATTAACTTGAAAGGTCTAAGTTCAAGCCACCCTTGAGGGCACCTTTGACCTTTAATAGTTCAGATTTGCCCCTGTAGAGACTCTCATAATTGAAAACACAACCAACCCAAATAGGGCGGCCCCGGTCGAAAAAAAAAATACATTTTTTTACATATATTTAGTATATTTCAAATAATATAATATTTTAAGTGATATTTGAAATATAAGTGCTATCTAATTCAAATGGTAAAGGGGAAGGAAGTGGAATTGAATACTCTTGGTTCAAATCTCAATCTTTCACTTTTTATTTGTTTTATTAGATCATTATTTAGGGATTTCTTTCTATATTTTTAGTTTCTCTAAACTATTTCAATTAAAAAATGTCATATTTAAATTTAATGTCTTCCTTCAATATTGTTTTAAAAGTAAATATTCTTCTTGATTTTTTTGCCTATATTTTTTTTGTTTCCCTCAAGTATTTAAATAAAAATATCATAAATATATCACAGTTTTCGTATTTTTTTTTCAATATTTTTGTAAAAATCTTCTTATTAGGTATACAAAAAAAAATATTTTACGAAATTTTTTTAGCACTCATTAATTTCATCCTGACTCCAAAACTTAATCCAAACCCAACCTATTGAACCTACAAATTAACGCAAGGGATGAAACCTTCTTGGAACCGGCCTTTTCACCGTACTCCGTGGCTTGCCTAATTACAACGACTGTAACATCTTGTCAAGTATGGGATATTATAAAAGAATACATACTCCGAGGGCCATGCCAAACAAATCAAGGAGGGACAATATATTACTACCTCCGATCCAAAAAGGATGTCGTTTGACTTTTTAACACGTATTTTAAGGAGCTAAAAACTATATAATGTATTAACTTTTTTATTATTATTTTTTTATAATCTAATACTTATTACCAATAAATATTAAGTTGTAAAAAAATAATTTTAAAAAAGTTGATATTTTATATAGTTTTTAGCTCCTTAAAATACGTGTTAAAAAGTCAAACGACGATCTTTTTCGATCGGAGGGAGTAACAATTAAGGGATCCTATCACAACTTAATAAATGCAAAGAACTTCACAACTTCTACGGATCTTCTCATGCTTTTAATTTTTAAACTAGTTCAGTACCCGTGCATTGCATGGGCCTTATTTTCAAAAGGAAAAATTACAGAAAACCACCCTTTAAATATGGGTGTTTTCACTTAACCACCCCTTAAATTCAAAATTACATAAAACCACCCTTTAAATGGTATTTGTTTACAACTCACCACCCATTCAACTATTTTAGTTACTTTATCATTAAATATATTATATTTTAATATTTTTAAACTCAAATTTGATTGTAAATATATCCAAAATTTGAATTTAAGGGCCCAATTATATTTTAGTGATCATTGTATTTAATTTAAAAAATAATAATCAATAAATACGAGAATCATTATCTTAATTTATGTTTGAAAATGTTTAAAACATTATGTAAATTACTCTTATTTAAAATATAAATAAATAAGAGTAATTTCCATAATATTTTAAAATTTTATAAACATTTTCAACCATAAATCAAGATAATAATTCTAGGCTATATTTATTATTATTTTTTTAAAATAAATAAAATAATCCCTAAAATATGATCGAACCCTTAAATTCAAAATTTGGATATATTTACAATCAAATTTGACTTTAAAAATATTAAAATATAATATATTTAATGATAAATTAAAGAAAATAGTTGAATGGGTGGTGAGTTGTAAACAAGTACCATTTAAAGGGTGGTTTTCTGTAATTTTGAATTTAAGGGGTGGTTAAGTGAAAACACCCATATTTAAAGGGTGGTTTTCTGTAATTTTCCCTTTTCAAAATATATGGTATATAATATCATTCATTATTTATAATATAAAAATATAAGTATTATGTACGAATTAAAAGTGAGCATTTTCTAATATATTGAATGAAAAAGAAAATCAAATGTTAAATAATAAGAAATTTTAAGCATTACAATCAAATATACCATCAATATAATTCCAATAAATATATTGACTTCAATAAAAATGCATGAATAAGAGAATATATAGAAAAACTGAAACTGACGAAATGTTTGAGAAACAATTGAAATAATTTTAAAAACAGTGAATATGAGAAATATATAATAATATTTATAATGTCTTGTGATTCACGTTGAATATCGACTTCACCCCCCGTGATTATAAAATCATCACCTACATAGGAGAAATAAGAGGAAAAATATAAGTGGTACAAAACAATGCAAGATAAAGGAATAAATACATTAATGTAGCTAAAAAATGTCTGTGGTTTGGGAAGTTGTAACCTTTGTTTTATTAAAATTGCAAATGATTCATAAAATAAAGATAAATGTACGTGGTACTTAATTACCTTTTGTTTTATTACGGTAATATAAATTGCCTAAGAATAGGGTACTTAATTTGTATTTGACACTTGATATAGTGTGGACTTCCCATTGGTACTTTCTTCTATAATTGTACGCATGAATTATAAAACCATCCGAACTGATCATCAATACTTTCTATGGTAGCCAGGGTAACAAATTAATGTTCCCTCCTATTAACAATTACCCCACCAACCTCTAATGTTTCGGGTTATCTAATTGATACGGAGTATCACTTATTAAATTTTATTTTTCCACAAGCTTTAAGGGCATAATATCACATATATAAAAGGTTCATAATATTAGAGTTATGTGATAAAATTGAAATAGTGTGTTATATAAAATCATAGGTTTATTTACTCATTGAATTTTTTTTATATTATGATATAGTTTCCAACTAAAATGAATCTTTTATTTATTATTTATAATTTACTAATTTTTTTTATTGACAATTAAATCAAATTATGAACTTTAGATGGATCAATTGAGTAAATCAAATCATTAAATTTTAGGTTCGTTGAGTTTTTTAACATGCTATTTTCATATCATAGAGTATTCCTCTTTTTACTAACCTAAAAAAAAGAAAAAGAAAAAAAAAGTATTCCTCTTTTACTAACCTTAATTCTATTAAATCACTGACTCTTAATACGAAACTTTATTAATTCATCAAAATAAATTAGTTATATCAATTTATTCATTATCTCTTTTAATTTTATCATTTCATCTAAATAAATTCCAATTCTATCAATTTATCTATTATCTCTTTTAATTTTATTCCTTTTTTCACCATCCGAAAATCTTAATATCTAAAATCTATTCATAAGATTTAACTCATTAAAGCAAAAAAATAAATTAAATATTAGATATTAGGGAATTAAAATCACATCCATTAGAATTTGGGATAATTTATTTAATTTGATTCAAATTAAATAGATCGTAATGGTTAATTTGATCTTAAGTGTGCCTAGATGCATGTTTATAATGTTACAACAACTTCTAATATAAGGTGTATGAATATGAATACCTCTACACCATATATAATTCATGACTACGATTTTAACTTTTATAGTTGAAAATATAATATAGTTTATTATATACTGAAAATATTTAGAAAATATAATGTGCAATCAAATCTATAATATCTCAACTGATTTGCTAAATTATTATTTCACTTTTAATTTATAAATGTCGAGAATTTCACTTGTAATTTATAAATATCTAAACCAATCAACAACCAAACCTATAATATCTCAACTGATTATTAAATTATGATTTCACTTTTAATTTATAAATGTCGAGAATTTCACTTTTAATTTATAAATATTTAAAGATAAATAAGATATGATAATTAAATTAATTAGTAAAGATTAGTAAATATCTAAACCAACAACCAAATCTATAATATCTCAACTGATTGTGACATTATAATTTCGCTTTTAATTTATAAATGTTGAGGATTTCACTTTTAGTTTATAAATGTTTAAACATAAATAAAATAGAATAATTGAATTAATTGGAAAATATAATTATTAAGGATGAAATTCCATCAATATCCAAACCAACCAACAACCAGATCTACAATATCTCAAAATTAGAAAACAAATTGGATGATATCATTATCAAGTGATGTCCATAAAAAAAAATGGCTACTATCCCTTTAGCATTCCAGGGTTGCAAATTTGATTCGTAGCCTAGCACCACCGTCCTTACATCGTTGTCGAAGCCGAGCTGTCTACCTTGTCGCCCTATTTCAATTTGGAACAACAACAACGAATCAAATAACAATTTCAATCAAGAACAACAATATCAATCGAAAAGTTTTAGGGGAAAAAAATAAATCGATTAAGAAATAGAACATGGATTTGAAATAGAAAGAAGGCCAAATTGAACATGGGGATGCCCTATCCGAGCAATAATCGAACGAAAGTAACAACCAATTTCAGACATAGCAAATTCAATCGATTATGGAGAGAGAAAAAATCAAATCTTTCTTTGGAGTCGATCAAACAGCAAGCAAACGGAGTCATCTTCTACGGTGACGGTGACCTACCAGGGCAATTGCAGACAATCCCAAATGCACAAGCCCTCGATCCGTTGCCTCATCCACGACTCCAATCAAGCGAAAGATGCGAACCGAATGAGAAAGGTGGGAGCAGAGTAATTAAGAAAGAGGGATTTAGGGGGATATGACAAGGAACTATACTTGGAGAAACAGAGGTTGTCGGCGGACACCAGTATCAAGGGCGCCGCAATTGCTTCACTCTTCAACCGCCGTTGAGCCTCTCAGTCAGTCGGTGGACGTGGATCTGGGAAGGAGGAATAAGGTATTATAATTATGTTAATTTTTCAACTATCCAAACACTCATTAATATTATGGTTTAATGAATAAATAATCAATTATCCTTATAATTAAATTTTCAATATAATACATATAAATTATTTGTAAACTTAATAGCACGGGAATCCAAACAGACCCAAATTTCATATAAATTAAGTACCCAATTGAGCAAATAGGAGCGGTAGGAACGTACCCAATTGACCAAAAGTATCATTTGTATCCTGATAAGCCTTTATCCTGCAATTATAAAACAAACAAAACAAACTTATGAGTCATATCATAAAAGAGATCGAAAAAAGTGAGAGGAAGAAAAGAAGAGGAACAATGATTATATAAGATGTGATGGTGTGTAGAGGAAGCTAAAACCCTAAAAATCCGAACAGATAAACTATAAATTATTTATTGATATTGTAAAAATAAATATGATTTTATTTTGATTTTATCCATTAAATATCTAAACCAACTAAATCTACAATATCTCAACTGATTTTGAAATTATAGGGAATTAAAAGAAAATCCAAAAATTCAAGAAAATAACATTACTAACTAAAAATATAAACTTAAATAATTATTAACTAATTCCCTACATTAAAGGAGAAGTCGCCACATGTCTTAGGCGACTTCTCCTTTAGTATTATAATATAGATGATTCAAAATCTACTAACAAAACAACTGTTTTTTCTTTTTTCAGGTCTTATATTAGGACAATGTATCTAAAAGGGCTAGTTACCAACATGATTTGACGCCTCGTAAGATTTCGAGTCTTACATGAACCTAAAAAAGCTAGGTGGAATAGGTTGGTATGTTGTAAGAGCATGCGCATTCGTGACTCAATTTCGATTATCGTGTTCACACTTGTAACCCTATTATATATAGTGGATGGCATCTCAAGCTATCCAGGGAATTATCCTTCTATTATCTATCACAGGTATCAGCCTAATCTCTTTCCTCCACAAAAAAAAAACCTACTTCCGTTTTCCCATGTCGCTGTGCAATCTTCCTCCCGCCACATCCCCCCCCCCCCCCCACCCTCACTCCTGTTAATCACCATGGGCGAGAACAAGAAACCAATGTTTTACGTTGCCATTGCCATATGTCATTGTCATCTCCAACACTCGCAACTGTATTCCTCTAACCCTTGACCACAAAACCACTTCATGTCTCGTGGTCCACCTTCTTCAAGGTCACTATGAAAGCCCGTTGTGTTCTCAACCACATGGATATATGCAGTTGTACGTTGCCCTTCTCGCCACCATCGATGATGATTTGTTTGAGCAGTTGGATATTGGTATCCTTCAATGGATATATAACATCATCTCTAATGATCTTCTCATCACCATACTTGATCCGGCAAACACCACTCTAACTCCATGGACAAAACTCAAAGATTTGTTAGAGGATAACAAGCCAACAAGGGCAGTTTACCTTGAGCACGAACAATCCAATTGCAAACATGCGGACTTTCCGTCGGTGTATGCTTATTATCTTCACTTGAAATCTCTATTGGCATTGGCCACACAACCTTTCCCACCAACAATCACCCTCTTATCTAATGTCCTAATCACCCCTGTTATTGTAAAAAACCTTGTCTCTGTTAGACGAATTGCTATTGACAATTGAGCTTCTGTCAAATTTGACCCGTTTGATTTCTCTATGAAGGATCGGATTTAATTACAAGGGTTACCCGTCTAAGACGCAATAGTTCAGGAGACCTCTACCCTGTCACTTTTGATTCACCATCAAGTTATCCAATTCATCTTCAAAGTCCTTCTATTACTCTCTTTGTTAAGTCCTCTAGTCATTTTGCATGCTCCTCGATCTCGGTCACACTAGCAAACCCGCATTTGATGTTCTTTGAAAACATTCTATCCATATTTATAATAAGAGGTCTAGCTCCCATCTTTTTCATTCCTGACAATTAGGCAAACATCACAGTCTTTCATTTGATACATATAATTCACATTGATATCTGGACATCTCTTGTTTCTAGTTGGGAAGGGTTTCAATTTCATCTTATATTCTCGGATGATTTTACACATTTTCTTTGGGTCATACCTTTGAAATTTAAATCTGAAATATTTACTCATTTGGTCCAATTTCAAAATTTTGTCAACACTCAACTCAATCAACCATTCAACCCATTAAAAATTTCCAATGTGATAATGATCACGAATTCAACAATTGGAAATTCCACCAATTCTTTGCAAATAATGAGGTTAGGTTCTCATGTCCAAATACACCTCATCCTAAAACGGTAAAACCGAATGAGTTGTCCGCACCATCAATAATATATGATAAGGTCCATTCTCATTCTCGAGAATGAGAATGGACCTTATCATATATTATTGATGGTGCGGACAACTCATTCATGAGCCGGTTCCTCGATCTAACCTATTGGCATCATGTTCTATTCACCTCATGTTATCTCCTCAAAATCACTCCATCCTCTATTTTGAATATATTTTTGGCAAAAGACTTTTGGTTTTGATAAATTATACTACGTACTATAGTTTTAAATAAAATAAGTATAAGATTTTAGTTTAATTCACTTTTGTAATCATAGTTTTTCAACAACTAATCACCCAATACTCCAAGATTAGCTAAATGGATTGCCTATGCACAAAACTGATGTTGTAGACTTGATTTTTTTTTACGCTGAATAAAGATTAGGTCGAGACGGTCGCAGCAGAAGCCCTTTCTAGCGCATCTTTCCGGACAAGAACAAGCAGTTCTGGATCATCCTCATAGTTATCGACTAATCGTCTGCATGGAATGCATGGACACTACGAGCAAGATAGTCAGCCACCACATTTGATTCCCTGAAAAATATGACGAATAGCAATATCATGCAGTAGTTTTACTTCTATTATTACTACCTCAATTTCAATTAGCATTTATAATTGGGGATCAAGAAAAAAAAAATTGTTTTTATAATTAACGGTTTAAGGTATATAAGTTAAGCATATTTCGTTAGAAAAAACCCTCTCAAGTAAAATAGGTAAATTATATAAAAAAAATAATTAAAAATGGACTAGAATAGTTAATCTATTGTAATTTTTTCAAATCGGCGTACTTAACTTAGGCCTAAGGAATTAGTATAATCAATAATATTAAAAGTCATTTGGACTTTAGTTCACGTTTTTAAGAAGATATATAAAACTCTATAAAAATATTAAAATTTAATATTATTATTATTTTATAATTTTATACTTATTAAATTATACTTATTAATAATAAGTATAAAAATATATTTTTTTTTTCTATTTTATAGATTTTTTTAAATTTAAAAATGTGTTAAAAGGGTAAATGATATTTATTATGAACAGAGGAAGTAAGTATTAATTAAAAAACCACAACTGACGGAAGTATTAATAAATACTCCGTAAAACAGCAGATATTCTACCAATAGCAAATCGAGTAGGTACATGATTAATATATTAAGAAAGCCACCATTAACCAATACTCCAACATTATCTGAAATGAAAATGAACGTTACATGATTATGAATAGTATGACCTCTGTGGAGTTTGGACTCTTCCATCGAGTTTGAAATATGCGAACGAACACCGATGCATTGACCGCAATATGTGGAAAGACTTTGTCTTTAAGCTAAGTTAATTATAGGTACGGTCGGTGGGAGGGTTAGAGGGTAAGTCATTCAAATTCATATCCAAAAGGGTGGCAATTGTTGTTTTCGGCCATTTATGGCTTGGTGAAGTAATCCATCTTTGACGATAAACCCTAGTCAAGTGTGATTTAACTAGTAAGAGCTATGAAACAAGTTAGTATCTTTAGAGGGTATATGACAATATAAATTTTTGGGATAGTTAAAATAGTTGAAGTTGGCAAAATGGGTGGACTTCTAAAGAGTTAATAAGTCAAGTAAGATGTTTGTTAATTTAGAAAAATGGAATAAAATTATTAAAATAGGCATGTAAATAAGAGGTGAGAAAAGAGAGGAAATGCCCCGACGGGGTGGTTCAATCGTAAGGAGTGAGTGGGTTAATAAAATATCTCGGGTTCAATCCTTGCTTCTACAATTTCTCTTGGGTAAAAAATTAAGGTTTACCTTGTTAAAAAGAGGAGATATAGTGATATAGAACTTGTAAATAAGAAAGGAGAAGCTCTCATAAGTTCGGTATTGGTATTTCTATGGGTAGCTTATTGAAAAGCGTCGTGGAAACTAAATACACCACAAATTAAGGTTTAGAACACCACATCAATATAAACATGATGCACGTTGATATGAACGCGGTGCTCTAAACCCTGATTTGCCTTCGATTTACAAGGTCTACTTCCACGTCGATTCGGATGTGGCACCACGTCGATTCGACCGACATGCACTATCGTAATCCGGATTTATGGTTTATTTAACAACATCATCTTCTCATACAAAATCTACCTCTTACCAAAAACTTGTGTAATAGCTTTTCCTTCTCTAAAAGCTAATTTTGGTGTTTACTAAACTTAGAAGCCTCAATTCTAGAGAAAGTTGTTTATTACTGTACCAATTAACAAGTTGCACCCACATAGACCTTGAGTTTAAGCCATGGTGACAGGAAATCTTTCAAATCCACGAGGGGGAATTTTCATTCGTACTGAACCTAACTAGAGCTGGTAAAATCTGACCCTACCAGAGAAACCAAATTGACTCACTCGAACCCAAACTCGATCAAATCCAAAAATCTCGAGTCATCCGTAACCCGAATCCGAGACTGAACCTGACCCAACTCAAAATAGACCCGAACATAAACAAAATGAACCAGTTGCCCCTGTTCCCTAGTGTGATTTTGTGAGTCGTGTAGTGTACTCGACTACTCGTGATGTGTGTGATTTGGGTTGGAGAGTTAGTGTTCGTTTGGTTCAATGTGGGAATTGAAATTCCCGGAAGTTACTTCATGAAAATTGAATTCTCGAAAAGTCCAATTAATGGGAATTGTGAAAACGTGTTTGATTGATTTTTTTATTTCAGAAGATTAAAAGGGGATTTGAAAATTTTCAAATGCAAAATGATGGAAGTTAAACTTACCTAGGGGGACTAGGTACGTGAACTTACTCCATTTTTGGGGAATTCAACTTCTCGAAAAGTTGAATTTCTGCGTTTTTTAATTTCAAAAATACCAACCAAACACATGAATTTCTCTTACTTCATGGGAAGTTCTACTTCGACTGGTTTTTTGGTTGCCAACCAAACGAGCTCTTAGAGTTGATATTTTCACATTTCCCTCCTCATTTGTTTTTTTTTTAAAATCATTTCCCTCTCACGTGCAAAATAAAATTTCATTTCCCTATTTGATAAAGAAAAATAAAAATAAATAGGTGTTAATTATTATTGTATATTTGTATGAGCTAATCAGTGTACAATATTATCCTCCAAATTATAATGATAAATCATTTATACATGGAAGATAAATAGATAATAATAAGTGTATATATAATATTGTATATATCTATATATGTTAATAAGTGTATATATTTGTATAAGTTAATAAGTGTAAAATATTTATATAAGTTATTAAGTGTAAAATATTATATTCTAAAACATAAACTAATGAGTATTCAATCGAATAATTTAAAATGAATACAAATGTGAAATCATAACTTCATTTAGAATGATTAAGGCTTATATTCTTTTATAAGTTTTATTTATAATTTAAAATTAATTTGTATGTAAAAATTACATTAGGGAAGAGTCGGAAGACTTTAAATGCATCGAATCCATCGATGATGTAATATTATAATGAAAAATGTATATAATAATCGAATATGAATGGAAGGATTAAGGTTATCTGCTTATCTTTTCCGTTTTCGGCTTTTATAAATTGATTTCTTTTTATAGATGTAAGTATAATAATTCTCTTACTTTTCATAACTAAGCAAGTATTAATAATTCTATTAGTTTTCATAACTTTGACTCTTTGAAGGTTTTTTTCAACTAAAAATTCATTGCCATTTGTCCATATTTCATAATTTGTATGAATTATGAAATTATTATTATTTTTTGGTGAAAAGAATTATTTATATCTAAATCAATAATTTTATAGTTATTATTTTATTTATATCTATATTATGTTTTGAAAGAATGAATTATTTATGTCTATATCAATTTTTTTTCACTGTAGATGAATACTTAAATAATAAATTTATTTTTTTAAAACCAAAAATCATATAATTATATATGGGCCACAGGCCCACATGTCATTGGCCTTGTTAAAAATTAATATCACTCACAATTGGCTGACAAAATTAATATGGTCCACAAAATAAAAACCAAATGGGCCGACAGAATATGATTCAAAGACTTCAAGTATTCAACCAAATGGTCCGAATAATTTATTTTACATATTCAAATATTTTATGTAAATTAAAAATAAATTACCTTAATTATTTATTTTACGTAAATTACCTATTCAAATATTCAATCAAGTCAAAATCAACCTAATTATCCAAACGCGTGGAATATGATTTGACCCAGAACCCAAACAAACTATACCCACTTTGATTAGAAATCCGAACGAGACCGACCCGTATTTTGACCCAAAATCCGAACCACTTCGATTCAAACCCGAATGGACATGACCCGATTTAACCTGAAATCTGACCAATCTAAAATTCATTTTGACAGAACCCGTCCCCACCAATACCCAACCACACATTTTACCCGAACTGGCAATGACTTGACCTGAACAAGTCTGACCCGAACCCAATCAGATCAGCCCATTTGCCAACTCTAGACCTAGCCAAGTTCAAGAAGGAAAAATTGAAAAAATATACTACCAAAAAAATATACATAACGACACAACTAAAACCAACTGTGATTCATGTTGTTCAATTCGCCCTTTCTATAATGACACCGATATACATAATTGAAACTGGCTTTTATTCTTTGGAAAATCTCAAACACCATGGGCATATCTCGTTCACCATTATCACGTCACTGGTATCAGTTTACGCATCAATGCTGCCATAGTTCAGAATTTTACAAATAGGGAAGAGTGCAAACATAAGCAAAGCATCAAAACCAGTAACACAATTCATTTGGCGACTGTTTATTAGAAGCTTATATTGTACTATAAACCTGTATGCCCAATACAGTCACTGGTTAAGTTAGCCAGCAGATTCTTCAATTTGCTAAACAAAATAACAGGCCAGCAGGGCAACAACATCATGTCTTCGAACTATATGAACAGCAAAACTGAAAACGCACTTTTGAGGGGAAACCTTTTAAACGTGATTAAGCAGAAACCAGATCATACATCTATTATCTATGAAGAGAAAATGGATCAGATGAGCGAATGAAGAGGAATGTTACAAGCTGATTCAGCAAATGTCATTCAAGAATATACGGGAGGTTTACATACCCTTAAGAGCCACTAGCTGAACGAGTTGCCTTGCCACCTAACGTCTGAATAATAGCTTCCAACAACTTGATATCATTATCTCGCTTGTCTATCTCATCCTGTTTTGCTCGTATCTCTTGCATGTGAAGTTCAAATACCTCTGCAGTAAAAATAAAAATAAAAATGGTAAGATCATACAAGAAATATGAAAGCAAAAGCTGACGTTCATAAATGCTAATCTGTAGAATGTTAATCAACCACTCCATAGCAACTCCATTAGTGTGTGAACAAGTTGCCCAAAATCAGCTCCAAGGGCACATTGACAAGTGAAAATAAACATCTTTGAAGCGAGCATCCCTTGAAGAAAATTAATGCAAAACTGTTGAGACTTCAGAAATGAAGGAGTGATAGACGTTGAATAGAGTCAATACCCAGCTAGGGGTAGGTTTAAAATTTAAATTATAGCTAGATCGGCTTATAGATAAAGATATGCAGGAAGAAATGAACAAAGGTTTTGTATTATTGTGTTTTTTCAGCCTCAGGCAGGGCAGGGCACTCCTTGGATATTGGGAGAATACTCATTTTCTAATGCCAGTTTTATGACTGAGGTTGCTTTAACTTGTCTGAGATTGGGGTGCTTGGAAATATCCCATATGTGGTCTAAGGTTGTGTATTTAGAGACTATGTCAATTGGTCTGAATTGCCGAATCAACCCAAATTATAGAGCTACGCAGAGTACCTAAAAATGCAGTATCAGACGGTCAGACCACACACAGGATAATCCAAAGTACATACAATTGGTAGAGTTCATTTAGGAGTTAGGGCTAATCGACTTATAAAAAAAGAAGAAGGTGTATACACCTATGGATCATTCAGGTTTCCTTCTTTGATTGAGAGATCACCCCTGGGTATCAGAAGATTACTCTTTTTTTCTTCCAGTTTTGTGACCGAGTTTGATATTAAACCTGTTGAATTGTGGGAGCATTGAGCAATCATCTGTGTGCGGATTGAGATTGTGTAATTAGAAACTAACTCTATCAGTTGATGTGACCTGCCGCATCACCCCAAATGATAAAGGGTTCCCTCAAAAAGCAACCTCAGACCACACACAAGGATAATTCAAAGCACACACAAAACCCAGCAGATTGATACAAACTCATATCACAAAATCAAAATGAAAAGAGAGCTAACCACACCATAAAGACCAATTTAGAAGCACACAAAATATGCAATTTTGCTTTTGAATTCCGGATATAAGATACCCAAAATCGCACGTGTCATTCTACATGTCAAGGCTAAAAGCATTGCCCAACCTAATGCCAAAATACAACATCCATGTATATCTTGAATAATCCCTCCTATGTATGTACAACCTTTATTTGTAGGACAATCAAACCATAACCATTCCGGAATGGCTCACCGGAAAGGACTTGTGGGTAGTACCCATAGGTCCCTGGTTCGAACACCGGAATGGCCGCTCTTTATTTACCTATTCAAGGACAATCAAACCATAGTTCCATAGTTTAGACCAAACCTAGTGGGTTGAAAGAGTACAGTAGTTCTTCATTCCTTGACATTATTGACGATAGGCCGATAGCTAATATTACAAAGACTGTTTTAGAAGCGACACGAGTGTTTAAAATAGCTAGAGGCGATGAAAAGCGATGGGACTAGCCTAGCACTATATCGCACCTTAGAGGCAAAGGCGATCATCTTTTCATAAGTCATGTAAAAACACTTTAACCTTTTGTTACTTTCAAGTTTAATAGTATAAAATATCTTCATAATGAAATAAAACCAAATTGAAAACCTAATATTAAAATAAAACCAAGTCTAATGCATCATAGATACTAAATGCAAGTCTAAAACATAAGAGATTAAAGAAAAGAAAGACTTCAAGTGGAATGGGGTGGACCGATGGATGGTTAGGAAGTGGGTCAAACGAAATCATCAAGGTCATCTGCATCCTCTTCTTCCACAATGTTGAGACAAGAACGAAACCCCCATCACCTTCATCAACGGACTTGCATCCTTTGTCCTCCTCCTCCTCCTCTTCTTATTCTTGTGACCTCGGCTGCTGGGTATGTGACCTACTACTATCTGTTACACCTTGCCCTACCTTGTGACCTTTGCTTGGCCACAGATTAAATCTTTGTTCGTTCACACCTCAAGCACTAGCACCCTACCCCCAAGTAAGATCTTCATGCAACTCCAAAAAGGTAGAAGGATGAAGAATGGAGAGAAGTAGAATGGTAGGTGTCGGTGAAGAAGGGAGGAATAAGATGTGTAGTAGGAATAGAGGAGGGTTGAATAGATTTATTAAAAAAGAAAAGGATAAACAATGAAATATAGAAAATAAAATCTTCAAATTTTGTTTAAATATATTTTCCAAAACTAAAATGATATGAAAAGATCTTATAGTTAAAACAAATGCACGGTTATTGATCTCCATAAATCAATGAAATCAGAATTTCAAGGGGAAAAAAAAAGCAATGAAAGGTGTGCTAGTGCTACAACGCCCCTTGCACCTATGGGATGCCTTGAGCGCCTCTGGACTGCCTTTCCACTACATAGCAGGCGCGCGTAGGTTCTGAGGTTGCTATAGCGTTCTATAGCAACACTATTTTAAACGAGTGACACGAACTAATGTAACACTCTTCAATTTTGAAAAGAAGATACCAAAAATCTCTCGGAGACAGGAGTAATCCTTCAACATCCACAAGTCAGTGTTACAACCATATTTATAGGACAACTGATCCATTATTTTAGACCTGACCCTAATTAGTTTCAACTCTAGTCAAGAGGTTCACTCATTCCTTAACTAAAGTGGAGAAAATATTCAGAAAACATTTATGTTTATTCTTGGAAGAATAGAGGGGCGGCCAATGTTGTGGAAAACATATTATGATGCAATAATTTTGTTCAATTTGCCAAGAATTAGTTGAAGAATTGAAATCTTATATACAGGCCCATTGCCCATATGCTTACCCTCCTTTAAATACCACTCCATTTTGAGTGTATCAATGGTCTATGAACTGAAAAACATGGTTAAGCTAATTAGAACCACAATGTCTTGTTCAGCTTTCAATAATGCCTAACTAAATGAACAGACAATGAATGCCTAAGTCAGACGAAATATAGCCCCCCTCCAGGAGACCCTACAACTTCCCAATCGGCAATCCATGGCTAAGCTATTCAATCAAATTGCTATCACAGTATCACTATTAAATTTTCACAAGGAAGTTCTAAAATGCATTTCATTTATAGCACTACCAAACACAATCAATTTTCATTAATGTTATCGTTTCACAAGCGTAGCAAATAAAAAATGATTCAGAAGTAATGGTACATACTTGAAGTGTTCTCAAGCTCCTTAGTGATCTCTTGGGTACGTAACTCAGCAGCCTTTTGGCCTGCCTCAGCTTGCCGCTTCTCTGTCCGAGCATGTGCAGCAGCTGTGATAGCAGCATCAAGCTCTCGCTCCAGAGTTTCAACCCTTTGCTCAAGAACCTGAAAAGAAATTCTTCAAAAATGCATCCAACGTACACTATCATAAAGATCTCTTATAATTAGTTCCCCAAAAGAAACTGAAACAGACGCACATCAGCTTTAGTCAAAATAAATAGTATAGTCTAACAAAATCAAAACTACAGTTTCATCACATCATTTGGCTCTCCTCTCAATCTCCACATATTGATTAATGATTCAGATGCAAATCGTCCCACAAACTTCCTAATCTGATAAAATTCCAACCTTCTACGACACAAATCACAACTAGGTGTGATTACTGCACTCCCTAAACCTAGAAATTTCACAATTAAGGGTCACCAAATTGGGAACAGGTCCAATACAAATCCAAATCAGGTTCGGCAAAGCAATAGATGAGGGAAGAAAGAGATGAAGTGAACCTTGATTGTGCGGGCTTGTTCGGTGGCGAGAGAGGCTCTGGAAAAGGTATCGTCATCGACGAAAACAGCCTTTTTGAGAAGAAGCTTCTGCAGGGACTCCAAATTCGAAGACATCTCCGACAAATTGGCGATTGCTGCGCTCCATCGCTCGTTTCCTTTCCCTGATTTCTCTCTCTCTTCCATCGTTCCTCTCGGGCAATGCCTCTTTTCCGATCGATCGATCAACCATTACATTAGGTGACTTACTGACTTTTCACTTAAACCACCAGGAAAAAAAATAAAGGAAATTACACAAAACAGCCCACATTTTTTTAGAGTAAATTACACATAACCATCCGTAAATTATGATACTTTTCACATAGCCACCCATAAAAACTTAAATTATAGTAAACCACCTATAAATTAGTTATTTTTTCATAAGACTACCCACCCATTAAACCTCTACTCCCTCCGTTCAGCAATAGATGTCGTTTTAGGTTTTGACACAATTTTTAAGGAATTAACCACCAGGAACAAGTACTGCCTTTCGGTTAGCCCATGAAATTGGAAATTGTGATTACTAAAAAAAAAAAAAAGGAAATTGTCCTATCCACAAATGTAATGATTAGCTGAAATGTGAGAAGTCATTGCAATAAATGCATCTCTAATTTATTTTACGCTCCAATTTTGGCTCTAGAGTCATTTTGGCTCCAAAATAAAAATTTTAGACAGTTGTTCATGGCTTAAAATTTAAAGCAACATTCTTTTAAAGCAGCTCAGCTAATTTACCATTATTTTAAAGCAGCATTCTTGTTTTATTTTAGAGTTTATCCCTATCTTATTCAACATTTGAAAGAGATGAGACGGTTATGAGCTATTGCAAGTCTCGACTCTTCACATTGCAAATCTAATTTAGATATATATTGGTTGGAGTATTGAGGGTGGGTTTGCATTCCATTCCATTTTAATTATAATCAATTATTTACTTCGGTTTATGTGAGCAGTTGGTTGTATAACTAAAAATTTCATAACAATTGAGGTAAAATAGTAATTTAACCAAATAATCACATACATCGGGATAAAACTATTACATTATATAATTAATAAATTATGGAATCCAAACACACCCTTAATTTATCTTAAATTTTTTGTTTACCAAAGATGACCTTGCCTATTTTACATTATAAATATAATACAATTGGAATCCAAACACGTACTTATATACATGCAACATCTTTCATTTACAAAGTACAAACAAATAAGCTTGAATTAGGGGTATTTTAATCATTTTAAACAAAACAAACAGAGGTTTAATGTGTGGGTGGTCATATGAAAACAAATCAAATTTATGGGTGGTTTACTGTAATTTAAATTTTTATGGGTGGTTATGTGAAAAGTACCATAATTTACGGGTGGTTATGTGTAATTTATCCTTTTTTTTATTAGGTAAGAATTCGACAAGCATTTCCCTTAGACGATTGCATCATTGCGGATGAGATTAATCAAATCTTTGTTGATTTCAATCGAAACAAACCCCGGTAACAGAGCGGCTAAGGTGTGCAACTTTATCGGTCACTTTTGTTGCCTTCACGAGGTACGAAAAATAATTTTATTTTCTCAAAAGATTTGGTTATCAATCTAATGTCTCCTGAGTGGTTTTTAAGGTGCCCTTAGGACTTCCCACATCCCACATAGAAAGTTCAAGGTTATCCTAAATAATTTTTAAGGAGACTCTTCCACTATTACATTGATTGAGAGGTAGAGGAGGAGATGGGTCACCCACACGCGCACTCGCCGAAGATATTACGGATAGACTTATTAGTGTTTATCCGCGAATATCTGATTTTTCACTGAAATTATCCTTTTCGAAAACTTGTCTTTTTCGGTTTTGGATAGGCTTCGATCTTCTGAAGATAGGCTAGAATCTTTCTTTGCTTGCTGCTTAAGGATGATTTATACGCCTATATAAGGAGATCGAGGCCTGGGGTTTCAATGAATGCATTCTTGACTGAACTCCGTGATTTAGATGAAATCAATGGAGCTCTAGTTTATGTTCACATGATAGAGGATGAACCTAAAACATATAAAGAAGTTATGAGTTCTGTTGACATTAGTTTTTGGAAAGATGATATAAACAGTGAAATTGAAGCTATCACAAGTAATCACACTTGGGAACGAGTAGGTTTGCCTAGAGGTTATAAGGTCATTAGTTGTAAATGGATCTTTAAGAGAAAACTTAGAACAACTGGTTCTATAGAAAAATTTAAGGCAAGACTAGTAATCAAAGGATTCACACAAAAACATGGAGTTAATTATTTTGACACTTATTTCCAGCAACTAAGACTGCGACCATTAGAATTTTATTTGCTTTAACATCTAATTATAAGCTCTTGGTACATCAAATGGATGTAAAGACTGCTTTTTTGAATGATGATCTAGATGAGGAAATATACATGGAACAACCTTCGGTTTTTGTGGTTCCGGGTAAGGAGAATATGGCTTGTAAGTTAAAGAAATCTCTCTATGGCCTAAAGCAAGCACCTAAACAATGGTATGGGAAATTCCATAACACTGTGTTGAGTTTTGGATTTGTGGTTAGTGGATCTGATGCATGTGTTTATACCAAGATGTGCAATTTTGGTTGTGTCATTATGTGCCTATATGTTGATGATATGTTGTTATTTGGCACTAACATCCATGTGATAAATGAAACCAAAAAGTTTCTTTCCTCTTACTTTGAAATGAAAGACTTAGGTAAAGCAGATGTGATTCTAGCGGTTAAAGTAACTAGAACTAAAAATGGCTTTACTTTGTCTCAATCCCATTATGTAGAGAAGGTATTCAAAAAGTTTAACAACTATGATGAGACGCTAGTTAGGACCCCATATGATGCTACCATAGAGTTAGTAAAGAACTCAGGTATAGGTGTTTTCCAAGAGGAATACACTAAAGTTATTGGGCGTCTAATGTTTTTTATGAACTATACTCGGCCTGATATAACTTATGTAGTAAGTAAACTCAATAGATATACACATAATCCTAGCAAAGAACATTGGAATGCACTTAAAAGGTTAATGAGATACCTTAGAGGCACTCTTGATTGAGGATTACATTTTGAGGGTTTTCCATGTGTTCTAGAAGGATAGTGTGATGCAAACCGGGTAAGTGGGACTGATGAAATTTTCTCCACTAGTGGATATGTTTTTACATTGTGTGGTGCAGCTGTCTCATTGAATTATGCAAAGCAGAGTTGCATAGCCCGATCGACGATGGAGTCGGAGTTCATAGCTCTAGACCTAGCAGGGCAAGAGGCTGAGTGGCCGAGAAGCCTACTGGCAGATATACCAATGTAGGGGCATCCAGCTCCTATGATTTCTCTACACTGTGACTCACAGGCTGCCATTGGAGTAGCAAACAACGGAGAGTATAATGGAAAGAAGAGGCATATACACATCCGACATGAGACTGTGATGATTAGTGTATGCGCGGTTAGAGAGAAACATCGGATCCATTGACCAAAGGACTTTGCAGAAGGCTAGTCCTGGACACGTCGAGGGGAATAGGGCTAAAGCCCATGAGATGAGGAATATGTGGTGGAAACCATTAATTTGATCGAACGCAATGCAAGCTATGGAAAGACTCATATGAGATACACATCTTCCATTCCTATGACAAGTGTATAGTGAGGTTGAGCTAACTGTAACACCCTCGTCCCACATCGAATATCATAGGGATATTGGAAGTGATTTATAAGTGATTCAAGCCCTACCCATGTCTTCCTTTTCAGGCTCCAAGTGAGGACAATGGACCTGAGATGACTATGTGGCATGGGTTGGTGCCTCTTAAGACCCCGGGTCTTACAGATGGTATCAGAGCCGACTCCGGGCTCGGAGGTGCACCGACAGTATGCTCGGGTACGCTTCTCCCGGAGGGCAGTCCCTTGGGCCTGACTGTAAGACCCGAGGTCTTAAGAGGCGCCAACCCATGCCACCTAGCCCTCTCAGGTCCATTGTCCTCACTTGGAGCCTGAAAATGAAGAGCTCTTGTGACATGAGTAGGACTTGAATCACTTATAAATCACTCCCAACATCCTTATAATATCCGATGTGGGACGGGGGTGTTACAATCTCCCCCACTTAAAGCACTGACGATCCCGTCAGGCCCAAGGGACTACCCTCCGGGAGAAGCGTACCCGAGCATACTGTCAGCGCACCTCCGAGCCCGGAGTCGGCTCTGATACCATTTGTAAGACCCGGGGTCTTAAGAGGCGCCAGCCCATGCCACCTAGCTCTCTCAGGTCCGTTGTCCTCACTTGGAGCCTGAAAAGGAAGAGCTCTTATGACATGGGTAGGGCTTGAATCACTTATAAATCACTCCCAACATCCTTATAATATCCGATGTGGGACGGGAGTGTTACACTTACGGGGTCGTCAGTGCTTTAAGTGGGGGAGATTGTAACAACCCCGTCCCACATCGGATATTATAAGGATGTTGGGAGTGATTTATAAGTGATTCAAGTCCTACCCATGTCACAAAAGCTCTTCCTTTTCAGGCTCAAGTGAAGACAACGGACCTGAGAGGACTAGGTGGCATGGGCTGGCGCCTCTTAAGACCCCGGGTCTTACACTAACGCTCTTAATGATTATATAGCCCATGCATTCGGTGGTCCTTTGAGACAGACTTGATAGATCACCGAACGACAAAAGAAAGGTTGAGCCTTAGAGCTCTTAATGACTTCATAACCCATTATGGGGGCATCCTGTATTGAGACAGATATGTTAAAGGCACCTACATGAGTGTGTAGGATTGGCAGCCCTCTGAGGTGAGACATAGGGCAGTCTTCACTAGAACACTCATGAGCACCCAAGGTGTGCCGAAACTTGGATGTCTTATGTGATAAGACTTAACAGAACGTTATAAGACCCCGTGGAAGGTGTGTATTGCTGGTTTACCCCTAAGTGGAGGAATTCAAGGCCTCTGGCCATTCGCTCTATCAAAGGGATTGCCAATTTCACTATGTGCTGATTCAAGTCGCAAGACATTGGCATTTAAGTACTAACCTCGACATGCTCAGAACTTGTTTTCAAAACCTTAGTTTTTAAACCCTTCTCCTGACATTTGTGGGGGATTATTAGAGTTAATGTTTGGAGAAGGTGATTTTTAAGGTGCCCTTTGAACTTCTCACATCCCACATAAAAATTTCAAGGGTATCCTAAATGATTTTTAAGGAGACTCTTCCACTACCTACATTGAGATGCAGAGGAAGAGATAGGGCACCCACACGCGCGCCCGCCGCCTCCATCCGGCTCGTGCTCGTGCTCCGATGTTGGAGTTAAATTTTTGCGGAAAATCTTAACTTGAGGCCAAAGATATTACAGATAGACTTGTTAGTGTTTATCTGCGAATATCTGATTTTTCACTGAAATTATCCTTTTCGAAAACTTATCTTTTTTGGTTTTGGATAGGCTTCGACCGTCTGAAGATAGGCTAGAATCTTCCTTTGCTTACGGCTTAAGGATGATTTATGCGCCTATATAAGGAGATCGATGCATAGGGTTTCAAACACACAGGAATCAATCACCTCTTCTCCCTCTCCTATTTTCTCCTACCCTTTTTCCGTTCTGAGTGTCTGTTCCACTTTCATCTTCTCTTCCTCGAGTGCACCTGTGAGAGAAGCCAGTGAAATCCTTGGGGGATGTTGCCTAGCATACGATCTGCACCTCTGTCGGGGGCAAATACGTTTCTCATTCAGTGGCTCCCATATCACGCTTCACCACAGCCCTATCCCCTTTATAGAAACAAAGTTCGGCCTACATCCACTAACGCCCTACCATGAGTTGTTGCTTTTCGCATGTTCCAGCAGGGTCATTGTCCAACATTCATGAGCCTTTTTAAGGCCCTCCCGCAGGGTAATGGTTTATGCCATTATAGGGTTTTGCCTAAAAATGTTTCTGTATCCTATATTGGTTTTTCGTTCCAGTCTCGGATTGCATATTCAATATGACTATCTTCACCGGGTGTTGATGTGCCGTCAAAATTTATTTTCATGAATTCGAGTCAGGTCTTTGTTGTTTCAGGAGGATGGTCAAGTATGAAAATAAATATAAAATATGAATATCAAACTGACTCCCTGTCTCAGCAAATAAATACAAGACTTCCTCCCGTTGTAGTAGAAGGCAGTCAGGATCGATCCACGAGGAAGCGTGTCAGCGCCCGCCTTTTCAGTTCTAAAACTCAGCAGAAAATCAACCAGACAAACAGAAATAACAGAGAAAAGCAAAAAAGAAAGCAAAGCAGAAAACTTGGGTCGATATCGACAACTATGACTCGATATCGAGTAAGAAAATCGACCACAAAAACTCAAAATCGACTGACAGAAAGCAAAACTCAGCTAAATAACTCGACTTTGACAAACTCAACTCGACATCGACCAAAATTCCTCGATGTCGACCAAATCTGCTCGATTTTGACTAATAACAGAAACTAAAACTCGAAGCATTTCGCAACACAGAACACGATTTTGATGAAATAAAATCAATAAACTAAAGACTTCTAAGATCAGGGTTTCAACACCACAACGATAGCCATGTAAAATAACATATAAAGGCATAAAAGATCATGCTTTTCATCAAATAACTTTCGCTATTAACAAATAGGAAGATAGAGGCTTTCGCATAAACCCTAATTGTTACTAACCCTTTTTCACATAATTAATCCAAGTTGTATTAGTATCACTTTCGCTTCAATAACACAAACAAGGATCACCTTCAAATTTTGCAAAAGAATCATGTTCATAGGTATAGAAGACGAATTGCATCAAAAGATTGAACCTTTACCGCATCACTTCACATGGCTACCGTAGGGCTCACCCCGACCCTAGAAGTTGGGTGACTACTCAACTCGCTCTTCATCATCAAGAAAGACATTAAGTAACAAAAGGAACTAACTTTCATTAATGAAATAAAAGAAAGCTTACAACCGAACAAGCCAAATCCGCTCTCGCCTTTCCACCTTGCTCTCACCACAAGCTCTCTTCTTCTACTTTCTCTATGTAACTAATTGTAACTGAAATTGAATGACTAGAAATCAGTCCCTAAGGCTTGATTTATAGGCTTCATTCCAAGCTAATCTAGGAAAGAAACTCTATTTATATCTATATCTATCTATCTAAATTATTAAGACAAAAACATGGAAATAAAGAAATAAATCTCTAAAGGAAATATATCTAAAATAGGTAAATATCTCTTCCAACTTGATAGATCTTGATAGAATCTGCTCTTGTGGATATCACCATTGGATTTTGGATAGAAACTTAACAAGAACTCGGACTAGCTCGATTTCGGCCACTGCATGTCACTCGATATCGAGTTGAGGTACTCGATATCGACCTGTGTTTCTAGCTTCTTCTTCAGCAACTCGATCTTGGCCTCCAACTTGAAAATCGACTTATGTTTACTCGATATCGAGTTGCCTTCCTCGATATCGACCAACTTCCTTCTTGCTCAACTTGCTTGTCGATTCCTAGGATCCTGACTCGGTATTGGGCAACTCGATATCGATATGCTGTAGTCGATATCGACCAACTGTGTCTTCTTCACTCGATTCTGGTCAATTCTGGTGGAAATCGACTTCTTGACTCGATATCGACTTAAGGTACTCGATATCGACCAGATGGTGTCGACTCGGTTTTCTCGTTTCCAGCTCGATTTGTCCTGGTTCCGCTATTCCTTGACCTCGGACTTCTGTAGTTGACTTTGAGCTTTTCCTCCTTTCTCTGAACTGCTGTGAATTGCCTTGATTTCTGCGAAATTAAACAGAAACTAGTGTAGATTCCATAATTTGGCAAATAAACATAAACTACATAGAATCTGTACTATTCTAGCCCAAGTGTATAAAATGCATGCAGAAAACGATATAAAAGTAAGTACAAAACATGGCAAAATAGGCTCACAACAAACACCCCATACTTAAGCTTGCTTGTCCTAAAGCAATACTTTTAAGAGTAAATGGTAGTGGATATACCACTTTCTATTGCCCATTGCAAAAATAACCCCCACCCGGCCCAAATGACAAGAATGTCAAAAAAACCCAAGTATTTGCAAAAATAACCGGTTGTGGATACCTGTTGCAACAGGTTACAATTCAATTGAAAATTGGAAAGAGAAAAGGGAAAAAAGAAGACATCACATCAATGTCTTCAGTCACATTCACAAGTTCTCAACCCCGTAGGAATTCAAAAGGTTGGAGGGGAAAACCGCCATTGACAAAGCTTGGAGGGAGAACCTTGCGACGCCGAAACCGAGAGAGAGAGAGAGAGAGAGAGAGAGAGAGAGAGAGAGAGAGAGGCTGCAACGACGCCAGAACCGAGAGCGAGATGTAAATGTCGTTTTTTTACGGTGTCACGGTTTCTGAGCAATGTAAAATATAGTCAGGGATTACAAGCTACCGGCTTGGTAATTACTGAGAGTGGCTAGGGAAAATATTATACTGGCTAGATAGAACAAAACCCCATACATCTGTGATACCGAACGTCAAGTTATGCACAAAAGAAACGACCAAAACCCCAAAGTTCCCCTATTTGACATGCATACTACCAAAATACTACTTGCGTGAACATACCCAACAGACAATCCTTATGTCCTCCGACGCTTCCGGCGAACGAACCACCCACATATATATTATCCTCCTCATCACTACTCAGACATACGATCTGTTTCCCCTGGTCCACGTCCAGCAGTTTACCTCTCGTCTTCGGAGTGACTGTTGTTAGTTCTGCCCTAGCTGTCTGGATGACCTTGCCAGCAGTGTGATTTTCCTTGCCAGATAAAGTATTTTCCTTGCCATCAATGGTGTTATCCGAATTCAGAAGAAGATGCGAGTTGGACCCATCGACTGTCATATCAACCAAACCACCATCTTCCACCACGAGTGTTCTGTTGTCTCCGCCTAGTGATTTGTTGCGTTGTTCCATGTTCCCAACCATGGAGCGACTTCCATGTTGCATTGGCTTCCACCTTCGTTCACCGATGCGTACAAAGGAAGGGGCCATGTGCCATCGCCACCCCTTGAGTTGCAGTACTTGAAAGCATCCCAATCACTTTCATCATCCACTTGAATCGGATAACATCCCTCCGTCTTCGTATCGAGTAGATATTTCAACTCCAACTCATAGCACCTCGGGTCAACCGCGAGCTTCTACATTATCTTACTCTTGACGGACCCAAACGACATGGTCTCCTCTATGAGCATTATTTTGTGGGCCTTTTGACCTTGATACACCCATCCTCCTCCGAGATGCTCCCATCGACCATTGCAAACGAGAGTAAGTAATACCACCCCTTTCTCCCCTGCAAAATTATGAGGTTAAGATGGTCCTCTCAGTACCGGTTAGAGGTAAGGGAAGGATGGGAAAAATCCATTACTGTGAATACAAAACATAAACCGTACATACCCATATTCGTTGAGGTCGGGATTTTGCAGATAGCACGTGTATCCCTGTGTATGGCTACATATATTCGGTTGATAACTAGGACTTCCCTTTGCCTGTCTAGTAACTGAATTTCTGGGTTTTATCCTTCCAACTAGACGTTAATGGCAGCCATGGGGAAGAATCAAATGTTTTGCACTTTTTGTGTCTACCTGGCGAGCTCCCCCATCTCCTTTTATACTCCCTGTGAAAACCGAAAAACCCCCCCTGTGTTTTCCCTCCATTTTGCCTTGGCGGGAAGTGTTTTTGTGAAAAGGTAACACTCTCTCTCCTAGCATTTAATGCTTGTCATTCCAACCTTCCACACCCTCTCTCCTCCCTCTCTCACAGACTCACTGTAACTCTGCAACCCTTCCTTTTTTTTTTTTTTGCCAAAATGATTACCCTCCCTCACTCTCTCCATTCGACACGTGTCTTTTTATTTCCCACCTTTTTCATTGTGTAAGCGGCTACCTTTTGTAACCCGTGCCCATGAATTTGCAAGAATGACATAATGTCATTCATTTGCCAAATTTTTGGGGCCGGGTCATTTTTGCAAAGTGGGCAAACTTTTGGTATATCCATGCAAAACATCCTACTTTTAATTGTCATTCAGGGGAAGAAATCAAAGCTCTCAACATCTTAGATTCATTCTCATATGTCCCTGCAATCAATTACCATCCTTGAAAAGGTACTAGTGTCACAAATCCATGCATGTGCAATTAAAAAGCAACATCTACTCACAAAAGGAGGGTTATGCAAAAAGATTCATTCGTGACAAAACAATAATAATCAAGAGGACTTTAATTTAAGCTCAATAAGGAGTAGATTGGTAAAAGGCTAAAGGTGGGAAATTTTTTGGTAATGTGGTGCTAATGATCTGGGGAAATGGAGTACTTTCCAAACTTTCATATCACATTCCTTCTTCTTTTGATTTCTCACCTTTCTCTCATCGCTCAATGCCTTTTTTTCAATATCATGCTTTTACCTCTCTAACCTCAGCACTGCCTTCTCGCGAGTCACAAACATGGGTGTCATGAATGGCCCCGAATACTTAGTTCTTTGGACTCCTCACCTTGTGTGTCCCATCTCGCCAAACTATTATCTCAGCGAGCAGGGTCAATCTACCTTTATCTCCTGAGGTGATTGGATTTTCTTTCACTGATTAAATTTTCCATATCTTTTAAACATTCCTACCAAACTCCAATAATAATAGTAACAACACAACAACCATATAATAATCTCCATAATGTGACATCATTCTCAACATAATCACCGGATGGAAATAAGGTAAAGAATGAGCAATATTTAGATCATGTGGAGCAAAATATGAAATAAGGCTCAATATGGCTTTTGTGATGCATAATCATAGGTAAAGGCTAGGATATAGCAATATGAGCATATATGGAAATATAAAGTCCTCCATCCTCTTATCATGCAATATGTCAAAAGCAACATCAAATTTTACCTCCTTTCACGGTTTTCAAAAAATAATGCACTTCATTGTGACTTCCCTTTACTAGGCAATTTCATGCTATATCTCTAATGAATCCAACTTTGCATCGTCGAGTTCAATTTAAGCTTCCATGACACTTATAAAAAAAAATTATGGGGGTGATTTTTCGAACTTTGGAAAACATGCATATAAGCACATAAATAAAATATGAAATCCAAAGTAGCCATATGTAAGCAATTCAAGAAATAAACTCTAAATATGCACACATAAATCAAATATGCACAAAGTAAGCCCTTCCCCCACCCCTTACTTAAACATTACAGTGTCCTCACTGTATAAAAAATAAGGGTAAAGAAAGAAACTCACTAGACAGACGTGCAGGATGTCAAAAATTGAGTGTAAATCCTGCTGGCCCTGGTCGATATCGGCTGCTTCTATCATCCATGGACCTGAAAAATGTAGAAGAGATATTACCACAATGGAAAATAATGTCCAAAAACAAAAAACAAAAGCAACAATGTCCAAAAATCCTAAAAACTAAATGTCTATTTACAAGCTCTAAACTTTATAGTCGCTAGGCCGACTTTTCTCCATTTAGCTCAAGGTGGCATTTGCAGGGCCCATGTAGCTTGGGCTTCAAACATGACTCCATTCTTGTCCATCAGCTGTAGTCCTCCTGAATGGATCTTGTTCACAGTGAAAGGGCCCATCTTCTTCTTTTTGAACTTGTTAGGGAACCAATGATCCTTTGATTTGGAAACATAGAGCTTGTCTCAAACTTCATATTCTTTGGGCTCATAATTGGAAATCCTACATAAGCGCACATACCAGGGCAAACCTCTCCCATGTATAGATTAATCATTAATTGAAATAGGAGCAGAAAGATCCATACCTGGGCTTACCTTTGCAGAATCGGATATCGGAAGCTCCTGAGGTTCTGGTCGATGTCGAGTAGGGTCACTCGATATTGAGCTCTGCTGCTCGGATGGAGACTCAGTCGATTCAGAGGAAGATTTGTCGATGTGGTTAGGTCGATATCGACCAGGGTCGGTCGATATCGAGTCACCTGGCTCGATTTTGGCTGGCTTTGCTTCAACAGGTGAAGTCGACTCGGCATGGCTTGGTCGATATCGACCAAGATTGGTCGATATCGAGTGGTGCTGCTCGATATTCCTCTGCTCGATTTCTGGTGGGGCTGTCTCGGCATGGGGAGGTCGATATCGAGCTGTGGTGGTCGATATCGAGTGCTTTTGTGGCTATGTCGACTTCTCTTGGTCGATTTTGACCCCATACTTAAGACCTGGCAAAGCATCTGAAAAATAGTTAGTCCAAATCAACGTACCTTGGTTTATGTCGAGCGGATTCTCTGCTTCTTCGTTCAGGATGGCCATGATCTCCTCCACCTGGGCCTCCATATCCCTATTTTCTAGCTCATCGGGAGTCATATTTCTTACCTTAGGCTCCCCGCAAGTGATGTAACCAGCCGATATGGACTTTACCTCTTCCATTGGACCTGTATGCCTTTCAGTTTTATTAAAGGAATACTCAATTACCTCATCCCTGATGTTGAAAGTGAGCACCCCCTTCCTTACGCTTATGTTGGCATCCACCGTCGCCAAGAAGGGCCTTCCTAGAATAATTGGACAAGCAGGGTCCTCCGCCATATCAATAACTAAGAAATCAGCAAGGACAAAAAACTTACCTACTTGTACTAGCACATTATCTACCATGCCCGTTGGGATGACCACCGTGTTGTTTGCCATATAAAGCTTAGCATCCATAGGCTCTAAAGCACCTATCTTAATCTTGGACCAGATTGATAAAGGCATTATACTCACACTGGCTCCCAGATCACATAATGCATTAAATCTATATTGACCAAATTCAATGGTTATAGCAAACTTACATGGATCTGGCCTTTTCTCAAGAACGTCCATCTGGCTGCACTCCTCTGCGATCTCATCCATTGACCGCTTTTTGCTCAGAATCTCCTTAAGGAAATTGACGTAGGACGGCATCTCATTAAGAGCTTCTGTGAATGGTATTGTGACATTGAGCCTTTGAAGCATCTTGATGAAGCGCTGAAACTTCTTCTCTGCTAGATCCTTTAGAGATTTCTTCGGGAAAGACAGCTTCTTTTTCGTCGGAGGTGCTGAAGACTGGTCGATGTCGAGTACAGGTTGGTCGACATCGAGTTGGTGCTGGTCGATATCGACTACAGTAGTCGACTTCGGGTTGGGCACAGAGTTCTGGTCGACATCGAGTTCCTGCTGGTCGATGTCGAGTTGCTGCTGGTCGATATCCAGTGGATTGCTCGATGTCGATGAGTCTCCTGCAGCTTCTCCTTCTGTGTTGGGCTCAGACGTTTTCATCTGTCGCCCACTCCTTAGGTTCATAGAAGATACATGTCCACTAGATTTACCTTTAGGGTTAGGTTCAGAGGTTCCAGGGAGGGTACCTGACTGTCTGGGGACGGATGCTGCCATTTGGCCAATCTGTGTGTCAATCGATTTCCTCCATATATCAATTTCCCCAAGCCTAGAGTTGACACCATACAGTTGCGTGTGGATGGAATTGATGGACTGTTTGGTGTCGGAATGATTCCTCCGCATCTCTTCAAGGATGGTCTGCAGGTCATCCTTCTTACCTTCTCTGTCAGGGTGACCAGGGGCTCTGTAGGGAGGGGGATTCTGATGCTGGGGCTGGCAATAGTAGCTCCAGTTCTGGTTCTGATGTGGCCCTAAGTAGTGCCCCCCAGCATACCTTACCTCTTCGTGGGTTTCTGCTTATTGTACTTGATCGACGTGTGGGCAGGCAGTAGTGTTGTGCCTCACAGACACACATTCCAAACAAGGCTGATTTTTGGAGAGGAATTTAACTTGTTTGGTAAGACGACATACCTGGTCATTCTGAAATAGCTCCCTTACATCTGGATCAACTTCCTTTGATGGCACATGACGGAGGTAAAACCTATCGTTGATTCCGCCAAAGAAAACTCAAACCTAAAGCAAGTATAGCAATAAGCAAGAGGTCGATCCACAGGGAAATTTGTAACTCAAGTATGCTTCAAGTGTCAATCAAAGTAACCAGTTTGGGGGGTTTTTGTGTGTGAAAGATTCGCCTTTTATCAAAGCGAAGTGAATAAAGCAAAGTAAAGGAATTGGTTTTAGACAATTTGGAGAAGTAATTCTACCTACAATTTTCCACTTTATTGGATTGAAGCGATCCTTGTAACTTCTTCTCGTCCTATTAAGTTTTCTATGAATGCCCTTGTCCCGACCTAATATAGTTACTAGTCCAATCAGTCCTAGAAACCCTTATCAATCGAACAGTCCCTAAAGGAGGATTTAACCCAATTGATAGCTTTAAGTTCAGAGATTAGCCATGGTATTTGCAGTCCCTAAAGAAGGATTTAACAACACATTCAACTTCCTACTTATTCAATTAGTTCAATCAGCCCTAAAGGAACAAGTTTGCCACTTAGGTTAAGGTTCACAATCAGGAATCTACAAAACCTTAGCAATTGAATTGATTCTAACTAGTTGCGCGGGCTAGATAGAATAAAACAATGGACAATCAAGCACAAGGAAGTCGAAACATTCAAATATAGGAAATAAGAACGAGAATTAGAAACTCACAATCAATCCAAATAAAGCTTCAAATTGCAGGCAGAATAGATGAGTTTAATTCCTCATGGAAGACATTGCTCAAATTCTCTAAAGTGTCTAATGAATAGAATAGAATAGAAGTTCCCTCAAAAATAACTAAAAAGTGGCCTTTTGTATCATCCAAAGTCGGCCATCAATAAAAACAATAAAAAGCATCTAGGGTTTTTTAATTAAAACGACGCGCTCAACGCTGTCGGCAGATGCGGCGGCCGCCGCATGTATGCTGCGGCCGCAGCATTAGTATTATTTTTCCTCGACACTGGCGGCGGCCGCCGCACCTCATGCTGCGGCCGCCGCATTACTGTTTGCGGTTTTTCTTGTCTTCTTTCCGAGACTAGCTTCTTGAGGTGATTTGCTCCTTTTATTCCTTGCTTCTCTCCAATGTCTTTTATACTCCTCTTCAAGGTATTGCATCTCCCACATGTGTTCCGATTTGATCTGCAAGATAACCACAAATTTGCGCAGAATCCGAACTCTTCTAGAATAATCATAAGATGCAATTTAGTAACAAAGAACGAAAGAAATGCAACCTATCTAAGCTAAAAATGCCTATAATGCCTATCTAATATATGCATTATCAGCACATTGACGGAGGGAAAAGTCGTTGATTCACCTTGCCAAAAATAATTCCCAAACAAACAAACTAGTATAGTATGCAAGTAAGGGGTCGAACCCTAGAGAATCAAGTATTTCTAAATATTGTGTATTTATCAATATAAAAAGAAAAGATTTTTGTGAAGGAAAATAAAAGAAAATAATATTGACAAAAGCAAATAAAGGATAGAAGGAAAGCGTTTCCACCTACAAGCTCTCGACTTTGGTTGGTTTTATTGGTCATCGAATCCTTTTCAAGTTATTATCTTTTCCTACGAATTCCTCTCGTCTTGGTTTAAGTAGATTAAAAGTCATACGAGTCCAATTAATCCCTTACACCTCAATGCAACCCTAACACGGTCAAGATTTAACAAAGAGATAGCACAATGTCCCAAGAACTTGAGCATATAAATAACACCAATTAAACACGGTAAATCGATGTTTAAGATATATGTCAACTCCCTACATAATCATGCTTCAAACACGGAATCTACAATCTTATGCGTGCTACTACGAAAATAACACAAATACGAAAGTATTAAATCCTAGCATGAAATCAATATTATCAAGGTAGCTAATCAAGATAACATCAATAACATAGTCAATATCACACAAAGAAGTTGAAAGAATTAAAGAGGAAAAATAACTTATATTAGAAAACTCACAAACCACCAACCAAGTCTCGAAAGTGTAGGCGGAAACTAGAAAATTAGCCAAACATGGCTTACCTAAGCTTCCTTCTCTTCAATGGTGATTTCTCTACTTTTTAATTTTTTCATAAACTAACCCTAAACATCCTATTTATAAGCCTAAAGTCTTGCATAAATAAGGTAAAAGATAGATAAACTAGATAAAAACTTCCTAAACAAACTAGATAAAAGATAGAACTTTCCTAATTTAATTCAGCGTCATATTCCGCTGGCAGGGAATGGCCTTGATTGAGCTCCTGTTGGATTTTCGCTACCACCTCGCTAGCACACTCGCTGTCAGCGAATGTCCATGCCTTAGAATATTTTCAAGCTTCTTCGGACCCTTCCTTTCGCTTCCGCGAGTCCGCCCAGCCGCTGCAGCGAGAGCTCCCTTCCGCTGGTGCGAGTCCGGACCTCCGTTGGAGCGAGTGATCTTCGGAGCTTCGTCTTGGTGCACCCCGCTAGCAGCGAGACCTTCCGCGGCAGCGAGTGACTCGCTGCAGCGAGTCAAGTCACTGATAGCGGATGCTGTCTCGACTCGCTGGCTCCCGGGCTGACTCGACTCGCTGGCAGCGAACTCCATTCGCTGGCAGCGAGACGTGCTGGCTTCTGGACATGCTGCCGCTGACTCCACTCGCTGGCAGCAAGACGTGCTGGCTCCTGGGCATACTCTTCGTTGAATCCATTCGCTGGCAGCGAGATTTCATTCGCTGGCAGCGACAGATGCCCAGAAGCTTGTTTTCTCTTCATTCTTCCATCGTTCTTTCTTGCCTCTTTTCTTTCTTTCCTTAGCTTGCTTTTTTTTGACTTCACTTGGACATGTTTTTCACCTTTCCTTTGCTTTCCACCATGTCGGATCTATGATTCTGCACAATTCAACCGAAATAGCATAGATTCCGAACGTTGCCACGAAAAGAGTTTAATCAAAATTGACACAAAACATGCATATTCTACAATGCAAATGCATCTAAACTACCCTATAATGCCCATTGGAAATGTGCATTATCACACATACAACGACATAGATGGGGCAGACCTCCCATACCTTTCGTCAGAAGCGGCCGCAGAAGTCTCATAGGTGTTGTCGTAGTTTGCCAACGTCTCAAATACCTCTCATGCACGACGTGGAGTGTATCCAAGATACTCATAGTTGGTGTAGTTGTTGATCCTATCTTTAGTAGGCGCATCCAGGCAGTTGAAGATGATTTCCTAGATGACGTAGGGCGGCTGGCCATGCGTAGGACATGATTTCAGAAGCCTCTTGTAGCGCTCCCAGACTTGTGCTAGTGGTGCTCTTGGCTTTTGTCTAAAGGCAGTGATTTGTTGTCTGAGAGCAGCTGTCTTTGCAGGAGGAAAGAACTTGTTGAGGAACAGGTCATGTAGTTCATTCCAAGTGCGAATTGATCGTGCAGGCAATCCTTCTAGCCACTGTTGTGCTATTCCTGCAAGGGACCAACGAAAAGCCTTTAGTTTTAGATATTCAAGATTGGCACCATCAGCTATAGCTTCGCATAAGTCTATAAAAGTGGTGACATATTCTAAAGGACATTCATTTATTCTTCCCCTAAATTGACTCATTCTAATTTCAGTAATAAAAGAAGGACGAATTTCAAAGTTAATAGCGGGAAGAATGATCGCTGATTCTAGAACTTCTAGAGTAGGATGCAAATATTCCTTTGCGTTGGTTGGGATGTGCCCAATCCGCTCCTCAAGTTCCCTTCGTGCATTGATCTCGCGATCTACCCTTGCCTCCCACCGTTGTTGATTATGTGCATATTCTGCCTCTCGTCGGGCGTGTTTAGCTTCTCTGGTGATGAATGCCTCAATCTGTCGGAGGAGTTGCTCAAGCTCCTGTGCAGGTGTGAGCTGGCCCACGTTCTCGTCGGATGGTGACCCGAGTCTCTTCCTAAGCCTTTGTTGAAGATGGAAAAAGCATTCGAGCTTGAGAATTGGGTCTATAGGCGTGCGATCAGTTCTTTGCATGCACCTGAGAAACAAAAACAGAAATAAACAAGTAAAAAGAAACTAAAAAGATAAAGCAAATATAAAGAAAATAAATAGAACTAAAAAGGGCGCGATTGATGGCTTCTCCGACAACGACGCCAATTTTGTTGTTGCAGGAGGATGGTCAATTATGAAAATAACTATAAAATATGAATATCAAACTGACTTCCTGTCTCAGCAAATAAATACAAGACTTCCTCCCAATGTAGTAGAAGGCAGTCAGGATCGATCCACGAGGAAGCGTGTCAGCGCCTGCCTTTTCAGTTCTAAAACTCAGCAGAAAATCAACCAGACAAACAGAAATAACAGAGAAAAGCAAAAAAGAAAGCAAAGCAGAAAACTTGGGTCGATATCGACTACTATGACTCGATATCGAGTAAGAAAATCGACCAAAGAAACTCGAAATTGACTGACAGAAAGCAAAACTCAGCTAAATAACTCGACTTCGACAAACTCAACTCGACATCGACCAAAATTCCTCGATGTCGACTAAATCTGCTCAATTTCGACTAACAACAGAAACTAAAACTCGAAGCTTTTCGCAACACAGAACACGATTTTGATGAAATAAAATCAATAAACTAAAGACTTCTAAAATCAGGGTTTCAACACCACAACGATAGCCATGTAAAATAACACATAAAGGCATAAAAGATCATGCTTTTCATCAAATAACTTTCGTTATTAACAAATAGGAAGATAGAGGCTTTCGCATAAACCCTAATTGTTACTAACCCTTTTTCACATAATTAATCCAAGTTGTATTAAGATCACTTTCGCTTCAATAACACAAACAAGGATCACCTTCAACTTTCGCAAAAGAATCATGCTCATAGGGATAGAAGACGAATTGCATCAAAAGATTGGACCTTTACCGCATCACTTCACATGGCTACCGTCGGGCTCACCCCGACCTTAGAAGTTGGGTGACTACTCGCTCTTCATCATCAAGAAAGACATTAAATAACAAAAGGAACTAACTTTCATTAATGAAATAAAAGAAAGCTTACAACCGAACAAGCCAAATCCGCTCTCGCCTTTTGATAGCATGCATTTAGGTAGGCATAATAGGTTGCATTTAGTTTAGTTAAGATGCATTTCATTGATGGATTAACCACGATTTGCATATTAGTTCTCTATGTTGTCGGAGTCGGAATCTACACGCTTTTATTGATTATTTCAGGTAATGGTAGATCCGAGGGGGAGACATGAGTTGATAACGCATTGGATGAGAATGTCTAGTTGATCGAAGAAGCTTATATGAAGATCTCAAGAGGTCCTGAGAAGAAGAAGCGAGCCTAAACGAAGAACAAGTCTGCAGAAGTTGTCGCCAGACATGCTGAACTTCTTTTGCACTTTCTGGAAGCCTCGGTTGTCCGATCGACTATTATGACCATGCGTTGGAAAGCTCTTTCAGAGAGCTACAACTTTCATGTTGATGTCGAGAGCGAATTCATGATAGATTTTCCGTGAAAAGCCCCTGGCTGCAGCCGCAGCAACCTTGCGGCGCCCGCGGCCAATCAATTTGCAAAGGGTTGGAGGAAACAGTGTGCGGCGGGCGCAGCACCTATGCTGCGCCCGCAGCATTGGTCGTCAGCGCTTACCCGCAACGTTTTAAATACTTAAAAACCCTAGATCTTCTTTATTTGTTTTATGGCCGACTTGGGTGTTATAAGGCCGACTTTTAGTGATTTTTCCAGCACTTAAATTCTATTCTATTCATCAGACACTTTAGAGATTTTGAGCGATGTCTTCCATGAGGAACTAAACTCATCTATTCTGCCTGCAATTTGAAGCTTTATTCGGATTTATTGTGAGTTTCTAATTCTCGTTCCTTGTTTTATATATTTGAATGCTTCAACTTCTTTGTGCTTGATTGTTTATTGTTTTGTTCTATCTTGTCTGGCCAACTTGTTAGATCAATTCAATCGCTAAGGTTTTGTAGATTCCTGGTCGTGAACCTTAACCTAAGTGGCAAACTTATTCCTTTAGGGCTGGTTGAACTAATTGAATGAGTAGGAAGTTGAATGTGTTGTTAAATCCTTTTTTAGGGACTGCAAATACCTTGGCTAATCTCTGAACTTAAAGCTATCAATTGGGTTAAATCCTTCTTTAGAGACTGTTCGATTGATAAGGGTTACTAGGACTGGTTGGACTAGTAACTATATTAGGTCGGGACAAGGGCATTCATAGGAAACGTAATAGGACGAGAAGAAGTTACAAGGATCGCTTCAATCCAATAAAGTGGAAAATTGTAGGTAGAATTGCTTCTCCTAAATTGTCTAAAACAAATTAATTTACTTTGCTTTCTTTACTCTGCTCTGATAAAAGGCGGAACTTTCACACACAAAAACCCCCCAATTTGGTTACTTTAATGGGCACTTAAATCACACTTGAATAATAATTTCCCTGTGGGATCGACCTCTTGCTTATTGCTATACTAGTTATAGGTTTGAGATTTACTTTGGCGGTATTCAACGACAGGTTTTCCCTCCGTCAAATTTGGCGCCGTTGCCGGGGACATTTATTAATTCTTGTGTGTTTTTGGTGTTGATTTTGGTGTGGACTGTCTTATAGGGTCCATACATGTGCTACTAATTCTTCTCTGTAGAAAGCATTGCAGAGATGGCGAACGACGCAAATCGTACTCTAAAGGAGCTTACTGCTCCTGATCTGGCACAACAACCCTTAGCAATCCAATTCCCTGCGCTGGGGGAAGGAGTCAACTTTGAGCTTAAGTCTGGGGTAATTCATCTTCTACCCAAGTTTCATGGGTTGAGTGGGGAGGACCCCCACAAGCATCTGTCCGAGTTCCATACTGTGGTAGTTGGGATGAAACCTGAGAACGTCACTGCAGAGCAAATAAAACTGAGAGCTTTTCCCTTCTCTTTGAAGGATGATGCGAATGAGTGGTTCTTCTATCTACCACCTGGATCTATTACCACTTGGGCTGAGATGAAGAGAGTCTTCCTAGAGATGTACTTCCCTGCAACAAAGCTAAATGCCTTGAAAAGGTCAATCAGTAGCATTGAGCAGTACGCGACGGAGTCTATTCATGAGTACTTTGAGCATTTCAAGAAACTCTGCGCTAGCTGCCCATGCCATGGGTACTCTCAGAAGGATCTGGTTCTCTTCTTGTTCAATGGGCTTACTGATAGAGAGCGTAAAACGGTGAATTCCTGTTGTGGGGGAAACATGCTGAATAAAACGCCTGCTGCAGCTTGGGAAGTGTTTAAGGAGCTCTCTGAGGGCTCTAGGCAGTTCAACAAGAGCACTCGTGCTAGAGGTGTACTTGCTATTGATGCCCCAGTGGCTGCATTACAGACTGATATGGCAGAGATGAAAGAGATGCTCAAGAAGCTGGTAGTTGACAGAGCATCTCAGCAGTTGAAAGCATGTGAATCCTACAGCGATCCATCCCACCCTATGGATATGTACTTAACTTTGCAAGATCCTAGTGTTGAGTTGAATGCAATTGGGAATTTTGCTCCACAAAGGCCTAGGCAAGGCAACTTTGGTAATCCTGGGTACTTCAACAATAATAACTACAATGGAGGCTATCAGCAGGGTAATGGTTATGGCAACTACCAAGAACCTTTCAATCAGCAAGGGGGGCAACAGGCAAGGCCTCGCCAACAATTTGAACCTCGACAGGGAGGCCAACCACAATCCAATGAGGCTATTAAGGATCCAATACATAAATTGTCACGGTTGGTCTTGAAGGTGGAGAAACAACAATCAGACCGGATCACAAATTTGGAGAATCAACTGAGTGAGCTCATTCAGGTCTTAAGTGCGAAGGAGGCAAACGATTCAGGGAAGCTTCCATCGCAAACGATTGAGAATCCTAGGGAGAATGTCAGTGCAATAATGCTTAGAAGTGGCAAGGAACTGATTGTCACACCTCAAAAGGATGATGAGGGAATCATGGACGAAGATCGGGAAGTAATGAACGAAGAAGACGGAGGCAATACAGTGCGGCGCCCGCAGCAACCTTGCGGCGCCCGCATCCAATCAAACATGCTGCGCCCGCAGCATAATGCGGCGCCCGCCGCCAGTGAGCTCACCGATCCGTCGGTGCCAGGTACGCATTTTTCGTCTTTCTCCCCTTCTTCTTCTTCTCCTCTTCCTCCTCCTTCCTCTCCTCCTTCTTCTTCCTTACCTATGGAGACTCCAAAGCCGGTTCCACCTTTTCCGGAAGCCCTAAAGGATACACGAAGGTATGAGAACGATAGGGAGATCTTTGAGACGTTCAGCAAATGCGAGGTAAATATTCCTTTACTCAAATTAATTAAGAGCATTCCTAGATATGCTAAATTTTTGAAGGAATTGTGCACCATCAAGAAGAAGCAAAGACTGAAAAAGAAGGAAAAGGTAAGTTTGAATGAAAATGTCTCTGCTATGTTGCAAAGGAAATTGCCTGAAAAATGTAGAGATCTAGGTATGTTTACAATTCCATGTGCAATTGGGAATACTAGATTCAAACAAGCCATGCCAGATCTAGGAGCCTCAATTAATGTTATTTCCTATAACATGTACATGTCTTTGGGTTTTAGGTGCTCTGACTGAGACTGGGGTTACAGTGCAACTTGCTGATCGATCACAAATCAGGCCAAGAGGCGTTGTTGAAGATGTTTTGGTTATGGTGGATGATTTATTTTTCCCTGTTGATTTCTTTGTTTTAGATATGGAGCAGGGAGCCCCTGAAACACCTATTATACTAGGAAGACCATTCCTGAAAACTGCGAAAACGAAAATTGATTGTTGTGAGGGTCTATTGACTATGGAGTTTGATGGAAGAAAGATAGAATTCTCTCTCTTTAATCATGCTAAGCTTTCTCCTGAAAATTCTTTAGATATGCCTATTGCGGACAATATTGATCGCACCAATAATTTTCGTGATTTGTTAGAGACACCTAAGGAACATAGTTTATGGAAATTTGAACCTCCTAACAAATTGAAACCGTTTGTGATTCCAGGACAACCCCCAGGCATAGCTCAAGGAGAGAAGCTGAGGGTCATGGATGACAGCTTGGACAGAAAGCTACACCTTTCAAGGGTGCCCGCATTTGTCAATAAGATGACAGGTGTTGGTGACCCTGGTGGAGGAACCTAGGCCAATCAAGGGCCAGTACGTCGAGCCAAAGACTTGAAACAAAGGCGCTTCTCGGGAGGCAACCCGAGGTAAGTTTTTCTTTCTTTTTCCTTTTTCTTTTCCTTCACCTTGATTATATTTGATTTACTTTTGTTGTCTTTATTGTTTCATTGAGGACAATGAAAACTTTAAGTGTGGGGGAGAGGAATTCTGTATATAGATGCATATAGGAGATCATATTTAAATTTCTGCACCATGTTTAATTTCTGTAATCATTTTTATTAATTTTTTTTTATTTTCGTATCTAAAAAAAAAATTCAAAAATCCAAAAATAAGCATGCATCGCATACATATGTGTTATTCAAATACCCATCTGGCTTAGTTTGTCCTCTTATTTAAATTTCAAGCATGATCATATAAATCCCATGGAGTTCTGGATGTTTTGGTCTTGTCTATATTTGATTTTTGTGGAACATGAGCTTGCAAATATAATTGAGCATGTATGATTGAGCTAAAGTATGATTGAAGTCCTAAAAACATGACCCTGTGAGAATGTTTGGCCTTATTTGAATTCTTTTGCTCAATTGTGTGAATTACTCTCCTTGTGTTGTTGCTACCTCTTGGCATTGACTGCAGTATCTATTTTTAAAGACCGACTCACATGTTTGTTGCTTGCGGAGTTTATGTTATATAATGCGTCTTTTGTTTGAATTTGTACATATTTAGTGAATAAGGTGGCAATGGTTGATGCACTGAGTAACCGGATCTATGCATGACACCCATGGGTATGATTCGCGCAAAAAGGTGTTGAAAACTATCCACTAGGAAAGAAAGCTTGATCATTGAGTAACCAGGTTCATTCATGACACCCATGTTTGCAACTTGCGTCAAAAGATGTTCAAGTGGAGTTCATATTAGTAGGTTGAGGTGTTGATAGACCGGGGCCATTCATGACACCCATGTTTGCGCCTCGCGTAAGGAAAGCACCAAGACAAGAAAAAAAAAAAGAAAACAAAAGAAAAGAAAAAAAAAAGTGTCACATTTTATTTAGTTGTCTTTATTGTGTCCCGCAAGTAATGACATTTCGGTAGATATTTGGTGATATGGTGGTCAATGTCTATGAGCTTAGTGCATTTTGGATTGAGTTGAGAGTTGTACCTTAAAGCCTAAACACATGAGTGAAACACATATTTTTGGTGAGGTTGGGTGATGTCTACTTCTAAGCTTTGATCACTGGAATACATGCTATGACGTTTGTTTACTTGGCTTATGTTTTCACTTGCTATGATGTTGCTTTTTGATGAGGTTGAAACTTGAAGGGATTTCCTGTGGGATACATTGATTCATGTTCATTCTATCATTGCTTGAGGACAAGCAAAAGTTAAGTGTGGGGGAGTTTGATAGCATGCATTTAGGTAGGCATAATAGGTTGCATTTAGTTTAGTTAAGATGCATTTCATTGATGGATTAAGCACGATTTGCATATTAGTTCTCTATGTTGTCGGAGTCGGAATCTACACGCTTTTATTGATTATTTCAGGTAATGGTAGATCCGAGGGGGAGACATGAGTTGATAACGCATTGGATGAGAATGTCTAGTTGATCGAAGAAGCTTACATGAAGATCTCAAGAGGTCCTGAGAAGAAGAAGCGAGCCTAAACGAAGAACAAGTCTGCAGAAGTTGTCGCCAGACATGCTGAACTTCTTTTGCACTTTCTGGAGGCCTCGGTTGTCCGATCGACTATTATGACCATGCAGTGGAAAGCTCTTTCAGAGAGCTACAACTTTCATGTTGATGTCGAGAGCGAATTCATGATAGATTTTCCGTGAAAAGCCCCTGGCTGCGGCCGCAGCAACCTTGCGGCGCCCGCGGCCAATCAATTTGCAAAGGGTTGGAGGAAACAGTGTGCGGCGGGCGCAGCACCTATGCTGCGCCCGCAGCATTGGTCGTCAGCGCTTACCCGCAACGTTTTAAATAATTAAAAACCCTAGATATTCTTTATTTGTTTTATGGCCGACTTGGGTGTTATAAGGCCGACTTTTAGTGATTTTTCCAGCACTTAAATTCTATTCTATTCATCAGACACTTTAGAGATTTTGAGCGATGTCTTCCATGAGGAACTAAACTCATCTATTATGCCTGCAATTTGAAGCTTTATTCGGATTGATTGTGAGTTTCTAATTCTCGTTCCTTGTTTCCTATATTTGAATGCTTCAACTTCTTTGTGCTTGATTGTTTATTGTTTTGTTCTATCTTGTCTGGCCAACTTGTTAGATCAATTCAATCGCTAAGGTTTTGTAGATTCCTGGTCGTGAACCTTAACCTAAGTGGCAAACTTATTCCTTTAGGGCTGGTTGAACTAATTGAATGAGTAGGAAGTTGAATGTGTTGTTAAATCCTTCTTTAGGGACTGCAAATACCTTGGCTAATCTCTGAACTTAAAGCTATCAATTGGGTTAAATCCTTCTTTAGGGACTGTTCGATTGATAAGGGTTGCTAGGACTGGTTGGACTAGTAACTATATTAGGTCGGGACAAGGGCATTCATAGGAAACGTAATAGGACGAGAAGAAGTTACAAGGATCGCTTCAATCCAATAAAGTGGAAAATTGTAGGTAGAATTGCTTCTCCTAAATTGTCTAAAACAAATTAATTTACTTTGCTTTCTTTACTCCGCTCTGATAAAAGGCGGAACTTTCACACACAAAAACCCCCCAATTTGGTTACTTTAATTGGCACTTAAATCACACTTGAATAATAATTTCCCTGTGGGATCGACCTCTTGCTTATTGCTATACTAGTTATAGGTTTGAGATTTACTTTGGCGGTATTCAACGACAGGTTTTCCCTCCGTTACCTTTCCACCTTGCTCTCGCCACAAGCTCTCTTCTCTCTACTTTCTCTATGTAACTAATTGTAACTGAAATTGAATGACTAGAAATTAGCCCCTAAGGCTTTATTTATAGGCTTCATTCCAAGCTAATCTAGGAAAGAAACTCTATCTATATCTATATCTATCTATCTAAATTATTAAGATAAAAACATGGAAATAAAGAAATAAATCTCTAAAGGAAATATATCTAAAATAGGTAAATATCTCTTCCAACTTGATAGATCTTGATAGAATCTGCTCTTGTGGATATCACCATTGGATTTTGGATAGAAACTTAACAAGAGCTCGGACTAGCTCGATTTCGGCCACTGCATGTCACTCGATATCGAGTTGAGGTACTCGATATCGACCTGTGTTTCTAGCTTCTTCTTCAGCAACTCGATCTGGGCCTCCAGCTTGAAAATCGACTTATGTTTACTCGATGTCGAGTTGCCTTCCTCGATATCGACCAGCTTCCTTCTTGCTCAGCTTGCTTGTCGATTCCTGGGATCCTGACTCGGTATTGGGCAACTCGATATCGACATGCTGTAGTCGATATCGACCAACTGTGTCTTCTTCACTCGATTCTGGTCAATTCTGGTGGAAATCGACTTCTTGACTCGATATCGACTTAAGGTACTCGATATCGACCGGATGGTGTCGACTCGGTTTTCTCGTTTCCAACTCGATTTGTCCTGGTTCCTCTATTCCTTGACCCCGGACTTATGTAGTTGACTTCGAGCTTTTCCTCCTTTCTCTGAACTGTTGTGAATTGCCTTGATTTTTGCGAAATTAAACAGAAACTAGTGTAGATTCCATAATTTGGCAAATAAACATAAACTACATAGAATCTGTACTATTCTAACCCAAATGTATAAAATGCATGCAGAAAACGATATAAAAGTAAGTACAAAACATGGCAAAATAGGCTCACAACAGTCTTCTCCATTTGATAGTTGTCATGTTAATCTTCTTATGTGGACCCATCCTTGCGGAGTTCATGTCTTTTTTGTCTTCTTCCTTACATGCTCTCCATCGGTTTTCTTGTACCAATTAAATTGATAACCAATATAATCGGTTGGTAATGATTGGTAATGGTACAATACTGAGTTTCAATATCAATGATACGCAACTTAAAATTTTAAGTGAAAATTACGTACCAATAAAAACTCTTATTGAATGACATATCAATATTATTGTTAATGCAATTTATGTGAAACTCTAAATTTAAATATTCAAATATGAGATAGTAAAGATCAATTACCTAATAGAATAAAATAAACATGAAACGAAACTTTTAAATATGTCCATTTGGATAGCTTAATTAAGCTTAAGATATTCCTTCCATGATTGACATTTTATCTTCTAGAATTTAATTTTCAATATATATAATATTAATTATACATATAACTGATTGGTATTGCTAATAACAACTTTGTCAAATTTATTACCATTACCAATGCAACCAACTTTGAGGAAATGGTTAAGTAATATTGTACCAATATAATTAGTAACCAATTTATTTATATTGTACCAATTTAAATTGCTTCGGTTGGTAAAAAATTGGTTGGTTTGTCATGATATATTTTACCCATCCCTAAATTTTCCACAATTTTTTTAAAAAATTTGGGATGGTGTTCAATTTCCATATCCACTTATTCGGGTCGTCCCCTATTCTATCCAGATATATTGGTTATAATTTTCATGGCACTGGCCATTGTGAACAATCATTCCCTATCTGACCACCAATATAGTCTATCTAGGAATGAGTTAATTGGAATAGGGATATCCAAAATTTTCATAACTAGGTCATGGTCTAACACGTGGTTAAGTTTTTCCTTCCACTATTTTCCTCCTATGATATATTCATTGACCTGTGCATTCACATCAATCTGGTAGGCCGAATCAATTCATTTACTCAAAGGCATGGTCAATACCCAGTTATCTTCCCAAAAGCTTATTGATTTTCCATTTCCAACGGACCATATTAGCCTCGTTTTAAAAAATAATAATTTAGGAGCAAATGTTTATCCATTGCCACGACGCGCTACCTTTGCTCTTGTATTGTAAAATATCGGTTTCCTTTAAGTATTTGTGTCAAATAATTCTAACCCACTGGTTCTCCAGTTCAACTAGAGTTTTCTACAGAAGTTTCATCCGAAAAGTCTCGTTCATATCTCTCGATTTTCTTATGCCCAGTTCACCTTTGGTTTTGGGCTTACAGATTCTATCCCAACTTATTAGTGGTCTACGCTGCAAGTTTTTGGTCCAAAAGAATTTTTTGTTTATCTGGTCCAATTGTTTATGAATTTTTGTTGGAAGCATAAAGTTTTTCATTGTGTACAATGGCTTAGAGAATAAATTTGCATTGAACAAGATGGATCGACCTTTTGTGAGAGGCATTTGCTTTCCATTTCAAAAGTTGTTCCTTTGATTTACTTATATTATGCTTTCAAATGTTTCTCTTTTGATTTCCCCGTTAATCATAAGGCAACCTAGATAGTTTTCCAAGGATCTTGTATGTAGAATTTCAAGTGTTTATATCAATTATTGTATTCTATTGCATTTGGAACCCCCATTGTTGTTTGGAATGACGATTTTAACTTTCTGCCTTGAAAGGGAATAATATTAGTTAATAACTTTCTTATTCTCTAACTTGCTCCAATTGTTGCATTCACAAGTATCATGATATCATATGCAAAGGCTAGTAAAGAGGATTTTAGATCCCCCTTAGCCAAACTTGAAATCGATTTTTTTCTTAGACATGCGGGATTCCTTTTACTCTAAATGGTAAAAAAGGATCTGTAGATCCATTGCTGACCAAGATTGAGAATGAGACTGATGTGATGTATTCTTTAATCCCTCTTACGGATCTGGGGTGGAAGCCAAATCTTCTAAGGATTTCGACCGAGAAATCCCAGTTTAGCCTATCATAAGCTTTTTCCATATCAAGTTTGATTGTCATCCATCCTTTAGAACCTTTTCTATTTATGAAAGAATATAAAATCTCATGCGCTATCAGGACGTTATCCTAGATTGCTTTGTCCGATACAAACGCTACCTGAAGCAGTTTTAGTCTTTTTGTTATGGTTTTATATATTATTTTGTAAATTGTAGAATAAAGACTAATTATCCTATAATTGTTTGTTAACATTGGGTTGTCTATATTTTGTAAAAGTGTTATAAATGTAGGATTGTTATGCCTAAGCATTTTACCTGAGAGGAAGAAGCTTTTAACTGCCTTAATCTCTGATGGGCCAAAGTATCCCAATAGGTTTTATAGAATTGCTTGAGAGCTTGATGTACTTTTGAGATTTTTCGGTTAATATTGGAATTTAATGAATCTTAGTTCCCGAATTTAAAGCACTACATGGGCAAATTAACTCCATGCCATTATTTTCATACCAAGACCATTACAGCTGAATAAAAAGGCCTCTTGATGATTCTTATTTGCTTTGACATATCCAGTGGAGATTTTGTTATATAAATGTCAATGCTTATGTAGCTTTTTGTATATAGAATCGAGTTAAGAGTTGTACTTAAAAGCCTAAAAACATGAGAGCGAGAGAAATATATTTTCTCCTGTGAGGTTGGATGGATGTTTGCCTACAACTTCATCATTCAAATACATGCTAGGACGTTTGTTTACTTTACTTATGTTTGCACTCATTTATGATTTTGCTTTTGATAAGGCGACTGCATGAAGGATAATGTTTGTGGGATGAATGATTCATGAAATACTTTGTTTTGCTTGAGGACTAGCAAAGGTTAAGTGTGGGGAAGTTTGATAATGCATATTTTATACATGCATTCTAGTGGTTTTAGAGTAGTTTTAGGTTGCATTTCATATGTTTTCATAGCTAAGTCGCATCTTTATCATTTTATATTCGAAGTTCGGAATCTACGTTTTTATGGTTAACTATGCATATTCGTGAATCTGGACTCGAGAGATGGTGCAAGAGGGCGATGTTGGAGCTCTAAAGCTACTGGAACACTTATGATGTCTGGAAAGAAAAAGAATAAAGATCCAAGAAGAAGTCAATAAGAATCAAAAAGAAAAAATGAAGAAAACTCGAAGAAAGCAGAGGTGGCGCCCGCGAAAGAAGGTCTGGTGCCCACCGCTTCTGGCACTTGCGGACAGATGAGTAGCGTCCACTGAGAGCGTTTCTGCCAATGTTGGAGCGGTGCCTGGTGATGCAGGATAACTACGAATAATCATCCGATGGAGATTTGATCTTATCTTTTAGGCCAATGCTTGCACGCCAAGGCTAGGGTTTTCAAACCACTTTTGAGGCCTATAAATACCTACCTATTCTAGGGGTTTTAGCATCCACAAATAACACAATTCCAAAAACATATCAATAGCATAGTTTTCATCTTTTCTTAGTTTTTTTAGATAAACCATGCTCGACTTATCTCACTATAATTTTGCTTGCATTTCAAGACATGGTTAAGGATATGTGAGGGATGTGTTTTGCTATTTTATGAGTTATGCATTATGATTATTTCAATTCTCTTTGTTCCGATATGGTTTATGTGTTATTGATTTTTCTTATTTGTCCACTAGGATAGATTTCCATCATGCTAGTGGTTATAACTTCATTCCGCTATTGCGGGCATTAATCTATTATTGTAGCCAGCACATCATGCAAGTAGGGATGGAAATGGGTCGGGTGGTGGGTGGATGGACCCCCATTTCACCCGACCCACCATGGGTGACCCATTTCCCCACCCATCACCCCACCCATATCCACTTCACCCATATTCACTTTACCCATATCCATCGGGTGATCGGGTGAAATTGGTGAAATATGGGTGAAATGCGGGTGATTTTTCCTAAATGCATGTAATTGAATTCCAATCAATTTGGTACAAAAAAACAGTGTATAAAATATGATAATCTTACACATTTAAGTCTTAAATAAGTCTTAAAAAATACAATAAGTCTTAAACAACACATGCCACAAGTCTTAAACACATATCATAAGTCTAAAATATAAAGAAAATAAGTAATCCGACTTGAATGCGAATCGCCTTGGATGAACATCAACCACTAGACCACTATAGGTAAGCTTAGGGGTGGGCAGCACAAATCCTGCAAATCCCGAGTCCGTCCCGATCCCGGTGGGATTTGAAAAAATAATAATAAATCCCATCCCGGTCCTGTCACGCAAAAATTATGCGGGACGGGACGCGGGACAAAGATTTCTTATCCCGCAAATCCCGTCCCATCCCGCATATATATAATATAATATATATTATGCTACGTATATTATACTTTGTATAGATATATACATACTGTATATTACTATGTATACTAATACAGTGCAGTATACTTTCATTTTTTTTGGTCGGTGTACACACACAGTATTATATATGTAATAGTGTTTATATGTATAGTATATAATATTGTGTATAATTATATTTATACACAATATATATATATATTTTATAATTTTTTTTATATAATATATATATATATATTTTATATGGATCGGGGCGGGTGGTGGGTGATGGGTCAGGTGGTGGATCGGGTGGGGGTGGAGAAAAACTTCACCCCACCCGACCCACCACCCATATCCACCTCACCCACATCCACTTTCCACCCGCTTTTTTTTTCGGGTTTTCACCCACTTTTTCGAGTCTGGTGATTCGGGTTCGGGTCGGGTGCGGGTGAAATTGCCATGTAAATGTTATCTCTTGATGTTGTAGGAGAATTGACATGTAAATGTTATCTCAAACTTAATAGGTTTGAGTATTATTTGGGGATTTGAACAACGACATTCAATGCCCACCAAATTTCTAGCGTAGTTGCCGGGGAGTGCTGATTTTTTAAGTGTTTTTGTTAGCAATCGTGTGAGCTATCTTGTATGGTTCACACTCGTTCTACTAATCCTTCTATAGTGCCTTGTGATCCAGAAATTGAAAAGACTCTCTCTCCAATTTAAGAAAACAACATTCAAGCATGATGCAGGTCAACGTAGAGGTAAGAAGGACACTACGGGATCTGAAGGAGCCCGATCTCAGTTTGCAACCATTAGCCATCAAGCTCCCAAATCTCCCAAAAGGTTATAAGTTCGAGTTCAAGTCAAACTAGGCATTTCTTTCACCTAGTTTCTATGGAAGGAGCGGAGAAGATCCAAATAAGCATTTGACCGAATTCACAACAATATGCAATCGCATGTGACAAACAAGAATGACAGATGACCAGATGATGCTCATGGTGTTCCTTTCACCCTCAAGGATGCTGCAAATGACTGTTATACTACTTTCCAACAGAGAGCATTAAGGCATGGGTGGAGATGAAGAAAGCATTTCTAAACAAGTATTTTCCCGCCACCCGCCGTAACAAAGTTAACAAGAAGATCTCAAGCATCGAGCAATCTACAGCAAAATCACTCTACGAGTATATTGAACACATCAAGAAACTTAAGGCTAGTTGCCCACAACATGGTATCGTAGAGGATGACCTAGTCCTCTATCTCTACAAGGGTTTTCTAGACCAAGAGCGGAACGTCATCAATGCTACAAGTGGAGAAGATGTTCTAGATAAGACACCTAAGGAAGCTATAAAGATAATTAAGGGCTTGCTAATGCTTCTCAATAGTGCGGACGGACCCAGGGAGTGCGAGGAGTGCATCACATCAACATTGCAAACACAGGGTCGTACCGTCAAGATGAAATGGGAAGACTCACAGAAATGGTGAAGGGCCTATCCACTTAGGTTGCTCAACTTCAAGCTAGACCTTGCGGGGTTTGTGGAGATCCATCGCATCCTAACTATCTATGCCCTAAAGTCCAGGAAAGAGTTATGGAGGTCGATGCAATTGGAGACTATGATCCCCGACGATTTGATAACGATTCCTATAATCCTAACTTCAACCCTAATTTTTATCAAGGTTTTGGTGACAGGATGAATGCTTTAGGTCTATATCAAGGGAGAGGAAATTTCAAAGCTCGTCCTAGAGTTCCAGTACCGGCCACTCAGCCACAGTAAGATGAGGTTCTTTGCCTCATTCTAGATAAGTTTGCAGCCACTGAAAAGGTGGTTGGGCAAATGGATCAAAAGATAGGAGAGCTTGAGGCACACAATGCAGGGAAGCTACCATCCCAGGTGATGGTGAATCCAAAAGAGAAAGCTGCAGAAGAGGCCCATAGAGGGGTCACTAGTCGAGCCAACCGTTTAACCAAAGGTCCTTCTTGGGAGGCAACCCGAAGTTTATTTTTAAGTTCATTGCATTCATTTAAGCCCTCATTAGCATGTTTATTTTTGTTTTGCATTAGGTTAGTTTCTCATGAATAAATCTTCAGTTTTTTTTGGAGAAATTGTATTTTGTGTGTTGTGTTGATCATCTTACAGGCTATAGACTATAAGAAGACGAGGAAAAAGAAGAAAAAGGAAGACGTCTGTAGAAGCGGCACTAGCCGCTTGAGGTCCGGCACCCTTCACATGAGCCCAGATGAAGATGATGGACATCGACTCCCACCGGTCATACCTCGGCGCCCGCCGCTACAACCCAGAAGATGATATGAACATCTGTGCCCACCATAGGCACCTCCGTGCCCGCTGCTACACCATGTTCTCTAGAAATCAAGGTTTTAAATGAAGGGTCAGGTGGGTCTCACACCATATAACCGAATTTAGGCTTATTTTGAACTTTGGTGACCAGGTTTGTGCATAGACAATGGTTTTTATCCTATTATTGTTCTTGTCCTGATCTTATGTACACTACTAGTCCTATGACTCCTAGTAATGCCTCATTTAGTGTAAGATCACGAGATTGATTATAATTTCCTCCTCGAGGGTTTCCATTCATTGATAAACATATATATATATATATATGTTACAAAGGTATTGGGCCTTTTGGGCCTTTGAGCCCACTATACAATATAAGACCTATGTAATCTATCAAACCCCCGCAGTCGAAACTGGAGGGGTCCATACAGTGAGACTGGACCGAAAATCAATGAATAACTGTCGAGGTAAACCCTTGGTGAATATATCAGCGTACTGATAGGAGGACGGGACATGCAGAACGCGGACATGTCCAATGGCAACCTTGTCCCGAACGAAGTAGAGATCGAGCTCAATGTGCTTCGTGCGTTGATGCTGGACTGGGTTGCTAGCCAGATAGACGGCGGAGACGTTGTCTGTGTAGACCAGAGTGGCCTTCTAAAGAGGGCAGCGGAGCTCAAGAAGAAGATTGCGGAGCCAAGAGCACTCGGAGACAACGTTGGCAACACCTCTGTATTCGGCCTCAGCGCTGGAGCGAGACACGACAGACTGGCGCTTGGCTGACCACGACACAAGGGTGTCGTTGAGGAAGACACAGTAACCAGACGTGGAGCGACGTGTGTCAGGACAGCCACCCCAATCCACATCAGTGTATGCAACAAGGTCAAGCTTAAATGAAGGAATGATCGTGGTACCTAGCTCGAGGGTGTCGTTGATGTACCGAATGCTCCGCTTTAAGGCCTGAAAGTGGGGTTCCCTGGGTGCATGCATGAGCAAGCAGATCTGCTGAACGGCGTAACTGATATCAGGCTTGGTGAAAGTGAGATACTGTTGTTGCAGGAGGATGGTCAAGTATGAAATAAATATAAAATAAAGATCAGACTGACTTCCCTGTCTCAGCAAATAAATACAAGACTTTCTCCCGTTGTAGTGGAAGGTTGTCAGGATCGAATCCACGAGGAAGCACGTAAGCAGTTCTTAGGTAGCAACAGATTCTCACAGACAAGCAACAGAAACACAGGACCAAAGAACAAAGAAATAAAAGCAAAACAGAAGTAGGACAGAAAATAACGAAAGAAAGTAAAGAACAAAAGCAAACGAAAGTAAAGAACAAAGCAAGGCGGCAGAAGTGCTCGATCTCGACAAGCAGTAACTCGAGATCGACTAGAGACAGTAAAAACAGAAACTTTCAACTCGACGACAGAAGCAGAAACTCAACTCGACCTAGACTGGAGCCAAATCGATATCGACTAAGGTCCTACTCGATATCGACAAGATTCTACTCTGTATCGACTAGAAAGACAGAAAATTTAAATTGCAAATTTCGAACCAAAACCCTAAAAACTTTAGAACTCCTAAAACTCCTCTATGGAACTACTTCTCTCTCCCTAAAATTGTACGATTGAATATATGAAAAACCAGCCCCTAGGGCTTTATTTATAGCCTTCTATTCCTTGCTAATCAAGGATAGAATCTTCTATCTCTATCTAAAATTATATCTAAAACTTTAATGATAAATAAAAGTGATAAAGGAATTAAATCTAAAAGGAAAATAATAAATCTAAACTAGGTAAGTCTCTTCATGTTGATAGATCTCCCTTCCATGGATAGAACTTGATAGATTTGGATAGAATCCTGGCCTTCTCGACTTCCTTCGTGCCCAAGGAATCCCAACTCTACTCGGACTGCTCACGTTGACGCGTTTCCAGAAGCTGATCTACTCGACATCGACAAGGGCTCGTCGACATCGACTAGGATTCGTCGTCGACTGATCTTCTCGGGTGACTCTGCTCGACATGGCTCGGATCCGGGCTCCTGGGCGTCGTCGATCTCGACTAGGGCTCATCGAGATCGACTAGGGTTGTGGTCGAGGATGGCTTTCTGGTGATGTCGAGGACTCCTCCTCGGCATGGACTCGGACAGGCGCTAGGTGGCTCGTCGATCTCGACAAGGTCTCATCGAGATCGAGTAGAAATGTGCTCGACGTCTTCGTCCTCGGCTTCTCGATCAGCTTCTCTTCTCATCGACTCCGGGTGTGGCGCTGAGGTGTCGTCGATCTCGACTAGGTGGTCCTCGAGATCGAGTAGGGTCCCGGAGCTGGGTTGATCTGGCTCTCGACACTGCTCCTAGTCGATAAGGCCTGTGCTCGGACATGTTCGTCTAGATCGAGTAAGGTTCACTCGAGATCGAGTAACCTGGGCTCTCAACTTGATTCGACTGGTTCCGTTGCTTCTTTGACCTTGGACTTCTGTAGTGGTTTTCCGAGCTTTTCTTACCTTTCTTAGAGTTGCTGTAAAACGTCTCGAATTCTGCGAATTTAAACAGAAACTGATGTAGATTCCATAATTTGGCAAATAAACATAAACTACATAGATTCTGTAAAATATGACAGATTCAGCTCACAACAAACACCCCATACTTAAGCTTGCTTGTCCTCAAGCAATACTTTTAATTGTCATTCAGGGGAAGAAATCAAAAACTCTCAACATATCAGATTCATTCTTATATAACCCAGCAGTCAATTACCATCCTCGAAAAGGTATTAGTGTCACAAATCCATGCATGTGCAATTATATCAAAGCAACATCTACTCACAAAAGGAGGGTTATGCAAAAACATTCATAAGTGACAAAGCATTGATAATCAAGAGGACTTCAATTTAAGCTCAAATAAGGAGTAGATTGGGTAAAAGGCTAAAAGGTGGGCAATTTTTGGCAATGTGGTGCTAATGATCCGGGGAAATGTAGTATTTCCAAACTGAATTTCCACATTCCTTTTCATAAGATTCATCACCTTTCATAATGCTTTTATCAATAATAATGCTTTTACCTCTCTGACCTCAGCACTGCCTTCTCGCGAGTCGCAAACATGGGTGTCATGAATGGCCCCGGATACTTAGTGCCTTGGACTCCTCACAATGTGTCCCATCTCTCCAAACTATTATCTTAGAGAGCAGGGTCAATCTACCTTTATCTCCTGAGGTGATTGGATTTTCTTTCACTCATTAAATTTTCCATATATTTCACACAATTTCCTTCCAAACTCCAAATATGATACAACACAAACACCATATGATAATCTCCATAATGTAACATCATTCTCAACATAATCCCCGGATAAGAAATAAGGTAAAGAATGGACAATATTTAGAACATGTGGAGCAATAATTGAAATGAGGCATAATATGGCTTTTGTGATGCATAAGCATAGGTAAGGCTAGGATTTCAAACAATGAGCATTATATGGAAATATAAAGTCCTCCATCATCTTATCATGCAACATGTCAAAAGCAACTTCAAATTTTACCTCCTTCTATGGTTTTCAAGAAATAATGCACTTCATTATGACTTCCCTTTACTAGGCAATTTCATGCTATATCTCTAATGAATCCAATTTTTGCATCGTCGAGTCCAATATAAGCTTCCATGACATTATTCAAAATTTTCAATGGGGGTCATTTTTCAAACTTTTGGAAAACATGCATATAAGCACATAAATCAATAATGCATTCCAAAATAGCCATGTAGTAATTCAAAGAAATAATGCACATATAATGTCAAGTATGGCAAATATGCATAAAGTAAGCCCTTCCCCCACCCCATACTTAAACATTACAGTGTCCTCACTGTATAAATACAAGGGTAAAGAAAGAAACTCACTAGACTGGTGTGCAGAACCTCTAAATTTCGATTGAAGGAATCGCCTGGGCCGAGTATGAATGTTGATATAGCTTACCTCTATCCATGGACCTGAAAAGTGTAGAAGACATATACCCATAATAGCAAAACTAAAAGTGTTCTAAACCAAAAACAAAAACAAAGTCTCAAAAGTCCAAAAAAAGTCTATTTACAAGCTCTAGTTTTATAGTCGCTAGGCCGACTTTCTCTATTTAGCTCAAGGTGGCATTTGCAGGGCCCATGTATCTTGGGCCTCAAATAAGACTCCATTCTTGTCCATCAGCTGTAATCCTCCAGAATGGATTTTGTTCACCACGAAAGGTCCCATCCGCTTCTTGTTGAATTTGTTAGGGAACCAATGATCCTTTGATTTAGAGACATAGAGCTTGTCTCCAACTTCATACTCCTTGGGCTCATCATTGGATATCCTACATAAGCGCACATACCAAGGCAAACCTCTCCCATGTATAGATAAATCTTTAATGGAAATAGGAGAAGAAAGATCCATACCTTGGCTTACCTTTGCAGAGACGGAATCGGGGATCACAGTGTTTGGTCGATCTCGACTAGGGCTAGTCGATCTCGACGAGTCTGCTGGTTCTGGTGGTGGCCTGCTCGAGGATGCAAAAGTCGACGAAGGGGAGGGCTTGTCGACATCGAGTAGACTACTCGATGTCGAGTAGGGTTCTGCTCCTAGTGGCTGCAGCGTCGAGGAAACAGGAGCTGGTGGGGCCTGGTGGTGGTCGATCTCGACAAGCCTGGTCGAGATCGAGGAGCCTGGTTCGTCTGGTAGAGTCAACGTCGAAGAAGGCGAAGTCGAGGAAACCGAGTGGTGGTCGATCTCGAGTAGCTTACTCGATGTCGAGTAGCCCTCAGCTTCTGTATTGCTGCTCGATGACGCTGGTGCTGGTGGAGGCTTCTGTGTCTTGTCGAGATCGACTAGGGTCCTCGATGTCGAGGAGTCTTGGTCGATCTTGACCCCATACTTAGTTCCTGTCAAGGCATCCGAAAAATAATTAATCCATAATGACGTACCTTCATTTGTATCGATTGGATTTTTTGCGTCCTCTTTTAGGATTGCCATGATCTCCTCCACTTGGGCCTCCATGTCCCTCTTTTCCAGCTCCTCAGGGGTCATATTTCTGACCTTGGGTTCCCCACGGGTGATGTAGCCAGCTGAGATAGATTTCACCTCTTCCATTGGACCTGTATGCCTTTCAGTTTTATTAAAGGAATACTCAATTACCTCATCGCTGATGTTGAAGGTGAGCACTCCTTTCCTTACGCTTATGTTGGCGTCCACCGTCGCCAAGAAGGGTCTCCCTAGAATAATTGGACAAGCAGGTTCTTTTTGCATATCAATAACTAGGAAATCAGCAGGGACAAAGAATTTACCTACTTGTACTGGCACATTGTCCACCATGCCTGTTGGGATGACCACAGTGTTGTTGGCCATATATAGTCTAGCATCCACAGGCTCTAGGGCACCTATCTTAATCTTGAACCAAATTGTTAAAGGCATTATACTCACACTAGCTCCAAGATCACATAAGGCATTAATTTTATATGGACCAAATCCAATGGTTATAGCAAACTTACCTGGATATGGCCTCTTCTCCAGCATGTCCAAATGGCTGCATTCCTCTGTAATTTCAGCCATCGATCGCTTTTTGCTCAAAATCTCCTTCAGGAACTTGACATAGGATGGCATTTCATTGAGAGCTTCTGTGAAGGGGATGGTGACGTTGAGTTTCTGAAGCATCTTGATGAAGCGCTGAAATTTCTTTTCTGCCGGGTCCTTTGGAGATTTTGTGGGGAAATGCAGCTTCTTTTTCGGATTCGGAGCCAGAACAGATGTCGGAGGTGCTGCAGGCTTCTCGATCTCGGGTTGACCGTCGTCGATGTCGAGTAGCCCCTTGTCGATCTCGACCAAATTGGGTGCAGTCGAGTTGCTATGCAGTGCAGACGAAGGTTTCTGAAGTTTCTCCTCTACATCGACTAGGCCTTCCTCGATGTCGACTACAGTGTTGTCGATGTCGACTTGCTGTTCTTCGTTGTTCTGCTATTTTCCGACCTTTGGCTCTTGCAGTTGATGTCCGCTTCTGAGTTTACAGCTGCGATGTGCCCAGTCTTTCCCTTAGGATTTGGTTATGAAGACCCAGGGAGCGCACCTGACTGTCTGGGGGATTCCCGCTGCCAGCTGACCAATCTGTGTATCAACTGATTTTCGCCATATATCAATCTCCCCAAGCCTAGAGTTGATCCCTTGCATCTGAGTGTAGACGAAGTTGAAGGAATGCCTAGTTTCTGAGTGATTCCTCCGTATTTCCTCCAGGACTGTTTGTATATCATCCTTTTTCTGGTCCCTTTCCGGATGTCCTGGAGCTCTATAGGGCGGGGGGTTCCTAGGGACACCTTGGTTCCATTGTGGTTGCTGAAACCTTTGGTCCCCTATGTAGCGATTGGGACCTTCTGCGTAAGCTACCTCCTCATGGTGTTCTGCCATCCTGACTTGCTCTGTGTGTGGGCACTCAGGAGTGGTGTGCCGTTGCGATCCGCATTCAATGCAAGGCTGGTTGACAGAAAGATACTTCACTTGCTTAAGGAGCTTCTTGTTCTGATCTCTGTAGTACTGTTCCCTTACATCCGGATCAATTTCCTTAGGAGGCTCATAGAGGGGCATGGAAGGTGCTGGCCTGGCGTATGGGTTCTCTTCATAAGTTGCAGTAGACCCATACTTGTTGTCGTAGTTGGTGAGCTTCTCTAGCACACCCCATGCGTCACTTGGCGGCATTGTTAGATACTCATAGCGAGTATAATGGTTGATTTTGTCCTTAGTGATTTGATCAAGAAATTTGAAGAAGATCTCTTGAATGACGTAGGGTGGCTGTCCATGAGTAGGGCAAGATCGCAGAAGTTCCTTGTAGCGCTCCCATGCCTTTGCCAGCGGTTCCCCTTGCTTCTGTTTGAAGGCGGTGATTTTCTGGCGGAGATGTGCTGTTTTGGCGGGTGGGAAGAATTTGTTCAGAAACTCTTGCTCTACTTGGGCCCATGTTGTCAGTGATATTGGTTTCAACCCTTCAAGCCACTTCAGTGCAGGTCCAGCCAGCGACCAGCGGAAAGACTTCATCTTGACATATTCTAAAGTTGTACCTTCAGCAAGAGTACGACACATGTCAGAAAAGTTCGTAATATGTTCAAGGGGACACTCATTAAATCTACCAAAAAAGGCATTATTTTTAAGCTCTATAAGAAATTGAGTGCGAATTTCAAAAGAGTTTTCAGGAATAAGAATCGCCGATTCAGGCACGATGAGGGTTGGATGCATATAATTCTCAACAGTAGTTGGATATTGGGCAAGCTCAGCTTCTGCTTGCCTTGCGCGCTCAGCTTCTTGTTCCCTCGCTGCCCTTTCATTGGCTATAGTGGTATCCTTTGCGGCTAGCTCCCTTGTAAGCCTGGCAATCAGTTGTTCTTGTGTTTCAGCAGCCGCCATGATCCTTTTGAGTTTAGAGTGGATGTGTAGGTAACACTCTGGTTCGTCTAAGCTCTCAAACTCGGGTGGTAGACCAGAACGGCGCATACACCTGAAAAGTAACTCAAAGTAGACGTGAGATTCAACTACCTAAGGCGCGAATGATAGCTTCCCCGGCGACGGCGCCAAATTGTTGTTGCATGAGGATGGTCAAGTATGAAACAAATATAAAATAAAGATCAGACTGACTTCCCTGTCTCAGCAAATAAATACAAGACTTCCTCTCGTTGTAGTAGAAGGTTGTCAGGATCGAATCCACGAGGAAGCACGTCAGCAGTTCTTAGGTAGCAACAGATTCTCACAGACAAGCAACAGAAACACAGGAACAAAGAACAAAGAAATAAAAGCAAAACAGAAGCAGGACAGAAAATAATGAAAGAAAGTAAAGAACAAAGCAAGGCAGCAGAAGTACTCGATCTCGACAAGCAGTAACTCGAGATCGACTAGAGACAGTAAAAACAGAAACTTTCAACTCGACGACAGAAGCAGAAACTCAACTCGACCTAGACTGGAGCCAACTCGATATCGACTAAGGTCCTACTCGATATCGACAAGATTCTACTCTGTATCGACTAGAAAGACAAAATTTAAATTGCAAATTTCGAACCAAAACTCAACTTTTCGACAGAAATAAATCAATATAATAAAAGACTTCCAAAGCCAGGGTATCAACACCACAACGATAACCATGCAAAGTAACACATGAAGACATAAAAGATCATGCTTTCCATCAAAATAACTTTCGTTACTAACAATAGGCATATAGAGGCTTTCGCATAAACCCTAATTGTTACTAACCCTTTTCACATAATTAATCCAAGTTGCATTAAGATCACTTTCGCTTCAATAACACAAACAAGGATCACCCTCAACTCTCGCAAAAGAATCATGCTCATAGGGATAGAAGACGAATTGCATAGAAAGATCTGACCTTTACTGCATCATCTCACATGGCCACCGTCGGGCTCACCCCAGCCCCAGAAGTGGGTGGACTACTCACGCCTCATCGCAATCGCAGACATTGATGTATAAAAAGAAACTTGCATTAAACTATATTCAAAGCCTTTACAATCCCGGCAATCAACTTTCGCAGAATGCCAAAACCCTAAAAACTTTAGAACTCCTAAAACTTCTCTGTGGAACTACTTCTCTCTCCCTAAAATTGTACGATTGAATATATGAAAAACCAGCCCCTAGGGCTTTATTTATAGCCTTCTATTTCTTTCTAATCAAGGATAGAATCTTCTATCTCTATATAAAATTATATCTAAAACTTTAATGATAATTAAAAGCGATAAAGGAATTAAATGTAAAAGGAAAATAATAAATCTAAACTAGGTAAGTCTCTTCATGTTGATAGATCTCCCTTCCATGGATAGAACTTGATAGATTTGGATAGAATCCCGGCCTTCTCGACTTCCTTCGTGCCCAAGGAATCCCAACTCTACTCGGACTGCTCACGTCGACGCGTTTCCAGAAGCTGATCTACTCGACATCGACAAGGGCTCGTCGACATCGACTAGGATTCGTCGTCGACTGATCTTCTCGGGTGACTCTGCTCGACATGGCTCGGATCCGTGCTCCTGGGCGTCGTCGATCTCGACTAGGGCTCATCGAGATCGACTAGGGTTGTGGTCGAGGATGGCTTTCTGGTGATGTTGAGGACTCCTCCTCGGCATGGACTCGGACAGGCGCTAGGTGGCTCATCGATCTCGACAAGGTCTTATCGAGATCGAGTAGAGATGTGCTCGGCGTCTTCGTCCTCGGCTTCTCGATCAGCTTCTCTTCTCATCGACTCCGGGTGTGGCGCTGAGGTGTCGTCGATCTTGACTAGGTGGTCCTCGAGATCGAGTAGGGTCCCGGAGCTGGGTTGATCTGGCTCTCGACACTGCTCCTAGTCGACAAGGCCTGTGCTCGGACATGTTCGTCTAGATCGAGTAAGGTTCACTCGAGATCGAGTAACCTGGGCTCTCAACTTGATTCGACTGGTTCCGCTGCTTCTTTGACCTTGGACTTCTGTAGTGGTTTTCTGAGCTTTTCTGACCTTCCTTAGAGTTGCTGTAAAACGTCTCGAATTCTGCGAATTTAAACAGAAACTGATGTAGATTCCATTATTTGGCAAATAAACATAAACTACATAGATTCTGTACTATCCAACCCAAATGTATGCAACGTATGCATAAAATGATATAAAAGTTACTGTAAAATATGACAGATTCAGCTCACAACAGTTACTGAAGAGCAACAGCGAGGCTCCTGTACAATGTCGGATCATCAACCAAAAGACCATAATGAGCACTGAGCTTGTTGAATGTATCGACCGGGGTGGCGACAGGATTACAGTTAACCATCTTAGCCCGAGCAACAATCTCAGCAGCATACTTACTCTGTGAGAGAAACAGACCAGACGCATGACGCTGAACAGCAACTCCCAAGAAGTGGGACAACGGACCCAAATCAGACATGGTGAACTCGGCACTCAACTGCGAAATAATGGACATCCAAAGAGTGTCAGAGGAGGCGGTGAGAATGATGTCGTCGACATACACTAACAGGAAGGCCAGTTCTGAGCCTCTGCGATAGATAAACAGAGACGTATCCGAACGGTTGCCAATGAAACCCAAGCGTAGCAGATGCGAAGCAAAGCGCTGGAACCAAGCCCGCGGAGCCTGTTTCAGACCATACAGAGAGCGATTCAGAAGACAGACGTGCTTGGGACGATCAGCATCAGCAAACCCCGACGACTGAAACATGTAGACTGTCTCATTCAGATGGCCATGCAGAAAAGCGTTCTTGACATCCAATTGATGAATGGCCCAATTGTGCGACAACTCTAAACTCAATACCACTCGGATAGTGGCAGGCTTGACCACGGGGCTGAATGTCTCATCACAATCAATACCTGCCTCCTGAGATCGACCGTTGACCACAAGACGGGCTTTGTAGCGCTCCAACGTCCCATCAGAGCGGAACTTGTGACGGAAGAGCCACATATAGCGGATGGCGTTTGCCTCAGGAGGGCGAGGGACAAGAACCCAAGTACCATTCTTTGTAAGGGCCCTGTATTCGTCGAGCATAGCCGCCTGCCAATTCGGGTCGAGGAGGGATATTTTGTGGGAGGTGAGAATGGGGGAAAGGGAGGTCGGGGTGGAGGTAGGGGGGATTGGGAGTCGGGAAGGACGGAGGCAAGGGGGGCAGAGGCGGCGGGGAATGCTGCGGGCGCAACAAGCCCGCAGCTTTTTGATTGTTCGCGGCCGCGACATGATGCTGCGGCCGCCGCTAGTAGGTTGGGCGAGGGGTGGGGTCTGGACTTTTGATTGGCTGCAGCCGCAGCATCTTGCTGCGGCCGCGGCATCACTTCTTGGCGATGGGATGGCGGGGTGGATGTATGTTTTTGGATGGCGGGGCGATGTGTGGTGGTCATAGAGACGATCTGCCGGGGTCGGAAGACACCGGAGACGCTGCGAGTGTTTGGTATGGTGGTAGGGGTGGTGGTGGTGGTGGAGGGGGAGAGATAGGAGCACCGGGAGAGCTCTGGGGAAGAAACAAATGTGGGAATGATGACTCTGACTCTGACTGAGACACATGATGTGTGGGAGACGCAAAGGGGAATCGTGATTCATCAAAGGTGACATGACGAGATAGAATGATCTCGTGGGTCTGATATCGAGGCAGATGTAACCGCGATGATCAGACGGATAGCCAAGAAAGACACAAGGAGTGGAGCGTGGGTGAAGTTTGTGTGGGGCGGTGGATGATTGATTGGGGAAGCACAAGCACCCAAAGGTACGCAGGTGATCATACCTAGGCAAAGTGCAATAAAGTGCATGAGTTGGTGAGCGATGGGGGAGGGTGGTGGAAGGGAGAATTTTTAGGAGGTAGCATGTGGTGGCTAAGGCGTAAGGCCAATAGAGAATAGGAATGGATGCGTGGAAGAGGAGAAAGCGCATCATATTGGTAATGGTTCAGATGATTCGTTCGGCCTTGCCATTCTGTTAGGAAGTATAGGGGCAAGACAAGCGATAGGAGATCCCATTGGTGTTGAAGAAAGTGTGAAATTCTTTGTTGTCAAATTCGCGGTCATTGTCACATTGGAAACACTTGATAGAGGTGTGAAATTGTGTTTTGATGTAAGCATTGAATTTGGCAAAGATAGGAAACACTTGAGATTTAAAGTGCAAAGGGAAAACCCATAAGAAACGTGTGTAATCATCCAGAAACAAAAGGTAATACTTATGACCCTCCTTGCTAGGCACAGGAGATGTCCAAATATCACTATGAATAATATCAAATGGGGCAAAAGTAGTGTTTAAAGACCGGTGAAAAGGAAGTCTGGCATGCTTGCCTAACTGACAAGAAGAACATAAACTAGAGCGAAGCTCTTTATTACATTTGACTAGACTCTTAGAACGAAGCAAATCTAAAACTGCAGGACTGGGATGACCAAGGCGTGCATGCCAAAGACTGGATGATGATGCCGAGAGGGCGGCTGAACTTGACGGGCTGGATGGTGAGGGCGACGACACAAGATAGAGCTCACCGGTGCTATTACATCTCAAACGAGTAACCCCCGTGGTAAAATCTTTCACCGAGAAACCAAACGGATCCAACACAAGAGAAACATTATTGTCAGTGGTGAACCGACGGACAAAGATAAGGTTTTTGACAAGTTTGGGGCAATGAGGACGTTGTTGAGGTGTAATGGGTTGGTTGGGGTTGGTAATGTGGCGTGGCCAATGCCCGAAGTAGCAAGGCGACCACCGTTGTCGACGATAATAGAATGTGTAGGACCCTTAAAAGAAAGAGAAGAGAGAGTACATGAGGAGTTCGTCAAATGAGAGGTGGCGCCAGTGTCCATGTACCAAGCGGAGTCAGGAGGTGCCAACTGCATGGAAGAGAAGGCGTGATGCACATCAGTCGGAGGGTATGCCTGATCAGACGACATCGACGAGACCTATGCCCCGCAGCACAGCCGCAGCGACGACCAACTAGGGTTTTTGGGATCTTAGACTCTGATACCATGTAAGATCACGAGATTGATTGTAATGTCCTTCTCGAGGCTTTTCATTCATTAATATATATATATATATATATATATATATATATATATATATATATATATATATATATATATATATATATATATATATATATATATTACAAAGGTATTGAGCCTTTTGAGCCTTTGAGCCCACTATACAATATAAGATCTATGTAATCTATCAATTAGTCTTTTTTCCATTCACCTAGCTCCATCATGGTCCTCAATTGAATGCAATGAGCTTCATTAAGGTGCTCAATTGCGCTGATCGGGGATATACAAAGACCTTGACCGAAAACTACAAGCCACCCTCGACAAGGTTTTTACTATTTTGAAACCAAAAGTAGTTGACACAGCTTAAAGATTTTGACACCAACACATTCTTACCAGTTACCAACAACAATTAATGATATTTAATAATGAATCCATAGAAGGCATCTACACATTAGGTAGGAGAGAACATCAAAATTAAGTTTAAAGAGATCATCATTTGATTTTCCCCATTTTATATTAGATTTTTTTCCTATACAAGTTGTGTCGGTTTTTGGTAGCTCCAATCGATGACCATCATCATCATCATCATCATCATCATTTTGACATGTCTTAATTAAAGATTCGATTCATCTTTAGCAGATGTAATAAATCTTTCGATTTTGTTGCCATATTGGTTAAAAATAATTTGTTTTATGCTCCTCGAAATAATACCAAAATTTTCATGGTTTATGGACCTATCTTTTTTATAAAAAAAAATATAAACGAAAGTTATTAAGTTTGATTATCATAATTTATTTATAATGCAACCTAAATTGATAATTATTTATAAGTTGCAAGATTAACATTAGAGGTTAAGTATGCATTGGGATAAGGCTTGTCTTTTTACGAAGTAGTTCTCTTTCTTTAGTTTACCATTTAAATTTCATATTTCTTTTTTTAACAAAAAAACTTTTTATCAATTCTAAAATATAAACATAATTTTTTTTATTGATTTTAAAAAATAATAATTCATCTATGAAAAAATAACCTTTAAATTTTGGCTCTCCACCTAGAGAAGAGAAATTCCCCTTTTTACTCCTCCAATGCCCAAACTTTCGATCATCTCTTTCCCTTTGAATTTTAGATCTTTGCAACCATGATTTACCTTTTGTTCTTGATGTTCTTCACCGAGATGATTGTAATCCTTCTCCTACTTTTCAGAACTCCTCTGAGGAAGTTCTCTGTCATGGCACTTGATCGGGTGAAGCGAGGGAGAGGCCCCATTGTTGTGAAGACCGTCGCCACCACAATATTCATCATCTTTTTCTCGACAGCCTATAGCATCGTTGACATCGCTAGAGGAGAAGTCGAGCCGGGAGCTATTAACCCCATTGATCAGGTTCTCAAGGCCTGCCATATCCTTGATGCTTCTCTTATGGGTACAATCATTCCTCTTCAATTCTTTTTGGTAGTTTTTTGGAATTCACAACTCTTTCTCATGGTTTTGTTGGTTGATCGATCATGTTCTTATTCGTATGGATGTTGATTTACACGATCGATTATAACAATAGGTGTTATGAGATGATTTTCTTTATGGTTATTCAACTTTCATTGTCCTAATTTTGAAGGGGGTTTAGATTTTGTGACCCTTTTGTGAATTAGATTCAATTGTTTTGTTAGCTAGGAATTTTATGGTTTGTTGGCAAAGGTAGAAGTACGTTGTTTAACACATGCTCTAATTTGGTTGATGAAAATATATTCTTTAGCAGAATTTGAAAGTTTTCATTTAGGATCTATTTTCTCTGATTAAATTATCCAATATCTTTGTTTTATGAGTATGACATAAATCTTTCATTGCTATATCAAATGTTGATTTAGGAGTTTTTTGGAATGGTAACTCGCATTGCTTTTTCAAGTAGTCTTGTTGACTGTTTTTTTTAAACTTTAATCATTGTTGTTAGGATATTTAGAAATAACACAATAAGACCAACATGTTGAATGAGTGGGCATAGAATGCTTTAAAGTAATAGTCAGGAAAAATGATTTAAAGTAATAGTTAGAAAAAAATATTTTTGAACATAAAATGCTTTAAAGTAATAGTCAGGAAAAAGATTTATCATTCCTGTCATGTACATGAAAATAGGAAATTAGTTTCTTCCATAATAACTAGATGGTTGAAATTGAGTGGGGAAAAATAAAATAATCAAATATAAGATAGATTAACCAATCATTGATGTAACATTTTAACAAAAAGAAAATTATTCTCTCCATTGTCATTTGTTGCAGTTTTTCATCCTATCTTGATATGTGGAATGTAGCATTTGAGTTGGTTTTGTAGTTTGATTTATCTCTCTTATTTAGACATTGATAGTCAATATTCTAGTTTAAAGGACTTCTTAAAAGCAACAAATTGTTTTTCGAGGAATTTAATTTGGTAAAATATTGTTTGATATATTGTTTGTTGATAAAAGGTCACTAGTAAAAAAAAAATACTGAAGCTTTTGGAATGGGTAAAAAATCCCAGCTTTGTCCGTGTAAAAGATTTCAAGAACCATTGAATGTTATAGGACCTATTTTATAAACAAGCTTATGCCTTTAAATTATATGGTAACTAATATGAAACTAACTTCTTGATATGATCATCCTACATGGCATAGGTTGATTATTTATGGTAAACAGATCAGTGAAAATATTAAAATGTTTATAGCTGAGCATTGTCGTTGGTAGTCCCAACATAGTTGCAAACACATTTTATGTGGTTTTGGGTGTGCAGTATGTTCTATTGTAATGCTATGATCGTGACCCATTTTATATATGAAAATTAGCTATGTTCTACGAGTAAATGTCATAGCCGGATGCATTAATGGAAATAATGATAATTTCCAACAAGGTTAGGTACGGGCTTGAATGAAAATATACTTCATACAAACCATCAATGACAAGTATAGGACCAAAAATCAATTTTACTTGTAATGCAAGTCAGAAAAATTAACTTAACTCTTCACCTTTTGCCTACAGACACTTCTTTGAATTGTTTGGTATACGAAGGAAACTTCAAAATGATTTACATGTGTACGTGCTTTCATAATATAAATGTTGATTTCTCTTTGCAAAATTAAAGGTAATGTTTGTTTCTATTTACGCTCCATGCAACATATATAGCCTATGGGTATTCATCTTGCACGATTTCTTAACATTTTAGATCTTCATTTTGAGTTTATTTTTGCATACTACTTACTGTAAGATTTGAGCCAATTTTTGTTAGGGTTGGCCGAGGAAAAGCTAAAATGTAGGTATCCTACAAGATTGTTTGTAACATTATGCTATTGTTGACATGTTATTTATGTCAACATTGTAGGATTCATATTGTTCCTTGGTTTGACGATAGACAAATTACATCATTATATAAGAGAGCTTCGTTTGCTTAGAAAGGTCGTGGAGGCTGGCAAAAAGCAAAAACGAAGTTTTGATGACGGTTGGGCACAAAAAAAAATTTGAGATGAAAGCAACGGAAGCTGAGATTACCGCCTTAAAAAACAAGGCAAAAACCATTGTGTCTCAAATAGATGCAAAAAACAAGGTCTCTAAAAGTGATGTAAAAACATTGGTGTCTGAAAGTGATGCGAAAATAGATTAGGTCAAGACTACCAATAGTAGATCGAGAGCCGAAAGTCTAAAAAGGAAGGTTGCATATGAGTATGAATTATTGTTTGATAACAACCAACATCCTTAAACTCGGTTGGAAGGTTGCAACCAAAACCATTTTTGTGCCAGCAATAAGATCTTGTAGATTTTTCGCGCAGTATATCATCAACAACATTCTTTTATTTGCATATTGTATTACTCGAGATGATAGTTATGTAGCAAATGATTTATACAAATGGATAGTTAGTCGAGTTGATACTAGACAAATGTACACACTTTCTTTAACTAGTATATTGGAGAATCTATAGCTATATAATCCTGAATGTACCAAATTAAGACCGGTTTGATAGAAATAACTCAATTCATTGATAAGGAGACATAATTGAAAAACAAGTTTAAAGGCGGCACAAAATAGGCGACTAAGGAGAAAGGTCGAAAGAGCACCTATCGAGGAGCACGTTCATGGCTAAGGAGAGCAACTGAGAGCAGTAGAAATGGCGGATGAAGCGAACAGTTGAAAGAGAATCAACTAATGAATTCAGGAAGAAAGCGACCGGGTGCTGTGTAAGTGTACGATTATTGTGTTGAATTAAATATTCAAATGAAGAAGGCCAAGATGACCCCCGAAAATATAAAATGAGTTGAACCTTGGGACGAGGGGTGGGCTGGGTTCTATTCCAATCCGTCCAATTTTTACAAAAATAAAATAATAGGTAAAAAAAAATTAAGGTAAATTAATATTATTTATTTATTTATTAATTAAATTGAGGACTTTATGAATAAAAATTATACGTTTGAGAAAAACTTAGCCTACCTAACCCATAGGAATTTTCATTTTTGATTTCGTGCTTGGTTGAACGAGTAAACGACCAACTCCAAGTCATCAGGTCCTTATCAAAATAAAACTTCAAGTCATCAAGTACATGGTTGTGAGTTGTGACGATTCATTTAGTGCTCATTCCCAACCCTTTTTTTTTTTCCAATTTTCATGGCTATGGCTAAGAAGATGCAATACGAGCAATATCTAAAAAAAAAGCATATATTATTTCAAGGAGGAGCAACCTAGAATCAACTAGCTATTCTCGACCTGTTGGTAGATGAGTTACAGTTGTCCCTAGCGAAGAAAACCGATAATATAGTGTTTGGAGGAACCCAAATTCCAGGATAGATTCTGGGCTATACGCAATGCAACACATGGAAACATACAAGGGGGGAAATTAATTGGCATTGCAGTTTTAAAGCTGGAAGTCGGAAGACTATAAGTGTCCTACGGTCGAGGGATTCAAATGTTGTGGCTGACAGGATTACACGTCTGGCCTACACTGTCCCTGTCGATGATAGCTTCTCTGATGATCCAGAACTTCGTATTCTCATTCGCTCGTACGCGCTAGGAAAGAGGCCGAGTTGTTGACGTATTTCCTAATCCTTATCTGCTTCAGGAAAAAAAAAAGAAGCTATTCTCGACGTCTTTTCGACATTTTTGTACATCTGTTGTAATGTTTAGTTGTAATAGCCAATAACCATGATTTTGCCTTTATAACTTTCCAATTGTTTGTGTTTGGTTTAGATGTTGGGCGTACAATCCAATTATGGATAAAATGTAACCTATTTAAGTTTATATTAGTGCATAGTTTAAAAGTTAGTTGAAATTATGGACGAAAATGGCACTAAACTCTCCCTTTATATTATTTGATCAAATCCTCTATCCAAGCTTTTGCTTTTAACAGAAAACTTTCCAAACCCATTTTCTTTAACAAGAACTAGCATTTAAATCAAACTAAACAACAACCTTAAAGGAGTTCTTTCCAACACCTCTCAATGAATCAAGTCAATGAATCAAATGAACCACTCTCCTGCAAGGCAAAAAGCCATATCTAAGGATTTCCCTATACTCTGGCAAATCCACTAAATCTAGTTTTATCCCTTCATTTAGCAACCTCTGTCTGTTCAGAAAGTTATATACGTATAAGAAGAGAAATGTGAAGGCAACATTTCTCAAGGTTGGGAAGGACTAATTACTCCTAATTGTCAAAGAAGCACACTCAAGAGTGGAGTAGATGGTTAGAGAGAGAAACTCTCAAAGAAGGATTTTCCTTCTTGCCTTCCCCCTTGCTCCGGCGAGCTCCTCCGGCCTCCTCCTCGGCCCATCGTCCCTCTTCCTCTATTGTCTCCTCTTCCTTTCACCCTCCTCTCTACATACACAGATCTACCCCCTCCCAGATCGATTTACAACTGGTTTTGATTCTAGCATTTATTGCGGCTTACCTACCGGAAATTGAATTCACTGTCCTTCGACTACCTCGCTCTCTCTAAAGAAGTCCGACGTCTCCTCCCTTATAATACGCCATAAAAACTGATGGTCTGAAGGGCTCTGCTTCTTCTCTCCCTCCGCCTCTGGCGGCGGCGGCTCTGCCGACGTTGGCCGGAAGTTTCTCTCCCTTCCCCATTGTTGTTCCTGTCCCACCAGCTTGCCGTTACACCTACAAACTAGCCGTTACCTCTAAAAGAAAAGAGTCGTTACCTGCCCAACAGTCTTTTGATTTGAAATTCCAAAGTTGAATTTCGTTGACCAATTTCTCTCCTCCCTCACCAGACCTCCTCTCCGACGGCACTCCGGCGCCGGAAACTAAAACCTTAGTATCCTCTCCTCCCCTTTCTCCCCCTCTTTCTCTTTTCCCCATCTCCTTTCTTTCCCTTCCTTCTTATCTGTTGCCTGGCGACCAGTGAACTGTTCCTACGACGAAATTCTGTTCGCAGGGACGAGCTCACTATTGCTTTCTCCAAATTGACCTCTCCTCTCAGCTCTACATACTATACCGACCTCTGAGCCTTACGAATTTGAGATTCGGTTCACTACAGAAGAAATCCCCAATCTTGGTTAGGGTTCTCCTGGGAAACACGAAACCGTTACATATCTTTCCAGAGGGTTCCCAACTCTCTTCCTCTAAACAAACTGACTACTGAAGCTTAACCCCCAACCCCCCCCCCCCCGACCTCTGAATCTTACCAATCTGAGCTAGGGTTTTCCACGATACAGTCAAAATTGGCTAGGGATACTGACAAAAGCGATTTCTGACGAAAGAAATGGAGAAAGACAAACCACCTGGAAATGGACGACGAGTTGGCCACCTCACACCGACGCCTGTCCAGGCAGCTCCAGGCCCAAGCTCCCCTTCCAAGATGACGGTACTGGGTTCAATTCCTCGAAGCTCGACGAACATGAAGGCTAAACCTGTTCAAGCTACCCAGCTCGAAGACCCCACTCAGGCTGGCTTGCTCCCACTACCAGGTTCCTCTCTCCCACCTTTGTTCACACCAATTCCATATGGTGAGGTATGCCACTCTTCTCCCCTTCCCCCGGATCTAGCCGGGTCCTCTAAGGTAGAATTTGATTTGCAAAAGATCCCAATGGAGGGACAAACTATGTGCTCTATGGTCAAAAAGATCCCAATGGAGGGACAAAATTGTATGCTTCATGATGATATTCATATTACCACTGAGGTTGATTTAAATATCCAAAAGATCCCTATGGAGGGACAACAAGATGTTTGCTCTAATTCTGTTAGTGTTGGCCAAACTATCAACCTTAACTTGTCTGAATCTGATAAAACAATCTCTCCCTTAACCAACTCTCCTCAAACTGCTGAAAGAGAAACCACTCCTGAGATATCTGAGATGATTATTGAATCTGGGAGAGCTGAAGCTTCACCACCGCCTGAGGTTTTGATTCCCAACCCCAACCCTCCTTCTCCCAACAGCAGGATTTACAAAGTGACAACTCTACCCATACCCAAGAACCCACCCCTGCTGAAGCATATAGAACTTCCTTCTCCACTATCACCCCTCCACCCACTCTCCCCACGGGTACCTCCCCTAACCAGCTTCAAGGAGCATGGGTTACCCCATCCCCTATGATTGGTTCCTCTGCTAGATTCAAGGGATACAGACTGTCATATCAGAGATCTGGAGAGGGTGATGTTGTTAAGGCAAAAAAGAGTGAGTGTATGTCTCTAGAAGAAGCCTGGGGGTTTGCACTAGTTGGATATTTTGTTGGTAGATTCCCAGGCTTTGACACTATTGCTAACCTCAGGAGAAATTGGCCTAAGCATGATTACAATGCCCAAGGTGGATGGGTAATGTTTAAATTCTTTTCTGAGGATGATAGAGATTCAGTGCTGATGAAATGGCCTTACACAGGACCTGGTTGTACCCTTCTACTTAAGAGTGTTCCAGAGAGATTTACCTTTGACAAAGCCATGTTCTCTAGTCTACCAGTTTGGATAAGAATCCACAAACTTCCTACTGAATTTTGGACTCCTATCATGTTGCAGAAAATAGCTTCTAAAATTGGGGATCCAATCATGACTGATGGCTATACAGAACATAGATCTAAGCAACTATATGCTAGGGTCTTGGTTGATATGGATTGCTCCAAGGAACTCAAGAAAATGTTGACTATTGAATTTGATGATGCACCTGACCATACCTGCTTTATAGAATATGAGAACCTCCCTCCTAGATGCAACATATGTTTGACATATGGGCATGAAACAACTAAGTGTCCAGCTGCTAAGGGCACCTCAGCAGACAATAGACAGATGAAGCAAGCTGTTACTCAGAGAACTTATAGAGAGAGAACTCTTCCCTCGGTTGCAGGGGCTCCCCCCTCTCATCCTCCCTCATCCTCAGTTACCATCCCATTACCTAACACCAACCCTACTAATCTGCCTCCCCCCCCCCCCCCCCACCACCTCCTCCTCCCCACTCATCTCAGCTCCCTACTCACTCTCAACAACCCCCACCTGCTGCTCCACAACTTCCTCTATCAGTTGCTAGTTCTTCCTCCCCCTCACCCCCTTCAAACCTCACCCATAGCACTGAAGAACAAGCCCCCCCTCCTGCCCCTAACCCTCTTCCCTCCCCCCTCCTCTCCTTCCAACACCTGGCCCTGAACACAGTATAACATCTCCTCCTAGACATGGACCTTCTAATAGTCAACTTCAAAAAACCCCTCCCACTGGTTTCAAGTCCACCATGACAAATGTTAAATCCTCCCTCTTTTCTTCCATTGAAAGAATAAACCAAGTCTACCAAAGGAAGAAAAAATCCCTCCTCCCTGCAAGAGTTGAGGATCTGAGTGGTATACAACAGACATATATAGAGGTCACCAACAGAGTTGAAGAAGAAATGAGGATTGATGATCTGTTGAAAGAGAAGGAAAAAGGAAAGAGGAAAAAAGTAACCTTTGCTGATAATAACTCCTTCCAAGTACTAGAAGAGGCAAATGGAGAACTGGTTACAGAAGCTCAACAAACAGTTCAGTTGCTTTTGACAGATGGAAAGACAGGCAAGGAAAAGGACAAAGAACTGAGAAAATCTAGAGATAAGGCAGGGACTAAGGATACTGAAAAAGTACAGCCCTTTACTAAGGTGAGAAGGAGTGGCAGACGGAACAAGCAAGGACAGCCTTCGGTTACAGATAGTGAGAAGCAAGAGATGAACACTGATGATAATGAAAAAGGGCCTAGCACCCTTCCAAAAAGGAATAAATGATTATAGCATCTTGGAATGTAAGGGGGTTTAACAGCAGCACCTCCAAACACAAGGCTGTTAGGAACTTTTTGAGAGAGAAGAATATTTGTTTGCTTGGAATAATTGAAACTAAACTAAACCTTGCTAAACTGCAATCCATTATGGAGAAAAGTTTTAGCCAATGGAATTATGACCACAATTTTGACTACAGTACAGCTGGCAGAATTGTGGTGATTTGGGATCCTCGGAGGGTGGTTTTCACATGCAGAACTATTACAGAGAAGCTTATATGTGGTGAAATACAATGTAAGGTCACGGGGAGAAACTTTCAGCTTGCCCAGGTGTATGGCCTACACATAATTGTGAAGAGAAGAGGGCTATGGAAAAATCTTGAAGATGAAATTGGTGCTTCTTCTCTACCTTGGCTAGTACAGGGGGACTTTAATGCTATCATGAGGTCTTGTGAAAGGAAAAATGGTGCCACTGTGACTGCTTATGAAGTTGCTGATCTGTGGAATGTTTGCTCCTAGTTAGACTTACATGATGCTATCAGTGATGGTACTGATCATACATGGTTCAAAGGCTCAAAATCTACAAAAATAGACAGAGTCATGGTCAATGGTTGTTGGGATACCTTGAATCTCTACTGCAAAGCCCATTTTCTGATTCCCAAATCTTTCTATGACCACAGCCAGGTGTTAGTAGAAGTGCTTGAACAACAGAGAAGCAAAAAGGGCCCTTTCAAATATTTTAATATGTGGAGTCAGAATGAAGAGTTTCAACAACTGATCTGTGAACACTGGAACTTCTATGGGAGAGGCTCTGAGCAATACCTTCTTTGCAAGAAATTGCAAAACCTTAAGAAGCCTTTACAGGTTTTGAACAGATCTCAGTACTCCAACATCACTGACAGAGCTAAAAAGGCTGAGGCAGATTATGAAAAGGCTTTTGTGGAGCTTAGAAATGATCCTTCTTCTCCGGAGCTGCTACTAGATATGGAAAATGCAAAGAAAAAAGCTAATAGACTTAAGGATGCTGAGTTCAAATTCCTCTCCCAACTGGCTAAAACCAAACATATTTTTGAGGGAGACAAATGCAGTGCTTACTTCCATAGTCTTATGAAGAAGAATATGAAGAGAAACCATGTTAGCTCTCTAATAAAGGATGATGGGCAGGAAAATATGTCACTTAATGAGGTTGCTGATGAATTTGTGAAGTTTTATAAGGGGCTCCTAGGGACTGAGAAACAGACTTTGGATGTTAACCAAAGATATATTAGAGATGGAGGTGCCATATTATCTACAGACAACCACTCTGAACTCACAAGAGTAGTGACAGATGATGAAATCAAAAGTGCTTTGTGGAGTATTGGGGATGACAAGTCTCCTGGGCCGGATGGCTTCACCTCTAAATTCTTCAAAGATACATGGGCCACGACAGGAGGTCAAGTGATCAGTGCTGTAAAGGAATTCTTCAGAACCAGCAACCTTCTCAAACAAACCAATCATACCTCCATAGCCTTAATTGCCAAGAATCCCAATGCCAAATCAGTAGGTGATTTCAGACTCATTTCATGTTGCAATGTTTCATATAAAGTGATTTCTAAAATCCTTTCTGCTAGACTGTCTCCTATTTTGAAAACCCTTGTTTCTCCTGCCCAAATTGGTTTCATTGAGGGTAGAATTATGAATGAAAACATTTTCCTTCTTCAAGAGCTTATCAGAAAATACTCTAGAAAGAGAATCAGTCCTAGATGCATTCTTAATTTAGATCTCAAAAAGGCCTATGACACTATCTCCTAGAAATTTATTGAGCAAATGTTAAAGCACCTGAATTTTCCTCATCTTTTCATGCATTGGATCCTTGAATGTGTTTGTAATACTACTTTTTCTGTTAGTATCAATGGATCTTTAAATGGCTACTTCTATGGTAAAAGAGGTTTGAGACAGGGGGATCCCATCTCCCCCCTTATTTTTGTCCTCTCTGTGGATTATCTTTCGAGAATTCTTAATTGCAGGACTAGACTTCCAGGCTTCAAGTTCCACCCAAAATGTAACAGACTTCAAATCACACACTTGGCCTATGCTGATGACTTAATTCTGATGTATATAGGAGATACAACTTCAATGAATATTTTGTTGGATGCTCTCAATCACTTCTCTGAGGTCTCAGGTCTTGAAATCAGTACGGCCAAATCATCATATTTCATTGCTGGTGCTAAGGAGGAGGACAAGGCTTTTCTTGCTTTCAGATCGGGCTTCTCACAGGGATCATTCCCTTTCAGATACCTTGGTATCCCAATCTCATCAGGAAAGCTTACTATATCTCAATTCTCCCCCTTCCTAGATAAAATCCTAGCTAATATAAGTTATTGGAATTCTAAAACTTTGTCTTATGCTGGAAAAGTTGAACTCATTAAAACAGTTCTTCGGGGTATTAGTGCTTTCTGGTTTTCTATCTTACCCTCTCCTTCCACTTTGATTGACAGAGTTAATAGCTTATGTGCTAAATTCCTTTGGAAATCCCATCGTATCAAATGGAAAGATGTGTGTTTACCTAAGGAGGAAGGAGGATTAGGCTTGAAGGATCTTAAAACATGGAATAATGCTTTTTTTATCAAGAATGCTTTGGGACATCTTTAGAAAAAAAGACAGCTTATGGATAAAATGGGTTCACCATCAATATTTACAACAATGAGATGTATGGAGTTGGCAAGTCCATATTAAAAATGACTCTCCTTTGTTGAAGAGAATCCTTGCCATTAGAGATGCACTGCTAACCTCCACAGGTACCTCCCATGAAGCTGCTGCCAAGCTGAATAGTTGGTGTATTGGAGGAAAATACAGCATTGAGGCTGCATACAACCACTTCAGAAGAAGAGCTACTCCCCCTCAATGGTCGACAGTTGTATGGGATAAAGTGATCAGTCCCAAACATGCTTTCATTCTATGGCTGGCAGCCAAAAGAAGACTGGCTACAAATGACCTCATTAAAACAAGGGAAGTGAATCCAGATTGTCATCTATGCAACCAAAATATTGAATCTCATGAGCATATTTTCTTCTCTTGTAATTTCTCCTCTAATATTTGGTCTCAGGTCAAAGCTTGGCTAGGAATTTGGAGAGGAATGGGATCAATAAAAAGTGGACTCAAATGGCTTAAAAAGGAAGCTAGAGGCAAAAGTTGGCGCTCCAAAGCAAAGAGAATTGCATTTGCTGCTACTTATCTATCTGATTTGGAAGGCAAGAAATGAGAAGGCCTTTGATGAATCAAGCAGGAGTGCTGAACAGATCGTCCACCTTATCAAACAACACGTGTACAAGGTTCTCTCACATGAATTCTCTCTTCACTTCACATCTTCAACAAGGCTACGAGATGGCCTGGACCTTGCTGCCACCCCTACATTTCAAAACTGAAGTCAGAGACCAGCCACTCCTAGAAGGCTTGAAATATCTATATAAACTCTTAATTTAGAAGAGTTTAGGATGATGTGTCAAGCTTAGAGGAATTTTAGAAGTCTCGATAATTTTTTTTCTTTTTTGCCATTTTTCATTGATTTTCTTTTCTATTTTTTTTTCTTTTTCCTTTAATTCTATTTTTGCTTTAATTTTACTAACTATTAGAATTAATTCAAAATATTGATCTTAGCCTAAATTAAGATTTTAGTAGTTTTTTTTCTAAAAAACAATCTATGCAAACTCTTAATTTAGAAAAGTTTAGGATGATGTGTCAAGCTTAGAGGAATTTTAGGAGTTTTGACCAATTTTTTTTTTCTTTTTTGCCTTTTTCCATTGATTTTCTTTTCTATTTTTTTTTCTTCTTTTTCCTTTAATTCTCCTTTTGCTTTACTAATTATTGGGCTTAATTCAAAACATTAATCTTAGCCTAAATTATGATTTTAGTAGTTTTTTTCTAAAAAAACAATCTATATATATAAACTCTTAATTTAGAAGAGTTTAGGATGATGTGTCAAGCTTAGAGAAATTTTAGGAGTCTTAATCAATTTTTTTTTCTTTTTTGCCATTTTTCATTGATTTTCTTTTCTATTTTTTTTCTTCTTTTTCCTTTAATTCTCTTTTTGCTTTAATTTTACTAACTATTGGGCTTAGTTCAAAACATTGATCTTAGCCTAAATTATGATTTTAGTAGTTTTTTTCTAAAAAAACAATGGGATTAATTCAAAACATAAAATTAATAATAAGAAAACATAAAATTAATATTAGTAATCTATATCTATATATATTTATATATACGAATTTAATCGTTTTCTCAATCCATGAGTTTAATTCAAAATATTTAATCATCTGAACTTTTACAATTATGTTATAATATTAATTTAATATATTAGTAAGATTTTATTTATAAAAAAATCGCGTCATGGCGCGGGGATCATACTAGTTGTCCTTAATCATGTAACTTTTTGCTCGTCTAAACTTTCATAGCCTCATCATTCTCGTGGCTTGTTAGGCCCTAGATGAAAATTCTGTACTCATGGACTTAGATGGTGTAGTAGGAGTATGGATTTGGTGTGCTAAGGATGTGTTTGTGTAAATCTCTTGATGGCCGAGCCGAAGGGAGATTTATACTTACACATTCTTAGAGGTAGGTCCGACTTCTGATAGGCGTGGCTTGAAGAGACAGGAGTTACCCCGAGCTTCGGGCTCAACACACCCATAGATTTGGAGCAATCTCAAATTGCTTCATGATTTTGGTAGGCATGGACGAGTAATACCTCCACTCGTCCCTCACTTTTGTACCATGTAAATACTTTAATTTCCTTGTAATATATTAACCCTTAAAATCAAAAAAAAAATTACTCCTAATTGTCTCAAGGAAGGAGACAAGAGGATGAATCACTTCTTAAGCTAGGCACCGGAGTGTTCCTCTTTGATTGCCTTTTCGTAGGGAGAAGCACCGGTTCTTGGTCCCACTCCTCGGGCCCAGCTTCACTGTCGCTGTCAACGTTGTGTTTAAACACAGGGTGGATGTATGCATCTTGGAGGTAACTCTTGAGGTCCAGGTTTGGTTCCTTGACCCGCTCCAACGTGTCCTTCCTCATTGCTTCCTGGAAGTTGAAAGTGATAGTTAAACACAAAACATAACCCCTTGACAGTGACACTAAACAACTAAATACATCGGTCTAGGGACAGCAGGGGAAATTTCTTTGGACAGCTACCAAAGAGTGTGGTCAATGTGAATGAAACAATATGTACAAATCCTACAGACAGCTTAGCCATGATGATGAACGAAACATGTAAAAGGTCCAAATCTACTATAAAACTTACCTGCAATGGGTATCTGACAAAAGCAGGTTCAAATCGACCTTTGCAGAATAGATGAAATGATATGGTCAGCACAGGGAGTGTGATCAAAAAGGGGGTTGACTGGGAAGCTTCTTTAGTACTTAACAATCCCATCAGAAGCAGCTGGGAGACTACCAAGGCACCAATTATGCGACCGTGCACATCAGGCCAAAAGGATGCAGCACTCTCATACTCCTGGTTGTAGACATTGATAATCTACAATGATATAAAGGAGAATAAAATCAGCAAGGTTGAAAAAGTTATCCATTATATTTAAGTGCCAACTTTTTGCCCAAGACTGACACCAACCACAAATGATGTCCTTGGAACAAAAGTAGATCTACCAATGTTGTGAAAACCAAATGATCACCCTTTGCAACGTTAGTTTTTTAATTTGGCACTCCCTCACTTCTGGCCTCAATGAACAAATCAGCAGAATAAAGGTATAAGTATAACTAAACATTGATACGGACTTCAGAATGATCTTACAGATATGCAACCCTGAGTCAGACACCAATGCAGCTTTATGTGAAAATGAAGCTGGCATTGGCAATATCTCCTTTCATCTACAGTCATTAGAAGTGCTAACCAATGCACTTTGGCATGATCATTTCACAACCAATTATGCAACCTTAAGTATTTCATTCCATGACAGTCCAACTTTAAGGAAACTTGGGTGTTTTGATTCACTTTGTCCAGGCGTTGCTCACATTCTATAAAAGGAAGCACGTTCTCTCTTCACATAGCTAAGAACAGATACAGGACAGCTCATATGACGGTGTTTTGATTAGAACCTGAGACTAAAAGTGATTGGGTCTGAGTTTTGACTTTTTGGAAGCAAAAAAAACTATACTGCCTATTCCCTGGACCCCAGATGATGGCTAACTCAATCAGAGAAGGCAAAAGCTTCAAGAATTTATTCATAAATGGTCTTCTGCACAGATTATAGGAGAGTAACATAAGAACTAAAGCTCTAGCTAGATTGGAAGCTTCAGCCAGATTCCAGCATTTACTCTTAAAGCAGATGCGGGAAAAGAAGTCAGTGTGTTAAATTAAGGGCGTCAAAATGATTTTTGCATCCAAATAAGCAAAGATACTAATGCAACAATTGAAATTGATAAGCTGGGACATACCTGATGACGGTAAACAACATATGCCAGGCCAAAGAATACTAATATGAAAGGAAGTAGAGCTGGAGTAACCACTGAGTAAACTAAGCCAAGTAAAAAATAAAGCTGAATTTGGGGCTCGCCAGAACTGAACTCCAGACTTCCTGGGTCCATTGCCTCTTCTTTATCCTTCTTTGTCTTCACTAGGAAAAAGTTTTTTAGGTGATACATAACCAGCGGCTTTATTCGTAGGATCTCTCCGGCAATGCCAGCCCATCCATCTACCATTATGTAGGTCATAAAAAAAGTTGCCTTCATTGGAATTGAAACTCCAATTGTTTTCGGTATGCTGGATAAAATAACCCTCAATGATTAATCTTAATGAATGCCAGAAAAGGGAAGAGGAAAAAAAGGGTTGGATAAGGATGTGCATGGAATAAGATTCTCATAAAGATCTTTATGTCAATCAGAATACATGAAAATGAGAGAATTTTATGCATATGAAGTCGTGAAGACAATTATATGTTTGAATAAACCACTAATTTTTAAATTACAGCAAGTACAGATTTAAGTAATCTTTAAATCTCAGAGGTTGTATATGGTAGACCACATGTGATACAATTTGGAAAATGACTAAGATGATTAGTGATTGGTTAGCACTAAGATTGTGACAAAAATGAACATCTAACATTTTGCATGCATAACACATATAAATGCTAACTTTTAAATAAATAACTCACTTCATAGAAAACTTGAATGACTAATCGTGAGTGTGATACGAATGTTAACTGAACACCGGTGGATCAATACCAAAACAACAAAGATCGACAACAATTTTAGAGGAAGAAATTGTTCTTCTGTCAACACAGAACAGAACACCACACAAAGCACACAGAAATTGCTTAACTGCCACACACCTTTGATTGATCGAAAACTCCTACATAACCCCATGATTAAAGTAAATGTAAATTGAGAAACTGCTCACCACTAACCCACTAACATCATCCTAAGGTTGTGTTACAAGGAAAATAAACTGACTCTCTTAAAGACTTCTAAACACGAGCTAACTTCACACTAAAGCTAATCAACTAACTGCCATTGAACTTTAGCTTAGGAATTTCAAATTACATTCCAACAGCGAACCCCAGTATATTAAGTTTTAATTAATATCTTCACTTTCCTGCAAAATTTAGTTAGTTAGTTTGCCATTCCCACTTCCTAGTTTTGAACCATTGTCTCCATGTTCTCCACTATCTATAGTTGCTGAATTTAGGATTAAGTTTAATTATTATTATTATTAATTGGGAGCCACTGGTTTTCCATTATAAAAGGAGAATCAGCTAGAGCTTAGGAGACTTGAATGATTGAATTGAATACATATTTGGAGATTCTCCACGAATGTCCTCTTGCGAGATTCTTGCTTGAGTGGTTTCTATCAGTGTGTGTGCATGTGTGTAGTTTGATATAAAATACTTCAAACATGGAGTCCCTCCAACCATGTGTTGGCTAAATATCCCTAGTTTAATTGAAAATACTTCAAATATGGATTCCCTCCGACCATTCCTAGAAACTTTCTTCCATTCAATTTCATAACTCTAATTTCCATAACTCTCTCTTCCTATCATTGAAGATTGAAATACAAACTGCAGCAGCCAAAAATATTTTCCCCACACAAGGCTGAAAAATGACGACATTATTTCACATATAGTTAATAACAAGCTTAGAAAATGAGGAATGCTGGATCAGAACACAAGTAATGCACTGTAATGGAATAATTGAACAACCAAAATATTGTAAGGGGTGCTTACTCATTTGCTGACTGATGAAGAAAATTATTCAGTTGTTGGAAGGCAGTTCCTGTGATAATGCTTCCCAGGAACACATTTACAAATAAGAATATATAATATCTTGTGGCCGATCTTCTCTGTAGGGATGATAAGCATATAAATCCTTCGAACTTGGACATTATCATCAAGATGGTGGGAAGCAGAATCAGGAAGATCTTCAAAGCAATTCCTGGGAGGAAACCTTGAATGACTGACTTGATGAACTTCCTAGGAGCGATAAGATGCATGCTAGTTAGTATGATAAAAGGAAATACCTCTGCACACCCAAGACAAAACATTAGCAATACAAAGGATGCCAAGTAAATACAATCTAAGATGAAAATACATTTATGCAAAATACAAAAGCAACCCCTAGTGTTCATCTATTGATGCCATGTGGTGACAGTTTGAACTCAAATATAATGAAGCAAGTTCTAACTCACTGTTCAATAATGGGCTTCAGAAAGGGGGCTGCTTTCTCTATTCCTTCAAGGTTTGCAAGAGACTGGACAAATGCAATTGGAATCATGAAAAAGAAAGTCAGGAAAAAGAAAGCCACAGCAATTATCAGCCTTCGAACTGTCAGTGAAACGTATGGAATTGCCAGGTTATTCCAATACACATCACGAGGCTCTGGTGCCCACTCGGTTAACCATACTGTTGGATTCCTTGTTTGTTGAGTTTGTGCACACACGGCAGCACCCCATCGGCTCCTGAAGGAGACAAAGGCAGCTGGCGTGATTGCTTTGGGGTTCTCTGCTATTGTCTCTTTTTCAATGCATATCTGAAAAAACCATGCAAAAGATAATAAATAAGCAAGGTGTTATTATCAAGTACTACTTAATTGCAAAAAGATACAGCATAGAGATTTTAGCACAAATTAGAGGTCCATGAAACAAAAATAATACAAATTTAAATTTAGACATCATTCGATAAAGAAATCCAAGTTGCCCCATAAGTCTTCTTGATAAACACATGATAATTTCGGAGATGTTTAAAGAGCATATCAGTTCATGCTTACTCCAGATCTCATACCATATATTTCTTAGATATTATTGATAAACTTATCCGGGAAGCAAAAACCCTTCCATATCACACTTAAATGGAAAAATATGTAAAGAGTGGATCAGATAATAATATACCAATTATTGTAAGACAATGACTTATGTATGATGACCTTAAGAAGATAAAAATTCCCAGCAAGAAACATCATAAAAATTGGAAACACTTTCAAAATCATACAGTGGCAAATAGTATAAGGACTTACTTCCGTTGACAATCTCGCAACCTCTGATGTGTAATGATCAATTGCATCAACTCGGTTCCCCCATAGGCCTAGAAAACCAGTCTGCATATTGAGAAAAATGTACTCAAATGTATGTCCATGAAAAAAACTATTTGTGTCAACTACTTTGAATGACAATATATATTTCTCATCCTCCATGCAATACCTTTCTGGTGGGTCTGCTGGATGGATTCCTATCATATTTGAGTTGATAGAAGTCAAGCCAATTTTCCATTTTCTTTTTCTCATCAACTAACTCAGAAAGCTTATTTGCATTATATACCACCTGCATATCAGTTGTCAAACAGAAATTGATCAATATGAAGAATGAGCTTAAACTGAGTATTTTTTATTCTTAATATATTCATCGCGCTTTGTTAAATAATATACTTTGTTAAATAAATTTCCAATAGGCATTTTGTTAAATATTCATCGCGCTTTGTTAATTGCAAAAAGATACAACATGAACTGCATGTGAACAATATATCAATTTCCAATAGGCATTTTGTTAAATAATATATTCATCGCGCTTTGTGAAATTCACAAAAATTGATTTCATTAGATAAACAAACACTTTTTTTGGTTCTAAAGATAAACAAACACTAATGCACGTTCACGCGCACGCGCACTCAGACTGATTTACTAAGTTTACGAGGCTCTTCTTTTGGATGTGGGGATCTTAAAGGGTAATAGGAACAATAGAGAGTCAAGGTACTTCCGTTAAAATAGGAGAGGTTGTTAATCTAGGATTTATACTCAAAGCATGATGCTTGATTTCTAGAATATATAGTAGGAACATACATCCTAGACTAATATTTTAGCTATGAAAAGACTGGTACGAAGCAAAGAGAAAGGGTACAGAATTCAAGCCAAAAACAATTTTGATTGTTGAAACCAAATAGGTTATTTTACTCATTCCATTCCTTGTATAGTTTCTGACTGTTGTAATCTAGTTGAACTCTTTAACCAACACTTCCTTGACTAATGTATTTTTCCTCTATGCGCTCCCCCTTTATTTTTGTATCTATTGGATTCTCAATTAATTTGTCAGTGCAACTAAGACTAACTCCAATGGTGGTGTGTGCAATTGTGTAAATGTGTATATTTTACACAATTATGAGCTTCAATGGTTGTTTTATGGGTGCTCAAATGTCATTTTCTTTGCAGAAAACCATCGATAATGCAAAAAGGTGATATTTGAACAAGTTTAACCGGGAAAAAGATCATCTTTTTATTGCAAACCTCCACTGTATTGTCAACCATTTGAGAAAGGAAATGTGAAACAAAAAGATGAAGTTTCATAATTTTCAAACCTGATGAATGAGATAATGATCAGGATGGTTGACTCTGAAAAAGTGCTCCACAAGTTCGGAAGTTGGTTCATCGGGGTCTGGTGGCACATTTCTAACAAGTACCTGCAGTATATGGATTGTTTTATTCAGTAATTCAACTAAGAAGCAGACAGATGAACAGTTAAACAAAAAAAAAGTCTTTGTTTTCCTTGAGGAAAATATGATGATTAACTATATCAAAGTAACTTTTTAAAATATTTCAAATTAGGTCTATCTTACAAAAGTGAGACCAAATGAAGTCTCGTAGTCATACTCTAGTATTCTAATAAGTCGGTAACAGAATCATGGCCTTCCCAATCCCTGAAGCTGACCTCAAAAATTTTACATTGCCCAACAAATTCAACAAACAAAATAACGGAAATTTAACATCATCTTGTATGAAAACTAGAAAATAAAATTGGATGGATAAAAAAAAAAGATTTTGGATATTTCAGTGTCATCGGTGTAAGAAATACAGCATAAATCTAAGAAATATATGTTTATATGTTTATCAACAGTATAGAAAGTCTTACTGTGAACTGTTCTGGCCGGCGTCTTTCCGATGCAAGGAACTGCAATCTCATTGTGGCAACAATATCATACTCCTTTTTCAGCACATAGCATGTCCAAAAGGTAAAGGCATAAGCCATTACTATATGTGTCCAGAATCTGCTAGTTGAAATATCAAGCAGAAATTGGGTGAACATGACAAGGTGAAGGCATATCAAGCAAAAAATTATTTGTTGTGTCTTCAGATGAAGCAATATGGAGACATACACACCTGATTGTAAATCATGCAAGCTAATTTGACAATAAATGTTCAATTATGCTGCAAAAGTTTCAAAGTTCCAATGCTGCAAAAGTTCCAATGTTGTATGTACATGCAACATTATTTAGGCGTGTCAAGAAGAAGAAGAAACTTAATTATATTTATGCGTTGAGTTATGTAAAGCATGTTGACATTTCATGGCAATAGTTATTACTTGCTAATAACTGTTAAGAAGTGAGTTTGAGTTCTGTTTTCTTTCGTCAAGAGATTTTCCCGTTCAAGTGATTGGTTGTCCAAGAACTCAAAGCCAAGCTTGTAGCTTGAGTGTGCTTTCACTGATTGACCATTTCGTTCACTTTTCATGAAGATTCTTTGGATGCAGGAATACAATTCCATTTTATTGACTGTTTTGGTGGACCAGAGCTTGTATGTATCACTGGCAAGAGGAGTAATCTGAAGAAAATATTCTGTCTAGAGTCTATCTCAACGGATAGTATATAGAATTTTGTGCAACACTTTCTCAATGTTGTACCATATGCAAATTTCTTAGAAGATATCAACAAGGAATGTATGACATGGTTCAGTTATCACTTAAAAGGAATCCATATACTAAGGGCTCTATTATCATTCAAAGTAGTAATTTTGCAGGTGAAAATGAAGACCATTATACAATAGCACTTCAGAATTGGGGAAAAATAACTATCATTTTCATATAAGACTGAAGTTCTCAACTTCTTTCAAACCAAAATTAAAGAGAAGAAGTAAGCATACCTTGGCGAACTTGTTGGAATATTAGAAATAGAGAGTTTATCTATGTTGCTGAAAGTAAGACTGGAATGTGCTGAATTTGCATTTCCCCAGTGCTGCAATGTATCATTTGTCCAGTTAACTGGAACCATGACCACAAAAGCAAGGATCGCAATTGGAATAAAGATTTTAAGCCTGCATGGACACCAACAAAATGGCTAGCAATTAATGTAAGAAATAATTAAGACAATTGCATATCAAGAGGAAACACTCTCTCGATCTGTTCGGGGAAAGAGTGCATACATCTTGACCCCCCAGACCCTGCTTCATTGCGGGATATACTGGGTTGTTGTTGTTGTTGTTGCATATCAAGAGGGAAAATAAAGTTAAAGGCAAGATTATGAAAAAAGAAGCACAACTATAAGTTAAAAATGTGGTGATTTTATTTATTATATGTTTTTTTGTTCACACTTAACAACCATTTAAATAACCATCACAAATAAAAACAGAGATTAGTACACATGATCTCAAGGGAAGGAAAAAAAATCTCAAACATAGTAAAGGCAGATGAGGTATAGCATGCTAGTGACTTTGGCAATATTAGAAAGGACTCTACGAAAACCAGCGTCCTGATTAAAGAAAACAACAATATGGGCTTGCACATCTACATGAAAGTGACACTATTACATGTCTATTAAATCACACCAGCAAAGACCATTCTTATAAATAGTTAAAAACATTCAGCTGCCCCATGAAGCACACTTCTATTCATACTTCATACGATATTTTTCAGTGATGCAAGGACCATTAGCAATCAATTGCTTCAAGTTTGTGGTTAAGATGCTGTCACTCTTTCAGATCTTTGAGAACTTCAGAAAATTATGAATCTATACGATGAGGAATGCATACAGATATTTAGATGATGACAAATTGCTGAAGGGCAAATGGCCTAATATTGCCTTCTAAATTGCAGAATAGTATTATAAACTATTCAGAAATGAGCTTTATTAAAGTAGCTCTCAAGTAAGGAACCATACCCTAGTAAATAAACCCTCAAGTAAACAACAGAATCCAAACCAGCATGTTCTATAAGCTCAGGCTCTGGCATTTGCAAGGCAGCGGGCATCCAATTCAGAAATTTCAAATATGTCCTGAAATCCAAGTTGACAAACTTGCCAACAAATGCCCCCGTCCTCATTGGGCTGCTTCTCAAACCTCTTAGATACCATTTTGGAAAGTAGACCCTGTCGTTTACAGGCTGTATACGAAGTATTGCGAATACCAAAAAGAATGCGAATGCCGTAAGAATGTTGATAGCAGCCCCAACTAATATATCACCAAGTGTTGCCATTGATCTGCTTCAAGATGGAACAATTTACTCAGTGTGAATCTCTCAACTCCAGAATTTGAATGTATACAAACAATCAAATATCCTATTGAGTAATAATACTTCTAGATCAAAACTTGTGATTAGCTAATAATAAATCAAACAAAATAATAGTAACACCAATGAAAATATTCCAAACACTTCAACAATCAAAATCCAATAAACCTATAAAAGAACCAACCCTTGAAAACACAAGCAACTCCAATCGATTTCCAAGCAGAAGTTTCTTTGTAGATGAACCGGAAACAATCCCACAATGAAGTAAATCTACATAACACCAACTAGATGATCACTATATATAGGAAATCATATACTTCTATCAGTTCTATGTGCATCTCTTGTCGATGGAGATACCAGAAGACTTTCTGCATAAAACTCTTTTTTTTTTACAATAAAATGATCTTTATGCATCCATTTCAGACATCAGCAAGAAGGTAACAGTTCATGAAACAAGGAACCTTAACAAATCAATGGGCAAGCAATAATAGTCGAGTACAGGATCAGCAACAATGATCTTCCCAAATCAGCAAAAACTTATATTTATTTTATTTCTTTCCAAATACGGATCACAAAAATCTAAAATCTTCTATTTAGTCCTTGCTGTGATTAACCTGGAAGAGGCGGTATGGTGAAATGTATCTGGTACTAATACCACTGTACCACCAACTGAATAGCCACCCAAAAACATAAAAATAAAAAGAGGAAAAGTCCTGGCACGCCATGTATCTGCTCCGGTTCAATCATTGTCGAAGTAAATGAGTTAGATAACCCCCTGTAAATCTAGACCTACTGAACTGAAAATTCTGAATTTCACAAAATTACACATCAGAAAATCTGAAATCTGACAAAAAAGAAGGGGAAAAGGAATGTATATCAGGCAATACTAGCAAAATTGGAAACAGACGAACTAACATCCAGTTCAGTGTTTTCAACCATTGTCTAGGAATTTTAAGATGAAAAATAGTATTTTCTAAATGTTTTCTTTTGAATTTCGGACTAAAACAATAAATTCCGTCAATTCTCTGAAAACCGAAAAAAAAAACACAAACGAAACAGCGAAACAAGATTTGTGCTAAAAAAAGGTCTTAAAGAATGTGACGCTAGAGCGATATCTGAAGAATATACAGCACCGAACTAAGATTCCAGTTCCTGTTACTTCACTTAAACTAAACTCGAATCAAATTGAAAGGAAGGAAAATACATTAACGGAATTGGAAAGATCAAACTGAAAAGCTGAAAGATGATGGAGATGAAGATTTGTAGAATCATACACTCGACTAAATACTACAAAGTACAAACTCTTCTTCCTCTTAGCTGCCGAAAATGCTGAAATCTCGTCGAAACAGTAGCGAGAATATGTAGAAAAGCACCGATTTGTCAAATAAACCCTAGCCAGTGTCAGTCGATTGCCATACGAAACGAGAAGCAGCACAAGGGAGGAGAGAGCGAGGGAGGGAGCTAGAGAGAGACCAATAATGGTTGCAGAGAGAGAAGTGGAGATCGACAGAGTCACTCGCATGCTTTCTATGTTTTCTTTTATTCATTTTTTATTTTTATTTTCAATTTAAATATTGGGAAGCCGTTTCATTTAGATGATCCGACGATTGTAAGTCCGCCACGTCATACATAACGGCTATTTTTTAAACCAGTGGTTCCACCTGGAGCACTTTCTCTCGTTGTTCTTTTATAACAGTTCTGACGAAATATCACAATTAGAAAACAGTACACTCCGGAACCTGCTCCCCTTCGGTGCTCCCTCATTAATTATAAAAAAATTTCGACTATAAATAAACATTGAAAAAAAATTAATTTTTTTTATAGATTCTATATCTTTATATTAATCTGTTTATAAAATTTTATTACGAAAATTCATATTTTAAAAAATAATAAAAAATAATTTTCTAAAATAATCGATATTTTAGTTATCTATATTTTGAAAACATAAATTTTCATAATAAAATTCAATAAACATATCAATATAAGGGTATAGATTCTAAAAATATTTTCTTAATTTTTTTAATGTTTATTTATAACCGAAATAATTTTATGATGCACCATAAAAAGTATCGAGGGGAGCAGAGGATCCAAACTAGAAACAGTAACAGAGAGAGTCTTTGCTACCTTCATTTCTCATCTCTCACGTTTCCCTCTCCCCCCCCCCCCCCCCTCTGACACAAGACCACACATTCACCCACGACATCATTGCACTACATGAGATAGAGGTTAAGGAAACCTGTTATATGTGCAAATATTGAAAGAGTTATGTCAATTTTTCAAGGGGGTGACACATTTGCAAACCTAACGAACCCTTCACAATTCCCAGAAGAAGAGTTCGATCTGGGTCTGAATCCGAGCATCGTCGTCTAGTCGAACACGCATTCCATGTCGGAACCAAGACCTTGCGAGTCGGAGCCCATGCATTCCGGGTTGGAACCTCCTTGTTCCAAGTCTGAAGTTGTCATCGGTGGGTTCTTTGGTGAGTTTTTGGGTGAATTGCTTCCTTAACCATCAATAATACAAGAGTTGATACAAGATATATTCGATCACACACTACTCGACATAGGGATCTTGATATGGGCCCAGAGTCAGAGAATCGGGAATTGCCACGCGTCACTATTCATGCACGTTTTTTTAGAATGATATAAACTATATAGTATAAAATATAAACTTTTTTTTACATTTGTTTTTATAAATTCATACTTAATACGGAGTAGTAATAAACATGAAGTTATAAATAAATTAATAAAAAAGAGCTAACAATTTATATAGTTTTTAACATCTTAAAAAGCGTGCATGAATAATAAAACGCCAAGTTATAATTAATAGATGAAATTGACCTCTTATTTATACTGGGATTACTGGATGAATCTAATTTGAAACTGGTTTCAAATAAGTTGATCTGTAAACTAACCTAGTACTCCCTCCGTTAATTAGAACATGCCATTTTAGAAATCTACACACTTATTAAGAAATCAAACAAAAATACATTTATACCTATAGTTATTACTCTACTTTTTTAGTTTCTAAAAAACTACAACTAACAACAATTTAATCATTATAAGGGCAATTTCGCAGAGTATATGACAAAATACCTAAAATGACAAAATTTTCTTAACAAAATGTACTTTTTTAAAACGACAAGTTTTAATTAACGGAGGGAGTATTAAGGAGTATGATTTAAAATTTAATATAGTTAAAAAAAATAAAGATTTTTTCTTAAAAAATACAAATAAATAAATGTGCATAAGAATTACTATAAAACTAAAATCAAACTCCTAAGTTGATTATAGGGAAATTTCGTTTGATGCCCCTGAGTTTTTGGCAATTCTGGTTGCTGTTCCACACTTTTTTTTTGGATGGTACCTCTGAGTTTTGTCAAAAGTTCGGCTCATGTCCAAAATTTATACTTCCCCCCCCCCTTCCCTTTTTTTTACAGTAGGCAAAAATTAGGCGTTCCTTACCTATGTAAGGAGCCACCATGATCATCTAAACAGATGATGTTATACAGATCCCTAAAAGTAGGGAGATTAGACCTAGTATAAGTAGCCCTAGACTTAGCAATAAGATCAACCGCTTTGTTTGCCTCTCTGTAGCAATGCCTGAATTCGATGCTGTCAAAACTAGAACTGAGTTTCTTGATAAGTTCCACTTCCCTTAAGATCTCCCATCTAGGATGACTTCTGTTGTTGATGGATTTGATTACTTCCAAGCAGTCTCCTTCAGCTATTACTCTCTTTAAACCTCTAGCTATAGCTAGTTGTACTCCTGCACAAAACCATCTATTATTTAACTAAATTTAACACAAAAGTGACAAAACCACCTTTATTTTTTATTTTTTTCATAAAATTAAAAAAGACCCTTTACTTTTAACATTGAACAAAACCATCTATTATTTAACTAAATTTAACACAAAAGTGACAAAACCACCTTTATTTTTAAAAATTACCAAAATCCCACATTATTGCCACTATTTTAGCAAAAATCACCCATTCTTTCCATTTTTTTTTTGAAGAAAGTCAACCATTGTTTTTAACATTACACAAAAGATCCATTATATATTTTTCATAGTTTGTAAAAAAAAACCCCACTTCTTATGTAATAAAAAAGGTGTTATTCATTTCTTTTGTTTGGAATATATAAAACCTAATAAGATAAGAATGATTAATCTTTTGTTATATTTTTCTTTTACAAGAGAAGAAAATGAAATAAATAAATTTTACTTTTTAAATAAAATTCTAATTGAGAATTTGGTTAAATTTATCAACCATAGGTTAAATATTCCTCAATAGGTAGTTTTGTGAAATGTTTAAAGTAAAGGGTTTTTGTGAAAAAAGAAATAATAAAGGGTGGTTTTATTTATTAAAAATAAGAAAATATGAGTTTTGGGCATGAGCCAAACTTTGGAAAAAACTCGGGGTACCATCCGGATAAAAAAAGTGTGAAAAACTAACTAGAATTGCCAAAAACTTAGGGCACCAAACGGAATTCCCATTGATTCTATATTAATACTAGATGAATCTAATTTGAAACTGGTTTAAAACAATTTGATTTATAAACTGAGGTAGTATTTAGGAGTACTTTTTTTAATTAATAGATTTAAATTTTAATATAGTTAAAATTGTTTAAAATATTTTTTCTTAAAAAATACAAATAAATAAATGTGCATAAGAATTACTATAAAACTAAAATCAAACTCCTAATTAAGTTGATTCTATATTAATATATGCATATGACTGAAAATAGGAATGTTAAATGAGCCGGATTTTTTGAATTTCGGCTCAAGTTTAATAAAAAAATTAAAAAAAGAAAATCTCGACTAGGGCTCTCTCATTTACTAAATGATCAAATTATGATTATATTTTAAAGTTTGATTTAAATTAAAATTCGACTTGACTCAAACAAGAATATCTTGAATGTTGTATAATTTACAAAATTTCTCTTAAGTTAATATTTTATGAGAGGAAGAGTTGGTTTATACACGAAAAAATAATCGGTGTAAACTCATTCATCTATTAATTAAATAAGTTAAATATAAGCATATTTTTAAGCTCATTTTACATTTAATCTTGCTTCGATATCCATTTTTAAACCCTCGTCGAAAAGCTACACTATATGAGAAGGATGGAAACTTTATTGAAATGACAATTTGGGACAAATATGTTTCCATTGTTTGCTCCAAAACGTACGTGTCACATGCATGTGATCCCGGATGTGAATCTAATCACATTCATAATTAATACTTCGTGTCATGTTTATCATTGTCCAAAATTTTTGTATTAAAAAACATTAGTTAATTACTTATTAATAATAAGAAAATCTTTTACCTCTAGTTTATTTTTAGTTAAGAAAAAGTAATGATAATCTAATCTATTATTTTAAAGTTATGATTGACATAAAATCTATTGACAAGATACAATTGTATCTATTAACATGACGAATAACAAAAAAAATTATACTCGAGTCCTTTTTCATTTACTTGCCTCTTGAATGGCGGAGAATATAAGATTATCAAAAGGTGGAAGAAGCTTTCAAAAAATGGCTGCATAGGCAAATCCAACAAAGAAAAACACACCAGAAACAAGGCACACTCCAAATTCGAGCATATATAATGTGAGCTCCATGACTGAATGGTAACCTTACTTGGCATTCTTTTAGTTAAATTAAGATCGAGATTAATTCCTTCAAGGTGATAACAATTTGATTCAGCTATTAAAAATTAATTATCTACTGTTGTAGAAATCTTCGAAAAATACAAGATTTTGTCCAATTTTGAAGTTCGTGTTGGATTATACTCCTTACTTTTTGTCATTTTAAAAAGATTTTTGGGTTTATAATGCATTTTAAAAGTGTTTGTTTAACACTTTGAATTTATGGATGTGATAAATAATTATAGAGAAAACTAATTAATATACCCCCACCTTTGAAGTTAGGGTAAAAATATATCATCAACTTTCAAATGTAATAAAAATATCATGACCTTTGAGATAGTGATAATATATTACCACGAGTTTTCTTATGGATCAAAAATGCTGACAAGGTAGCATACATGGATTTTTTTGACAAGAGTTCTCTTGAACGGTTTCCTTAGGGAAAAAATAAAGAGTTGGATCAGGTTCATGCCTAACGTCTTTTCTTTCCTCCTATATATCTTCTTCCGTGGTCACCTCTTGAATTGTCTTCCAGATCTTCTAGGCAGCTCATGGTTCCTATTCAATGGCAGTCTTCCTCCCTTGTGGTCGCATATCTCTTGTAGGAAGGGCAGATAAAACTCCAAGGAAGCTCATTCCCGGATATGGAGTCGCTCTGAAGGCACCACCTCGACCTTAGCCAGTCCCGACTCCAAACTTCACGTCCCCAACCAAGCGGAAGACCTTCTGTTGGTACGATGGTCAGTACCGATGTTTCGGTTATCGATTTCGTCAGTTACCGACTACGTGGTACCAAACTTCTATTGGTACGATTAATAATCGTTTGGTACGGTAATTTATTTACCACCGCCCAACCCTAGAAGTATCAAGGGAACTCAATCAAGCGTCGTCAAGATCAGTCGTAGCGAGTATCTCAGATTTCGACGACGTCTTTCAAGCATGTCAAAAAGGAACCAACTCACCATGAAGGTTAATTAGGTTCTAATCAAACCCTAGACGTCCTTTCCCAATCCATCAACAACGCAGCCAACTCAACACGAAAGTGAATCGATATCCATTCAGACCGAAGATCGGGCTTTCCCGTGTTTCTCAACAAAGGAACTGACTTACCACGAAGGTGGATCGATATCCAATCAAACCCGAGATCGAAAGCACCAACTCTTCAGGCGATGAGGCAAATGCCAATAGCACCCACGAAGGACAAGCAGTGTTCAACCAGGCCATTTTTCCCCTTGGCCACCAACGATGCCCCATTAGAAGTTGCCGATCCCACGACTATAGTGAGGAGGAGGCACTAGTTTCTGGTCGCCCAAAGGATTAAGCGGATCAATACCTTCGACTTGCCACCAAGGCCCAGCCTTCGATCTTCTGCCACTACACAACCTTCAGCTCTGTCATTCTTTATAGATTATCAAGACAGAACAACTACAAGGCCAAAATGCACACAAAAAACACATATATGTTGGGCTAAGAACGATTTTTTTATGAGCTAAGTGTTTTTATTCAACCAATTTCATGCTTGAATATCGAGATACAAACCATATACAAATCTCAATCCTGCTGACTTCACTTGCTACCATTGCCAAGAAAAGGGTCAATTAGCGAAAAACTGCCCTAAGAAGGGAAGTGATCCTCTGAAGGGTCGTAACTCTCCGAGTGATAAAACAGCGATGGTGGTTGTGGTCGAAGGAGGAAATCGAGTCTAATAAATATGAAATATAAATCAAACCGAATCCTAGTCCACGCAAATACAATTACAAGACTTTCTCCCGCTGTAGTGGTAGGAGTCAGGATCGATCCACAAGGAAGCGTGTTAGTGCTCGCCTGATCTAGGCTCGAAAACAACCATCTGATGTCGACCAGAAGCTCTCAATATCGACTGAGATCCAGTCGATGTCAACTTAAGCAGTCGATGTTTAGTGCTATACCTGCAAGAACACAAACACACTCGACGTCGAGTAGAAGCACTCAATATCGGGTCAGTTCCACTCGATATCGACTGAAGCCAGTCGATGTCGAGTCAAAACGCAGAAAAACAGAAAGTAAGGTGCGTCCGAAAATAACGTCAGAAGAAAGGATGGAATCGAAAGATGAACAGAAACAGCAGAAAGGGTTTTGTATATCAATAAACTAAAAGACTTCCAAAGCCGGGGAATTACCACAACGATAACCATGCAAGCGACATACTTTGAATCATGAAAGAAACATACTTTTCATCAAATAACTTTCGTTAGTAACAAATATGAATATAGAGGCTTTCGCATAAATCCTAAGTGTTACTATCCTTTTCATAATTAGGTATCCAGATTCCTAATATATTCACTGTCGCTTCAATATCATAAACACGGAATTGTCCACTACTCTAGCAGCGGAATTAAGCACATACTCCCTCTGTTAATTAAAACTTGTCGTTTACTATTCATGCACGCCTTTTTATAATGATAAAAAGTATATAAAATATTAACATTTTTTTTACATTTGTTTTTATAAATTCATACTTAATTGTAATAAGCATAAAATCATTTAAATTTTTTATTAAAAAACATAATATTCTATATAGTTTTTAACACCTAAAAAAGCGTGCATGAATAGTAAAACGTCAAGTTTTAATTAACGGAGGGAGTAAGATAGAAGATGAAAATCATATGGGAATCATAAATAAAGCATACTTACATGGCTATCGCCGGGCTCGTCCTGACCCTAGAAGTGGGTCGACTACTCATGCTTCATCATCGCAAACTCCATCATAGACATAAAAGAAACTAACTTGAATTGAAACTAAAAGAGTACGTAAGAGTACAATCGAACAAAGCTCTCCACGACATCTCTCTCTACCTCTCTCGGCCACTCCTCTCTCTAACTCTAGGGTTACACAATTGCTTGTGTGCTTGGATGATTGAAAACTAGCCCCTAAGGGCTTTATTTATAGTCGATCAATCCTTGCTAGCCAAGGAAAGAAATCTCTATATACTTCCTAATGATAAAACTTCTAATTAATTATAAAATAAAACAAATAAAAATTATTTAGGGTAAATAAGAATTAACCCATAAAGATGACTTATTTACCATAGGGAACTTTTATTTGTTATTTACCCTAGGGAACTTGAATGACGACATTTAAAGCGAAAAGTATGCGTTTTGAAACATACTCCACACAACCAAATCCCCATCCTCTTAAAAGTAGCTTCAGCCTTAGTGAAAACAAGCGCATGTTAGAAGAAATAACATCCCTCGTCGTTACCTTAGCATCCCCCAAACATTGACGATCCCTAAGGTGTGTGATCAAGGATGCCTTGGTAAGTCCATGACCACCACCATCTTGGCACCCATTGAGACCCACGAACGGACAATGAAACCGAACCGTCGCAGTCGGCATCGACAAACAAAAAACAAGGATCCCCGAAAACAATATGCAATGAAGCCAAGCCAAGCGAACGCAACACTAACCAAGCAGCAAAAAATACAGCACAATTCAATCAAAAAGGGGAGAACACAACAAAAAACAACACCAATCATACCATCGATCATGAAACACCAAGTTCACGGCACACACACTAGCACAACACACACACGACAACACCGATCAGATCACCGACCATACCAAATTCACGGCAACACCAAATTCACCAACACCGAAATACACCAAATTCACCAAATTCACCAAAATCATGAAACAAAAAACAAGACCACCGATCAGACCATACAACACACACACTAGCACAACACACAACACCGATCAGACCACAAACGCGACACAATCACCATCCCGCAACAAAGCACCAACAACACCCAAGGCATCACCACCAACTGACAACCCCGACAGCAGGACAACATCACCAACAACCCCAACAGCAGGAGACCAGACGACGCGGAACCAGCGGATCGACTAAGAGAGATCGACGGAGGGAGAGAAGGGAAAATGCTTGGACGTGAAGGTAGCTCTAGTCATTAATTAAATACGAGTGAGTCCCCAATCGTTTATAAAATGTGGCTTCTATTCAGCTCGCGAGCATACATGGTTGAATGTGAAGGTAGCTACAATCGTTAGTTAAAGCTGGCAATGTTCTAAAAAAAAACCACCAAGGCACTTGACGGACACATACCATGCCAAATTTTGCCTTGGTAGGGTAGGCCCTTAGCGGAAATGAAACGACACCTTGTCATCTTTGGCAGGTACTGCATGAGGGCCTTGGCGGGTGTAGATCGGGCTTGGCGGCAAAGAGCTTATGCAGGCTTTGGACGGAGGCTTAACGTTCTTGGTAGTTTTAAAAGTAAGATTGTTTAGTTTTTATGGTCTTAAATTTCTCAATTGTGAAATTGCAATACTTATTTGAACATATCCGTGTAGTTTTATGTTTGCTTTGGACAAATTTATTATGACCATTGATAGAGCATGATTACATATGCATACTAGGATTCATTTAGCTTAGTTTGGTTAAAAATAATGCATATTTTAGTGATAATTACATGTGTACCTTGCGTGTTAGTAGAGTCGGAATCTATGCAAATTTTTGGTTAATTTCAGGTAGATATGGATCTGAAAAGGAATGAGGAGACTCTTGAATGAAATAAGATTCAAGTTGAGGAAGAAAAGTAAAGAGCACGGGAGCGGAGTCGAATTTCGAGAGCCTAAGTGAAGAACAAGTCAACAGAAGTTGTCGCCAGACAAGCTGAACTTGTTACACACTTTCTGGAGGCCTCAGTGGTCCGATTGACTATTATAACCATGCGTTGGAAAGCTCTATTCGAGATTTACAACTTTCGTATTGACATCGAGACCAAATTCGAAACGGAAAAATTGTTGTGAATAGTAGAGCCGCCCTGCGGCCAAGCTAGCCGCCCCACGACTTGAAGCTCAGACGTTGGATTTCGCAGATCGCGGCCGCCCCGCGACCTGTGGTGTCTGCTCCGCGGTCCTCGCAGAAACACACCGTTCAGAATTGGACTTTAGTTAGGGTTTTTAGTTTATTTCTTGGCCGACTTGTTAAAGGCTTTTAGGAGACATTTTAGGTTATTCTTTCACTTACCTTATGCACTTTATTCAATTGTTGAGAGCGTCGTTGAGCATGAGCAACTAAACTCTCAAGGTTTCGCCTACAGTTTGGATATTTGATTGCTGAATTGTGAGTTTCTTAATCTAGTTCTTATTCTTATTCCAATGTTTTGATTTTTTTGCGCTTAATTGCTTGAATTTGTTTTATTCTCTCTGGCCTGATCAACTAGTTAGAGTAGATTCATTCAATTGCTAGGGTTTTGTAGATTCCCCGTAGCGAACCTTAACCCAAGTGGCAATCATATCCCTTTAGGACTCGTAGGACTAATTGGATGTGTAGGAAGTTGAATAGCTTGATATTTTGTGTACCTTGGTTAATACATACTCTTCATGCTATCTCTAGGTTGAATCTTAACCGTGTTAGAGTTATTTAGAGATAAGGGTTGCTAGGACTCGTAGGACTAGTAATCTACCTAAGATCTGGACAAGGACATTGAAAGGAAAAGACAAGAACTAGAGGCTGAAACAAGGATCAAATTCATCAATCGAAGTGATAAATTATAGGTGAACCTAATTCTCTCCATTGCATTCTACAATCAATTTACTTTGTTTGCTTGTTTCCGCTTTGATAAAAGGCGGATTTTTTCTCACAACCCCCCCCCCCCCCCTCATATTCTCTCTAGTGATTATACTTGCACTCGAATTGAATAGATTTCCCTGTGGATGGACCTCTTGCTTCCACACTATACTAGTTGTGAGTTTGAGTATTCTTTGGCAGGAACAACGACATGTTCTCCTCCTGTTAAATTTGGCGCCGTTGCCGGGGACTTTCTTATTAAATTCTTGTGTTGTTTAATCGCTAACGTTAGTGTGGAACACATACATGGTCTGCACTCTTTCTACTAACATATGTTGAAGGTGAGGTTATTGTAGTTACGTGGAGAGAGTTTTCATCAATACTTTATGAGGCTGCATGAAGTGCTTCTATGCATCTTTGATGGTATGACTGCTAACACAGAGCCTTGCTGAGAAAATGAGTGATGGAGGTTTATTAGATATGGGACTCTTGGAGATGTGGGATTTTTTCGGCTACATGAATTATCAATGTGCGCAGAATGAGTCACTTCCTCCTGTATCTCAAATCGTTGAGACCTCTGTTGCACCTCTTGAGATCATTGTGGAAAATCTCACTGAGAAGATAGAAAAAAATCCATCTGACGAGATCATCCCTAGCTCGCCCATTGATGAATCAGATCTAGAGCCTATTGCTAAGGCTACAGAGCCAGTAAAAGTTACATTCTGCACTGAAGAGAATATTGATGAATACGTTGATCCATTTGATTGCTTCTTTGACAAGCCACCAATAGAACTGAATTGGTGGTATTATATACCCTCTATAGATAGTCAAGCTCAGGCATACGATAAGTCGAAACAACTCTTACATTCTTTATTATTTCGTTTCAATTTATTTGTATGTAGCGCTGCTTGGGAGGCAACCCAAGGTAAGTTTTCTATTTTCCTCTTTGTCTTTTGTTTTATTATATTAGTTTTGGTTATGTTCGATTGTGGGGAGCTAACACCGCAGGGAGAAAAGACATCGAAGAGAAAGCAGTGAAGGAGTTAAATTTCGCAGGCCGCTCCGCGGCCTCTGACAGGACAGATATTTTCCTTCCTTTCCCACATTACCTATCAACACCGCAGTGAGCAAGTAAGTTTTTCTTTCTTTCCTCCATATTTTTATCTTTTGTTGTCTTTTATGTCATTGAGGACAATGCCTGATTTAAGCGGGGGGGGGGGGGGGGGGGGGAGAATCGCATGATATGATAGGATTGTATGTTTAATTTTAGTTTGCACTGCATTATGACTATTAAGTTTGCATGTTTGTTTTTAGGGGTTGTATGCATGTTTAGTTTCTACCATTGTTATTTTCTATAAAAAAAAAAAGAAAAAAGAAAAAAGAAAAAGAGTTTAGTTCTTAGATTATTAGGATTAGGTCTTATTTCCCAATATGGATGTCGTTTGTCCTCTATTCTATCTATTGAGACTTATGCCCCATGACGTGCTTAGATTGTTGAAGCCTTCGATATATTTTCTATACTATTTGGTGAGCATGATTGATTAATGATTGAGCACATAAGATCTTGGAATTTTGGGTGATCTTGAAGTTCTAGACATGACTTGGTGAGTTTATTTTGGCCTATTCAGGACTGCACTTTATTTGGTCCTCTTGCTTGTTGAGTGTGCTCTCTTCAATTGTTTCCTGTTTGACTTGCATTTAGATATCTTTTTCAATGCTGCATATTATGATTTTTGCACATGACTTAAACATGATTGATGCACCTTTATTAACCTTATTTTACTCTATTCCCACCTTACATATTATCCTATGCTTGAAGCCAATTTGAGCCTATTGTCTATTCTTTTATAGCTCCACAAGAATTTTCCATAGCCAATGATAGCCTGACCCCATCCGGGAATTAGGAATGGTTGGTGAATATTTATATTGTGGATGATGGTTTTTAGTGGTGGATTGTATGTTTGAGGTGCATTTATGAGATGTTTGATTCTTGCTAGTACATTCATTACTTGGGACCTAAGGAGGATAAAATTCACTTAGGGGTAAAAGTCAAGGAAAATCATTTGATATAGCATGAAGGGGAAAAAAAGAAAAAAAAAGAGAAAAAAAAAAGAATAAAGGAATGAGTTGAGTATGGTTTGTAAAGTTTTATGCTTGAGATTGGTGTTGTATGACATGGTAGAGATATGGTATGAGTTTATGAGTGGTTTTATTATTTGGTTGCATCCTTAGTTCCCGGATTATGAGCACCACGTGGCCTAAATTGTTTCATACCTTATGTTTTTTAACTTGGCCCCATTACAACCCAATTGAAAGACCTCATGATTTTTGTTGTGTATAGAGTCACCAGCGGCGGAGAGCTAGAACACTGGTGCAAGACTATTGTAGCTAAGCTTTTGAAGATTGAGTTTTGAGCGTAAACATTTAACCTAAACACTTGAGTGAGAGTGAAACACATATTCCCTGTGAGGTCTAGAATGGATATGGTTGCCTGATTTCATTGATTATTGAAATTATGTGCTATGATGTCGTTAATCTATTGTGTTTGCTAGTTTTTCATGCATGTAAAGATTATTGATGTGGATACATGAATTGCTATTCTGTGGGGCTGCAGAGTTGAGTTTTCTATTGCTTGAGGACAGACAAAGGTTCAAGTGTGGGGGAATTTGATAGAGCATGATTACATATGCATACTAGGATTCATTTAGCTTAGTTTGGTTGAAAATAATGCATATTTTAGTGATAATTACATGTTTACCTGTGGTGTTGGTAGATTCGGAATCTATGCAAATTTATGGTTAATTTCAGGTAGATGTGGATCCGACGAGGAATGAGGAGACTCTTGAATGAAAGAAGATTCAAGTTGAGGAAGAAAAGTGAAGAGCATGGGAGCGGAGTCGAATTTCGAGAGCCTAAGTGAAGAACAAGTCAGCAGAAATTGTCGCCAGACAAGCTGAACTTGTTTCGCACTTTCTGGAGGCCTTAGTGGTCCGATTGACTATTATAACCATGCGTTGGAAAGCTCTATTTGAGATCTACAACTTTCGTGTTGACATCAAGACCAAATTCAAAGCGGAAAAATTGTTGTGAACAGTGAAGCCGCCCTGTGGCCAAGCTAGTCGCCCCGTGGCTCGAAGCTCAGACGTTGGATTTCGCAGATCGCGGCCGCCCCGCGACCTGTGGTGGCTGCTCCGCGGCCCTCGCAGAAACGCACCGTTCAGAATTGGACCTTAGTTAGGGTTTTTAGTTTATTTCTTGGCCGACTTAGTAAAGGCTTTTAGGAGACATTTTAGGTTATTCTTTCACTTACCTTGTTCAATTGTTGAGAGCGTCGTTGAACATGAGCAAACTAAACTCTCAAGGTTTCGCCTACAATTTGGATATTTGATTGCTGAATTGTGAGTTTCTTCATCTAGTTCTTATTCATATTCCAATGTTTTGACCTCTTTGCGCTTAATTGCTTAAATGTGTTTTATTCTCTCTGGCCTGATCAACTAGTTAGAGTAGATTCATTCAATTACTAGGGTTTTGTAGATTCCTCGTAGCGAACCTTAACCAAAGTGGCAATCATATCCCTTTAGGACTCGTAGGACTAATTGGATGTGTAGGAAGTTGAATACACGTTGAATATCGACTCGTAGCTTGATATTACGTGTACCTTAGTTAATTCATACTCTTAATTAGGTTGAATCTTAACCGTGTTAGGGTTATTTAGAGATAAGGGTTGCTAGGACTCGTAGGACTAGTAATCTACCTAAGATCTGGACAAGGACATTGATAGGAAAAGACAAGAACTAGAGGTTGAAATAAGGATCGAATTCATCAATCGAAGTGATAAATTGTAGGTGAACCTAATTATCTCCATTGCATTCTACAATCAATTTACTTTGTTTGCTTGTTTCCGCTTTGATAAAATGCGGATCTTTTTCTCAACCCCCCCCCCCCCTCATATTCTCTCTAGCGATTAGACTTGCACTCGAATTGAATAGATTTTCCCATGGATCGACCTCTTGCTTACACAGTATACTAGTTGTGAGTTTGAGTATTCTTTGGCAGGAACAACGACATGTTCTCCTCCTGTCAACCATGATTATTTTTGATTTGATATATTATATACTTGAAATATTTATGATTGCATAGTTTATTACATAGTATGTGTTATAGATATAGTGTATGGGATAAATAATCAAGCTAAGTTACTAGTTGAAACTATCAAAGTCCGACTCGGACCGATGACTGGGGGTCGTGTACACAGGCGCACATGCGCTAGTAGCCTAGCACACAAGCCGAGTGAGTTTCCATTCTAAAACCAATTGGCAATAGAAGGAGTAGCCCACCGACTCATATACTAGGGCTTGGTCACATTCACATCTCAACAAGCCCCCGCAAGTGAAACTAGGAATGATCATCTAGTTGACACTTGGACCACTGGTAACCCAGGCCAGGATCGAAAGACGGGCCGTTAGGCTAACCTCTCTGATACCATATCAAAGTCCAACTCAGACCGATGACTGGGGGTCGTGTGCACAAGCGCACATGTGCTAATAGCCTAGCACAAAGCCGAGTGAGGTTCCATTCTAAAACTAATTGGCAATAGAAAGAGTAGCCCACCGACTCATATACTAGGGTTTGATATGTTCAACTTTCCGATATGGGACACTTTTGGTCACATTCACATCTCAACAGAAACACCTAAACGACTAATTGTTATAACATCAGATATAAAGATTCAATACTAAAACCTCTTAGAGATATGGCACTTAAAACATGAATTGACACCTAGAATCTGAGTCGCAACCAACAATTCGATATGGAGAGAGATTGCATGTGCTTTTTCGATTCCTCGAGCTGCCCATCATGTTTTTCTCAAACAGCCCAAAGGTTAGATCACTTCCGCTTCTTATTTACACATTAGTTTTGGAAGTAGTACTAATAAATTAAACAAAATAGATCTAGTTTTTTAGGGTGTTGAAATACAATTAGTTTTCCTTATTTAATCCTTGACAATCTTCCATCTTTTGCCAAAAAAAAATATAAAATGACACCCGTAACAAAGGCTCTACAATCTACAAGCATGTTTTTTTTAGAGAAAGTTTGCGTCGAAAACGTAAATTTTCGGTCAAATTAACGGAGTGTCCACCAAGTGTGGCAAATTGGGGTTTTGTCCACGTAAAATTTTATGGACAAAATTTCCCTCTTAAGATATAAAACTAATCTATCTCTCTCTCACATTCTCGCTCTCTTGCTCCGCCTCCCTCCCTAATTCTGATTTCATCCAGCCCGAGCACCACAGGCGGAACGCTCTCTTCCTCCTCAGCGACGCCGTCACCTCCACCGTCGGAACGCTTTCCTTCGTAGGATGGAGGTGGAACCGTCGGGGCGGAGGTGGTGCAGTGGTGGCCTCGCCGTATGCAGGTGGTGCAGCGGTGGCCTCACCGTACACAGTGGTGGCCACGTTTGACGTCCCTAGTATGCGTCCACCGCTAGTCACAAGTTGATGAGGCCACCAGTAACAGGAAAGCGAAGACGACGATTTTGAGTTTGATCTCTGAGATTTTCTTTTGGCAGGCGAGATCGAGCCGTGACAATCACAATTTAATGAGGAGGTCGAGCCGCGACTGTCACAGTTTGATGAAGACGACTATCACAGTTCGATCGAACTCGTTTCATCAAATCCAGTCTCCCCAAGCCGCCAAACGTTCTCTACATTTCAGCAGATCCATCTCCCCAAGCGTTCTCCGCGTCCGTAGTGCTCTTCTGCTTCAGTTGCTGCTGCAATCCGTAGTCTCTCAATGAGTTGCTGAAATTGATGGCACACTGGCACCTACTGAACGGACTGGCAAAAGGAGGTACATCCCCTGCTTTCTTATCATTGTGCTTCACTAGTGCACAACACATTCACGAACAAAGGAACATATCATCCTTATACCAACTTGTACTAGCCAATGGATTTTTGTTCATGATGCACATGGACTGTAAAATTTTGTTCTTCTTTTTGCTTTTAATAAGCCTGGATTCTGAGAGCTAAAAATGTCGGGTTCTTTCTCTTCCCTGCCTTTTTTTCTTGTTCAGGTTCGTTTGCAAGGTTTGCTAGTAACAAAGTAATCCATCAAGTAACTCAAAAGAGTCGATAGGAAAGCATGTATGAGTATATTGACTAGTGTATTGGTGTATTTGTTGTGAATACAAATGTCTATTGTGTATTGGCAATTTCAGCAAAAAAAAAAATTACCTTGTTGAAATTTTTGGACAGCTTATTAGCTTCTTGATTTTTGCTGAAATTAATTCTTATAAAATTGTAGAAGCTACTATATCTTATAAGCATATATGACAACATGTCAGCCTTTCAACATTTCATTATTTCTTCATTTCAGTATTTCAGTAGCTTATATGTATAACAATTTCAGCAGTGTCAGCAATAACCATTTCAACATCAACAATATTGCTGAAACCAGAGTTTCAACATTAACAAAGTGATGAAACCGGGGTTTCAGCATCAACAACATTGCTAAAATCGGGGTTTTAAAATTTACAACAGTGCTGAAATCGGGGTTTCAGCATCAATAACAGTGCTGAAATCGGGGTTTCAGTAACTTCGGTTTCAACAACGCGGAAAAAAAAAATCAATTTCAGCAACTTCGGTTTAAGCAATTTCAGCAACACAGGTGGACATTTAGCTAATATGGAGAGGGTGATGGACAATTTTCTAATATAGGCTAAAAATATGGCATGTATGGAAGCTGCCCCTTTTTTTTTATGAAAATAATTTTTTTCAAAAAAAAGTATCCCATCTTGAATTAAAAAAAAAATAGATTAGTAATTTAGCGTTCAATTTTTAATTTATGGTCGGGAGATTAACAAATGAGCCGATCACATCTCTTGTCTCTTCTAATCTGACGCCTCACTAGATGCTCGACTAGACAGACATTTATGTATTTTCATCCGAAATGATGCATTAGTTTTTTAAGTAGTAATAATAAATTAAACAAAATAGATCTAGTTTTTTAGGGGGTTGAAATACAATTAACTTTCCTTATTTAATCCTTGACAATTTTCCATCTTTTGCCAAAAGTAAATATAAAATGACACCCGTAACAAAGGCTCTACAATCTACAAGCATGTTTAATCTACAAGCATGTTTTTTTTAATTTTTTTATGAAAATATTTTTTTTCAAAAAAAAGTATCCCATCTTGAATTAAAAAAATAAAATATATTAGTAATTTAGCGTTCAATTTTTAATTTATGGTCGATCGGGAGATTAACAAATGAGCCGATCACATCTTTTGCCTCTTCCAGTCTGACGCCTTACTAGATGCTCGACTAGACAGACATTTATGTATTGTCATTCGAAATGATGCTCTTAGGTAGTGGTCTAGTAGGGAAAATAAAAATAAAAATTAATTTATCATCTTCCACTAAAAATAAAATTATGTTTTAAGTTATTTCTTGCGAATTGCACTTAGGGATGAAAATGGGGCGGGGATTCCCCGTTCCTCGCGGAGAATCCCCGCGAGGAACTAGTATAGTTTCCGTACCTTGTACAATATTTATCCCATAAAATAAATAAATTTGATTTATTTATTATTATAAATTTTTTTGTTGAAAATATCAATGTGTTATTTTATTTTTAAACTTTTACCTTATAGTTTACATTTATGAGATATTATATGTAATATTTATATTATATTGTTTGCATAACTTTAATAATATCTTATAGTTTTCTATTAAATTGGAGAAAACCATGAGTTTTTAATGGGAAATCCGATAAGGAAACCCGCAAGGAATGCAAACGGGAAAAATTTAGCGGAGACGGGGATCCCCCGATGGGGACGGGGACCCGACTGGGATGGAGACGTGGGACATTTCTGTAAACGGGGACGAGGACGGGGGGATTTTCGTAAACCGGGACGGGGACGGGGAGGGTACTCCCGACCCCGTTGCCATCCCTTTTGTACCATTAAATTTTAGCATTTAAAATCAGGAATTTTGATTGAAAAATGCATAAATCAACTAGTCCAAAATTAATCTGAATTAACATGAAATCGGGTCAAACATGGATTTGATTTGACTCGAATCCACTCAAGTTGTGGTTTACCCGAAATTTATTTTATCTACAATCCGATTTCATAACTTGAACCAAACCCGAATGATATAAATGACATGTAATATCAGTATAGCCTTGTATTAGTAAATAGAGAGCAACCATTTCAGGTACTACCTATAAGTTCTTTTCGGTGAGCCATTTCGAAATGGTTATAATATCAGTATAGCCGATTAGCCGTATAGGGCATCTTTAGTCTAGCTCCAACATAATAATGCAGTTTTACGAAATTAAAAATCGGCAATTGACTTCCGCTATTATGGAGAATCCCATTTGTGCCCCTTACTTACCAGTTACCACTCATCCAGCTTAGGCATGTAAGGGGTATTTTCGTATAATTTTATCCCGAGTGGGTCCCAGATCAACAAATTTTGTTCATAAAACTGTCCAACGACGACCGGCATCATCTTCCACCACATTAGCTTCACCAGTCGATCACCTCCGATCAGGGCCGTCAATTGACTTTTCAGGGCCCTGTTCAATACGTAGTATTTCCCAAACATTACTCATCGTGTTTGGCAAAATATATTATTTACCATTCATGTACACTTTTTAGATAATAAAACTATATAAAATATTCATTTTAAATTAATTATTTTTAAAAAAAATTATAATTACTATTAATAAGTACAAATTTGTTAAAAACAATTTGTTTAAAGTGAATATTTCATGTTGTTTTTATCACTCTAAAAAGTGTGCATAAATAGTAAATGATATATTTTTCCGAACGAAAGGGAGTAATAAATTTTAAAAAAATATGAAATAAATTAGAATGGATTATGAAAAATTATAAAAATATCATTTAAAAATAGATCAAAATAAAATTAATATAGGACTATTTTGTACGGCAAGTCATTTTAATTCATTGTATTTGTATCGTTAAATATACGTTATAGTATTTTTCACATTTTTACTACACATTGATTATGTTATGTTTCAATTTAAAAATCAAAATTTAATGCACATACATTTTTTAAAGAATTTAAAATTCTAATTTAGTGATAAAAGATGAAAAACGAAGAATTCCTTCTTCTTTTTTTTTTAAATATGTCAACAATAAAAGTAATCAAAATAAAAGGAAATGAAAAGAAAAACTATATCCAGTTAATTATTTTTTAGGATATGTGCAAAATGTTGAAATGAGATAAGGTAATAGGAAGAGATTATTTGTTTATAAAGAATTAACAACAAGGCTAAAAAATTACTCCGTATAAAATTTATCCATTTGGAAAAAGCAAATCAATTATAAAAAGCCCAACACAAACGAGGGAATCGAACTTGGGTTGAATTGCAACACCCTCTGCATGCCTACCACTGGGGCAGACTTTCCATTTGTTATTCTAAGCAACAAATTTATTATGTATAAAAAAATTACTAGTTGGGGCCCCATAAAATATGGTACCCTGTTCGGTTGGGCTCTTTGAACACCCTAATGGATGGGCCTGCCTCCAATCGCCAGAGACCGACACGTTTTATATATTCTTTTTCTAGAGGTTTGACTCCCAAAAATGTCAAACATTATGTATTTAGATCGAGGGAATTTGAGCCTGATTCCTTAATGTTTGGTTAGGGCTGGCAAATGGTACAAAAATTATCATATATATTATGTACCAATCACAAATCGACTATGTTGGTAACTGATAATGTATATTTTATATATGCAATATAGGTGGGTTTTAGGTGCATTAGAAAGTCGTATTGCATGTTTAATAAGCTTATTTATATTCTTGGTCATTTGATATTCGAAGTGCGGAATCTACGCTTTCTAGTGTTTATTTGTAGGTTATAAGATCCGACATCGAAAGGTGGAGAAAGAATGGAGGAAATGGACAAAGAAGAGCTAAATAAAAAGAGCAGAAATGGAGAACATGGAGAAATCCTATATTTAAGGTTCTGAGAAGTTGGAATTAGCTTCTGAGATCTTCATGGGAATCCTAGTGCTTGGAAAGAGCTTTCCAACGCATATTCATATGAGTCAATCGAACGAAGGATGACTCCAGAAAGTGCGTTACAAATTAAGTCTGCCGAAGCTGTCAGCACTGTAGGGACGGCGCCCGCCGTCTCGTCAGGTCCGGATTTGCGATACGCAGCTCAATGTATCTTTGTGGGAACTTTTATCTATCTTTCCTAGGGTTTTGGCCGACGCCTTTAAGCCCTATATTAGTCATATTTCCAACATTCATTCTATCAAATAACATTCCAATAATTCATTAACTCTAAGAGAGATGAGAAGATTTAAGTTCAGGGATTCAAGGTTCGTTATGCTGGCCTAGAATTCTTGTGGTTTTTCTATGATTCAAGACTTGGTTGATTGATTGTGAGACTTGGTTGATTCAAGCATCTTGTTCTTCATTATTCAATGTTTTATTGTTTTTGCCTTTTAATATTAAGTTTTTACTTTATATTTTGTGTCTTGATTTTGATCTAAATTGACCATTTCTACTGTTCATAGTCTCTTCGTTAGTTCGTTCAAACAGACAAACACAAAGGGGGACCAACCGACACTGCGACATCCCTATACTCCACTCTCTACTCTGCTCGTTCAGTCGTTGCTTCCGGCCTCGTGACCCCTTCGACCGTTCAAGGTCTCTCAGTTTCTCACTTGCTCTCTCAGTGGCTCGTCGGGGTTCATTCAAAAGAGTACTAGCGTCGGAAGATATTACAACATGGTAACCATGGTAATGTACCGATAGTAACCACAGCTGTCATGGTTACCACATATGTGGTAACCACGACTTGTGGTTGGTATGTGGTATAAAAATTTGCGTACCACCAGTTGATGGTTGGTACGTGATAATCACCATTTTTTGGTGGTTACCGTACCATGTCAAACCTAACTGTATTAATATTATTATGATAGTATTTTTGAACTTATACCTTAATTATATGTTAAATAAATTATATTGAAAAACATTTCATATATTTTGATACTTAAATCCTAGACATGTAATTAAAAATATAGTTAAAATGAGTTAAATTAGGAAAACATTTTTAAATTTAACTTCTTAACCTATATTTTAAGGGTATAGGTTAAAAAAATAAATATTATTATTGAAAAAACGATTTTTTTTAAAATCAATGTTTAAAAATTATATTCCTTACAATTGGAAATATAAGATATTTGACTTTTAGTTACACTCCCTCCATTCAACTACATATTTTTTTTATACATTTTTTTAATAAGCTAAAAGTTGTATAAAATATCAAATTTTTTGCTAATTTTTAATATAATTTTATACTTATTCATAATAAGTGTAAAATATTTTATTAATTTTATACTTTTTGATATATTTTTATATAGTTTTTTTTAGGAGTTAAAAACTATAAATATTAAAGTTTTTATTAATATTTTTGAGCAATTTAAAGTCTTTAAAATTCGTGTTAAAAAGTCAAATGTCTTAGACTCCTAGGTTTTCTTATAACAATTTTAGATTGAAGGGAGGATCAGTTTATATAATTTACTAGTCTCATTATCCCGCACTAGTTTGGTTCCTTAATCAATCAATCATGGTTGTTTAAGTATATTTTTATTCATGGTTAAATCACTACCAATTAAGGTTAAGGCTAAATTTCATAAAATAAAATTTCATCCTTTAAAATATTGTATGCAATTAAATTACCCACTATTGATTTAAATTACAGATAATAATATGTAATTGTCAATTAAAGGAAACACATAGGATGACATGTGGATAAAATAGATGAAATTGTTAATTTATGTGGATAAAAGATGTGAGATGATTAATTGATATAGCTAAAAGATACAGAACAATGTCGTATCAAAATATGACACATACACTATGTATGTATCACGAAAAATATTATGATCACGCAAGATTTAGTGTACTCAATGAGGAAGAAAAAAGGAAGGGTTGGTTGTATGATCTTCAAGATCGATCTTAAAAAAGCTCACGATAGACTCCGCTAGGATTTTATTGGAGATATTCTTTGTAATGGTGGGTTCTCGGCTAAGTGGGTTAATTGGATTATGGAGTACATCAATTTAGTGAATACTCGTATCCGGGTGAATGGCGAGATCACTACGGATTTCAAACCTACAAGGGGTATTAGGCAGAGGGATCCGATTTTTCTTTATTTTTTTTGTTATGTGTGTGGAAAGACCCAACTAGTAGGTTGGTAAATCGGTGGATAATGGTGACTTGAGGCCGGCAAAGTTAATTAGAAGAGGGCCGTCTATCTCCCATGTGATGTTTGCCGATGATATTGTCCTTGTGGCGGAGGCATCAGTGCAGCAACTTAAATTTTTTAAGGATATATTAGAGGTGTTTTGTAAGGCATTCAAATAGAAAATCAACACTAGCAAATTGAAACTTTTTGCATCTCCTAATGTCGATGTTAGCTTGACTCAGGGGCTGAGAAATGAATGTGGTTTTGAGGTGACAGCGAATCTCGGTAGCTACCTTGGGATGCTGATTTTGCACTCTAAGATCGGAGGGGAGACTTTCAACCCGTTGGTAAATAAAGTGAACAACCGGCTCGTTGGGTGGAGGCAGAAACAACTAAGTCTCATGGGTTGCATAACACTGGCTAAAGTTGTGCGGAACTCTATTCCGGTCTATTACATGGCCGGGCTGTATTTGGGTTGATAGGGACAACCAGCAAAGGATTCACGTTGTTGCGTGGGAGGAGATGTGCAAACTTAAAGCGAGTGGTGGATTGAGAATCCAATCGATGAACAAGTTAAACTGTTCCATTATGGGTAAACTTGTTTGGCCTTTTTTGAACAATAGAAATAAGGACGTTTGGTGCAATGTGTTACAGGTTAAATACATCAAAAGATCTGTGATGGTCGTGGGAGGTACATCGGCGATTTGGTCTAGCATGAAAAAAAGTCTGAACATGGTAGTGACGGAAGAGGTGAAATGACTAGTTGGGGATGGGTCATCCTTGTCTTTTTGGAGGGACAGGTAGGTCATGGAGAATGGCCTTGAGGAGTATGCTTTGATTAGCCTTGAGGAGGAGGAGAGGGTGAGATGTGTCAGGTCGTATTGGACTGAAGGGGAAGGCTAGAAGTGGGGGGAGCTAGGGAGGAGACTCCTTGCGAGGGTATTGTTGAGGACTGGCAGCATTTGTAGTGGTTGAAAACAGCGATGTCTGGGATAGATTATGTTGGATGATGATACTAGACGGGAACTATACTATTAATTCGGCATATGATATGTATTACTAATGCTAATTCATTTTCTTGTGTGAATGGGGTGGTATTTAATAGGATTTGAAAGTTACAGGCTACGGAAGGAGTTATAACATTCATTTGGTTGGTTACACGAAGGGTTGTGCTCACAAATAAGGAAAGGTGTAGAAGGCATATATGGTGTCAGAACCATGGTGTTCGGAGTGCAAGGACCAGGCTGAGACCATGTTCTATAACTTCAGGGACTATTCTTGTGTTTCAAATGTTTGAAAAGGCTAGGATGATCCTAGCTAGAATCACAACTAATTTCTTTGTCTCGTCATTTGCAGAGTGGTTAAGATCTGATTGATGACAAAGCAGAGGACTACGGATGGCCTCAGGTAAAGCTGGCAAGATCTGATCCGACCCGAGAAACCCGACCGACTCACCCGTGTTCGATTCCCACACACCTCATTAATTTTTTTTTTCAACCAAGCCTCTGCTCCTAGCCCTTCTTATTTCTCCCCCCCCCCCCTTTTTTTTTTCCAAACAAACCTCTATTCCCATGCCTCTTCGTATTTCATCCCCATTCTCCAAAGAGCTTGTAAAAGGAAATTTATTATGTAATTGGTGTTGTTATATAGATTTGGGCAATTTGCAAAAATAACCCTTTTATCCGAATTGTTTACATGCATAACCCAATCCAATTTTTTTTTGTTGAAATGCGGATATCCGCATGACAGGTGCATCCGGTAGGAGGTCAGCCAGTGGGGTACAGCTGGACTCCATCTCGGTAGTATGTACAGAGAGAGATAGAGGGAGGGGGACATCTCTACTCCTGAAAAGCGAAGAACAGTGAGAGAGGAGGGAAAAAGTAGTTGTTGCAGCGGTAGAGGACAGAAGAGAGAGACAGAGAGATGGAGAGAGAGAGAGAGAGAGAGAGAGAGAGAGAGAGAGGTGAAATAGAAAAGTGCAGGCTGAGAGGAGAGAGAGATAAGTGAGAGTGTTAGTGAGGGGGAAAATATTCTTTCAACTAAATTATAAGTTTCAGAGAAAACCAATTGAAGAAGGAAGGGTCCGGAGGTTTATTTGAAGGATCACATATTCACATGTAAGCAGTAAGTTGTAACTGAACATCCATATTAGATACACATGTCACAGATTGTATTTCACTGAACACAATTTTAACTATGAAAAACATAACATAACGACATGCAACCTAATGGAATCGAATGGAGAAGATTTCTGGGAGAAGCATATTCACTATAATGACATATTTTTTTATGTGTGCCCAATTATGATATTTACCCATATTTGGATGCCATGATTTCGTTCTCTCCGGTCGACACTACTATGCTTTACCCACATTGGAATCGAATGGAGAAGAGTAACAATCAAGAGTGATAGTGAGGGGGCATAAAAATACTTATAATTACATGTTAAGTTTAAGAGAAAAACCATTAAAGAAGAAAGTGGGTGGAAGTGAATTCGTAGGCCCACGTGTAATCGCTTAGTTGTAACTGGACATGAAAATAAACAGATATGACACAAATAGAAATCTACTGGACACAATATCTCAGAGACAGATTCACTTGCATTAATCAGATACAACACAGGAGCAAACATTTAAAAGATAGTAGCAGAGAGTAGCAACATAGAAGACATTGAAATCAAAATTTACGGTAACAAGAAGCGAAATTGCGGCTGCGTGGTGAATCTGTATCCATCCCAGTCGAAGTGTGGGCGCATATTGCAGGAACGATGATCAGACGTCTCGTTGCTCAGTGGGAAGTTGACCGTGAAAGTTCGGTCATTCCCATAACCGGACACACGAATGACCCTGCCGGCCCAATACCCATCGTTGTCACGGCTGTTGATACGGTCTTCGGGCATGTAGGCGTCGTACGAAATACGAGGCGGCCGGGGACGAATTCGCTGAACCGGGATGATTTCCCTCAGCAGCTCTCTTCTGTTTTTGCGTAGGAGGGTCACATATTCGACCTCCCAGTGGCTAGGGTCCAGTTTGCGTACAAGGGTCGCCTCGTAGAACGACCTGAGCATCCCAGCCTCCCCGCTGACAATCTCTACTCTTTGATGTCGTCGGTGTGGCGGAGGGGACATTGGTCCTGCATAAATTAACAAAAATAAGGTAGTATAATGATACAAGTAGCACAACTGAAATCTATGAATGAAGTCATCGACAAACCTCCATCGTCCGATTCGTCGGATGATATAACGATGGGGATAGGTCGGGGAGGGAGGCTAGAGGAGGAGGCATGGTGGTGTGACGAGGATGCCATTTCGTTGAAGGGTTTTTGGAGAGGTTATTAAACGACAATGGGGATTTAACTTCAACAATTTGTGGGGAGTATGGATGGTGAATGACTATAATATAAGTGGAGTGTATGGGAAATATCAACATTGTTCAACATGTGACCGTTGAGAAAAAAAAAAACAAAAAGCAGAAGACATTAAATTGCAGTGTTTTATTGTTGTCTACAATTAACATGACAGTGTTCTGGTGTATACATGACACGTGTCACTTCTGGCATGACATAAATGAAGGGGATTTACTTCTTGTCATTATACGATACATGACACCCCTTAAAACCAACTCCCTGGTCAATGCTTCCCAACTGGTCATCAAACAGTTTTCTACTGAACATCTTTTCAAGGGGTTTTATTAAACGTTTGACCTTCGTATAAAATTGGGTTTCCCACTCACACTTAATACTCATAAAATGCAAAACCATAGGAAAATATACTCATATTAAATTCAAACCACTAAATACAATTTGAAACCATATGAAGTTCAAAGCAATTAATAAAATTTGACCTAACAAAAAATTCAGAGAGAGACAAGGGGGGGGGGGGGGAGGGATCTTGCAGAGGGTAGAGAAGGACAATTGATAAGACAGGGTAGAGGGAGAGGGAGAGGGAGAGGGAGGGAGAGAGAGAGAGGGAGGGAGGGAGAGAGAGAGAGAGAGAGAGAGAGAGAGAGGGCGGGAGTGAGATTAAATTTTCCGTCCTGTCATTTGTGCCAACAGAGAATAAGAGGGAGAGGAGGGAGGAGGGGGAGACTATAAACCCATTCAAGCGCTTGACACCTATTGGGGTTAACTGGATAGACACCGACTTCTTGGAGGAAATGAGTAAGTCTTCCTTCTATTTAGATTATATGATACGTTTCTCCCTACAATATGTTCATCTCCCTGTAAAACTGAATGTCCCCCCTTCCCTCTAACTAATGGAACAGGGGAGAAATCGCCCGTGTGTATCATTATATTGTTTAGCGGATGGTGGACTTGCAAAGAGGGCAATTGGGTCGTGAAGTGGTCGAGGAGTCAGAAGGTCGTACTGGTAGACGAAAGTATTGACTACATCTCCCTGAAGAAACAAATGATGGCCAAGTTTAATGTCGATGGGAGGAGTCATGACGTCGAGCTCACATATGTAAAGTCGGAGAAGGAAAGGTGTAGACCTTTTTTCCATTGGGGATGACGAAGACTTGTAGGCCTACAAGTTTGTAAACGGTCTTTCCGGAGAACGATCATGGCCTATTGACCTCCATGTCTCCCTGGTACGCAAGGTTGGCGGAGATTTCACCACTACGGAAGGATCTACATTGGCCCATTCAGTCGGGGGTGGCCCACCCTTGACCCAAGAAGATCACCCACAGTTTAAAACGAAACCCCGCTTGGCAGGGGATGAAGAAGTGGAAGTTCGGGGAGCACAAGGTGTCGATGGAGAAGGAAGAGATGTCTAGTTAGAAACCTCAATTGTATAGTTAGAATATCCACGTGTCCAGTTGGAACCAAGTGATGAGTTGGACAGCGTAGTCGCATTTGGACGTGGGAAGCAGGTAATTTGTGTGAGTAGTGACGTCGAACATGTAGTCAGCCCGTGGGATCACGAGGCGGAGCGAGCGGTAAGGGAAGTAGATGAAGCATACCACGCGAAAAAGGGAAGATCGGAGCGTTTCCGACGAATGTGAAACTTGAACCAACAGAGTGTTTGGGTGTGGCTGGGAAATTGCAGAAGTGCCGCCGCACCTAGCGGTGGCATAGGAACTTCCAGTTACGGCGCCTTTCACAATTAAGTACATAGTTAGCTCATTTTGGTTTGACGCCTTTCGTAATGAAGTATGTTGCCTTTCTGCTACTTCGTATGGGGGGTTTGTTCTAGTTTGTTCTACGTTGTGTGGGTAGTGGGGTTGTTTAACGGAATGTCAGCTGACATTACCCACTTTTGACATCACATTATCCGCTTTTGCCATGACATTATCCTCATATTGACATGACATTTATTGAACTTGACATGTCATACTTACAAACCAACGAAGACCACAAAGCAACAATAACTGCATATCCAAATGTCTAAAACCAACAAACAACAGTTTAAAATGAAGCAACAACCGCTGGCATACCAGCCAATATGCCGTCTAAACCAACCAACAAGTCTACACAAACCAACAATGTATATAAAATCAACCGGGAAGATTTTTTAAGGATCGGATGGGGGTGTAAGACGTCCGTGAAAGATGGAAATAAAAAGGGATTGGTGGTACGCCGCAATGAATTCATCGTCCAGGCCACGGAACTTAGTGTCGCCGGTTGCGAGGAGCTGCAGGTAACGGATGGCGTATGGACCACAATCTCCCCTACATCACAATAACGAAATATGTTCAACCATCTTGTGACAATTTTTTATAAATGAAGTGGAAATAATGACTAACGATTGTTTGTTTTGGGGAATCCCCTTCACCCTTTTGTACGCCAAGGGTTTCGGGACTTTGCCGACCCATTTCACTCGAAGTTCGGGGTGGGTGTTCATCAAAATGGGGAGGAGGTAGGTCACCGGCTTCATGAGGCCCGCCATATGGCGCTCAGCGATGTGGCTTATGTCGGGATCGTAGACGTCCAATGTCCACTCCGCGAAAGTGATGTCAAGGGCCACCCAATGCTCGTTCTTCAGATTCCAAGGCGCCAACAACCCGTCGATATCGGCCCAACCCGTCGGAAACATATGCGGTAACTTGTCGTCGAAGTAGTGGGTCAGCGTGTCATCCCCCTTGACCACGTCAAGGTTCCCCTTCGCATCCGCAAATTGATTGTGCATCAGATACCCCAGATGAAATCAAGAACTGCGATGCATTCGTACTTGTCGCAAGCTTGCTCAATATGTTGCACGCAAGGAAAAATCATTTATATGGAAGACCATATCAGGAAGAAGGTGATGCATCGAACCACGATGTGGGAACCTAACCTCGGATGACACCTAGGTGGTCGGTGATTGAAATGTCCCGAAGAACTGCTTGTGCAATAGGGTGCACAAGCAGCGAACGCATCAACATCTGCCCTCGTCACCATGCCTAGCTCGGCGACATCCACTGGCTTCTTACCCACACACGGCTTTTTCACTGGCTGAGTTACTTCCGCATGGGACAACATATCAGGATGTTGACGGGTGCTTCTTCTTGGCCGTTGGAGGGGCACCTCAGACTCAACCTCAACCTCAGAGGCAGCGGGTGCCACCAACTCCTCCTGCAACTTGCACACCAGAGTGAGGTTAACATGACAGTCAATACAATTGACATGACATCAAATTGATTTTAACATGACAGTCTCGTGCACAAACCTCTATGGCCTTGTCCTTGGCCTTGTCCTTTTCCTCCTTGGTGGGTTGTCTCTCCTCATTGGCCTTGGCCTTGACCTTGACCTTGTCTTCCTTGGTGGGTTGCCTCTCCTCCTTGACCTTGCCCTTGTCCTTGTCCTTCACTGCTCCATGAACCTAACCAAATGACCTCTGATTAAATTGATATATACTGATATTTGCATGACATGTACCGAGATGCACAGGACATCCAATATGAACAACATGACAGTAAAATAAAATGACATGACACTTTTGATCTGATACTAGGATAACCTTACCTCATTTCTCAGAACATCCACTTGCTCATCCGACTCCCTAGTCCCCTTCCGCCTCAGTGCCCTCTTCATGTCTTCAATCACCTCCTCAAGCGGGGACATCTTCGAGCCTAACTCCGCGGTTATACTCCTCACCATGTCGTCCATCTTTGCCAGTAAACGTGTCTCGATCTCTAATAGAGTAGCTTGTACTTGCGTGCCCTCCCCTGATTCTTGCATTGACCCACTTACTCTTTTTGGCTATTTCTTTGGTGGAGGTTTCATATTTGCGAATATGAACATCTAGACAATGTCGTCGAAGAAGTTGTCCCGCTTATCGTGAGTGTTTCGGGCATCACGGTACAAACGGGTAGCTCCCTCGATTTCATCGGGGAGTAGAAGCGGCCTCACGGCTGCAGGGTCATTGAAGTACCCGAGCTCCTTAGCCTCCTGCGGTCGGGTTTCGATGGAGGCATATTCGAGGTTCACTTCTCTAAACTCATACCGCAGACACCTGGGGTACAACTTCTCATCTATGATGTTCACGAATTGGACGGCCATTGGAGGGAGGGCTTCGTACACCCAGAGCTGCAAAAAAATGTTGTCCAGTAAAAATTCACTCTATGTCAGTCAATAAATATTGGACGCCTAGTAAACGTTCATACGTCGTCCAATGAGATTTGTGTACGAACCTGGAAGGCGAGAGGGAAACCCAGCAGGGAGTAGGTTCGACGTGCATTGGAGCTGCTCTCATTGTGTTGGAGCTTCCTCTCGATTGCATGGTTCAGGAACTCGTTCGTTTGCTCGTAGCAACGCTGACCCCACGGAAAGGCAAGGAGCCTGTCAATGTCGCCGACAAGGTCAATCACCCACCCGTGAATGTAGTTTTTGGGTTCCTTCCTGAACAACACGCCCTCGACCAGCATCAGCAGGACAAATTTAAACTTTCTGGTTGACGATTTCTCAGATGCCATTGCCACACGAAACTGCACCTCGAACTCGGACATCTTCAACTTCGCAACTCCAAAGAAATCAAACATTGCCTTCTCGAACGACGCGTCGTCCTCGGGCTCTTCGCCATAGCCACAGTTGAGACCGGTGACAAGGGCGAACTCAGCTATTGAGAACCTCACGACTGTATCATGGATCTTGTACCATGTTTCATTCTCCTTCTTCGTCTTCAATTGCCGTTGGAGAACGTAGTGTACAAGGTGTTCGGAGAACTAGACCCTTGTGCCCAGTCTTGCAACGCCCCTCAATGGGTTGTCCAACAGGCGCTTCCAATTGGACTCGCTCAATCGGTTGTCAATGTTTACTAGGAGCTACATCCGGAAGTATTGGTTAATTTTTGCTTTGAAGTGTCTGTCTTCCTCGACGGCGTACACAGCCTGCACAGACTTCAACATGTCAGCCACACTGCACCACGACAATCACAACTTACATTACTCGAACGAAAGCCATCTTACCGCGCCAGAGGTTTGAGCTCTACGGTCTACAATCTTCTTTACACTACGCTACGATATTTTTAATATTCACCAGATATCTTGCATAATGAGAGACCAAAAATCAGTATTCTAGAAATCAATTTGTGTCCCCCAAACCACGATTCCCTTCATATCAATATCAATCCCACAAGGCCACAAACATTCCAACAATCAATATGTACATGACAATTACTAATTCAGAACCTATGCATATCAAATGTCAAACCTATTCATCTTCATATTGAATGCACCCAAAGGTTCCATAATCATCCCTTATTCAATCTGTTCATCCCTTGTAACATGACACAAAGAAAGGTACACATGACACATGCATGTTCATACATGACAGTATACTTATTCAATATGTAAATCTCCAATTGCACACGAGTCACCCTACTCCAGATAATTTCGATTCGACATAAACGTTCACCCTTTCTAACATTTTCCCTAACCCTAATGCGCCCCATTTCAGCCAATTTCCCCCAAAACCGAACGTATCTACCGTCATACGCCCCATTTCGGCCAATTTCCCCCTAAACTGAACGTATCTACACTCACCCTGCTCCTAATAAGTTGGATTCGACAAGACAGTTGCCCAATTTCCCCATTCCCAAAAATTCGCTTCTCTCCCAGTTGCGCACACCTAGTTCCCAAACTTTATAACCTTTGGTTTTAACTTGACACCGGTTACTTCTTACATGACAGGGCGATATTGCGCACTGTCAACCCATTCGACCCCTTCTTCCCATTTACACACAATCAAAACTAGTTTAGGTTCTTCCAATCGGTTCCTCCCCTACGAATCCAAGCAAAACGTAATTAATCGGCATTGTGAGGGTTTACTTACTTCAAAATCGGCCTCTTCGTCTCCTCTCCTGCTATGTCGTCTTCTTCCTCGGGTTGACTTCTTCTTCTCCTCTCTTGCTCTGTCGTCTTCTTCTTCCTTCTCTTCTTGTTTTCCTTAGGTTTGCATGAGCAACTGTTGCCCTCTCTCTCTCTCTTCCTCTTTTGTAAGCCCGTGAGAGGCAGTTGGACTCGACAGTTTTGAAATTAAACTGTATTCCTCTCTCACTCTTCCTCTCTCTCTCCACATTAACTTCCCCCGCTTCCTCTCTCTCTAGAATAACTTCCCCGCCACCTCTCTCTCTCCACCCCGCTTCCTCTCACTCTCCTATGTCCCGGTTATTTTCCACCACTTTAGACCGGAACCTTTGCATTTTTTTTTGGGGGGGGGGGGGGGGGGGAGGGGGGGTGTTAACCTTTGCAATTGTTATTTACTACAATTCCCTCTTTGGGTTTCAACCATTTCTTCTTTTCATTTTGATAAACTCGCAACAAATAAATTAGTAAATTGTTATGGTATAGAAACTTTTTTTTATCCAAAAATTGATAAAAAAATTAACTTATCACCTTGTTTCTAATTTTTTTAATTTGATAATTGAATAGTATTGTAATATATTTTGTGAGCATAAACGTAGTTATAATATATTTGATGAACGGTTTTTAGTCGCGTAAACCGTATCAAAATAAATTCGAACCTACCTAACTAATGTAGTGTGGTAAGCACGAGTCGATCCCATAGAGAATTAAGTTATTTCTAAGCAATGTGTATTTACCAATTAATGAAAGGGGGGTTTTGATTGATTGAAATAGAAATAAAATATAATAAACTATAAACAAGTTGATGCAAAACAATTTAAAGAAATCGCTCTACCTACAACTATCCACTTTATTTAGTTAAGTTGATATTGTAACTTTCTCTTGTCCTTTTATGATTCCTATGAATGTCCTTGTCTCGACCTAATATAGTTACTAGTCCAATCAGTCCTAGAAACCCTTATCAATCGAACAGTCCCTAAAGAAGGATTTAACCCAATTGATAGCTTTAAGTTCAGATATTAACCAAGTTATTTGCAGTCCCTAAAGAGAGATTTAACAACACATCCAACTTTCTACTTATCCAATTAGTTCAATCAGCCCTAAAGGGATAAGTTTGTCACTTGGGTTAAGGTTCGCAATCAGGAATCTACAAAACTCTAGGAGTTGAATTGATTCTACCAAGTTGATCAGTCGAGATAGAATAAAACAATCAAACATTCAAGCACAAAGAAGTTGAAACATTCAATATAGGAAATAAGGAACAAGAATTAGAAACTCCCAATAAATCCAAATAAAGCTTCAAATCGTAGATAGAACGAAGAGAGTTTAGCTGCCCATGGCGAACATCGCTCTCAATCTCACACTAAAATCGTCTTGAATTCTAACCTAATGAATGAATGGAAACCTAGGGCTAAGCCGTCTCTAATCTCCTCCAATTTCGTGCCCCCGTCGGCCTCTCCAAAGACAAGATAGATAAATAGGGTTTAGAAAGAACAAAACTGTCGCCGAACTCAAAACGCGTCGTTCTGGGTATTTGCGGCGGCCGCGGCAAATTGCTTCGCCCGCAGCACATTGCTGCGCCCGCAGTACATGGCGGCGCCTGCTGAAATGGTCTTTTACGAAAAATCTACTTTGAATCAGCTCTCGACGTCAGCAGGAAAGTTGTAGCTCTATGAAAGAGATTTCCGACGCATGGTGATAATAGTCCATCGGACAACCGAGGCCTCCACAAAGTGCAAAACAAGTTCAGGATGTCTGGCGATAACTTCTGCAGACTTGTTCTTCGTTTAGGCTCGCTTCTTCTTCTCAGGACCTCTTTAGATCTTCATGTAACCTTCTTCGATCAACTAGACATCCTCATCTAATGCGTCATCAACCCATGTCTCATCCTCGGATCCACAATTACCTGAAATAATCAATAAAAGTGTGTAGATTCTGACTCCACCAACATAAAGAGCAAATATGCAAATTGTACTTAAACCATGCATGATATGCATCATAACTAAGCTAAATGCAACCTATTATGACCCTCTAAATGCATGCTATCAATATTCTAATTTTATTTTGTAATAATTTATTACTTTATGAAAAATATAATTTAATTTGATATATTTTTTTAATTATAAAAACGTGCATAAATAATAAACAACATGTTTTTTCCTTAACGGATGAAGTATAACTAAAAAAATCTAAATTTATTGATACTATACATAGGGTGTGGTTCGGGTGTGCATTGTACACAAATATTATTCGGTGAAATGTAAAACATTATTCGGTTAAATTTGAAGCATTATTCGGTGAAATTAATTTGAAGCATTATTCGGTGAAATGTGAAATATTCTACCGCATACTGTTATGTTTTTATTTCCGTTCAGTTCATATGAAAACGTCTTAATTCCACTGAATAATTTATAACATTCTACCGAATAATGTTTAGTTTTTTTATTCATCCATTTCAAATAAAAGTAACATCAATTCCTTAAACAATACTTACAATTTGTATGAAATGTTTCAAGTTTCACCAAATAATGTTTCACATTTCCCTAAACAATACTAGCATTTCACCGAATAATGCTTCAAATTTTACCGGATAATGTTTCATATTTCACCGAATAATATTTGTGCACAATGCAAACCATAAGGCTTGTACACAAATGATCTATATATATATATATATATATATATATATATATATATATATATATATATATCCAAATTATATATATATATATATATATATCCAAATGAAACCTAAGACACTATTGTCGTATTTTTTTTTTTTTGAATTCTAAGTAGAAATTTTTTTTTGAGGCCATGAGTTGTGAACTGTAGCTTCTCTACAAGATGTATAAACAATAAATTAAATCATTTAAATTTTGATCAACATATCAATAATGCAATTGCTAGTCAATGTTTTGTTTGGAGTGTGAAATGAAATCAAGTTGAAAATCTAGGATGACATTTTTTTTTTAAATGTCAACTAATTTAACAAAGTTCAACCAGACATATGATTATCTTTGTAACAAAAATAGTATCTTTCAATATTATTTCAAGTAACTTTTCCTGATTTTGCTCTATACTTAATACATTGGATTATTTTTCCTATTTTATACATTAATATAAAATAAGCTAGCTATAAACTTCCTTGGTAATTAAGCAAGGATCCAGCTAGCCTTAAAATCCCAATTCCCAAATGGTTCAACTAATCATAATTCATCTAGTTTACTCCGTATTTGTTTATTTATTGGGCGTTTACACAGTTGGACCGTCAAATTAAACTTCAAGTATTAATTTTTATTTGAATACTATAAAATAAAATTAAATATGGACACGGTCCTTTCACCTAATGAGTAATAAATTAGTATTATTATTATATAAATGGCCCCTCCGCCCAACGAATCCATTAACCTCCCAATCTGACCGACCTTCTCTCCGTACGTTCAAACATGAATCGTCGAAACCAATCCGTGTTATTGTCGATCATAGCTCTAACGATTCTGCTCAGCTTCTGCACCAACGTCGTCGTCGAGGTGGAAGGCTCTTCAAGGCTGATGAGTCGTCACAAACAAGCAGCATACGTTTCTGATGAAGATGGGGCTTCTCCCATGGCCTCCCAAGATCCGCGGTTTGAGAGCTCCAAACGAGAGGTACCATCAGGATCTAATCCGTTGCATAACAAGCGCAGATAATTCAATTCGATCGTCTACCTTACTCGATCTTCCATTTTCATACACAACTTATTATTTAAATGATTATTAGGGTCGTCAATTCATTCATCACTTCTTGGTAGTTGGTACTTTGTTTATGAATTATGATACATATTCAAGCTATAGTGAAGTTATCACTACACTTGTACAGAAATATATATTACTCTCCTTATCCTATATATATTAATCACAGTTGTGTACCAATTTTGGAGTTTTCTTTTGTAGATTGTTGATGTATAATCATATATACAATAAATTTTTGGGTTGATTTTGAACTTCATCCTTCAATTTGTACTTACCCGGTACTGAACCCTAAACCTAATATTTTAGGGGCAAAACTGGATTGAATGGTAGTAGCTATATTAGGTTTAGTGATTTTTTCCCCTAATTTATAAATAAGAGTTATTTTAAGGCCGAGTTGTTCCCACGTACGTTAGTTGTTATTCTCAAATTTCAAGTCAATTTAATTAATTTATAAGTAAAATTTGGTGTCATAAGAAAAAGGTACGGTCGAGTTCTGATGTAGACAAATTTTGAACATGTAAAGTGTAATTAATGTTATATGTTTACGTATTTGTCCTTGTTGCTCGCACAAATCTTTGCAATTTATAGAGAGTTTGACCTAAACCGAAGAGATCAACAAGAGCAAAATCAAATAACAATTGAGAGGAATTTGGATTTGAGAAACACCATTGAAAGAGAGAGTTTTGAGCTCACAAGAAAACCCCCAAATCTGTAACAACCCCAAAACAGAAGTTCCCGCCTTTTTCAGCTACTAGAAATAGAAGGGGAAATTACTAAATTGCCCCTTACAGAATGTGCATTTTACACCAAACTATAGAATGCACACATAGTCCTACATACCCCCTCAAGCTTGACATGTGGTGGGAGACCCAAGTCCAAGCTTGGAACAAAGAAACTTGTGTTGATGAGATCCTAAGGCCTTGGTAAGAACATCTGCAATCTGAAGTGTGGTAGAGACATGGACAATTTGAAGGAAGCCATGTTGCACCATTTCACGAATAAAATGTGAATCAATACAAACATGTTTAGTTTTCTCATGAAAGACAGGATTCATGGCTAAGCATTGAGCAACTCGGTTGTCACAATGTAGCTTGATAGGTAGCTGGACATGTATATGCAAATCAGAAAGAATGCCTTGCATCCAAACTAATTCACTGGCAGCAGAGGACATGCTCCTGTATTCACTTTCAGTTGAAGATTTGGAAACCACTTTCTGTTTCTTAGTCTTCTAAGATACCAAGGACAATCCAAGGAACACACAATACCCTGAAAGTGAACGTCCAGTGTCCAAGCAGTTGCCCCAATTAGCATCACAATATGTTGTAAGAGTGGTGTCTGTCAATGTAGAATAGGATAGAGCAAGATGGAAACTACCCTTCAAATATCTAAAAAGGTACATAGCTGCATTCAAGTGTGGTTGAAGAGGATTTTGAATGAATTGACTCAGCTGCTGAACAGTGTAGGCAATATCAGGCCTTGTGTGAGGTAGAGCAATCTTCCTACCAATCTTCTGTATACCTCAGGATGGGCAATAGGCTCACCAATGGATGCTGAGAGTTTGGTGCCATGTTGCATTGGAAAATCAGCAACTTTACAAGCTTCCATCTGAGCATCTTTAAGGATGTCCAAAATATATTTCCTTTGATTAAGAAGGATCCCAGATGATGATCTTGAAATTTCCATGCCAAGAAAATACCTAGTCACACCCAAATCTTTGATTGTGAATGCAGAATGCAAAGCAGACTTGGTGTGACTGAAATTGCTCAAATCTTCATCTTTGCACACTGAAAGATGTCTCATCTTAGACATAGATATATGTCCAAGTCTAGCATGAACAACCTAGGTGGTGTCTACATTATTACAACTGAAATTTCTTTTATTCAAACCTATATTAGGCATCAAACCATGAACCTTCAGCTTCTAAGCATGCAATCTGTATAAGCCACCATCTTCCCTTCTTGTACATGTGGCTAACAACCTCTTAGTTGTAGGGTCATGTAAACAACCAGCAGGCCCGGTCATAGGGCGGTGTAACAGGTCCGCCTACACAGGGCCCAAATATTTTGGGGCCCAATATAAGTTGTAGTAGTATATTAATATAAAGCTTCCCCATATGCATAAGAATAGATGGTAGCCTTGTGGTGCGTTTTAGCAAAATATAGATTAGGTTTGGGAGTCAGTCTGAGTTTGATTCCCATCAGCCCTCTCTTTCCTACTTTCACCCCAATTTTTCATTTTTGATCAATTTTTTTTTTACAAAATCCCTGATTTTTGTTGACTTTTTCATCCACTGAATTTCATTTTTTTTATACTCAAAATAAAAAAAAAATGCATCTAGTAATATAAAAAAATATAATATATCATTTTATTGTAAATACTAAGCAACTAATTTTTCACCTAATTTATGATCGTATAAAAATGTGCAAAAAAAAAAATAGGGCCTAATTCTAATCTCACACCGGGCCTCCTAAATCATCGGGACAACCCTGATAGCAAGAGACATCATCAAACCCGAACTCTATATTATGTCCTTAGGAATTTTAGAAACATACAACAAATTGTATTGAAACTGAGGAACATGCAACACATTCTTCATAGATTTGGTCGTGGGCAGCTGGCATTCGTGTTCATGAACTATAGTGTGCCTCTCGTCAATCGTCATGTATGTGACTGAAGAGTCTATAAGGTGATAAGTAATACTCTAGAGGGGGGGATGAATAGAGTATGCTCGATTTTCGCAATAAGAAAACTTAAAACAGTTTGCAAAACAACTTGTCAAGACCTTGATGTGCAATTAGATCTTGGCGAAGCAAAATCAAATAAGATAAAGTAAATGCAGAATATAAAAATAACACACGAATTGTTAACGAGGTTCGGCACGAACTTGGCCTACGTCCCTGCCTAGGGTTATCCAACCTGTAGGATTCAAACCTCTTTATTTCACTTTCCTTGAGCCTAGAACATCCTAGGAGAACTTCCCTTCCCCTATACAAAGCCTCACCATTATTCTAGCTCTCAACCTTACAAGTGAAATAGAGGAACCCACTACACACCAAGGTGTGCTATGATGAGCATGAAATTCAAAGAGTGAATTAAATGACTTGTACAATAGCGACTGTGTTTCTCTCAACACTCAAAACCAAACACACTAAGCTCAACGAGTATAAGAGAGAATGCTTTGCAACTTCTTAATGCTTTCGGATGAGTGCTTGCTTCAATGATCTTCGTCTTCCATTTGCAACGAATAAATAACTGTGCAAGGAAACCGTTGAAGTTTGAATTTCTTCCAAAAATACTTCCTTCCAATTCCAAAATACGCTCCCCTTGTTTTGGTGCAAATCGACAAGCCTTGATCTTCAAGAATTCTTCTTTCCTTAATGAGTTGATTCGATATGGCAATTGGGAGATCTTTCACAATGGATGTGAGCCCAAAACTAATTCGATACTCAAGCCCATTCAAAATAGGCCCATCTCATCAAATAAAGTCCTGCAGGTTAGCTTTGATAGATATAATATAAAAAGCCCAATTTAAAACTTGGTATAACATATAAGATATACGCAATATATAGTGCAATGCATAGTCCTGGTTTCAAGGCCTTGAAACCAAGACAATGTTTTGTCTTTCATCATCCCTTGATGTCACCCTGCAAGTTAGTGCGTCAAGATCTTACAATACAGGTGGAGTCTTCAATGGCTATACTCATTAGCTCGTGTATTTGACTTTCGGGTCAGATTGAAGCTCGGGGCGTCAGTTTAATTATCCTTTTTTTTTTGGCTGGCGCAGTGATGCCTTTGTGAGCTCTCATCCGATGGATGATCGGAGCCTTAAGATGGAGAAGCCCATATCCAAGTGGTCCATTTCCTTGTATTTACTTCTGTATCTTGAACCGGTGAACTTCCCCCTTTATTTTGAGTTGCTATATGAACCTTTTGGTATCTCTCTCTCTCTCTCTCTCTCTCTCTCTCTCTCTCTCTCTCTCTCTCGGTTTTAAGAATTTAGGTTTAATTGATCTCAGGAACTTCACAAATACAGCCAATGAAATCCATATATAAGCTAGTATTTTTCAACTTTTATTGTTACTTGAATTGAGCTATTAGATTTTATTTGAAATTTCTAGAATTTTAGGGTTTTTTTTTTCTCCAGGAGCTTGACCCTTGAAGAAAACACTAGCTTGTACGTTGAATTCAAATAAGTGAGTGTTTTTTGAAAAATCATTTATTGAACCCGAACAAAAATATGTAATGATGGTTGAATTACATGTCAATATTGTCAAGTAATCTATCGTGCTTTCAACTAGTTGAAATTTAGGTCCGGAAGAACGAGTCCTTGGAGGTTCGTCTTCACTCCCCACATGTGACACTTCTGATGTGTCGCTGGCCTACGGTGCTCCTTAGAGTGTGCTTGGCTTCGTCTTTTGTCTACGGCCTCATCTTGCTCGGTGTAGTTGTGTTTTGTTTCGCTTTTGTAGAGTTCTAGCTCCTATTTTGCACCACTTTGTATTTTTATGTTCTGTTTAGACAGTTTCCGTTTGTCGACTTGTCGGCCATCGAGGTTCAGACTTGTCCGACCTCGGATTTTTTCCTAATAAAAAAAAAAATGTTGAAATTTAGGAAGGTATATTAAACTTTCTTGAACCCTAACAAAAATAATTAAGCAAGTGCTTCTGCTGCTTTTGTTGATCTATTTCAATTCACAATTTTATGAACCAACCGTAATTAATTTTTGTGGAACCACTAGTACAAAATTGGCCTAATATCACGGATATTTAGGGGCTAATATCACGGATATAAGCAAATACACGTCCGGGCTTTAGCTCAGTGGGCTAATAGATAGGGCACTCTAATATCACGGACCAAAAAATGGACACGCCCGGAATATTAGAGGTGGGTTTTTTTCAAGTTTCGACCCTAATATCACGGACCATAGGTGTGACACGCCCGGGATATTAGGGGTGGGATTTTTTCATGTTGGACCCTAATATCACGGACTATAATAGACACATCCGTGATATTAGGGGTGATATTTTTTTCATGCTTCAATCCTAATATCACGGATATTAGGGGTGATATTTTTTTCATGCTTCAATCCTAATATCACGGATTATGAGTGACACGACCGGGATATTAGGGTTGGGTTTTTTTAATGATCCGACACTTATATCACGGTTTTGAATGTCCGGGCTATATAGTTATATCTGATTTTTAATATATATATTTTATTTATACAATTGCACCTGCATGTTTCATAAGCAATTCCAACCCACACAAGTACACAGTCGACAATAACACATTTCCGATTCAAAACCCATGGCTTTTTAATTGAAAAATAAAAGAATTCTTCATTACAATCTAAATTGATCCAACACTAAACCAAAGTTGATTCTACTAACTACTGAAATCATGTGGCATCAACTCAAACTTAGCAAACTAAAGTCAAGTGGAAAGCTTCCAACATCAAAATATTTTTGAAATGAGAAAAATAGATTTAACTACTTTCAACTTCTTTTGATTTCGGCTATCACATTGTCCCTTTTGTGGTCCGTTACTGAGCCTGCAAAATAAAGATTGACAACTTTTTTTTTACAAGCTAATTATATAAATCCTTGGTATAAACACGTCCATGCTGGCACATAAAACAATATGAAATAATGGCCTTTCAGGTTATACAAAACTAAATACAGAAGGTTTAGGAAGCATTGAGAACCCTTAAGCTAAGACCTTTTCAATAGATCATACATTTACAGAACAAAGGTAAGAAGGGAGTCAATAATTTGCTTCATAGTTCATACACATCACATCATCCTTTGAATGTACAAGTAGTTCACTGTATCTCCATTTATGGGGCAGCAAAAAGCACAACTAGAATATCCTACATTGAACAACATCTACTTTTCACAGAATAAAGGACAGAATCAACAGGTGATGTATATGCAAAACAAATATGTTCTTGACTTTCTCTGTGATAATAAACAATAGCAATGACAAGACAAGTACAAATATTCAGTACAGAAAACTTCTAATACAAGGAAACAGCATATCCTACCTTGACCAAAATCAAAGGGAAATTATCATAAGCTCATCTCATAACATAACGCAGCAACCAGGATGTGTTTGGAGTTTGGACTGAAAGTAACAAGATCAAGGCAACATGAAAATGCACACAAGTAGGGAGGTTTTAGAATCAGCAACTAGGATGCTTTAGAATCAACAACCAGGATGTTCAGGAAGGTTTTAGAATCAACAATCTTAGCTGTGTCATCTGTCTTAAACCTTCTTTTACTAATCTGTCAATCCCGTTTCTCCCTCCATTGCAAAATCATAGCAAACAAGATTCAGTAGCATATATCCTAGCTGTAGAAACCTTTTTAGAAATCATATTTCATGAAAACCTTTTACTAATCTATCAACTAGCACATTTCATTATTATGTAATTGACAAGGATTGATATCATCATTGTCAGTCATAGAGAATCAATTGATCCCCTATGGGCCCAGACCAAAAGTTTATATACTCCTCAATTTTATTTTAATATATTTAAGAGGGGGTAGGATACACAAGTAAAAAAACATACCAATTTGGATCTCAAAGCTAGTCTCCAACAGTGAAGAACTCTCGCTTTCTGATTCCTGAAAATACAGACAACATGACATTCTTAATTAAATATGTGAAACTGAGAAAGAAGATGCCTACACAATTCATAAGAACATAATACTCAACCTGAAGCTTATTAATAACTTCTTGTTGCTCTTGTTCTCTTCTTAAACTAGTATCTGGTAATCGTTTCAGCTCTTCTTGGTCCTCTATCTGAGCTTTCTGGACAACAGCCTTTAAATCGGCTGCAGCTTTCTTCCATTCTCCTCGTCTTGATCACGCTCTTCGTCAAATTGTGCTTTGAGCTCAGCTAGTGAAGCCTTCGGACTGAATTTAGAAAGCAACTTATATGGCTTATGTTTGCTCATATGTCAAATGACAGCAATTACAAAATTGGAGCTAATGGATATTTACCTAAGACCAAAGATAAGGGAGAAAAACAAACTAATGACTAAAAAGAGGTTTTCAACATCAAGTAATCCGCATATTGAAAGATCATTAAAGTATGACAAAATACTCAAAAAACAAAGTTCCTTTTCTAGACAAGTACTAGATGCTTGGACTGTCTGGTTACTGAGCTTCATAAGCAATTAACCTTTGCAATTCATGTCATGTATTTGAAGTTCATCTCAGCAATTTCACAAGTTCTATTATCAGATGTCTTTCACTGTCAGGACAACCGCGCCTTCCACTTCAAATAAAAGCAAACTGATTTCCATCAGGTGCCTTAATGGTACACACAACCATCATATTGTTTGTTGAGTAAAGCAAAATCAGCAGGTAGTTTTTGTTCATCAGAAATCTTAACAATAAACACAACCACGCTTTCCCTTTTGGAGTAACGGAAAACTCCTGCCAAGAGTTTGATCCTTCACACAACTCCAGGATCCAGACAACAACGTTTTTTTATAGCAACAACAATGTTTTCACCTATAATTAGAGTAGCAAAAAAAATCTTCTTGGAATTATCCTAAACCTAGTTCCAGTTTTAAGGAAAAACATCCACAAATTCCCAATTTGATTCAAACACCAAATGATATCAAATAGGCTTCTAAAGACTTACTCTGGTGCTCCCAGACGGATCAAATCAAATTTCTCCACAATTAATTTCTATCTTGTTTTCTCAGTTTCAACAGCTGAAGCACAAACCTACAGAGCAGTAAAAGTGTATGAGTTAAGAACAAAAGGCATCATATGTCACTACAACTAGGTTTCTCACTGATCACCTGAGATACCACCGAACCAGATACAATCACAAGTTTCCACAACCAAAGCAGAAATCGGACTCAGAGCACCAAACCGAACAACCAAAATTGCAAAAGCCCCAAAGAGGCGACACAGGCAGAGCTGAAATTGAACAGAGAAGATGAAATTCGAACATAAAGCAAAAGCAACACAACCTACACAAAATCAAGTAGGAACAAAGCGGACACGCAATCGTGAAACAGATAACAAGTGAAGATGCTAAAGCGCAGACAGATCACTATCGAAACGGTAAAGAGAGAGCATAAGTTGGAGTCGAAGGATGAAAATCGAAGCTTACCGTGGTTACCAAACATAGGGAGGTAATAAAATGACATGATCAAGAAGGTAGTGGGGAAATTTTGAGTTAAGGAGCACCTCACACAGTGAAGGGCCTTTCCGTTCCCTTTTGACGAGTGACGTAGAACTGTTCTGCTGTAATTCGTTTCTTCAATTCATCATCACTCAAAAAACTGTTGGGTTTACCAGCCTTTGTTCACCAAGTTTGAGTGTAAGGAGTAATCAAACAAAATGCTTGAACATACAACAATCAATGAGGTAGTTATAGCATTTGAGGAAATCAGCACTTTGCATCAATAGACATTGCATCAATAAACATAATCCTAAATGGAATTCACACATTTCACCTTGTTTCTCATAAAAGTCTAGCAAGTACAATCGCGTTAAAGAAACATAATCTGGATTTAGCAACGAGATACACCTCTCGGCCTCAGCTAGTAAGTAATTTGAGAAATTAAAAGTGGTTGATCCTCATAATCATTAACATAGGTAAACACGGCACATCACCTCAAGAACAAAGACCTTACTAGAATAAATTTCTATGGAGAAACAAAACTGTCTACTAAAAGATATGTAAAGATATATACTACACAGAAAGATTATCTATAATATATAGATCTACATCATAAATACACAAACTGTAATCGAATACTTTGAATTTAAGTTCATATTCCTCCATCACTAAAGTTCCATTTCAAGTGCAATATCAGTTCATATTCCTCCATCACTAAAGTTCCATTTCAAGTTCATATTCCTCCATCACTAAAGTTCCATTTCAAGCACAAACTGTAACTGATGCCTACAACTTCCAAAATTGGCAACATAAATGGTTGAAATCCATTCTAATTCTCTATATTATATATACATATTGAAAGCTAAATCAAGCAATTTCTAATCTCTAAATCAACAGAACTGCAAAGTGAGGGATGTGAACTTACCACGACTAAAATAGGGCCAACCGAGGCGAACCGAGATGGCTGCGATAACTTAGGGTTTAGAGACAAGAGGCGAACAGAGAGAGACGAACAGAGGGAGGCGAGATGGCCGCGGAGGCGAACAGAGACGAGAAAGGAGGCGAGATGGCCGCGGAGGCTGCGATTTGAGCGAGCGGATTCGACTGAGTTCAAAATCGATTTGAGGATTCGAGTTTGGAAGCGAGACGGTGAGAGGATTCAAGGTTGCACTGGGGTGCAGTAGGAGCGAGACGGTGAGAGGATTCAACGCCGGCAGTAGGAAGCGAGACAATGAGCAGATTTAGCGTCGAGGATCAAGGTGGCATGGTTATGCAATTTGAGGATTCAAGAGCCGGGTGAAGACGGTGAACAGTGGGCAATTGCGAGACACAGTTGGAGAGAGAAGGGGGACGGGTCGCTAGGTTAAAAAGGTCTAATATCCCTCTTTGTTGAATCCGGGATATTCTAACGTGACAATAGACCTAATATCCCGGGCGTGTCTCTGATTTTCAAGTCCGGAATATTTGCTTTTATCACACTTATGCTCCCCACCCCTAATATTCCGGTTTTTATGATTTAGAACAGTGATATTAGCCTTTTACCCATTAAATTTTTTTTCTTTCAAACGTAAAGGTCCTAATATTACGGATATATAAGACCTGTGATATTATGGTTATGTAATAAACTCCTGCAGGTTAGCTTTGATAGATATAATATAAAAAGCCCAATTTAAAACTTGGTATAACATATAAGATATACGCAATATAGAGTGCAATGCATAGTCCTGGTTTCAAGGCCTTGAAACCAAGACAATGTTTTGTCTTTCATCATCCCTTGATGTCACCCTGCAAGTTAGTGCGTCAAGATCTTACAATCAAAGTGAAGTCTTCAATGGCTATACTCATTAGCTCGTGTATTTGACTTTCGGGTCAGATTAAAGCTCGGGGCGTCAGTTTAATTATCTTTTTTTTTTGCCTGGCGCAGTGATGCCTTTGTGAGCTCTCATCCGATGGATGATCGGAGCCTTAAGATGGAGAAGCCCATATCCAAGTGGTCCCTTTCCTTGTATTTACTTCTGTATCTTGAACCGGTGAACTTCCCCCTTTATTTTGAGTTGTCATATGAACCTTTTGGTATCTCTCTCTCTCTCTCTCTCTCTCTCTCTGTTTTAAGAATTTAGGTTTAATTGATCTCAGGAACTTCACAAATACGGCCAATGAAATCCATATATAAGCTAGTATTTTTCAACTTTTATTGTTACTTGAATTGAGCTATAGATTTTATTTGAAATTTCTGGAATTTTAGGGTTTTTTTTTCTCCAGGAGCTTGATCCTTGAAGAAAACACTGGCTTGTACGTTGAATTCAAATAAGTGAGTGTTTTTTGAAAAATCATTTATTGAACCCGAACAAAAATATGTAATGATGGTTGAATTACATGTCAATATTGTCAAGTAATCTATCGTGCTTTCAACTAGTTGAAATTTAGGTCTGGAAGAACGAGTCCTTGGAGGTTCGTCTTCACTCCCCACATGTGACACTTCTGATGTGTCGCTGGCCTACGGTGCTCCTTAGAGTGTGCTTGGCTTCGTCTTTTGTCTACGGCCTCATCTTGCTCGGTGTAGTTGTGTTTTGTTTCACCTTTGTAGAGTTCTAGCTCGTATTTTGCACCACTTTGTATTTTTATGTTCTGTTTAGACGGTTTCCGTTTGCCGACTTGTCGGCCATCGAGGTTCAGACTTGTCTGACCTCGGATTTTTTCCTAATAAAAAAAAACTGTTGAAATTTAGGAAGGTATATTAAACTTTCTTGAACCCTAACAAAAATAATTAAGCAAGTGCTTCTGCTGCTTTTGTTGATCTATTTCAATTCACAATTTTATGAACCAACCGTAATTAATTTTTGTGGAGCATGGTTTCAAAATAAAACTGTGATTATTTTTTAGCGCGCTCACTATAAGCACGAAACTCTAATAAATGTATTTACGGAATTTTCGTCTAGTACCCCTGAGATAAGGTCAAATTTGTCGTGTATACGAAAGTTTTACATAATTCGTGAAATATCCCTAAGGTTTGTAATTTTTTCGCATCGTGCCCCTCGGTTGGTTTCTTTACCACAACCGTTAAAACGGCGTTAAACTTAAAAGAAGGGGGAGAGATAGCGCTTCAACACCATTGAACTGAAGGGAGAGAGAGAGAGGGCTTCGAGGCTTAGACACCATTCCTCTTGAGGTAAGTCCCCCCTCTCTATTTGATCTTTAGGGATTTACAAAAGTTCACGACTTTGGGTTTTTTATTTGGGAATTTTTTGGGATTATCGTTGTAAGATCTTCAAATTATGGTTTGGTGGATGATTTTATGGATAAGAAGGTGTTGTTGCAGGAGGATGGTCAAGTATGAAACTATAAATAAATATAAAAGCAGACTGACTCCCTGTCTCAGCAAATAAATACAAGACTTCCTCCCGTTGTAGTAGAAGGCAGTCAGGATCGATCCACGAGTAAGCGTGTCAGCGCCCACCTTTTCAGTTCAAAAACTCACCAGACAGACAGAAATAACAGAGAAAAGCAGAAACAAAACGAAAGCAGAAAACTTTGGTCGATATCGAGTTGGAAAATCGACTGACAGTGCTCGAAATCGACTTAACAGAAACGAAAATCAAACAAAAGAACTCGACCTCCACAAAACCTTCCTCGATGTCGACCAAAACTGTTCGAAATCGACTAAACACAGAAACTAAAATTTGAAACTTTTCGCAACACAGAACAAGAAATTGATGAAATAAATCAATAAACTAAAGACTTCCAAGATCAGGGTTTCAACACCACAACGATAACCATGTAAAATAACACGTAAATGCATAAAAGATCATGCTTTTCATCAAATAACTCTCGTTATTAACAAATAGGAAGATAGAGGCTTTCGCATAAACCCTAATTGTTACTAACCCTTTTCACATAATTAATCCAAGTTGCATTAAGATCACTTTCGCTTCAATAATACAAACAAGGATCACCTTCAACTTTCGCAAAAGAATCATGCTTGTAGGGATAGAAGAAGAATTGCATCAAAAGATTGTACCTTTACCGCATTACCTCACATGGCCACCGTCGGGCTAACCCCGACCCTAGAAGTTGGGTGACTACTCGCTCTTCATCATAAATAAACTCATCAAGGATTTCAAGAAAATAAATTGCATTAAATAAACTAAATAAAACTTACAACCGATCGAAGCCAAAACGTCTCTCGACAATTCCAACTTGCTCTCGGCCTAAGCTCTCTACTCTCCTACTCAACTTTCTCTCTCTATTGGCTTGTAGCTTGGATGATTGAATTCCTAAAATCCAGCCCCCTAATGCCTTATTTATAGTGTTCATTCCCTAGCTAATCTAGGAAAGAATATTCTATCTATATCTAAACTTAACATTAAAATAAAAAGGGAAATAAAACAATTATATCTAAAAGGAAACAAAGCTAAAGTGGATAAATCCTCCCATCTTGATAGATCTTCACTTTCTCTTGATAGAATTGATGTGCCTTGGCTTGCAAGTAACTCACATGTCTCGGACTTCTCCTCGATCTCGAATCGGAAAGCTTCTGGAATCTCCTCGACGTGAACCAACTTCCTCGACGTCAAGTAGAATTCTTCATCTCGAGTGGTCTTGTGCGCAGTTCGTTCTCGATCTCGTCCTCTGGAGCAAAAGTCGAGTAGAATTTGGTCGACTTCGACCAGTTTGGTCGACTTCGAGTAACTCTGTCGGCTTTCAGCATTTTGCTCCTTTCTTAAAACGCACTTTCCCGAGTCCTCGTTCGTCGGATTGACGCATATGAACATGCATTGGAAAACTCTTTTTGAGGGCTACAACTCTCACGAAGACTTCAAAGGTTGATTCGAAATGATGAATGGTAAAAAATGACGTTTTCTCCCGCTGCACCATCCTTAGCTTCTTCATGACTTCCCTTTAAGCTCCAAAGTGCGTTCGATTTCTGCAAAATATAACAAAAACTTGTGTAGACCTCCATAATTGGAAAATAAACATAAACTATACATATTCTGTATTATTCTAACCAAAATGTATGAAATGCATACAGAAATCGGTATAAAAGTAAGTATAAAACATGGCGAATTAGGCTCACAACAAATACCCCATACTTAAGCTTGCTTGTCCTCAAGCAATAATTTTAATTGTCATATAGGGGAAGAAGACAAACTCTCGACATCTTAGATTCATTCTCATATGTCCTTGCAATCAATTACCATTCTTGAAAAGGTACTTGTGTCACAAATCCATGCATGTGCAATTAAAAGCAACATATACTCACAAAAGGAGGGTTATGCAAAACATTCATAAGTGAGAAAGCATTAATAATCAAGAGGACTTTAATTTAAGCTCAATAAGGAGTAGATTGGTAAAAGGCTAAAGGTGAGCAATTTTTGGCCATGTGGTACTAATGATCCGGGGAAATGGAGTCCTTTCCAAATTTTCATACCAGATTGCTTCTTCATTTGATTTCTCACCTTTCTCTCATCGCTCATTGCTTTTTTTTTTCAATATATTGCTTTTACCTCTCTAACCTCAGCACTGCCTTCTCGCGAGTCGCAAACATGGGTGTCATGAATGGCCCCGGAAACTTAGTGCTTTGGACTCCTCACCTGTGTGTCCCATCTCGCCGAGGTGATCAGATTTTCTTTCACTCGTTAAATTTTCCATATATTTTTCAATTTCCTGCCAAACTCCAATAATGATAACAACAACACGACAACCATATAACAATCTCCATAATGTAATTCATTCTAAACATAATCCCCGGATAAGGTAAAGAATGGGCAATATTTGGAACATGTGGAGCAAAATATGAAATAAGGCTCAATATGGCTTTTGTGATGCATAAGCATAGGTAAGGCTAAGGAATATAAACATATGAGCATTATATGGAAATATAAAGTCCTCCATCCTCTTATCATGCAACATGTCAAAAGCAACTTTAAATTTTACCTCCTTTCATGGTTTTCAATAAAAATATGCACTTTATTGTGACTTCCTTTTACTAGGCAATTTCATGTTATATCTCTAATGAATCCAATTTTGCATCGTCGAGTTCAATATTAAACTTCCATGACATTAATAATTTTTTTTCAATGGGGGTCATTTTTATGAACTTTGGAAAACATGCATATAAGCACATAAATCAAATATGAAATCCAAAGTAGCCATGTATAAGCAATTTTGAGAAATAATGCACAAAAAATGTCAAATAAAATCAAATATGCACAAAGTAAGCCCTTTCCCACTCCATACTTAAACATTACAATGTCCTCACTGTATAAAAAATATGGGTAAAGAAAGAAACTCACTAGACAGATGTGCAGAGCTTCAAAATCGAGTGCAATGTTGCTGCAGAGATGGTCGACATCGACAAAAGTTGGTCGATTTCGAGGAAGCTGGTCGATGTCGACCAAGGCTACTCGAGATCGAGTAAGGTGATGCCTTCAGGGTGGTTTTCCTCGACCACAGGCTTCTTTCTGCTTGATGTTTTTGGTCGATGTCGAGTAACCTACTCGACGTCGAGTAAGTCTGCAACTTCTTCTTCCTGCAAGATTCGTTAGACGGAAACTATCCACAATAGAAAAACTTAAAAATAATGTCCAAAACCAAAAACCAAAAGCAAAAAATGTCCAAAAATCTCAAAAACTAAATGTCTATTTACAAGCTCTAGACTTTATAGTCGCTAGGCCGACTTTCTCCGTTAAGCTGGTGGCATTTGCAGGGCCCATGTAGCTTGGGCTTCAAACATGACTCCATTTTTTTCCATCAGCTGCAGTCCGCCTGAATGGATCTTGTTCACCGTGAAGGGCCCCATCTTCTTCTTGTTGAATTTGTTGGGAAACCAATGATCCTTTGATTTGGCAACATTTGTCGCTTATTTCATACTCTTTAGGTTCATCATTGGAAATCCTAGATAATCGCACATACCAAGGCAAACCTCTCTCATTTATAGATAAATCATTAATAGAAATAGGAGAAGAGATGTCCATACCTTGGCCTACCTTCGCATAATTGGATTCGGGAACCTCCTGTTCTGGTCGATTTCGAGTAAGGGTACTCGACATCGAGGAATTCGGCTCCTCTGGTGGACTACTGGTCGAGGAAGGAGAAGTCTAGGAAGTAGGGTTTTGGTCGACGTCGACCAAGTTGGTCGATGTCGAGCTGTCCTCGACTTCGAGTTGTTTGCTCGACGTTGCTGCTGTAGGTGGAGAGCTCTGAGTCTGGTCGACGTCGACCAATTTACTTGACGTCGAGTAACTCTGGTCGACTTCGACCCCATACTTGAATCCTGTCAAGGCATCCGAAAAGAAGTTAGTCGACGTCGACTTACCTTGGTCGATGTCGAGTAGATCCTCTGTGTCGTTGTTCAGAATGGCCATGATCTCCTCCACATGGGCTTCCACATCCCTCTTTTCTAGCTCTTCAAGAGTCATATTTCTTATCTTAGGCTCCCCATATGTGATGTACCTAGCTGATATAGATTTGTCCTCTTCCATAGGACCTGTATGCCTTTCAGTTTTATTAAAGGAATACTCAATTACCTCATCGCTGATGTTGAAAGTGAGCACTCCCTCCCTTACGCTTATGTTGGCATCCACTGTCGCCAAGAAGGGCCTTCCTAGAATAATTGGACAAGCAGGGACCTCCGCCATATCAATTACTAAGAAATCAGCAAGGACAAAGAACTTACCTACCTGTACTAGCACATTGTCCACCATGCCTGTTGAGATGACCATCGTGTTGTTCGCCATGTATAGTTTAGCATCCATAGGCTCTAGGGCACCTATCTTAATCATGGACCATATTGATAGAGGCATTATACTCACACTGGATCTAAGATCACATAAAGCATTAAATCGATATTGACCAAATCCAATGGTTATAGCAAACTTACCTAGATCTGGCCTTTTCTCTCATACGTCCATCTGGTTGCACTCCTCTGCGATCTCAGCCATTGATCGCTTTTTACTCAAAATCTCCTTTATGAACTTGACATAGGGTGGCATCTCATTAAGAGCTTTTGTGAAGGGTATGGTGACATTGAGCCTCTGAAGCATCTTGATGAAGCGCTGAAATTTCTTTTCTGCTAGATCCTTTGGAGATTTCGTCGGGAAAGACAACTTTTTCTTCGTCGGAGGTGCTGAAGACTAGTCGACGTCGAGTATGGGTGTGTCGATATCGGGTTGGTGCTGGTCGATATCGACTACAGTGGTCGACTTCGGCTTGGGTTGCACATTCTGGTCGATGTCGAGTAGTGGGTCCTCGACGTCGAGTAGGTTCTGGCCGACGTCGAGTGGCTTGGTCGATGTTGATGAGTCTCCTGCAGCTTCTCCTTTTGGCTCGGGCGTTTGCATCTGTCGCCCACTCCTTAGATTCATTGCAGCTACTTGCCTCGCAGATTTTCCCTTAGGGTTGGGCTCAGAAGATCCAGGGAGAGTACCAGCTGACTGTCTGGGGACGCCTGCTGCTAGCTGGCCAATCTACGTGTCAATCGATTTCCTCCAGATATCGATTTCCCCAAGCCTGGGGTTGCCACCATGCATTTGAGTGTAGATGGAATTAATGGATTGCTTGGTGTCTGAATGATTCCTCCGCATTTCCTCAAGGATGGTCTGCAGGTCATCCTTCTTACCTTCTCTGTCAGGGTGACCAGGTGCTCTGTAGGGAGGGGGATTCTGATACTGGGGCTGGCGATAGTTTCTCCAGTTCTGATTCTGATGTTGGGGCATACCTTACCTCTTTGTAGGTCTCTGCTGCTTGTACTTGATCGACGTGTGGGCACGCAGTGGTGTTGTGCCTCACAACCCCACATTCCAAACAAGGTTGATTTTTGGAGAGGAATTTAACTTGTTTGGTAAGGCGACGTACCTGATCGTTGTAAAACTGGTCCCTGACGTCTGGATCAACTTCCTTGGGTGGCACATACAATGGCATAGATAGGGCAGGTCTTTCATACCTTTCGTCAGAAGCGGCCGCAGAAGTCCCATAGGTGTTGTCGTAGTTTGCCAACGTCTCAAATACCTCCTATGCTCGGCGTGGAGTGTATCCAAGATACTCATAGTTGGTGTAGTTGTTGATCCGATCTTTAGTAGGCGCATCCAGGCAGTTGAAGATGATCTCCTGGATGACGTAGGGTGGCTGGCCATGAGTAGGACAGGATTTCATAAGCCTTTTGTAGCGCTCCCAGCCTTGTGCTAGTGGTTCCCCTGGCTTTTGTCTGAAAGCCGTGATTTGTTGTCTGAGGGCAGCTGTCTTTGCAGGAGGAAAGAACTTGTTGAGGAACAGGTCAGGTAGCTCATTCCAAGTGCAAATTGATTGTGCAGGCAATCCTTTCAGCCATTGTTGGGCTATTCCTGCAAGGGACCAATGAAAAGCCTTTAGTTTTAGATATTCAAGATTGGCACCATCAGCTATAGCTTCGCATAAGTCTATAAAAGTGGTGACATGTTCTAAAGGACATTAATTTATTCTTCCCCTAAATTGACTCCTAATTTCAGTAATAAAAGAAGGACGAATTTCAAAGCTAATAGCGGGAAGAATGATCGCTGATTCTGGAACTTCCAGAGTAGGATGCAGATATTCCTTTGCGTTGGCTGGGATGTGCCCAACTCGCTCCTCAAGTTCCCTTCTCGTGTTGATCTCGCGATCTACCCTTGCTTCCCACCGCTTCTGGTTTTGAGCATATTCCGCCTCTCGTCGGGCGTGTTCAGGTTCTCTGGTGGTGAATGCCTCAATTTGTTGGCGGAGTTGCTCAAGCTCTTATGCAGGTGTGAGCGGGACCACATTCTCGTTGTTGGTGTGAGTTGCCATGAGTCTCCTCCTAAGCCTTTGCTGAAGATGGAAAAACCGCTCAGGCTCGAGAATTGGGTCTATAGGCGTGCGATCAATTCTTCGCATGCACCTGAAAAGCAAAAAGAAAAAGCAAGTAAAAAGGAACTAAAAATAAAAACAAATATAAAGAAAAGAAATAGAACTTAAAAAGAGCGCGATTGATTGCTTCCCCGGCAACGGCTCCAATTTGTTATTGCAGGAGGATGGTCAAGTATGAAAATATAAATAAATATAAAAGCAGACTGACTCCCTGACTCAGCAAATAAATACAAGACTTCCTCCTGTTGTAGTAGAAGGTAGTTCTTCTTCTATCCCTACAAGACTTCCTCCCGTCAGGATCGATCCACGAGGAAGCGTGTCAGCGCCCACCTTTTCAGTTCAAAAACTCACTAGACAGATAGAAATAACAGAGAAAAGCATAAAACAAAACGAAAGCAGAAAACATTGGTCTATATCGACCACTATTACTCGATATCGAGTTGGAAAATCGACTGACAGTGCTCGAAATCGACTTAACAGAAACGAAAACCAAACAAAAGAACTCGACCTCGACAAAACCTTCCTCGGCGTCGACCAACTTCCTCGACGTCGACCAAAACTGTTCGAAATCGACTAAACACATAAACTAAAATTTGAAACTTTTCGCAACACAGAACACGAATTAATGAAATAAATCAATAAACTAAAGACTTTCAAGATCAGGGTTTCAACACCACAACGATAACCATGTAAAATAACACGTAAAGGCATAAAAGATCATGCTTTTCATCAAATAACTTTCGTTATTAACAAATAGGAAGATAGAGGCTTACACATAAACTCTAATTGTTACTAACCCTTTTCACATAATTAATCCAAGTTGCATTAAGATCACTTTCGCTTCAATAATACAAACAAGGATCACCTTCAACTTTCGCAAAAGAATCATGCTTGTAGGGATAGAAGAAGAATTGCATCAAAAGATTGTACCTTTACCGCATTACCTCACATGGCCACCGTCGGGCTCACCCCGACCCTAGTAGTTGGGTGACTACTCGCTCTTCATCTTAAATAAACTCATCAAGGATTTCAAGAAATTAAATTGCATTAAATAAACTAAATAAAACTTACAACCGATCGAAGCCAAAACGTCTCTCGACAACTCCAACTTGCTCTCGGCCTAAGCTCTCTACTCTCCTACTCGACTTTCTCTCTCTATTGGCTTGTAGCTTGGATGATTGAATTCCTAAAATCCATCCCCCTAATGCCTTATTTATAGGGTTCATTCCCTAGCTAATCTAGGAAAGAATATTCTATCTATATCTAAACTTAACATTGAGATAAAAAGGAAAATAAAACAATTATATCTAAAAGGAAACAAAGCTAAAGTGGATAAATCCTTCCATCTTGATAGATCTTCACTTTCTCTTGATAGAATTGACGTGCCTTGGCTTGCAAGTAACTCACATGTCTCAGACTTCTCCTCGACCTCGAATCAGAAAGCTTCTGGAATCTCCTCGCCGTGGACCAACTTCCTCGACGTCGAGTAGAATTCTTCATCTCGAGTGGTCTTGTGCTCAACTCGTGCTCGATCTCATCCTCTGGAGCAAAAGTCGAGTAGAATTTGGTCAACTTCGAGTAACTCTGTCGGCTTTCAGCATTCTTCTCCGTTCTTGAAACACACTTTTCTGAGTCCTCATTCGTCGGATTGACGCATATGAATATGCGTTGGAAAGCTCTTTTTGAGGGCTACAACTCTCATGAAGACTTCAAAGCTTGATTCGAAATTATGAATGGTGAAAAATGGCGTTTTCTCTAGCTGCACCATTCTTAGCTTCTTCATGACTTCCCTTTAAGCTTCATAGTGCGTCCGATTTCTGCGAAATATAACAAAAACTTGTGTAGACCTCCATAATTGGAAAATAAACATAAACTATACAGATTCTGTATTATTCTAACCCAAATGTATGAAATGCATACAGAAATCTGTATAAAAGTAAGTATAAAACATGGCGAATTAGGCTCACAACAGAAGGTATCTAATTTGCTCTCATCGCATGATTTCGATTTGGGAATTTTTCATTGATGTACAATGGGGTAATGTATTGTATCTGAGATGTATGACAACTTAAATCACAATCATTTCTTTAATAATCATATGGGAAAGAATGTCAAATTATTTTCTCAAATTAAGTGAAAAAATTACTTAAATGGTTAGAGAATTCAATAAGCCTATGTAGGATTTGAACGCACGTCCTTGTGCACAAGCACAATGCTCTTCCGTTTGAGCTAATAGGTGAAAAACAACACACTTATTGGCATAGGTTTCAATTAATCTTCAAACGATATATGTTTAAGCTACTACTATGTTTTTATCTCACATTCAGTTGCTATCTAACTCAATTAATATTAGAGTTGAATCAAATCAAATTATCCACAAAATACAAACCAAAGAAGTGTTCTATATCTTAACACATCACAAGCCACAAAAGGTTCTCCATCTGATCAGTTTGCTCCAACACTGCCACTACAATCTAACAGACCTGACCACCGACATCCTTTGGCGGGATCAGCTGTACCGACAAGGCCCAAATTTAGAAAGGATTATTCATTGGAATGATTAAATGCGCAGCTAATAGGAAGTTAACTCAGATGTTAGAACGGCCATCAACACGAAAACCTTTAGATATGCCTCAATGACATGACGAAAGTAACTAAGTATTTGCATACTTTCCAAATTCAGCGTTGATTAGCAGATAATCGATTGATTACCATAATAATAAGATCAGACAATGTCTAAGAACTAAATCGCTCCAAATTCTAACATACTCGGATTCATCATTCGGATATTTGGAGAATTAAATAACAATCAAACTACACAATTCTTAAAATCCCCAAATTGGAATCCCAATTCATCAACCTCGGAATAGTTATCATCGAACTACATTCAAGTAAAATTGAAAATGAACTGATATCCATATAGTGTCAGTAACCTAATTTCGGTCTCGGTGAAAACGTAATGTGACAATCAAATGATAATCAGAAGAAAAAAGAGAAACAGAACCAAAATTCACACAAACAAAGTTACGATCTTTAAAAAGATTGAGAGAAGTGAGGTAAAATTAAACATTGCACTAACCCTAGGTTGCTTCTCCTCCATATCTGCAGCCCCTCTCCAATGGAAGTAAGCAAGATCAGTTTCCACCCGCAATTCAATCCAATTGGGGGTGCTTCTCCTCCGTGGGAAGAATGTTCAGCTACACCCAGTTTCAGCCATGAATCAATCCGTTAATGAATTTACAAGTTCAAAAATTCCTCAATCTCAAATTCTCAACCCTAATTCGAATTAATGATAAATCAAAGGCAAAAATGCATAAAACCACCCACTATTCAATGTTGTTTGCAAATAACCACCCCTTATTAAAAAATTGTCAAATAACCACCCACTATTCATTGTTGTTTGCAAATAATCACCCTTTATTAAAAAATTGTCAAATAACCACCCATTAAATATAGGTTGTTTGCAACTAACCACCCATACCCCTTTTCTTGCTAAACCTCACTTAATTTAATATGAAAAGACAATTATACCCCTATTCTTTAATGTTTTATTTTTAGTAAAAAGACAATTATACTTCTCTTTGTTGCTTGATTTTTCATGTATTACAATTAGACCTGTCAAATGGGTCATTCGGGTTGGGTCACTTCGGGTCCCGAGTAAAACGGGTTTCGGGTACATCCAGGTTGTCTCTAACCCAGGTTTGACCGAATTTCGGGTCATTTTGGGTCGATTTTGGGTTTGTCAAATTTTAAATAATTTTTTAATAAATTTTTAATCTGGGTTTCGGGACATTTGATTTACCCAATTACTCTGAATACATTTTTAATAAATTAAAAAATAAAAGATCAAAGGTTTTTAAATAAAAAAATTTATGACCCAAAATTAATCATACATTATGACATTTTATTAAAAAGAAATTATTTTATATATTATTATATTTTATTAAAAATTATGTGAAATAATTAAAATAAAATGTTTTTAATAAGATGTAATAATATATAAAATATCAATTTAAAAAAAATTGTTTAAAATTTTGATATTTATATATTATTACATTTTATTAAAAATTACGAGAAATAATAAAAACAAAATATTTTAGATCAGATATAGTATATAATTACAAGCACTATGATTTATGAACAACGTCTTTAATTGTAGAATTTTAAAATTATCCAAAATTATCAAATCATGATTTTTTTTTAATTTAAAAAAGAAAAAACTGACAAACCCAAAATCGACCCAAAATGACCCGAAACTCGGTTAAACCCGGGTTCGAGACAACCTGGATGTACCCGGAACCCATCTTACTCGGGACCCGAAGTGACCCGACCCGAATGTCCCATTTCACAGCTCTAATTGTAATACCTGAAAAATCAAGCAATAAAGAGAAGTATAATTGTCTTTTTTACTAAAATTGAAACATTAAAGAATAGGGGTATAATTGTCTTTTCATATTAAATTAAGTGAGGTTTAACGAGAAAAAGGGTATGAGTGGTTAGTTGCAAACAAACTATATTTAATGGGTGGTTATTTGACAATTTTTGAATAAGGGGTGGTTATTTGCAAACAACACTGAATAGTGGGTGCTTTTATGCATTTTTGCCTAAATCAAAACCCAATTCAAAGTCCCAAATTGCAAACACAAATCGAATCCCCAATTTGCAAACTCTAAATCGACTTACCTGGCACATCGAGTGGCGCCTCCACCTCCCCTAGCGACGCCTCTAACGACTGCCTTATCGATTCAAGGACGGGCCTCCCCCGTCTTCTCCAGGTTGGGCATCGATTAAATCTCCTCCTCCTTCGTTTTTTTTTTCTCCGAGCCCTCTTCTCCAAGTTCTCCTCCAGGTCGGGTCACCTCCTTCTCCACCTCTCCTTCTGGTCACTACAAGAAAAATAGCTTTTTGTGACAAACAGTTTCGTCGCCAAAAGTGTGTTTTTCGTCGCACATCCAGGTTTGTGACAAAAAAAGTTGTCACCTGTTCGTCGCCTCAGCCCCATCGTCCAAAGTATGGGCGACAAAAAAAAAATTGTCGCCATAACTAGCTATTTTGTGATGAAATCTAAATTTCGTTGCGCTAGAATTTTTGTGACAAATTTTTTAAAATTTGTCGCCCTAAGTACTAGTTTTGTCGCCCATTATACCATGTTTTTCGTGACAAAATTTTCCAATTGTAGCCCATTTCACTGTTTTTTGTGATAAATTTTTTTATTTTGTCACAAAAGTTCAAAGTGATAAAACATGATATATCTTCCTAAATTTTCACATTTAACCTATATATATATATATATATATATATATTCAATCCAAAACATTAATACAATAGTAGCCAACTTGTTTAATCTCAATTTTTTATATTAAAAAATACTTGTTTAAAATATATTCAATTCATAATATTTTTACATTAACACTAAAAGGTTCCTAATAAGTATCAAAAGATTACAAATGATCATATAGTATAGCATTTGCATTTCAATGCTATAAACCTTAAAACTTGAGAACTAAAAGATTCAAAAAAAATATGTTTCCACCCGAATATGCTCCATCACATCTTGCTTCTTCCATAATTTGCTTCAAAAATATGTCCTGGAAAGAGAAAGTAAACTCCTTTCAATATTATTAACATTAACACATTATCAAGACATATGAGAAAGAGTGGATGAAGACTTAACAGCTTGCCAGACATGACTAGTTGAACATTCAAAGAACGACATAGCTGATGTTATTCTTTACATGTTTGAAAGTTAACTAAAGTTGAAGCTCTTTATCTTAATTTGGCCTTAAAAATGAAATGAATGATGAAATAGAAGCATACCAAAGAACATTGAAGTCAGCAAGGGGTGGGGTGTGAAGCCAATCTTCAAGATTCAGTCGATGAAGAGATTTTCAAGCCAAATTCCAAGTAGCTACAAAGACACTGATTGTGATCCACAAAATAGGACAATGTGTAAAAACTTTTTCTTTTGACACACATATCAATTAAACACAAAACACGAAATTTACCTAACCCTATGCAAACATTATCAGGGGAAATATATCAGCAAAATGAGTGCAAGAAAAAGGAGAGATTGCGTTGGCAGAGACCATAGACAGGAAAATCCACAATGCAATTGAAGATCTAACAGAATCACTAGAACAATGATTCAAAACAAATCTGCAAGCAAATTTATACATAAGTTTAACCTTTGATGAGGCATGTGATTCGGTTTCAGATGAACAACAACACCATAGCTATTGAAAAAAGAATGAAAATCAACACTTCCATCAATGAATTGAACAAAAGAAGGCGATACAAACAAGAGAAAATTTGCGCCGAAGGCGCAAATTCACAACCAAATTAGGAGAGTATACAAGATTTTGTAATATTTAGCAAACTATCCATGACCCTTAACCTTTCTCATATCTCTGATCTATCAATCCCAAATACCCGACTATCTCTGCGCCTCCGCTCCTCTCTCTCTCTCCCACCGCCGAATACGATTAGGTTTCCTCTCCTCAACTAATCTGCCATCTTCATCCTCTAGATCCCGATCTTCATCCTCTAGATCCGACGATTTATGATGCTGCCATGGCTATATGAATCACCGACGATTTCAAGGAGCAGTGAGGGATGGACAAGGAAGTTTGAGGATAAGCGACGCTGTCTTCATCCAGAGCAGGGAGGAAGAAGACGACTACCTTCATCCAGATCCATCACTACTAAAAAAATAGGAAATAGCTACGGATTTTTAGCCACGAATGTTAGCCGACGCTGTTTTGGTTGCCAATAGCAATGACATTGGCCACGAATGTTCTTGACCGTGGCTATTTTCATGACTGATGTTCCCCCAACAATGCCACATCATCAATTTCGTTGCTAATAGCAACGAACACAATGGTCGTGGCTGATTTCGTGGCTGAAGAAGTGGATGATAGTGGTAATTAGCCACGAAATTAGCTATGAATGCTTATTTTGTGGCTGTATTCGATGTTGATTTGGCAACAACATCAACCTAGTGGATAAATCCGTGGCTATTCAGCATCAGAAATCCGACGATGGAATGGACACGAGGTAAGTGGGCTTGGATCGGTTATTTTAGGCGAGTCGGACATGGGGTGAGTGGGCTTGAATCGTAGCTGAATCCGTGGCCAACAAAGAAGAACAAATGTTATGGGCTCGGCATGGATCAATAGCCCATTAGAAATGATCGGCCCAATTACCTTATTAGCCCGTAGAATGAAATGTGTATTTAGCAACGACTCAGTCCGTGACTAAATCCGTTGCTATTACGGTTGAGCTCAAATGTGCTTTAATTTATTATGGACCCAAATATGACTATATTTTCCCCGATTGGCCCATTGACGGGCCCAAATATGACTATTTAATTTTTTATATAAATTATAAGTGTTGAAAAAAACATATACTAACTAATTAATAAATTCTTATGAAAATATTATAATGATATTTTTTGAGGAAAACTCATATAATTGACTAATAAATGTTTAATAAAACCTTATATTAATTAATAAATTCTTATTAGAATATTATAAGAGCATGTTTTGAGAAAAAATGATATAAGTGACAAATAAATGTTTAATAAAACTTTATATTAACTAATAAATTCTTATTATAATACTATAAGTTTATGTTTTGAGGAAAACTCGTATAAGTAACTAATAAGTGTTGAATAAAACCTTATACTAAGTAATAAATTCTTATTTGATTACTATAAGGTTATGTTTTGAGGAAAACTCATATAATTAACTAATAAAACCTTATACTAAGTAATAAATTCTTATTATAATATTATATGGTTATGTTTTGAGGAAAACTCATATAATTAACTAATAAAAACTTATACTAAGTAATAAATTCTTATTATAATACTATAAGTTTATGTTTTGAGGAAAACTCATATAAGTAGCTAATAAAACCTTATACTAAGTAATAAATTCTTATTATAATACTATAAGGTTATGTTTTGAGTAAAACTCATATAAGTAGCTAATAAAACCTTATACTAAGTAATAAATTCTTATTATAATACTATAAGGTTATGTTTTGGGGAAAACTCATATAAGTAACTAATAAAACCTTATACTAAGTAATAAATTTTATTCTAATACTATAATGTTATTTTTTGTGGAAAACTCATATAAGTAGCTAATAAAACCTTATACTATGTAATAAATTCTTATTATAATACTATACGGTTATGTTTTGAGGAAAACTCATATAAGTAACTAATAAAACCTTATAGTAAGTAATAAATTCTTATTCTAATACTATAATGTTATGTTTTGTGGAAAACTCATATAAATAGTTAATAAAACCTTATACTAAGTAATAAATTCTTATTATAATACTATAAGGTTATGTTTTGAGGAAAACTCATATAAGTACCTAATAAAACCTTATACTAAGTAATAAATTCTTATTATAATACTATAAGGTTATGTTTTGAGGAAAACTCATATAAGTAACTAATAAAACCTTATACTAAGTAATAAGTTCTTATTCTAATACTAAAATGTTATGTTGTGTGGAAAACTCATATAAGTAGCTAATAAAACCTTATACTAAGTAATAAATTCTTATTATAATACTATAAGGTTATGTTTTGAGGAAAACTCATATAAGTACCTAATAAAACCTTATACTAAGTAATAAATTCTTTTTATAATACTATAAGGTTATGTTTTGAGTAAAACTCATATAAGTAGCTCATAAAACCTTATACTAATTAATAAGTTCTTATTATAATACTATAAGGTTATGTTTTAAAGAAAACTCATATAAGTAGCTAATAAAACCTTATACTAAGTAATAAATTCTTACTATAATACTATAAGGTTGTGTTTTGAGTAAAACTCGTATAAGTAGCTAATAAAACCTTATACTAAGTAATAAATTCTTATTATAATACTACAAGGTTACGTTTTGGGAAAAACTCATATAAGTAACTAATAAAACCTTATACTAAGTAATAAATTCTTATTCTAATACTATAATGTTATGTTTTGTGGAAAACTCATATAAGTAGCTAATAAAACCTTATACCAAGTAATAAATTCTTATTATAATACTATAAGGTTATGTTTTGAGGAAAACTCATATAAGTAACTAATAAAACCTTATACTAAGTAATAAATTCTTATTCTAATACTATAATGTTATGTTTTGTGGAAAACTCGTATAAGTAGCTAATTTCCTGCGTTTTTAGTAGTGCATTCCATCGCTCTCGCCCGGGATGGATTTCGATCGCAATCCATGGATTTCAAGCAAAAGGCAGCAACGGAAGAAGATGACTGCCTTCATCCAGATCCATGGATTTCGATCGCCGTTTCACGGAGTTGATAGTTCAGGCCTCTCGCACTATTCAGAAACCATACGCTAGGTTTTGGATCCATCAGTACCTCCGGCGGCGCATTCACTGCCGTGAGTCATTGTCCTTGCTCGAGCTCCGGCGGTGCAACTTCAACTGCCGCGAGTCCTCTACATGTATGTATTTCATGTCAACATTCAATCTCAGATTTGGATCTTAATGCAACAATCTCGAAACCTATTCCCCCAATTCCTTATCTCCTTTACATCTATGGTGTGTTATTGTTCTTGTCTCCTTGTTTCCTGTAATAGAAATGAACAACCTGTAATCTGTGGTGTATACTACTGATTCATGCCATGGTTGCTTTGGTTAAGTACTAATCGGCAACTTTCAAGCTACTGATTCATGCCATGGTTGCATACAATGTTCAAGCTACTGATTTCGAATAGATAACTAGTTGCTACAATAATTTTTTTTCTTCAATCAACTCCATGTTTATTGTGATGGAGGGGAAGGTAGATATTGTGTACCTGTAGATGGAGGGGAAGGTAGGCTAAACATAAATTAAAATAATGGTTCAATGATGACCTTTTTACATTTTAGTGTTGCAAAATGATGGCCTTTGTACTGTTGCAAATGAGTAGGCTAGCTAATTGATAATGCATATTTAGATAGGCATTATAGAGTAGTTTTAGGGTCATTTAGATGTATATATTTTACTTTAAAGGGTTAGTTTACTTGTTTGCTCATTTGGTACTTAAGTACGAAATCTACACAAGTTTAGCGAGTAATTGCAGATTTTGGATTCGAAGAATGGAGGAGGTCATTCATTAGAGTCATATGGATCATATGGATGCAAGAACGAGCTAGAGAAGCCATGTTGGAATGCACAAGGAAGAGGCAAAGGGCATACAAGAGAGAAAACGACACCCGCGGCCAGAGGAACAAGGGAAGCCAGAAACCGCACCCGCGGCCAGAGAGGCAGCACCCGCGGTTTTTCTGGGCTGGATTCATAGCCGATTTTCTATCCTCTTAAGTTGAGCCTATCTTTGGGAAATACTTTCTAGGTTTTTATGACGGTATTCTTAGGTATTTAAAGACTGATTTTTGATGATTTTAGGTTATCTTTTATCCTTTGAAGAATTGAGAGACGGCGTTTAGAAGCATGAGCAACTAAACTCATCGTGTTTTGCCTACGATCAAGACTTGGTTTTGTTGAATTGTGAGTTTGGAATTCTAGTTTATTTCTATTATCTACTTCAATTTCTTTGTGCTTTAATTGCTTGTGGTGTTGATTCTATCTTGATTCGCGACCTCGTTAGAATTTCATCATTGCTAGGGTTTTGATTCATACGTTTGTGAAACCTAATCCAAAGTAGCGAATACAATTGAGTAGATCTCATAGAAAAGCTTGATTGTATAAAAAATTGACTATAGGTTAAATGTTAGTTCTTTAGGGAATTAATATTGCTTATAAGCTTAATATATCTTGAGACTTAGTGCTATTCCTAGGATTAAACCTTAATCCGTGTTAAGATTGCCTAGGAATAAGGGATTATTAGGACTCATAGGACTAATAATCTATTTAAATCAAGATAAGAGTGGATATAGAAAAGATACAACTAGAAGGAAGAACTATGATCAAGTAGACGAACCAAAGTTGAGATTCGTAGGTGAAACATCTCAATCATCATTGTTTACAACCATCAACATTATTCACTTCTTGATTTCTTTTCATCTTTACATCTCTACAACCCCTTTGTTTACTCTTGTTGGTGATTATAACGCTTAAAGTAAGGGTAGTTCCCTGTGGATCGACTCCGGACTTACTAGCTATACTAGTTGGTTAGTTTGGATATTCTTTTGATAGGAAACACAACGATTTTGTCCTGTCAAAATTTGGTGCCGTTGCCGGGGAACTATTATTGTTCACTTTGTGTGTTTAATTACTAACCTTGGTGTGGACCACATACATGGTCCGCACTCGTGCTACTGACCAATGTTAAAGGTGAGGTTATTGCAGTTACATGAAGAGAATTTTCATCAATACTTTACCAGATTGCAGGAGTACATTAATGATCTTTGTTCATGGGGTTATCAAGCTAGTACAAGGGAAGTGCTTTTATGCATCTTTGATGGTATGACTACTGAGACACGGAGCCTTGCTGAGCACCTGAGTGATGGAGGTTTATTAGATAAGGGACTCTTGGAGATGTGGGATTTTTTCTACTACATGGATTTTCAATGTGCGCATAATGAGTCACTTCCCCAACTATCTCAAATTGTCGAGACATCTGTTTCACCTATTGAGGTCATTGTGGAGAATCATACTGAGAAGATGGAGGAAGACAATACTCCATTTGACGAGATCACCCCTAGCTCGTCCTCTGATGAACCAAGTCTAGAGCCAACTGTTGAGGCGGCTCAAGAGGTAATGAAGGTCAACTATTGCAATTGGGAAGGTAGTGGTGATTATGATGATCCATGGGAGCATTACTTCAATGCACCACCAACGGAACTGTGTTGGTGGACTTACATACCCTCGACCGAAAGTCAGGCTCAAGAATATGATGAGTTGGTAAGATTCTTGAACTCTATACTATTTTCTATCAACTTTTTCATATTTTTTATCCATTCATCTCTTGGATGGGCACGAGAGTTTGATTTACTTTTGAGGATGCTAAAAATGTCTGCTTAAGTCTTAAACGGACAACCAAAATGAGTCGAGCCAACGGCATAAAACAAAGGCGCTTGTCGGGAGGCAACCCGAGGCAAGTAGACTATAAGTTTTCTTTTCTCTATTAATTTTTCATTTTTCTTATCATAATTAGAACCGTCGTAGCTTTTAGGAAGTTTGTTTTCCGCCATGTTAGACTAACCTTTCAAGGGGAAGAACGAAGAAGGTCGGAAAGGCAACGCTTTGGAAAGGCAGCGGTCGCGGCAAATCTGGGCAACAACACTGAAACCGCACCCGCGGTCCAGAAACCGCACCTGCGGCCAAAAAATGGGGATGTTTCTGGAATAGCCGCACCCGCGGCCCAGGGGGCAGCACCCGCGGCCTCAGCCTGCAACCTCCTCTTCGTTTGTTTTCGACGCTCTTCCTTTCATGCCCACCTCCACCTCCGCCATACCAGTGAGCTTGTGAGTTTTACTTTTCTCCTACCTTATTTCTTTCTAATTTTTGTTGTTTTGATTTCATTGGGACAATGAAAGTTTCAAGTGTGGGGGAGGGGATTAGTTTACATAGTAGGTTGCATTGCATATCGAGCATGTTTAAATTAGTTTGCATAATATTCATGTTTTGCATCTTAGTTTTATTTTAAGAAAAACAAAAAAAAATGAAAAAGAAATGAAAAAGAAAAAAAAAGCATGCATTTGCATAAAATATGTCGTTATCTAAACAACCACCAAGCCTAGTAAGTCCTCAAAAATTTATTGAAATTATGATCATATAAGTCCCATGACATGTTTGAATTGTTTTAGCCTTATCCCACTTATGGTTTTTATGTGGAACATAGCTAGGTGAACATAATTGAGCTTGTATGATCTAAGTTCCTAGCATGACTGGAATCCAACAAAGAATTAACCATGTGACATTCATTTTTGACCTTATTGGGACTACACTTCATTGAGTCCTTTTGCTCTTGTTCCATGTGTGTGAATACTCTCCAGTGCTTCTACCTCTTGGAATTGATTTTGTTATCTATGTCAAGGCTGTACTTATATGTTTATTATTGGTAAATTTCACATGATTGAGGCACCTTTATTAGCCCTATTTGACTCTATTTCACCTTACATATGATCCTCTGCTTTAAGCCAATTTGAGCCCAATTGTCTATTCTTTTGTAGCTCCACAAGATTTTCCATAGCCAATTATAGCCTGACCCCATCCGGGAATTAGGAATGGTTGGTGAATATTTATATTGTGGGTGATGGTTTTTAGTGGTGGATTGTATGGTTGATGTACCCTTATGAGATGTTTGATTATTGCTAGTATATTCATTACTTGGGACCTAAGGAAGATAAAATTCACTTAGGGGTAAAAGTCAAGGAAAATCATTTGATATAGCATGAAAACAAAAGGGAGAAAAAAAGAAAAAAAGAAGAAGAAAAAAAAGAATAAAGGAATGAGTTGAGTATGGTTTGTAAAGTTATATGCTTGAGATTAGAGTGGTATTACATTGTAGAGCTACGGTATGAGTTTATGAGTGGTATAGATTTGGTTGCTTCCTTAGTTCTCGGATTATGAGCACCACATGGCCTAAATTGTTCCATACCTTATGTTTTCTACGTACCTTGGCCCCATTACAACCCATGAAAAGACCTCATGATGATTTTTGCCGGTAATGACATCCACGGTGGAGATCGTGATTCAATTTCAATTCTTATGTAGCTTAGTTGCATTTTGGATAGAGTTTGAGTGTTAATTGATAAACCTAAACACTTGAGTGAGAGCGAAAACACTTTATTCCCGGTGAGGTTGGATGTGTAAGCATGCGGGTTACTTGATCACATAAATACATGCCGGACATTTGTTTGCCTTGTCTATGTTTGCACGTTGATGAGATGTTGCTTTTGATGAGGCTATTGCATGAAGGATTGTGTTTGTGGGATGAATGACTCATAAATATTTTGTTTTGCTCGAGGACAAGCAAAAGGCTAAGTGTGGAGGAGTTTGATAATGCATATTTAGATATGCATTATAGAGTAGTTTTAGGGTCATTTAGATGTATATATTTTACTTTAAAAGGTTAGTTTACTTGTTTGCTCATTTGGTACTTAAGTGCGGAATCTACACAAGTTTAGCGAGTAATTGCAGATTTTGGATTCGAAGAATGGAGGATGTCATTCATTAGAGTCATATGGATCATATGGAGGCAAGAACGAGCTAGAGAAGCCAAGTTGGAATGCACAAGGAAGAGGCAAAGGGCATACAAGAGAGAAAACGGCACCCGCGGCCAGAGGAACAAGGGAAGCCAGAAACCGCACCCGCGGCCACAGAGGCAGCACCCGCGACCATTCCAGCAGAACACCAATCCTGGGCAGCACCCGCGGCCTAGGAGGCAGCACCCACGGTTTTTCTGGGCCGGATTCAGCGCCGATTTTCTATCCTCTTAAGTTGAGCCTATCTTTGGGAAATACTTTCTAGGTTTTTATGACGGTATTCTTAGGTATTTAAAGACTGATTTTAGATGATTTTAGGTTATCTTTTATCCTTTGAAGAATTGAGAGACGGCGTTTAGAAGCATGAGCAACTAAACTCATCGTGTTTTGCCTACGATCAAGACTTGGTTTTGTTGAATTGTGAGTTTGGAATTCTAGTTTATTTCTATTATCTACTTCAATTTCTTTGTGCTTTAATTGCTTGTGGTGTTGATTCTATCTTGATTCCCGACCTCTTTAGAATTGCATCATTGCTAGGGTTTTGATTCATACGTTTGTGAAACCTAATCCAAAGTAGCGAATACAATTGAGTAGATCTCATAGAAAAGCTTGATTGTATAAAAAATTGACTATAGGTTAAATGTTAGTTCTTTAGGGAATTAATATTGCTTATAAGCTTAATATATCTTGAGACTTAGTGCTATTCCTAGGATTAAACCTTAATCCGTGTTAAGATTGCCTAGGAATAAGGGATTATTAGGACTCATAGGACTAATAATCTATTTAAATCAAGATAAGAGTGGATATAGAAAAGATACAACTAGAAGGAAGAACTATGATCAAGTAGACGAACCAAAGTTGAGATTCGTAGGTGAAACATCTCAATCATCATTGTTTACAACCATCAACATTATTTACTTCTTGATTTCTTTTCATCTTTACATCTCTACAACCTCCTTGTTTACTCTTGTTGGTGATTATAACGCTTAAAGTAACGGTAGTTCCCTGTGGATCGACTATGGACTTACTAGCTATACTAGTTAGTTAGTTTGGATATTCTTTTGATAGGAAACACAACGATTTTGTCCTGTTACTAATGCACGTAGTGATTGAGGTTCATGAGGAGTATGCCGGCTAGGTAGTCCATTGCTTATTTAATTTGATTTTTTGTTGGTTCTTGCTGCTACATTAAGGCTCAACTGTTGAAATTGAAGAAATAGTATAACCGAAAGTAAGTATTTTGATGGGAGAGTACCTTTGGGTTTATATGCGTATTTTTATATGTGTTGACATTGTTTTTAGTTGGATATTATATATGTAGGTATATATGTATGCTTGAGTCCTTAAAAATTGGTTTGTTTTTTAGTGCTGGCATTGTTTTTATGCGTATTTTTTTAGTGCAATCGTTTTTAGTTGGATATTGTATATGTAGGTATAGTTATACGCTTGAGTCCTTAAAATTGGTTTGTTTTTTAGTGTTGACATCGTTTTTATGCGTATTTTTTAGTGATGACATCGTTTTTAGTTGGATATTATATATGTAGGTATATATGTATGCTTGAGTCCTTAAAAATTGGTTTATTTTTTAGTGTTGACATTGTTTTTATGCCTATTTTTTAGCGATGACATCATTTTTATACGTATTTTTTAGTGCTGACATCGTTTTTATGCGTATTTTGTTGCGGTGACATCGTTTTAATGCGTATTTTTTAGTACTGACATCATTTTAATGCGTATTTTTTAGTGCTGAAATCATTGTATGCGTATTTTTATGTAGTTATATATGTGTTGATATCTTTTTGCAATATAAGAGATGGAGGAGGTAGGATGTACAACGATTTTGAGCTATTTGGTGGCATCGACGGACGTCAGCAGAGGAGCCTCTAATGTCATGGTCCTTGGAACTAGGAGGAAAATGTACAATGATTTTGAAATTTTATTTAATTACACTTTTGCCTAACTTCTTTATTTATTAGACATTTGTGTTTATATTTATGGTTTCTATTATGTTAAATTGTGTTTGTGAAATTAAATATTTCAGTGTCAGCAAACGTTATAAAAATTCAGTATCAGCAAACGGTATTGTTAATATTCCTGTCAGCAATCGTATATATTTTTTCTTTGAAAGTTTCTCATCGGCAATTATTTTCTCAGACACCGACGTCAACATCGTCGACAGCCCCGGTGTTAACATCGTCGACGTCCCCCATGTCAGCGTTGTCGGAGTCTCCGGTGTTAGCAAATTCAATGTACTTGGTGTTGGCGTCAACAATGCTGACGTCAGCATTTCTGACGTCAGCGCCAGCATTGTTGATGCGCAAAAAAAAAAAACCTGCTCACGCGGAGGGGGGCACACATGAGGGGGAAAAAGGGATGTATAGTTTTTTAAATTTTACTAAAATGTGTATATTTTACACGGCACTCGCCCTCCGACTTCTGCACAGGAGTCGATCCCACCATCACAATCACTCATAGAACAACAGGACATGAGATTGATCAAAGATTATACCTGCCACCAAAAATAAAGACACTATGCTTAGGCTTGGCCACGGGTCAGACCCGGCGGGTCGACGGGTTCAACCCGCCGGGTCAAGGGTCGGGGAAGGGCGACCCGAACCCTAACCCGGGAATTCCACGGGTTGGTGGGTTCGGGTCACCCGACAGGTCAGACCCGCCGAGTTTGACCCGGGTTGGACGGGTTTGCACTAGTTCGGAATCGGAATTGTCGAGAACGGGAACGGAAATTGAACGCCTATATGTTTGGCAAATATCCTTTCGTGTTCACAAATCATAACTCGACTCTTCATTCTTTAGGTACAAAATACAATATGTAATATTACATCTTATAATTTTCAAAACTGCAAAGTCTACCATAACTCTATAAGTTTTACAAATTACAATAAAGTTGTACAATTTTTGTATTAGGGAGTGTTGGGGGGGGGGGGGGGGGAAGGAAGAAGTGCTTGAATCGGTTTCCCGATTGCCTACGTATCCTTGCGGGGGTGAGGAATCAAAGCCCACGTAGTTCTTTTACCTATGTATGTCTGAACCCCGGCCCGGTTACCTACTCTTCTAGTCTTCTTGATCGTCGGACCCTCCACCTCCTGAGCCATCTGTAACCGCGCCATCAATGGAGCTCCCAACAGACTCAGTCCCCAAGATGTTCTTCTGCATCCGCATCTCCACCTTCTTCCAATCTGCAAGGCCAACTTGGGCTTCGAGGTTCTCGGGAAGCAACCTTGATCTCTTCTCCGAAAGAATCTGACCTCCACGACTGAAAAGCTGCTCGACGGCTACGGTGGAGCAAGGTGCCCCAAGTATTTGTCGGGCGATTACCTGCAACGTCGGGAATCTTTGTCTTTCGGGACGGCTCCACCACTCAACGACATCGAAATATTCCTCTTCATCGCTGAGAAAATCAAAGTTAGTGGACAAATATTCGTCATGCTCCGAGTGGGGGCTCGACGACGATCTCGACCTCTTTGACCCAAAGATATCTCGGGCAAGTGCCTTAGTTCTAGCGGTGATGCTGGTTCGTGACCTGCTTGAACTGGAAGGCACGAGAGGACGACCGGAGGGCGCTCTATCACCCGTCGAATATTCAGTATATAATTGTTCTAATAATCCTCTAACTCTAGCAACAATAATTGTAACATTGCAATCAGGATCGTCCACAATTCCTAAAGTCGGATAATAGTTTTCTAAAAACAATTGAACTCCGTTTAATTTATATCTAGGGTCAAAACAACACGCTAAGAGGAAAATGTCGGGTATAACTTTGTAATATGCGATCCATTTCTGCCGCATCTCCATAGTGGCTTGGGCAATGGAAGGCGTGTTAATCCCGTCTTGAAGGGCTATTGCTACGTTCATTGCAATAAAACAAAAAAGGTTTGATGTAGGCATGTAAACGTGGGAAAACGTCCGAGTTGCGTCGTAAAAAACTTTGAAAACCTCCACAACATCCCGGGCCTGAGTCCAAACCTTCGCAAAGATGTTTGATTCTGGGATGTTTTGTGTTGCAAAACCGGAAAGAAGTTCCTTGTAATTGATTGAATCATAAATCATTGTGTAAGTGGAGTTCCACCGAGTGCAAACGTCCTTGGGGAACGTTTTTGGGCGGGTTTGGTGAGCACGACAATAAGCGCTCCACTGCTGGCGAAGCTGTTTGCTTCGCCTAAGTGCCCGCAAAACAAATTGAATTGGTTCAACAACGCCTTGTAAATATGTTAAACCATCTTGCACACATAAGTTTAAAATGTGAGGGGCGCAACGGATGTGGAAAAACTTGCCGCCTATCCCGGGCTGATAGTTTTGGATTAAATCCGGGATAGATGCGGTGTTGGAAGAAGCGTTGTCAAAACCGATACTAAAAACTCTTTTAGTTAATCTATATTCTTGTAAAACTGTTAAAAGGACACGTGCTATGTTTCGTGTCGTGTGTGCTTCGTCGAAAACTCGAAAAGCTAAAACACATTTGTGAAATTGAAAACGTTGATCAACCCAATGGCAAGTAACACCCATGTATGAGTGATGTTGCCAATGGTCGGTCCAAATGTCACTACAAATCGAAACATGTAAATCATGGTTTTTTTGAAAATATTCAATTAATTCATTTTTACGGGTGTTATACCGTCTAAGTATTTTCCTCTTAATCGTGTTTCGACTAATACCTTGCCATGCAGGTTGAACATTTTGCGTAATAAAATCATTGAAACATAAACGTTGGGAAAAACTATAAGCTAAACCCTCGGCAGCTATCATTTCCGCATATTGATCATGACAACTACGATAATCATAAGACCATAAACCAGGGGGTTGAGAGGAAGAAGATGCGTACCCGGTTAGTTGAGTTTGTCCTTTGGCGAGGCCGAGCTTCTCGGGATGCTTTGAACGAATATGGAGACCGTAGTTCCCATATCCGCCTCCCTTCTTGTGCTTGTAGACCGTGGAGCAGAAGTTGCACTTGGCGGCGCAACTCGATTCCTCCCAAGCCGGCTCCCTAGGCCCCTTCGTGAACCAATACTTGAAAGTAGCGGCTCGAACTTTCGGCGTAGTAATAGGGTCGCCATCGGCCGGAGTTCCTTGGCTTCCTTCGGCGGGGAACCCGGACTCTTGGGTCGGAATCGTCGGAGTTCCGCCTTGAGGGGTCCCCTCGGCCTCGGGCTTGGCCTCCTCCTCCTCCATGATATCGTCGACGTGGTCGGCTAGTAGAGCATCATCTCGACGACATCGGGATCCGCTCGCCGCCGAGACCGATGCACTTCGCCGAAGGCTAGGTGCCGCCGCCGCCGCCGGGTTCGAGCCGCCTCCTCCGACACTCGGGGTCGATGAAGATGGGGCTCCACTTACACTCTTGCGACCCCGGGTAACTCGGTTGAAGATTCCCGACATGTTGAATTTAAGAGATTTAGGAGATTTAAGAGAGAGATTAGGAAACCGGGATTACGAGAGACAAGATCGAGCGATTAGAGAGATGAAGATGAGATTAGAGGGAAGGGGTTATTTATAGGAGATGAGTTAGGTGTGGGTTGGAATTGGGAGGGAAAGGGGCTATTTATAGGTCCAAACCGAGCCCTTTCCCTCGTTACCAATCATTGGGCAACGGTTGACCCGCCGGGTCCAACGGTCGACCCGGCCGGTCGACCGTTGGATATAGCCGTTGCCGATTCAACTTTTTTTTTTGGTGGTGTTTGGCTACTTGTTAACTATCTTAACTTGTAATTAAATTTATATGTCAAGTTTTCAATTTATTTTATTTAGTTTTTTATTTTTTGAACATTTTAAATGTAATATATAATGTTTAGGTAATTTTTTCTAAGTTGTTAGGTAATTAGTAAAAATATTAGCTTATAAAAAACTATTATTTGAATCATTCAATAACAAGTTTATTGTAAACCGAAAGACGAATACACATTTACAAATCACGACTCACATTCACCGATTCACATAACATAAAAACTGAAAAACATAAAACATAAACTTACTACATTACTACAATACTAACTACTTAGGAATTAGGATTAAGACTTAGGACTTAGGAATAATAGACTAGTTTTTACCACCACTCGTCCCACTCGAGCCCGAAGCGCCATCGTTCTTCATCTTTTCGGGGTGCTTGTTGGTGATGTGAAGCTTCAAATTACCATGTCCAAGGTTATTTTTCATCTTGTACCTTTTAGCACAATGACGACATACGGCTACGAATGATCGATCGGCTTGCACATCCGCCTTCTCGTAATGATCTCGGAACAACGCCTCCCGAAGGTTGTCACCGGACATGATTACGAGTTACGAGCTTATGAAAATCAAATTGATAGGTGATTGATGGACTGGATGGGATTGTGACATGAAGGAGTCGGGTATTTATAGCCCCGAGCACTCAACTAGCCGTTACAAGTTACAACGGCTACATTTTAAAAAAAAAAACCTCCGACCTGTGGGTCCTACGACAAACGGCTACATTTTCAAAATTGGTCGACCCGACGGGTCACGGGTTGAGGATTCCCCGACCCTAACCCTAACCCGCTACCCGTCCCCACCCGCCAACCTATCAACCCGGACCCGGTGAGTCGTTGACCCGTACGACCCGGCGGGTCACAGGTCGACCCGTAACCCGTGGCCACGCCTAACTATGCTATGTTGTGGCTTTTAAGGGAGAAATGGAGATAACCACAGCATGAGGAAGAGAGATTGTATAAAACAAATGAGAAGGAAATTTTTAAAAGATAAATTAGAGAGAGTAGATGGTTGACCAGAAATGTACAAATGAAGAGTCAAATAGCAATCAATTCGAAATTAAAGTCTTTTAATAACATTCGAAATATAAGGAATAAGCAGCTATAGTGTATAATAAATGTAAAAATATAAGGAATCGTTGGCGAACCCGAGATCACCGGTGGCCTCGAGCTCGTCAGCGATTCTTGCCTCGGGTGCCTCTCCTCTCTTCCCTTCCTTTATGATAGAATGATGGACTAACGGCGCAATAAGTTTTCACTCGCCAGGGACACGGGGTCAAATACATACAAAACTCAAGGGTATTGGGCGAATTTTTTAAAACCTTTGTATACCTGACGAATTTGCCCTTACCTCAGGGGCGTCAGGCGAAAATTCCGATGTATTTATTTATTATATTGTATAATAAATATAAAAATATGTAAAATAAATAAACTGTTGGAGTTAAAATGAATTTTTGTTTTTGAAATTTTAACACTTTGATCTCTATTTTAAAAAAAAAATTACCATATTTGTTGTGTTTGCCCTTAAATACTATTCACATAATAATTGGTTTCCCTTTCTCTATACTTGTTAAAGAGAGTGTTGGCCTATTAAGAGGAATGAGCCACAAAGTTATACACAGCATATATACTGGGTGTGTATATTGCCAATATAAACAGCTAATAATTAATTATTTGTGATTGTTTATTTTTTAAATAATTTTTTTGGTTGTTTGGATGACCAAAATAAATAAAAAAAAATTGTGTTTAAAAAAAATCTAGAAAATGGTGCTTATTTTGGTGTTTATTTTACACAAATACTATTTTACCCCTTCTCTTTTATCTTATTTAGTTTGAAAGTACCACAATACCCCTAATAAAAACCAAATAAACTTCACTTTTTACAAATAAACTATTTTTCGCTCCATACGGAGATTATGTTGTTGTTTAAATTTTTAACTATTTTTACCAACACTTTATAAAATTGAAGAAATTTGACTAAATGTCCATTTTATCAACCCTTTTTGAAAAATGTCCACTTAAAATCAACTTTTGCTAAATGTCCTAATTTTTTTTTTGAAAACCCCGTTTTGCCCTACCTTATAATTCAACCCTATGTTATTTTCCTCATCCCTTCTCCATCTCTCACAGATCTGATGCGTTGAAGCCATGACTTCCTCACCTCCTGCTTCTCTCCTCGTATTCTCTAAAGATCCGGAAGAGATCTCCGAACTCCATTCAACAATCGACGATCTGGTCCCTTGAGTCGAATTCCATGGTTGTAGATCGAAACCGGTCGTCGATATCGGCTCCAGATCCGGCCAGGTTGAGCGATATGAGGCCAGGAGGCGGGGACGACTTCGATCTCAGGCAGGGGTTGTTCCGGTGGTTGCATCGACAGGTGGAATTGGCGTCCTCCGCGGATGCTCCCTCTCTCTGTTCTCCTCCACCGTCCTCCGCCCAGGCTCCACTTTCTTCGCCGCCGTCCTCCACTGTTCATCCCGACCTTCCCCATCCTCAATTTCCCTATGAATGCAGTGGCTTCAATTTCGATTTTCTGTTCAATTTCAAGCTGATTTTTGGAGGTATGTTTTGCTACTGGCTTCAAACTTTATAGCAATTCGGTTTGTTTCTTTCAATTCTTCAAATTAGATCTAAAATCCTGCTTTGTTTCTTCGAATCAGATCTGATATCACTGTTTATTTTTGCTCGAATCGATTTGTGTTATGTGTGTTATGTGCACTTGTTCTATTTGCTTTTTTTCTCCAATCAATTTGCTCGAATAGAGTGATTTCCTTGAATAGAGTTGATTTTTTGCTCGAATCGATTTGATCGAATAGAGTTGGTTTGGTGTATGCATTTATGTTGTCTCGGCTCTCGTCCCTTGTGTACAGTGGCCAGTAGATAGCCAATTAGCCACACAACCCCCAAAAAAGGCAATGGTTTGGTGGAACAGTTGGCTTTGGGGCTGTTGACTGGAGGGGCATCAGCGTCAGCGGCGATAGTGTACTTGGCGCACAAGGGAACACATTGGCTAACTGGTTCGCCATCTGCCAGCAGTTCAACAGCTTCTGTGAGCGCACTTCCGGGTCCTTGATCGGGTTCTTCGTAGGTGTCATCGTCTTGGTCATCCCGATTATCTTATCTGCAGTCGCAATCTCCAGGGGCTAGCTGAATTGAAGCTGCCGATGGATCTCTCTCTCTCTATATATATATGTATCTTTCTGGCATTTTGTGTTTGTGTATTTGGTTTTCTTTGTTGGGATTAATTATAGAATATAGTGTCACTATTAATAAGAATGGTGACACTGTTTGTAGAGATTGTGTTTGATTACACTATATTTTTCACGAAATTATATGCTCTTTTTTATTTATTTTGGTCATATTGTATTTGATTACACTATTTTTTTATTTTTCATGAAATTACATGTCACCAAGAGTGTCACCTCTAATAAGGGTGGTGACAACGATAGGGTTGGTGGTGACAGTGATATGTGGTGACAACAATAAGGGTGGTGACAGTGATAGGGGTGGTGGTGACAGTGATAGGTGTGGTGGTGACAGCTATAGAAGTGGTTGTGACAGCGATAGGAATGGTGTTGACAGCGATAGGAGTGGTGACAACGATAAGGCGGTGACAGCGACAGAGGTGGTGACAACAATAGGGGTAGTGGTGACAGTGATAGGGGTGGTGGTGACAGTGATAGGGGTGGTGGTGACAGCGATAGGGGTGGTGGTGACAACGATAGGGGTGGTGACAGCGATAGGACGGTGACAGCAATAAGGGTGGTGATAGTGATAGGGGTGGTGGCAACAGTGATAGGGGTGATGGTGACAGCTATAGAAGTGGTTGTGACAGCGATAGAAGTGGTTTTGACAGCGATAGAAGTGGTGACAATGATAAGGCGGTGACAACGATAGAGGTGGTGACAGCAATAAGGGTGATGACCACAATATGGGTGCTGGTGACAGTGATAAGGGTGGTGGTGACAACAATAGGGGTGGTGGTGACAACGATAGGAGTGGTGGTGACAGCGATAGCCAATAGGAGTGGTGACAGCAATAGGGCGGTGACAACGATAGAGGTGGCGACAACAATAAGGGTGGTGACAGCGATAGGAATGATGGTGATAGCGATATGAGTGGTGGTGACAGTGATACGAGTGGTGAAAACGATTGGGCGGTGACAACGATAGAGGTGGTGACAACAATAAGGGTGGTGACAACAATATGGGTGGTGGTGACAGTGATAGAGGTGGTGGTGACAGTGATAGAGGTGGCGGTGACAGCGATAGGAGTGATGGTGGCATCGATAGGAGTGGTGACAGCGATATGGCGGTGACAGCGATAGAGGTGGTGGCCGCAATAAGGGTGGTGAGAGCGAAATGGGTGGTGGTGACAACGATATGGGTTGTGGTGACAGCGATAGGGCGGTGTCACTAATCTCGTAAAAAAAAAAATTGTCACCCAAAAATTTGTTTATCATCATATATGTGTCACTAAAGTTGTGTCACCAAAGTTATTGACCGGTGTCACCACTTATAAAGGTGGTGACACTAATTTCTTATAAAAAAAAATTGTCACCAAATTTTTTCGTGTGTCATCAAATTTGTGTCACCAATTCATTGGCTTTGACCGGTCAATGGTCAAAATAAAAATGGGAAGGAATGAAGGGAATGGGAAGGAGGGGCAAAAATGTAATATTAGGACATTTTGCGAAAGGGAAAATACAAGTGAACATTTTGCAAAATGCCTTATAGAAAATGGACACTTAGCTAAAAATTCCTATAAAATTTACCATGTTTATAATTTTAGTCAGTTTATTTTTTTTATTCGAATTTTAGTCAGTTTATTAACCCCGTCTCATACGAACCCAGTCCAATAGTCCTCGATTTATATTTGTCAATTGAATCAGCTTAATTAAATAATTATCAATCTTATTTCGATTCCAACAAGCAAAGTGTGAATTGGGTTCAGTTTAGCGGTGTTTTAGTCAAATAATGATAAATTAGTAGCCAGTCAAAGTACATAACAAAATAATGCGTGGTGGAGAAGTTTTCAAATTAAGTAAGGGATTAATTTTATTTTTTTTTATGGTTGTTGACAGATACACCGCAAATGACGATTAAGGATTTGCACGTCCTTAAGGAAGTGCATGCACGTCGTTAAGGACGTACAAGTGTGGGACTGTGCAAGTCCACTAGCAAACCCTTTGCACGTCCTTAAGGACGTGCATGTGACACGACTCGACTTACTTTGGATGCTAGTCGTGCGGCTCTTAGGCACTTTTCTCGGTCAGTGACTAAGTCAAGCCTTGAGTGTAGCGGAAGAGAGATGGCTAAGAACTCCGAAAGTTGTTGGAAGGTTTTAAGAAGGCTTTGTGTGGGAAATGAGAGCTTTGATTGCTTGTGAATGCTTGGATGGTTACAAATGGTGGGGTGGCTCCCTATTTATAGCCAAGGCCCCATGTACAAGGAAAATTCTAGACCAAGGCTTAGCTAGGTCTTTCTAGATCCTTCCCGGGCTAAGCTAGCTTCCTAAGTCTCTAGAATTCTCTAGGACTATCTATACATGGCTAAGGATCCCTACAAATCTCTACAAGTCTCCGTAAGGTTCCGGAGACTTCTACACAAGGGTGGAGACCTCCATAAGGTTCTCCAGGATTCTAGAACATTCCGGACATCTCTAGATCAGCCCAGAAGCTAGCGGTGGCATCACCGGGTTGTTCCGGAGTCGGAAACGCGGCCCGTTACACATGCACGTTGTTAAGGACGTGCAAACCCTAGTTAGAGTTTCGCGTTTAGGGTTTAGGGTATAGGGTTTAGGGTTTCCGAGGGTTTTGTATTGTTAATTGAAAAAATTGAAGTGTTTAGCTAGTGGAGTTGAAGGATTTAGGGTCTAATTAAATGGAAAGCAATAATTGTTAAGGTTTTCATTCGGATAATATGCAAATAATGTTACAAGGAACGGAAAAAAAGGTTTACATCCATAATTTTAATAAACTGGTGGAATAAAATCTAGGAAAATAGTAAAGGGCGACCGGACACCGGACTCGACACGTAAGGCTCGAAATCTCTCAAACTGAGCTTGAAACGGAGCATCCCATCCTTCGACGCTCGGTTGATGATGTGCGACCCATTCTGGCGGAGGCAGCGGAATAGGAGCGTTAGAACGCAACCAGATCTATGAGAATGGAAAATTAGAGTTAGAGTATTGACATATATATGAAAAGCAAGAATAGGTAATAAAAAAAAGATGTTGAAGTCGTACTTTAATATATTTTAATATGTTAGGACGCAACCAGATCTATGATGTATTTTAATATATTTTAATATGTTTTAACGTATTTTAATATATTTTAATATATATTAATCGCTTTTAATGTTTTTTTATTGTCTTTCAATTTTAATTTATTTCTATGTATTTTAATGTTTTTCATGTTTCAAATTATATTATAAACCATAAAAACTATATATTATCAAACAATACAAAATATATACTATCTACTATAATATATCAAACTATATTATAATACTATAATATTATCTATCAAACTATATACTATAAACATATAACAAATCATAAAAACTATATACTATCAATTATAATCCATCAAATTATATTATCAAACTATATTATAAAACTATAAAAATAAATTAAATAAAATAAATAATTCAAATAACATACCGGTGAGGTCGAGACCGGAGAAACCTCAATACTCCGCCGCTTCCGCGGCGGTAATAGAGGATCCGCCACCACCTCCGCCACTGCTCCACCACCAGACGCCGCCGCGGCCACTACTCCGCCACCACCACCACCACCACCAGACGCCTCCGTCTTTGCTGCTCCACCACCACCACCACCGTCACCACCACCACCCTCCTCAACCTCCATGGGCCCCGCCCCACCACCACCCTCCTCTGCCACCGGCTCCACCACCTCCGCCGTCTCCTCCATCAACACCGCCGGCTCCACCACCAACACCTCCGCCTCTAGCTCTCTCTCCGGCTCCATCTCTCTCTCTCTCTCTCTCTCTCTCTCTCTCTGGCAATCTCTCTCCCTCCGGCAATCGCTCTCTCGGCCGCTCTCTCTTTCTCTCTGGATTAGGATGGAATTGGGAACGACGAAGCACGTCAGCTTCGATTTTAGAGGACGAGCCTGCACGTTCGGGCTTGGGTGGCTGTAAACCCACATGCACGTCCTTAAGGACGTGTGGATTTGCGGTGTATATAGCCAAAACGTTTTTATTTTCCGCTCTCTAGTTATCCTCACCGGCGACGCCCTCATCCAAGATGAGAGGAAGGAAATTGGAGGAAAACCGAGATACTAAGGTCATGTGCACCCGTGAACACTTACCTCGGCTCTTAACTCACTTTTTATCCGCCACATCATCATAAGAACACCCCATCAAATCTTTATCAATTCTATCCATAGGGGTGATATTCGAGCCGAACGAGCCGAGCTTGACAAGTTCAAGCTTGGCTCGAATAAAAATCGAGTCGAGCCAAGCTCGAGCCTAAATTTTATACGAGATTTTTTTGGCGTTCAAGCTCGGCTCGCGAGCCCAACTACATACTCGAGCTCGGTCAAGCTGAACGAACGAGCCTAAGCTCGTTCAAGATCGTTGCCTAAGCTCGTTTGTTCGGGCTCGATAGGCTCGTTTGAGCTCATTCGCATACCAAAGATTGGAAAAATATGTAGACATAGCAGTGTTTAATAGTAGATTAACAATAAACACAACTACCAACACATTAATCTAACAAATCGAAACTGAGTCCCCTACCAATTCAAGCTCTTCAACCATATATTATTCATCACACATGATCAAAAGTGTTAAACTTGCAATTCTAATATGTAACCTATAATATGTAGGAGAGTATGTAATATGTAAGTATAAACCATATAAAGCCCTTAATCGATTCTAAGTCTAACTCAAAACCCCTAAGGATTTAGAACCATGATTAAGATGACATTACAATTTGCCCTCCTAATCTAGGTTATAAACTTTCGTATCCTTGATTCAACAATAGTGGATAAGGCTCACGTCTTCGACTCTTGTAGCATCATCGGCTCAGTACCTGTACGTCATGGACTCTTGGTGGATCTCCAAGATGGAGATAGTCCCTGCCAAACAGAAATTTGCTAGGGGGACAACCTTTGTTCCAAAGTCAGTCGGATTTACATCTCATTTGATCTTCTTGACGTCCATCTCATTTGTAGCTACCAGGTTTCTCACAAAATAAAATCGTACGTCGATGTGTTTTGTGCGTTCATGGTACATCGGATCTTTACAGAGATATAAAGCACTCTGACTGTCCATGTGCAGAACATGTTTTATAGTTCTTTGAAGAACTTCCTTCATGATCCCCTTTAACTAGATGACTTCTTTAGCGGCTTCTGTGGCATCCATATACTCTGCTTCCGTATAAGATAAAGCTACAACTGACTGTAGTTGTAATTTCCATGAAATATAGTTCCCAAACCAAGTGTAATAATAGGCAGTAGTAGATTTTCGATTATCTTTGTTACTGGCGTAATCAGAATCCACAAATCCATGCAAATGATGAATAGAGCTATGTAATCCATAATGCAAACACAGATTTTTGGTGCTAGAGAGATAACGAAGAAGGTATTTCATAGCAGTCCAGTGATCACTACCCGGATTAGACCTAAAATGACTTAGAGCACTGATAACGAAAGCAAGGTCAGGGTTGGTACAAATCATTGCATACATAACGGATCCTACAGCTACGTACGTCATAGGGAATCCTAGCCATTTCTTTGATCTCTTCAGGTTTTGTTGGGCAACTTTTCTTGGTAAGCTCTAGATGCCCTCCTAAGAGTATGGAGGTAGGTTTAGAGGTGACCATATTGAATCTCTTCACTACTTTAAGCATATAGTCATCTTGCAATAACCACAATTGTTTATTAGGCCGGTCTCTAATTATGTTTACACCAAGAATCTTTTTGGCGCTACTTAGATTTTTCATGTCAAAATATTTCTTTAAGTCCTTTTTAACACTGCTAATGAGAACAATAGAACTACTTATAAGCAGGATATCATCTACATATAACAACACATATAGAGGAATTTTAGCAAAAATATTCTTTAAGTATAGACAAGTATCATAACTGCTCCTATGAAACCCTAATCTCCTAATCACTGCGTCAAACTTAAGATTCCATTGTCTTGGGCATTGTTTCAACCCATAAATGGATCTCTTTAATAAGCAGATGTGATCAGGACGACTTTTTTCAATGAAGCCTTTGGGTTGTTTCATATGTATATGGTTTCATCTAAAGTACCATGCAAGAAAGCAGTTTTCACATCCATCTGTTCTAGTTCCCAATCAAATATAGCACACATAAAAAGCATAAGTCTCATGGTTTTATACTTTACTACAGGTGCAAAGATGTCGTTATAGTCTATTCCCTCAATCTGGGAAAACCCTTTAGACACTAGCCTAGCTTTAAACCTAGGGGGATCATGGGGTTTAAGACCTTCCTTAAGCTTATAGATCCACTTGGAATCTATTAGCCGGGTTTTTGGAGGTCCAGGGACCAATGTCCAAGTCTTGTTGGCATACATTGACCCCATCTATTCTTTCATAGCTTCTAACCATTGTCTAGCATACTCACATTTAATAGCAGATTCATATGAATTTGGAGTAGCAGGGTGTCCAATATAATCAGCAGTTAAGAAAGCATACTCTACAATATAACTATACTTCTTGTTAGGGACGATGATCCTAGGTTCTTTATCCTTAGTCAGCTGATAGTCATGCAAGTTAGGCAAATCAGATGCAAATGCTAATGCGGGAGCAAATCGATGAAGTAGATGCGTGCAAATAAGAAGAATGGGGGAGGAGAAAACAGAGGACTCCACAAGGGAGTCATTAGAGAGGTCATTTACATCACTTAAAACAGAAGAAGAAGGGGGGCGGAGTAGGAGGATTGGACTTAGGTGTGGAGGAGTCATGGTCCTCTCCAGTTGTTGTTTCATCTTTATCTTCTCCATTTTCTTTATCAGTTGAGCTTTCTAGAGGAACATCAGCTTTATTTCCCACTTATAATGTAGAGTGTGTATCCTTAGTTTCTGGTCTAAAGGCCCTACCAGTGTCGTATTCATCCTCATCTACTTCATAAGTATAGGAGGAATCTGGAATCCACCCATCTGTTTGGTCATGAGTACCTGCAAACTCAACATATGAAGTTAGTTTTTCTTTCATGGGAAATTCAGATTCATTGAACTTAACACTTCTAGTAGTGATCACCTTATAGGGTCCCGCTTGAAGCAAGAGAACCCTATAACCTTTGACACCATTAGGGTATCCTAAAAGAATACCCTTGACAACCCTGGATTGTAACTTACCCTGAGATATGTGTGGGTAAGCTGCACACCCAAAGGGCTTAAGGTAATCAAGGTTTGGTGTTTTTCTAGTCCATTTTTCTTGTGGAGTTTGGAAATTTATCACACTAGAGGGGGGCCTATTGATCAAGTATGTTGTTGTCATGACAGCTTCACCCCATAGGGTGTTTTTCAACCCAGAGGAAATGAGCGTACATCTGGTTTTCTCTAATAATTAAGGTCCTATTCATGCGTTCAGTTGTCCCATTTTGCTGTGGGGTGCTAGGGACAGTTAGGTATCTTTTAATTCCTAATTCTTGGCAAAAGTCATTAAATTCTTTATTGCAAAATTTCAATCCATTATCAGTTTTTAGACATTTAAGCTTGTGATCAGATTGGGTTTCAACCATAACCTTCCACCTTTTAAAGGTTTCAAAGGCTTGATCCTTAGTTTTTAGAAGACTTACCCATACCTTGCGTGAGAAATGATCTATAAAGCTTATGAAATACCTCATTCCACCTATAGTGGGAACCTGTGCAGGTCCCCATAGATCACAACGAACATATTCTAAAGGAACATAAACAACATAAGTGGATTTTGGAAATTTCAGATTAGCAGATTTTCCATACACACAGTTTTCACAGAATTTAATCTCAGCAGCATTTTAGCAAGTAAACCCTGCTTATCCAATTGAACTAGACTCTTATTGCCAATATGTCCCAGCCTATTATGCCAAGCAAGAGTCTCATCTAAGGTCATGTGCTCAGAAAAAATGGTTGGGTTTAGTTCAGGTTTATTAGCAAGAATGTGATACAACTTATTTTTTCTAACAACCTTTATGATTACCCTATTATTTCTAGTAACAGTTTTTACACCATTTTTAGAAGCCATGTTGCATCCAAGTTTTTCTAGAGCTGACTCAGACATGAGACTCCTTCTTAGCTAGGCTAGGCACCCATCTAACATTGGTGAAAACACTAACAATACCATCATGCATAACAAGAGGAACATCCCTAACCCCCATGATTTTCAAAGAAGTATCATCCCCAAGCATAACATCACCACAAGCAGATTTATCAAGAGTTCTAAAATAATGCTCAGAAGGGGTAGCATGCATGGTACATCCAGAGTCAAGTAGCCAATTATCAGACATATCAGCAGAAGAATAAGTACACATGAAAAGCTCAGCAGGACAATCACTGATACATTCCAACACAGAAGCAGACAATTCAGTATGATTAGCTTTAGCAAGTCGTTCAGCTCTTTTCTTCTTTCTACAATCTTTAACCCAATGACCTAAGTTACCACGGTAATTTCACTTGGAATTAGGGTCAGATTTCTCATTTTTGTCACTCTTACCATTTTCCTTCTTATCATTTTTAGACTTCTTATTCTTATTACCCTTTTTTTTATTACCTTTGGTGAACATAACCTCAGGTTTGTCATTTCGGTCAGTTTTTATACCTTTGATTTTAAAGACTTTCATTATTTCATTTTTCTCAATAATAACTTCAATGAGTTTGTCTTTGGTTAATTCATCTCGGCTAAATTGAATCACATCTTTAAAATTGTCAAACTAATTGGGCAAAGAATTCAAAAGAAGAATGGCCTGATGAGAATCTTTAATTTCATCATTACATCTTTCAAGTTCTAGAGACATTTTCAAAAATTTGTCCAAGTTATCATCCAAGGTTAATTGGGTATTCATCTTGAAAGTAAACAAGCGACAAAGCAGAGAAATCCTAGAGGGCAAAGATTTAGAGAGAAATAGCTCCTCCAGGGCATGTCATAGAGAGAAGGCGGAAGAGTCTCTTACCACCTGACGGGCTATCCCGTCAGTTAGCTTGAGCATGATCTTGGAGTGCGCCTTCATATCCAACTCCAGGTCTTCTTTCAGAGAGTTTGGAAGGATCAACCTTGACTCCCTTTAGCTTGTGTTCTGGTGTCAAAGTAGAAGAGGAGTCTCCATCCCTTATCTTGACACCTGGAGTGGGAGTTGCAAGCTTGGATGCGGTTGTTGTTGTATTGACAGCCTTCCAGCATCCCTCCTTGATCAACATGGCTCTCATTTTGACTTTCCACATGGCGAAGTCGATTATACCGTCAAATGGCTTAATCTTGAGAGCGTTATCCATTGTTTAGGTACCTGTAAAGGACAAACAAAGGAATCAAAGATTAGTTTTGAATATGCGGAAGCGAAATAGGATCTTAAACACAGAAAATAGACACAGAGTTTACAATCAATGGAAAACCCTAAGCATCTAGCATCTGCATGTAGAGTAGGTCAAGAACAGGTGACCAAGCTTAGATCTAGCAATATTCAGAGAACATAAGACCTTCCTCTGATACCACGTTGTAGATCGAAGCGATCATGACTCACAGATCCGAGATCAAGATTAGAGATTAAGCGTGTGAGAACAAAAACAACATAAACAAGAAAGGACACAACGATTTTTATGTGGTTCGGTTTCCCTACATCCACGGAACCTCAGAAAAGGAGACTCGAGCTCATGTCCACTATATCAAATTAGGTTTACAAGGTTTCGAGTTCAGCAATCTAGATCTAAGGCTTATACACTTCATACAACAGGAAATCACAAGTATCAAGGAAGGAATCGAGGAGAAGTGGTAAAGCGACGAAGAAACTCCCTGGATCTGGTGTCGGAGACCAGATCTACGCCAAAGATCGTCGGAGAAGACAACCAACGTCGGAAAAAGGAGAACACAACCAAGTTCGATGGTCAGATCTAAGGTCTCTCGGAGAGATACACGTCAGATCTGAGCAAGAACGTCGGGTAAGGAACGAATCGCTTGAAGAAACCCTAGCGCCGCTTTGTTCTCTCTCTCTCTTTATCTTGGAGTGGATTACCTGATGAGCCGATGAAGTAAGTAAACCCTAGAGCCCTCATGAGCTTATATAGGCGAGCCTCAACTAGCTGAAACGAAGCGTTTAGCTACAAGGCAAGCGTCCACAAGCGGAGAGCATCCATTGGGTCTTTTCCGAGTTGTGGGTTGGATCGGGCCAACTCGAACACACACATAAACACATAATAAAAACTCTTCAGCCATATATTATACATCACACATGATCACAAGTGTTAAACTTGCAATTCTAATGTGTAACCTATAATATGTAGGAGAGTATATAATATGTAAGTATAAACCATATAAAGCCCTTAATCTATCCTAAGTCTAACTCAAAACCCCTAAAGATCTAGAACCATGATTAAGATGACATTACACTCAGAAACTGGTAGCTAGCTAGCATATTATGGTTAATTATGAATTAATTACTTATGTAGGATAGGTAGAAAGAATAAGTGCATAAAGAAAATTGTATTGATGGGGTGGGTGACTCAATGATAAGGAGTGAATTAAAGATAATGCAAGATGAAAAATTAAGGTTCAATATTTTAATTTTTATCATTGAGTTTAGCCAGTAGGCGCAAACAGGGGCGGCCACGGCCACAGGGGATGGTGCCCGTAGGCGGCCGCCCCACCTTTCGTCGTTTCGGCAACCCCTATACATAAAAAAATATTAATTTTTATTTTTTTTAATAAAAAAAAACAGGTATAAATGTTGTTGAAAAGAAATAGTGAACATCAATTGTTTATATATCAATTGATAAGAGGTGGGTGAATGAATCAAGAGGTTGGGGTTCGATTCTTAATATGTGCAATTCTATTCTTTCTATTTTTTTCCTTAAGTTAAAAATGATATATTCAAATCAATTTTTGTAATATTATTTTTTATAAGTTTTTAATAAAATATATAATCCAATTTTTTACACATATCAACTTCTTAGTTATATTTAAAAAATTAATTAAAATTCATAATTTACAAGTTCGATTCTCAATAATTTCTTTTTTTTCAAATAATTTTCATTTCTATTCTTTCTATTTATTTTTTAAGTTAAACTTTATATATCTAAAAGAAATTTTGTAATATTGGTTTTGACAATATTTTAATAAAATCATATATAATCCAATTTTTTTTTAGAGATAATGAGCTTTATAGACTTTTTCATTGTTTTTTTAAGTTTATAGACCCCATAATAAATTCTTTAATTATATAGACATTTTCCTATATATTGTTCCATTTATACCCTCAATGCTTTTTATTTTTTTTAAAATTTAATATCATTAATAATAAATTTTAAAAATGGGTAAAATTAAAAATCATCAAATTAAATATAATAAATATGATAAGGAAAAAAATAATAATTTATTATATTCAATCCCTAATAAAAATATCTAAGGACGTACATTACAATAAAATTATTAATTATTCTAACACAATAACTTGTGTGTATCTCATCTTTATTGTAATACAATATTACTACCGTAGAGATTCCATATTATAATACAATGAGTCATTTAGTGTAATTATTCATGTATTACAATAAATACAATACTTATTGTAAATGTATTGTAATTGATTATTCTAATCGCATATGTAAATATTACAAACAAAGCTAATATCAATATATATGTTATGCTATAAATTAGTGCATTCTCGTATTATAATAATGTAGAATTTCAAAAAATATATATAATTATCTTTAACTATTTAATTTTAAAAATAGTTTTCAATTTTATGATTAAAGTATATTAATTTTTTTTATTATACTAAAACAATTAAGGGTAAAAAAGTAATAACACCAATAAAAGGGTTTATATACTTACAAGATTTATTATGGGGTCTATTAACTAAACAAATTATGGAAAAGGGTCTAAATCCTCCAATTATCTTTTTTTTTTCTTTTTTTTATTCATATCAACTTTTTAGCAAGTTATATTTGGAACACAATTTGCAATTAAAAAAACTATAATTTATGTTTTTAAAAAACTTTCTATATAATATATACTAAAAAATCTTTCTATGAATCAAGAGGTTGAGGGGTCAATTCTAAATATGTGCTTTTTGCAAAAAAAAAAAAAATCTATACAAATTTTTTTTGGGTGAATTAACTATATGACTATTTTCGGATTCATGGCCATAAATTTAGAAGTTAAAATTTCGCCTCACCTTTTAGCGACTTCTGCAGTCGCCCCTGTACGCTAACCGATCTTATCTAATACGTGATTTTTATCGGCTAAATCACGTGCGTGAGTGGCTCAATGGTAGAAAATTCATCGTCCATCAAATTAGAAGACAGGCGCACCTAATTGTTGATCAAGAAAGTCTTTGATTGTTCCTCAAGGAATTAAACTCAATCAATCAACTAACTCTTGACCCCCAATTAACATCTGCGCCTAATTTCATCACCCTCGCACATATTACATATATATAATAGCCCCATCAAAACTCAGGTGATTAATTAATTCATCAGAGACTAAACCCAAGAGATCAATCCACTGAAAAGCCATTTTTCCATTTTAAATATATCAACAAAAAGGATAGAGGATGAGTTTTCTAGGAGGCAGGTTAGCGGGGAGGGAGGCAGCCTATTTCGTCGAGGAATCCCGACAAGCCATTAGTCGTTACCTCGAGAAGAAGCCGTCCAAGACGACGACGAGTCCTCCAACCTCCGCCCACGATGACTCCCCTTCCGCCGATATCCTGCCCGAGGTCCTGAGACACTCTCTCCCTCCGAAGCTCTTGCGCCAGCAGCCTCTCTCCGACTACTCCCCCCCTGTTTCGACGTCCACCAAGTGGTCCATTCATTCCTCCACCGAGGATTCTAGGGTTTATGGTGTATCTCCGGATGTTCTCAACCCTCTCCGCGGGTACCTGACGTTGCCCCAGGTCACCTTTGGCCCCAAAAGGTCATCTCATCTCCATCTCCATCTCTCAACCTATATATCATATATATATATATATATATATATATATATATATATATATATATATATATATATATATATATATATATATATATATATATATATATATATATATATATATATATATGTATGATTCTTTGTTTTAATTTAATTTATGTGTGTTCATTAAATACGATAGGTGGAAGTTGGGTGAGGCGGGAAGCTCAGGTAGGGCATCAACGGCTAATGAACTGCGCAATGATCAACACCCGCCTCTTGATCCTGAGAAGATCAAAGCTACCGGTGAAGGGATCGGCCAGAGTATGCGATTTGGTCGACGCTCAATAGTCAATACACCCCTCTTAATCCCATCATTTTGGTATTAATCTTGGATTTTTTACAGTTGGGAAGGCATTTGGTGGTGCCACAGTGATTGTATTGGGAAGCGCTGCACTCACATTTGGACTGGCTGCATCAACCCTAGACCTCCATAATGTAAGTATATATATGTGCATTAACAAGTAGTTGAGTGTTATTCCTACACTTCCACGGTGCTTAAAGTGAAGGCCACTGGTTGCAGGGTGATGATATAAGGGTGAAAGGGCGAGATTTTGTTCAGCCTAAAGTGGAGAGTTTGAAGGACCATATGAACCCCCTAAGAAATTGGGTATGTTACATATTTACAAGACATTTTACTTGTATATATGATCAGTTTTCGATCCCTGCCCTAAACTTACTAGTCTTAATTTTGTGATTGCAAAGGTTGATGAAACGTCGAAGAGATGGCATATTCAAACGGAACATTATCTCAAGGAGAAGCCTTTGATTAAGGAACTCTCAAAGAAATTCAGGGCAGAGCAAAAGGCTAAGAGTAATGTTAAGTGAAACTTTGCATAAAATAATACATCTCTGTAGAACTTGTAATTGATTTGGTTGTATAGTAAGTATATATTTTATGCACAACCACGAATGCCAAACTTACATGGTTTTTGTATCTTATGTTTCAAATTAAGGTATAGTTGTGGATTGTAACTTGTAAAATAACAAGATTAATTGTAGTTTTATATCCAAATATTTGATTGTAATTGCAAAGGAAAATGCACTATATATAACACAAGGAAATCATCCTTGGGATACACAGGTGATCCTACAAAATTAAAGCACATATCATCAAACGATCCTGATCGAATAGAAAGATCCATAAATCATAACCAAACCACAAGAACATGGCTATAGAAGTCGGAATTGAAAAGTCATAGATAATGACTTTTATGGATTTATTTAGTGGGTCAATCAAATCTGACGACCAACAGAAACTGACATTTGTCACCAATTACCAAGTTATCTATTGTTACAATGTTATACAGTACTTTTCAGGTTGAAAAATGCACCGCTGAGATACCAATGACTTGTCAACAAAATATTCCAATGGTGAATTAGAATGGGAGAACTTAACTTTATTATAATGAAAATTTTCGTTTGTACATTATTTGTAAAATAAAATATACACATGCATAATGAGTCATATATATTTCAAATCAAAATATATGTGCCTAAATACTAAAATTGACACCTTCCTTAAAATTGACATCTTCCTTATCTTGAGCAGCTACTAGTTATCTAATTGGCTTCTTTAATTTTTTCATGAGAGAAGTAGACTTTTTTTTTATGCCTTTACAAAAAGAAGGTTTTGCACTAGATATTTTTTTTTTTTTACTTTGAAAAAAAAAAAAGTTGACATCTTGGGCATGCTGCAGGTTGGAGTTGTAGAGGGAACCCATGAGAAGGGAAGGAGATTTGGTGAAATTTGAGTTTGGCGACAAAACAAGGTGAAGGGATGGTGATGTCCAATTGCATGGCATAAATGGGAAGGAAAGGAGAAACCTTTCATTTTCTCCCTTCCCTTCCATCTTCTGTAGTAGAAAGAGATGGAGAACGTTTCACCATGGAAGATAAGCTCTCGACTTACATTTCTAGTTGCAGAGCATTTGTCGCCTTCATTCGGTGCCTTTGTCAGTGATCAGAATCCCCGTGTCACCTTGATTTCATAGAAACCATGCATTGTTCTCATATGCAATGGGTAAGTGTATTTGACGAAGTACTCCTAATCTATGGCGAAAAGTAGATAACCATGAAACGTTGTTCTCATCCCCCTCCATAATCTAAGACAAAAGAGATGGAGAAGATGGCCACCATGGAAGACAAACTTAAACAACATCTCACTTTAAACTGGAACCCAGATTCCCCGTGTCACTCAAACTTAAACATCATATCACGTAAACTTAAACACCATGTCACTCAAAATGAAACTTGAACCCAGATTCCCCTTCCTTCTTACACCCGCTTCCTTTTTTCCCCAAGCTCTCGGCTTGTAGTTCCAGTTGCAAAGCACTTGTCGCCTTCATTCGGTTCCCTTGTCAGTGATCAAAATCCCCGTGTCACCTTGATTTCCCAGAAACCATTGTTCTCATATGCAATGGGTAAGTGTATTTGACAAAGTACTCCTCATCTATGACGAAAAGTAGATACCCATGAACCTTTTTTCTCGTCCACCTGTATAATCTAAGACAAAAGAGATGGAGAAGATGGTCACCATGGAAGACAAACTTAAACACCATGTCACTTTAAACTGGAACTCAGATTCTCCGTGTCACCCAAACTTAAACACCATGTCACCTAAACTTAAATACCATGTCGCCCAAAACAAAATTGTATTATTTAGACTTGCTTTTTAGGCGGGATTTTTTTTCTTTGGCGGGAATTTTCACATGTGAATATGATTTAATACATTTGACTTTTTTTTAAAAAAACCCATCTCCAACCCATCATTTTTACTTTTGATTTGACTAGCATTTAATGTTATATTTAATGCATTTGCCTTTTCCCTATTCTTTCTCCCTTTTTTCTTTTCTTTTCCACTTTTTTTGGCTCCACTTACCTTCTACAATAGGTGAGATGGGATGAGATGACCTGCACTTTTGTGCAAATATTTTGAGTTTTGCAAATTTTCAAGGGCTAGGGCTAAAAGTGCAAAGTTTTTTTTAGGCTATCTACGACCATTCCCTCTTGCAAAAATGTCATGGGTTTGGTGAAAATTGCAAAGGTGTGATGGATGGCTATTGGTGCAAAATAAAAAAGTGAAGAGGAAGTCGGTTGTAAGTGAAAACTGAGCAGGAGAGAGGTGGTTTTGGTGGGGAGATTTTGGCGCCAAAAATGGTTGAAAAGACACCCTAAAGTACAAGGGATAAAGGGAGATGTGATAGGGGACTTCTCTCTATTTTGTTGGTTATAAAAAGAGAGAAAGAGAGAATGCAATCACTTTCTTCCTCCCTTGGACAAAAAGAGATGGAGAAGAAAACCACCATTGAAGATAATATGTCAGTCTGAAGTTCTAGGTGCAGAGCACGTGTCGCCCTAAATCCGTGTTCGTGTCAGTGATCAGAATCCCCGTGTCACCTTGATTTCCTAAAACCATGCATTGTTCTCAGATGCAAATGGGTAAGTGTATTTGACGAAGTACTCATAATCTATGGCGAAAAGTAGATAACCATGAACCTTTGTTCTCATCCCCCTGCACAATCTAAGACAAAAGAGATGGAGAAGATGGCCACCATATATGGAAGATAAGCTCTCGGTCTGAAGTCCAGTTGCAGAGCAATTCTCGGATGTGTCACTTGAAGGATTTACCGTGTCACTTGTTTAATTTTAAAGTTTCCCATTTCTGAGTGTGTCTGCCAATTTTTTTAGAAAATCACATATGTCACATGTTTGTATGACCTTGTCACAAGAAAGAATGCATTAAATGTCATATCAACTCAATCTTTAAACTGGAATCCCAATTTCCCGTGTCACCCAAACTTAAACACCATGGCACCTAAATTTAAACACCATGTCACTCAAAATGAAATTAGAACTCAGATTCCCCTTTCTTTTTACACCCAGTTTTCTTTTTTCCCCACATTTTATTCGATTTGTCCTGCATTAAATGTAGCAGGGTTTTTTTCCCTTTTCAATTTTCCTTTTTGTTCTTTTCCCTAGCATTTAATGCTTCACTTTTTTTCCCTTTTCTTTTCCCTTTTTCCCCCCTTTACCCCCACTACAACAGAAATGCCTATTAGCGGGGAAATTTGTTCGTCAAACTTGTACTGGTGTGCGCCATATATGTCTCCACTTGGGGTCCTCGGTGCGTTGATTCCCCTGAATTATTCTGATGGTAGAACCGGTCGTGTACTCTCCCGAGATGGAGTGACCCCACACCAAACGATCTCTCGCCTCTGTGTCTTCTATTACCTGGATGGACTGGATTCTCAACAACCAATCAGCAGGGATAAGTGTGAGAATACTCCCCAATCCCAGTTACCATTCACCCATAGATCAGTCACCGTCGCTCCTAGGAGCTCATCCAGAATTGGTCCCGTCGCTACATCCATAAGTGGAGTCTCATCAAGCCATGGGTGCACCCAAAAGAAGGTGGAAGTCCTATTTCCGATCGAAGCTCTGAGGCCGAGGAGGAGAAGTTTAGCCCCATGAACAATCGCTTTCTATAGTGCCGAAGAACCTCCCTTCATTTCAAACATATCAACATCAAGACGCCCATTGAAATATCTCCCTCTCATGATCCGACTACAAAGAGCCTTCGGGTGTTGCAGGAGCCTCCAACAGAGCTTCCCCAAAACGGCTTGGTTGGCCTCCCTCATGTCTCTCAATCCAAGACCTCCCTTCAGAACCGGTTTTTTCAAAATCTACCACAATAGCAGATGAATCTTTCAATGTTAAGAGGACGAACCCCATACAAAACCTCTTATCGGTTTGTCAATCCCATCACACACTGCTCTCGGAACGAATGACGATTGCATCACGTAGACTGGTAGGCTAGACAAGACTGATCGAGCAAGAGTAATTCTGCCATCAAACGATAGGGATTTCGATTGCCAGTCCCTTTAAGCGCGCACCCACTTTATCAATCAAGAATTGGTATCGGGCATTTTTCATCCTACCACATGCCATGGGAACCCTAAGGTAAGCTAGTTCAAATACTATTTGATAAGGTGGAGGCTATGAAAATAGATGTGAGGAAACTGAAGGGTGAAGCTGAACCATCTGACCTTGCTTGCGGGAGCTTTTTAAAGGATGAACCATCACCCTCTATGACAAAAGTCGCTCCAACTAGGACTTTGTCATGACTGATCCTTTCCCTCCATTTTATCCATAGTTGTCGAATCCTTCTATTTTAAATACTTTATGGTTTTGACTTCAATTTGTCTTTCTAAACGTTATTATGTTTTGCCTTTTGGTTTGTCATGTGATGTTGAACATTATCCTTCATCAGCCTTGATAGGATTAACTACTTTCTCGTTTGTTGCATGATTGCTTATGTGGCTTGTCTAGAGGCTACCACCTCTTTCGATATCTCATCCTCTTCATCTCGAGGCTTGAAGCACTCCCCTTTGATCAACCTATTTGCTTTACCTTGCCCCTCTTCTTCCTTGTCTAGTGACAAGAGGAAAACCTGTCGTTGTTCTTGCCAAAGAATACTCAAACTCACAACTAGTATAGTGTGTAAGCAAGAGGTCGATCCACAGGGAAATCTATTCAGTTCGAGTGCAAGTCTAATCACTAAGAGAGAAAGTTGGGGTTTGGGTGTGAAAAAGATCCGCCTTTTATCAAAGCGGAAGCAAGCAAACAATGTAAATTGATTTTAGAATGCAATGGAGAGAAATAGGTTCACCTATAATTTATCACTTCGATTGGTGAATTCGATCCGTGTTTCAGCCTCTAGTTCTTGTCTTTTCCTATCAATGTCCTTGTCCAGATCTTAGGTAGATTACTAGTCCTACGAGTCCTAGCAACCCTTATCTCTAAATAACCCTAACACGGTTAAGATTCAACCTAGAGATAGCATTAAGAGTACGAATTAACCAAGGTACACATAATATCAAGCTACGAGTCGATATTCAACATGTATTCAACTTCCTACACATCCAATTAGTCCTACGAGTCCTAAAGGGATATGATTGCCACTTCGGTTAAGGTTCGCTACGAGGAATCTGCAAAACCCTAACAATTGAATGAATTTACTCTAACTAGTTGATCAGGCCAGAGAGAATAAAACACATTCAATGAATTAAGCACAAAGAAGTCAAAACATTGGAATAGGAATAAGAACTAGATTAAGAAACTCACAATTCAACAATCAAAGATCCAAACTGTAGGCGAAACCTTTAGAGTTTAGTTGTTCATGCTCAACAACGCTCTCAACAATGGAATAAAGTGCATAAGGTAAGTGGTAGAATAAACTAGAAAAGCCTTATATAGTATTTAGAAAGTCGTCCAAATAAATAAACTAAAACCCTAATTAAAGTCCAGACTGAACGGCGCGTTTCTGCGAGGGCCGCGGGGCGGCCGGCGATCAGCGAATTCCTCCATTTTCTCTTCGAGACGCGGGGTGGCCGGCGATTCTTCCGAGCCTCTTCTTTCTTGACTTCACAGCTTCTCTCCTCTTCTTTAGATTGTTTTTACTCTTCTCCAATTCATTTCACCTTCAATCTACTATATCTGAAATAAACCATAAAATCATGTAGATTCCCCCTCTTCCAACTCAACAAGTAATTATGTAAATGCAACTAAATATATACAATATTCACAACTAAACTATGCAAAATGTAATCTATTATGCAACACTAAATATGTTCTATCATCTAGCCTCCTCTGTGCGGTTGGGTGGGTTCGGGGTTGGGTTTCCCTATTTGAAATTGATTTTGGGGTTTTCAATTTCATCAATTGTCTCATCTATTTTAAACTTGTACCGGCTCTGATTTGGTATTGATGGTTCCACAGGTCGTTTTGGGTTTGGGTTGGCCCGCTCAACCTTCCCCTTGGCCGGATCGTTGGTCTACTAGGGCCTCTTTTCTTTCGCTTGTGGTTGGTGCTTCCCCCTCTCCGGCTTTGGTTCTTCGGTGTTCCCTTTACCCTTGCTCTTGGCTTCCTCGGACAAGTTCGGTGGTCCGATGGTCCTATCACGTCATCTCCATGTTTTTCGTGGGCGCCGAAGGTGGCTTTATGGCCTCCTAGGTTATCCTTGTTGAGCAAGGTTGTCAGATCTCCTTGGTGTGCAATGTTATTTTTTATCCTTGTTGGTTATCCAATAAAAAAAAGGCTTTTTTACATTTATATATACTCAGTTTTTTATTATATATATTTACTTTTAAAAATTCCCCAAATCTCGTAGGGTTAAGAATCCCTCTAAAAAGGGCTTAAAATAAATTCTGACAGGGTTTGAATAAAAAAAACTCCACAAATCTCATAAGGACTTGAAAACCCGCTCGTTAGAGCTTGATTTAAACCCCGAAAGGGCTTGTCCGGTCCGTTTCGATCGGTCCTTCGTTGTGTGGTTTGTCTGGGCGGCTGGAGCTTTGCTTTGGTGCGTCTAGGCACTCTTCTTCTTCGTTGGCGTTCTAGCATTCGGAGTCAAGACCGGCTAGGGGCAAGGTGGTGTGTACCGGGGGGGGGGGGGGGGCAACTTCGTGATCGAGAATGAGCTTCTTGGAGGTTCGTCTTCATTCTAGATTTAGTTTTGCCTAGTTTAGTCCTTTGTAGGATGTGGTTCCGCTTGTTGCATTGCACCTTTTCTGTTTTCAACCATCGATGTTCAGATTTATTTAATCTCAAATTCTTACCTAATAAAAAAAATCTCTTTGTAAGCATGATCAACAACTAATGATCAACACTACGATCAATACACCCTTCTTCATCCCATATTGTTTGGCAAAACATGTCGTTTACTATTCACTTTTTTTAGGATGATAAAAACTATATAAAATATTTATTTTTTTATAAAAAAAATTTAACACTTTTGTAGTTACTATTAGTAACTATGAAATTGTTTTTAAAAAATTAAAGAAGAGTGAATGTTTTATATAGTTTTTATCACCCTAAAAAACATGCATGAATAGTGAAGGACATGTTTTGATGAACCGGGAGATTTATTTATCGAGTTTCTGATTATCCCGCATTTTTCTTGTTATACGCAGCTGGAAAGGAGATAGCTGGTGCAGCTGCAATTGTATTTGGTAGTGCTGAACCCACTTTCGGAATAGCTGCATAAACAACTTGGAGTTTTCTTTTGCTTTGCTTATGTTTCTCTTGTGAAGTCGAACTTGGAACTTGTAGTAGGTCAGATGGGTCATCAGAACTTTAAGCCAGTTATCGCAGTGTGGCATTTGCTGGTGGCTCTAAGCATCAATATATAACTGAGATCAAGAACTGGTTGACTAGTTCGGTTTTGTTGCATTCATCACAGCCTTTGAGCTTGACACAAAGAAAAAGGTTGCTTAGTATATTGGCAGGGAGACCACTGCTTGCAGAGCGAAGATACAAGAGTGAAAGGAAGAGAGTTCAAGGCTCTAGGGATGGAACCTTGAAACGGAACATTATCACAAGAATACAAACTTCCAAAGAGATTACAGGCATAGCAAAAAAAGGCTAAGAGTAATGTGAAGTGAAAATTGGCATGAAATAACTCTGTAGTACTTGCAATTGTTTCGCTTGTATACTATTTTTATGCAAATTCATGAATGGTAAACATGTGTGGTTTTGGTTGTAAGAGCTTGTCTAACTGCAAGTTTGTACATTTATGTTTGAAGGGTCTTGGGTTGTAGGATACTAGGATATGTATCCAAATATGATCTTGTAACTGCAAAGAAAAAATGGACTAAAAACAAGGAAATCATCCTTGGGACCGGGTAATCCACCAAAAGTGATCTAAAGATCCTAAATAGAAAGATGTATAAATCATAACCAAACATAATAACCTGGCTACAGAAGTCGGAATCGAAAAGCCAGAGATCAAGAATCCTGTTTTCCGAATCTCAACATGATAAAATCTGAAACTACCATAACGCTTATCTAGTTCATGCAATGAAAAATGTTAAAAAGAGAAGCAATGGTCCAAACATTTTGATAGCAGAGAGAAGTATTTTCATACCGCATCAGTGTGCAGGATCCTCCTACAACCTCTGGATGATGACAGAACTGGCCAAACCAGCCTGCTCGATTGTCTGATCAAGATCAGTGAGTTGCTTGGGCGGGAATCCCATGGTTTGTAGGTTGTAAGGTACAGTTTTACTGGCAGGCCTGGACGCATCGATGAAGCCACGGATGTCCCTGATGGTATGATGGAGGTTGAAGCGTGAAACCATGCGGGTACCATCAGCCAATCTCAGCTGGATTGAAGTAGTTGGCAGATTAGGGTCCACTATTAGCCCTATCGACGGGGTCGGAGCGGTGTTCAATGGAATAGAGGCAACATTTGCAGGCGATGTAGATGGACTGGGGTCACTGCTACCTAGTGTCCTTCCAGCACCCTGGAAGGGTAGTATTCGTCTTTCCGGTTCCTATCGATGAGAAACAACAAATCATAATTCTAAATAGTCAATCTCTAATATTTCCAAGATTATAAACTTAGCAAATGTTTAGCATTAAAGAGTATTTACACACCGGGCAATTCTGTTCCTTCCTCACAAGATTCACATGAACTGCAGTCCTCCGGTCTGCTGGCTGCAGCTCTCTGGGACACTCAGAATTTCTGATACTCTGCGAACAATGGGATGTCATTACCATCAATAAGAAAGCAGCATAGAAGAAAAAGTTAACAATGCATCGAAGAGGCTAAGGTAAGGGGTAGAAGACGTGGGAGGAAGTCACGTTATGCATATCCAACATGGAATGCCAGTAACAACTCACATTACACATGTCCAACAAATGATTGATCTTTCCATGATTATGATTAATACCCTCCCTCTGTCCCGCCCCTCGCTTTCGTCAGCTTACCTCGTTCACATCTAGGCAATGACCCATTACAAGTATCACAAAGAAAAGATAGGCTTAATAGAAAGAATAGGCAAATTACGGAGGTGGGAAACATAAAACCAGAGATTGGAGAGGGGTTGAAAGTGATACTCATAAGGACGAGCAGTGAAAGAGGATAGTGTTCACTGATGAGCACTGCAGTGAACAAAACTATAGACAGGGACTGAAGTAGTTCCGCATTTCCACTTTGTTCACATTTCCATCTCTCTCTCTCTCTTTCTTTTTTTTTTAAATTTTAGTGTCTGATTCTGTAATGCATCTAACGTCAAAAAATACATACAAAAGCAAAAGCATGAATCCAACAGTGCCATGCTTGTCAAGACCCACCTGGCAACTTTACCCACAAGAAAAGGCTATGTAGTAAGCTGATCTAGCCGAATACTACTAATGAATCCTAAGTCCGATCTAGCCGAATACTACTAATGAATGCTAAGTCCCATATCAAGAATTCTATCCTATTGTTAGACACCACCAAATTACAGCAGAAACAGAATTGAAAACCATTACCTCCAAGAATGATGCATTTGCAGGATCATCTAACATACGTAAGGGACCATCGTCAACGGTGAACCCATTCTGCCAGAAGGTGATTGTACGCGTAATAGCTTCAGGAGGCTGCTCAGGAAGAGCTGGCACTGTGTCTCCAGAGAGCAATCTCCCTCTTCCAGTAAAGCTTGAACTTGAAGAAGGTTGGAAAGCATCAGCTGGTCCTTCCATGGCTCCAAGTTGCCTAGCGTGGTCGAAAATATCATCAACATCATGAGCTTTAGGTGGATCCTGTACAAGCATTCCACTGTATACAAGAGGCCAGTCATTAGCTAAAATATAGCAGCGAATTTTCCACCAAAAAAGCACATTAGCCTCATCTTTTCGGGTGACTTTCTATCAACAATTAGCAAATCAGCAATTATCCAAAAGAACAACATACATTCACGGCTCATGAACATAGAAGCACTAACAGCCTTAATGATCTACAACAACAATTATCAGATGAGTCTGTGCATGGTCGTAATTGACGTAGGCCATCACAAATCAGATAATAGGGGAGTGCCTCGGAACACAAAGACCACATATTCTTAATACCCTTTTTCAAGCTTTGTTGAACTGCGGAGCCGTCTATTGTGTCAGAAAGAGTCAAATTGAAGTGACATCAGCAAAAGGATAGCAACTAGCACACAGCACAACGAGACACAAAACTTAACACTGCATCGTCCAACTTCATACACATTGAAAAAAGCATGGTGTATAGATCAAACACAAGTTAAGCGAATCTAATTATACAATGTAAAGGATAAAGCTGAAAATTCTTCCTTCATTTTCAATTACATATGTGAGACACAATTAGGAGTAAACTTTCAGCATAACATTCCCATGAATGACTGGTAATTAAAGAAACCATCCAATATGTTATATCTGCTTCTCCAATTGCATAGAAAGACGAAGGTTTTCCCCATTATAAAGATCATTGATCCAAACAACTGGGAAACTAGGGCACAAAAAAGTCCTCAACATTGCTCAGTGACAGTAAAATTTCCTCATCAACCAAACAATCGAGAATCAAATCGAACACAAAGACGTACACATTGAAAATATATGTTGAGAATTGCCAGAAAGCGAGAAATAAAATACCTCTTCTCACCACCGGTGTAGTACTCAGGCGGGCGATCAGAGTCACTATCAGACCCCTCCCCAGCGCCGCGATTCAGATCAGCAAAAGTCCGGATTCCACCAACACGTCGTCCCGCACCGGCGGCAGGTGCCGATCCAGATCCGGATCCAGGTTGCGGTCTCCTGGAGCGAAGGTTGTACTGAGGCCGGGAAGAAGGGGAAGGAGAGCGGGAGCGGGAAGGAGAGAGGGAGGCTGAAGGAGAGGATTCATCCGCAGAAGGAGAAGCGGAGAGAGGTTCTCCGATGGCGGCAGCGGAGGAAGGGGCGACAGCGAGGTCGGGAGGGGCAGTGGATTCGAGGAAAGTGGAGACGGCGGCGTCGAGGTCGAAGTTGTGGCTCTCGAGGAAGAAGAGGGCCTCGTCGGCGGTGGAGGAAGTGATTTCGATGAAGGTGGTGATGAGGTCGTCGGCGGCGGGGGTGGATGCTTGCTTGTTGAGGTCCATCTTCTCCCTCTGGTTGCTTTGCTTTGCTTTGCTTTGGAGACTCTCCGAATTCCTTTTTCTACTTCTTCTTCGACTTCGCCGTTCAGATTTCTTCAAGTCGTAATCCCGTCTTTTCTCTAAAGAATCATAAAAAAATTAGTTTCTTTTTCTTTTCTCTTTTTTATGGAAATTTTTGTAGATTACAGTAATTTCTTGCCATCGCCTCCTATGACCTATCGTCAAATATCAAAGGACAATTTGCATGAATATAAAAAAAAATTCATTTGCAAAAATAACCATTGGGTAGTAATTTTATCTATCTATAGACACCCACTTTATATATGTTTATGAAAAAAAAATATTTCGAACTAAAGTTGGGTGTATATCGTATCTTGATCTCAATTTGGAGTATGACATGGATAACCATTCAGATGGCAAAGATAACAATTTAGCTGGCACGGAAATTCACACAACTGGCAAGATAAACCAGAAAACCTGGGCAGAACCGACAATCATTGCTCCGGAGATGAAAGGTAAAGCTGTCGACGTGGATATGGAGGAGGGGGCAATGCTCATAGAGGAGAGCATGTCGTTTGAGTCCGTCAGGAGCAAGATAATATAGACAAGCAGGTACTCGTCTCGAGGATAGTTCCTTCACCGGAAGCGTCGGAGGACATAAGCAAGCGTGTGGTGGTAAGGTGAAGAAATCGATGTCTAGTGGGATAACTCTTCTTTTGCGTAGTCGAATGTAGTATTTTGTTAGTTTGCTTCTAACTCACTGACATTTTGGGATTTTGGTGGTTTTGAATGTACGTAACTGACCCTAGAAACAAACCTACATTACTCTCAAATGACATCGTCCATTGTAACATTAATGGTTTCAATCACAACATACTTCAACACATAGAAAGAAATTTACAACGATGTATAAGTATAACCCATTGCGTTGTATGCTTACTAGCCATTAAATACTATTATCTAGCCAGTGACAATGATGTCTTAACCGATAAAAGAATAACACCTGATATATTTTATCTATCTCAGAAACTTCCCAACCTAAGAATATCGGCCATTAAACCCAAATGAAATGTGTTATAACGCAACATTCACAACAACCATCCATAATGAATATAAAAAAGTGTCCACAACATAACTTATCAGTCATCAAATACAAGTCATCCAAAAGGTGGAAATGATTAAATGTTTAACAAGTAAACCAAACACTACGAAGTACTAAAGTTCCCTTCCAAAGAAGCTTTGAATGTCATCTTTGTGATTCTCCTCCTCAAAGTCCCGATTTCTTCTAGCACATTTGAGGTCAGTGACGAGGCAAAATTCCTTGGTGGTAAATCGGAGGAGTCGCCCCGGGAGCTTGTACCATGTCTCACACATTTGAAATACTTTTCCAGAGGAAGGTCTAGTGTCGACTGCACAAATATCACACGACACGACATGTTTAACATCACCAAGACAAAAAGAAGGCCCTTAATCTGTCCGAGAAGTGATTACAGTTAATACCTTGTTGTTCGACGGTGTCGCTACTTTTTTTCTTTTCAATTTTCTCATTGTCTACTTAATCTGTCATACAGGTGTTCAGATAATACCCATTTGAACAATAATCATAGCCAGTATATACATATGTCTAGCCAGCCAAAATAATGTTTATGTCAAAACATATAACATTGCACAAATGACACAACTACACAAATGTCACGAATACAAATGTTCACATATTCATATGTCCGACAAATACACATGTTCAAATAATCTCAAAATGCTAACTCACACAAGTAAAGAATGAAACAAACACCACACATACACAACTACACAATAGTGTCAACAATAAAAAAACTTATGTAATACACATGTGACAACCCTAGAAACAAACCTACATTACTCTCAAATGACATCGTCTAGTGTAACATTAATGGTTTCAATCACAACATATTTCAACACATAGAAACAAACTTACAACGATGTACAAGTATAACCCATTATTAGCATTATATTTTGAAGGCAATTAGTCACTAAACACCCCCGATCTTGAAATCCACAAAAAGTTTCCGATTTCCAAAATAATACGCACTCATTCCATCTACCATTCACCTTCCCCTTTACCACATCCAACATCATTCCATACCCATCTCAGCAGGACAACAAAACACACACGAAAAGACACAACATCACCATTGTTGCTGGTCAAACAAAAATCCGTGCCAGTAAAGAAAAAATCTGTGCCAGTAAAGAAAAAATGCGAGACAGAAAAATGTATGACAGTAAAAAATCAGTGACGTTAACTATTTCCCCATTCCAAAATTCACCAATTAATCGAGATTTTCAGTTCGATTCACTCATGTTTAGACCTTCAATTTCAAGTTCGTCTTCAGATCCCCGATGACTTCCATGTCCATTTGAAAATCATAACTTCCTCAATTTCCCCAAATCTTTCAACTCCCACAAAGTTAGGGTTTTAAAAAAATTTCAATCCGATTTCTCCCCAACCTGGCTGATTATCTACAATAGGACAATCTACAAAATTTTCGAGTTCAATAGAGGGAGGATGAGTACTTACTTGCTTTCTGCGTGGGCGGGGGATTGTTCTTCTTCAATCGCCTTCAATATTTCTCGGGGGGTGGGGTTTCTTCTTCTTCGAAACTCCTCCAAAGCTTCTTCCTTTAATTTCTTCATTGTCTTCTCCCTTATAGAATCGCCTCCCGGGCTTCTCTCTCTGTTGGATGGGCGGTTGAGGGTGGCGGTTCGAACGGTGGTGGTTGGGTGGGCACGAACCGGGTGGGTTCTGGGCTCAGTGGGTGCGCCGGAGAGAGAGGGTTCGAACACAGGTGGTTGGGTGGCCGGAGGTGGCTCGTGGAGGGCGGGGAACGACCGGAGAGAAGGCGGAGCGGTGAGGGTTCAATTCAGCAGGAAGGGTAACCTGTGAAAGGAGGTGATGGCCACCGGTTATTTTTGCAAATATTTGGACCTATTTGCTACTTTTGCAAATTTTAGAAGGGGAGTGTCATTTTTGCAAGAGGCCCAAAGTTTTGGTATATTCCCTATTATTTTCTCAATATCAAATGCACGATGTAGTGAAAATCTAACCCGTGTATAGTGTATACTCTTTTCTATTATCAACTGATTTTATGATTTAGGTGAGCATGATGCGTACGTCTGTAACACTCATATCCCACGTTGAATAATAACAATATTGAGGTGATTTATAAGTGATTGAAGTCTTATCTATGTCACGAGAGCTCTACCTTTTCAGACTTCAAGTGAGGACAACGAATCTATTTCACAAGAGCTTTTCTTTTTTAGGCTCAAAGTGAGAACCACGGACCTCAGAAGGCTAGGTGACATAGGTTGGCGCCTATTAAGACCCCGAGTTTTACAATGTCAACATCTGATGCGAAAAATTATATCTTACCAATTGGATTCAACTTGTTTGTATCCACTCTTCGTAATTGCTACCTAGTGGCGGAGCCATGATTTTGTTAGGAGTGCTAAAAAATTTCAATCGTTATTTTTGTGTATATGTAAACCAGAATAATTCTTTTAAAAATAATACTCGCTCCGTTCCAAATAGATGTCTTTTTACTTTTCAACACGCTTTGTAAGAAGCGAAAAACTCTATAAAATATTATTTTTTTAAATTAATTTTTTATATAATTCGTCGATCCGTTCCAAATAGATGTCTTTTTACTTTTCAACACGCTTTGTAAGAAGTGAAAAACTCTATAAAATATTGTTTTTTTAATTAATTTTTTATATAATTCGATACTTATTACCAATAAGTACCAAATCATATAAAAAAATCAATTAAAAATAACATTTTTTTAAAATAAATCAAATTTTGGTTTGAAAAAACATAATTGTAAGATGGAAGGAAGCGAATTGAAAAGTAGATGAATGGGAGGAATTTTTTTGAAAAGAAAAGAAATGAAAATTTTAGTTTTTGAAAAATAATTATAAACTGGAGAGAAATGGGGAAATTAGAAAAGTGGAACGAAAGAATAGAAGGGAACATGAGATAAATTGAGAAAAGTGGGAGAAGGGAAGAGAATGCGATAGATCACCTGTGCCCACAAGCCTATCTTCTCTGCATGTCTCCCCTCACCACTCTAACTAAAAAAAAAGAATTAAAATTTTTTTTTAAAAAAAAAAGGTAAATGTGAGGATGGATTGTGATTTGTGAGAGGCTATAGGGAGATAGGGGGAATTTGAGAGGCTACAGGGAGACATGGGAATTTGGGGACAACAAATCCACGTCGAGGAAAGGGGTGGACAATTAGCTAATTTATATTAAACGATGTACATGTAGATAATAAGCAAAATACCCCTTTTATTTACGTTGTAAGTAACAATAAATTAATGAGTGAGTCTATTGACAAGATTCTGAAACGGTTATTGACAAGATAATCTTTGTATAATTGTATAACAAGTCCTTTTGCATTCCGCATCCTTTCAGAGGTCTTTCCCTTGTAACCCACGTCGCCTTTCTCCGAACTCATTTCCTTGTACAACCACACATCCACCAATTCCACCGAATCATATCCAGCTTCGAGATCACCATCTGCAACTGCTTTAATATCTTGAGACATAAATTTGGGTCGATTTAGGTTGTTTGTTGTTGTTGGGGGTGGAAGATCGTACAATATGGCCGAGCTTATGCTCTAACCTCGGCTCCAATGACCGGCTTATGCAGTCAGCTCATCGCCAACAACCTAGGTAATGGACTAGCCTCATCGGTCAAGGGTAATAGATATCCTCGTATGTGGCCGATGATCAATTTTGTATGAAGTCTCTGATTACCCATCTTCCAACACTTACAATCCTAGTTGTTGTTTAGATAACAAACATGTGTTTACCTTGAGGCGAGATAGACCAAAATCACATACCGACCTAAACGAGACAATCACCAAGTGGTTGGAAAAAACTTAGAATTGTCAAATACCAAGTATACTAGTCTCTACGTACTTCTATATTCTGAAACAGACAACTCTAAGCAAATCATGGTAAAAAAAATCTGGTATGTTTTGAAGCATGAATCAGAGATGAGTCTTGATATTATTATTTAATTATTTTTCCCTCTTGGAGTTACATGGAAATGGCTAAGGTTTTTGAAGTATTTCATCAAGTACATGATCTGTTTCCAAGGAGATTTTTAACACTGGATGGTTGTCGATTTAGGGAGAGTCTAACCTTCTTGGCTGTGCTGGACTATTCTCATTCTCTACTATCATGCATCATGTTGCATTCTTGGCCAAGCGTAGCAAAATAATTTTGAAGTATCATAGGTGTCTGTTGATTATGTGCACGATCCAAAAGTAGATGTAATCTTTGATCCGAAAGCATTAATACAAACTTTAGTTGAGTTGATAAGGGACTAGCTGACCGTAGGCTTAAATGAGATGAATGTCAGAGTTCATTAATTGAGTAAGCAAAAACATCACTTTAATGCCTTTGATATGGTTGAATCAAGTTGATATCCAACTATATTCCGATTCATATCTCTTTGTATTATATTGGATTGTCTTCAGGTTGTTTCTTGTCGATCAGCATGAACTCCTCCTACCTTGAGTTTTGAATACACATCAGGGCCGATCCTAATGTAATAGAGGCTCGTGACAAAAGAAAATAAAGGGCCCTAATAACTTGAAATTTCGAACCATCAATAACACATTTAAATTACTTAAAATCTATACAATTCTAAAGTAAAATATGAATAACTCAAAATATATTTGGTTTATCACTATATTAATAGTGCAACTAAGTTTTGACACTAAAAAGCAATAAAAAATTCGCTAAATCTTCAACAACAACAAAAATCTATAGAAACTGGTCTTCCTCTCCAACACAATGCATCAGCAGTACGTCTTCAATAGCAAAAAAAATCTGGATCTCAGCAGCAATGCGACCCAACATAATGCTTGAGTAATCGACAATTCGAAAGCAATTCGACACAAACTACAAACACTTAAAAACCCATTGTTGAAATCCAAAGGAAAACCATCTTCTGCAGTTCTACAGAAAAAGGGAATTCAAAAATCAAAATAGGAGCAGAGGACGGAAAAGAATTCCAACAGAATAGATGGTTGCCATGGTGAATTGAATTGAATCGAATCAACATCTCACAGGCGAAATCCAACGGAATAAGAGCATAGGACGGAAGAGACAGTTGCCATGGTGGTGCTATAAAGCCGAGAGCCTTGAAGCCGTTGAAATTCACAAGGCTCACTCATCTCTCCGTCTTGAATGCCCACCGATTTCGCCTCTTACACTTCCCTAAATCCCTAATTTGATGTGAAGAAAGAACAAGGCCACCTCTGCTTCTCTGCAATTAGGTTTGCACGTTTTAATTCAATTCACACTTTCACCCCTTTTTCCACGTAAAATAAATGTAAATGCCATAATTAGTTCAAATTAAAAAAAAATATTTTTCCATGTATTCATTTCAGTTGGTTTGAGTAATTATTTGGGCTGGGTATTTATTTGGTTGGGCCTTTTAATTATATATATGTATATATACCCAATTATATTATTGGGCCTCTAATTTTTTTGGGCTCTGGGCAAGAGCTCAACCTGCCCTAGCCTCTGGGTCGGGCCTGATACAGATTGGCATGGAGGAATGTCAATACATGATCTCATGATGCCACCCCACCCATGTAGTTGTAATCAAACAGAAAGCTTGAATAAACTACCCCTTAGCTGAGCTTATGGAGGAACCTTAGTCAGGAATGTCGAGGTGATGAAGGACTCTTGGTGAGAAATGCCGAGGTCATGAAGGACCCTCAGTGAGGGTTATCGAGGTCATCATGTTCCCTCGTTGCTGGCTATCGAGGGTGGGGTTCGGTTGCTGTCGAAGTTCGACTATTGTCGAGGTGCAGGATATGGAGTTGCCTCGTCTAGCCGCATTGAACCTCTACAATCTCCTTAGCCAACCGCATCGAGCCTCCTTTGTCCCTCAGCACCACCATTCGAGCACCCCCACCCAATAAAGCAACCCAATTGAGTTCACACCTTTAAATAAAAAAAACAACCCCAATTGCACACCAACGAGGAGATAAGGAAGAGTATAGAAGCAAGAAGGGGGGTGAGAGGAAGCAGAGAGTTGATACGTCACTAAAGTATTGACTCTTCTTCAAACTCCATTTGATCGAATCCGCTATTTTTGGTGGAGATTGAAGAACGGTTATGGTGTCCACTGTCTAGGGCTTGTGTGCAATGTAGGACTTACGTACAATTTAGTGTAAATTGTCTTGTCAATAGTCATTTAAGGTCTTACTAGTAGCTCTTATATAAATTAATTTTTAAAATTTTAAAAAAGAATACTCCCTCTGTTCTAAAATATAAGCCGTTTGACTTTTTGACATGTTTTTTAAGAAGGTAAAAACTATATAAAATATTAAATTTTTTATTATTTTTAAGTAATATTAAGTATAATATTAATATTAAGTATAATATTATTTTAAAATTTTACTAAAAAGGTTAATATTTTATATAGTTTTTATCTCTTTAAAAAACGTGTTAAAAAGTCAAACAACTTATATATTTTAGACATGGCCGATCCTAATGTAATAGAGGCCTAGGGCAAAAGAAAATAAAGGGTCCTAATAACTTGAAATTTCGAACCATCAATAACACATTTAAATTGCTGAAAATCTATATAATTCTAAAGTAAAATACGAATAACTCAAAATATATTTGGTTTATCACTATATTAATAGTGGAGCTAAGTTTTGACACTAAAAAAGCAATTAAATTTGCTAAATCTTCAATAACAACAAAAATATGCAGAAACTGGTCTTCCTCCCCAACACAATGCATCAACAGTCTTTAATAACAAAAAAAATATGGATCTCAGCAGCAATGCGACCAACACAATGCTTGAGTAATCAACAATACGAAACCAATTCGTCGCAAACTACAAACACTTAAAAACCCATTGTTGAAATCTAAAGGAAAACCATCTTCTGCAGTTCTGCAGAAAAAGGGAATTCAAGAATCAAAATAGGAGCAGATGACGGAAAAGAATTCCAACGGAATAGACAATTGCCATGGTGAATTGAATTGAATCAAATCAACCTCTTACCGGCGAAATCCAACGGAATAGGAGCAGAGGACGGAAGAGACGATTGCCATGGTGGTGCTATAAAACCAAGAGCCTTGAAGCCGTTGAAATTCACAAGGCTCGCTCATCTCTCCGCCTTGAATGCCCACTGATTTTGCATCTTACACTTCCCTAAATCCCTAATTTGATGTGAAGACAAGAAAAGGTCGTCTCTGCTTTGCAATTAGGTTTGCACGTTTCAATTCAATTCACACTTTCACCCTTTTTCACACGTACAGTAAATGTAAATGCCATAATTAGTTCAAATTTAAAAAAAAAAAATTCGATGTATTCATTTCAGCCGGCTTGAGTAATTATTTGGGCTGAGTATTTATTTGGTTGGGCCTTTTAATTATATATATGTATATATACCCAATTATATTATTGGGCTCCTAATTTTTTTGGGTCCTGAGTTGCCTCTGGTCCGGGCCTGATTTTAGAATGGAGGGATGATCAGTTAGATGAAAAAAAAGACCCGATGAAAGAAAACCTCGCTCCTCCTTCCCTCTCTGAAACGAAGAACCCTAGGATACCATTCTCCCCCAAATCCCACCTTCTGGTGCTAAAATCCAACCGAAAGTATGGGGCTTATCCTCAATCCATCCTTAGTAATGAAGTTCAAGCAATTTTTTGGAGTTCCAGGTTGGCTTCCGAAATCTCTGCGCTTCTCCAATGGTGTATGTTTGTCCAATCCAATACAGATGAAATCCACAAGTGTTTCTCTATTCATGGAATCATTCCAACTATCTGGGGAATAAATACAAGATTTCGGCTCTGGTGGTGGTGGATTGTCTTCTGGTGGCTTCCCCCTCAGGGTGTACTCAATTCGATGCCTCCATATTCAAGCAACTGGACATGGGGGTGTAATTCGGCTTGGCCATATTCAGAGAAGGTTGGTATCCGGGTTCTCAATCGATTGTCATGTTACGTGCATGTTTCCTCTCCTCGGGTCACGTCGGCTGTCTGCTGGCTCTTTGTGTCGGTCGTCGGTGAGTTTGCTTCATTCTCACATCTACACAACAGCTCTGCTGCTTGAATCGGTAATCTCTCTTTTCTTCTTGTTCTGTCTTCGACACTCCTCAAAATGGTGTACAAGCAAAAATTAAACATTGGCTTTGAGTGGGAGGCTAATTATTTTCCCCTTGATTCTCAAACCCAGAAACTCCCGAATAAGGGTAGCAATCCAATATCTTCCAAACATGAGTCCAAAGGGGTACCAGGCCCTGCAGACGAGGGAAACGCCTCATCTTCTAAACAGCCCGTGGGAGGGACTAAGCTTCCCTCCAACGTGGCAAAATACAAAGCCCGACTGGAAGAAAGATACATCAACCAAGACAACCCCCATAAAGGAAAAAAGATAGGTTGTGAAGACAATAAACTAGGCAGACCTAAGCTCAAAGGAAACCTATCCAAATACACCATACACAAACTAATACATGAAGATTCAGTTACACCACCTAAAAGTGTGTGGATGGAGATATATTTGTCATTGAAGTTGAATGTCGATAGATGGTGGATGTCAAACTGGTGCATCAAGTGCACTGGGCATGTCAAGCCCAAACACTTAGCTCGCCAAGCTGTGTTCAGGCCGTATAGAGGGTTGGGGCCTTGGCTTGCTCCGGGTCATGGATGGTGGCTTTGGCCTTGCCTTCTCCTCAACCACAAACATAAATAATATATTAAAACACTGTCGTTATATCAGTCTAATGGTGAGTTGCGAGTAATTGTCTCTCTCTCTCTCTCTCTCACATAAAGTGGTGGATAATGAAGATTAGTTTTTGGAATTGTAGGGGGATCGGACGGCCAACTTTCTGGATAGATATCAATACTTGGTGTAAATCAGAACATATACAGCTACTAGAACTAGTTGAAACAAAAACGGAAAACATTCCCGAACCTTCTGTCTGGAAGGAGGCGGGGTTTGATAAAGCTATTTGGTCCCTTGCAACTGGTAAATCAGGGGGGCTCGGAATACTATGGAAGGAAAGCAGCACTCTAAATCAAACAATTGAAATAATAACACAAATGCCTAGGGTCATTGTCACTAAATACACTAATTTAATCGATAATTTCCCATGTTTAATTTGGTTCGTTTACACATCTCCCCATGAGCAAGATAAAACAAGATTCTAGAACCCTATCTGTAGAATTTAGAGAGGGATAAAACCCTAATAGATTGGTGGTGGAAACCTCATATTAGAGAAGGCAAACCCACCCTTATAATGTTATTATCCAACCCTTTATATAGGAATTACAATGCTTGGAGAATAAGTAATATAAAGATATCGATAAACTAAACCTACCAAAGATATATATATTTCTAACCTAATATAACAATATCAAATATTATATCCTAATACAATCATATCTAATATATCTATCCTAATATATCTCTAATACGCCCCCGCAGTCGAAGCAAGAGTAGAGCCACGAACGCTGAAGACTGGAAGCATAAGATAGATCCGCGGTTGATGTAGATGGTTAGAACATGAACGGTGAGAGCCCGAGAGTCCATGCCAACAAGAATAAGGTAGAGGCCGACGAGCATGATAGAGGCCGACGGACAAGTTAGAGACTGATGAACTTGATAGAGGCCGACAGATAAGGTAGAGGCCGATGAACTTGATAGAGGCTGATGAACAAGGCGCCCCCGCAATTGGAAAAGGTAAAGGCCGACAAAATAGACAAAGTCGACATAAGTAGATAAGGTAGAGAATAGATGATCAACCATGGCAAGTGGAGCCGACGACGGTCAATCAGACGGTAAAAAAAAACATATATAGTTAAGGTAAGGTAAGGCAGCGGAAGAGTTTGACGAAGGTGAGATAGGCCAAGATCGAAACCTGCTCTAATACCATGTATAATTTAGAGAGGGATAAAACCCTAATAGATTGGTGGTGGAAGCCTCATATTAGAGAAGGCAAACCCCCCCTTATAATGTTATTATTCAACCCTTTATATAGGAATTACAATGCTTGGAGAATAAGTAATATAAAGATATCGATAAACTAAACCTACCAAAGATATATATTTCTAACCTAATATAACAATATCAAAGATTATATCCTAATACAATAATATCTAATATATCTATCCTAATATATCTTTAATACTGTCATTGATGCAATAAAAACAGGCTACTATCCCATGCATTGTGATGGGTGATTTCAATGAAATTGGTAGTTTTGCTGATAAGGTGGAGGTGCGGTGACGCATCCGCGAAGATTTATCAGACTTGCAGAAATTAAGAACCAATGCTCCCTGGAGGAGATTCCTTCATGGGGAAATCAATTCACCTGGAGAAAAAAAGCAAGTAGACATTGGGAATATTAAAGAACAACTTGATCGAGTATTAGTACAACATGATATATGCACCAATATCCGGCTATCTGCACAAAAAACGGTGCCTTCTCATCTTCTGACCACTGTTCAATCACCATTGAACTGACTACCAGTCAAACATTCAAACCCCCACCATTCAAATTTGAAAACTGTTGGCTACAACGTAAGGATTTCAAGAATATTGTCAAGCAAGCATGGCGATTTAATTGTCATGGCTCGGCAATGTATCAACTTGTCTGGAAAACTAAATTGCTAAAAGATAAAGCGAAAAGCTGGAATAAAAATACATTCGGAAACATTTTCCGACAGCCACAAAAAGTGGAAGCACAATTACTCCAACTACAACAACAAACATCATAAAGAATGAACAACAATCTACAAAAAAAGGGAAGGAAACCTGATTAAAAAGAAGGAGAAACTGCTCCTGTTCTAGAAACTTTACTGGAATCAACGAGCCAAGACTAAACATATTAAACTATCAGACTCAAATACATGATACTTTCACATAATCGCATCTAGCAAATGAAATAGAAAGTTAATCAGAAACATAACAACATCTGAAGGTACTCAGATAACGGGAGAAGAAAACATCAATAATGAAATTAGAAATGATTTCCAGAAAAGATTTACGAAACAAGCGATTAAGAGAACAAAATTAAATGAATTTCTTAACTTAATATCTCCGGATATCACATCAGAGGAAAATAAAATGCTCACGACCATACCCTCGAATGGGGAAATAAAAAATGCAGTGTTCTGCCTAGGTAGAAATAAGGCTCCGGGACCTAACGGGATGTCGGCTGAATTTTATAAGACATCGTGGGATGTTGTGGGTCCCTCTATTATCAATGCAGTTAAAAGCTTTTTCCGGTCTGGAAGAATGCTCAAACAAATAAATCACACATTTATTACACTATTACCAAAAATTGAAAATCCGACTACAACTGGCCATTACAGACCCATCAGTCTCTGTTCAACAATTTATAAAGTAATATCGAAGATCTTAACAGAAAAGACTAAAGAAAGTTTTGGGGAAATTAATCAATCCACTACAGGGTGCCTTTGTCTCTGACAGAGCCATCCAGGACAATGTCCTTATAGCCCATGAAATCTTCCATTATTTCAAAACCAGGAAGGGCAAGGAAGTGTGGCTTACCCTTAAATTAGACATGGAAAAGGCATACGACCGTGTTGACTGGGAATTCACGGAAGCTGTCATGGTCAAGTTTGGTTTTCACTAAACATTTGTAAACTGGGTTAAAGAATGTATTACATCAGTTTCATTCTCCGTCTTAGTTAATAATGGGCCTACGGATTTGTTTACCCCCACAAGAGGTATACGTCAAGGTGACCCCTTATCACCATCCTTATTTATACTAGGGGCCGAAATCCTGGCCCGGAAGCTGGTTATGGAGGCCATGGCCCCTAAGAAAACAGTGGGAATCAGATTTGGAACCAGGGGACTTTGTATCCCATTTCTTTCATTTGCAGATGATATAATAATATTTCTAAAAGGGAACACAAATGCATACCATAAAATAAGGGAAATTCTTGATGATTACTATCAGATCTCTGGGCAAAAAGTCAATTATCACAAATCTGCCTTTCAGGCCACAACCGGGATTACCCGTGCAAGAATTTCGGAGTTAGGCGAAACCCTTGGTATCACCCATTCTAACTATGTGGAAAGTTATTTGGGTTGTCCCATTATAAACGGAAGAGTAAATAAAGACACATTTAAGGAAGTCATCACCAAACCAAGGACCATCTGAGTAAAGGGAGAGCTGACTCTTTGTCCCAATAAGGAAGAGCAACATTGATCGGCTCAAACCTAACGGCTAAACCACTATACATAATGCATAACTTCATGCTCCCAGCCACAATGCACAAGGAATTGGACACTCTGAATAGGAGCTTTTTCTGGAACAAGGATGTGCAACATAGGCCATTGACTGGGTAGAATAAGATTTGTAAACCAAAGAAATCTGGAGGGTTGGGAATCAGAAGAGGGAAGGAAATGAATAAGGCCCTGCAATTAAAACTTCTTTGGAAGATCTTAACAGAACCAGACAACATATGGGTTAGAGTAATCACCCATAAGTATATGAAATACACAAACATACTAAAATATAAGAAATGCGGAAACCTGTCTTGTCAATGGGCGAAACTAACAAATATGCTTAATAGATTCAAATCTGGTCTTATCTGGTCGATTGGCAGTGGTGCCTCTATGAAATTTTGGACGGATAACTGGGTGTCCGAAACAGCAATATGCAACAGACCGGACTGTCCGGCCCAATTTAACAAGGATGAACTAGTTAGCGAATACCTTATCAATGGGCAATGGTGGGCTGAGAAGCTTAGAAGAAAGCTCCCTATACCACTAGTAGATGAAATTCTCGCAATTCCGTTGCCTGTATAGGCTTTTGAAGATAGGCTCTACTGGTGGCCAGATAAGAATGGGTGGTTCATCACCTCCTCCGCCTACAAACTCCTCACGAATGAGGGGTCGGGGGGATTTAGAGATTTCACCTGGATTTGGAAGCTCGATCTCCCCCCGAAAAAAAAACTTCCTATGGAAAATTGCCCAATCGGGCCTGCCAACGAAGGCCAGACTAGCATCACATGGGGTACCGATGCCTACGACATGTGACAGATGCCTCGATTGTGAGGAGGATGATATCAACACATTTTAATCGAATGCCTTCCTGAGTTAATTAAGAGCCATCTAAGTTAGACGGAAATACAAATGCTACAACAAACAATTAACAGGAGCAGAGACGTGGGGAAGGTGCTTGGATGGCTACAAACTCTATCTAAAGCTAAAGCTCAAAAGATAGTAACAAAATGGTGGAGAATATGGTACTTCCGAAATGGTGTTGTGTTCAGGAACAAACAACTTCCGTCAATTAATGCTATTAACACGTTCTGTGCAAAACAATCGGAGAATTGGGATCGTGCTTACAAGATTGAGGATCATATTCAGTCTGAAAAACCTTTGAACTACTCCATAACAGACCGAAGCAAACAACGACAGGAGAAGATGAACCAAAAAAAATGGGTAAAACCACCACTAGAGAGTACAAAATGAACTTTGATGGTTCATCACTTCTTGATGGTGTGAGCTCAGCTGGCATCGTCTTTCGAGACTGGAATGAAAAACCCATTCAAATATCATATCAGCGTCCAGGTCGATTATCACCGCTATTGGCTATAACAACAGCTTTAAAATTGGGTGTAGTGGAAGCCAAAAAACTGAAAATACAAAGCATGGTCATTGAACGCGGTTCAAAAATCATAATTGATTATTTCAAACATGGTAAAAAATGTCATTGGGAGGTAGAAATGAGCCTGTATGACATATAGGTCATCTTACGAGATATGAGAAAAGTTTCATTTTCTTATATACCCCGCGTTGGCAACAGAGTGACTAATATGGTTGCACACCTTTGTTCCTCTGCCTATGAGGTACATCTAACCGCTAACAAAGATTTACAGGGATCTCTTCCGCAAGGATACGCTTGGACGTTCCTCTATCCAAATCTTTACCTAATCAAAAAAAAAAAAAAAAAAATCAAACCAGAGCGCGCGCCCCGCAGAGTCCCACTCCGGCTCGCTGAACTGAAGCAAAATGCAACGGTGCTACTGTGTAACCACCCGAAACCTTGTCGGCAGGTTGGTCTCCATTGGTTTATTTGAATTTGTTTCATTCTCTGATTTCTCTCCTCCTCCTTTTCCCGGTTTCCCCGTTGTGGGGTTTAGTGTAATGCAAAGGTCGAGCACAAGGTGTTTGATGAAAGTCCTCAACAAAATATTTCCCTTTTGGCGGGTTAACTGTTATCAATCGACTTTGTAACTTGTATTGCTTTATATATATAGTTGTACATGTTGCAAATTGGTTTGCAAGATCAAGCTTAAAGAGTCCTGGTAGGCTGAAATTTCGCCATGGTTAGCCAAATCCAACTGATTTAGGAGTGACCTCATTAAGATTATAAATTTTACTATTTTAGTTCTTCATCTTAAGTAGACAATTTGAAAAATTCACTCTATTAATCTAAACTACCTTTGCTGAATGGCTTGGGTATTTAATGATTTTGATAGAATATTTGGGGGTAGAGATGGCTGGTTTTCGTTGTGCTGTCTAGTGCAGGTCAAGGGACATGAATGCCTGCATTGACGGTTTTCAAAGGGCTTCAACAGGTTGCAAAATTGTCATTCATACATTATATAGTGCTTCCTCTTGCTGCTTTTGGCTTATAATGTTGGGTATAATTGCTTTCCTACTCACATACAGGTTAAAACATTTCATAGTTGTTCCGAATGAGGATATGTAGATGACTTACAAACAGAATCAAGGGGTAGTTTGTCTTCATGTTCCTGTGAGTGAAATTCTCTTACATTATCCTGTTATCAGTAATCATTTATATGCTTTGTATACATTTTTTTTTATAGAAAAATATATGCAAAGATCTGTTGATCTTCTGCTAATGAAGTCGAATTAAGGCCATTGCAAGTGTAGTTTTGAGAAGCAGAATCAATATAGCATTCTGATATATTACTGCCAGTATCAAATTTAAAATCCTAATGGAGAAATCACCCGTCGTTGATTTTCTTCTATTCGACGGTGTTGCAAATTACATTCTGAATATCAATGGTATCACAATAGATATGTGACTCTCTTTTCCTGCTAGACATCATTCCACTTCTCGAGCTCTTCCCCTTCATGGCCATTCGAAATTATCGGCTGAACTTTATACTGGTGTCTCATTGCGAAAGCAAGAAAAACCAAGAAGTTCAAAACTCCTAGAATTGCTAGCAGCCAGTAGAAGTAATCCAGCTCCCCCTTGTTAAGATTGCTCTTAAGCCAGGCATTGTGGGACAGTGCGTCCACAATCGACACTAACAGACTGCTGAGGAAGAATCCCATAGATAGGGTGGTTAGGAAGAAGCCGGTGCTCATTGATTTCATCCTCTCCGGTGCTTCCCTTATGAAGAACTCGAGCTGTCCTACATAAGCAAAGGCTTCCCCAGCGCCCACTAGGAAGAACTGAGGCACGAGCCAGAAAGCGCTGATCATGATTTTATCATCAACCAGCTTCTGTCTCCTGTGCTTTTCGACTGTGGCTGCAGCCACCATCGCCACTATTGCGAATACTAGGCCAACACCGACTCTTTGGAGGCTCGTGATTCCATTCAGACTGTGGGTCAGTTTTCGGGCCATGGGGACAAACACCCTCTCGTTCAACGAAGTGAAGAGTAGGATGGATATGAAAAGGAACACTGAGAGAGAGCCTGAGGGAACTAGGAAAGACCCGACCCTTCGGTCCATGTATGTAGCTTGCTCAATAGTGAACGTAGTCATCTGTGAGTAGACTGTCCAGAAGAGGATACATGTTGACCAGATGGGGATCAGTTTGAGCACCATTTTCACCTCTTCAACTTGAGTGACTGTAGAAACCGCCCAAGGGACATTGCTGTCTGCCTCCTTTGCGATGTTTTCTTCGCTTATTGCTGCCTTGTCAAGACACTTGAATTTCTCTGTATGCGAGACAGTGGCGTTGTGGAAGCCGTTAAGCATGCTTGGGTGAGAGGGATAAGGAAGGCTTCTCTTCTTTGAAGCCAAGTAAACCACCCTCCAAATCACAGTCAAGGGGCTTCCCTGAGGCTTCTTGAACCGGTAGAATTTAGTCCCGAAAAACAACACCATCACTGCTATCACCATAGCCCCAGCCGAGATCCCATACCCCCATCCTCTCCCCACGTTGTCTTGGATGTAAACGAGGACCGTGACAGCAAAGAGCGAGCCTATGCTGACACAGAAGTAGAACCTGTTGAAGAAGAAGATCATGGCCTTCTCCTCTTTGGGATCAGATGAGTCAAACTGGTCAGACCCAAAGCCTGAAACATTGGCCTTGATCCCCCCTCCACCAAGGGCTATGGTGTAGAGGGCCGCGTAGAGCAGAGCTAGTTGGCTCCCGCTGGCTTCAATGCAGCTGCCACGATGTGCTCTGTAGTCGCAAGGAGGCGGTGTCATGCCAGGGAGGGATGTTGCCAGTGTTAGCATTGTCACTCCCTGTGCAAACAAACCAGAAGCATCAAGCCTGACTTCATTAGACTTTCTTTGTAGGAAGTGTATGATAAAAAAAAAAGTACTTGTAAACTTTAGAGTTGTAATGACTATTTGAATCTCTTTGATGTAAAAATTGAAACAAATTCCAATTTCCCAAACCCCAACCTAACCTAATCATCTGAAACCTGATATGATCCGACGTAAAAGGAATCTGAACACTCGTTTAACCTACCATTAACCCGGTAACTGAACTTGATATCTGCTCTGATGCTCATGTGTTTTGAAGTTTGATTCTCTCTGAAAATGTTTAATTCTCTCTAAAATATCTGAATTCAGAGCAACTTCACTTTGAAACCATGTTTCATTTTCTTTTTGCCATCATAACATCTTGATGTCATATAGAGAAAGAGTTCCCAGGCTTACCAAAGCAGCTACTGATGCAAAGACAGCAACAGTCAGATACCGGCCAAGCTTAGCATCTGCTAAGAAACCGCCTACAAGGGCGAGGAGATTCAAAGTGCCCATGAAATTCGTGACAATGTTGGCGGATTTGGCTGCTGAGAGATGCATATCTCCCGTCAGGTACGTCACCAAATTCATGGATATTCCCATCACACATATCCTCTCCGCTAGCTCGGTTCCTGCAACCAATAAACTTATGCTGAATGATTCATAACCAAATAGGCCACCCTTTGTTTTCATTGTTGTTGCAGTAGTATATCACTCACCTAAGATGAGGCCAGCGCCTAACCAACCTCCGGTCCTTGACTTGTCAACTGGATTCCCGCGGTAATCCACAACTCCTTCCCCACTAGAGGCATCTTTATCCGTCACAAAACCCTGCAAAAGAAATGCCAAGAAAGAAACAAAGAATGACTCAACAAACTCATACCGACAGCATAAGAATCTGGTAAGTATTGTTTTAGTTCAATCTGTTTACCATGATTGAGCTTCTACTGAATGAGAGATCCTACTGGTTTAGCTGAATGATTGTGTTATCCTTGTGTTTGAAATGACTCCCTGGATGGTGGAAGCTTATATATATATACATATACATATAAATAAAAACTAACATACATACATACATACATTCGTCGTGACTTGTTAGTTGAATGGGCAGGTATGATGAAGCTTCTATAAGAAAAGGCGACAGGTATGATTCGCCCTTCCGCATATTTTATGGAAAGAAAAAAGAGAAAAGAAACATTTACATATGTAAGGCTGTGTTTGGATGAAACAAAAGGGGGTGGGGTTGGGAAGATTAGACAAAATCAAGGGAAGGTGTTTTGGAGGTCCAAAAACTTTTATGTGGTGCTGAGAACAGATAGGTATGTGATGAGTTTGTGAGGGAAATCAAATCAAGTGTAATGTATATCTTTATATTCTGATTGTGTGGTTTTTGTGTGTTCACAAAAATCAGGGTATTTATTTCTCAGAAAGGGACAAAGCAGAGGTTGATTGTGCAATTTGTTTTGGGAGATTGGACCATGCATCTTCACTCTTCACGTTTCAATTATTTGATTGCTTGGTTGCAAACATTTTGTGGTTTTAGGAATTTGCACTTGGGGTGCCTCTTCAAGTACATATTTGCAGTCCAGGACTAAGAACAAAGCAATTGCATATTGATAGCCTATAGGAGTATATATAGGGCCATTATTGAGCTTATCTGATATTCTGATGCGAAGTAAATTCATGATAGCTTACAATGTGTTTAAGAATTGGATAATGTAAAACAGTAGTTTGATAGTCTATTAAAGCTTGTAATTTTATTTTTTTTTAAAAATTTGCTGAATGTTGTGGTGCTGATGATCAATCTTCTGTTTTTTTTTGGCGGTAATTATCTTTGGTTAAAACCAATGCATAGCGTTGTAAGTATCTTGAATATATTAACCATTTTTTTCTTCAACAATTTCTGATTTCTAAATCCCAACGTGTTACATAAGGCAAATATTGTATAATTGTTCGGTTTTCTGCAATTTTTTGCATTCCTCTGTGCAACTAACCAAATATTGGTTCACAGTCAACAACATCTTCGCCATCTAAAATGTTGAGGTTGGGTCAACCATTTCGGAATGTTTCAATTGGAAAGGACTTGCGGGTAGTACCCAAAGTCCCCGGTTCGAACCCGAATGAACGCTCTTTATTTACCAATTCAAGGCATGTTGAGGTTGATTATATGGGAAAATCATTACCGCCAAAAAGACTTGTTAAAATAATAGTATGTCATTATAATTTATAGAAAGTTATCTTAAGCCACAATATATCTATATATATTTTAGAGAATTGATAAAACCATAAATCAAAACTCTTTCATAATCACACTTACCGAAAATATTAAATAGGTGTTATTTTATTTATTTATATTGAAACTAATTATTTAATAGCTATTATTTTATTTATATTTCTCACACATTTTAATCGTTATTAGTTTAATTCTACCATTGTAATTGATATTCATTGTTTTTGTCATATTTTTAGTAATTTTTAATATATATATATACATATATATATATATATATATATATATATATATATATATATATATATATATATATATATATATAATAAATATAACATATTCCCAACCCACAATGGTTTAATATAAAATCAGGACGTGTTTAACTGTTTAACTCTTTGTAAATCCAAACAAATTAAAACACGTAAAAGATTTTCCTGAATTCAAACACGGCAGGCAGCTTTGAAAAGATTGGAAACTTGGAGTAGTAAACAACGAGTATGTAATATATACTATCTCTGTTCAACAAGTACTTTTAGATTTTGCACGTTTTTTAAGAATCTAAAAAATATGCAAAAATATTAAATTTTTTGTGAATTTTTTTAATGATATAATACTTATTAATAAAAAAATATGAAATTATTAAAAAAATTAATTAAAAAATTAATATTTCACTCTTAAAATACGTATAAATTTTAAAATGACTTATATTTTTGAATGGAGGGAGTATAAGACATAGTTTTGTGAATATGCAAAGGAAGAGTAGCTACAATAATGAATTACTGGTAATAAGGAATAAATGCCACGTTGTCCTGTTATATACTCAATCTTCTACTCTTCTTGTACAAGAGCAATAGCAACAGCATTTGGGACCAGCAAAATTTTGTTGATTTTGGCCCATTGCATTTGCCTGGAACGAACGCCACGTGGAAAATGCATAAATCATGGGGGGGTGTAATTATTGTTGGATTATCAACTTAACGATCGATGCATAATGTATTACTCCATTAATTATATATGTAATGTAATAAGGAAGAAAAGGGAAAATGGAGATTGGAGGAATGATGAGAGACAAAAGAACCTGCCTTCCATTTCCAGTAGTAATGGCGGTGGTGTGTTGAACAATCGAATCTCTCTTGCTTTTTAGATTCTTTGGATTCACTTATCCACGTGTTCTCCCTCTTTCTCAATCTGTCTATCATATATTATTCTTTATCATTATTATTTGAAAACAAGATTTGTTGTACCTTTTTCAGCTGATCCACTTGAGGAAATATATATGAGTAGAGGATATATGAAAGTTTGCAGTTTCTGGTTTAGAGGGACTCCACGAATCACCCATTCAAAAAGTGATGAACCCTCGAAGAAAAATTGTATTATTGGCTACATACATTTTTTTTTAGGGTAAATTGTAACTAATATCCCAACCTTTAGTGATAGTTACTTTTAATATTCTGACCTTGTAAAATTCCACAAAATATCCTAACCTATATCATTAGTTGCAATTAACACCCTAAATGAGTTTCTTCAATTAAAAAATTACCCACATCATACAAAAATTACAAAAAAATCACCTATATTCATAAAATATTTCCAATAAACTCCTAAGATATTTTAAAATTTGAAATTAAAAAAATCTCTTACAATTTAAGCCCACCCAACCTACCATACAAAAATAATTATAACATCTATATAAAATCTACTCCGTTAAAAATATAATATAATTATTTTAGCACTTACTCACTTAATATTTTAATATAATTACTCAAAATAATTAATTAATTATTTTAAAAATAATACTTTTACAAAAATAAATAATGTAAATTTTAATAAATAAATGGTATGAGGTAATGAGATGTGATAATCATTTGTAATAAATAGTTACATAATAAAAATATATTAAAAATAATATGGTAAACTTATTTTTTTACCATATTATTTTTAATATATAATTATTTATTGAAAATGCTTATCATGTCTTTTACCATTCATTTTTTTAAATCTTATTTTATTTTTGTAAAACTATTGTGTTAAACATTTCTTATAGAATCATTTTAATACAATGGAATTTATGTGTGTTACATTATAAGTTGTTATGTATTAGTTTTAGTATATATAACATAATAATAACAAAAAAGACAATATATATATCGTATATTCGTATCAAATAATATACAGGGAATATATAGATGTACAAATCGGCATGTATCAAGACAGACTTATATAAATTTAGATTTTAATTATAATGTATGTTTTAAGATAAATAATTAATTATTTTGATTGATTTTATTAAAATTTTGAATGAGTAGACGCTAAAGTAATTATATTATATTTTAAAGGTGTATATTCTATATATTTATTATAATTATTTTTGGATGATGGGTCGGGTAGGGGTTAAATTGTAAGAGATTTATTTAATTCTCATTTTTTTAAATGTATTAGGGGTTTATTGAAAATATTTTATGAATATGGGTGATTTTTTGTAATTTTTGTTTGATGTGGGTAATTTTTTTAATTTAAAAAACTCATTTAGGGTGTTAATTGCAACTAATGGTATAGGTTAGGATATTTTGTGAAATTTTACAAGGTTAGGGTATTGAAAGCAACTATCCCTAAAGGTTGGAATATTAGTTGCAATTTACCCTTTTTTTTAATAATGTAAAATTTCGGCTGGTCAAAACATACTCGATTGCATCTTATTGGAAGAGGTCTAACATACCTAGATGTATTTTAAGTGCATTCCCTGCAAATGCTGGTTAAGATGTGCAACCTTATCAGTCACTCTGTTCCCAATGCGATGGACATGCAAGAAGGATACTTCATGAAAGTATTGGAGGATTGTTTTGATATCTCCCACCGTCAATTCAATCTCCTAAAAGGATTTTTTTTTCCTATGTTATATGGTTGATGATGTTCTATGAATCTTCTTCTAACACCAGTTTTCTTATATGAAGTTCTCTGGCTTTAGTTACTAACTCATTCTCTCAGGGCGAGTGCTTCTGCCATAAGAGAAGATTGTTTACCTATATTTTTTTATCCCAATGTAATGGGTTTCCCCTCTCAGTCTCGGATTATGTACCTCGTGGTGCTTCCATCCAAACTTGAAGATGAATCATCGAAATGTAGTTTCATGACTCCTCTTTCCGGTTTCCTCCACTTAATTTTTGTTTTTTTTTATAAAAAAAAAAATTCGGCTTGGCTTGTCTTTTCTATTTTCTATTCCTATGTCCTCCTCTTATTTACATGCTTTTCCCCAATTCTTATAAAGTGTATTTATGGAAAAAAAAAAAGTGTATTAATGTCTCTTGTGTTATTTAATATGCTAGGTATGATGCGTTGGATTGCTTGTATCTGCATATCTGGATAATTTGCGAAATAACATTCAATAAAAAGATGTGCGTCATCTTCAAAATGACGGTTACATAATTTACAGGGCATTGCACTGGAAAAGACTTGTGGATAGTACCCATAGGTCCCCAGTTCGAACCCCATAATGATCGCTCTTTATTTACCAATTCAAGGATTGGGACAGGAACACCTCTTTGGGATAATCGAGTTGTTGTTGGGAGCCCCTTTTGAACCAGTTTCCATAGGAGATTTTTAATCTTTGGGGGAATATTTAGCTTCCAAATCCATGAGTTGGGGTCGTCTGTCATATTATCAGAGTTTGTAATGAGTTTCATTGCACATGTTGTTGTCAACTAGCTCTCTCGATCCGGCCACCAAAAGAGTCTATCTGGGAGCAGCGAGATAGGGATAGAAATTTCTAGTATTTCCTTTACGATTGTGTTATCGGTCGAAATCTCATTTTAGTCCCTTAATCCACCATTTTTCGTTAATCATATAGTCACTAACCTTTTGGTTAATGTTATTGTGGTGAGTTTATTCTTCCTAAAAGAGGGGTCTTTGACAACCAATTGTCTGTCCAGAAGTTAATGAATCTCCCATCTTCTACGGACCAAATGAGGCCCTTTTTGAATTTGTCAATGAGCCGACTTAAGCTTCTCCACTGCCATGATGTGTTGCCCTTTACTTTATATTGTAGAAATTATGGGGTTTTTAGATATTTATACCTTATCAGTTGAACCCAAAAGTTATCAGGTTCAGAAGGATTTTCTATAATTTTATTTGGAGAGCATCGTTCATATCCTTCGATTTTTGGAGCCTGATCCCACCTTTACTTTTTGGCTTGCAAATTCTATCCCAGTTGATTAGTGTTCTATGTTGGAGCTCTTTGTTCTAGAAAAAAGTTTTGTTGAGTTGGTCTAGTTCTTTGTGTATATTGGTCAACAACATAAAGCTCTGCATTATGCATGTAGAGAGGTTTTAACGAAATATTTGAATTAATAAGTGTTGCTCTCCTCTACTGAGAGAGCGCATTGGCTCTCCACGTAGAGAGTTGATCGTTTGACTTGCATACAATTTCTTTAAAGGTTTCTCGATTCACTTTTCCGTTAATAATGGGGAAACGTAGATATTCTTCTAATGCTCTTATGTGAGGAATTTGTAAACTGCATTCAAGTTCTTGAACTCTAGTTACGTTCTGGGTACACCACTTATTGTTTGATAGGAGGATTTGTGGAAGTTAACCTTCTAGCTCGAGTACTTACATTATTCATCAATAGTTTTCCTTATATTTTCACTTGTAGTTGAAGTGGCTTTCGCGAAAACCATGATGTCGCCCGTACGCTAGGAAAGGGATAGAGATGTAACACCCCCTTTTAGATCCCAAAGGAGTGTTGCAGCGCCAGTGAATCCGCAGACTTTAATGTCTTTGAATTCACCTGAGGCTTATAGGGACATGCAACCATGCTCCCATAAACAAGATGATAATTTAAATAAAATAAGCGGAAGTAAATATAATTTATTAGTTCAAAATATCTGATCATAGTAATAATAAGGATACCAAAATCGTAAAGTATGAATAACTGAAATTAAAGTAGCGATGCGGAAACTTTAGAGGTTCAAAACTTGTAGTAAATAGATTCAATAAATGATAGTCCGCTCTTCAACTCTCTCCTGCTCCGCTGCTTGCACTAGACCTGTGGAATATGGTCTGGTGTTTCGTGAGAACGAAGGACACCAGCCATCCAATAAATAGGATGGTTAGTACAATTAAGACTAGCAAATGATAGGGAAAATGTTCAGACTTTAACCCTACAGTGACCATAAAACGGTATGTCTCAAGTTAAGGGAATGACACGAATATTTAATAGTGGAAACTGAACAAAAGGATAAAAATTCACGACATGACTCGGATGATCATAACGATCGATTATAAGATAAGAACAGGAATTATACTTGAGGCAGATAAGTATAATAGCTGAAATGATCACCTATTTAACAGTCGATAACAAAGATAACGATAATAATAATAATACTACGTGGTACCGGTCGGGCCTTTAACAAGGACCACGACCTACATCAGATCGTTGTTTTATCACCCCGCAGAGAATGCATTCCGGGATGGTGTTTCATGAAACCTTGTAAGGCGGTGGCTTAACGAACCACAACCTGCAAGTCAGTCTACTGCATAACTTGCCAAAGGCATATAGCCACTCGCATCACGTGGTGCGCATTTTAACTTATCACACATATGCATCACATGGTGCACACTTTAACTTAATAAGCATCACATGGTGCCTATCGTAACTTATCATATATAACCAGTTTATACTAGGTGATCATAATACGACATTAAATCAAACAGGGACAAGCATGGATAATTCAAAGGGTCTTACTATCACATGCCACTAGTTTGCATGAAAGAACAAGCAGAATATCATGCACTTTAGGAAGAAGAAAATGGGCAACCTTTACTTATCTCGAGTTATAAACAAGCAAATCATATTTAATACTATAACACTATAATTACTTTAATAATAATTGCCCATTTATTTAACTCATGCCAACTTATGATTAAAAAGATAAATTACATCAAGCAGATGGGTATGCAATTTATCGAAATTGGCTAGGAAATTGGCCACAGGGCCGCATTCGACACGGAAGAATTTAAAAGGCACAACAAAAGAATCACGAAACACGCAAAGGGCGTTTGAACGAAATCACTTGCCTTAACCTTCGACGATCGGTTGACGACAACAAGACGAGATTTTAGCACCTATTGAATCCAATGGAAAAGGAATATTTAATATTGATGTTTATACAATTAACTTTACTTAATTCAATTTGAAATTGAATTAATTCTATAAAGTTAGATATCTATACCAATATGAATTCCTCGGGAAGCGGGATCCGGCGTGGGTGCTTTGATATTTCTTGGTGTCGCTGAAACGGGCAAGAATTGAATAGTTTAGAAATATTGGCCGCTTAACTTAATAAATAATTAAATTAGGACCAGAAACAAGAATAGAATAAAAATAAAGGAAGTTTTTGTAATTTGTTCAAAAGAGATTGAAAACCCCGTTTCTTTCTCTTTGAACTCACGTACAGAGGAACGACGGAACTTCGATCGGTGTGGCTCCTCCTCCAACGACTTCGATAGGCTACCGGTGACGGCGACGATCGGGGCGGCGACAAGGCAGCGGCAATCGCGAACGAAGACAACGATCGGCGCGATGGGCAGCGGCAACGGCAGTGATGGGAGGCGGCGCTGGGCATGCTCGACCTTCTGTTTTCCGGCAAGGCTGCAACTGCAACGGCAGTGGCTGCTCAGGAAGTGAATTGGCAGCGGCAAGGCAGTGACGGCGGTAGCAAAGCTGTGATTGGAGGCGGCGGCTCGCGCGGTGATGGCTGCAACAATCGGAGGCGGATGCTCGAGCAGCGATGGCGGCGGCAATTGAAGACGAAGGCATCGCGGCTCGGCCTTGCTGTTCGTGGGCAATCGGCGGTAGTGGATTGTGGAGGCGATGGCAGCGGCAAGGCAAGAGCCTAGGCGGTGGTGGACCTTCCGCGGCAACAGGGCGAACGCAGCGAGCGAAGGCTCCGCCCTGGGCGTTCTCTGGCGGGGCTGTGACTGTGGTGGTTCGGCTCGGTGAAGGCTGCGGGTTGTGACTCAGGGTCGCCGGTGGAGGCTGGGCAGCGGCGAGGCCTCGGACTCAGGTCGCCGGCGGGGGCTTGGGCACAGATGGCGTCTCGGCTCGGGAGGAATTAGGAGAGGAGGAAGATGAGTACGGTGATGTTGAATTGGTTTGGGCTGTGGGAACCCTAAAATTGACGTGTATCTATAATACAGAATTATGTAAAATAAAAGATGGATTTTTGATTCTTTACCATTAAGAATAAATTAAGATAGAGATAAAGGGTAGAAGATAGGTTTTAAAGAAAATAAATAAAAGAAGCGGATAAAGACGGAGATAGATGATAGATTTCTCCACTTTAGCGGGATGAATATTATTTAATTTAATTTCATAAATTAAATAATAAGGTTATTTAGAGGATTTATATAATTAAATCCATCATATATTATTTTTCTTTAGAATAAGTCAATTATTCTAATTCATACCATATATCTTATGTGAATTTATTAAATGACCAAATTCACAAGATATATACTATAGTTTGAATATAATATAGATTTGTTTAATTAAATAAAAATAAGAAATAGCCCAAAAATAATTTGGGGTATTTCAAGAGAGACCGTCTCTGCCGAATCTAAACCAAACAGTTCTAGTTCTCGATGAAACCTCCTCTTGTAGTTTTCTGAAAAGGATTTCTGCCCCTCGTATGAATAAAAATGGAGATAATGGATCACCCTAACGGAGAATCCTAGTTGGTTTGAATAAGTCTGTAGGTCTGTTGTTAACCAAAACATAAAATAAGATTATTTCTACACGTTCTCTTATCCATCCTATAAAGGTTGGGTGGAAGCTAAATTTCGCGAGGATTTGAAAGGAGAAATCTCAATCAACACGGTCATATGCTTTTTTCGATGTCTAGTTTTATCGTCGTCCAGCATTCGTTTTCGATCCTTTTTTGTTTTTGAAAGTGTGGAAGATCTCGTGTGCTATCAGAATATTGTCTTGAATAGCGCGATCAGATATAAAGGCTCCTTATAATGGGTGTATGAGCTTCCCTATCACTTTTTTTTCGACGATCGGTTATGATTTTTGAAATAAGTTTATATATTGTTGAGCAAAGGCTAATTGGTCTGTAATTGTTTGTTTTAGCTGGGTTATCACATTTTGGTAAAAGGGTAATAAATGCGCAATTTATCTATTTAAGCATTTTACCTGATTAGAAGAATCTTTTGACTGCTTTTATCAGCGATGGGCCAACAATGCCCCAATAAGTTTTATAGAATTTCAACGTCATCCCGTCGGGACCTGGGGACTTATTTTTTCCCATACTAAATATTGCGCTTTTAATTTCACTATTTGTAATTGGTTTTATTAATTCCTCATTTTCATTATCCATAATTGAGGGAGTTATCAAGGATAAGTAATCTAAGAGGTTTGATCTATTCTCCACATCCCTTATGAATCGTCTTTCAAAATCTTGTTGAATTTCCTTCTTGACATTCTTCCCCAACAATTTGGGTTCCGTTTGCTGTTGTAATATTTTGAATAATATTTCTATTTCTTCTCCCCATTGATATCTTATGGAAAAAGCCAAAGTTAGTGTCAAAAAGTTATAGGCGTTTAACTTTTGCTCTTTGATTCCAGAATTTCTTGTGGAAATTCAACGAAGCTTCTTTTTTTCTTAAGTATTTGTGTTTATTTATCCACCATGAATGTGTTTTGAGAAACTAAATTCATCTTTTATATCTTGATAAGGCTACATTCGACATCCTTTAGTTGTTGGAATATGTTATCAAAGGTTTTCCTAATCCATTCCTTAGCTTCCACTTTTAAAAATTTTGTCTTAAAGGATAGTTGAAACATTGCTGCAAGGTAATGGTTTGAAACAAGCTGCAAGGCAATGGTTTAGTAAACTGTATACTACTTTGTTAGAATATGGTTTTGTTCAATCTATATATGATCCATCTTTGTTTATCTCTCATACAAATGGTCATTTAACAATATTTGTTGTATATGTAGATGATATAATTCTCACAGGTTCTGATATATCTCAAGTCAAAGGTCTCAAAAATCATATACATGAGATTTTCAGCATCACAGACTTGGGGAAGCTCAATTATTTTTTAGGCATTCAAGTAACACACAGTGACAAGTCTCTCATTCTTAGCCAGAGGAAGTTCTGTTCAGAAATCATAAAGGAGGCAAACCTCGAAGACAACAAGACCTCTGTTACACCTTTGCCTATTAATTTTTAATTACAATCTTCTGATCCTAATAATTTGATATCTAATCCTACTGGTTATAGAAGTTTAGTTGGAAAGTTGAGTTACTTGACAAACACTCGCCCGAACATTTCCTTCTGAGTACAGGTGTTAAGTCAATTCTTACAAACCCCTGATGCCAATCATCAAGCTGCTCTTCATCACTTGATCAGATACATCAAAGGCACTATGCATTACGGGATCAAATTACAACAAGGATCATCAATCAAATTACAAGCTTTTTCAGGCAGTGATTGGGCTTTCTGTCCAATTTCAAGGAAATCGGTGACATGATATGTGGTTTTATTTGGAAGCAATCCTATATCATAGAAATCAAATAAGCAACCAACTATTTCAAGGAGATCTTCAGAAGATGAATATAGAGCAATGAGTCAAGCAGTTGCAGAAGTTACATGGTTGGTTAGTCTACTTATGGAACTTGATGAGTCTGATTTGAAGTCAGTCACACTCAATTGTGACAACAAATCAGCTCTTCAAATAGCAAGGAATCTAGTTTTCCATGAAAGGACAAAACATATCGAGATAGACAGTCATTTCACGAGAGAGAAAGTCTTAGAGGATCTTCTGCAACTAAGCTATTTACCCACTCAAAACCAGCTTGCCAATGTTTTAACTATAGAAATGTGGAAGAGATGATTTCCATTGATTGATGTCGTTACAATATATAGGAGATTACAAGATATATCTTAGGTAAGAGGATCGTATCTTTGATAGAAGATATTCACAAGATAGAATTACTTAACTATAGAAATGTGGAAGGGCGTGGAGCGATCAAAAGCTTGGGACAAACAACAGTAAAGAACCGGCCTGTTAGTGCCTTAGTGAAGATGTCAGCGACTCTATCCTTGGCCGGGATATGCTTGACGACAAGATCCTTGGAAGCCGAACATAATGGTAATCAAGTTGAATGTGCTTGGACTTGGTTGTAATGGCAGTATTGTTGGCAAGGAACGTTGCCGAGAGATTGTCACACAGCAGCACCGGCGTGGGACGGACGGGGAAGCGAAGTTCACGCAACAATTGACTAAGCCACGCAAGCTGAGTAGCAGTAAAGGCAAGGGCCCTATACTCGACTTCTGTGCTGGAACGAGCAAGAGCTTTCTGTTTGCGACTGGACCAACTGATTAGATTTCCACCATAGTATACTGCAAATCCGTGTTGAGGCCGAAGGTCATGGGGATCTGTAGCCCAACCGACATCAGAGTAGGCAACTAATTCTGACCGAGAGGAGGTTGTGAGAGTGAGAGCATGGTTGAGAGTACCCTTAAGGTATCAGAGGATCCGTTTCACGTGTTGCCAGTGAGACGTCAAGGGCTTGTGCATATGCTAGTAGACCCGATTGACGGCAAAACTAATATCAGGCTGAGTGATCAATGCATACTGGAGACTACCGACGACATGCCGATAGGAATGAGGGTCTGAGTATGGAAAATCTGGACCAACAAGCTGCTTAGTGACGGATGAGTCTGCAGGAGAGGATATAGACTTAACCTCTAACATAGGACAACGCTCTAGAAGATCATGGAGATACTTCTTCTGCGAGAGGTGGATGGAGGAGCCTGAGTAGAGGATTTCAACCCCAAGGAAGTATTACAACCGACCAATATTCTTGAGAGCAAACCGTCTATTGAGAGAAGTGATGAAGCTGGTGACGAAAGCAGAGTCAAAGCCAGTGACGATGATATCATCAACATAGACCAGGACATATGTGATGGAGGATGCAGTGTGCAGAACAAAGAGCGAGGTGTCCAAGAAACAAGCATAAAAACCCCATCCGTGCAAGTATAAGCGAAGCTTGTCGAACCAGGCACGTGCCTGTTTGAGACCATATAAAGCCTTGTGGAGTTTGCAGACATGAGTATGTCAATTTGGATCAACAAATCCTTGCGGATGAGACATGTAAAAAACCTCATTCAAGTCACCGTTGAGGAAGGCATTGTTGATGTCGAGTTAGCGAATGCCCCATCCTCGCGACAGAGCAATACAGAGGACAACTCGAATGGATGTAGGCTTGATGACAGGGCTGAAAGTATCAAAGTAATCCACTCCCTTTTCTTGATGGAATCCCTTTGCAACAAGACGGGCCTTGCATCGTTCAATACTCCCGTCAGATTTCCGCTTAATGCGAAAGACCCACTTGTTTCCGACGATATTAGCATTCGGCGGACAGGGAACTAAGGACCAAGTGCCATTGTTCTGAAGAGCGGCAAGTTCAGAATTCGTTGCAGCAAGCCATTGATCGGATTTCGCAACCGAGGCGAATGTGGAAGGCTCCTTCTCTATGAGAAAGAACACAGGAGCTGGGTGACGAGTGATATCGAAAGTGCGGGGCTTGAGATCACCCGTCCGAGCACGAGTCGATATCGAGTGTTGGGAGTGATCAGCAGGACGAAGAAAATCCAACAGCAGATGCTCATGAGAGGAGACGGCAGGGACAGGAGTATCCGTCGAGGTGGCCGAAGAAGATGGACTCAAGGGTGAATGGGAGGAGGCGGATGACGGCGTGGGAGAGGAGGATTCTGGAGCAGGTAGGTTGGGAGGCGAGGGTTGATGTGCAAGGGATGACGGGGTGGAGTTGGTAGGCAAAGAGGGTGCTGTAGGGGACGCAGTGGGGGAGGGCTGGTGCGGCGATGACGAGGTCGCGGGGGGAGGAGCTTGGACATCCACCGTCGTTCGAAGAAGGTGCGAGGAGACCGGCGGGCCAGCAGAAGGGGTAGGGGTGACGGTGGGTGGCATAGGGGCTTGAGTTTTGTAGGGAAAGGAGTCCTCATTGAACACAACATGAGGAGATATGTAAATCCTCCCTGTAGGCAAGTGTAGACAAACATACCCCTTGTGTTTAGAGTTATACCCAATGAATAGGCAGGGTTGAGAGCGGAAGACAAGTTTGGTGGTGTTATAGGGCTTGAGGTAGGGATAGCAGAGGCAGCCAAAGGTTTGGAGACGGGTGTAGTCAGGAGGGTTGCCATATAGTTTCTGAAAGGGAGAGGCATGGTGAAGTAGGGGGGTAATGGTACGATTTGACAAATAGACCGTCGTATGAAAGACGTGTTCCCAGTAGGAGAAGGGAAGGCCGACATGGGCTAGAAGAGACAGACCCTTTTCTTGGACAATGCGATGACGGCGTTCGACGGCACCATTTTGAGATGGAGTGTGTGGGCAGGATATACGGTGTTGGATGCCATGGAGACGAAGGTAAGCTGTTAAGGCAATGAACTCACCACCGCTATCAGTTTGGAGGAATTTGATGGATTTGTTGAACTGTGTTTGAATCATTTTGGGAAATGTTTCGAATGTTTGGAGGACTTGAGATTTGAGAGATAAAAAATAAATCCAACAAAATTTGCTATGATCATCAACAAACTGAACAAAGTATTTGTTTCCATGAAAAGATGGAACAGATGCAGGACCCCAAACATCAGCATAAACTAAATCAAAACATGACGAACTTGAAATATGTGTGTTTGTAATAGGTAAACGATGACTCTTGCCAAGTTGACAATATGACTCACAGACACTCAAAAGGTGTTTATTGGACACTGGAAGATGAAACTTTGAAAGCAGACTCTTAAAGACAGCAGCATGGGGGTGGGCAAGTCGGTTGTGCCATCCTTGGATCGTGGTACGACAAGTGAGCAGGGCGCGAGGGAGGTTGGATGAGGGAGGGAGGCGATAGAGGCCATCTTCAACGGTTACCTTCAGGAGCATCCGACCCGGCAAGTCCTTGACAATGCAACAGTTACGATGCAGTTCAATAAAAACATCATTGTCCCGTGTGAGGGAGGTAGCACTAAGTAAATTCTTGGCGATTTGAGGAACAACAAGAACATTGCATAAAGATAATGGAGATTGACCAAGAGAAGTAAAACCAATATGAGTGATAGGAACGAGTTTACCGTCCCCAAGAGCAAGATGATCAGTACCATCGTATTCAGAGCTGAGAGACAGGTTCCTCATGTTGTTGGTGACATGATGAGAGGCACCTGAATCCATGTACCAAGAGGGATCAGTAGAGAAGGATCCAGAAGAGGCCTGATTGGATGACTTCGGCACATAGGTGGATGGAAATCTAGTGACGTCCATCCGACTAAAACAGTTTCTAGCCGGGTGGCCAGGACGGTCGCAGATTTGGCAAACGGGACGAGAGAAAGGCTGAGAGGGATTGATGTTGTCGGTGGACTGATCAGAGAAGCGTCCACGGCCTCGGCCCCTGCCGCGATCTCCACGACCATGGCCTCGAGTTGGGGCGTCAGATCTGGATTGGGAGCCACTGGAGACCGAATTTACAGCAGGTGACGGTGCAGAATCCGAGGCTGGAGGTACCATGATAGTGGTGGCACCAGCAGCGAGGGTGGATTCTTGTTGAAGCCACTCTTCCTCATGCAGGAGGAGACCGGTAAGTTCATCGAGAGACACCGATTCGACACGAACGTTGATTGCAGCCTTGAAGGGACCATAAGAGGCATCCAATCCATGAAGTAGGGATGCAACAAGATCATCATCCTGAACGAAATATTGACACTCGGCAAGAGTGTCAACCACTGAGCGTTTCTTCTCATTGTAGTCCATCATGGACAAAGAACCCTTCGACAGATTCTGCAATTGGCCCTTAAGATTCATCAAACGGGCACGAGTCTGAGACTGGAACATAGTGGAGATCATAACCCAAGCATCATAGGAAGTGGATGCCTTGGAGACATAGCAGAGAAACTTCTCGGAAATGGTTGAACGGAGCCAGACGAGGACAAACTGATCTGCTTTCCGCCAGGCAGTGTAGGCGGCGGAGGGAGCAGCACCATCCTTCGGAGCAGACTGGGAATTAGTGAGCACATAGGCGTCGAGGTCGTAGGCCTCCGGGGTGGAGAGAACGACACTGCGCCAGGAATAGGAGTTGTTGCGATCAAGCTTGATCGACAGATTGGGGAACTGCATTTGGGTGAAAGCACCAGTAGAAAGAAGGATATTGTTATTGGTTTGTGATGTGAGCCTAATTTGCCATGTTTTATAGCTACTTTTATATCGTTTTCTGCATGCATTTCATGCATTTGGGCTAGAATAGTACATAATCTATGTAGTTTATGCTTATTTGCCAAATTATGGAATCTACACCAGTTTTTGTTTAATTTCGCAAAAATCGAAGCAATTTTCAGCAGTTGTAAAAAAGGAGGAAAAGCTCGAAGTCAACTACAGAAGTACGAGGTCAAGGAGCAGCAGGAATCATGACAAATCGAGCTGAAAAGCAAGAAAATCGAGTCGATAACAACATGTCGATATCGACCTCAGTTAGTCGATATCGAGTGACGTTAGCCGATTTCACCCAGAGTTGGCTAGGATCGACAAGGCTGAAGAGCAGTGGTCGATATCGACTTAACCAAGTCGATATCGAGTAACCTACATCCAGTCAACGCCCCGGAATCGAGTCAAGAAATCTGGAGCTGGAACATGCAAGTCAATATCGAGTAACTCCACTCGATATCGAGTAAGAACCAAGTCGATTTTCACTTCTGGAGCCGAGATTGAGCAGCTGAACTGAAACTGAGGAAATGTTGGTCGATATCGAGGAAACTACTCGATATCGAGTTGATCCTAGGCGGCAGAAATCGAGCTATCCGGATCTTGTTAAGTTTCTATCCCGAGTCCGATTGAGATATTTTCGAGATCAAATTCTATCAAGATCTATCAAGTGCTATCAAGAGGAAGAGATACTTACCTATTCTAGATATAATTCCTAGTAGATTTATTTATTTATTTCCATATTTTAATCTTTAGATAAAAGATAGATAGATATAGATATAGATATAGTTTTCTTTCCTAATTAGAGAGGGAATGAAGGCTATAAATAAAGCCTTAGGGGCTGATATCCATTCATTCAATTTTAGAGAAGGAGAATAGGTAGTAGAGTAGAGAGAGAGCTTGTAGCCGAGAAGAGTTGGAGTTTGCGAAAGCGGTTTTGGCTTCGATCGGTTGTAAGTTTTGGTTATTTTTAATGCAATTTATTTTCCTGAAATCTTTGATGGGTTTATTCATGATTAAGAGCGAGTAGTCCACCCACTTCTAGGGTTGGGGTGAGCCCGACGGTAGCCATCTGAGGTGATGCGGTAAAGGTTTGATCTTTTTATGCAATTCGTCTTCTATCCTTGCGAGCATGATTCTTTTACGAAAGTTGAAGGTGATCCTTGTTTGTGTTATTGAAGCGAAAGTGATCTTAATACAACTTGGGTTAATTATGTGAAAAAAGGTTTGTAACAATTAGGGTTTATGCAAAAGCCTCTATCTTCCTATTTGTTAATAACGAAAGTTATTTGATGAAAAACATGATCTTTTATGCCTTTATGTGTTATTTTGCATGGTTCTCGTTCTGGTGTTGAAACCCTGATCTTGGAAGTCTTTAGTTTATTGAGTTAATTTCGTGTTTACATTCGTTTTCATTCAAAAAGTTGCACTTTTAATTTCTGTGTAAGTCGATTTCGAGAAGATTTGATCGACATCGAGGAAACTGGTCGATGTCGAGTTGAGTTGGTCGAAATCGAGTTACTTTGCTGAGTTTTAGTTTCTGTCAGTCGATTTTGAGCATTGTTGGTCGATTTTCCCAGTAGATATCGAGTAACAGTGGTCGATATCGACCAAGATTGCTGCTTTTTCGCTTCTTTTTTGCTTTTCTCTATTATTTCTGTTTGTTTGTTTGATTTTCTACCTGTGAGATTCATCCATTACCTGGGATCCGCTGACACGCTTCCTCGAGGATCGATCCTGACTTCCCACTGCTGCATCGGGAGGAAGTCTTGTAATCATTTGCGTGGGCACGAATCTGGTTTGATCTATTTCATTATATTTTAAATTCGATTTCCTCCTACAACAAATTGGCGCCGTTGCCGGGGAAGCAATCATTCGCTCCTTAGGTAGTTGGATCTCACGTTTTCTTTAAGTTTTGATTTTGCAGGTGTATGCGCCGTTCTGGTCAACCACCTGAGTTTGACGCCTTAGACGATCCGGAACGTCTTATACACATCCATTCTAAACTGAAAAGGATCACGGCAACCGCTGAAACACAAGATGAGATGATTAAGAGGCTTCATAGGGAATTAGCCACCAAGGATACTGCTTTCACCACTGAGAGAGCACGCACTGCACAAGAAGTTGAGCGAAGGAGGCAAGCAGAAGCCGAGCTTGCCCAATACCCTATCACTGCATAGGATTACATGCACCCGACTCTCGTCGTGCTTGAATCGGCCATTCTAATCCCTGAAAATAATTTGGAAATTCGCACTCCTTTCCTGATTGAGATTAAAAAGAATGCCTTCTATGGAAGATTTAATGAACGCCCTCTTAAACAAATTACCAATTTTTTTGACATGTGCCATACTCTTGCTGAAGGTACTACTCTGGAATATGTCAAGATGAAAGCTTTTCGATGGTCTCTGTCCGGTCCAACATTGAAGTGGCTTGAAGGTCTCCCTCCACAAACCCTCACAACGTGGGCTGCAGTAAGGCAGGAATTTCTCAACAAATTCTATCCTTCTGCCAAGACAGTGCTCCTCCGCCAGAAGATTATAGCTTTCAAACAGAAGCCTGGGGAGCCGCTAGCAAAAGCATGGGAACGATATAAGGATCTACTGCGATCCTGTCCTACACATGGACAGCCACCCTATGTTGTTCACGAGATCTTCTTCGATTCTCTTGATCTGGCTGCTAAGGATAGGATCAACCAGTATACTCATTATGAGTATCTGACAATGCCACCAGCTGACGCAAAGGCTATCCTCGACAAGCTTACCAACTACGACAATAAGTATGGGACTCCAACAAATTATGATGAGAATGTCTATGCCAGGCCAGCCCCATCCATGCCTCTCTATGAGCCTTCTAAGGAGATTGACCCAGATGTCAAGGAGCAGTACTACAGAGATCAGAATCGCAAGCTCCTCAAGCAAGTCAAGTATCTTTCTGTCAACCAGCCCTACATCAAATGCGGCTCACAACAGCACACCACTACTGAGTGCCCACACACGGAGCAAGTCAGGATGGCAGAAACCCATGAAGAGGTAGCTTACGCAGGGGGTCCCAATCACTATATGGGGGACCAAAGGTTTCAGCAACCACAATGGAACCAAGATGCCCCTAGGAACCCCCCGCCATACAGAGCTCCAGGACATCCAGAAAGAGATCAACAGAAGGATGATCTACAGATGATCCTCGATGAGATGCACCGGAATCAGGCACAGCGGCAACAGTCTACAAGCGCCATCAACAATCAGCTTCAGAACCTCAATACAAGATTTAGAGAGATGGACATCTAGAAGAGGAACAAAGAGACCCAGATGAGTCAATTCGCGGCACAAATTCCACGACAGACCGGGCAACTCCCTGGACAAACGGAACCAAATCCTAAGGGGAAGACCGGACACGTCGCAGCCGTAAAGCTCAGGAGCGGGTACCAACTACGCGAGCTAGAGATCGGAAAGCAGCAGGACGAAGCTGAGAAACAACTCGATATCGACCAACAGCAAGTCGATGTCGATCAAAATTTGGTCGATGTCGATCAACATCAAGTCGAAATCGAGCAACAACTTGGCCAAGATTCGTCTGCACAACACTCCAACTCGAAATCGACTACAGTGGTCGATGTCGAGAAACATCAAGTCGACATCGAGGAACATCAAGTCGACATTGAGGACGCTGCAACACTTCCAACATCTGTTCTGGCTCCGAAGCAGAAAAAAAAAGTTGCATTTCCCGACAAAATCTCCAAAGGATCCAGCAGAAAAGAAATTCCAGCGCTTCATCAAGATGCTTCAGAGGCTCAATGTCACCATACCCTTCATAGAAGCTATTAATGAGATGTCATCCTACGTCAAGTTCCTCAAGGAGATCCTAAGCAAAAAGCAATCAATGGTTGAGATCGCAGAAGAGTGCAGCCATATGGACATACTTGAGAAAAGGCCAGATCCAGGTAAGTTTGCTATAAACATTGGATTTGGTCAATATAAATTTAATGCATTATGTGATCTTGGAGCTAGTGCAAGTATAATTCCTCTATCAATATGGTCCAAGATTAAGATAGGTGCCCTAGAGCCTTTGGATGCAAAGCTTTATATGGCAGACAACACAGTGGTCATCCCAATAGGCATGGTAGAGAATGTACAAGTGCAAGTAGGTAAGTTCTTTGTCCCTGCTGATTTTCTAGTTATTGATATGGCGGAGGACCCTACTTGTCCAATTATTCTAGAAAGACCCTTCTTGGCAACAGTGGATGCCAACATAAGCGTAAGGAAGGGAGTGCTCACTTTCAACATCAGCGATGAGGTAATTGAGTATTCCTTTAATAAAACTGAAAGGCATACAAGTACTATGGAAGAAGTAAAGTCTATATCAACTGGTTACATTACTTGCGGGGAGCCTAAGGTAAGAAATATGAATCCTGAAGAGCTAGAAAAGAGGGATATGGAAGCCCAGGTGGAAGAGATCATGGCCATCCTAAACAAAGAAGTAGAAAATCCAATCGACATAGACCCAGGTAAGTCGATTTGGACTGACTATTTTTCGATTGCTTTGCCAGGTCTTAAGTATGGGGTCAATATCGACCAGGAGAAATCGATAGAGTCACTGAACCACTCGATATCGAGTGCACCAGGTCGATATCGACTAGTCCATACCGAGCCGAGTCCACCAGAAATCGAGCTAGCTGGAATCGACAGAGACAACTCGATATCGACCAACCCTGGTCGATATTGACCAACTGAAGCCGACTCAATTTCTTCCCCGGAGCAGAAGCTAGGCGATATTGAGCCAGGTAACTCGATATCGACAAACCTTGGTCGATATCAACCTCCCCAAATCGACAAACCTTCCTCAATATCGACTGAGATTCCACTAGAAGAGCAGAATTCCTCGATGTCGAGTAACCTTACTTGAAATCGACCAGACCCTCAGGAGCTTCCGATATCCGATTCTGCGAAGGTAAGCCGAGGTATGGATCCTTCTTCTCCTATTTCCATTAAAGATCTATCTATACATTGGAGAGGTTTGCCTTGGTATGTGCGCATGTGTAGGATTTCCAATGATGAGCCCAAAGAGTATGACGTTGGTGACAAAGTCTATTATTCCAAATCAAATGATCATTGGTTTCCCAATAAATTCAACAAGAAGAAGATGGGGCCCTTCACGGTGAACAAGATCCATTCAGGAGAATTACAGCTGATGGAAAAGAATGGAGTCATATTTGAAGCCCAAGCTACATGGACCCTGTAAATGCCACCTTGAGCTTCATGGAGAAAGTCGGTCTGGCGTCTATAAAATCTAGAGCTTGTAAATATACATTTATTTTTTGGGATTTTTAGACACTGTTGCTTTTGTTTTTGGTTTTGGACATTATTTTCTATTGTGGGTATTTCTCTTCTACATTTTTTCAAGTCCATGGGGATAGAAGCAGCTGGAATCGACCAGGACCATAGCAGCATAGCACTCGATTTTTGAAGCCTTGCACATCTGTCTAGTGCGTTTCTTTCTTTACCCTTATTTTTTATATACAGTGAGGACACTGTAATGTTTAAGTATGGGGTGGGGGAAGGGCTTACTTTATGCATATTTGATTTTATTTGACATTATTGGTGCATTATTTCTTGAATTGCTTATACATGGCTATTTTGGAATTCATTATTGATTTATGTGCTTATATGCATGTTTTCCAAAGTTTGAAAAATGACCCCCATCAAAATTTTGATAATTGTCATGGAAGCATAAATTGAACTCGACGATGCAAAATTGGATTCATTAGAGCTATAGCATGAAATTGCCTAGTAAAGGGAAGTCACAAAAAAATGCATATTTTTAATGAAAACCATGAAAGGAGGTAAAATTTGATGTTGCTTTTGACATGTTGCATGATAAAAGGATGGAGGACTTTATATTTTCCATACAATGCTCATATTGTTTATATCCTAGCCTTTACCTATGCTTATGCATTACAAAAGCCATATTATGTCTTATTTCAATTATTGCTCCACATGATCTAAATATTGTCATTCTTTACCTTATTTCTATCCGGGGATTATGTTGAGAATGGTGTTACATTATGGAGATTACTATATGGTTGTTGTGTTGATATTATTATTGGAGTTTGGTAGGAAATTGTTTGAAAAATATGGAAAATTTAATGAGTGAAAAGAAAATCCGATCACCTCAGGAGATAAAGGTAGATCGACCCTGCTCACTGAGATAATAGTTCGGCGAGATGGGACACATTGTGAGGAGTCCAAAGCACTAAGTATCCGGGTCCATTCATGACACCCATGTTTGCGACTCACGAGAAGACAGTGCTGAGGTTAGAGAGGTAAAAGCATAGTATTGAAAAAAAGCATTGAGCAAAAGAGAGAAAAGTGATATGAAAATTTGGAAAGTACTCCATTTCCCCGGATCATTAGCACCACATTGCCAAATGTTGCCCACCTTTAGCTTTTTACCAAATCTACTCCTTATTGAGTTTAAATTAAAGTCCTCTTGATTATTAATGCTTTGTCACATGAATTGTTTTTGCATAACCCTCCTTTTGTGAGTAGATGTTGCTTTTATTTGCACATGCATAGACTTGTGGCACTAGTACCTTTTCGAGGATGGTAATTGATTGCAGGGTTATATGGTAATGAATCTAATATGTTGAGAGTTTGATTTCTTCCCCTGAATGACGATTAAAAGTATTGCTTGAGGACAAGCAAGCTTAAGTATGGGGTGTTTGAAGTGAGCCTAATTTGCCATGTTTTATAGTTACTTTTATATCGTTTTCTGCATGCATTTCATGCATTTGGGCTAGAATAGTACAGAATCTATGTAGTTTATGTTTATTTGCCAAATTATGGAATCTACACAAATTTCTGTTTAATTTTGCAGATATCGAAGCAATTTTCAGCAGTTCTAAAAAAGGAGGAAAAGCTCGAAGTCAACTACAGAAGTCCGAGGTCAAGGAGCAGCAGGAACCATGACAAATCGAGCTGAAAAACAAGAAAATCGAGTCGACAACAACAGGTCGATACGACCTCAGTTAGTCGATATCGAGTGAAGTTAGCCGATTTCACCCAGAGTTGGCCAGAATCGACAAGGCTGAAGAGCAGTGGTCGATATCGACTTCACCAAGTCGATATCGAGTAACCTACATCGAGTCAACACCCCGGAATCGAGTCAAGAAATCTGGAGCTGGAACATGCAAGTCGATATCGAGTAACTTCACTCGATATCGAGTAACAACCAAGTCGATTTTCACTTCTGGAGCCGAGATCGAGCAGCTGAGCTGAAACTGAGGAAATTTTGTGTCAAAGGCCTTGACAGTTTTTTTGTGTCAAAGGTCTTGGAACTTTAACAGTATTGATGAAATACAAAACCTGTTCTATATATTATTATGTCCGAATATTATTTAATATTATATACTTCCATTATATTATATGCCTAACTAACCTTTCAGGAAGTATTATTCGAATTAATTCTTTCCTTATGGTGCATATTGAGGAGATCCAAATTAGAGAGATCATGTCTTCGAAGTGTCCAAAAATAGAAGATCCTTGGGCGCGCCATAATCCGAACTAGCCGTCGTTGAAGATCCTTAGGAGCCATGTTGCTTCTATATAAAGGAAAGGAAGAAGAAGACAGAATACACCGGTTGAACACAAGCTTTCATTCATTCAAGCGAGATCTGTCTTCCAAGTGTACTCTTTGCTAGCGCTCAAGAGTTTGTTATTTCATTTCAAAGCCTTTGAGAGTTACACTGTGAGCTTATAGGATATATTCATTTATAGTATTACTCGAGAGTTTGTAACTCGGGAAGTAAGCACTAGGCTATTGATTTGTGAGAGTAAGAGGATTGTACTAGATAGCTGAGAGAGGTGGGGCTCTTCTAGATTGGTCTAGAACTCCAAGGGAACGTGAGTTGACTAGATTGCAATTGTATAGGAGAGAGGCTTCTCGGTGAACTATTAGGATCCTAAGCTTTGCGAATCAATAAAGCCTTTTGAATCCTAGGGTTGTGGAAGAACCCTAGGCGGGGACGTAGGCCAAGTTCGTGCCGAACCTCGTAAACAATTACTCGTGTCCTTTATCTATTGCTTTACCTTATTTCCGCACTTGGTTCGATTGTCTAACTTTGTGATTCAGGTTTAATCTCAAAGGGTTTTATACGAGCTCCAAAAGTCTTGAGACTTTCTGCGAAAAACGGGCATACTCTATTCAACCCCCCTTCGAGAGTATTTCTATATTATCTTGTTTTATATTATCGAACCTTCAATTGGTATCAGAGTTGTACTCACTATTTTTGATCTAACAATCTTGTGAGTTTTCGATCTTGTCTGGTAAAGCAAGCGGAGGATTTGCACAGGGAAGGTCCACGAGCAGACCACCACTCTTTGTAGGAAACAACTTTGTCCATTGGAGATCCTTGATGAAAATGTTCATTATAGATCAAGATCTGGAACTTTGGAACATTATAGAGAATGGTCCGAAGATTCCAGAGAAAGACGGACCAAATGGAACCAAAGTCGCAAAGGAGTCTGAATACATCTAAGCGGATCTTGAACTCATCTCCAAAAACTACAGGGCTATTAACTTACTTTATTGTGGTTTTAGCACTGATGGGTTTAACCGTATTTCATCTTGTAGGTCAGCTAAAGAGATTTGGGACAAACTGGTCGTCACCTATGAATGAACGAGCCAAGTGAAAGACACCAAGATCAACATCTTCCTTCGAAAATATGAGCTCTTCAAAATGAAGTATGATGAGTCAATCAAGGGCATGTTCACACGATTCACAGAAATCACCAACAACCTTGACTCTCTCGGCAAGGGCTTTACCAACGTTGAGAAAGTGAGGAAGATACTGAGGTGCCTCCCAAAAGAAAAATGGAGTCCAAAAGTAATAGCTATAGAGGAAGCACAGGACCTCACCACTCTACCCCTTGATGACCTTCTTGGGAAGCTGATCACGCATGAAATGATCCTTAATGAAGACGATGGAGAACTTCCAACTAGCACTAAGAACTTGGCACTCAAGTCTAAGAAGGATGAGCCTAAAGATGGATCTGATTCCGAAGATGAGGATGACGATGAGGATGATCCTTTTGCTCTTATCACAAGAGGCCTTGCTCGAATTCTCAAAATGAAGAAGCAATTCAACAACAAGGATGGATCAGAATCTTCAAAATTTCGAGGTAAGCCTCAATACAACAAGTATGAAAAGAAGATTAAACCGTTATCTTGTTTTGAATGTGGTGAAACAGATCATCTTCTGAAGGACTGCCCTCAAAAGACAAAGAGCCAGTCCAAGAAGGGTGACAAATGGAAGAAGAAAGCCATGGTGGCAACTTGGAGCGATTCTGACTCTGACTCCGATGATGAGAAGGCCAATATTTGTCTTATGGCCTCAGAAAATGAATCCCACGATGAAAAGCTTGAAGCTACTGTAAGAGAACTTATGGCAAGTCCAAAAGAGGTATTATTGGAATTCCTTTCCAATATGATTGCCAATAAAGAGAAACTTATTGCCCAAACTAACATTCTCATTAAGAGAACTGTGGATCAGGAAAGAACTATTGAGGATCTATCTATGAGGGTTAAAAGTCTTGAAACTTCTTATTCAGGTCTTGATATTAAAGTCAAGACGCTTGACTCAGAGAAATCTGAACTCAAGCAAGATCTCTCCTCTCTAAGAAATGAGCATCATGACTTAGAGAACGAGAAGATCTCCCTGAATAATAAGATTCAAGACCAACAGACAGCCCTCATAAGTTTTACCAAATACAAAGGCACTCTTGATAGGATGTTGGGTGAGCAACAAAGTTCTCTAAACAAAAGTGGTATTGGTTACAATCCAAGGTTTTTAAAGAAGCAGCACATTACCACCTTTGTAAAGGCAAAAGGAAGCAGAACCTCTCCTATATGTCACCACTGTGCTAGAAAGGGACATGTAAAAGAGACCTGCCCTTATAGAAGAAAGGATCCATATATTATTCGCAATACATTTCCTGTTCATTTGAGAAAAGAACGGATAACACGAGTTTGGGTTCCAAAAGGCACTATTTTACCAAACATGGTTTACCCCAACAATGGATCCAAATTTGCTTATTGGTCTAGCCACAAAGGTTGATGTTTGTCTTGCAGGAGAACACCAAGGTGAAGGAACATAAATGGATCATTGATAGTGGGTGCTCGAGGCATATGAGTGGAAAGAGTTCTCTCTTTCATGATCTAAAGGAGCAATCCACGGGAACAATCACTCTTGGTGACAAAGGAAAATGTGACATCGTCGGTATTGGTAGTGTTGGAAGTGATTCCAGCCATAGTATTAAAAATGTCTATCGTGTTATTGGTTTAAAGTATAATTTGCTTAGTGTCTCTCAACTATGTGATAGTGGCAACTATGTCAGATTTAACAAGAAAAGATGCCTAGTGTGCAGAGAAGATACAGGTGAAGTTATATTGACTGCATATCGTTACAACAATATATACGCTGTAAATGCTGATCAAGTGGCACAAGGAAGCTTAACCTGTCTAAAGGCTTTGACGGACGATCCAAAGCTCTGGCACAGGAGACTCGGTCATGTGAGTCCACATACACTACAGAAGCTTGTGTCCAAAGGGCTTGTAAGAGGGCTACCTGAGATGGACTTCAAAGGTATTGATATGTGCAATGCATGCACACGAGGTAAACAAACACGTAGCTCTTTCAAACCCAAAAAGGTTGTAAGTTCTTCTAGACCTCTTGAACTTTTACATATGGATTTATGTGGTCCTATGCGAGTCAAATCTCCCAATGGTAAAAAGTACATGCTAGTTGTTGTTGATGATTTCTCTAGATATACTTGGGTTGCATTTTTAAAAGAAAAATCAGAGGCCTTATTCGAGTTTTCAAAACTTTGTAAGCAGTTGCAAACTTTAAGAAACGAGCCCATAGTGCCAATTCGGAGTGATCATGGTAGGGAGTTTGATCAACTTCAGTTTGATTTGTTTTGTGCTAAATATGGCATCTCCCATAACTTTTCTACTCCTATGACACCTCAACAAAACGGGGTTGTGGAACGCAAGAACCGCACCTTAGAGGATATGGCCAGGACTATTCTTTTAGAAAACGCATTACCTAAAACCTATTGGGCTGAAGCTGTTAACACAGCTAACTACATTTTGAATCGTTGTCTTATTTGTTCCATCTTAAAGAAAACTCCTTATGAACTTTTCAAAGGCCGCAAACCACTTATATCTTATTTTAAACCCTTTGGCTGTACTTGTTTTGTTCATAACAATGGAAAAGATAACCTTGGGAAATTTGATGCGCGTAGTGATGAAGGTATATTTCTTGGCTACTCCACAAGTAGCAAAGCTTATAGAATCTTCAATAAAAGGACCCAGTTAGTTGAAGAAAGTATACATGTTATATTTGATGAATGCAATGACGGTTCTTTGAGTGAAAGTGTTGCAGATATAGATCTTAACATCCATGCAGAGAACGAGGAAGGTGATGATGCTGCTACCAAGAACACAGAGAAGAGGAACATGCAGGAACAGATTCTTAACACTGAAGAATTGGCCCAAGGTGTTGAAGATTTGTCCAAAGCCCTTGGTGTCCAATCCAATAGTGTTGAGACGTCAGAAACTGCTGTAACTGAACCTAACAGGACCACGGAGTCAGATGTACCACAAGTCAATCCTACTGGTGTGACGAATCAAGGAGCTGAGACTAGCAAAAGGAAATTCAAATACTCCTCATCACACTCATTAAAGGATATCATTTCTGACCCTACTTCTAGTGTTCAAATTCGTTCTAAACTTAAAGATCTTTGTGCTTTTCACGCGTTTGTTTCTCTTATTGAACCAAAGAAGGTAGATGAGGCACTTCAAGAGCCAGACTGGATCATTGCTATGCAAAGAGAGCTTAACGAATTTGAAAGAAATAAAGTCTGGACCTTGAAGCCAAGGCCAACGCATCAATCAGTCATTGGCACACGATGGGTATTTCGAAACAAGCTAGATGAGAATGGTAAGATCGTGAGGAACAAGGCAAGGCTTGTTGCTCAAGGCTACAATCAAGAGGAAGGTATTGACTACGAGGAGACCTTTGCTCCCGTAGCCAGGGTTGAAGCCATTCGCATTTTATTAGCATTTGCATCTTTTATGAGCATAAAGTTATATCAAATGGATGTCAAGTGTGCTTTTCTTAATGGTTTCTTAGAGGAAGAAGTATATGTGGCTCAACCCCCAGGATTTGAAAGTTTGGAATTTCCCAATCATGTTTATAAACTTGACAAAGCGCTTTATGGCTTGAAACAAGCCCCAAGAGCTTGGTATGAGCGCTTGTCAAAATATCTTTTAGAAAATGATTTTAAAAGGGGGTTGATCGACAAGACTCTTTTTATCAAGACCAAAGGAAAGGACATTTTGGTTATTCAAATTTATGTTGATGATATATTATTTGGTGTTACTAGCACATCTTTGTGCAATGAATTTTCTGACATCATGTGCAGTGAATTCGAGATGAGTTTGATGGGTGAACTCAACTTCTTTTTGGGATTACAAGTTCACCAATCCAAGAAAGGGATCTTTGTCAACCAAAGGAAGTACACTAAGGATCTCTTGAAGAAGTTGAAGATGGATCAATCCAAAGCAGCCAAGACTCCCATGAGCTCAACATTATCTCTAGATCAAGACAAGACTGGGAAAAGTGTCAATCAAAAGGAGTATCGAGGAATGATTGGATCTTTATTATATCTCACGGCTAGTAGACCTGACATCATGTTTAGTGTTTGCATGTATGCTAGGTTTCAAACTGATCCTAAAGAATCTCACCTCGTGGCTGTAAAGAGGATCTTTCGATATCTCAATGGCACTAAGGAGCTTGGATTATGGTACCCAAAGCAAAATGATTTCACATTAATTGGATATTCTGATGCAGATTTTGCAGGGTATAAGGTGAATAGGAAAAGCACATCAGGATGTTGCCAATTCTTAGGAGCATCCTTGATTAGTTGGCACTCAAAGAAACAAAACTCAGTCGCTCTATCCACTCCAGAAGCCGAATACATTGCAGTTGGAGCATGTTGCTCCCAAATCCTTTGGATAGCTCAACAAATGCGAGATCTTGGCATCAACCTCAAAGGCATTCCCATTAAGTGTGACAATACAAGTGCCATCTCCATCACTAAGAATCTTGTTCAGCATTCAAGGACCAAACAGATTGATGTAAGGCATCATTTCATTAGAGACCATGTTGAAAAAGGTGATGTGTCCATTTTATTTATCTCAACTGATTATCAATGGGCTGACATTTTTACTAAGTCTTTGGCAGAGGACAGGTTCACCTTCATAAGACGAGAGATTGTGATACTTAACAAGGATGCACTTTCGTAGGGGGAGCTTTCCCTTTACGAAAGATAATATCTACATAGTGTCAAGACCTTTGAGAATTATGTCAAGGTTTGTGAACTAAATGGTAGATCACATACATCGGATCACATATTTTTGGTTAATATCTTTCTAGATATTTAATCAATTATATTTTTATCGGATTTCAAAATTGCCTATTTATGTTATATTTTCTTTCCGTTAAGATATCTTAATTTTGGAACTAAATATTTCGGTTATTCAGTCCTATTTTAATGGAATAGTTTGAATTTTGAATTGGAAATTTTTCAAATTTGGCAAAGATATCATTACCCTCTCTTGGAACTCTAAACCCATCCCATCACTCCATCATCTTCTCTCTCTGCTTAAACCCTACCCTACCCTACCCTATCCCATCCCTGAAATCTGATACATTGCTGGTTTTTGGAAACATTTTCAAAACTTTTGGTGACTGGTACCTCCTCCCTTTGTTGAAAGACAAAAAGGGGGAGATGATCTGTGATTGTTTAGACTTGAAAACCTTTCTGCTTGAAGGTCTTGGAAGACCTTGGTTTTTGATTTTTGGTTTTCGGTTGGATAGCTTTTTCATGCTTTAAAAATTTGATCCAACATTTGTCTAACCCATGCAGGTACTTAGTCCGATTTCACTTATATTATTTATGCTTGACTAAGTTGCAGGGATGCACAGGTTTTGTCTTTCATCAAGGGGGAGATTGATAACTCCCTCCCTTGATGAAAATCGGAATAAAGTTTCAAAGGCCTTGACAGTTTGTCTGTGTCAAAGGTCTTGGAACTTTAACAGTATTGATGAAATACAAAACCTGTTCTATATATTATTATGTCCGAATATTATTTAATATTATATACTTCCATTATATTATATGCCTAACTAACATTTCAGGAAGTATTATTCGAATTACTTCTTTCCTTATGGTGCATATTAAGGAGATCCAAATTGGAGAGATCATGTCTTCGAAGTGTCCAAAAATAGAAGATCCTTGGGCGCACCATAATCCGAACTAGCCATTGTTGAAGATCCTTAGGCGCCATGTTGCTTCTATATAAAGGAAAGGAAGCAGAAGACAGAATACACCGGTTGAACACAAGCTTTCATTCATTCAAGCGAGATCTGTCTTCCAAGTGTACTCTCTGCTAGCGCTCAAGAGTTTGTTATTTCATTTCAAAGCCTTTGAGAGTTACACTGTGAGCTTATAGGATATATTCATTTATAGTGTTACTCGAGAGTTTGTAACTCGGGAAGTAAGCACTAGGCTATTGATTTGTGAAAGTAAGAGGATTGTACTAGATAGCTGAGAGAAGTGGGGCTCTTCTAGATTGGTCTAGAACTCCAAGGGAACGTGAGTTGACTAGATTGCAATTGTATAGGAGAGAGGCTTCTCGGTGAACTATTAGGATCCTAAGCTTTGCGAATCAATAAAGCCTTTTGAATCCTAGGGTTGTGGAAGAACCCTAGGCGGGGACGTAGGCCAAGTTCGTGTCGAACCTCGTAAACAATTACTCGTGTCCTTTATCTATTGCTTTACCTTATTTCCGCACTTGGTTCGATTGTCTAACTTTGTGATTCAGGTTTAATCTCAAAGGGTTTTATACGAGCTCCAAAAGTCTTGAGACTTTCTGCGAAAAACGGGCATACTCTATTCAACCCCCCTTCTAGAGTATTTCTATATTACCTTGTTTTATATTATCGAACCTTCAAGATAGATAGATATAGATTTAGATATAGTTTTCTTTCCTAATTAGAGAGGGAATGAAGGCTATAAATAAAGCCTTAGGGGCTGATTTCCATTCATTCAATTTTAGAGAAGGAGAAGAGGTAGTAGAGTAGAGAGAGAGAGAGAGCTTGTAGCATAGAAGAGTTGGAGTTTGCGAAAGCGGTTTTGGCTTCGATCGGTTGTACATTTTGGCTATTTTTAATGCAATTTATTTTCCTGAAATCTTTTATGGGTTTATTCATGATGAAGAGCAAGTAGTCCACCCACTTCTAGGGTCGGGGTGAGCCCGACCCTAGAAGTGCGTGGACTACTCGCGAGCATGATTATGTGAAAAAGTTGAAGGTGATCCTTGTTTGTATTATTGAAGCGAAAGTGATCTTAATACAACTTGGGTTAATTATGTGAAAAAGGGTTAGTAACAATTAGGGTTTATGCGAAAGCCTCTATCTTCCCATTTGTTAATAACGAAAGTTATTTGATGAAAAGCATGATCTTTTATACCTTTATGTGTTATTTTGCATGGTTATTGTTGTGGTGTTGAAACCCTGATCTTGGAAGTCTTTAGTTTATTGAGTTAATTTCATATTTGCATTCGTTTTCATTCGAAAAGTTTAACTTTTAATTTCTGTGTAAGTCGATTTCGAGAAGATTTGGCAGACATCTAAGAAATTGGTCGATGTCGACTTGAGTTGGTCGAAATCGAGTTACTTTGCTGAGTTTTAGTTTATGTCAGTCGATTTTGAGCACTGTTGGTCGATTTTCCCAGTCGATATCGAGTAACAGTGGTTGATATCGACCAAGATTGCTGCTTTTCGTTTCTTTTATGCTTTTCACTGTTATTTCTATTTGTTTGTTTGATTTTCTGCCTATGAGATTCATCCACTACTTGGGATCCGCTGACACGCTTCCTCGAGGATCGATCCTGACTACCCACTGCTGCATCGGGAGGAAGTCTTGTAATCATTTGCGTGGGCATGAATCTGGTTTGATCTATTTCATTATAGTTTAAACTCGATTTCCTCCTACAATAGTCTGAGAAGTAGACATGGTGGATGGGTGAGGGTAATCGGCCGAGAGAGAAGAAGATGACCAAAAATAATAATTGGAGGAGTAAGTTTGATAGCTTGCATTTAGGTAGGCATAATAGGTTGCATTTAACTTAGTTAAGATGCATTTCATGCATGGATTAAGTACAATTTGCATATTTGCTCTCTATGTTGGTGGAGGCGGAATCTACACACTTTTATTGATTATTCGGAATTTTCGCCTGGTGCCCCTGAGGTAAGGGTAAATTCGCCGGGTGTACAAAAGTTTGGGATAATTCGCCAAATGCCCCTGAGGTTTCGTTTTTTTTTTTTTCGCGAAATACCCCTCCGTTAAATGGTTTTAAAAAAAAGTTATAACTCCGTTAATTAAAGAAAGAAAGAAACAAGTTCACCCCGTTGGTTACAGCAGCTGCGACTCCACGAGGCAAGGAACTTCATCACCCTGGGAGAGAGAGAGGACTCATGGAGCTTGGAGCCAAAGCCATTGCCTGAGATTGTCAAACACTACTAAAGAGGAGGCGGTCGACGCCAATAGTTGCTCTTGAGAGGTAAGTGTCTTCTCTTAATTTCGATTTAACAATGTATGTACAATTTGAGGATTTAGGTTTTTTGATTTGGAATATTTGGTGGATTGTCATGTGAGAATCTTTGAAATGGGGTTTGTTTGTTGGTTTTATGGATGAAAAGGTATCTAATTTTGAGATATGTATTTGATTTCGACTCTTTATGGATGAAAAGGTATCTAATTTTGAGATATGTATTTGATTTCGACTCCCTTTTCAGTTGTGAGATGTAGGGTTTGGGGATTTAATGCCCTGTGAATTTTGGGGATTTATAAAGTTAAATATTGGTTTTCTAAGATATAAATGAACAAAGTGGACAATTTTTATCTTCAGTTTAGGGTTTGTTGTATTGCTCAGATTGAATCTCATAATATGGAAGCATGTATTATGTACTGTCATCAGTTTTCGAAAATATATGGGGGTAGATTTAGGCCTAAATTTTGACATTCTGTAAAATTCAGCAGTTAGAATTCAAATTATAAAATTCTGTCCAGCCTAGTTTTTCCCAGTATTTGATTAATTTGCCTCTATGATATTGATGTGTCATACTATGAACTATGAAGACTGATTTCCCCTCTCATTTTTAGTTAAGATGATTTCAGGAAACTTATTGAAAAGCTTAGTAGCAAAAATCTGATTTTTCTAGTATATGATTAATTCAGATTCTTCAATTTTGAGAGTTCAGATTTTTCCAGTATATGATTAATCCAGATTCTTCAATTTTGAAAAGCTTAGTACCAAAAATCTAACTTTTGAGAGTTCAGATTCTAAAATGTTGTTTATACATGTTAGGGAGTCGAGCCAACTCTTGGAAAAGTGTGGCCTACATTTGATCATCCTAAAATCAGTCCACCAAGCATGAAAAGATGAGTAGGAAGACCTCCAAGAACTCGGAGGAGGCAAGAAGGTCAACAAGAGCCAGGAAAGAGGTCTTGCATCGTGGCTTGTGGAAAATGCAAGGCATTCAGGCATAATAGGAAGACTTGCAAGGGTGGACCAACGGCAAGAGATCTTAGGGAACAAGGCAACCGAGTAGAGCGTCGACAAAAAGGGAGGAAAACCAGCTCATCAATTGCCCAAGACGTGGGTGTTATGTTCTCAGCCCCATGGTTGCCCGAAAGTCAGTAGCTTAAGCTTGTGTTTTTTTGGTACAAAACAGTTGGGCAGTAGTGGCATGGGTAGGGGCATCAAAACCGTGATTCTAGCATGTATTAAGCTAGTACTTTGAAGCTGAATTCATAACCATGGTTGTATTTAGAAGCTAATTTTCCGTATGATCTAAATGTCATTTTTGTTATTGTTGTTATTGCTATCCTTGCTGTATTCAGCAGCCAAGTACTGCTGTTTTTGCTGTCCAGACAGTCCAAAAAATCAGCAACCAAGTAATCGAAAACAGACCCAAAAAATCAGCATCCAAGTATTGCTGAGGTTGCTGATTTTGTGATGTAGTGCTTATTTTCCTTTACTCTTAAAATCAGCATTAGTTGTGCTACAAAGATTTAGTTAGAAATGGTGCAATCTATGAGTGTCAAGCTCAACTTAAGGCATCAGAAATCAGTTCCATGTATGACAACATTCCTTTACTCAGGAATCCATGATTTTGGCAAAAACAATCAGATCCATGATTTTGGTAATCTCACTTTTTTTTTTTTTTTCTGTTTTTACTGATGTTGCTGCGTTTATGATAGCAAAAACAAAAATCAAATCCATGTATAACATCATTCCTTTGCTCTAGAATCCATGGTTTTGGCAAAAAAATCAGATCCATGATTTTGGTAATCTTTCCCTTCTTTTTTTGCTGTTTTTACTAATGTTGTTGCGTGTATGATAGCAAGCCAGCAAGTATTAATAGTTGAACACTCGGAAAAATATAAAAGGACTTTAGACAGCCCACAAACATGTTGCAATTCTCGGTAGATATATTCTATGACATTTATCTTACTAAAAGCATACTTCTCACCTCAGCATTGTAAACAACTATGACAGATTTAGAAGTGACATTTATCTTAGTATGACAGCTAAAATCATAATGATTTGGGAAAGAATTTCAATTTATTTTCTCAAATTTGGTTAAAAAATACTTAAAACGGTTCTAGAATTCAATTAGCCTAAGTGGGGTTCGAACCCACGTCTTTGTGCATGAGCACAACGCTCTTCCGTTTGAGCTAATAGGATAAAAGCAACACACATATTGTCATAGCTTTTAAACTCAATTTGATTATTGTGTTATGGTTAGACCAAGCTTGGTATGCCCCTAACACCCATGATTTCCAATTGATTTTAGTAAATCTTAAGAGAGCTTGATAAGAGTGCAATAAAAGGGGAGGTGAGTAAACAAACCAGCCATAGGAGACCAGAAACACAGAGGGAGTTCAGTAAGAAAATGAAGAGTGGGATAAGAGAGTGTGAGAAATTTTGCAAGACCAAGGATCCCTTATACAGAAGTCGGGGGACTGATTGCAATAGTACAATCGAGAGATTTTTGAAACAAGAAGAATTGGCTTAGTTGGTGTAGAGAAATCTAGTCTGAAGAGACTTATTCCTAAGCAGATTTCCAACTTCACGAGGAAGGGACAAATCATACAGAACTAGTATGATCACAACGGCCACCAATAACACAGAAAAGCCCTCCAACCACCACCTGAACGAGCACCAGATCATCATTACTTTTCTCTTCGATCTGACTGCTTTAATTTGCAATCCGCCTCTATTAGCAGAGAGCCCTAATTGAAACTCCAATCCTTTAGCCAAATTCGCAGGGAACGAGCATCTTTCGCACGCCCAAATAGCCAAACTCCATAGGTATGGAGAGATGGTGAAAAGATTAGGCAAAACCCCATACCAATTTGCAAGATTAAGGTACGAAAAAAGATAAGCAAAGCCAAACGAATAATTTTTGAACTTGCAATTGAAACACTAGAACAATGTCTCCCCAATCCCCTAAAACCTTGAAACACTTACCTCTACCAATGCGAGCCTCGTCGGCGTTGGCGCGCCGCTACCTCGCATCTCTCTCTGTGGAAGAAGCTTGTACATCTCTTTCTCTCCGCTCTTCGCTCTTCAGGTTTTCTCTCTTCGCTGAATCAGAGATGCAGAGGGAGGTAAGTTATTTTTATTTCCTTTTATTTTTAATGAAAATGTTAACAGATTGGACGTAGAGGTATTTCGCGAAAAAATTGAAAATCTCAGGGGCATTTGGCGAATTATCCCAAACTTTTGTACACCCGGCGAATTTGCCCTTACCTCAGGGCACCAGGCGAAAATTCCGTTGATTATTTCAAGTTCGTTAAGCTCTGTATACCCTATAGAAATGTGGAAGAGATGATTTCCATTGATTGATGTCATTAAAATATATAGGAGATTACACGATATATCTTAGGTAAGAGGATAGTATCTTTGATAGAAGATATTCACAAGATAGAATTACTTAACTACCTAGGCTTATCTAATACTCGTATTAACCAAGATCATCCCAACTGCACATCACAGAGAGTTACTTGCCAAACTGGGAATGAATCTCGAAGATCATTCTCCAGTTTGAGGGGGTTGTTGATACAAGCTCACTCGAGATCGAATACAACCTCACTCGAGATCGAGCCAATCTGGAGCTGTTGATCATAGCCTTGAGTCCCTCGAGATCGATGGAAGTTCACTCGAGATCGAGTCAAGCTGAAGACGTTGGACAGAGCTTTGAGTTTGTTATCTTTGTTAGTTGTAACTCACGTGATCAGCACGTGTTGAGCTTCATTATAAAAGCATACCTCTAGCTCCTTTGTAACAGACTACTGATTTTCATTCATTCAATCGATTCCTAAGGTTGAGTTTTTCGGTTTTCATGGCTTCCTCTTGCTCTCTCTAAATCTGATTCTCAGATTCTGAAATACAAGATGGATTTGTGCTCTCTCAACATACCAGAATTGGTGTACATATTACCAAACCATTGGGAGAAAAGCATCACTTGTTGATCCTTTCTTCCAAGTTGAGTCTTGTTGATCTTCCATCAAGTCCAACCTTAAGGAGGATATGGAGTGTATCTCATGCTTTGTAATAGTTCTTTTTTGTTATTTTGCTCAGCATTTTGGTATCTTCTATAAATTAACGAAATAGATAACAGAGCTAAAAATAAAAAGAAAATAATATAGTTTGATTTCTTTATTTTTGATAATCGGAATGGATGTCAACCTTACAGAAAGAAATAACAGATAAGGACCGCCCAGCAGGCCGGCAAAGCCATCAAGTGTGGTTTCCCTTTGGCAGAGCAGGCAAAGCCATTATGCCTAACCCAACTTGCATCAAAGTTAGAATGAGGAGAATGGCTGCATAAATAACAGATATGACCGCCCATGGATGACTGAAATAGTTATGCTTGAGTGTAGCTCTATTGCGGTTCCACCTTTTGTTGCAGTGAGTAGTTAGTTGCTCAGCTATGGCAGCATAATAATAATCGTTACAGCTCACTTTGACATGGTGTCCAAGAGAGTTGACCAAATCAGATACATCATTGTCGCTTCCTAACCAGTTTTCAATGATACCTGCTTTGGCAAGCACCTGCACATCCTCAGGGGTGTTAATTAGGCAATCCAGGAAAAATTGGTAGTCCCCGATATAAGTTCCGTGGGACTGATAGTGGCATTGCTCAAATGCTATCATATTTCTTAAAAGAGACTCGGTTTCATCCACCCCTTTGAGTTTAGGGATGGCCAGGATCCCTCTCTTACTGTCAAAACGAACATGATTCCAACTTGATGTGTCACTCTCTTCAACTTGAAACTTCACACCAGACTCGTAGAGGGTTGTAGCTGTGGGGCATATCATGTTGCAATTGTCGTCAATATAAATATGAGGTTCAAGTGTTTGGTCAGATGGCAGACAACAGCTTCGAAGTAAGTCTACAAGATGACAACAACTTGCCTCGTTGGTTTCATCATCAATGCAACTTTTCGACATGCTGACGTCGAGAAAGTTACACGCAAGCTCCGTAAAGTATGGGACATCAGTATTCTCATGTGGTTTGAAGGCAATCCAATATATGTCTTTTAGGATGAAGAAGGGTAGTTGGTTCTCTGTCAATAGTAGTTCTCTTTCAAGTTCGTTAAGCATGAATGGTTTTCCCCATATTTGATCATCCTTAATTAGGGAGGGATCAGAATGTCTTCTGAAAACCTCGATGATGAACACACTATCAATGAAGACCATTCGTATGAACTCATCACTGGAGATGTGAATGGTTGGAGTTGCATAGGCTTCACGGACTTTGGTTTCCATGTGCTTGACAACCTGCAAGTAAGTATTGAGGTTTGTATTGATTTGAGAGTCGTGGAGAAAGGATTGAAGATACTTGAGTTTGTGAACTTCCATGCCAACTAAATTCTCATCGTTGTAGTGAAGCGGTCCAATTGAGACCATCATTGGCGTGTATGCTTGTCTGTTTACTTCACGTAGTAATTTGGGAACTCTATAAATGCAACGCTTACTCGACATTTTGGGTAATGAAATAAGGTCCGCTTGTATGGAGTCGGCCAAACTGTAGTCGTTTTCATGTTTTTCCATATGTCGCCCCTAACCTCTCCTGCAATAAAATTAGATGTTTAAGAATCCTGATAATGTTCGTATTGATTCTAACAGCTATGAATAAATATTATGATCGAATCTCTCAAGAACACTCAGATTGAACAAGAAAGGAATAAACTGAACTCCCAAACATATAGAATTTTATTGCTTTGAAAAACAGTTTGGAATGATACATGAGTTGAGTATTTATAGATGGAAGGCACACACATGTGTTGTGTACATGCTCTCGATTTCTGTTATAACAGAAATCTCAGCTCCTCTAAATAACTATCGAGCTGGTTTAACACTCCCTCTCAAGTTGATAGTTTGAACACATTCACAACTCCCAACTTGCTTAACATCTTCTCAAACGTGTCTTGATTCACTGTCTTAGTGAATATATCTGTTGGTTGTTCTTTGGTGGAGATATAACCCAAGACATTTCTTTCATAAGAGCTTTGTTCCTCACAACATGACAATCACCTTTAATATGCTTTGTCCTCTCGTGGTAGACTGTATTTCTAGCAATGTGAAGGGCAGATTGATTGTCACAATGTAGTTGCACAGGTTCCACTTTTACACCCAAATCAGATAGCAAATTTACCAACCAAGTTATCTCACAACAGGTCATGGCCATAGCCATATATTCTGCCTCAGTTGTGGACATTGCTACATATGATTGCTTCTTGGTTCTCCATGAGATCAATGAGCTTCCAAGCAATATGCAGAATCCAGTTAGTGGCTTCCTGGTCATAGGGAAACTTTACCAATCAGAGAGGCACGGAAAGTCCTTAGCTACAGTTTAGAGTTGTTGGCCAATAGAAGACCCTGTCCTCGAGCTTTCTTCAAGTATCTCAACACATGTTTAGCTGCTTTCCAGTGTTCCATGCTTGGAGAGTGCATGAACTGACTAAGCATATGTACTGCATAGCATATATCTGGACGAGTGATGGTGAGGTAGATCAGCTTTCCTACCATCCTCTTGTATGCAACTTGATCCACTTCTTCATTGCCTCCATCTAGACCGAGTTTCACACGAGGATCCAAGTGAGTAGCTACTGGCTTTGCATCAGTCATCCCAGTTTCAGCTAGCAACTCTAGAGCATATTTCCTTTGACTTAGGAACAACCCTTGCTCATTCCTGTCTATTTCAATGCCCAAAAACTATCTCAAATCACCTAGCTCCTTCATTTGAAAATTCTTGTGAAGGTGAGCTTTAAGTTTGCCTATTTCACCTTCATCATTTCCTGTAATAATCTTGTCTTCTATATACACAAGTAGAGCTACAATATTCTTCCCATTCCTTTTTACAAATAAGGAATGATCATATTCTGATTGCACAAATCTTGATGTTACAACCACTTCAGAAAACTTGCCAAACCATTGCCTAGGAGCTTGCTTTAATCCATATAAGGATTTCTATAGTTTGCATACTAAATCCTGCTTAGCTTGTTGCTTCTGTATCTCATTCTCTCCCTGAACAGCAGGCTGGAAGGATTTAAGAATCTGATATGCAGGAGGCAACTCCATGTAGACTTCCTCCTCTAGATCACCATGTAAGAATGCATTGATGACATCTAGTTGAGAAATAAACCAATCCCGTGCAGCTGCAACTGTCAGTAGTGTTCTTACAGAAATCATTTTTGCAACTGGTGCAAAAGTCTCACTATAGTCAATTCCCTCAACTTGACTGAACCCTCGAGCCACTAACCTTGCTTTGTACCTGTCTAAGGTACCATCAGCCTTCAGTTTGAGCTTGAAAAGCCACTTGCAAGTGACTACATATTGATGCATTAGACGAGGGACCAGACTCCAGGTGTGAGTTCTTTCAAGAGCATCTAATTCAGTGTTCATTACCTGGCACGATTCAGTTGATTGCAGTGCTTCCCTTATAGGCATGGGTTCAGATAGAGGTGCATTATTGCTAATAAAGGTGTTATATGCAATAGGACAATTTTGATAAGAGACAGAGGAGGATATAGGGAAAGGGGAAGTAGACTTACTACAGGAGGCAGACCTTGCAGTTGGAGATCCAAGATGGGCAGTACACACATAGTCCTTCAACCAGAGAGGGGGTGTAGTTACTCTGTGAGACTGTCGTAGAGGAGGAGCTTGGTGGAGAGAGGGTTGAGGCTCACAGATAGTCTCAAGAGGTATGGTTGATGGAGAAATGGCATCAAATGTTGGTGGCACATGAGATGGAGAGTAGTCTGCCAAAGATTCATGAGGTGTTGGTGGATCAAGAGGTTGATGATCAGAAAGATATTCCAAATAAATGGGATCAAAAGGCCAATCATCAACATAAGGGTTTGAAGATAGAATCTCTGGAGCTGCATGAGTAGTTTTTCCTGCATAAGTATTTGAGTGGGGTTTGCAAAAGCAAATGGGAAATAATCTTCAACAAAATTCACATCCTTACTAATGTAACATTTTTGATCTTGTAGATTGTAAACTTTGTAACCTTTGAAACCAAAGGGGTATCCCACAAAAACACAAGGATCAAACCTTGTATCAAATTTCTTTTTGTGTTGAAAACTGGTAGACATGAAGCAAAGACAACCAGAAACTCTTAGAAATGAGTAATCAGGTGTAGTGTGAAAAAAGACTTCATAAGGGGATTTGTTTTTAAGAAGAGGTGTGGGTAATCTGTTTATAAGATATGTGGCTGTGAGGATGCAATCTCCCCAAAACTTGATGGACAAAGAAGAGTGAAATCTGAGAGATCTAGCAGTTTCCAAAATGTATCTATGTTTTCTTTCCACCCTTCCATTTTGTTGGGGAGTGGCTGTGCAGGAGCTCTCATGTATAATGCTCTTGTTACCTAGAAAACTTTTTTAAGTCATTGTTGAAGAATTCAGTCCCTTGACCAGTCCTTAAGATTTTTACAGTTGTGGTAAACAGATTTTCCACTTTTGCAATGAAATCCTTTAAGACAGAAGCAGTATCAGATTTATGAGTCGAAACATATGCCCAAACACTCCTACTTTTATCATCCACAATAGTCAGAAAATACTTTTTACCATTGTATATGGGTGTTTCTTAAGGCCCCCAAAGATAACAATGTACTAATTCAAATATGTTTGTAGCATGAGATGTGCTTTTGTGAAAGACATTTCTAGTTTGCTTTGCAATAGGACAAACTAAACAAGATAAGTCTGAATTTTTATTCATATCATGAGAAATGGAAGGTACATGAAAAAGTTTGTCTAGAGGTGCATGTCTTAGTCTGAGATGCCAAAGAGCATTGAAATCAGACTTACAATTAGACTAGGGAAGAAACATAGGAATAACAGGTGATATGGCACAGAATGTGCCTTGGGCTTTGTCAATCTCCTGTGACTCATGACTGGTCTTAGATAAATATGGTAATGTAAAGTCCTCACAATAGTAGTTAGAGACACTAAATTTAATTTGAAATCGGGAATGTATAGGACATTTGTGAGAGTTAAGGAGGGGGTTAAGCAAACATTACCCGAATGTGTAATGCTACTTGTATGACCATCTGGAAAATGAATTTTCGATAGAGGTATCATAGGGACAATATTGGTAAGGTATTTCAAATCACATGTCATGTGATAATTTGCACCACTATCTAAAAGCCAAGAGTCTGCAAGAGGAGACACTACACCACAGAATAAGGTACCTGCAAGAACCACCTCATTTGATTGTTGTTGATGGGCTTGGCTCATGATGCTGAGGAAAGACATCATCATCTTTTGTTCGTCCATAGTCAGGGTCTTTAGCAGGTTTCCTTGCTCTTCAGGAGCTTTGTCAGTGACTGCATTTGCCCTGTAGTTTCCATTTCCATTCTTCGTTGAATCAGTGTTATTCCTCGGCACTTGTGGCTTATACTTGCTCTTGGAGTGCCAGCTTGGGTATCCTATCACCTCCCAGCACCTTTCAGATGGGTGATATCCCTCACAGTGGTTGCACTTCTTCTTCTTTCCTTGATGCTCACCATCTTTAGTTTATTTACCATCCTTCTTGCTAAACATAACAGTGACATTAGCAGATGATGAAGCTTTATCTGACCCTCTCTTGATGTTGCTAGTCTCATCTTGGATCAACAAGGAATGTACATAGCTTGTTGTTGGAAGGGGTGAACACATGAGAAACTGACGCCAAGCAGCACCATATTGCTCATTCAACCCCATCAGGAACTGCATCAGCTTTTCTTCATTCTTAGATGCTTCAATTCGAGCATTGAGATTACAGTCACATTTTCCACAAGTACATCTAATCGGAGGGCACAGACTAGTCAATTGCTGCCAAGCTCCCTTCAATTTCGTGAAATACTCGGTGATTCCCAGATTCTTTTGTTCATAATCCTGCAATTCCTTCTTGATTTGAAATAGCAAGGGGGCATTTTTCTAGCCAAAGCTTTCGTGTAGATCTTCCCACATCTGCTTAGCTGTATCAAATTCATCCAAGGTTGCATAGATTTCTTTCGACACTATGTTCAAGATCCATGAACACACCATGTCGTTGCATCGATTCCACAACGCAGAGTTTTCAGGATTTTCAATCACAGTTCCTTCTACAAATCCTACTTTGTTCTTTACCGACAGACCTTTCATCATCGCTCTCTTCCATCTCCTAAAATTCTCACCAGTCAATTGGATAGTAGTGAGAATGATACCTGAATTATCTGATGGATAGATGAATAAGGGGTTCTGCAGATCCATAGCTGAGATTAGATCACCTCGTCGTCTTCTCTCTGACGACTGCGATCCCTGATCTTCTGTAACAGACGCCATGGTTGAATGCGATTCAAGAACTGAGCTCGCTCGTCAAAACGCCTGCAGATTCTACTTGGATCAACACTTGCGGAAGCGAAAAAAAACGATCAGATCTCTACATCCTCGAGCTCTGATACCATATTGATTCTAACAACTATGAATCAATATTATGAATCTCTTAAGAACACTCAGATTGAAGAAGGAAGGAATAAACTGAACTCCCAAACATACAGAATTTTATTGCTTTGAAAAACAGTTTGGAATGATACATGAGTTGAGTATTTATAGATGGAAGGCACACGCAGGTGCTGTGTACATGCTCTCGATTTCTATTATAACAGAAATCTGAGCTCCTCTAACTAACTACCGAGTTGGTTTAACAGTTCGGATATTTTTTTAGCACTGATGGGGAAATAAAAATGGCCGTTGAATTGAAATATAATTAAAGGAAGGATTAGTTTTCCATCCTTTATTAGCTAAAAAGTTCATTATCATAGTTTTTTAGGACACAACTATCCAACCCTTTCCTTCAATTTCTTCCTCTCACTTTCCCTTTTTCTCTACTCTTTCATTTTCTTCATTTTTTCTCATTTCTCTCCATCTAATTACCATTTTTTTTAAACCAAAATTATTTTTTTGAAAATTATGTTGATGTCAACATTGTTGATGCCTCGATGTTGATGCTAACATTGATGAAATTATGTTGATGTCAACACTGCTGACGCCTCGATGTTGATGCTAACGTCGACGGTGACGTTGTTAATGATTTATAAACTTATTATAATTTAAAAAAAATTGAGAAATTGATTATCAATATAAAATAATATTAAATTTAAACAATGCTAATGATTTATAAACTTATTATAATTTCTTAAAAGGTAGTTTCTAAAATATGTTAAAGTTTTATAACTCGTTTAGGAATAAAATAGAAGAATTTGTTCATATATACATCAAGTTTAAAAAAAACTTTTAAAAAAATTAGGAATATATATTTTTAATAAAATCTATTTGAGATTCTAATTTAAATATAAAACATAAAATATTATAATATCATATATATTTGACAAAACTCTAACAAAAATAGACAACGGGTGGTGACTTGTTAACAAAAACCATTTAACGGGTTGTTTATGTAATTTTAAATTTAATGGATGATTAAGTGTAAAAATACATATATAATGAGTGTGTGTTTATGTAAATTTCCCCAAAAAAAAATATATCGTCTATCTTGATGAGTGGCATGGAGGAAGAAGGGAGTGAAGATGGTAAATCAATTTTTTTTTTTTTATAAAGTAAAAATCGACAAACGGAAACATTGTCACGAACAAATACAACCGTCATACAAAAAACAAACAGAATAAAGCGCATTGAACAGGCTAAAACTACAACACGGCCAAGTGGAAACCACGCCAAACGAAAACCAATTAGTCGAAGAAAAAGACGAGGACCAAGCCAAGCACCACCACAGTGGTATATCAGAACTCAATCTCCTATGGGTAGTGAAGACGGTGCTCCAAGGAAGCGTCTCTAGAAAAACGAAGCCGTGAACAAACCACCACGACCCCAACCAATCCCGACTCAGATCGTCGCACCTTCTACAGCTCAAGCATCGTCGACAACACCCGTAACATTAACATGGAAAAGCCCGAAGAAACCATGAGGCTTCCCAAAGTTGTGTGTGTACATATGATCTATTCTATATATATATATAACTTGTATTTTTTTTGTAGAAACCTGGGCCCTAAGAAGTTAACCATGGAGCCCAAGGATTTGGTCTTCCTTGCTAGCCGAGGATTTGGTTCTTGTCATGCAAGGAAAAAATCATTGCTGGCTAAAAGCGTCGACGGGGTTAGTGTAGTCCCCGATGAAGTTGCCGATGACAGGGTGGAGTTCGACGCACATCGACGCGGCAAAAAAACACCGAGCTAGGGCGGAGCAACAAGCGTCAAGAGTTGGACGAAGGATGAATAAGAGGTGGTAGGGGAGATAGGAAGGGTGGTAATGATTGTGTCGACCCCGAGGACCCAATTGGAGGGGAGCAACGGTACTGTCAACATGGAAGACGAAAACGCAAGCTTCGGTGGTGGTGAATAGGGTAGTCTTATATAAGGACACGTAATTATTTCCTTAAATAAAAATATATGTCATGTATAGACATTGGTCATATGGATATTAAAGATTAATATAAATATCCTATGTCTTGTAATAGAAAGGGTATAAAAGGCATATGAATCAAATCAAATACCCTTTTTCTCCCTTAATCCTATATCCTCATTGGTTAGAGCACCTCAAACATTGTCTTTATTGTGAGGATTTTGGAGTTTTTGGATGATTATAATTATAATTGGTTTTTTGGCCCAACGAATTCCCCATCACATTCTCCATGGAGAAGCATAGAAAAACTAGAGAGGATTCCCTAAATCTGCAGCATTTTTCAAACTAAATGATTATCCATATCTTCAAAATGAGAAAGTTGTTGGAACACAAATTCGTTGGGCCCTAAGAAGTTAACCATGGAGCCCAAGGATTTGGTCTTGTCATGTAAAGAAAAAATCCTTGTTGGCCAAGGACGTCAACGGGGTTAGTGTAGTCCCCGATGAAGTTGCCGATGACGGGGTGGTGAAGTTCGACGCACGTCAGCGCAACAAAAAACCACCGAGCTAGGGAGGAGTAAGACAAGCAGCGACGGAGCAACAAACGTCAAGAGTTGGACGAAGGATGAATAATAGATGGTAGGGGAGATAGGAAGGGTGGTGATGATTGTGTCCCAGGACCCAGTTGGAGGGGAGCAACGATACTATCAACAGGGAAGACGAAGAACGCAAGCTTCAGTGGTGGTGGGTGAGGTGGTCTTATATAAGGACACATAATTATTTGCTCAAATAAAAATATATGTCATGTATAGCTAGAGATCATATGGATATTAAAGATTAGTATAAATATCCTATGTCTTGCAATAGAAAGGGTATAAAAGGAATATGAATCAAATCAAATACCCTTTTTCTCCCTTAAGTTGCCTTACCCTTCTATCTTTTCTTTATGGCTTTATTCTTACTTATATCCCCGTTCGTTAGAGCACCTCCAACGGTCTTTCCATTTTGAGGATTTTGGAGTTTTTGGAGGATTATAATTATAATGAATTTTTTGACCCAATAAATTCTCCATCACATTCTCCAAAATGAAGAAGCGGTAAAAAAAATAGAGAGGATTCCTTAAATCTGCAGCATTTTTCAAACTAAATAATTTTCCTAATCTTCGAAATGAGAAAGTTGTTGAAATTAAAGCAAAAATAATTTGAACAATCCGTATGTACTATATTTTGTTTTGTTATTTTGGTAAAATTTTAGGGTAGTTGTTTACATGCTTCTTCGACCTTAAACTCCTCTAATTCCTTCCCTAATCTCTTCATTTACCCAATCAATCTCATGTTCCATATTAGGAACATAACCTTAAAATAGGTCAAACTAATAATTCATGGGAGGAGCTTTTTCTTTTTAATGTAAATGTCCAGAATGTGAATCTACTATAGTCGTTTGTTTACTTCATTTCGATCTTTCAAGAATCTATACATGAGCTTAAAGCAATACATCAAATAAATTTACATGGATATAACAACTACAATTGTAATAGAAGAATTAATATAATCTCTCTATTTATGAGAATAGATAAGAACACAAATTCATAAATGTGTCATCCCTAAAGATAGAATTAAAGTTTATATATACAAACTCTTAATTATCACAAACCACTTTATTTCATCAAACAAAAGAAAAACCATAACCTTGTATGAGCGTACAGAATTGCTTACCTTATATATATAGCTGGTCTCTCTCTCTCTCTCTCTCTCAATTAAGATAGCAAATATGAAATGTAATGTGAGAAATTCAAGAGAAAAGAGATGTATATTTATATCTGGAATCGAATTGAACAATCAAACATATCGAGCTATTAATTGATTGTTTATAAATTAAATAGATTAAAATTAATTAAGGACAGTCGGTGAATAATTTACTATACAGATCCAAATTTAAACCGGGTAGCTGGCACATTTGGAGGTTATCTCATCTGCAAGGCACGGCATATCCCAATTTGATCAATTCGTTGAAAACGGTGAAGGTATGTATCCACTCTCACATTTGTTTTCGGTTCATTTGTTAAGTTCAGATACACTGAAGGTGTTTTTGTTCATATTTATAAAAAAAAATATTGAAAGAAAATTATGATATTTTATTACAAAAATTTATAAAATATAATATAATTTTTTTCATATATATGTGTAGCATTATAAACACGGTTTTTAAAAAATATTTAAGGAAAATTATTTTTTTTTAAAAAAAACATACCATTTATAAATGGAAAAAAAATTAATAGGATTGAAAAGTGTGGCAAAAAACCTATAAATATTAAACAATGAAGTATGATCAACTCATGATCTCTTTTGTTACTTATGTTTTCTTTCATTTCTTTACCACCTAAGCTATACAACATTCGTGCTTCTTTTTTTACTTTTTTTTTTATCTTTTTAAATAAATCTACGTTTTTCCACCGTCGGAGAGAGCGCCCCCCTCCCCAACCGCCCCTGTTTCTGTACATGTTTTCAGTGTAAGGACAACGTCCAAGCGACGACATGGGACACAAGCGACCAAATTATGTTTGTTTCATGAGATGCAAACTGGTGAAGTATGAGTTCGTCTTGGCAATTGACATCAGAATTTGATACTCCGTAGTACCCCCTCCGTCCTAAAATACATTGTCTTTTAGCATTTTGCACAAGTTTTAATAAAACACCTTACTTTTAAAAAAAACATCATCATTGCACTAACTTTTTCATAAATTTTAACATCCACTACACATTTTAACCAATCAAATTATTTTAAAAAGTCAACAACACACAAGCCAATACAAATCATTACAACTTTTTACCTAGAAAATCTAAAAGCCCATCTATTGTTGGACAAAAATTTACATCTAAAAACACATGTATTGTTGGACGGAGGGAGTATATTTTTATAAAAAAATTGTAAAAGTGAAGTTGTCAAGTTTAGCCGGTAAAAAGCAGGTAAGGAAGGAAGAGGGATGTAAATATCATATTTAAATCAAAATTTAAGAGGTCATGGGTTCAAAGTTCAAACCTCATTTTTTTACCTTTTTTTACTATTATTAATTCCATCCAAAATTTTCCTATTATAAATATCATATTTAAATCAAATTTTATATTTTTCTTTTACTATTTTCATAAGATTATTCATTATGTTACACATATATTTTAAAAAATTCTTCTAATTTTTATTCCTATGAATTTTTTTTAACCATCAATGTCATAGTTAAACCACAATTTATGAGTTTTTTTGTCATACTTTTCAATCCAATCAATTTTTTTTTTCATTCATCAATGACAAATTCTTTTAAAAAAATTATAATTTTCTTTCAATATTTTAAAAAAAATCTTAGTCATGCTACACACATATAAATTATTAAATTTTTGTATTAATGTTTGTAATAAAATATCATATTTATACTACAATTTATGGTTTTCTTTCAATGTATTAAAAAAAAAACTTCTTTATTATATATACCAAGGAAAAAAATCTCCCAACAATCAGTTTCACCCCCTCTCCCGCTCTAGCGATTCTTGCGGCCGCCACTGGATGGAAGACAAGGTGAGGATGATACATACGGAGTACAAGTGAAGCAGTTGGGATCAGCTGTTCTAAAGGGGACAACCCGTTTTTTTGGGCTCCCCTCACCTCCAAAATAAAATAAAATAAAAATGATTAAAAATTTGAAAAATATATATATATTAAAGAGTGGGGATTTGTGAGAAGGGATAGGAAGACAGGGATGGTTTTATGACCGTGGATCCGCACTGCAAGTGAAGAGGCACCGACCATAAAACAATTAACGAGTGTCAGTTCGACATCAACAAAAACTAAGGGATCGGAGTTAGGATCTCCTGCATTTAGGGACAGAACCAGAAGTTTATCAAAAGGGGTGAAGTATTGTATAAATTTTTGATTCACTCTTCTCGATCGATTTTTCTATAGTTTAGTAAACCAAAACTATACTATTTTAGTTTAAACGATGATATTTTAGTTTTAAATAACATTTTTTAGTTAAAAACAAAATGTTTTTGTATTCGGAAATTTCGCGAGGTGCCCTTGAGCTATTGCAATTTTTGCGAGGTATACAACTCTTTTGCATATTTCGTGTGGTGCCCCTAAGGTTTTGAATTTTTTTGTCTCGTTCCCTTCCGTATTAAACTTAACAGCTCTGCGTGATGCTCCGTTAGTTTTCAATCAAAAAAAGAAAGAACGAGCGGAAAGAAAGAAGCGATGAGAGAGCGAAGGAGAGAGACCCAAGGGCTCGCGCCAGAGAGAGACATCACGAAGCTCGCCCGCCAGGTCCGAGAGAGGACGAGGGACGCTGCTGCTATAGAGAGAACGACACTGCTGCTCTAAGATGGAGACATCATGAAGCTCGCTCACTAGGTCTGAGATCGAACTCCCATAACTGAAAGCGAAGGTAGGGGTGACCCATTGCCTCGGCCGGTGACCGGAGGTGAAGAAGAAGTTGCAGAGAGGTTAGAAATTTTTGCTCATTTACTGAAATTTAGGGTTTAGGTTGAAATTGATACATTTAGGGTTTGGAATTAGGGCTTCGACTTGGGGCTTCTCCTTTTTGTTTTCGATTTTGATTTTTGTTAGTTTAGGCTAAAATATTCAGATGTCCTGCAACAATTTTACAGTGGACAGGAATTCTTAATGATTCTTTTATGTGATACATCCTGTTCACGTGGAAATTTTCTTAATGATTATGTGATACATACTGCAGATGACTTGCTCAGTTGCAAATTTTTGTAGCCATTATGCATCTTGTGATCCAAAACACTATGCTTGATGGATTCAGCCATGTCATAATTGGCAAACCTAGCCTATGCAAAGGCCTGGACCTGAGGCGAGCCCCAATAGACCCTCGCATCGGGCCCAAGTAGACCAAGGGGCCCACAGAGTATACAATATGAAAATTGCAGCTTCATGAAGTTTACCAGAATAAGTGTTATGGGTAGTAAGGGGAATGGGCTTCGTACGATACAACATCTATGGCCCATCAACTCGAATCGGCAGCTTTATAAAGTCCAACTTAGATTTGCTGAAAAATGGGTGCAGGAAAAGTAGTCTCTAGTTGTAAATTACGTAAACTACCCACTAAATATTAAGTTTTTTACTTAATCACCCATTAAATTAGATATTTACATAAAATCACCCATTAAATATAATTTATTAACAAATCACCTCACATAAATATTAAGGTTTTCACTTAATTTCCCGTTAAATTAGAAATTTACATAAAATCACCCATTAAATATAATTTATTAACAAATCACCACCAATTATAAAATTATGTCAAGGTTTTTTTGAAAAAATATTGTAAATTACACTGGGGCAGCGCAACAATGCCCTACAAATTAAGTTCTTAAATTTATTTCTAAAATAGAAAAGAAGTATTTGGATTTAATTTATAAAATTTAGTTATTAGGTTTTTGGAATTACTAGGAATTATAATTTGAAATTGAGGATTTAGGGTTTGAATTTGTCTCGGAATAACAATATGTTTTTTTTATTACTGTGTATTCTTTTTCTTTTTTTTAACTCGTGAGGGCACAATTTTTGTAACTCGCCTCGTGCAAATAAAGTCTTAGGTCCGGCCCTAGCCAATGATTCATCTTTCTTAATCTTAGAGGTACGACAAGGTTGGACGAGTATAAAATATCGTAAGAAAGCGCCTCACATAGATGTAATGTTATGTGGAAAGATGGGAAATATAATCATCCCACATTGATTAGAAAGGGAATCCAAGCCTTGCATATAAGTCGGTGGGCTACCCCACCTAACACCAATTGGTTTTAGGATGGAACCTCACTCGGCTTGTGTGCTCGGCTTGGTTGGCGCGTGTGCGCTTAGCGTGCGTAGCCCCTCCACGTCGGATGACCCACCGTGGCCACATTGATTAGAAAGGGAGGAACCCCACTCGGCTTGTGTGCTCGTGTGCGGTTGGCGTGCGTAGCCCCCTCACGTCGGATGACCCACCGTGATTTAACATTTTACCTAACATGCCAATAAACTCTTTTACATCATGTAAATGCTGTTGTTTTTTAATTGTTTTTGAAAAATCCATCACTACATCTGGTTCGCTAGCTTCCTTCGTAAAGTCATCTTAATTTGCAGCTTCATTCACAATATCTATCAGTTGTACGTATTTTAGGAAACCTGTTCTTGCTTCAATAATGTGTTGTTGAAGTCGCTAGGTTGGAAGCAATAAGCTGTTTTCGATCAGCATTCCTTTACCATTAAACCTCTTTCAGGTTAAGTGAGCTTTGCATTCATTCTATTATGTGTGATAACTAAATGTTTTACAAATTAAGGTCGTGAACTTGATTACAACCTTTGTAATGCACTTAACTTTGGCTGCCCAAGTACAAACTTCTCCGTTAGCCACTCTCGTAGTCATCATGAGCCAGAGGCCTTGATGGTCAAGGCGGAGCTGTGGGGCCTCTTTCAAGGGCCTATTAGTCTCAAATCCAGGAAACCATTTGAGAACGACATCCATCAAGCACACTGGTAAATCACTGCTGGAATTAGAGACCAAAAGTTTAGAAGAATCAACACCATGGAGCTGCCCATGCTCATCCTTCGACTGGAAAATGGCAAAATACAGAATTCAGAATAGTCCTTTTTCAAAATGAGAAGACGAAAAATGCACAGAGACCTTGAGCAACTTTCCATCACCTTTGCTATTATCTCGATTAATTCGTAATATGTTATATCATCACCTTCGTAATAGTCTAGAGGGTGAGCTTCAGTGGGTTGCATTCATTCTGTTATGTGCAACAATGAATCCCATGTAATGAAACAGCTTGTTCTTTCACTTGAATCTGTCATGTCCACTGCATTTCTTATTTCCTCTGTTCACCTTTCGTCGTTTGAGTAAAGTTCATTGGTTTCTTCAGCTTTTAATGTTTTCCATAGTATTCACATATTTTCCCCTTCTTTTTGTTTGCACAGAGGTTTCTTTCACAGTTTTCATTCAATCATCATTCAGGCGTAAGTATATTTCTTTTTTGAGTTAATTTCATTGCAAACTCGGTAACTCTAGTGCGACTGATAAACAGGATTTCAGTTTGGTTTCGCTTGTTTTAACATCGTATATGTGAAGGAAAGTGAAAATGTTGAAAAACTGCAATAATGCTGAATAGAGATCACTAGCTAGCCAATGCACTACTCTATTTGGCTAACTGTTTGAAGGACATAGGAAGTTAAGTGGGATAACATAACACTATACATTGGTAGTAGCTTATGGACATCTTTACAGGATGTTCACAACTTGTCATTGGATGGTATGTTGAATTTATATATATTGTTTTTATGAAGAAGAAGAAGAGAAAGGTGCTTCATCTTCAGCTGTGGAATTTGAATAGTCTCCGCTCCCTGACTCCTTGTAATCTTGAATCGCCTCAAGCTCTCTCAATACCTCATCCATGTTTGGCCTGAATTTGATTTTGGCTGAGATGCAGCGGAATTCAAGGGTGGTTGCTTTGTGGGTTGCATTCAAGTTGTATTATTGCCCTTCAAGACGAGTATCGAGGATTCTGAATACTTTTCCACTTGTTTTTCCGGCTGGCTCTTGCCCCTTCCACCAGATTCTGATCACCAGATGGTCTTTTCTTATTCACTACTCTTCGGCCTTATAGCATTTCTAGGAGACCCACTCCAAAGCTATACATGTCGCTCTTTGAGGTTAAATGACTTGAGATGAGTATGTGAAATCTGCATTTATACGTAGTCTAGAGATTCAAATAAAGAAAATGTAGAGATTGAAATGAGTACAAGTTATAAAATACTCAGGAGCTGCATATGTTCCCATGATTCTAGTCGAGACATGGGATTTGTAGCCAGTGGGGCTGTTCTTGGCCAACCCCGAATCAAAAAGTTTTGCATTGTAGTTCTGCAATAGAATTGCGGTAAGTTCTCATAAGCATTGTGAAATTAAACAAAGTTGGAACGTAAGATGGTCATCGAGACAAGTCACATACCAAATCAATCAGAATATTAGAAGTCTTAAAATCCCGGTAAATCACTTTTCTTTTGGTGCTATGAAGTAAAGACAGCCCCTAGCACAGCCGTTAATCGAAAAGCAGTTGGAAGTAAGAACCTCCTAGGGAACCTCATTTGTAAATGTAGTTCAGTTTCAAAACTTGTCGAAATCAGACAGCAAAACATGTTAACCTCCGAGCAATACCCAATCAGTTTAACTAAATGAGGGTGACAAACCTGCATGCCCAAGCTGAGTTTTTTATGGCCTGAGGCAAAATTTAAAATTGGGCCCTCCACTACTATTTTTTTATGGGAGACTCTCCACTACTATATAGTATGTATATACATAAGCTATGGTAGAATAAATGGTTTTTAAAATAGTTTTCTAATCTAAAAACATTTAAACGAAAGTTAAAATTAAAAAAAAAATCAAAGAAGCCTCGCCTAACCAACCGGGGAGAGTCAACTAAAAAAATCAAACGCACAAAAAACATAGGAATTTAAAATTTAAAAAATCAACGAAAGTTAAAATTACTAGGGAAAAGTTAAATAATAAAAATCAACCGCAAATTATGGGGGAAAGTTAAAAAAAATCAAAGGAAAAAAACACAAGAAGTTTTTTAAAAAATCATAGGAATTTAAATTAAAAAAATAAACGAAAGTTAAAATTAATAGGGAGAAAAGTTAAATAAAAAAAATAAACCGCAAATGGGGGAAAGTTTAAAAAAATCAAAGGAAAAAAAATAACCCAGAAAGTTTTGAAGAAAAAAATCAAACACAGAAAAATAAAAGAAAGAGAAAGTTTTTAAAAAATCAAAGGCAAAAAAAAACACAGGAAGGTTTTAAAAAAATCATAGGAATTTAAATTAAAAAAAAACAAAGTTAAAATTAATAGGGGGAAAAGTTAAATAAAAAAAATCGACCGCAAATGGGGGAAAGTTTAAAAAAAATCAAAGCAAAAAAAACAATGGTGATTTAGGTAAGTAGGCTATTTAGAAAGTTTAATTAGCTAATTAGATAAAAAAAACTTATTAAATTAGATTAGGTAGTTCATTCCCAAATGGGATATTAAATGGTCAATGGTCAACTGTTTGACCATTAACCGGTCAACGTTGACTGTTGACCGGTCAATGTTGACCAACTCATGTGGATTTTTTACCGTTTTGATGCCATTTTTTATGACATTTTATTTTTATTTTGATGTCACTATTCTAATGAAATGGTTTGATGACACCTTTTGAATGCCACTTTTTTCAAACCTTGATGACATTTTTTTGTTTGTTGTGATGCCAGATTGACCATTTATGCCATTTTTTTCTACTGATGAAACTTTTTATGTCAATTTTTTGATGATTTTTTTCCCGTGATGCCAGATCTTTTCAAAGTAGTGTTTTGATGACATTTTTTTCTTTAATGTGATGTCATTTTTTTAAAGTAGTGTTTTGATGTCATTTTTAATGTAATTATTTGATGTCACTTTTAATTAAATCGTTTGATGCCACTTTTGTAATTCAGTAAATTGTATATCGATATATTTTCATTTATTCTACTTTGATTAAATGATGAGAGATGACACATTTGTGATTAACTCAATTTAAAATTGAATTAATTCTATAAAGTTAAAAATCTATACCAATATAAATTCCTCTGGAAGCAGGATCCGACGTGGATGCTTTGGGATTTCCTGGTGTCCCTGAACCGGGCAAGAATTGAATAGTTTAGAAACATTGGCCGCATAACTTAATAAATAATTAACTTAGGGTCAAAAACGGAAATAGTATAAAGATAAGGGACGTTTCTGTAATTTTGATAAAAGATATTAAAACTCTGATTGATTTCAATGGAGTTTACACGTACAGAGACGAAGCGCAGGGCGAAGGTACGGGCTCGGCACAGCTTCCCTCCAGCGTCGATATCTAGTGGTGATCGAAGACGGTGACTCGGCGGTGCTGGGAAGAGGCAAAGCGGTGATGTGCGGCGGCAATCGGACAGTGCTGGCGGCAACAATGGAAGGCAGCGCGAAGGGCAACAACGGTGATGGGCGCGGCAATGGCAGGCGAACAAGGGCGCGTCTCCGGCAAGGGTTGCGTTCTGCGGGGGCGGGTCAGTTCCGGTGGCTCAGGTCGCCGGTGGTGCTCAGGGGAGATCGAAGGCGGTTGCTCACGGCTATACGTCACGGATCGGGAGTAATTGGGAGAGGAGACGGCGATGGGAGGAAGGAAGGTAAAAGGTTAAAGCGACTAAAAAAAATTGAAGTTGTCTAGCACGCCTAATAAAAGAAGTTTGGTGACTAAATATCTAATTAATTGTGCTCAGGGGTATAAAATATCAAATTTTCTCAAAAAACAACACAGAAAGTTTTGAAAAAAAAATTCAACCGCAAATGGGGGAAAGTTTTAAAAAAATCAAAGGCAAAAAAACAACACAGAATGTTTTGGAAAAAAAAAATCAAACGGCAGAAAAATGAAAGAAAAAGGTTATTGAACCTTGGACCTCTAGGTTAAACAAACAATCTTACATACTTCCCTAACCAACTAGGCTATTATGATTTTATGTGTAAGTATGGATTGTCTAATACTAATATAACTAAAACATATTTTATAGGCCCCTATACAAGTTGGACCTGAGGCAACGGCCTGTTGGGCCTCGCCTCAGGTCCGGCCCTGTGCCCAAGATAGTTAACCTCCGCCTACAAGATCAATAAAAGATTCACCTTACACCGGATTCAAATCTCAGTAGTCTTCCATTGAGTTTTTCGCCTTTCCAACTCATTTATGCTGGATAAAGATTATGCATAACCATTCAACCAACGAACGAGCTTATATCAGATGAATAAATGAATTTAAGGTACTAACTTAACAACCATTCCCTATGACCTTGGTAACTTTACTGATTGAGCCTCTTTACAACAACGATTATACCAGTTTCGCGCTTGGCAGCTGCATACAAATTATCATTAATTTTTGTAGAATGAAAAAGGTGAATCAGGTGATGGAGATGAGTGTTTCATAACGCCCATTTTGGGTGTTTAACGGTGACATTTACCAGCAGCACCGCAACATCAAGCACAAGCACACGTTCTGACTGTCTCGTCCTCCGCTCCTGCTGCCTCCACAACACCACCTTCTGCAACAGTTGATAATTGATATCCATACCCTGTGGATTGAACCATGTTCTTGATAGAGTTTTCTGATATGGGGTTCCGATATGCAGAGATTGAGATGCAGCAGATACATTCAGCCAGTGGCGTTTGATGATGATGTTGCAAGCCAAAGCCTCACCCAATGTGAATGAAGTCGGGGATCTATCAATTTCTAAACACACAACTAAGATACTATCAATTTCTGAACCAAGATTATGCAGTGTGTTACCATCACGTCATTGGTGCTTAGCATAGGCGGAGCTAAGGAGGGACAAGGGGGAGCATACACCTCTCCTCTCATCTGACGAGTTACCTATACTTGCTCTACTCATCGATAGCTTGGTTTTGATATATTATAAGCCTCAATCCGATACCCGAGTAAAAAGTTATAAACGTTTGAAAATTAAACACAGATTAATTATTTGAAATGTCTTTTAATAAACCACAATGCTTTGATATTTTAATAATATAATTCAGTCTAAGAGCTTCGAAACAAGATGTTATATTACTAAATTCAACCATCAAATAAGAAATTATGCAAGTTTAAAAATTTTATATCTTGTTACACACTATTATAAGCTAAGAGAACAACAAATTACATATTGAATCGTTAAGTTTCAAATTAACGGTGTCTTTTTAGAGAAAAATAATGTTGTTATAGTTAAAATGACATCGTTTTAATTTATTTGTTTAAAAAGAAAAAATATACAACAATTAATGACACAATTTTGAACTAAAATATTATCGTTTTCAACTAAAACACTATTGTTTTGAGCAAAAATGTCATTGTTTTGAACTAAACAATGTTACTTTGAACTAAAACGTCGTCGTTTAAACTGAAAAATCATAGTTTTGATATACTAAACTTAGAAAAAATCTATCGAAAATGAACTGGATAATTTGTACAAAATTACGCCCCTCATTCGATAAGCTTCTGGCTCCGTCCCTGGTGCTTAGTATAAAAGAAAACCATTTAAGGGTGTTCCAAATGCCATCTCTAGAGCTGGCAATTCGGGTCATTCGGTTGGGTTCGGGTCGATCACATTCGGGTAAGGGTCACTGATGAGTCCGGTCAACTCGGTCAAAATTTCTGTGTCGGGCTTGGTCGGGTCGGGTCAGATTGGGTCAAAATGAAATTCAGATTGGTCGGGTTTTGGTCAAAATCGGGTTGGACCCATTCGGGTTTTCGATCAAAATCGGGTCGGTCTCGTTCGGGTTTCTGGTCGGTCTCATTCAAGTTTCAAGTAGAAGCGGGTCCACGTTTGTTTCAAACTTTTAATTTTTTGGGTTGAATTTGTTGAATCATGTCCGTTCGGGACTTTCGGGTAATCAGTTTTATTTTATTTTAATTTTTTTTTTGTAGGCGAAAAGGGGGCGGTTCTTAAGACAGAACACAACCCTGATCATCCTTTCGGATGATGTTACAAAATTCCCTATTCAAAGGGAGAGTATCCATATTACAAATGTCTTTAGATCTAGCTATGAAATTTGCTGCTCCGTTGGCTCCACGAAAACAATGTTTGAACTCTATGTGCTCAAATTCCAATTGCATCTTCTTGATAAGCTCGATTTGCCAGTATATCTCCCATCTGGGCCTTGCATTACCGTTGATTGCTTTGATTACTTCCAAACAGTCACCTTCAATTACCACTCTACGTAAGCCTTTTTGCCAAGCCATTTTCGTACCTGCGCAAAATGCAGCTGCTTCGGTTTAGATAGCTGATCCACTATCCACCCGCTGCTGAAAATTATCCATAACATTTCCTTCACAATCCCTGAGGATCCCACCTACCTGGCAGAAGCCAGTAGGTATAGTTGAGCCATCTACATTAATTTTGTAGGTGGCCCAAGGTGGTTTTTTCCACTTGATCACAACTCTTCGCCTGTCTTGTTTCTGAGTTTTATCGGGATTGGCATTTAGTCGATCCCTGACCTGCATATAAGATCGAATCGCAATTTGTGAGATAGGGTCAATGTTTTTATTTCTGAAAATTATATTATTTATGGTTTCCCATATTGACTGCTAGACAAAACAAAGATCTTCAAAGTTCGGGATCAAAGGTTTAGACTATAGCATTTTTTTCACTGGAATCATCAGGTTACTATTGTAGTTTATGGATTTTCCAGTTAATTGTTCATAAGCCGTTATGACTCTTTTGGTGTAGGTACATTGTTGGAAAAGATGATCATTGTCTTCATCTTTGTCATTGTAGAGGCAGCATTGGGACGGGACTCTATTAAAGAAACGATTTAGTCTTTCTTTTGTGGCAATTCCATCATGTGCTATTTTCCAAACAAGGTTTTTGATCCGGGGAGGGAGAGTGAGTTTCCAAATCCATTTTCCTGTTACTTCATTCTGATGTCGATTGTTTATAATCTGTTTAACCGATTTGGTTGTGAAATGACCATCCACATTAAGTTTCCATATTAGTTTATCATTGGCCGCCTAGGAAGGGATTTTGATTTTTTGGATTTCAGCGACAATATTATTTGGGAATAGATGTTGAAGAATTTGCATGTTCCAAGTATTATTTTGGTTGATAAGCTGGTGAACCTTTAAATTAGGATCATGTGAAAGTTGATAGTTTTTAAGATTACAACCTATTACCCAAGGATCATTCCAGACATTTATGGTTTCCCCATCTCCTACTATCCAATGTAAACCTTTACAAAATTTGTCACGAAACTGTAATAGGCGGCCGAATTGCCAAGAGGGGTTAGCAGGGATTGCTGTCATTATGTTTTGATCTTTAAAATACTTTTCTGTAATGACTTTAAACCAAATATTATCAGCATTAGTGTATAATTTCCACAAAAGTTTCATCTGAAGGCTAATATTTAAATCTTCTGCTAATCTTATGCCAAGACCACCTTGGTCTTTTGGCTTACAGATTTTGTCCCAACTTATCAACGGGTTATAACATTCAGACTCTAATTTGTTCCAGAAGAAATTTTTATTAACCTGATCAATCTGGTGGAGCACCCCTTGGGGGAGTAAGAAATTCTGTATGAGGTAGTTAGTTTTAGAACTGAGATTTGCAGTAATAAGGGTTACACGACCATCCTGGGTTAAGGATGATGCTTTCCATTTGGGTAGTTGTTTTTTGAGGTTTTGTATGGCATCCTGGAACATCTCATTCTTGATTCGTCCGTGGAGTAGAGGGATACCCAGGTATTTTTCCAAAGTTCTAGAGACCGGAATATGCATTTCATTGGCAAGAGAGTTTGCTAGACATTTCTAGAAACTTGGGGAGAGCTCTTACTGTAGTTTATAGTAAGACCAGATAGGTTAGAGAATCTATTGAGCATGTTCCGAATAGTGTGGATGCTTTTGTGGGATGCTGGTGCAAAAATTATAGTGTCATCAACAAATGTCAGGAAAGGAATAGATGTACCATTTTTAGTAATCTTGATTCCAACCAAGGCATCATCTAATCTTGCTTCCTCCTGTAATTCTGCTGCTAGGTTCTCCATTACAAGTATGAAAATGTACGGTGCTAGTGGATCCCCTTGTCTAATGCCCCTTTCTGGTTTAAATTGTGGACCCGGACGGTTGTTTGTTAACAAGAACTGAGAAAGTTGTGGTAGTTAGGCAGCTCATGACCCATCTAATCCAACGTGAGTCAAAACCAAATTTAGTGAGTGTGGCTTTTATGTAATCCCAATTAATCTTGTCATAGGCCTTTTCCATGTCAAGTTTTAGTGCCATCCAACCTTTTGGTCCTTTTTGTTTGTGAAAACTATGGAAAATTTCATGTGCAATTAGCGTATTATCCTGTATGGATCGTCCCTCTACAAAGGCTCCTTAAAAAGGATTGACGAGTCTAGGTAGTATGTTCTTCATTCTATTAGCTATGAGTTTAGAGATTATCTTGTAAATGGTGTTGCACAGGCTAATAGGCATGTAGTGGTTTATGTTTAAAGGATTGTCTGTTTTGGGTATAAGGGCTATGAAAGTTTGATTGATCTCAGAAAGTAAGGTTCCAGAATGGAAAAATGCTTTAACAGTTTTGCAAACGGATTGTCCCACTATGTGCCAGTACTTGTTGAAGAATTCCGGAGGGTAGCCATCCGGGCCAGGTGTTTCGTCTATAGCCATACTAGTAATTATGTTTTTGATTTCTAAATTTGAAGGGTTTGAGAGAAGGAAATTATTCTCTTCTTCAGTGATTCTTGGGAGATCATGAGGTAGATGTTCAGTAGTTATACTCGAGGAATTTGGTTTAATAAATCTCTCGGCCATTTCTTTAGTAATTTGGTTAGCTATTTCCACAGGATCAGTGAGGTTATCGCCCTCTTTGGAAGTAAAGGATGATGTATGATTTTTGAAGTTTTTGACCTTGACAATTGTCTGGTAATAATTTGTGTTTCTATCGCCCAGTTGAAGGTGTTTGGTCTTAGCTCTTTGCTTCCAGAATCTGTAATTGTAGTCTAGCATGACAAGCTTTTCTTTTCTAGGTTCATGAGTTTTCGATTATCCCATCTGGATAGTCTACCCCAAGGAAGTTTGGCTTGCAGTGTTAAAAAATTTTTATCCACTTCAGTCGATCCGTGTAAACCCCCTGACATGGGTCGGCTTGCCAGATTCCACCTTTAACCTCCGTGTTGGGTCACCTTAAGCCCACTTGCTCCATTCATGTCCATTGCGAGGCTTACAATGCGAAAGGTTTTTCATTGGGTGATGGCAACCTTTGTTTTGTCCCCTTCTCGACGAGATCCATCAACTTGGTGTAATCGACGGGTCTGTTTCCGGGCATTTTTGTGGTATAGGGTTGGCCAAGGGTGGCCGGATGAGCGTCGTCACTTCCGTCATTGATTGGTGTGGGTGGCTTTTTTGTTCCTTTCCTTGGCCGTCAATTTGCTCTCTGGTTTCTCTGTTTATAAGTCTCTCTCTCTCTCTTACCCCTCTACTCCCAGTTACCTTACTTATATCCCATATAAATATTACTTTAGGATAGCACTCTCTTTCGCACAATTTTTCAACTTACCTCTCTCCTCCTTCTGTGGTCTCGTTTTATTATCCTTTGTGTTCTTGCTTTAATGACTTCCTCCATATCCTTTATGGATGCTTTAAATGATGCTCAAGCCCCTTCTGATGCAAACACTAACCCTATCTTGACCCATTCGGTTGAGCCCTTGGCGGCTCCTCCGGGCACCCAGCTCCAAACGGTAGCTAACGTCGTCCCTGCCCCTCTCTTAGCTTCAGCCAAGGGTAAAGGGAAGGTCGTCATTGAAGATGCCCTAGTAGTTGAGTCACAGTTGGTGTCAAATCTGGTGTCTAACCATTCCGGAATGGCTCACCGGAAAGGACTTGTGGGTAGTACCCATATGTCCCCGGTTCGAACCCCGAAATGACCGCTATTTATTTACCTATTCAAGGCAGAGGTGCGAAAGAAAACTTTGGTGGCTCTAATTGTCCTCTTTGGGTCTTTGTTTGGAGGTTAATTTTGCTCTGTCGTGATGTCTGTTTTTACTCGTGGTTGGGCTTGTGTGGCTGCTTGGCCCCTTATCAACATTGCTCTCTGCAACCCTATGTTTCTTTGGTGGTGGATCCTTGTCGGCTCGGATGTGGTTCTCTTGTTGTGTTTATACACTACAAACTCATGTTAAAATTTCTTATCGAAAACCCCGATACAAATAGCCATAATTGTATACAAATTTAGTGCAGTTCCATTTTATTTTCTTTTTGTATGGAATACCGCATTCATTTATACAGACCAAATTGTTTTACCTTTTTGTTATTTGCACGGCGGTTTCTCGCCAACCGCACGGTGCCGGTTCCGGCTTCTCAATCCGGCAATCAGGCTTGCCGATCTCGGACTCCCAAACCGGCATCAGATATGCCCTTGCCGGACTCCCAAACCGGCATCCAACGCCCGAGGTAAGTTCGAGCCTATATATAAAGAAGCGATGCCCTGGTTCTTAAGTATGTGTTCGATTTGAAATCCATATTCTAACATCGGAGGAAATGTCGTTACCGGAAGAAGATGGCGGAGGCGGATTACCGTTCGACATTTTTGCCTATAGCGATCCGGAGGAGCTCGTGAAGAATCTCGGGGTAAGTTAATATTGTTACAGCGGATCGTTTATATATAGAGGAACCTTTATATAATTATGTTTGAGTAGAATCATATTATAGCGGAATGTTTAAATAGAGGATATGTAGTTCGAATCGAAACATTATATAATTGAATGGATATGTAGTTTGAATCGAAACATTATAAATAATACAGTTTTGTAAAATGAAACCATCATATAATATAGTATTTTAGATATTTATTTGGCGAAAAAGTTCTTAGTACATAAGTGACATTATGCAGGAACAAAACCAACCTCTAAATGTGGGTACAGAATATAGCTCGATGTTTACAGTCGATGGTTATTGGGCTGATGAAATAAACATGAAGGCATGGGCTAGATACATAGGGAAGATTAAGAACATGGTACTTGTGATCACTCGGTCGTGGAAGAACCAAATGAGTGGTTTGGGTACCTTTCGTCTAGTGTGTGATAAGTACGGAGGGGGTAGAGATATTCCAGATATCGACAAGGATTTTCCGCCTGCAGTGAGTAGGCGCGGGAAAACGACAAAGATCGGATGCATGTTTGAGCTGGAGGGTCGTCAAAATGATGCTGACAATTGGACCATGAAGGTTATATGCGGTGTGCATAACCACGAGCTAAACGATGTGATGTTAGGACATCCCTTTGCCGGTAGATTAACTCCAGATCAACATCGGCAGGTTCGACGTGATACAGTGATTGGGATAAAACCGGGGGTTATGCTACGCGGGATGAAGTATGATGATCATGACTGCGTGACGGACATTCGTCAAGTCTACAATGCACGAGCCCAGTTGCGGAGAACCGCTGCAGAAGGACGGAGGGACCTGCCTCAAGCGCTTCACAAACTCAAACAAAAGGGATACTTTATCGCCACAAGGAATTCCTCTAAAGCAGGAGTAGACGAGGTTACTGATGTGTTTTTGTCCCATCCGAACTCCCGACATCTTCTGATGTTGTTTCCGTATGTTATCGTGATGGACTCGACCTACAAGACGAACGAGTAAGAGGAATCACATTACCGTCGACTACTTTTATATATGTCATACGTTGTAGCAATTTGTTTGACTAATTCATTAAAATGTGATAGGTACGAAATGCCGTTGCTGGAGATCGTTGGGATTACTAGCACGAAGAACACATTTGCAATTGCGTTCGTATTCATGGCAGGCGAGAGCGCAGAACACTATAGTTGGGCACTACGGCGACTATGCCATTTGTGCGGTCAACGACTCCCAGAAGTAATGTATACAGACAGAGAGTTGGGTCTTATCAAGGCTCTTCGGGAGGAGTTACCCACGGTAAAGCATATGTTGTGCACTTATCATATTATGTGCAACATTGAAATGAAGGGTAGGATCACGAAATCTACCGAGAAGCGAAACACCTTCTACAATGAATGTAAGGCCTTATTTGAGTCAAAGACAGAAGAAAGTTATGAAGGTCGTCTACAAGTGATGAAGCCGAAATGGGAGGCACGATGGGGTCTTATGAAGTACCTTGAAGACACATGGCTCACAGAATTCAAGGAAGCGATAGTTCGTGCATGGGTTGATAAGTTCCTACATCTCGGGGTGCGAACTACGAATAAGTAAGTAACATTGAATCGTATAAATTCGTAATTATTATAATATTTAATAATCCTACATAACCGAGGTAATATATTTTCTATGATACAGTGCCGAGTCGGCACATGCAAAATTAAAGTCCATGCTAGGGACGGCTGTTGGTGGCTTCGTTGACGTAACAGATTGCATTGACAACTTGGTCAACGAACAGGTAGACCAACTCAGAGGGTACCTTGAGAAGTCACGGCTTACAATCAAACGGTGTGTCATGAGTGAACCAATATTCGCCCCGCTATTGATGCTGGTGACTGATGAGTGCTTCGAGCTTCTGCTGGCCAACTACAACATGGCGAAGGAACTCCCGGCTAGTCATGACGGTGTCTGTAGGGATCGCTATTGGAGGGACGCTTACGGGGTACCATGTGTACATGAGTTCTTAGAGGCGATCGCAAACAGGCAACCTATTAGGCCCTCACAAATTCATCCCTTCTGGAAGCAAGTAATGTGGGATCCTATAATTCCTCCCGAAGAATCAAGTGGCGACAACGATGGCGCAATTCCTAACAGTCAGGAATATGTCAGCCTTCGGAGGGATATTGATGGCAACAACCTCACGCCTGATCAGCAGGATTTGATGGGCGAGGCATACTTCAACATGAACAACCCTGGGTTGTCTACCATGAGAGAGCCAACGGGGATCCATCGAAAGGGTCGTCCCACGGGGAGACGATCATTGCAGCGTGACCCATCTGGTTTTGAACATGGGAGACGAGAGGCTGCCTCTCGGGCGCGTGGACGAGGTCGATCAAGAGGTAGAGGTCGGCAGACAGATCGGGAGGTTGATCATTCGGTATTGTTGACAACTCACATACATAACTTCATGCTCACCTTTGTTGATAGAAGTAGCCAGGTTTCACCTGATGGTCATTGCGGTTATCGGGCCTTAGCGGCTGTGATGGGGTATGGAGAAGACCAGTACATGCGAGTCAGAAGAGAGGTTGCGCAAGAGCTTCGAGGGAATCGGTGGTTGTATCAACCAGCAAGCCTATTACACTCCATTGACGATCTCATCGAGAATGTTGATCTGCAAGACCCAGCTCCTTGTTTACATCGTCATCAAAACTGGATGGAGGCACCTATGGTCCCCCTTGCTGTAGCGACTTTGTACAACAAGGTCGTTGCTGTCCTAAGTGTCGACAATCCTCACACCTGCTTTCCTATTGTCGCGAATGGGTCGAACCAAACTCCACCAACTGAGGTGATTACAGTTGCCTGGCTAGCAAGAGTCCATTGGACCCCCGTGTGGCTTAAGCAAGGGTCACCACTTCCACCTACTGCACCTGAATGGTCTCACTTCCATCACCCAAGTGTGAACGGATGGGATACCCCATTCAACGACCGCATTCAACAATACTTGAACTACCGTCTAGTTGAAAGGGCAACTCAGTAGTTGTGATGCTATTATTTTCTGGGATCGCACTTATTGTATTTGAAATGATCCAGCTACGGATTTTGTAATGTCATTCAATATCATAGGTGTAGCAATGTTGAAGACCCACAATGTGTTTATAGATTTCATCAATCATTACCAAAACACAGTACATGATTCGCAATTACAACTATCATAGGTCGACGCATAGACAACAACGACCCCTAAACCAGCTAACAGTTCCATGCCATTCATCAGGCGTTTGGCATAAAATGGAAAAACTGCGATGCCCGAACCTGAGTTGGCGCCAATGGCACATCTCCCCCCCCGCGCTTCTTCGACATACTCCCGAAGCTCATCTGTGGAAACCCACGCGTCGCCCCGAGCGAGCACAGCATCCAGACGATGCAACAACATACCCATCCGCTGCATTTCAATCAATATGATGGTGAAAACTAACATTTTATTAAACAACACACCAATAACGAAAGGACTTTGGTATTATTCACACGTACCCGATGATCGTAAACGGCCACTGGCGGAGCTATGTTTACTGGAACCTGGTGGCTTGAGCTTTTGAAAAGAAAAGGATGGCCGTGCTCACCAAACCACCCCATGTACTCAGCAGATACAGTGTGCGGTTCCAGCGCAGCCCTATGTTGGCTAAAGGATATGTATACAGTGGGAACAATCAAATGGTCATCCCAACGGTCGTCCACTGGGTGCCATGTCAGCTTCAGGCCCTTGACTTGAGGTGGTCGCACTTCTTGCAAGGGGAGGATTCGCAGCATGGGGATTGCCTGTACATAACCGAACTGTCGCATAACCCTGTCCGGCATGTAGGCTTCCATAACAGAGGAGAATTGGATTAAGCCTCTGTACCGCGAAACTCTGTAAAACCCATCAAAGTCAAGGGGACCGTAAGGCATGAATTTGACGTCCTCTGCAAGCATCGTTTCTAATTGTTGGATGAACTTCAGAGTCCTTTCAGGGGTGATTGATGATGTAGGGCGACTCGCGTACCGCTTTGCCCATCGAGCGTCTCCGTGGTCCGCGGGGTCCTCACAGACGCCGAGCGCGAACATTGGAAAGTGAGCGAATATCCAGTACTGAATAATCGCGACGGAAGTGAGATTTTGAGTTCAGAGGGTTCAATAATAACACACAACATATGTATGGGGTTGGACACATACCTGGAGAAGAGCAGTACAGCCCCCCAAGTTAGCCATCCCCTGTCTCGACGAGATCCCCAGCTGCCTATACAGATACGCCAGGACTCCCGCACCCCATGCATACTCAGATGTGATTCGGTGATCAGTCACGAAATCCAAAGCAATTACGGGTATGGTTGTCGTGGTCCGGTCGTTTAGAACCAAGCAGCCAAGAACCTCCAACATATATCCGCTTGCGATGACACCTGCCTGTATCTGGGGGTTGTTAATTAATTGCGCCATGTGGTAATCTAGGCTTCCATGGTAAAATGCATTCCCACTTCGTACAAAGTCGTGGAGGCCAAATCCAAATTTTTCCGTCAGCCACGCCTGCCTTAGCTGGTTTGTCATGTTAGGGACCATGGCGCGTCCGTCAATGGCAAGACCAAACAGCTTGTGCACATCGTGCAAGGTAATAGTCATCTCCCCCCATGGGAGATGAAAGTTGTTGGTCTCTGGATGCCAACGGTACAGAAATGCTTGGATGAGACAGTGATCCACTGTGTCCATCCTGATGTCATCCAACACTTGTAACCCGCTGTGGCTCGCAACATACCACCACTGCCACTGCCCCGGTAAACGAGGCCAGTTGCGCACTGACTGCCACCGGTCTGCACGCCTTATGCTCTTCACTGTCATCTCCACCTCCTGCAATACAAATAATAAGAGTATGAGTTGGATTCAATACCGCCGGATACCACAGTTGCACATAATATAACCTTAATTGTAACCAAATCGTTCTTACAGTAACACACACCTCGCTTAACCACAAGTACTGACACCTGTGGGTCCTATAGTGTCGAAGTGGCTCCACATACTTGGGGCGGCCGTCGTCGATATCCCGGCTGTTCAACTCGTCATTCATCCCCGCACGACAGTTGGGGTTATGCTCGGGATCTGTACTAGAAATACCCCCAAACGTGTCAGCGACCCCGAAGGGGTTAGACGCGCGTGCCGCTGTACCAGCTGCTGGGTTTGATGAGGATGCCCCCTCGTCGCGGATGGGCTGCTCAGTCATGCCCGCCCAGTTCGGCCACAGACCAGATCCACCCACGGTCGAATGAATGGGGGGGGGGGGTCTGGTTGATTTGTGGTTCCCACGCAGTGGAATGATGCATGAAACCGGTGTCGACATCCTCGGCTGACGTATACATGGGGGACTGGGGGATGTCTGGGACGTAAGGGGTCGCCGGCAATTGTAAAGTGTCGACCTCGTCGACGGTGTAATCACCCAAGAAATCCTCGTCGTCCCGCCCGAGAAACGACGTGCTTTCCCTTGCGGGCTCCTGGATCGGTCTCTGTATTGATGGTTCTCTAACCTCCGATGTGCTGGCTCTCGCCGGCTCTATCGGCCTATCACCTCTCCTCAGAGAGGCCGTTGGCCTAACCCGTTCCCGCTGGGATACGACCCTCCTCATCATCTGCATTATAAAATTCCATATCCATTAGGTACACATAAATTCCATATCTATATTCCATCTGCATCTATTTCCATTTATATTCCATAAATCTACATTATCTAATTTCATTTTTGCCCATGAATCATATTTAGTGACATGTTAACATAAATTCATATACTTTCATAATTTAATTACAAATTCCCTATCTGTTTTTCATGAAATAAAAATTCTGTATCTCAATTTCATGCATTGTTATATCTATATCTAATTTCATGCATTACTAATTCCCTAGCTATTTTTCATGAAATAAAAATTCTATATCTCTTTTTCATGCATAATTATATCTATATCTAATTTCATGCATTACTAATTCCATATCTATTTTTCATGAAATAAAAATTAATACAATTATATATCTCATTTTCATAAACTAATTCTATATCTCATTTTCATGCATTACTAATTCCATCACTAATTCCATATCTAATTTTATCAATATTCCATACCTAATAATAACATAAACTTAACATGTACTAAACATACAATCAATACTTACCTCCGCCGCAGCTTGCGCTCTAGGATCGTTCGGCGCGGGTTGTGAAATCGCACGCTCATCGGGAGGTGGAGTCGCTGGTGAAGGGGATCTCGAACCCCGAAAAAATCGATCTATCAGGTTCGAGTACTTCGGCATTTCTCCTAAGACGGTATTTCGGGCTTGTGGAGCTCTCTAGATAAAACCGTCGGGTAAAAGAGTAAGGAGTGGGAGCTTGGAGTCGAAGGTGTGGTGCACCAAGTGAGGGAGATATCCTTCCTTTTATACTACATCGGCACCCCCTTTGCCGGACTCGGAACCCGACACCGACACCACCCTGCAGACATGACGCAAGCGTCAGGAATCTCCAGCTTTTCCGACGATGTGATTGATGTGACCGTGTCGAACCCGGAATCCGGCACCGGCCTGCAGATTGGTTCAGTTTTGGTTCAGCTTTTCAGTCGATTTGACTGATTGGACGAAAGCTGAAGATTCCCTCGAACCCCGTTTGCCGGTTTGGGAGTCCGGCATCGGCATCTGGGTCTTCCGGTTCAGCAATCCGGCACCGACACCGTGCGCCTGGCGAGAAGAAGCCCGTGCAATTAGCAGAACCGTTGTTTTAACCTATCATGTGGTTATCCCAACTTACTCAACTTAAGTCCACTAGACATGTTCTATACTCAACTAAAAATTAACAAGACTTGTTTTGCAATGGGGCACCCATTTATCTATACCAATGGTTCGTTCAAATTAAGATTTAATATATGAATATTTCTACATGGAATTGTTGAGAGATCATACGTTGTAACTTCTGGACTGACCTTGATATATTTTACAAAAACAATTCAATCAACGTTATCACTCTGGTTGAAACAAAAGTGGATTCTAAACCGGACAATAGAGTTTGTAAAAAATGTGGGTTCAACAATATTGCCTTCGATCTTGCAAACAGCTTTGCTGGCAGTATTTGTTTTCTTTGGAAATATTTGCAACCGGCTGAAGGTCAAATCGAGCTCATTTCTGTTCAAAATAGGTTTACCCATTTTAACTACAGATGCATACTCTAACCGAGCAATCGATGTTCTTGTGGCTCATGTGCCTCCAGACAACAGGTACAAGCCGACGTTTAGGGAACAATTTACGGAATACACTTCTCATATTCTTTTCCCTTTTTGTATTATGTGTGATCTTAACGATATTTTCTTGCCCTCCGATAAGATGGGCGAGAAAGTACTAAATCACAACAAATTCACTAGGCTTAACAACATTAAAAACAACGTATTGCTACACGACATACCCACTTCCGAGGGGTGATTCACATGGTGAAAAAAGAAGATCGGTATGCCTGATAACAACTTTGCCATTCTTGACAGATTACTGATACACGCATATGCTCTTCCTTTTTTTTTGAAGGATTGCGAACTAAAATCTACCCATTCACCACTTTTGACGTCCATGCACCTATTTCTGTTGACTTTAGAAAAGATTCTCAACCGAATAGACGTCCATTTTGATTCGAGATGGCTTGGAATACCCGTCAAGATTTCAACAATATTGTCAACCAAGCTTGGAGGCTTGACTCACCAGGTTCACACATGTTCCAACTGGTCAGGAAAACTCACCTACTCAGCAATCTTGCTAAATCATGGTCGACATTGCTCTCTCATGGTGGTCTATCTGGTACTTTAGAAACCAACTACTATTCGGACATGTTAATAAAGTCTCGGCTCGTGATTTTCTTTCTTTCTTCCTCACAATCAACAAACGTGGGCAGAATCTAAATCATTGGTGAACCCATGTTCCTCGTCAATCGGTTTCTCACTACACTCGAAATGGATTTGGTGGGACAACTACTCGCAGAAGCAACATATATCTACAAGAAGTAATGTGAGGTGGTCTAAGCCACCGACACCGTGTGTTAAACTAAACTTCGACGGATCCATACTAAACAACAATTTAGTTGCATATGGGTTTGTGATACGTGTAATTCGAAAGGGGAAGTGATTTCTAAAAGGTTCGACACTTGTAATAACAGTTTTATTCTATTTGCAGAAGCTTTTGCCCTAAGGAAGGGCATTCTGCATGCTAAATTGCTCAACTTAAAATATATATTTATTGAAGGAGATAATATGGTTGTCATCAAAGCCATTTTGGGTGACTGGAAGTGCCTATGGAATATCGAACTACTACAATCAGATATGAATATAGATATTTGCTCGTTCTCTAATGTTATTATTTGTCATGTTTTCAGGGAATCAAATGTTGTTGCAAATCGTATCACTTGTCCTACGTACAGCTACCTTGCCGATGATAGCCTCGAGTCTTTCTTCTTAAATTTTATCTTGTTCGTGTGGACGCTTTAGGAAGGAAGGCTATTGCGGGTCTTTCTTCTTAAATTTTATCGTGCTTCTAAAAAAAGGGGGGGTCATGCTCGAGTACACGCCTTTTGTAATTTTCATTAATTGTCTTGTGTAATTCCCTTAATTAATCTCTCTAATTATTTATTTTTAAAATAAATAATATTCCTTATTAATGATATATAATATGACATTGATTTTAATCATCAACCATCAAACCCATTGATCTACCCATCAACTCAAAGTGTGTAACTTCAAGAACTTGTTTATAGCAGTTATGGACTTAAATTGTTTTAACCCCATTAATCATTGATTTCTAGCAAAACACTACGATTCCTAAAATTACTAGATTGCATATCTCTATCGATTGTCATAATCCATATTTAGTCATTGCACATTAATTAAAGGACACAATTCCTCAAATCTTTCACTTGTCCTTGAAAAGTAAGTCATTAAATTGTCCAAATATCCAAATCCGTCATACGCCGTAGTTGTACTACCTTGTCCTTGTCTGCCACCTAGTTCAGTTAGCGGATGACATGTGTTTTGTGTGCAGGATGATCACTCAAAATAACGAAGAAGTTGTAAATTGTCTATGATGGTCATCCCAGTCTTCTAAACATATCTCTACTTACCGGTGATAAAGTTGATAATCGTTAAACTGTCTCCCTTTATCATGATGTGTTGCAGACAAAGGACCTTAATTTGCAGCTACCAGACTAGTTTAGAGCGCAAGAGCTTCTGCTTGTAAGGGGGAGGCAGATTCACATCGGAGGCTGCCCGAAGAGATGATCGAGCCAACCACATCCCGAACGACGAAACATGCATGGTCGTTGGTGGGTTTGTTGATGTCACGGACTGCATCGACAAAATGGTCACTGAATAGATAAACCAAATCAGAGGGTCGCTTGAGAGCTCGCGAATGGATATCAAAAGGAGTGTTTCAAATTCACTTGTATTTGCCCCGCTCCACATGATGGTCACTAATGAGTGCTTCGACCTCTTGCTGACCAACTACAATAATTCCAAATTGCTACCCAGAAACAAAAATGAGGCTTGTAAGGATCATTATTCCCTCGCTATCCGGTGAACATTAAATGATATGAAAGTTTCAGGGTTGTGACGTTCATCCCATCTGTTGAACTCTACGCTCCACTACAACCTTAGTAACTTAGCACCTAGTGGGCTATCTTCGCACTTAGGTGTCAGTCTAGGAACAGGTATGATCTGCACAAAACCAAATTGTCGAAGTACACGACTGGGCATGTAAGCCTCTTGTAAATCATCGAAAGTTATAACCCCTCGATATCACGATACCCTGTAATATCCATCGAAGTCAAGAACTCAATCTTCGCACGTCATGAACTTGACATCTTTCGCCCTCATGTGTTCGGTCTGATTAACAAACTAAGCCATTCTATCTAGGCTCCACTTCTGTGTGGGCTTGACGGTATATCGACGTGTCCATCGAGGATCTCCATGCAGCATGAGGACCTTCGACACTCCTGGGGAAGCATCGAGAAGTGGGTGAAAATCCAGTACTGAAACGAGATACAAGAGTTCAACGACTTGAATTATGCAATGAATAAAATAATGTTATTATAAAGTCATGAGATGTGCCTATAAAAGTGTAGTACATTTGCTGACAACATTATTTCCAAATTTGGACGATATACCCAATTGCCTATATAGATAAACAAGGACACCTATACCCCAAGCATACTCACCGGTCTGAACAAGATCAATTAGGAAGTCCAATGCCCACGTAGGGATGTGGATAGTGGAGCGGTCGTTGATTATTGCACCCCCTAATATCTCCAACAAGCACCCCGTCGCTACTATAGTTGGGGGCGTGTGAGACTAGGTCCTCTGATAGATTACATAGGTCTCCTCATGTATAGTGAGCTAAAAGCCCGTTAAAGCCCAATACCTTTGTAACCTATATATATATATATATATATGTTTATCAATGAATGGAAACCCTCAAGGAGGACATTACAATCAATCTCGTTATCCTACATGGTATCACAGCCTTTTTTTCCTCACGGAACCCTAATTTGATCATCCTGCCTCACCTCTCCTCCTAACACCACCAGCCCCCCTCTTCCCTGCTCGTTCTCGCAATCCCTCCTGCCGGCCACTAGACGAGCCCACCGCCCACACAGCGCCGTTCTCGAGCCCAGTTCCGAGCAAACCACTCTCGTTGTCCTCTCCCCCCTCTCGCAGAACCCAACGACAGCCCTCGCCGACCGTCGCCACCCCAGATCCGAGTCCCTCCGGCCACCCACACCACCGATCCACTTTCGCTATCCTCTCCCCTCTCTCGCAGAACCCAACGGCAGCCCTCGCCGACCGTCGCCACCCCAGATCCGAGTCCCTCCGGCCACCTAGAGCCCGGATCCGCCGCCGACGAGCCTCGCTACATACCCAACCGCCATCGTTGTCCCTTCCCCGCCTCTGATAGTTTGAACACCGAAGCCCCCCTCTTGCTTTTCTTGCAAAACCGTGAACCATCCCCTAATTAGCCGTTCCAATTAGCATCTCGTCCCCTAATTAGCAGTATCAATTCCAAAAAAAAAAAAAAAATTATGCACCGATACTCTAGATATCCTACCCCTCGACATGCCGGTCCTCAAGCCTCTTTGACATCGCCTGACCCAGGCTATGTTCCGCCAGCTCTGCATCACGAATTCTCCTCTACGCAGCCGACATCTTCGGACTCTTCTTGGTACATGGACACTGGTGCCACCTCCCACATGACGAACTCCTCAGGTAACCTCTCGTCTATTTCTTTTAAGGGCCCTGCCCACTCTATTATCGTTGGAAATGGTGGTCGTCTTGCTACTTCGGGAATTGACCACGCCAAATTACAGACCCCAACCCACCCACTACACCTCAACAATGTCCTTATTGCCCCAAAGATTGTCAAAAACCTTATCTTTGTCTGTCGGTTCACTACTAACAACAACGTTTCCCTTACGTTTGATCCCTATGGTTTCTCTGTGAACGATCTTACTACGGGGGTTACTCGCATGAGATGTAACAACACCGAGGAGCTCTACCCTGTCACACCACCTCATGCGTCCAGTCAGTCGTGCCCAGTCGCCCTCTTGGCATCGTCGTCCAGCCTATGGCATGCACGCCTGGGTCATCCCAGCGCTGTCGTTCTAGATGTCCTCCGTTCCCAGAGTCTTGTCACCTGTACTAAAGACCCACGCTCTGGTTTATGCTCTTCCTGCCAACTAGGCAAACATGCCAGACTGCCATTCCAACGGTCTTTGATCTCTACCCTTGCTCCCTTTGATATCATTCACAACGACTTTTGGACCTCTCTCGTGCCTAGCACGGAGGGTCACAAGTACTACCTCTTGTTTCTTGATGATTACACTCATTACTTATGGGTCTTCCCGTTGCATTTCAAGTCCTAAGTGTTTCCTGTCTTTGCCAGATTCCATGCCTACATCAAAACTCAGTTTCACATATCCATCAAATGTTTCCAATGTGACAATGGCCGTGAATTTGACAACAAAGACTTTCACTCTTTCTTTGCCGCAAACGGGATCTCCTATCGCTTGTCTTGCCCCTATACTTCTCAGCAGAATGGCAAGGTAGAACGAATCATCAGAACCATTACCAACATGATGCGCTCTCTCCTCTTCCACACATCTATTCCCCTTCCCTATTGGCCTCATGCCTTATCCACCACATGTTATCTCCTAAACATTCTCCCTTCCACTACCCTACACCATCGCTCGCCAGCTCAGGCACTTTATTACGCCATGCCTAGGTATGATCACCTTCGCACCTTCGGGTGCTTGTGTTTCCCAAACCAGTCCTCCACAGTCCCACACAAGCTTCACCCGCGCTCCACTCCATGTGTCTTCCTAGGCTATCCATCTGATCATCGCAGTTATCTTTGCCTCGATGTCAAGACCCATAAGCTTATTGTGTCACGTCATGTCACGTTTGATGAGTCTCGTTTTCCCTTTTCTCCTCCTCCTCCTCTCCCCTCTTCCACACCTTCTGTGTCTCAGTCAGAGTCAGAGTCAGAGTCATCATTCCTTCACTTTCTGTTTCCCTAGAGCTCTCCCGGTGCTCCTGCCTCTCCCCCTCCCCCACCACCACCACCCCCTACCACCAGACCACACACCCGCAACGTCTCCGGTGTCTTCCGACCCCGTCAGATCGTCTCCATGACCACCGAACATCGCCCCGCCATCCAAACCCATGACTTCGCAACACCTAACACTCGCCAAGCAGCCATGCCGCAGCACAATGCTGCAGCCGCAACCAATCACAACCCCACCCCCCATCCCGCCGCCTTTACCTCCCACGCCCGCAGCATTGTTGCGCCCGCCGCTCTTCCCCCAGGCTTCGCCCCCGTCCTTCCCTCTCCCCCCGACTCCCAATCAACCTCTGCCTCCCCCCCGCCCTTCCTCTCCCCCATTCCCACCTCCCACAAAACAGCCCTCCTCGACCCGAATTGACATGCGGCTATGCTAGACGAATACAAGACCCTTACGAAGAATGGTACTTGGGTTCTGGTCCCTCGCCCTCCTGAGGCGAACATCATCCGTTGTATGTGGCTCTTTCATCACAAGTTCCGCTCTGATGGGACGTTGGAGCGCTACAAAGGCCGTCTTGTGGTCAATAGTAGGTTTCAGCAGGCAAGTATTGATTGTGATGAGACGTTCAGCCCTGTGGTCAAGCCTGCCACTATCCGAGTGGTCTTGAGTCTAGCTCTGTCGCGCAACTGGGCCATCCATCAGTTAGATGTCAAGAATGCCTTTCTGCATGGCCATCTAAATGAGACGGTCATCATGTTTCAGCCGCCGGGGTTTGCTGATGCTGAGCGTTCGAAGTATGTCTGTCTCCTCAAGCGCTCTCTGTATGGTCTGAAACAGGCTCCGCGGGCTTGGTTTCAGCGTTTTGCCTCTCATCTGCTCCGTTTGGGTTTCACTGGATGCCGTTCGGATACGTCTCTATTTATCTATCGCAGAGGCTCAGACTTGGCATTCCTCCTGCTATATGTCGACGACATCATTCTCACCGCCTCTTCTGATGCTCTTCGGACGTCCATTATTTCGCAATTGAGTGCGGAATTCGCCATGTCTGATCTGGGTCAGTTGTCTTACTTCTTGGGAGTTGTTGTTCAACGTCATGCGTCTGGTCTGTTTCTCTCACAGAGTAAGTATGCTGCTGAGATTGTTGCTCGGGCTAAGATGGTCAACTGCAATCTAGTCGCCACCTGTTGTTAAAGGAGGATGGTCAAGTATGAAATAAATATGAAATAAAGTTCAGACTGACTTCCCTGTCTCAGCAAATAAATACAAGACTTTCTCCTGTTGTAGTAAGAGAATAGTCAGGATCGAATCCACGAGGAAGCACGTCAGCAGTTCTCAGGTAGCTGTAAATTCTCACAGACAGAGCAGCAGAAAAGACAGAAACAGAGAAACAACGAAAGAAACAGAAATAGAAGCAGAAGCAAAGAACAAAGCAAAACAGGAAAGACAAAGCAAAGCCGAAACTAAAAGCAAACCAAAGGGCTCGTCGATCTCGACAAACAGCTACTCGAGATCGACCACAGCAGTCGACAACAGAAAATCGAAAATCACAGCAGACAGGCAAACCCGGCAAGGGCAACTCGATCTCGACCAAGTCAACTCGAGATCGACAAGGGCAAGTCAAGACAGAAACTTCAGAAATCGATAACAGAACAGAACTCAACTCGACCTAGACGAAGCGTACTCGAGATTGAGTACAACCAACTCGAGATCGACAAGATCTCCTCTGTATCGACAAGAATTGACAGAAAATATAAATTGCAAATTCGAAACTAAAACTCAGATTTTTGACAGAAATAAATCAATATAATAAAAGACTTCCAAGACTAGGGTTTCAACACCACAACGATAACCATGCAAAGTAACACACAAAGGCATAAAAGATCATGCTTTCCATCAAATAACTTTCGTCATTAACAAATAGGCATATAGAGGCTTTCGCATAAACCCTAATTGTTACTAACCCTTTTTCACATAATTAATCCAAGTTGCATTAAGATCACTTTCGCTTCAAAAACACAAACAAGGATCACCTTCAACTCTCGCAAAAGAATCATGCTCATAGGGATGGAAGATGAATCGCACAAAAAGATCTGACCTTTATCGCATCACCTCACATGGCCACCGTCGGGCTCACCCCAGCCCCAGAAGTGGGTGGACTACTCACGCCTCATTGCAATAACAGACATTGATTGATGAAAAGAACTAAATTGCATTAAAACTAAATTCAAAAGCCTTTACAATCCTGGCAATCAACTTTCGCAGAAAGCCAAAACCCTAAAAACCTTAGAGCTCCTAAACTTCTCTGTGGAACTACTTGTCTTGCTCTGAAATTGAATTGTATGATAAGATAAGATGCCTAATGCTCAGCCCCTAGGGCTTTATTTATAGCCTTCTATTCCTTGCTACTTAAGGATAGAATATCTATATCTATATCTAAAACTATATCTAATTTGCTAAAAAGATAAATAAATTGTTTTAAGGAAATAAATCAACTAAGGAAAAGATAAATCTAACTAAGGTAAGTCTTCATGTCTTGATAGATCAACTTTCCATAGACAGGCTTTGATTAACTTTGGATAGATCTTCGGCCATTCTCGGATTCCCTCATGCCCAAGTAAAGCTAAACCGAGTAGGACTCGTCACGACGAAGCGTTTCTGGAAATTGGGTCTACTCGACCTCGACCACGGCTCGTCGACCTCGACAAGACTTGTTCATCGACTGGACCTCCCGGCTAGCTCTGCTCGACAGGCTCGGACTTGGGCTCCTGGTGCTCGTCGATCTCGACTGGGTGGCTTGTCGATCTCGACAAGGGTCTTCCCTTCCGCTTCCGCGAGTTGCCCCTTCCGCTGGAGCGAGTAAGCTTTTCCGTCGGCTTGGTGCATCCCGCTGGCAGCGGGATTTTCCGCGGCAGCGAGACGTCCGCTGCAGCGAATGGAGTCGCTGGCAGCGAGTGCCTCCATGTCGGCCTCGGCTTGTCGACTAGCTCTTCTTCTCGTCAACTCCGGGCGTGGCGCTGGGCTTCGTTGATCTCGACTAGGGCTTGTCGAGATCGAGTAGACTCCGAAAGTCGGGTTGGTCTGGCTTTCTCGATCAGGCTCTGTCGACCAAGGCTGCTCGGACATGCTCGTCTAAGTTGAGTAAGAGCTACTCGAGATCGAGTAGCTTGGGTTCTCGGTTCGATTCGACTGGTTCCGCTGCTTATTTGACCTTGGACTTCTGTAGTGGTTTTTCGAGCTTTTCCGACCTTCTGTAGAATTGCTGTAAAATGCCTCGATTTCTGCGAATTAAACAGAAACTGGTGTAGATTCCATAATTTGGCAAATAAACATAAACTACATAGGTTCTGTACTATCTAAGCCCGAATGAATGCAATGTATGCAGAAATCGATATAAAAGTTACTGTAAAACATGGCAGATTCAGCTCACAACAAACACCCCATACTTAAGCTTGCTTGTCCTCAAGCAATACTTTTATTTGTCATTCAGGGAAAGAAATCAAAAACTCTCAACATATCAGATTCATTCTTATATAACCCAGCAGTCAATTACTATCCTCGAAAAGGTACTAGTGTCACAGATTCATGCATGTGCAAATATGTAAAAGCAACATCTACTCATAAAAAGGAGGGTTATGCAAAACATAATTCATTCGTGACAAAGCATTGATAATCAAGAAGACTTTAATTTAAGCTCATGAAGGAGTAGATTGGTAAAAGGCAAAAGGTGGGCAATTTTTGGCAATGTGGTGCTAATGATCCGGGGAAATGGAGTACTTTCCAAACCGAATTTCCACATTCATTCTCCATTTGATTCATCACCTTTCATAATGCTTTTCTTAATAATAATGCTTTTACCTCTCTAACCTCAGCACTGCATTCTCGCGAGTCGCAAACATGGGTGTCATGAATGGCCCCGGATACTTAGTGCTTTGGACTCCTCACAATGTGTCCCATCTCTCCAAACTATTATCTTTAGAGAGCAGGGTCAATATACCTTTATCTCCTGAGGTGATTGGATTTTCTTTCACTCATTAAATTTTCCATATATTTCAAACAATTTCCTTCCAAACTCCAATAATGATAATAACAACACAAAACACCATATGATAATCTCCATAATGTAACATCATTCACAACATAATCCCCGGATAGGGTAAAGAATGGCAAATATTTAGATCATGTGGAGCAATATATGAAATAAGGCATATTATGGCTTTTGTGTAATGCATAAGCATAGGTAAGGCTTGGATTATAACCATATGAGCATTATATGGAAATATAAAGTCCTCCATCATTTTATCATGCAACATGTCAAAAGCAATATCAAATTTACCTCCTTTCATGGTTTTCAAGAAAATATGCACTTCATTGTGACTTCCCTTTACTAGGCAATTTCATGCTATATCTCTAATGAATCAACTCGAGATCGACAAGATCTCCTCTGTATCGACAAGAATTGACAGAAAATATAAATTGCAAATTCGAAACTAAAACTCAGATTTTTGACAGAAATAAATCAATATAATAAAAGACTTCCAAGACTAGGGTTTCAACACCACAACGATAACCATGCAAAGTAACACACAAAGGCATAAAAGATCATGCTTTCCATCAAATAACTTTCGTCATTAACAAATAGGCATATAGAGGCTTTCGCATAAACCCTAATTGTTACTAACCCTATTTCACATAATTAATCCAAGTTGCATTAAGATCACTTTCGCTTCAATAACACAAACAAGGATCACCTTCAACTCTCGCAAAAGAATCATGCTCATAGGGATAGAAGATGAATCGCACAAAAAGATCTGACCTTTATCGCATCGCCTCACATGGCCACCGTCGGGCTCACCCCAGCCCCAGAAGTGGGTGGACTACTCACGCCTCATTGCAATAACAGACATTGATTGATGAAAAGAACTAAATTGCATTAAAACTAAATTCAAAAGCCTTTACAATCCTGGCAATCAACTTTCGCAGAAAGCCAAAACCCTAAAAACCTTAGAGCTCCTAAACTTCTCTGTGGAACTACTTGTCTTGCTCTGAAATTGAATTGTATGATAAGATAAGATGCCTAATGCTCAGCCCCTAGGGCTTTATTTATAGCCTTCTATTCCTTACTACTTAATGATAGAATATCTATATCTATATCTAAAACTATATCTAATTTGCTAAAAGATAAATAAATTGTTTTAAGGAAATAAATCAACTAAGGAAAAGATAAATCTAACTAAGCTAAGTCTTCATGTCTTGATAGATCAACTTTCCATAGATAGGCTTTGATCAACTTTGGATAGATCTTCGGCCATTCTCGGATTCCCTCATGCCCAAGTAAAGCTAAACCGAGTAGGACTCGTCACGACGAAGCATTTCTGGAAACTGGGTCTACTCGACCTCGACCACGGCTCGTCGACCTCGACAAGACTTGTTCGTCGACTGGACCTCCCGGCTAGCTCTGCTCGACAGGCTCGGACTTGGGCTCCTGGTGCTCGTCGATCTCGACTGGGTGGCTTGTCGATCTCGACAAGGGTCTTCCCTTCCGCTTCCGCGAGTTGCCCCTTCCGCTGGAGCGAGTAAGCTTTTCCGTCGGCTTGGTGCATCCCGCTGGCAGCGGGATTTTCCGCGGCAGCGAGACGTCCGCTGCAGCGAATGGAGTCGCTGGCAGCGAGTGCCTCCATGTCGGCCTCAGCTTGTCGACTAGCTCTTCTTCTCGTCAAATCCGGGCGTGGCGCTGGGCTTCGTCGATCTCGACTAGGGCTTGTCGAGATCGAGTAGACTCCGGAAGTCGGGTTGGTCTGGCTTTCTCAATCAGGCTCTGTCGACCAAGGCTGCTCGGACATGCTCGTCTAAGTCGAGTAAGAGCTACTCGAGATCGAGTAGCTTGGGTTCTCGGTTCGATTCGACTGGTTCCGCTGCTTATTTGACCTTGGACTTCTGTAGTGGTTTTTCGAGCTTTTCCGACCTTCTGTAGAATTGCTGTAAAATGCCTCGATTTCTGCGAATTAAACAGAAACTGGTGTAGATTCCATAATTTGGCAAATAAACATAAACTACATAGGTTCTGTACTATCTAAGCCCGAATGAATGCAATGTATGCAGAAATCGATATAAAAGTTACTGTAAAACATGGCAGATTCAGCTCACAACAAACACCCCATACTTAAGCTTGCTTGTCCTCAAGCAATACTTTTATTTGTCATTCAGGGAAAGAAATCAAAAACTCTCAACATATCAGATTCATTCTTATATAACCCAGCAGTCAGTTACTATCCTCGAAAAGGTACTAGTGTCACAGATTCATGCATGTGCAAATATGTAAAAGCAACATCTACTCATAAAAAGGAGGGTTATGCAAAACATAATTCATTCGTGACAAAGCATTGATAATCAAGAAGACTTTAATTTAAGCTCATGAAGGAGTAGATTGGTAAAAGGCAAAAGGTGGGCAATTTTTGGCAATGTGGTGCTAATGATCCGGGGAAATGGAGTACTTTCCAAACCGAATTTCCACATTCATTCTCCATTTGATTCATCACCTTTCATAATGCTTTTCTTAATAATAATGCTTTTACCTCTCTAACCTCAGCACTGCATTCTCGCGAGTCGCAAACATGGGTGTCATGAATGGCCCCGGATACTTAGTGCTTTGGACTCCTCACAATGTGTCCCATCTCTCCAAACTATTATCTTTAGAGAGCAGGGTCAATATACCTTTATCTCCTGAGGTGATTGGATTTTCTTTCACTCATTAAATTTTCCATATATTTCAAACAATTTCCTTCCAAACTCCAATAATGATAATAACAACACAAAGCACCATATGATAATCTCCATAATGTAACATCATTCTCAACATAATCCCCGGATAGGGTAAAGAATGGCAAATATTTAGATCATGTGGAGCAATATATGAAATAAGGCATATTATGGCTTTTCTGTAATGCATAAGCATAGGTAAGGCTTGGATTATAACCATATGAGCATTATATGGAAATATAAAGTCCTCCATCATTTTATCATGCAACATGTCAAAAGCAATATCAAATTTACCTCCTTTCATGGTTTTCAAGAAAATATGCACTTCATTGTGACTTCCCTTTACTAGGCAATTTCATGCTATATCTCTAATGAATCTAATTTTGCATCGTCGAGTTCAATAAAGCTTCCATGACATTATTTCAAAATTTTCAATTTTCAATGGGGGTCATTTTTGTTAAATTTTTGGAAATCATGCATATAAGCACATAAATCAATAATGCATTCCAAAATAGCCATGTAGCAATTCTAAGAAATAATGCACAAGTAATGTCAAATAAATCAAATATGCATAAAGTAAGCCCTTCCCCCACCCCATACTTAAAATTTACAGTGTCCCCACTGTATAAAATCAAATAAAAACAAGAGTAAAGGAAGGAACTCACAGGATAAAACATCGAGGAAGGCGGATCAGTGCATGTTGAGTAAAATAAGCTCGTCGATCTCGAGTACAGGTTACTCGATCTCGAGTAGCTTTTCTGCGTCCAGTGGATTCTGAAGTCGAGGAGCTTCTGGCGGTTTGTCGATATCGAGTTGGCCTACTCGATATCGAGTAGTGTCTGGGCTGCTCCTCCTTGTCGTCGTCGACTTGGCCTTCGTCGATTCTGACTGTTTTTCAGGGAATCCTTTACTCCACTTTTCGCGATCCTTATATGCTAGCCGACCTAAAAGTGTTAGATTGCACAAGAAACAAGACTATCCACATGAAATATTCTAAAAGACATAAAACCCCAAAACCAAAAACAAAAACCAAAAACAAAAAGTTCAAAAGTCCCAAAAATCATAAAGTTTTATATACATGCTCTAGATTTTAGTGTCGCTAGGCCGACTTCTCCGTTAAGCATTAGCCTGGCTTATCTTTGTCCGGAGGTATAGGTGGATCTGGTGGTTCCTCCGGTGCTGGGAAGCGTGGGATGTCATCCTGGGGCATCATGTGGAGAAGCTTAAGCCTCCCCAAGTGAACGCTCCATGGCTTTACCCATTCATCTTCCTGGGCTCCAGCTGACATGCATAAAGGAAGATATAATGAAAATATACATACCTCATCATCATACCTCTTCCGCTTCATTGGTTGATTTGTTTGCTCGTCTCCACCACAGCAAAACGGTGGAGTGGGAAGAGATATTTCCACCTCATCATGCGGATCTTCATGCCACTTTGCTAGGACCCCATACTTGAACACAAACATCGATTGCTCAAAATTGTCAGGAATGGCCTTCACCTTATAGGGTAAAAGCGACCTTGAAGCACCATGGGCAACGACGTCCGGATTTTGCGTTGGTGGCTCTTCTTCTTCTTGGGATCCTTCCAAAGATTCTTCCAATATAGATAGGGAAATCGAAATAGAGGAAGGACCTACCTGGATTTCTTTGGTACAGTCGATTTCGGCTAGTGTTTCTGGATCAGTTCCTCCAGAATGTGTATATGTCGAGCCCAGGTAGTCGCTGTCGACTGCCTCATAGAAGGGGACATTGTCGAACCAACTTGTCATTGTTGATTTGGGCGATTTAGCGTAATGTTCCCATCTACGCAACACAAGCTTAGCTTCTGCCTGCCTCGCACGCTCAGCTTCCTGTTCCTTTCCAGCTCTCTCAGCGGCGATAGTAACATCCTTGGCGGCTAGTTCCGTCCTTAGCCTCTGTATCAGCTGTTCTTGTAATTCAGCGGCCGCCATGATCCTTTTGAGTTTAGAGTGGATGTGTAGGTAACGCTCTGGTTCATCTAAGCTGTCAAACTCTGGTGGTAGACCAGAACGGCGCATACACCTAAAAAGTAACTCAAAGTAGACGTGAGATCTAACTACCTAAGGCGCGAATGATTGCTTCCCCGGCAACGGCGCCAATTTGTTGTTGCAGGAGGATGGTCAAGTATGAAATAAATATGAAATAAAGCTCAGACTGACTTCCCTGTCTCAGCAAATAAATACAAGACTTCCTCCCGTTGTAGTAAGAGAATAGTCAGGATCGAATCCACGAGGAAGCACGTCAGCAGTTCTCAGGTAGCTGTAAATTCTCACAGACAGAGCAGCAGAAAAGACAGAAACACAGAAACAACGAAAGAAACAGAAATAAAAGCAGAAGCAAAGAACAAAGCAAAACAGGAAAGACAAAGCAAAGCAGAAACTAAAAGCAAAGCAAAGGGCTCGTCGATCTCGACAAACAGCTACTCGAGATCGACCACAGCAGTCGACAACAGAAAATCGGAAATCACAGCAGACAGGCAAACCCGGCAAGGGCAACTCGATCTCGACCAAGTCAACTCGAGATCGACAAGGGCAAGTCAAGACAGAAACTTCAGAAATCGATAACAGAACAGAACTCAACTCGACCTAGACGAAGCGTACTCGAGATCGAGTACAACCAACTCGAGATCGACAAGATCTCCTCTGTATCGACAAGAATTGACAGAAAATATAAATTGCAAATTCGAAACTAAAACTCAGATTTTTGACAGAAATAAATCAATATAATAAAAGACTTCCAAGACTAGGGTTTCAACACCACAACGATAACCATGCAAAGTAACACACAAAGGCATAAAAGATCATGCTTTCCATCAAATAACTTTCGTCATTAACAAATAGGCATATAGAGGCTTTCGCATAAACCCTAATTGTTACTAACCCTTTTTCACATAATTAATCCAAGTTGCATTAAGATCACTTTCGCTTCAAAAACACAAACAAGGATCACCTTCAACTCTCGCAAAAGAATCATGCTCATAGGGATGGAAGATGAATCGCACAAAAAGATCTGACCTTTATCGCATCACCTCACATGGCCACCGTCGGGCTCACCCCAGCCCCAGAAGTGGGTGGACTACTCACGCCTCATTGCAATAACAGACATTGATTGATGAAAAGAACTAAATTGCATTAAAACTAAATTCAAAAGCCTTTACAATCCTGGCAATCAACTTTCGCAGAAAGCCAAAACCCTAAAAACCTTAGAGCTCCTAAACTTCTCTGTGGAACTACTTGTCTTGCTCTGAAATTGAATTGTATGATAAGATAAGATGCCTAATGCTCAGCCCCTAGGGCTTTATTTATAGCCTTCTATTCCTTGCTACTTAAGGATAGAATATCTATATCTATATCTAAAACTATATCTAATTTGCTAAAAAGATAAATAAATTGTTTTAAGGAAATAAATCAACTAAGGAAAAGATAAATCTAACTAAGGTAAGTCTTCATGTCTTGATAGATCAACTTTCCATAGATAGGCTTTGATCAACTTTGGATAGATCTTCGGCCATTCTCGGATTCCCTTATGCCCAAGTAAAGCTAAACCGAGTAGGACTCGTCACGACGAAGCGTTTTTGGAAACTGGGTCTACTCGACCTCGACCACAGCTCGTCGACCTCGACAAGACTTGTTCGTCGACTGGACCTCCCGGCTAGCTCTGCTCGACAGGCTCGGACTTGGGCTCCTGGTGCTCGTCGATCTCGACTGGGTGGCTTGTCGATCTCGACAAGGGTCTTCCCTTCCGCTTCCGCGAGTTGCCCCTTCCGCTGGAGCGAGTAAGCTTTTCCGTCGGCTTGGTGCATCCCGCTGGCAGCGGGATTTTCCGCGGCAGCGAGACGTCCGCTGCAGCGAATGGAGTCGCTGGCAGCGAGTGCCTCCATGTCGGCCTCGGCTTGTCGACTAGCTCTTCTTCTCGTCAACTCCGGGCGTGGCGCTGGGCTTCGTCGATCTCGACTAGGGCTTGTCGAGATCGAGTAGACTCCGGAAGTCGGGTTGGTCTGGCTTTCTCGATCAGGCTCTGTCGACCAAGGCTGCTCGGACATGCTCGTCTAAGTTGAGTAAGAGCTACTCGAGATCGAGTAGCTTGGGTTCTCGGTTCGATTCGACTGGTTCCGCTGCTTATTTGACCTTGGACTTCTGTAGTGGTTTTCCGAGCTTTTCTGACCTTCTGTAGAATTGCTGTAAAATGCCTCGATTTCTGCGAATTAAACAGAAACTGGTGTAGATTCCATAATTTGGCAAATAAACATAAACTACGTAGGTTCTGTACTATCTAAGCCCAAATGAATGCAATGTATGCAGAAATCGATATAAAAGTTACTGTAAAACATGGCAGATTCAGCTCACAACACCACCCCTATCGATACATCAACAAGCTCAGTGCTCATTCTGGTCCTTTGGTTGATGATCCGACATTGTACAGGAGCCTCGCTGGTGCTCTTCAGTATCTCACTTTCACCCGGCCAGATATCAGTTACGCCGTTCAGCAGGTCTGCTTGTTCATGCATGCACCAAGGGAGCCTCACTTCCATGCGTTGAAGCGGATCATTCGGTACATCAGCGGCACCCTCGAGCTCGGCACCACGATCATTCCTTCCTCGAAGCTTGATCTTGTTGCTTACACTGATGCGGATTGGGGTGGTTGTCCTGATACACGTCGCTCTACGTCTGGTTACTGTGTCTTCTTCAACGACACCCTTGTGTCATGGTCAACCAATCGTCAGTCCGTCGTATCTCGCTCCAGCGTTGAGGCTGAATACAGGGGTGTTGCCAACGTTGTCTCAGAGTGCTCTTGGCTCCGCAATCTTCTGCTTGAGCTCCGTTGCCCCCTTCAGAAGGCCTCTCTGGTCTACACTGATAACGTCTCCGCCATCTACCTGGCTAGCAACCCAGTCCAGCATCAACGCACGAATCACATTGAGCTTGATCTCCACTTCGTCAGGGACAAGGTAGCCATTGTACATGTCCGCGTTCTACATGTCCGCGTTCTACATGTCCCGTCCTCTTATCAGTACGCTGATATATTCACCAAGGGTTTACCTAGACAATTGTTCATTGATTTTCGTTCCAGTCTCACTGTACGGACCCCTCCCGTTTCGACTGCGGGGGTTTGATAGATTACATAGGTCTCCTCATGTATAGTGGGCTAAAAACCCGTTAAGGCCCAATACCTTTGTAACCTATATATATATGTTTATCAATGAATGGAAACCCTCAAGGAGGACATTACAATCAATCTCGTTATCCTACACCCTCGACTCGTCAAGAGATTTATCCAGTTGAGCATGGAAAAATGCATTGCCACTACCAGAGATATTAGTTGAGGAGAAGTTCAACAACGTTAGTTAGGTGGGACCACAGTGCAACACCATCAATGGTCAGCCCTAATAGGACATGGACGTCATGGAGAGTGATGGTCATTTCACCTCATGGGAGATGAAAGATGGTGGTATATAGGTGCCACCTATATAGAAAGCATGAACCAGATAGTGCTTGACAGACCTTGCAACCCACTCCTGGTCAATGGGTACCACCAGCTCCCACATCTCTCTGACTGAGACCATCGCCTAAAAGCCTCAGACCGGTCGGTGCACCGAATACTTTTCACCCTTTGTTCACTTTGCAAATAAACACACATCAACAATTGCAACATGGTATTCATATAGAAAAAAATATATGTATGAATCCAAACTACAAAATCTAGGTCACTCATCATTTGACCCAGGAGCATTTAGCTCGTCTTCGTAGGCTAGTAATTGTCCTGACCAAGATTCTATGAATCCTTAACTTGTGTGCCTAACCCATATACTCCCTCATGTCTGTAGGCAGTAGGTTGCTGATATGCAGGATAGACTACATGTTAATTAGGATTCTACTGTAGCCAATCCCATTGGAAGGGGAGGCAGGCTATTATACTGGGCAGAAGTTCGTTTTGGTACATGCGCATTTGCTGAGAATATTGTGTCTAGTCAACGCTACTAGATGCTCTCTGCGAGGAGGTCTCATCCTCCTCTACGTCATAATCTAATTGGAAATCCTCGTGATGGCTGACCATTTGTGACGTGATGGCTCGAGCGAGCACATGTGTACTTTGTTCCATGTCAAGATGCCGAACGGCTGAGGTGCTCACCCTCGCTGGCTGCACAAGAGCCTTATCCCGAAGGGGTTGTCGCTACTATCCCCTTTACACATCGATGTTGTCGGACGAACCCTCTTTGTGACATAGCCCGCCTAAAAAATTATTTTTTTGTGTTTTAATACAATTTAAATCAATATTCCTAACTACAAAATCTTAAACTTATTTCATACTACACGTCAACATAATACCTAATTTTCATCTTCAAGTACAAAATTTATAATTTTGACATTAAATTAAACTCATTCAAGAAATTTCAATCTTTTTATTTCTAATCCCCGATTTCCATCTAAACTACAAAATCTACAATTTTGACATTAATCTCATTCAAGAAATTTCCTTTTCATTTCTAATCCATAATTTTCATTTTAAACTACAAAATCTCTAATTTCAACATCAATTTCATTCAATAATTTTCACCCTCGACATTTTTAATCCATAATTTCAATCTTAAATACAAATTATAGAATTCCAACATAAATTCCATTCATAACAAATAAAAATCTACTTTCCGACAAATACAAAATTTTAACTTACGGCGGCGGTTGCTTCAGCACGGGGGTCCGATCTTCTCCTCTCGCCATCATCTCCATTCTTTGAACCACCTAGGAGTCACAAGCACGCGATAATCTCCAATTCAGCATATTGAAAACTTCTCGTGTAACCGACTTCGACTTATGGAGAGAGCGTTTTTTAGAGAAATTGTGTGTGAATGGTACGACTAAAATTCGGGTATTATAAGCAAAACAATCGGGTTTTTGCCGACACGATATGTCGGTAATAATGGAGTTTATAGAGGAATATTTGCAACGTAAATAGAGAGATTCTCTGCAGGCATATGGACTAGACTTGTTGACTCCCAAAGTCGGAGTCAGTGGAGTGACCGATTCAACGTCTTGTAGAGCATCTTCAAGGAGAATTTTGCAGGCGATTTGCGGGTGCATATCTGTCGACTTCGGGTGTCTTTGTCGAGAGAAAGGATGTACACTCCGGGTGTCGGTGTCGAGAAATATGTTATCGACTCCATATGTCGGTATCGAAGCCATGCATTTGACGAAAAATTACCAATAACAACCCTAATTATATTGCAGTATAAATATTTGGCCCTTCAATTATACTCCTTTTGTCTTTAGATGCAATTAAAAATATGACTCAACATTTGGCAATTCATTTTACATGTAGAGTTCTGGCCTGTATTTTATATCAACTTTGTATTTTTATGTTTGTGTCGACAAGTCAGCCTTCGAGGTTCAAATTTGTCTAACCTCGAATTTTTTCTAATAAAAAAAAATTATATTACGCCGAAACACAGAGAGGTTAAACTCTATCTTAACTTCTTGTTTAGTTTTGATATCCACCCCTTATACGTATAATTTTAGAAGCAAGGTCTTTGTAAAAGATTCAGCCACGTGTCCATCTTTTCACAAAATTAAGAAACTGTCTTTACCTTTCCTCCAGATGGTAGTTTCTACAAACCCACGTTCTCCCCCATACCCGTTCTCCATAGATCTTAAAACTGCCTCTTTTACCTCTCTTCGTTGTCGACTGAACTGTTTCCTCCTCCTTTCTATGTAAAATCAAAGCACCGACTTTGTCTCTCTGCAAATGCGGAACATCCATGTTATCCCTTCCCTTATTATAAATTGACAAGCCAGGGCGACGACAGTGCGCTTGAGAAGCCAAATATTCAAGCAGGCAGATTCTCAATCGCTGCAAACGCTGCAATCCTTCCGACCACCGAATCCCAGTTTTCTCATGGCTTCCAAGGTCGTAGTCGTTCAGATTTGTTGCTTCATAGGCTGCAAACGCTGCAATCCTTCCATCATCAATGCCCAAACCCTAATCTCCTCCTTGTACCTCCAATCCATCGTGCGTTCGGCCGCCGCGTGCGCCGTGCGCCGTTGCTGACCGTACTCAGGCCAACCTCCTCGACGATGTCTGTGCGCTAGAGGAGGTCACCTCTCTCATAGGCTTCCCAATCTTAAAGAGGTACGTGGACCTACGATTTGGTGTTGTGCTAATTGATCTTTTTTTATCAGGTGAATTTGATTGCTATTGATTTTTCAGATGAATTGCTATTTAGATTGAATCTTTCTATTATCAAAGCTGCTATTTCGGTTTGTTCCTCTCCCTCTATGTATCTCCCCTAACTTCTTCTATTGATTTTTCATTGTGATTTACTGGAGTTGTCTGTGTTTGTTTAATCTAAATGAATGAACGAATTTATTGCTTGTCGGTGTATACATAATTTTCCCTCATTGTCTACTTCTTCCATTCTGTAGATTGACTGAAGATGATTTTTCCCGTAGTGTCTCACTATCAGGTATGTTGTTGATTTTGTTGCCATCTCCTTATGTCCTTGCTGATCTTTTTTTTGTTGTTTTGTAACTTATGTTCTTGGCTGTTTTTTTGTTTTTGTAGGTTGTTTGGAATTTTTAATTGCTGTTTTTTTATATAGTTGTTGCTTGCTCTCATAGGCTATTTGATGAAATGTTCTCTTTGTGAAGAAGCTAGCATGTGAATATTTTTTCACGAAGTTGTGGGTTTTCAATTTTTTTCCCTTCTCTTATGGTAGAGGAAGGAACAAGGTTATAAAAGTACTCCAAGATCAACTGGCCATGAAGCAACAACAAAGCGCTATTGGGTGTGGCGAGAAACAGAGCTTCTGGCTGGAGAGGTCGAGCTTGAAGGCTCTGGTATCCATGTCCATGCTGATGTTGGTGGTCATCTCGAAGGGTTAACCTGTTGCATCCAAGTTCTTACTGAGGTACCTGGCTATTGTCTTTCCTTGTGACGCATTCAAATCATCTCTAATTGTTAGTTGTTAAATTGTATCCTATAAATGTGCTCAGGTACATAGTATTGCCGAAGAGAATAATATAACTTCTGAGGATGATGGGAATGTTAACAATAGCTTGAGAAGTTTGGATAATGAGCTGAGGAAGATATTGAGAGAGATCATAGCTGATAATGCCAAATTAAGAAAACAGGTGAACTTTCTCATACGTTTTGCTGTCAAAATTAACACCGCTTAGTAGGAGACTTGCGGAAGAATTCCTATTTGTAGGAATTGGAACTGTATTGAAAGAAATTATAGAAACCTGGGTATAAAAAATATGAGTTTATCTTTGTTTTCAGTTCTTTGGAGAAGAGTTCATTCCCCCATAAATATCGAGGCCATAACTCTTTGATAAAACATGCATCAGTCTATAGTATTCTCTAGCTTGAATAAGAGGTGGAAATTTCGTGTTTTAGAAGGCAAAATAAAAGGTTGGAAATTTCTTGTTTTCGTGCATCAGTCTATTGCCTCCAATGTATTTATGTTGTTGTTTACATACTTTACTCTCATCGAGACTTTTGTCCAATTTCCTTCACTAATTGTTCGAGTTTCATCTATATATGCATTGCCGAACATGGTGAATTTTACTTGGCATTTATTTTACCTGTGCATCAGTAGGATGCATAGGATGTTATTTTCGACTCAAGGTTGCACGTATTTTTTGAGGTTTAAATCATCTTTACCTTCATAATGTAAGTTAAGGGATATAAGGCAATTGTATTTCGATATAAGGTTGCATTGTTTTTTCCATGTGTCGATATGAGACATTCTCATAAGGATAAAGTTTTTTCCATGTATCGATATAAGGCATTCTCACACTTATTCTAAATTCAGTGCAAGAGGAGATGCCTTATCTATAGAGCTTCTAGGATCACCAGGGGCATTTAAATGGGAAGGACTAAATGGTGGTGCATTTAGCCCACTTTTATCTGATAAAAGAAGTTCTCCGGTTTTGCTTTTTTATCCACTAATTACCTTTCTTGAGGTTATTGTTTTTTACTTTACTGATGAATATGTCCTTCACAACAGGGGATATGAAGCCCACTTTTATCTGATAAGAAGTTGCTCCTGAAACCGGTATTATCTTTGATCCTTGGTGTTTGTGGCTTTTCATTATTCACATGCAACTGAATACTCTCATTTAAACTAGCTAAAATGAGCATACACAACTTAAAATTTAAACTACTCAATTCTACTATGTCAGGTCATGGTAATTAATCCAATCTTTTGGATAATTCAGGTAATCACAGGTGATACAATGCTATCATCGAAAATCATGTCCCTCCAATTCTTAATCAGTTTGAGGTATTCGCTATATTTTTCCTGTATACTTCTTCACTGATCAACCTATGTGATTTAGAGAATATGAGCTATCCCTCTTGCTCTAATTTTTAGTTTTGATATTTTCTACAAACATTTTGATTTCAGTTTATTAAATTTGTTTTATTTATGATCACAATGAGTACCTACCCACATACTCATGTGCGTAGGTACCTGGATTGGCTGTGGTAATTGTTGGCAATAGGAAGGATTCTCATACCTATGTGAATATGAAGAGAAAAGAGTGCACTGAAGTGGGGATAAAGTCCTTCAATATAGATCTACCCGAGCAAGTCTCTGAAGCTGAACTGGTTGGGAAAGCTCACGAGTTGAATGTCAATGCTGATGTACATGGTTTGTCATTTATGTATCAGTAATAGTTCTTTCAATCTCTATTAATATGTTTTAGGAATTGCCTATCTTCATGCTATGGATTCCTTTGTTTTTCCCTTCACTATATTGCATTTCTCATTTTAGGTGTTATTGTTGAGTTTATGAAGAGGTTATACTGGTTTTAGTATATTGGATATAAATCTTCACAGAGATTATTGAAAGAATTGATGATTAATTCCCCACTCCACTTTGGGTGATGTGGTTTCACTATGTATATTCACCGGTAAAAATTTACAGATAAACAACAATACTAATATAACCTATGTTCCATCAGTTATGCCAAATGATTCGCATCCAGACATTATTTTCTTATACAATTTCTCAGATGTAGGCTTAAAGATTGAATCTAGAGTTCCTACTTCTTACACATGGAGGTGATATTGTTTTTGTGCACAATCTCTCCCCTATAGGCTGTAGTTTGAACATGTTTTTCTTACAAAATTGCCAATCAAATGCTCACAATAAGATAAGTTGATCAGGTCTGCCAGTTTTCATCAGTTCTTCTGAAGTTTCCTTTCACTTTTATCTTTTGTAATGTTTGATTGCGTGTTTGATGAACCATCCTTTCTCAATGCTTTGAATATATAGAATGTTGAAACTAAGGTTTTGAGCGATAAGGGAGTGGAATGTGCAGCCAAGGTTATATTTGAATTGCTCCATGGAATTGTGTGAAATGTAATTGTTTTGGGCATACGGACTCATCTTGCATTCTTGCTCGAGGGCCAGCCTAGACGTGAAATTGACAGGTAGTTCTGATTCAACTGGTGTAATGGACTGTTGTTAATGTTGTTGCAGTTGCTGCGGATGGGGCACGGTCCTGTGGATGGGTCCTATAGAAACAGGTGGCCATTGTTCTAATTGTAAGGATGGGAAAGAAAATGAAATTCTAACAACAAAGGTAGGAGGTAAGGACATGGGAAATGGAGAGGAAGTGGAACAAGAGATGGGAGAAGCTGCTAATGTGGATGCAGGGATGAATGCACCAGTTGCTGCTGGTGCGGTCTACATGGGGGTACAAACGGATGATGGGGTTGATGACGCAGCTGTAGATGAGGAGGTTAACCATGTAACATCGTTAGTGTGCACTCGAATGGTTGCTTCCTCTTGGGCAGCGGTCTCGAGAATCTCGATGAATAGAGGGGCAAGCTGGAATCGGTAAATGTACGACACCAGAACTGATGAGATGGAAGGACGTCGATGGTGTTAAGAAGGGGACGTATCTCCTCCGAGGCACATTGAATTGCATCAACGGGGGCATAAAGGTATCCTTAACGATGGATGAATTGTTTAATGTGATGTCGGCAATCAAGGATCCTGATTTTGGGAAAGGAGATGCAGCATATATATTTCCTTTCCGAATCGGAGAGCAAGGAGACCGACGATGAGTCCTATCAGCCGAGCTAATCTTACTGGGACTGTGTTGAATACATGGTCCATCCGGTGGTGATGCGTTTGGTGTTTTAATGCTTGGCCTTTATGTTCCTTTTGAGTTGTTGAAGGTGTTTGATATACAGTGTGACATAGGTGTTGTTATATTAGTTTAGGCGGGGAAGGTTACCAGCTTTTGTTTGAATTATGATTGAATTGTAAATGAACTGGGGATGTCAAACCATTTCGGAATGGCTCACCGGAAATGACTTGTGGGTAGTACCCATAGGTCTCCGGTTCGAACCCCGGAATGACCGCTCTTTATTTACCAATTCAAGAACCGAGGGTGTCAAGATCAGGTGGGGTAGTAGGTGCGGGAGGGGTGCTCAACTATCTCTTAAATGTATTTTATTTGTATTTATATATTTTATATAAATTTATTAATATATATATATATATATATATATATATATATATATATATATATATATATATATATATACAAATTTATATATATTTAAGGTAGTAGCTTGGGTTGTGCGCTGAGTTATAGGCTTAGTTTAGTTTTTTTTGTGTTTGGTCTTCCTTTTTTTGTACCATGACTTTTGCCCTATCTATATATTTACCTGTTCAGATGGAATGATTTTATAGTATGAATGATTCGTTGATACTAAATCTAGGATAAAAGGGAAAGGAAATTAGTTTTCAATATTAAATACAATAGGAATAATAAATATTAAAAAAAATCTAAAAAGAATATTAATAGTCTATTAGAGGGTATAATGGAGTAATTGGGTTTCGATTAAAATACACACCACCAAAAATGGGTAAAAACATAAATCATTCATTTTCTGCAGCCCATTTCACAAATATAGTGTGAAATTTATTATGGTTATGAAAATTGATTTTCAATATTAAATACAATGAGAAAAAAACCCAAAAATAATATTTGATCAATATTAAATACAATGAGAAAAAAACCCAAAAATAATATTTGATGCTCAACCTGTCATATATTTAAGTCTGAAGCTTTGACAAAGGTTCCAAGATATTTTCGTTGGAATATTTTTTGGGCAAAATATTCAGATATCAATGCATAAAATGTTTACTCTATTGATAAAATTTTTGAAATGGAAGATTATAAATTATTGATCAAATTTATCATAAGATATTGGTGCTATTCAAGTGAAATAAAATGTTATAAATTGCAACTTGATGTGTTTAATCATCGTCCAAAAGGTTTTCAATGAAATGCATGTAAGTATTTAATATTTTAAATATGGAAATGAATTTAAAATTAATTTTTAAAGTGGGTTGTATTGAAATTGATTTATAATTTACACGAATTTGAGAGGTATAACGTTTTTTTTGTAATATTTTGGCCTATTAGGGTTCATACTTAAATATAGAGTACCTCTTTCTAATTAAAGGTCTAAGACATTATAAAAAACATACACTAATTTTTTTTTTATTCTTTAGCTATATAGGGTTTATACATTTCAACTTAAGGTATATTTATCAAATCGGTTTATAACTTTGACCAATTTAAGAGGTGTGACATGATGTGTGCAATGTTCTAAAAAGCTCTTGGCGGGTGCTTGGTGGTAGGGTAGGGTAACGGGTCTAGGCGGGGTGTAGGTGGATTTCATGGAGGGTCTTTGTAGTCTAGGCGGGTTTGGCGACCTTGGCGGCAGGGCGAGTTCATGGGTTTAAGTAGGGGTCTAGACGGGTCTTGAAGGGTTTTTTTTTAGAATAGTGGATGTGTGTAATAGATAAAGTATCTTAAGAGGATCCAATCTTAATTTTCTTAAACAAAAAACTATAAGGTTTTTTTTATTTGCCTTCAATTGTGACGGATGTTAGGAGAAGGTGAAAGTGGCTGATTTACCATTGTTTGTCAGATTTGAAGTCTCGATCATCTCAAGAAAAGAAAATTTTGAATGACAAGAAGCATGGATAATATGTTAGTAGAAAATTGACATGTCGAATATTTTGTTTAATACCTCAAATTTAACCGAAAATATTATGAAAAAACTCGAACAAGGTTCGGGAAAATAACTAGTATATCTTGATTTTGGGATTCAAGCTCATCAAATAACCTCCCTCCCTCCTTCAATTGGCGTTGCGTCCGAAAACGTGTCGTTGACGTGAGGAACCTCTTCGTCATCTCCCTCCTTCCTCTGAAATTCCTTGTAATCCAAGCAATTCCTTCTCTCCATCTCTCCCTCTCCTTGGATTCCTACCTCTCCTCCTCATTCTGATATCATTCTCATTAGCAGTTCCCTCTTCGTAACGCCACAACTGCATCCACTGAATCAGGATTAAAGTCGGTTTCTGCTGCAGCTTTCTCTCTCAATTCAGTCCCGTTTCCCCAAATTGCCTACCCCGTGTTCAATTCCACAAGTCGTTATTACAAAAGTTTGCGGTTTTTGGTTAATCGATCTGCGTGTCACGCGTGTCTGGCTGTTTGATTCCTTCTCCCTTTGCTGTTTTTTAACTTCTGCCTCCCCTCTTGATTATTGAATTGCTCTCCATTTGTGGCTTCCGAGTTGTGATATGAAGTTCGGTGGTGATTGCTTTTTACTCCTCAGGTAGGTTAATTCATCTCTCTCGCTCTCAAACTGAATCGTTTGATTTTTTTTTATTTTTTTTGAGGTTTTACCGATTCTCGGTCTACTCATTTTTGCTGTTTTCTTGAATTTTGCATACACAGCAATCGGAAGCGAATCTTTAGACAATTTGGGAGAAAACCGGTCATTAGAGCTAAAGAGTAGCTTTGATTTTGATGGGGAATAGCGACAGTGGTCGCTGGGTTTTCCCCTTAACCAGCCTACAGATCGGGTAAATCTGCTACTTTTTATAATCGGCTCTTTTATATATAGATATAGAAAACATATATTTTAGGCAGTTTACTGGAATTGCTTGATAAGTGGTGGTAAAGAAAAGTTCCTTTTCAGTTGAAACTGCTTATGTCAAAATTAGATTTGCCAAGTCTCATCCTGCATTATCTGTGTGATTCTGAATTACTGAATTAGGGTTTGCTGCTGGTATAGGCCATTCATATGTAGGATATTTTTTTTCAGTCTATAATGAGAATTTGCAGTTGATACTGATACTGCATTAGGCAAGTGTGGATTTTGCAATGTGGTGTTTAGTTATGTTTCTTAATCGCTAATTATCTGGTGTTTGTGGAAAGAAACAAAAATGGAAAATCAGAGATTATATACCTTACGAATTAATTAGATTCATGCATTCAACTATTCAATACATTTGAAAACTCCATCATACGCTTTATGAGTATCTTATTACCACCAATAAGCACCTTGCCCCAAACAAACCCTAACTCATTGTGTTAAAGTTTTGGTGTGTAATTCACTTTCAATTTCATTTTGGTTATAAGATGTTGGATGGTGTAACTTTTTGGCTTGTTACGGGAACTCGGGAAGGTGTTGTTGCGTCTTTTCAGTTGAGTAGATTGATGCATCAACTGATCTATCTAGGACGGTGTTTCCATATCTCTTTATTTGTTCTAGTGGAGATCCTTCATCAAAACAAGAAGCCCAAATATATCATTTTTTAGCTCTGGATTGTTAAAACAATGAGGAATTCATCGTAATTACCCCATTTTGAAACTCAACTTGTTGCAGGCCTTTTACAAAATAGGGTATCTATGCAAAATCGCATAAAACAATTGTCTTTTGTCAAACTGCAGGGACTTGCAATCTTACCTTTCACGTTTAAGCATTTTTCTGGCATCTGAAAGTAAACACTTCTATATATTGGTGGATAACCGGCCATGGCTGGAAGGACTAGTATCACGGCCTGCACACCTGTGGCAATTGATGGTTACAAAGGTTGTCTAGTTCATACTTCTGTATTGCACTTGCACCGGTTTCCTGTTCCTAATCTGATGTATGAAGGTTCATTTTGATTACAGTCGAGATCATCACCTTTTGCCAATACCAGATTGAAGAAAGGAAAGAAGAAACGGAAAGAGAAATTAGAGCCAAAAGCTCGCTCAAAAAACAGTGAAAATGAATCAAAGAGGGCAGATAAATGGTTCTCTCTGATCAATGCTGCGAAATTATCTGAAAGTAGGGCATTGCTGCCTATGAAGAAACTTAAGTACTCTTTGCAGTTGAATGATAAATTGCATCAAACCTTGTTTGGTCTGATCATTTTTAAAATTTCATGGGATGATGTTCGTGGAATAAACTACTTGAACGAACTTCAGGTTAATTTCTTTGGCTCTAAATATAATATATCCTGTAGTTTGTAAAGATGCTTACAGCAGCCTTGGTGCCTTACACCCTTTACTTGTACAGACAGATACGTCAATGGCTATAGAAACTAAATACATGAGGCGGTGGGAATTTGATAGTATTACCCAGGCTGTGAACTGTATGGCATCATGGTTCTCAGGAACAGACCTTGAGCAGGATCATTTAAGAGATCGTCTGCTTTCTACTGTAGGTAACTCTTCTATATGCCAACTCTTCTTGATTTAGTATTTGATATACCTAGTTGCTCTGCAGGATGTGGTGATATTTATCCTTTTCCTTTGGTTTGGTTATTCTAGACATCTTTCACTTCCATTGAAGAAGGCAAATACATGTTCATCTACTTCACACTATTAATTAGTTTACCATGATTAAACTAATGAAGAACAATTACAGCTTTGTAATTTAATCCTAAATCTTCAACTTAAATCTATATTATTAATAAATATTTGTTCAAGGAAAAAAATAATGGGAGACATTAAGACAATTTTCTATTCATTATTCACTTATACTCTTATAGTACTACCCCAAACATCGGACTGCATTTTCCAACTGAAATGGAATATGACAATCAAAATTGCATTGCACTCTCCTGATTGTTGTCTAAGTCTAGATCCTAGCTAGCGCATACTTGCATCTGTTATTACTATTACAGAAAGGGTTTGATAAACACCATCCCCTGGTCAGTGATTGGGCACCCGCTTAGTTTCGAGAAACTCCTTAATGAAATATCTATGTAGCCAATTTGGTGAACCACAATAAATTGTGTGTGTCGATCTTGTTTGTTTGAATATCTATTCTTTCTTCGCAAAAAAAAACTTTTGATGTGCCTTGTTTTATTTTCCATGAAGTAATGTTATTTTGCCCTACAAAAAAGGCGTTGTGTCATACTTGGTCAGCCTTGTGGAATCCACTTGAATGAAATTGAGTCTCAATACAGCAAATTTACTTGAATGACTGAAGGATTTACATTGCACTTTGACTTATTTCTGATTGAATTTGCAGTACCTTTTTTCCAAAAGAATAGAAGTTATGATTTGGTCATTTTTTTGCTAGTCCTGTGTCAAACTGATAACAGCATTTTTAAATAGTAGAATTAGGTGAGCCAAATGCAATTACCTAGTAAGGAACATTTGTTTCACTTTGCAATTACTATCCAGTCTGAAGGTGTAGACTGTAGATGTTTTTTCTTTTACTTGATTCATTTACTGCAGTGCGTAGACCCTAATAATTATGTGAGCTTAGAAGGACTTCTAGCTCTTGATTTCTAATATCAATATTTACAAGATTGTTGTACTTCTAGCTGTTGCAGATGAGGTGTTCTATGATGCTCAGGAAGAATTGTCTGTGAGTGGGAGTGGAACTGGTGATGATGAAAACATCTGCTCTTATGACGTTCCTGTTGAAAATGAATCACATTATGGATATTTAGAGAATTTTGGTGTGTACTCTTCAACAGCAGACAGTAGGACTGATACTTTCCATACACCTCCCCCTCCAAATGTGCCTTATAAAAGAAGAAAATTGACAAGACCTAATGATGATGGAGCAGAGTTTGAAACACCCAGGGGATATATTAACTCATTTGAACTGTTTGAAAACAATATTGAAGCTTCAGATTGCAAGGATGTTTTGATTTTGTTTAGGTTTAATGACGCGGATCTCCCATTTAAGTTTAGAGAGATTATTATGTCAGACTTACGGTTGCTTACTCTTTTAGAAGCTGGGCTCCCATCTTGGGTGGTTTTCCTCCAGTCTTACCCTCTTTTCTGCAATATGTATCGCCCATGGATGTGTCCTTTAGCAAGAGCTTTATATGTTGTCATATCAGTTACCACTGTTGTTATAGGATTTTATGATTTATACAAGAATGTCCCACTTTTGAAGGCAACAGCATCGCATTTATTAGGACCACTTTTTGATTGGATAGAAACATGGGAAATGGTGACAAGGATAAAATACTTGGGTACAATGCTGTTCTTGCACAACTGTCAGAAGGCAATCAAATGGTTTCTGATGATGACAAGCACTATAAGATCTTTCTTTTCAGTTTTGGCTCAACCGTTGATGGGGCCTCTAATTGAATTCGTCGGAGTTCTACTTCCTTTCTGGAATGTCGTTTTCCAGGCTGTGGAGAACTTATTTTCAGTAATTTGGATCATAGTCAGTTCTTCTTGGAATCTGGTTGGGGATGTTCTTGAGACTATATTCTTACCATGCTGGCTGGTGTTGTCATTTATTTGGAGCACTGGTAAGTCTATCTTTTTGTGCGCAAATTGTAAATTTTCTTGTTTATATGCTTAAAAAGTAATCGTAAATACAAGCGGCTAATTTTCTTTTAATACACTTTTGCAGCAACCATGGTATTGTTTCCAATATTCTGGATGGCCGGGGAAATTCTGTATGCTCCAATCCGGTTGATATCTGGACTAGCTAACTTGGTGTCCTTTGCCTTTATCATTGTATTTGAAGTGCTTCGAGATGTATGGGCATTCATAAGTGGTATGTTCAAGGTTGCTTCTGTGACTGAGGCTACAGTGAGAACGTATGAACCTTCAATATGGCGTTCACTTTGGAATGACCTGTTCTCTCAGGTTTGACAATGTATATTATTTTTAAGCATCTGTTAAAAAAAACCTGGTTTGAGATTTATTTTGACCAATACTTTTCTGCTGCCATTAGGTTTTTCGCGCTCTCAGAAGTATTTTGAATGGCTTTGTTGCATTCTTTATTGCTTGCAACAGACATCGGCTTAGGTATGCCTACTACATCCTTTTTGTTTAAATAAATTATGCTACCACCCACTAAAACATGTCATTTTAGCTTCATGCACTTTTTTACTTTCTCAAAAACTACAACTAACCATCCACTAGAGCATTTCTGTAAAGACTAAAATACCTACAATGACATTTTCTTCTAAACAAAAATGAAACCAGAGTATTATTATCCTGATAATGATGCATTTGTTTCCATTTAGTTATATGGGTTAGACAAAGCCATGGTATTCTAACTTATGATAAAATGGTTTCTTCTTTGCTCAATGAAAATTAAATTCCATACATACCCTTGTAATCTCTCATGGTAGAACACGCCTTTTGAGCCACGATGAAATTTCTGCTTCTTCATTCTCCTAATTATTTAAAATAAAAAGTTGCAAGATTGATTTAACTATCAGATACAGTGATAAATGAGCTCACAAATTGCTGAGAATTGCCTTGTATACCTCAGCTTGCAATCCATTTAAGAAATGGGATCTAAAGTCATGCAAGTATCACTGAGAAGCTCTAGCCTAAAATATTTTATGCATAACAGGCGTGCTCATCATGAACTGGATAGTTTGTGCTTATTTATGCAAAGAAACCAGTCTTTGTTAACTTGTGAAGGAACACCTTATTGTGCACGGTGGTTAAATTGCACTATGCCACAGATTAAAACATGGCTAGTTTTGACAATAAAGATTTAAGCGACTCGCAGTAGAAAGGTTTAGTGGTAGAGGCTTGTTATGTGGCTCGTAGTAGAAAGGATTAGTGGTTAATGCTTGTTTTGAATCTCTCCAAAAAAAAAAGTATTTTTGTGAGTTTATTCTTTGCCTCGTTGTAATTTGATACAAAGACTCTCCTTGACATGGAACAAAGCTGAAAGCATAACTATCTCTAGCTCCAGGAGCTTTTTATTGATTGACACACTGTATTTGATTCCTGGATTTTGTTTTTAGTAATCTCCGAGGAGGTTAGGATTGAGATAATGATTTGGAACATGCTAGCTATTGAGTTGTACACACTATGTAAGCCTGAATGTGAACATCTCATCTTGTGATGCAGCATATACAATCACATGAAAGAGTTCATCACTAAGTTATGTGGCCAACCATGTCAATCACATGATAGAATTCCACGTCATGGAAGAAATACACCCAAGCGCAATAACTCGGTAAGTGGTTAGACTTGAGTCTGTTAGTTAAATGCCATAGTATTTGCAAATTTATGATTTTCTTTCCCACAAGTAACACGAGTGTGTTACAGCCAGTTAAGTCATTAGGCAACTCTTGAGTGGAGGCTAGTAGAGGACACCCTCAAACAATGCAGTAAACTCCATCTTTGGTATCAGTTATTAAGTACTCAAGAATATCTCCACAATAGGAAGACCATTTGTGAAATCCCATATCTATGTAGACAAAAACATTCCCCGTCTATCCCGCGCAGAGCAGGGTCTGGGGAGTCGGTTGTACACACCTTTTCCTCGATTACGTCAAGAGGGTGTTTCCAAAGTGATATTAAGAAGCTAGTCGCCAAAAAGAAGCTCACTCAGTGATAGTGGCGTAAAAGGATAGGGCTCGAGAACACAAACAGATAGATAAAACATGAATGTTAAATGATACGCCTCCAAGCTCCTCTCTCCCATTCTAACTAACCCTCCTTAACACGGATAGCATTCTTCCAAAGCATCCTATCCCACACTAGTAGACACTAGTTTTTCCAAAAAAAAAAAGCGACCAGAAAGTAATACCCGAAAATTGAACAGAAGCACGAATGCTTTATCAAGCATGGTAGAATATTTGCTCAGCTGCCTCAGCAGGTTCAAACGGAAATGCCTGAAAAGAATGAAACTCCATGTCCCATTGGCAGTCTGGTAAATGGCCACTGTCTATAAAAACTCCAAAACTACATACTTTATTTGGGTATGCTTATCTGTCCAGAGTTTATACTATTAAACTATTTGTCTGAAATTACGTTATCTAAAATGTTCTGGTTGTCTTTTATCATTGATTCGTTGTTATGGTAAACAGATCCTTTGCAGTTGACTGAATCCATTTGGACTTGTTCTTTTTCTTTCTTTGTTTCTTTTTTTTTTTTCAGGCTGAAAGGAGGAGAAAACCTCAATAGTGCATAAAAACCAGTTTTACCGGAGGGACTAGTGATACCAAGAACTAGCACTAGTGTAAATAGCAAAGCCCCTTTTATTTCTGCACTGCCTGCCCCTTTTCCTGTATATGTATATGATGTATCCGTCAAAATCATCTTATGTCGAGTTGTGTTGTTGTTATGTACCAAATTACATTATTCACCAAAAAGGGTAAAACTGAAGGAAATCAGTTGGTTTTAATTATATTGAATGCTTCGCAGTATGATTATTTTCAATTTTTAGGATTTGCCAAGACGCATAAATAAAGTGCAGAGTAAAGCAAGTTCATATGCACCGGAGGCAACCTCATGCAAAGTCTAAATAGTTGTAAAACACAACACATTTGTAATCTGAATGGACAGGGTATATCAAACAGTGGAGGCAACCTCATGTTTTATGCACCGGAGGCACAAAATGTTAGTAGTTATATTACACAATAAGTTTGATTATTGCAAAGGTTCTTCCCAAACTAGCCTGCACAACAACACAACACCATGCAAAGTCTAAATAGTTGTAGCAAGAACATAAACGAAAGACCTTAAATACGCTCCACAGGCAGACAACAGTTGCACAGGATTCATTAATTAAGGTTTCAGCAACAACCAAGAATAATATGAAACTAGCACAACGGTCAATTCTCAGAGCCCCCGGTCTGGTGCAGCATAGCATCAATCTCATCACCATCCTCCATTTCCAGCTGCAACAGAATAGAACAATAAGGGAATGCTGTTGTGATCAAGATAACCTTGTGTCTGAAAATGTGAAAAAAGGGGCAAGGATACGGACCTCATCAGGGGTTTGCTCTGCACGAAGCCTTCTGCCATCAAACAAGAAAGCAATGGCATTGAAATCAACAGACTGCCTGTCACAGTAAGCATTCATCAGCTTCTTCAACTGTGTGCTCCTTTTGATCCTGAAAAACACTTCATTTCCATCCTGCAAAGCAGATTCAAGATCATGTAAACATCATGACAAAATAGAAGATATACTGCTGTTCCCCACATAACAACATACAGTAAATGATATTCAGGTACTCAAGATTTTGCACAATATTGCTCTACCATTAGGAATCTAAAGCATGCATTTGACTATATATACAGTGTTTTGGTTAAATAGGAGAGGAGACAGACATTATATACAGTTACAGTAAATCTATCGCATACTCAAACACATACAGAGAGGAACAGAAGCTAAAACTGAACCACAGGGGGATGTTCAATCATTAAGCAATCATAAACAAAACAAGAAGATAACTGCAGAAGGGAATAGTAAAAAATCCCAACTGAGACTGCACAAAGAATGCCTTGAACTGAAAAGTAAATACTAGTTTAACACAGGTTATTTAAGTTGGATGGAAATGCCCAGTTCGATAGAAGTGGTTCATTGAGGTGCCAGAGAGTGCCCAAAAATAAAACAATTCTCCAAAGGTACAGAGTATATATCAAACATCCCAGTCTCAGATGTCCTCTAGTAGCCTTCAATATACCTACTACTCAAACTTGAAGATCTTTCCCATGTCATCTTTACAATGCTTATAAACAAAATTGGCTGAGGACTTTCTATTAAACAGCACATCAACAAAATTTGGAAAATAAAATATGATCAAGATATCCTACAAGTCACTAATGGTGCATATGGAATTTGCAACAAGACTCATCTCAAGGAAGTTATAATTTTTATGACATTTGAGAAAGAATAACGTGGGCGGACAGAGAACAATCTCTAGTTCGTCCATCCACTTTGATCACGAATTCAGTATTTAACAACTGATAAGCCAACCAAATACGCTAGAAACATCGCTTCCCCTAACAATTTAGGAAAAAGATACGATCTTGTTAACTTCCCTCATAGAAAGCCACTACTTCAAAATATCAGAGAACTGATAAAGTACAGAACAAGAACTGAAATCAAAACCGAGAAGCGCAATAAACTGAAAAATTGCAAAACCCTAGAAGTAAAGAGAGCGAGAAGAGGAAGAACAGACCTGGCCCTTGACCTTGAGGTTGATATGGGCGGCCTGATCTCCGGCGGGCTTCTTGTCCTCCTCCTGAGTACCTGACATCTCTCTTGATCGCCTCTTGCTGCTTCTGCACCGGAAAAGATGAGAGCTTTACGACCCGTCAATGGAGACGAAGAAATTTAGGGCGAGGTGAAAATTGCGAAGTGTGCTTTGGAACTTTGATTTTTAGGGTATCGTGTTTTGTAGCATGCGGAGCGGAGGAGGTCCGCCCTTGTTTGCATCGGAGTCGGAGTGGTGAGGCTCGCCTTTCAACGTCGGCCCATTGGGCCTCTTCGAACTAATGTGGGCCGGCCTCTTAATTTTTATTTCCACCCAATTTAAAACCACCCTCTATTGTCATATTAAAATCACTCCCTCTGTGATCAAATAATTGATTATAGGAAATCACCAATAAAAAAATATGTCTACGAGCAACCAATCACCCTTGTTACTTGTTAGGTTTTCATCAAGATTCTGTTAAAATTAAGAAATTACCATTTTTTTCTCTAATTTTTTTTTATAGAATTTATTTGAAAGAAAAAGGTTACAAAAAAATTAAAAAATAACTAGGGTAAGACCCGTCGTGCCAGCTGACAAATGGGCTGATTGGGTCGGGTTTGAGTCAAGTTCATTCGGTTCGGGTCACAGACGGTTCGTTCATTTAAGTTACAATATTTGCTCGGGTATTGTTCAGGTCGGGTCGAGTTAGGACAAATTTCGAATTGGTCAGGTTCGGGTTAAATAGGGTCGGGTTCATTCGGGGTTCGGGTCAATATAGGTCAAGCTGGTTCGGATTTTAAGTTTAAGTGGGTCGGGCTCGAGTTTAGGTTTTCGAGTCTAAGTGGGTCGGTCTTATTTGGGTTTTGAGTTACACTATAAAGTATAATCTACTCAATACTCATTGTCTTACTCTATTCATCTTCGATTATTTGGAATTCAAATCGATCACTCATTATGTACTTATATCAATCAATGCCTCTTAGAGCATGTTTATCGAGGGTTCTTGGAGGGATGCTTGGGCTTTTTAAATGATAAAAAATAGGTTGGAGTGCAAGTATCCGCCATTTCCGATACTAGAGCTAGTATCTCCCCAAGTATCGGTACAATAAAAGATGTGTTACACATTTTTTTTTTTTTTTTGAAAAACCTTGGGCAAAACGACGTCGTTTATAGGGGAAGAGAGGCAAAACGCGGCGTTTCATTGGGAAAGGGAAGCTGCACTGTAGGAGGGGCAAGTGGCCATTTGTCGCTTTGGGAGTGGCTGGCAAGTGGACGGTTGTGATCAAGAGGAAGGGATGATTCATATTAAATATGTCGGTTGTTTTATTACAATTACAAAATGTAATTTTCAACAATGAAAATGTTTTTTTTTAAATTATATCATAATAATCGATTCATTTTACCATACACATAGACATCAAGTTTGTCACCTTTTTTTTACTGGATCATTAACTTGTCACCTAGAACTTCATGTTCTAGTTCATATAGACACTAATGAGTGGTGATCTAGCATTATCCAACACTATTCAAATTCTAACGGTTAATATTTTTTATAGATTTTTAATTTTTAATAAAAACATAGATTTTTAAAATAGAATTTTATTATGAAAAATATAAATTTTATAAAGTATAAATATAATTTATATATTACTATGAAACAATTAAGTGGGATTTTTTATGTACAAGTGAATTTAAGCGTAACATTGGATGCCAATGTTACATTGAATCTCAGCTCTAAAAAAAGGAGCGCATTCACTCACCATTGCATCAGAGTATGGATCCTCTACAACACTCGGTGCACCCTACGGTGCACCACAAAATTATTTCGGGTGTAATTTTACTTTAAAAAAAAATTAAAAAAATATATTTACACTCCACATACTTATATTTATATGTTTATAAACTTTTTTTGGAAAAAATCATGTTTTAAAAAAACATAAAATTTATTTTCTAATATAAATGATCTTTTAATTTTATAAAATTTTTAAAATGAATTTTTTTTATAATAAAAGTTTATAAACATATAAATATAAGTATGTAGAATGTAAATATATTTTTTTAAATTTTTTTTAAAGTAAAATTACACCTAAAATAATTTTGTGGTGCACCGTAGGGTGCACCGGGTGTTGTAGAGGATCCACATTCATTGCATCAGCTACAGTGAGGAGGCCGTACAACTGATTTTGTGTTTCATTTACGTATAGCAAAATCAAACGGTCCTATTTCTGCAGCTGCCTCAATGTTACCAGGATCAGCTGTCCCATTTCTTCATATCTCTTCCCTATACCCCGGTCTCGGATTGTGTTCCAATAGAGTTTTTTTAAAACTCTATGGGTAGATTTGACAAAATCTGGACTGTTAAAATAAAAATTAACGGACAAGATCTTATCCCCTCCTTCCCCCCACTCACCAGCTCGGGTCCACCAACCTCTTTTTTTTTTAATTATTTTTTGTGAGAGGAAAATGAACTCTACCATGTAGAGTTTCCCCACAACTCTACCGGATCGGGACCGGTCTGTCTCACAAACTCTCCCGCATGGGATCTACCCCTGTCCCTTTAGGGGGTCCGGTGAATGAAGTCAAGATCCTCTGTAGTCTGTCCTCTCTCCTTGTCCCCCTCCCCGTCCCCCTCACAAACTCCTAATTAAAAATAAAATAAAAATTAAATTAAACTAAATATTAAAAGAAAAAAAAAAAAAGATGTGAGGAGGGACAAGGTAAGGGGATAAATCCGGGGACAAAGGATTTAGATCCCCGTTGAATTCCCCTACCCATCCCCAATATAAAAAGAAAAAGAAAAATAAATAAAATTTCAAATAAAAAACGAAAATTAAGTAAAGGGAAAAAAATGTGAGGGATAGGGAGATAGGGGAGGAAACGGGACAGTGGATCCTCACCGCCATCCCTTCTCCTTTTTTTTTTAAATTTTTTAATTTCTAATTAATTTTACTTTAAAAAAAAATCAGTTGGTGAGGAGGGACATTCAGGGACAGGGGTTTTGGAACGGGTGATCCCGACTGCAATGTTACTAACTCCAATTTAAAATCAAACGGTTCTAATTTACTGTACACAATGTAATCTACCTCCAATTTAAAATATAGATGATTTAATTTAGGCAACAGTAAGAAAAATAACACAATCTTTGGGAGATAGAGTAACAAAGTATCCCAATTGTTTTTACGACTATAAATATGAGCGAAAATGATGACATATAATTGAAGAAAGTAAGGTTTTGGTGAATTTTGGATGATATTGACTTATTTTAATGAGAATAAGTTCATTTAACCAAATTTATATCATTGTTTTGACCCAATTTATGGTCGGAAAAATGACTCGGGATATATTGATACCATCTCCAACAAGTATTAAATTGTGAAAAATGAGTCGTTATCATTTAACAAATAAGTATTAAATTGTGAAAAAAAATAATTAAGATAAATAAGATTTTGTATAGTTTTTATCTCATAAAACTACGTGTATAAAAGTCAAACATTTTTTATTTCTGACCGAAGGAAGTATGTGTCGGGTGATGGGTGAGAAATACTTTCACCCTTATTCGATCCGACCCATCACCAACTCACCCATTTAGGGTTCATTTGGTTGAATGGGGGAAGTACAATTCCCGGGAACTTACTTCCCATGAATTGAATTCCTGTGAAATGCACTTCTCATGAATTAAAAAAAGTTGTTTAGTTGAATTTTGTTTTTTAGTAATATAAAGAGGAAAATAAATAAATTCATGTTAAAAAATGGGGAAGTTGAACTTACCTAGTCCCCCTTAGATAAGTGAACTTCCTATGATTTATAAGAATTGAAATTCCTGAGAAGTTGAATACTTGTATCATTCTGTCAGCCAAACACAAGAATATATCCTACTTCCTGTGTTTTTAACTGATTAACCAAACAAGGCCTTAATATCTAAATTATTTTGAATTTTCACCCACTTTGTTCGGTCGGGTAAAAAAAGATATCAATAGGATACACGTGAGATTGCCATCCTAGATTTTCTTTGGATAGAGTTGATGAAAAACTTTATTTAAAAGTAGATTAGAATTTTAACAGTCAATTTCTATTTGGAAAGTTAAATTTTATAAATCCACCAATAATTTTTTGGAAGAGAAAAAAGTAATTGAAAAAAAATCCAAAAACAATTACTGGAAAACAAATCGTAGCTTGAGTAAATGATTAAGCTTTTTTTCCTTAAGTGTGGAATAAATAGGGATGACAATTTCACCCGCACTCGACCCGAATCCGAATCACCCGACCCGAAAAAGTGGGTGAAAATCCGGAAAAAAAGCGGGTGAAAACTGAATGTGGGTGAAGTGGATATGGGTGGTGGGTCGGGTGAGGTGAAGTTTTTCTCCACCCGCACCCGATCCACCACTTGACCCACCACCCGCCACCCGACCCGACCCGTATAAAAATATATATATTTTATATATAAAAATATATATATTTTATATAAAAAAATATATACACTTTTGTAAACCCTAATTTCCCTTCCCAAAGTTCCCAGCTTTCCTTCATCCTTTCGTGTTTTAGACTACTTATTTTAAGACTTATTGTATGTGTTTAAGACTACTTATTTTCCTTATGTTTTAGACTTATGATATGTGTTTAAGACTTGTGGCATGTGTTGTTTAAGACTTATTGTATGTGTTTAAGACTTATGTATGTGTTTAAGACTTATTTAAGACTTAAATGTGTAAGATAATCATATTTTATACGGTGTTTTGTGTACCAAATTAATTGGTATTTAATTACATGCATTTAGGGAAAATCACCCACATTTCACCCATATCTCACCCATTTCACCCGATCACCCGATGGATATGGGCGAAGTGGATATGGGTGAAGTGGATATGGGTGGAAAAATGGGTCACCCATGGTGGGTCAGGTGAAATTGGGGTCTATCCACCCACCACCCGACCCATTGCCATCCCTAGGAATAAACCCACTTTAACCAACCTTTTACTCTTTTAACCTACACAATTCAAGTAATCTGTATTCAACTGGTACAATCCACCTACAACCTGCACCACTCCCCCACTCCAACACACCCCACTCCCCAGTCTGTTATTGGTGGGTCCCACCTCTCTCCACCACCACCTCGTTCTTCACAACCCCTCGGCTACACCTCACTCACTAGTCGCTACTAACTACGCGCCTCTCTGAATCTCCACCACCAACCCCCTCCCCATTCCTCCCTCTGTTTCTCCCTGAAACAGAGCCAGCAGCCATGAAGCCTCAACTCTCCCACATTGCCACCTCCCTCTTCCTCTTACTCTCCATCTCCTCTCTCACAATCACAATCACAAGTATGCCTTCTCTATTTATAACACATTTTTCTCAATCTCATTCATTCATTCAGTCATTTTAACAAACACATGGTGCGTCGTTTCAGATGCAGGCTCAATCGGCGTCAACTACGGCCGCATCGCTAACAACCTCCCCTCCGCCTTCAAGGTGGTTAGCCTCCTCAACTCCAACGGCTTCGACCGCCTCAAGCTCTTCGACACTGACCCCGCCGTCCTCCGCTCTCTTGTCGGCTCCAACATCAGAGTCACCGTCGACCTCCCCAACCAACTCCTCCGCTCCGCCGCCACCAGCTCCTCCTTCGCCCACACCTGGATCCTCCGCAATGTCGCCGCCTACTACCCCCACACCCTAATCGAGGCCATTGCCGTCGGCAATGAGGTCTTCGTCGACCCCGCTAACACCACCAAGTACCTCCTTCCCGCCATGGAGAACCTTCACTCCGCCCTCGTCAAAACCAACCTCGACTCCTCCATCAAAATCTCCTCCCCCATTACCCTTTCCACCCTCAGATCCTCCTACCCTCCCTCCTCCGGCTCCTTCCGTTCGGAGCTCGTCGAATCCGTCTTCCGCCCCATGCTCGAGTTCCTCCGCAAGACCGACTCCTCCCTCATGGTCAACACCTACCCGTTCCTCGCCTACGAGGCCAACAGCGACATCATCCCCCTCGACTACGCGCTCTTCCGCCAGAACCCCGACCAGGTCGACTCCGGCAACGGACTCCTCTACTTCAGCCTCTTCGACGCCGTCTTCGATGCAATGTCCGCCCTCAAGTACGACGACGTCCCCATCACGGTCACCGAGACTGGCTGGCCGTCGAATGGCGACCCCAACAAGTCCGGCGTTGGCCACGCCAACGCCGCGACCTACAACAGGAACTTGATCCGCCGCATCCTCACCGGCGGCGGCACCTCGCTCCGTCCGAAGGCGAATCTGACGGTGCTGCTGTTCGCGCTATTCAACGAGGACATGAAACCGGGCCCCACGTCGGAGAGGAACTTCGGATTGTTCTACCCTAGCGAGGAGAAGGTGTACGACATCCCGTTCACGCTGGAGGGGCTGAAGGAGCCCCGACCGGTGGTGAAGGAATCGAAGCCGGCCCCGGCGGGAGGGGAAGTGTCGGCGGCGGGGGTGACGTCGGCGTCGCCGAGGGCTAGGGAGACGTGGTGCGTGGCGAACGGGGAGGTGGCGAGGGAGCGGTTGCAGGCGGCGCTGGACTACGCGTGCGGAGAGAGGAGGGTGGACTGCCGTCAGATCCAGGAGGGTGCCACGTGTTACGATCCTAACACGCTTGAGGCACACGCGTCGTGCGCCTTCAATAGCTTCTACTAGAAGAGTAAGCGTGCGATGGGCTCGTGTGACTTCCAAGGTGCGGCGTTTGTGGTCTCTCAGCCGCCCAGTAAGTTTTATTTGGGCTTTATTTATGTGATTGGGCTGGGCCTGGCTTTATTATAAATGGGCCTAGTATTTTTATAAATAACTTGTGTTTAGGGAAAAGGATTTTTAGAGGTATAGGGAAAAAGGACAAATAAAAATGAGAATAGTAGATATGATGAAATCCAGTAAATTTACTGTCATTGTACGAGGATGTTTAGGATTTAATTAATTGGTTATTACTCCGTATTTATTAATGTAATGTATATTTGTTTGGTATGCAGGATATGGAAGTTGTGAGTTCCCAACAGGGTATTGAGAAAGGTGGGGGCTCAAAAGAGCAAGGAGCAAGGTGGGTAAGATTAACCATGTAGATGAGTGTGTTATTATAAAAATTGGGTCAATCGTCACTTGCTAATGTATTGTTGTAATTGTCGGTTTCTTTATTACTGGTAGTTGTATTATTTTATGTAAAGTAGTTCCTCACTTAATTTTGGTCTTCCAAGTTACGCCAAAGTGGTTGAAAAACTTGAATGCAGGATGAATTAATGTGCTTCCAATTTGTTTGCTTCCCACTTGAATTTTACTCCCCCCTTCAAACAAAAACAAAAAGAAAAGGTTCTATCAGACAAAAGATTTGGTCAGGGATCTGGGTTATAAAAAATAATGTGGAGGAGGAATCAGGAATAATAAATGAATGAATGATGATGATGATGATGATGGTGATGGTGGTGAAATAACACATGAGAAGGACAACAAAATTGAGCTAGCATCCACCATGGGATGTGTTTGTGTAAAATGTGTGTGTATTGGTGTGTTGTGTGTTATGTGAGAATGTGAGATTGTGAGCTAATGAATGAATGATGATAGAATCTGCTTTGTACTGGCTGTTGCACCTACACTGATGATCTCATCAGTCCCTTGTTCATATATCTAAATGTCATAATGCATCTTTAAGTCTTAACACACCAAATATAGTTCTTAGAGAGAGTTGGGCAACATTGGACATGTATCATGTAAGAGCATCCCTAACCGCTCTTGTAAAATAGAGAAATGATGCAATTTTAGAGAAAATATGAGATTTTTTTAACCCCAATAGCTCTAGTAAAACAATTTATAAAATAAAGAAATGGGAGGAGAGGAAAAATCTCTAAATTTAGAGAAAGAGTTAGAATCTGTAAAATTAAATGCATTCACCTAGGATCTTCGTCAAAAGAACTTTACTCTACATGTAACATCCTGGTGAAGTGTTAGGAGGAAAATCAAGTATATATGAAATATAAGTTCCAAATTAGACTCAATATCGACCTAAAGTTTCGACCAAACAGTGCTCGAATTCGATCAACACAGAAACTAAAAATCGCAACTTTTCGCAAGACAGAACTTAAAAATGATGAAATAAAATCAATATACTAAAGACTTCCAAGATCAGGGTTTCAACACCACAACGATAATCATGCAAAATAACACATAAAGGCATAAAAGATCATGTTTTTCATCAAATAACTTTCGTTATTAACAAATAGGAAAATAGAGGCTTTCGCATAAACCCTAATTGTTTATAACCCTTTTTCACATAATTAATCCAAGTTGCATTAAGATCACTTTCGCTTCAATAACACAAACAAGGATCACCTTCAACTTTCGCAAAAGAATCATGCTCATAGGGATAGAATACGAAATCGCATCCAAAGATTGTACATTTGCCGCATCACCTCACATGGCTACTGTCGGGCTCACCCCGACCCTACCCCGACCCTAGAAGTTGGGTGACTACTCGCTCTTCATCATCAAGAAATACATCAATAATAAAAGGGAACTAAATTGCATTAAATAAAACTAAAACAAGACTTACAACCGAATAAAGCCAACTCCGCTCTCGCTTCACAAACTCCACTCGGCTCCAAGTCTCTCTCTCTCTCTCTCTCTCTCTCTCTCTCTCTCTCTCTCTCTCTATATATATATATATATATATATCTGTGTGTGTGTGTGTGTGTGTGTGTGTGTGTGTGTGTGTGTGTGTGTGTGTGTGTGTGTGTGTGTGTGTGTGTGTGTGTGTGTGTGTGTTCTCTTGTGGCTTTGCTTGAATGTTTGAAAATCAACCCCCTAGGGCTTTATTTATAGGTTCCAATCTAAGCTATTCTAGGAAGGAACTATCTATCTATATATAAATTTATCTATCTAAAGCTTAATGATTAAATTTAGAAATAAAAGAAATAAATCCATAAAGAAAGCTATATCTAAAGTGGATAGATCTCTCTTGGACTTGATAAATCTTCTCTTGAATTGATAGAATATCTCTTGCTTCATGTCGAAGAAAGCCAGCTCTGAATTCAGACTCGGACTGGCTCGAAATCGACCCTGGTGGTCACTCGATATCGACCAAAAGTGGTCGATATCAACCTGTTCTTCTCAGCTCACTCGATCTCGGCCTCAGATGTGATATCGACCTGTCTTGACTCGATATCGACCAAACGTGGTCGATATCAACCTGTCCCGTGTTGCTCCAAGTGTCTGGTCGATTTCTGGCATGACTGGTCGACGAGATCCACTCGATATCGACCAAGTTAGGTCGATATCGACCTCTTTGACAGTTTCCAGCATTCTACATCCGTCTTGTAACACACTTTCCTGAGTCCTCGTTCGTCCGATTGACGCATATGAGTATGTGTTGGAAAGCTCTTTTCGAGGGCTACAACTCTCATGAAGACATTAGAACTTGACTTAGGATGATGATTGGTGAAAAGTGGCGTTTTGGCCAGCTGCACCATCCTTAGGTTCTTCATGACTTTCTTTTAAGCTTCAAAGTTCGTCCGATTTCTGCGAAATTAAACAGAAACTTGTGTAGACCTCCATAATTTGGCAAATAAGCATAAACTACATAGATTTTGTACTATTCTAACCCAAATGTATGAAATGCATGCAGAAATCGATATACAAGATAGCATAAAACATGGCGAATTAGGCTCACAACAAACACCCCATACTTAAGCTTGCTTATCCTCAAGCAATACTTTTAATTGTCATACAGGGAAAGAAATCAAAACTCTCAACATATTAAATTCATTGCCATATGTCCCTGCAATCAATTACCATCCCCGAAAAGGTACTAATGTCACAAATCCATGCATGTACAATTAAAAAGCAATATCTACTCATAAAAGGAGGGTTATGCAAAACATTCATTCGTGACAAAGCATTAATAATCAAGAGGACTTTAATATAAGCTCAATAAGGAGTAGATTGGTAAAAGGCTAAAGGTGAGCAATTTTTGGCAATGTGGTGCTAATGATCCGAGGAAATGGAGTACTTTCCAAACTTTCATACCACATTCCTTCTTCTTTGATTTCTATCCTTTCGCTCATCGCTCAATGCTTTTTTTCAATATTATGCTTTTACCTCTCTAACCTCAGCACTGCCTTCTCGCGAGTCGCAAACATAGGTGTCATGAATGGCCCCGGATACTTAGTGCTTCAGACTCCTCACTTTTGTGTTCCATCTCGCCGAACTATTATCTCAGCGAGCAGGGTCGATCTACCTTTATCTCCTGAGGTGATCGGATTTTCATTCACTCATTAAATTTTCCATAAAATTCAATTCATCCTACCAAACTCCCATTATGTAATATAACAACACAACAACCATATGATAATCTCCATAATGTGACATCATTCTCAACATAATCCCCGGATGGAAATAAGGTAAAGAATGGGCAATATTTAGATCATGTGGAGCGATATATGAAATAAGGCATAATATGGCTTTTGGGATGCATAAGCATAGGTAAGGCTAGGATATAACAATATGAGAATTATATGGAAAATATAAAGTCCTCCGTCCTCTTATCATGCAACATGTCAAAAGCAACTTCAAAATTTACCTCCTTTTATGGTTTTTAATAAAATATGCACTTCATTGTGACTTCCCTTTACTAGGCAATTTCATGTTATATCTCTAATGAATCTAATTTTGCATCGTCGAGTTCAATATTAAACTTCCATTACATTTATCAAAAAAATTTAATGGGGGTGATAAAAATAAACTTTAGAAAACATGCATATATGCACATAGATCAATCATGAATTCCAAAATAGTCATGTATAAGCAATTCAAGAAATAAACTTTAAATATGCACACATATAATCAAATATGCACAAAGTAAGCCCTTTCCCCCACCTCATACTTAAACATTACAATGTCCTCACTGTATAAAAACAAGGGTAGAGAAAGAAAACTCACTAGACAGGTGTGCTAATCGTCAGAGTTGAGTGCAAGTACTTCTGCAGGACTTGGTCGATTTCGAGTGGCCTTGGTCGATATCGACCTAGATGACTCGAAATCGAGTGAGCTGTTGCTTCCTTCTTTGTATCTGTAAAAATTGTTAGAAAGGAAATACCCACAATAGAAAAACTTAAAAATAATGTCCAACACCAAAAACAAAAGCAACAATGTCCAAAAATCCCAAAACTAATCGTCTATTTACAAGCTCTAGACTTTATAGTCGCTAGGCCGACTTTCTCCATTAAGCTCAAGGTGGCATCTGCAGGGCTCATGTAGCTTGGGCTTCAAACATGACTCCATTCTTGTCCATTAGTTGTAGTCCCCCAGAATGGATCTTGTTCATCGTGAAAGGGCCTATCTTCTTCTTTTTGAACTTGTTAGGGAACCAATGATCATTTGATTTGGAAACATAGACCTTGTCTCCTACCTCGTACTCCTTAGGATCGTCATTGGAAATCCTGCACAAGCGCACATACCAAGGCAAACCTCTCTCATGTATAGATAAATCATTGATTGAAATAGGAGAAGAAAGATCCATACCTTGGCTTACCTTTACAGATTTTTCGTTATTCAGCTCTTGAGGGTTTCGTCGATTTCGACCAATATTAGTCGATATCGACTGCTGCTGTTCAGGTGGAGATTCGGTTGATGCAGAAGAAGACATGTTGATTTGGATTGGTCGATATTGACCAAAAGTGGTCGATATCGAGCTATGCTGCTCGATTTCGACTGGCTTCATCTCGGGAGAAATCGAGTCGACATGGTCAGGTCGATATCGACCAAGGGTGGTCGATATCGAGTTGTTTTGTGGCTCAATCGATTTTTCCTTGTCGATTTCGACCCCATACTTAAGACTTGGCAAAGCATCTGAAAAATAGTTAGTCCATATCGACTTACCTTGGGAGACGTCGAGTGGATCCTCTGTATCTTCGTTAAGGATGACCATGATCTCCTCCACCTGAGCTTCCATATCCCTCTTTTTCAGCTCTTCGGGGGTCATATTTCTTACCTTAGGCTCCCCGCAAGTGATGTACCTAGCTGATATGGACTTGACCTCTTCCATGGGACCTGTATGCCTTTCAGTTTTATTAAAGGAATATAGATAAAGGCATTATACTCACACTGGCTCCTAACTCACATAGGGCATTAAACTTGTATTGACCAAATCCAATGGTTATATAAAACTTATCTGGATCTGGCATTTTTTCTGTGACGTCCATCTTGCTGCACTCCTCTGCGATCTCAGCCATTGACCGCTTTTTGCTTAGGATCTCTTTGAGGAACTTGACGTAAGATGACATCTCATGAAATGCTTATGTGAAGGGGATGGTGACGGCATTAAATGCCTATCAACTCATTAAATTTTTTTTTCTTTTTTTCTTTTCCCGCCCAAACCAGCTACAAGAGGTGTGGCTATGGGCACTTTTGTGCAAAAAATTGGAAATGGGTTTATTTTTGCAAATTTTCCCACCCGTGTACTACTTTTGCAAGTTTGATACAAAATTGGTCTATCTATGACCATTTTATTTTACCTTTAGTAGAAAATTTCAAGATGCCATCTCTATCATTCATAAAGTCATCACACTTGTCCCACCCCCTCATATAAAATTGTTGGTTTTTTATAATTTTTTTTTAAATATACACAAACTTGAGATTGTAATTGTTTACACAAGCTAATTAACAAAGGGAAAATTGTGTTTTAAATTATCCTATTTTATTAGTTTGATTCAAAATATGTCCTATTTAAATTTTCAACACACATTTTAAAGAGTTAAAAATTAGGCAGGTCGATCTATGTTCAACCTATCCCAATTTTCTATAAAGGTAAATAACACAAAGTCTTTTACATTAAAATCTCCTTGGCTTTGCCCACACTTAGCCTTTTTCATATACTTTAAATTAGCATACCCACTTTGTCCTTTTTTTTTTTAATTTGAATTTAGCATACCCGAAATCTAAATCCCGGTTCCGTCCCTGTTAAAAATTATATAAAGTATCAACAAAAATTTATAATTTAATACTTATTATTATTGAGTATTAAATTGCACAAAAAATTAAGAAAAAATTGATATTATATATAGGGGTAATTTGCTAAAATAACCCATTTGGGTGAAACCCTTGCACACATAACCTCATCCGGAAAAAATTTGCAGAAATTCGGATATCCGGATTTTTGGCTCAACCGGTAGTAGGTTAGTGGGGGAGACTGGACAGTGTGAGTATGACAGCTGGACAATTGAGAGAGGGAGAGAGAGAGAGACGGAAAAGCGAGGAAAAGACAGAGAGAGAGAGTCTGTGTGTGAGAGAGAGAGGGTGAAAATCCTGATCATTATTGACAAGACAGGTGGAGAGAGGGAGAGAGATAGAGCAGCTGGGTACAGTAAAAAGTAGGGAGCCAATTGTTCCCGTCCAGGGATGGCGCCAAAAAAAAAAGGGAAAAGGGAAGGAGGAGGAGGAGGGTATATAAGCTTTGAAGAATGTCTGAGGGAAATCATTAGTTCCCATTAATGAATTGCAGAGGAAATGGAACTTGAAGAAGGGGAATGGCCGGCGTTGGATTTGAAGAAAGAGGGTAGGTGTCAAATGATGTGTGGTCTATATAAAGAGATCAGAGAAATTCTTGGCGTCACTTTTATTCACAAAATCTGAAGAAAGAGAGAGAATTCATTGAAGAAGAAGCAAGTGGGCCTGGGTTCAGTAAACAGTTTACTTGTACGAAGCCACTTTTCACTGGACGGTTAAATCGTACCCACTGGACACGTGTTGGAATTTACTAGACAGTCCTCTGGTCGGACATAAAATGTGTAAAGTGTTCTCTCTATATTTGGTAAGTGTTGTTCATATGTAAATACCGTCGATACAAATTAATTTCTGTCTCCCTATGAAATGCAACAGGGGGGAAATCATCAGTTTGTATCACTGTATTATTTGGAGGATGGTGGGCGTGTGAAGGCGACACTTGGGTCTTCACGGGAACAAGGAGTCAGAAAGCCATGCTGGTGGACAAAAGGATTGACTATGTAAAGCTGAAGAAACAGGTGATGGAAAAGTTTAATGTCGATGGGAGGAAGAATGATGTGGAGGTCACATATGTAAAGCCAAAGAAGGAAGGGTCTAGGCCGTTTGCTATCGGGGATGACGAAGACTTGGAGGCCTACAAGTTTGTAAACGGGCTGTCTGGAGAACGAAATTGGCCTATCGACCTCAATGTCTCCCTGCGACGCAAGGTTGGTGGAGACATGCCCAAAGCACAAGGATCGATAACAGATGACTCAGACGGTGGTGGTTTGTCTCCTGCAGGCTTGGAGGATGTTGTAGTGTCGTTAACTGGTCCGCCCGTGACCCAATAAGATCACCCAAATACAGATCTCCCCATGGGGCTTGACGGAGAAGACGAAGATTTGGGAGAAAAAATGGTCGAGGTAAACCAAAAAGAATGTCCATTTGGAATCATCGGATGTCCAGTTAACACAAACAGCCGTCCAGTTAAAAGAGACTTCTGGCCAGTTAGGGATAAGTGAGGAGTTGGAGTTGGAGTTTGTGAAGAGGGAAAAGAATGCCGACGCAGTGAATAAAGGGAAGCAGGTCATATATGTCAGCAGTGACATGGAAGATAGAGCCATTGACCTTGGTAGCTCCTCCGACGAGGATGATGCAATCCCAAACGTGGTTAAACCTGAACACGGTAGTTCTGGTCCGACGAAGTCTTGGTCATGGGATTATGAGGCGGAGCGAGCGGTGAGGGAAGTCGATAAAGAATACGAAAGACGAAAATGGAAGTCGACCACTTCTCCGAAGCCTGCTGAAAATGAACCAATGGTGGCGGGGAACCCATTGGATCCCAGCCAGTGTGGTATTAAGCTCCGGGAGGGACAAACGTTTCGAAGGAAGGAGGATGTGCAGGAACTCGTAGCATGGGCGGGTCTGACTCGCTGCTTCACAACGAAGGTGAAGAAGTCAACGACGACCTTGTATGTTGTAGGGTGCGCTGCTCCCAAGTGCAAGTGGTCATGTCGGGCTTCGACTTACAAGGGAACGGGGTTATGGAAGATCCAAAAGCTTGTGGACGAGCACACGTGCTCGCTGAACGAGGCGGTCAGCCAAAAACGCAGTGCGTCATACACGCAGCTGGGGCGGCGCATTGTCGAAAGGTATGTGACCCAATACGTAAAACTTAACTGGACTCTTGCCTAAATTCCACTGGACATATAGATATATACACTGGGCACACAACACTAGTAACTGGACACACAACTACAGTAACTGGACACACAACTATCTTAACTGGACACACAACTATCTTAACAGGACACACACAACTATCTTAACTGGACACACAACTATCTTAATTGGACATATGTGTGTGTGAATGGGCATGTTCAGTTTCCGATGGTTGAAGAAGCCCCTCGATCCGGATCAAGTGCAGAGGATGATGAAGTCGCAGCTGGGGGTCACATGCAGCTACTGGAAGGCGCGCCGAGCCCGGTTGAGTGCGAGTGACAACGTGTACGGAAGGGACGAGGAAAGCTATCGGAGCATGTACTCGTACATGTACATGCTGGAGCAGGCCAACCCTGGGACGTACACGAGGATAGAACGCGACACGGAGGGGCGATTCAAGTATGCGTTTGTGAGTCTTGGAGCGTGGCGAAGGGCTATCCCCTACCTACGGAAGGTCAGTCCTTCCTTAAATGGAACATGACGCTCAATTACTATAAGCATGACGCCCATACGAATACAACATGACGTATGTATGAATAGACATGACACCTCTAAGTCCTCAAGATGTTTATTCTCCAGGTTATATCGGTGGACGGGAGCTTCTTGAAGAGGAAATTTTGAGGGTGCTTGCTATTTGCTACTGCACAAGACGCTGACCACCACATTTACCCCGTAGGCTTCGTCATGGTTGACGGCGAGAATGATGGGTCTTGGGGGTTCTTCTTCAGGCAGATGCTGCGTGTCGTTGAAGACACGACTGATCTGGTGTGGGTATCTGACCGCCACATGAGCATCCTGAAGGGCATACGGGATAGCTACATATTCGCGAAGCATGGCATATGCACATATCACTTATTTCAAAATGTCCGTTTCCGGTTCAAGTGCGGGGGCTTGCAAGAAGAGTTCATGACGATGTGTAAAGCTTACACGTACGATGAGTTCCAGGTGTTGTACGCGGAGTTCTGTGCATGGGTTCCTGGAGCGGGCCAATATCTGAAGGAGGCCGGGTTCAGCAACTGGGCAAGGGCTTTCTACGCTGGGAATAGGTACAACATCACAACCACTAATAACTCCGAGTGCTTGAACTCGGTGTTCAAATATCCTAGAGATTTGCCGCTAACAACCCTTGTAGATGCCATCCTTGAGATTGTCGGCACGTGGTTCGTCAAACATAGGAAGACAAGCGGCGAGCAGGGGAAAGTCGTAAGTGACTAGGTTGGTAACGCCATCAGAGCAAACTTCGTGCAGTCCCTTTCCATGGTCGTCAGACAGCTGAGTGCACATGAGTTCGAGGTACGCAAGGGAACCTCCACCTGGCTTGTAAACCTAACAGGACGTTTATGCAGCTGCAGACGCTTCAACGTCGACCAGTACCCATGCGCGCACGCAATGGCAGCATCCCAATTGCACGGGATGGATGTGTACTCGCTTTTCAATGACTTGTACAAGGTAGACGCGTGGCGTGCGTGCTACAAGGACGTGATCTACCCAGTCCCGTCGCGAGAGAATTGGAGGGTACCCGAGGCAATCGCCAAGGAGACTTGCCTCCCCCCACTTATCAAGGTACGCCCTGGCAGGCTGAAGACATCTAGGTACCCGTCTCAGTGGGAAAGGAAGTTCCCGAAAAGACGCCGCACATAGTAAATTGCCAGGTGGTATTTTGGCATGACGGGTACATATTTTGGCATGACATCTAATGGGTTAGACATGACGGATAGCTATTTTGACATGACATATTTTGGGTAAGACATGCCAGTAGGTATTTCACGCGTTTTGTAATCAGGGCTCACTTATTCAGAAACGTTATCGCTCCCCCTTTTACATTGAAGTATGAACTTCGCCCGTGTTTTGTTATTAAGGCTTGTTGGGCCTGGGTGCAGCTATTTCATTTTGTACATGACATGCAGTTATATAAACTTGGCAGGTGATATTTTGGACATGACATGTTTTAATTGTGCATTTTCAATGGAAATGTGGACGACGTAAATATATAAGTGTCAACCATCGTACGACCTACATGATAACATAGTTTCAAAAACAACAAGACATCATAGTTTCACAACCTGAGCCCTAGGTTTCCCAAAATGACATACCGTAGGTACCAAAGTCAACCAAATTAAATCCTACGAAAGCACAAATGTTCAAGCCACCAACAACATGTCCAGACAACAGTACAAACAACAATGGTCTTGTAATTGGAGACGGAGGCAATGACTACTGAGGATCGGGGCTGGGTCGGAAGGCACCATGGTAGATGGCGACACATAGGACTAAGCGGTAAGCATCGATAAAGGCGTCGTCCACCCCTTTGAATACGCGGTCGCCTGATGCAAGCATCTACATGAAGCGGAGAGCGTAGGGGCCGGAGTCTCCTCTGCGTCGCAAAAAGTATATGTCAAACCTAATGCGCACCAATTACACTATAAATCAGAAGATGGACTACGACGACTTACGATTGCTTGTTCTGAGGGATCCCCTTCACACGGTTGTACTCGAACGGTTGGGGCAGTTTCCCTGCATGCTTGGCGTGCAGCTCTTGGTGGCCATCCATCGGCGGGGGAAGGGTGTGCATGATGGGCTTGAGAAGGCCGGGCAATTGTCGCTCAGGAGTCAGACGAGTGTCCAGATCATACACACGGACAGTCCACTCGGCCAGGTCGATTGCAAGCGCTACCCAATGGTTGTCCTTCAGATTCCATGGGGTCAACACACAGTCGACGCTGGCCCAAGGCTTCGGACACCTCTCAAGCAACATACCGCTGAAGTAGTACTCCAACTCCTCATCGACGGGCATGCCGGTTTGTCTCTGCAGCAGTACCCCGAAGTAGGGGTCGACGACTGCGACGCCTGCGTACTTCGACTCGCTGGCTACCTCCTTTCGGAGGATGCCGCATGCTTCGTCGATATGCTGTAAACAAGGAACACGTGTCCAATCAACCACAAAATTGTCAAGTTATCGGAGCACGGGTGGGCGGACTTTACCTCTGAGTCCACCACTTTCATTGGCGTTTTTAGGTCCCCGAAGAAATCCCTCTCGAGGCGGGTGCCCAGCATTATACGTGCGGGTTCAGTCCCTTGGGCGTCGTCGGTGGTCAACCACATGGTGAACGTGTCCACGTCGGCCCTGGTCATCAGGCCCAAGGCCACGGCATCAACCCCCACAATGACCTTCTTCCCCTTAGCGGCCCGCGGCTTCTTCTGCCCCTTCGTCATGTCCTCAACCACCTTCTTTTCCTTGTTCCCCTTGTCGACACGCGGCTTCTTCACCGGATAAGTAACTTCGTGCCCCTCTAACGTCGCAGGCGCTCGCCTCACCCTTCCGCCCTTACGCTGAAGGGGAAGTACGGCCTCCTCCTGTGCCTCCTATGGTTGATTACATGAGACAAAGTTAAAATAACATGACACATACGTGTTTTAACATGACAGTATCATTAACACGACCTACCTCAGGGGTTGTCTTTATCGTGGGTGCTTCTGGCTCGGAGATGGTTGACTTGGCCCTAGGCCCTTTGGCCACAGTCTTAGACCCCTCAGCTAACACCTCATCCTCATTAGCCCGGTCCTCCTACATGACAACAAAAGATTTTTGACATGACGACTAACAATCTTCACATGACACTGGGCGACAGATGGCTTACCTCAGCGGTTGTGACTTTGGTAGTGGCTGCTACTGCCTCAAGCCCGGTCGCCCTTACCATTTCAGTTGGCCCTGTGCTATCAGTCTCACCCTTTTCCTTCAACACTTCATCACCCTACGCAAATATGCGAAGGAACTTAGACTCGACACCATTATCAACAGTCACATCGCAGTACGACAGGGATGACTCCCCATGGACTGGTCCCTTACTCTTACCCATCTCCTACAGATTATGAGTTGGTGTCACCGTCATTCACAAAACTTACATCACGGTTTCAGTTAGGGTACTTACCTCAGAGGTTGTCTTGGTGGTTTCATCTTCACCTGCATCAGTACCCGATTTCTGGCCCATTTCCTTAACAGTTTCCTCAGCCTATGCAATTATGGGAAAGGTATGTTACCATGACACCTATATTGTTATACATGGCGCCTATATTGTTATACATGACGGTTAAGGATACTGACATGACAAATTGAACATCTTACCTCCTTCGACTGCAACTCAACATCTTCGGTTTCCTCACCGTAAGTTCCATGCCTGTCCTGCGAGTGTGTCACCTCGTCCTCACCTCGCTTCTTCCCCCTCACCTCCCTTCTCAGCTCCTGCATCGTCGCATCTACCCTTTCCATCCTCTCATTAAACGTTGCTTATAAGCTCGTCCCAGATCATCCATCTTAGACAAAATCCTTGACACATCCACTTGGGTAGCCGTCGTACTTCCCTCACCCTACGTGCCTGACCCGGATGCTTCCGTCATGCTCGGCGCATGTTTCGCTTTATACTCCACCACGAGGTTGTCGAAGAACTTATCTGGCTTCTCTGTCGCGAACATGGCGCCAAGGATAACCCCCTTTCTGACCTCCTCGGCATCCGGGAGCAGGACTGTCCAAACAGCGTCCACCTCGTCGAACATGCCCAACTCGTCCTTCGACTGCTGGATGAGGAAGGCAAGAGAATCGTACATGATATTGTGCTCTTTCGACTTATACCGCAGGCACCGAGGGTAGGTTGGGCTTGTGCTTGTGCTGGTGTCAGCAAATTGTCTTGCAACTGGCCGCAGAGCCTCGTACACCCACAACTACAAACAAAAAAAAAACAAACCAGGTCATGACATGTCGACACTTTGCATTTAATCGTGTTCAGTTTGCATTTTTCAATGTACAGTGCCTATGTCCAGTTACCACGAGTCAGTGTCAAGTTTAAATCATTATTTGTCATGTGAGATTTATGTCAATACTTGGAATGCAAGGGGGAAGCCGCCTAACAAGTACGATGGGCGAGAGCTGCTGACCCCGTGCTGGAGCTTGCGCTCAACACACCGATAGAGGAACTCGTGGGTTCGTTCGTAGCACAGTCGCCCCCACGGGTAACGCAAGAACGTCTCAGTGTCAGACACCATGTTTACAACCCACCCGTGAATAAAGTTCCGGGGTTCCTTCGCAAAGAGCACTGCCTCCACCAGCATTATGAGCGCGAACTTAAAGCGCTTGGCGACCGAACGCTCTGACTTCATCGCCATTTTGTACTCCGTCTCGAAGACATCCATCCTCATCTTCTCCGCCCCTAAGAACTCTAAGTAGGCAGCCTTGTCTGCCTCAGTGTCCACGGTCCACAGCACGTTTCCCGAGCACTTCAGTCCGGTCACTAGCGCGAACTCCGCGATGGAGAACCGGACTATGGACCCCTGGATCATGTACCACGTTTCATTTTCCTTTTTCGACCGCAGCTGCAGGACGTAGTGGACTAGCTGTGCTGAGAACTCAACTTTGGCACCGAGCCTCGCAATGCCGCCAAACTAGCTTTCACACAGACGCTTCCAGTCTAACGCGCTCAGATACTGGTCTAGCTTTGCAAGGACATGGGGTATGGCGTATTGGTTGCACCTACACTTGAAATGCTGGTCCTCGGGGACAGCGTATATTGCCTGCACAGTGGGGTGGAATGTTAGAGCGACTCATCTGTAAAACACTCTACCCTTGATCGACACTAGCCAAACCATACCTCGCCTGTTGTCGGTGTCTGCGTTACCCTTCTTTCTCCTGAATCACCCATGTTGTTGTTTGATACCCTACAGGTTGGGGAGCAATACTTTAGCATTCTTCAAACATTTGCATATTTTCATCACAAAAGTCACAATGCACATGACATTAAGTTCATATAACATGTCATGTGACAATTTTAACATGTCAAGTGACCATTTTAACATGACATACACCATTTCTTACCTGCACTTATCACAAATGACAGTAAATTTCTAGCCTCACCATATCTTACTCTATACTTATCACCTGAGCATTGTAACCATTTTATAGCTTCCACAAAATATAAGCCGCGCAATTTTGCATTTAAACATGACATGAAACCTATTAAACATGGCAACTAAATATTAAAAACATGACAGGTTACAATGTAACAGCATTTACATTCAATAACTTGTTCCTGAAATTTTTTTACCCACATATAGGCTCCCCGATTTCCCTCTATCTATCCAATTTCCCCAATCTCACCAATTTCCCCAATTCCCACATTTTCCCCAATTTCACCAATTTCCCAAATATTCACACAATACATGTATCGATTTCCCCTAATTTGCTTCCTCCTTCAAGGCCTTTACCATATCATCACCACAATGGTACTTCCATTCTCTCCCCGACTCGAACACCCCCGTTCCCACATTTCCACCCATTGTTTTCATACTAGACGCATGTTACATCCCACATGACAGGGACGAATATTCCACCCGTTCTTTCATCCAATTGCAAACCATGGCAAACAAATTAGGTTCTTCAAATGGTCCCTCATCCTTTCAATTTCTGCAATCAGTACAAAATCGGTAGGGTTAGAGTTTACTTACTTCAAAACCGTCGGTCTCTCTCTTCTAAACGCCCACAGGGTCGTCTTCTACACGTCGGGTTTACTGGCTTGAAATCCGCCGTCGTCTTCTCCTCCTTACTCCCAGGTTCGTCTTCTTCCTTTGCCTTCTTCTTCTCATCTCTCGTTTTCGTTTCAAAAATGGCGGTTTCGTTCCTTCTCCCCTCCCTCCTCTCTCTCTGTTTTACACAGTTGGAAGAAGTGATAGGTTTTTAAAAACTGTCCTCTCTCTCCTCCTCCCTCCCACACTCTCTCCCTTCTTTAATGACTCCCAACAACCGGTTTGAACACCCCTATCCCAACCGGCTACCTTGCCATTTTTTAAAGGGGGGGGGGTCTAACCCTTGCAATTAGAAACGGTTAGTGGGTTAGGCTAGCAAACCAAACCGGGACAAGGGTCATTTCCTTTAATTCCCTCTATATATAGGTATTTTTGTGTCCACTTTTTAAAATTGTTCTTATAATAATTAGAAAGATATTTAAAAAATGTGTAAATTTTTAAAATGACAAAGTTTAATTAATAGATGAGTATAAAACTACGCTAATTACAAAAGGATGTATTGATATTTTTAAAATGACATATATTTTTTCCAATTACTGCTAATATATATTGCTAAGAAAATTGGAAATCATGGACGGTGGTAAAAAAAAATAAAAAAATTCACAAATTTAAACATAGGATCCTCCAAGCAATTGACCAATCCTAAAGGGAAGATGGACAGATCAACTTTATGAGACCCCAACCCAACTGTGGATTTAAAGAGCTGCACTTTCTCAATTCTCTCTCTTATTGTTTGGAATCAAAATATTTACATTTGCTAAAGCTGATGATTTAAAGGTAAATTGACAAATTTCAACTTTGAATTGCAATAAACTGAAACAAATGTTTCTTTTTAGAATTGATTATTATATGGATAGGGTGTGATGTTACATGCGATAGTGATTTAGCCATATACAGGTGAGTGGTTTATTCCAAAATGGGAAATTGTCTTTTTTTACACAACTTTATCTTAATAATATTGTAAAGTAATTTTGATATTTGTTAATCAATTAATCATTAATCATATTTGATTGATTTAGATTATAGCATGCGAGCCATTAAGCCTCTTCCGTTCCATCGCATTCTAAATGTTAACATAAATTGTTATATTGTCAATATGTTTTAAAATGAAATTTTGCTGAACTTATTTGACCGATAGACTTATAATTTAGCCACCATACTCACATATTAAGAAGACCCTATTAGATTGGAGAAACTGTGACGTCCCGACAACAATCATTCGCGAAGGATTGAAGACGAAGGAGAGGTGGAAGCTAGTTGAATTGGAGTCAGCTTGGGTGGAAATTGGTATTATACCACCATTCCACCATAAACATCCATTGATGTCTTTCTTTAGGATATATGGTATGAAATCATACCTCACAAGTGAGTTTCCGAACATTGATTCACCCTCTCCGTTTGCCCGTCTAATTGTGGGTGATAAGTCAAAAGCCGTTGCAAGAAAGTGCTCAAGAAGATCTTGTATCTATTTGAAACTATGTTCTTCTAGGGAAGGATATAGAGCTTGTACACCTGCCTCATGAACTCCTTGGCCACCACAACGGTGGTTGTTAATGGATGAGTTAAGGCAATGAAGTGAGTACTTGGTCAATTGCATGTTGTGATGTGTGGATGATTGTCTCACATCGGAAAACACGGAAACCCGAGCCTTGCATATAAGTCAGTGGGACACTCCTCCTATTGCCAATTGGTTTTAGGATGGAATCCCGCTGGTCTTGTGTGCTCGGCTTGGGTGCGCATGATGCGCTCGGACGTGTGGACCCCCATGCTTTTTATTTATCCCCTTGCGATGATTTACTAAAGCTTTTTTTTTTATGAACATGGGTGTATTAAATACAAGTGAACTAAAAATTCAATAGATCAAATGATTATAAGATTTAGAAAATGAGGTATTTAATGCATTTAATAAATTTAAGAAAGTGACAAAGTCGCATATATTGCGCCAACTCATTTGAAGATTTTGGAAGTGACTCCAAAACATCAAGTGATTCCAAAATAGACAAGGAGTATTGAAGATCACTGTGCTCTTAGTATATTGTTCCCCAGAAGAGGAAGGAGTTCATGAGAATAATATAATCATCAAACAGATAATGTATGTTGACAGGAGTTCATGAGAATAATATAATCATCAAACAGATAATGGATGTTGACATGAAATGGTTATATCTTGCTAGAAAGAAGCATTAATTCATAAAAAGTTGGATTCTTTAAGCATGATGTTTTTGGATGTGTAATTCCAACATCAGAAACTTATATCGATTGACATTAATTGATTATTCATACAAAAGCAAATATAAAGTCAACAAAGTGTAATATCATGAGGATCTGAAACACATCCATGTTACAAGGGTAGCTGATGGTATTGTGCTAGGAAAATTATTAAAGCATGTAAAACTAGAATTCCACTAAAGTGTAAGTGCAAATCGCCTAGTTAAATCTGATGGCATAGGAGACTACTTGAGTAAAATTGCTAGAAATATATAAGGGTTGGTTGGTGCACTAGTGCATATAGGGGTTGGTTGGTTTTTCTGTGCAGCAATCAGGGAAGTGCAACATGAAGTCTTTACCTGGATGGGGATATCGAGCAGATTTGGGACCGTGGAAGAGTGGTTAATGTGGTTTGCTAGCGCCTCGACCACCATTCATAAATCTCAAATGTTCCAAGCCAAGCTTCTTGTGTTTCAAGCTTTAATCTATTTTACTTGGCAATCTAGGAACAAAGTTATATTTTGTAATGAGACATTTGTTCCTTCGGTGTATGTTTCACTTATCATCAATAGTTGTCGGTCCCGGTTCGTCACGAAGTGGAAGTGCAAAGCACTCGTGGGGATTCGAGACCGAAGGAGTAGTTAGAGCATATAGTTGGTAGGTGACGGAGGGGAAACCTGTCGTTGATTCCGCCAAAGAAACTCAAACCTAAAGCAAGTATAGCAATAAGCAAGAGGTCGATCCACAGGGAAAATTATAACTCAAGTATGATCTTAATGCCGATTAAGTAACCAAAGAGGGTTTTAGTGTGAAAGGTTTGAAGCAAAGTAACGAACGCAGGATAAGTGAATTTGTTTTAGACAAATGAGAGAAGCAATTCTACCTACAATTTTCCACTTTATTGGATTGAAGCGATCCTTGTAACTTCTTCTCGTCCTATTCAGTTTCCTATGAATGCCCTTGTCCCGACCTAATATAGTTACTAGTCCAATCAGTCCTAGAAACCCTTATCAATCGAACAGGCCCTAAAGAAGGATTTAACCCGATTAATAGCTTTAAGTTCAGAGATTAGCCAAGGTATTTGCAGTCCTTAAAGAAGGATTTAACAACACATTCAACTCCCTACTCATTCAATTAGTTCAATCAGCCCTAAAGGAACAAGTTTGCTACTTAGGTTAAGGTTCACAATCAGGAATCTACAAAACCTTAGCGATTGAATTGGTCTAACAAGTTGGCCAGACAAGATAGAACAAATCAATAATCAATCAAACACAAAGAAGTTGAAGCATTCACAAATAGGAGACCAGGAGCGAGAATTAGAAACTCACAATCAATCCGAATAAAGCTTCAAATTGCAGGCAGAATAGATGAGTTTAGTTCCTCATGGAAGACATAGCTCAAAATCTCTAAAGTGTCTAATGGAAGTCAGAATAGAATGAAAGGTAATCAAAAATAACATAAAAGTGCCCTAATAAAACATCCAAGTCGGCCTCAAAACAACATAATAGAAACTAGGGTTTTTTTTTTTCCAAAACGCGCTTCGCGCTGACTGTCCGTGCGGCGGCCGCCGCAAGGTTGCGGCGCCCGCCGCAAGTGCCTTCTTCGCTTCCCGCTGCGGCGGGCACTGCTGCGCCCGCGGCACAGTGTTCTGCCGTGGCCTTATGCTTCCTTTGCGGGCTTCTCCTCTTGTCTTGCTTCTTTTCTTCCTTGTTCCTTCCCATGTATCTTGTGTTCCTCTTCGAGATATTGCATCTCCCAAATGTGTTCCGATTCAATCTGCGAGATAAACACAAAATTGCGCAGAATCCGAACTCTTCTAAAATAAACACAAGATGCAATTTAACAACAAAGCAAGCAAGAAATGCAACCTAACTAAACTAAATATATCTATAATGCCTATCTAAAATATGCATTATCAAATTCCCCCACACTTAACCTTTGCTTGTCCTCAAGCAATGATAGAATGAACATGGATCAATGTATCCCACAGGAAATCCCTTCAAGTTTCAACATTACCAAAAAGCAACATCATAGCAGGTGAAAACATAAACCAAGCAAACAAACGTCCTAGCATGTATTCCAGTGATCAAAGCTTAGAAGTAGACATCATCCAACCTCACCAGAAATATGTGTTTCACTCATGTGTTTAGGCTCTTAAGTACAACTCTCAACTCAAACCAATCATGCACTAAGCTCATAGACATTGACCACCATATCACCAATTCTCTACCGAAATGTCATTACTTGCGGGACACAATAAAGAAAAATAAAATGCAACACTTTTTTTTTTCTTTGGTTTTCTTTTCTCTTGTTTTTTCTTTTTCTTGTCTTGGTGCTTTCCTTACGCGAAGCGCAAACATGGGTGTCATGAATGGCCCCGGTCTATCAACACCTCAACTATTAATCTGAAGTCCACTTGAACACCTTTTGACGCAAGTTGCAAACATGGGTGTCATGAATGAACCTGGTTACTCAATAATCAAGCTTCATTCCCAGTGGATAGTTTTCAGCACCTTTTTGCGCGAATCATACCCATGGGTGTCATGCGTAGACCCGGTTACTCAGTGCATCAACCATTGCCACCTTATTCACTAAATATGCATAAAATTAAACACAAAGACTCAAAATATAAACATAAACCCCGCAAGCAACAAACATGTGCATCGGTCTTCAAAGATAGATATTGCAGTCAATGCCAAGAGGTAGCAACACTAGGCGAGTAATTCACACAATTGAGCAAAAGAATTCAAATAAGGCAAAACATCCTCACAGGGTCATGTTTTTAGGACTTCAATCATACTTTAGCTCAATCATACATGCTCAATTACATTTGCTAGCTCATGTTCCACAAAAATCAAATAGCAATAATAATCAAAACATCCAGAACTCCATGGGATTTTTATGAATCATGCTTGAAATTTAAAATAGAAGACAAACTAAGCAAGATGGGTATTTGAATAACACATATATATGCAATGCATGCTCTATTTCTAATATTTTCGAAATTTAATTTAATTTTTTTTTATTTTTTTATTTTTATTTTTATTTTTTTAATTCGAAAATGCAGAAAATAAAATAATTAAAATAACTAAACTTAACAGAATTGAAATAACTAACTATTACAAAATTAAACATGTGCATAAACTTAAACATGTCCTAAAAATTTATAGAAATAACATCAAATACATATAAATCTCCTCCCCCACACTTAAATTTTTCAGTGTCCTCACTGAAACAGTACAGACAACCAAAATAATCATAAAAACGCAGATTGAAGGAGGGTAGAACTAACCATCACTGAGGCGGAGGCTGGTAAGGCGGCGACTGGTATGGCGGAATGTGAGGGTATTGCTGGCGGAAGTAGTACTGCTGCTCTCTCCGCATCTCCTCTAACTGGTAGGTCGTCTCACTCCGCATTGCCCTCACGTTGGAGTCCGACTCCCTCACAGTGCGACCGATGTCGCTGAGGGTGAACTCAATTGCATCCTGGCGTAGGGACAGACGATGGAACTCATTGGCCAGATAGTCCCGCCAGGGGTCGTCCTCATCAGATGTGAAGCGAGGTCCCGCAGAAGGGCCAGCATCGTGCTGTGCATCCCCCATATGATGATCTGTCGGTGCAGGGGTCTCCTCCTCCTCAGCTTCCTCAGGGACCTCCTCCTCAGCCTGCTCCTGATCGCCTGCGATGTAGAGGGTGTTGTCTAAAGGTCCATAAGGTAAGAGCCTAGGCAGACTCAATCGGTGCTCTCCACGGGTTCCTGACTTCCAAATCCAGCCACCTGCATCAGCACCCTCAAGAACGAACGCCCTCCGAAGCTGCTCTGTAGTGTAGGTGTACCCACCAGACATAGGTGCACCGCACTGGTCAGGCGATAAGTACTGGTAGGCGATGAGGCTAATCATGCCTCCCAAGCCAAACCTTCCGGACTTTGTCCCCTGGATCCTCAGACAGCTCTCTATAAATATCTCAACCCAGTCTGGTGTACCATGAGACTGGGGAGCAAAGCTCCATAACCAGGCCAGATCAGCAGCATATACCTTGTTCACGTCGCCCCGGCCGCTAAAGGACATGGCCAAGACCTTGTGCACCAGACGAAAGCAGGGGTGGACAAAATTGTAGTTGTACTCCCCCTTGTGGCTGTCAAATACAGCTCCAGTAGCTTTGAACCACACGTCATGGCGTTGCTGCTCAGTCGTCATGGAAGACCAATTAGGGGTGGGCGCCTGGGATACCCCAAACTGCTGTCGGAGGTTGTCAAGTGTGCAAACATGAGGTTGGTCCAACAAGTTGAACCGAATCCTCGAATCGTCCACCCTCTCAAATGTAGCCAGGAATTCCCATGCTAGCTCGGGGTATGTCGGGGCACTCCGATTTAGAAATCCCCCCAATCCGCCATGGGTGAGCATCTGGTGGGTAACATCCAACATCCCCAGCGTCTGCAGTGCTGGGGTGTGAAAGAACTTCGTCTGAACGAAGCGCCGTGCATCGAAATTCTTAAAAATTCTCCTCTGTTCATCGGATGCATTCCTTAGTCGGCGCACCATCTGTAACAAATTCCAGCAGTATATATCGACAACCCCAAACAGATTCAGAGTTCAACACAAATAAGCACAACTCAACACAACCCAAGCCAATCAATAACACACACAAACTAAGCACACCACAGGGAATCAAGAATCTCAATTTAAAGCCCCAACTCAAGAATACTTCGCAATTTATCAACAATCACACCTCAAATTTCCAATTCACACCAAAGCTCTAACTTTAATATTAACAACCAAAAATCAGCCCCATTAGCAATGAAAAAACAGCCCCAAATTTCATGCTTTCACCAATTTCAACCCTCCAAGAACAACAATAATATCCCACCTTACACAAATAACCACATGTAAAATTAAAATTCCAACCTCAAATCTCATAACCCCACTAAATCAGCCCTAAATACATTAAGAAAAATCAGTCCCCTAAAACAATTTATTCAACACAAATTTCCACCTTTAAACAATGAACAACACTCAAAGATCAAATCTCTACCTAGTTCTCAACCATATTTAAATCCGAAATTTGGAGAGAAGAGGGAAGAAATCATACCTTGAGAGTTTAAAGGAGGGAGAAAAACTTGAAAAGCTCGGAAATTAGGGCTGATTTCGTGCACAGGAGGGGCGACAAGCAGTGGCGGCGGGCGCAGCTCCAGTAGCGGCGGGCGCGGCACGGCGATATGGTATCCGGTGATGGGGGGAAGAAAGAGAGAGCTTGAGGTTGGTTATGGAGAGTTTTGGGGAAGATGACAATGGAGGGTGTGGGGCGGCAATGGAAAGAGCAAAGAGGAAAGAGAAAGATGAGGTAGGGTTTTACATAAAAATCCCGTGACGTTTGTGATGTGTTTTAGTTTTATTTTTATTTTATTTTATTTTATTTTTTTATATTTTTTTTTAAAAGGGTCACGGTCTGGCTTGCGGCGGGCGCCGCATATGTGCTGCGGGCGCCGCTTCCTCCCTGGGCATCACCTGCGGCGGGCGCCGCGTGATTTCCCTCTCTGGCGGCGGGCACCGCAGGGGGCTGCGGCGGGCGCCGCAGGGGGCTGCGGCGGGCGCCGCAGGGGTTGCTGCGGCCGCCGCAAGTGGAATGGCCCTATACGCGGTTTTTTTTTTTTTTTTTTTATTTAACTACCTATGTTAACTACTCCTAAAATAGTTACTAATGAAAACTACTTAAGAAATAATAAGGATGAGAAAGAAAAACTTACCTCGGGTTGCCTCCCGATCAGCGCCTTTGTTTCAAGTCGTTGGCTCGACATAATGGCCCTTGAGTGGCCTAGTTAGTTGGTTCAGCAAGCACCAACTCCTCTTCTTCGTTCAGCGGAATGTTCTCAAGATATGGTTTAACTCTATGACCGTTGACCTTAAAGAGCTCATGAGACTTAGGGTCATAGAGCTCAATTGCTCCATGAGGGAATATCTTTGAGATGGTGTATGGTCCTTCCCACCTTGATCTAAGCTTTCCTGGAAAGAGTTTTAGACGGGATTGGTATAGGAGAACCTTGTCTCCCACATTGAGCTCCTTCCGCAGGATATGTTTGTCATGCCAAGCTCTTGTCTTTTCCTTATAGATCATTGCATTATCATAGGCATCCAGACGTAATTCCTCCAGCTCCTGCAATTGCAGTTTCCTGAATTCTCCCACTTCATTCATTGCCATATTGCAGTTCTTGACAGCCCAGTATGCCCTATGCTGAAGTTCCACCGGAAGATGACAAGCCTTACCAAACACAATTCGATAGGGAGACATACCAATGGGAGTCTTATAGGCCGTTCGATAGGCCCAAAGAGCATCATTCAGCCTTAGACTCCAATCCTTCCTATTAGGAGCCACTGTTTTCTCCAGAATGCTCTTAATCTCCCTATTCGATACTTCTGCCTGACCATTGGTCTGCGGATGATAAGCAGTGGACACTCTATGTGTGACATGATACCTTTTTAGCAGAGCAGTGATGGTCCTATTGCAAAAATGTGTCCCCCTGTCGCTTACTAGGGCTTTAGGTACCCCAAATCTTGCGAATATTGTGTCCTTTAGGAATTCTGCAACTACCTTAGAATCATCAGTTCTGGTGGCCCTTGCCTCCACCCACTTGGAAACATAGTCCACCGCAAGCAAAATATAGATATTCCCAAAAGAACTAGGAAAGGGACCCATAAAATCAATACCCCAAACATCAAAAATTTCACAAAATATAATCTTAGTTTGTGGCATTTCATTTCTAGCTGATATGTGCCCAATCCTTTGGCATCTATCGCAAGATTTACAAAAAGCATTAGCATCCCTAAACAAGTGAGGCCAAAAGAAACCTGCTTCTAACACTTTCCTAGCGGTCTTTTGAGGACCAAAGTGGCCTCCACATTCATGAGCATGACAAAAAGTAAGGACAGATTGTACCTCATTGTCCGGCAGACACCTCCTAATTACCTGATCAGCACAATGTTTCCAAAGGTAGGGGTCGTCCCAAACGTAGAAGCGAGAGTCATGTCGAATCTTGTCCTTCTGAGCTTTTGTAAAGTTTGGTGGAAATTCTCCCGTGACCAAGAAATTCACCATATTGGCAAACCAAGGCCGAGGAGTATGGACACCCATCAAAAGTTCAGGAATATTGGAACTTACCTCGTCGGATGGGAGAGAAAGAGGTGGAACGGGGGATTGAACAGCGGGCGGCGGGCGCCGCATAGGTGCCGCGGGCGCCGCACTGCACTGCGGCGGGCGCCGCATGGATGCTGCGGCCGCCGCATCTTCCGTCCTTGTTTGTTCCTGCAGCTGCAACGAAGATGTGTGAGTTAAGTAAAACAGTGTATCATCAGGGAACTCACCGTGAATAGGTCTTTGATCTTCCGGCTTGTCCTCTCCTTGGACAAGTCTGCTGAGGTGATCCGCTACTAAGTTTTCTGCACCTTTCTTATCTTTGATTTCAATGTCAAATTCACTTAAAAGTAAAATCCAACGAATCAATCTTGGTTTCGCTTCTTTCTTAGTTAATAGATAGCGAAGAGCAGCGTGATCAGTGAAGACAATTACCTTAGCTCCTAGGAGATAGGAGCGAAATTTCTCCAGTGCAAAGACCACAGCCAGAAGCTCTTTCTCAGTGGTTGAGTAGTTCCTTTGCGCTCCATTCAGAGTCATGGAGGCATAGTAGATGACATGCGAGCTTCTTCCTTCCTTTTGTCCCAAAACAGCCCCCACAGCATAATCGCTAGCATCGCACATAATCTCAAAAGGTTGCGACCATATGGGTGCTTGGATTATGGGAGCGCTAGTTAGGCGACCTTTAAGCTCATCAAAAGATGCTCTACACCTGTCATCAAACTCAAAAGCTACTTCCTTTTTCAATAAATCACAAAGAGGTGCAGAAATCTTAGAAAAATCCTTAATAAACCTGCGATAGAACCCTGCATGGCCTAAAAAGGAGCGAATCTCACGCACATTGGTGGGGTAAGGTAGAGACTGAATAACATCAATCTTAGCCTTGTCTACCTCAAGACCCCTTCTAGACACAATATGACCCAACACAATGCCTTGCTCAACCATAAAATGACACTTTTCAGAATTAAGAACCAAATTGGTGTCTACACACCGCTTAAGCACAAGTGACAAATGATGCAAGCAAGTATCAAAATCATCTCCATGCACAGTGAAGTCATCCATAAATACTTCAATAAAATGCTCCACATACTCAGAAAATATGCTCACCATACACCGTTGGAAAGTCCCAGGTGCGTTACATAGCCCAAAAGGCATTCTGCGATATGCAAAAGTGCCAAAGGGGCATGTAAAAGTCGTTTTTTCTTGGTCCTCCGGTGCTATGGGTACCTGAAAATATCCTGAGTAGCCATCTAAAAAACAATAAAAGGAGCGGCTGGCAAGGCGCTCAAGCATCTGATCAATAAAGGGAAGGGGGAAATGGTCCTTGCGAGTAACTGCATTCAATTTTCTATAATCAATACAGACTCTCCATCCAGTTTGAACTCTGCTAGGGACCAATTCACCATCCTGATTCTCAACAACAGTAATACCTCCCTTCTTAGGGACAACCTGAGTAGGACTCACCCATTTGCTATCTGATATGGGAAAAATCATACCTGCCTGAAGGAGCTTCAGCACCTCCTTCTTTACCACTTCCATCATTGGCGGGTTGAGTCGTCGCTGAGGTTGTCTAGATGGCTTGGCATCATCCTCTAATAATATCCTATGCATGCAGAGGGTCGGACTGATGCCCTTAATGTCTGCTATCGTCCATCCTAGCGCTTCCTTGTTCTCCTTTAGAACAGTCACCAATCGCTCCTCCTGTCCAAATGTCAATTTGTTAGAAATAATGACAGGCAGAGTATTATTTTCACCAAGAAAAGCATATTTAAGGTGATTAGGGAGTTGTTTCAATTCAACATCAGGCGCTTGGATAATAGATGGAAGAAGCTTTTCAGTAGGAATGGTCAGCTCGATGCGGTCTCCCCTCGGTGGCACATACGTGGGAGATCGATGGTCTAAAGCTACTATAGCCTCCTGCAAGTCAGATGACAATACATAATCCCTAGCAATTTCATCTATAGGAGCCTGTAAAGCAACTTCCATCTCATCAACACACTCCAAATCAAAGCAATCTTGTGCCATAGTATCAATAACATCCATAAAGCACAGAGAAGGATCATCAGATGGGAATTTCATGGAATCATAAATATTATATTCAACTCTTTGACCATCAAATTCCATAGTGAGAGATCCTGAATAGACATCTATCTTAGTCCTAGCAGTTTTCAGAAAAGGTCTGCCCAACAGAATAGGGCCTTCATTGTTACCAGGACCCATGTCAATCACAAAGAAGTCAGCAGGGAATATCAAGTTGTCAACCATAACCAAGACATCTTCAACAATCCCTTTCGGGTAGATAGTAGATCGATCAGCGAGTTGAATTACTACCCGAGTGTCATTCAGAGGTCCCAATCCCAAAGCATGATAAACATTAGAAGGTAAAACATTAATAGATGCTCCTAAATCTAACATGGCTTTGTCAAATTTAGTATCACCTATCACACATGGAATAGCAAACATACCAGGATCACTACACTTCTCAGGCATACGTTTTTGAAATACAGCAGTGACATGTTCGCTTACCTTCACCTTTTGCTTACCTTTTAGCTTCTGGTTCCGCTTGATAGTGCAAAGTTCCTTCAAAAATTTAGCATATCTAGGAATGCTTTTGATCAAATTAAGCAAAGGAATATTTACCTCACACTTACTGAATGTCTCGAAGATCTCCTTGTCATTCTCATATCTTCTTGTATCCTTCAAAGCTTCCGGGAAAGGCGGAATGGGCTTTGGAGTCTCCATAGGTAAGGGAGAAGAAGGAGTAGAAGAAGCAGAAGAAGAAGAAGGAGAGAGAGGGAGAGAAGAGGAAAGAGGTAAGGGAGAAACATTACCAGAAGGAGAATCGGCGACGGGTACTGTTGCGGCGGGCGCCGCAGAGGTTGCGGCGGGCGCCGCAACTCCCTTGGATTCACCTGCGGCGGGCGCCGCGTGAAATCCCTCTCTGGCGGCGGGCACCGCAGGGGTGCTGCGGCGGGCGCCGCTTTCTTGCCGCGGGCGCCGCACGACAGTTCGACCGTTTTCGTCTTCAATTATTTCTATCTCCTCGTCCATTATCTCCTCATCGTCCTTTTGATTCGTGACAACCAGTTCCTTGCCACTCCTAAGTGTTACAGCACTGACATTCTCCTTTGTCGGATTCTCAATAGTTTGTGACGGAAGCTTACCAGAATTATTTGCATCTTTAGCACTTAAGATTTGAATGAGCTGACTCATTTGATTCTCAAGATTTGTCATCCGATCGGATTGCTGCTTCTCTAGGTTCGCCATCCGCTCTGTCAGTTTCTGCAACGGACCCTCATTATCCTTAGTTGATTGCTGCTGACCTCCCTGTCGAGGTTCATATTGTTGTTGAGGCCTTTCCTGTTGCCCCCCTTGCTGATTGAAAGAGGCTTGATAGTTCCCATAGCCTTGCTGATAGCCCCTATTGTAATTATTGTTGTTGAAATACCCAGGATTTCCATAATTGCCTTGTCTAGGCCTTTGTTGAGCGAAATTCCCAATGGCATTCAAATCAACATTAGGATCTTGTAGGAGCGGGCACATGTCCATAGGATGAGTGAATTGATTGCAAAGACCACATGCCTTCAATTGTTGAGGATTTCTATCAAGGACCAATTGTTTCATCATCTCCTTTACCTCTGTCATATCAGTCTGAAGTGCAGCCACATTAGCGTCAACAGCGAGTACACCCCCAGCACGAGGGCTCTTATTGAACTGCCTGGAGCCCTCAGAAAGCTCCTTAAACACATCCCAAGCTGCGGCAGGTGTCTTGTTCAGCATGTTTCCTCCACAAGCAGAATTCACTGTTTTTCGCTCTATATCAGTCAACCCATTAAACAAAAAGAGAACCAGATCCTTTTGAGAGTACCCATGGCATGGGCAGCTGGCGCAGAGTTTCTTGAAGCGCTCAAAGTACTCATGTATAGACTCTATCGCGTGCTGCTCAATGCTGCTGATGGACCTTTTCAAAGCATTGAGCTTTGTTGCAGGGAAGTACATCTCTAGGAAGACTCTTTTCATCTCAGCCCAGGTAGAAATAGAGTCAGGTGGTAGATAGAAGAACCATTCATTTGCATCATCCTTCAAAGAGAAGGGAAAAGCTCTCAGCTTGATTTGCTCATCAGTCACATTCTCTGGTTTCATCCCAACCACCACCCTATGGAATTCAGACAGATGCTTGTGGGGGTCCTCCCCACTCAGCCCATGGAATTTGGGTAGAAGATGAACTACCCCTGACTTCAGCTCAAAGTTGACTCCTGCTGCTAGCGCAGGAAATTGGATTGCCAGGGGTTGTTGTGCCAGATCAGGAGCAGAAAGCTCCTTAAGAGTGCGGTTTTCGTTAGCCATCTCTGTTGTGGGTTCTTCTTGATAAAAAGGGAGTTCGCGAAGGCGATCACGAGCTTCTCGCCTTAGAGCGGCAAGAGTCCTTTCAATCTCTGAATCTAACGGCAACAAAGAAGAATTAGTAGCACGGGTATGGACCATATAAGACGGTCCACACCAAGATCAACACTAAAAACACACAAGAATTAAATAAAAGTCCCCGGCAACGGCGCCAAATTTGACGGAGGGGAAACCTGTCGTTGATTCCGCCAAAGAAACTCAAACCTAAAGCAAGTATAGCAATAAGCAAGAGGTCGATCCACAGGGAAAATTATAACTCAAGTATGATCTTAATGCCGATTAAGTAACCAAAGAGGGTTTTAGTGTGAAAGGTTTGAAGCAAAGTAACGAACGCAGGATAAGTGAATTTGTTTTAGACAAATGAGAGAAGCAATTCTACCTACAATTTTCCACTTTATTGGATTGAAGCGATCCTTGTAACTTCTTCTCGTCCTATTAAGTTTCCTATGAATGCCCTTGTCCCGACCTAATATAGTTACTAGTCCAATCAGTCCTAGAAACCCTTATCAATCGAACAGTCCCTAAAGAAGGATTTAACCCGATTAATAGCTTTAAGTTCAGAGATTAGCCAAGGTATTTGCAGTCCTTAAAGAAGGATTTAACAACACATTCAACTCCCTACTCATTCAATTAGTTCAATCAGCCCTAAAGGAACAAGTTTGCTACTTAGGTTAAGGTTCACAATCAGGAATCTACAAAACCTTAGCGATTGAATTGGTCTAACAAGTTGGCCAGACAAGATAGAACAAATCAATAATCAATCAAGCACAAAGAAGTTGAAGCATTCACAAATAGGAGACCAGGAGCGAGAATTAGAAACTCACAATCAATCCGAATAAAGCTTCAAATTGCAGGCAGAATAGATGAGTTTAGTTCCTCATGGAAAACATAGCTCAAAATCTCTAAAGTGTCTAATGGAAGTCAGAATAGAATGAAAGGTAATCAAAAATAACATATAAGTGCCCTAATAAAACATCCAAGTCGGCCTCAAAACAACATAATAGAAACTAGGGTTTTTTTTTTCCAAAACGCGCTTCGCGCTGACTGTCCGTGCGGCGGCCGCCGCAAGTGCCTTCTTCGCTTCCCGCTGCGGCGGGCACTGCTGCGGCCGCGGCACAGTGTTCTGCCGTGGCCTTATGCTTCCTTTGCGGGCTTCTCCTCTTGTCTTGCTTCTTTTCTTCCTTGTTCCTTCCCATGTATCTTGTGTTCCTCTTCGAGATATTGCATCTCCCAAATGTGTTCCGATTCAATCTGCGAGATAAACACAAAATTGCGCAGAATCCGAACTCTTCTAAAATAAACACAAGATGCAATTTAACAACAAAGCAAGCAAGAAATGCAACCTAACTAAACTAAATATATCTATAATGCCTATCTAAAATATGCATTATCAGTAGGGTTTTTTTTAGTTGAAGAGAGTAGGAGAATACTGAGTAGGGGGAGGGATAGAGGGGCTTTTGGTATAGTATACCCCCTTTTACATAAGACCTATGCTTTGGTCTTATATTTTTTGTATTTTGGTTACCCATCTCATATATATATATACACACAATTTCAGGATGTATAGGGGAATCTTTTGGGTATGCGTTCTTCTTTATGCAAGGCCTTGTTTTTAATCTACGCTATTTTCATCCTTAGTTACACCTTCCTCTATATATTTACTAGTTGATGAAATATTCATTATTAAGCTTACTAAAGCTACCACATGCAATATCTTGTAGTGGTTAGCCTTCCTTGAGTATCTCTTTGAAATAAGCAAAAAATCAGACATAAATCACCATCCAAGAACTAATCTTTCAGACAAAAACCCATCAGCCTCAAAATTCAATCACATCATTTCCAATCACAAGCCACTAAGGACATTTTAAACAATATCAACAAGGACACAAGGTAACAAAACTTCACCAAGCTTGCGACGATTTGGTGGTGTGTTTGGTATTTCATAAACAAAGCTCTTTTGACGATATAAAACCCGATCAGAGAATCATAACTGCATACACTACTGAGCAAATCTACAACAGGAACACAACTAAATTGATGGATGATGACATTACACCAAATGAAAAAAGCAGCCACACAAAAAACAACGACCTAAAACCAAATGGTTTAAACCAGCAGCTAAAGGAGGAATTGGATTACGAAAAACAAAAGAGATGAATGAAGCCCTTCAGATGAAACTCATTCGGAAAATCATTGCGGAACCAGACAACAGTTGGGTAAGAATTATTAACCACAAATATTTAAAATCCGAGTCCATTCTGAATTATCATAAGAAAGGAAATGCTTCATGGCAATGGACACAGCTTAGGAAAATCATTGAGCCATTCAAGGAAGGGTTAGCATGGTCAGTATGGGATGGAAAAACGATTGAGTTCTGTAAAGACAAATGGGCTCCAATTAAGGATATCAATTCAGCCTGCCTCGACCTGACAAGTATTAATCAAGATGAAACTATGGAACAATACATCACTAATGGGGTTTGGAATAGGACAAAGCTAGAATCAACTCTGGAAAGCGATGTGGCACAACAAATTGCAGCAAACATCCCTCTACCGGTTAGTCAAATACAAGACACAATGTATTGGTGGCCGAATAAAAAAGGGTGGTTCACAACGTCAAGTACGTATAAACTAAATACAAAATCCATAGAATTAACAAATGGCATCAATGCTTGGATTTGGAAACTCAATGTCCCACCCAAGATAAAGAATTTTATGTGGAAAGTCTGCTACAATGGACTACCAACGGCTGCACGACTATCGAGGAGAGGAATCGCCATCCCACCTTACTGCGCGGTCTGCGACCACCATGAGGAAGACACTGATCATCTTCTGTTCGAGTGCAAATACTCGCTGTGTTGCCCAAGTTTGTCAATTGCAGTAAAATAAAAAATCTATGTGAAGATCAGAGAGTCAAGGAACATTGAATCACTAATGGCTTTCACTGCAGGACTACTTGACGGCCAGCAAAGAACACAACTGGCTTTTCACTGGTGGACTACCTGGTTATGTCGGAACAAATTAATCTTCCAGCAACAAAGCTTCCTAATACAGAAGGATTCCTAAAAATGGTAAACTCATTTTTCGAAGAATGGGAAAAGGCAAATAGACCCAATGGATGGGAAAACAATGAAATCAGAAATAACGGAAATAGGATCCCAAATAAGATAAGGAGAAAGCAAAAATTCAAATGGAAAAGGCCACCGCCAGGGAAATGGAAATTAAATTTCAACGGTTCAGCGTCCGTGAACAGACAAAGCTCAATAGGGTTTATTATTCGTGACAATAAGGGGGACGTCACTGCCATAGGGGGAAGAATAATTGGACTACAGAAACCATTAATTTCAGAGGCACTAGCAATGAGAGAGGGAGTTCTCAGAGCCCTTGAAATGGGAATTCCCAGTCTTATTGAAGGCGACTCGCTAACAATCATAGAGCATATGCGATCCAAAACAAAATGCCCTTGGGAAGTAGAGCTAATTATGTCTGATATTAGCACTCTCATTTCTGGGTTTTACGAAGTGTCGTTCACCCACGTCCTTCGTAGCGGCAGCTCTTGTAGATAAGGTTGCACACCTTGCTCATGTTGCCCCAATCACTTCATTTCACAATGATCCAGGCCTTATTGACCTTGGGAAGTAGAGCTAATTATGTCTGATATTAGCACTCTCATTTCTGGGTTTTACGAAGTGTCGTTCACCCACGTCCTTCGTAGCGGCAGCTCTTGTAGATAAGGTTGCACACCTTGCTCATGTTGCCCCAATCACTTCATTTCACAATGATCCAGGCCTTATTGACCTCATCCGCAAGAATGCTATCGGGTAGCTTAACGCTCCCGAATTTTTACCCAATCAAAAAAAAAAAAAAAACCAGCAGCTAACTGCCATAAACTCAATTTTGACGAGGCTCTCAACCTTAAACAGTGGTAGCTTTGGTTTTATCATCCGCAACCATATAGGCAATCCAATCAGTTCGGGGACTGGCGTTTCGCCCTTGAACTCCGTAATTGGTACTGAAGGTCACACGCTCTGAAAAGGAATCCATGCTACCTTAGGTTTGCACCTTAACCATCTATTCATAGAAAGGGACAATCTCACTATTATAACTTGTCTTGAAGGATTATGGTCCTCCCTGGGGAAGTTGAAATGATTCTTTCTGACATCTCTATCTCTTTGCATCATTTAGCATCAATTCAGAATTGCCATATCTATAGCCTATAGGAAAGCCAATCGGGTGGCTAATCACCTATCGCGCCTAGGTCATATCTTCTCAAGTCTGTCCATCTCTGATGATTATGAGCTTGCTAACATAATCCGTAATCCGTAGTGATGCTCTTGGCTAGAATGTTTCCCCCACTCAGCCAAATCTTTTGCGTTTAAAAAAAAAAACATCAGTCTTCCAGAGTCTTCTAAGCATCCATACATTATCAAAATCTCTAAAGGTCGTGTCAGGCAGTCTTGTTAATTGTTAACAGAATTCAGTGTCTCGGACAGGATAGTGTTTTGACAGGGCAAATCAGAGGACTTTGAAGAGAACGTCTCAAAAGGTATTAACACAAACAACAAAAATTAACAAAGAGCAAACGTCTAGCATGAACCCTGACCAGACATCAGGGCTCGCCAACTGATGGTACCGTTTCCGCCTCAGTAGTAAACAGAAGTAAATATCTGAGTATCCCAGCTGCCTTTATTGTTTACAAAGACGAGATGGAACCCCCAAGTTGCACTTTTTCGTATACCAACCCTTGATGCCAAATTGGTTTCAGCACGTCACGTCTTGGCACTTCGAGATCTTACCACACCATCAACTACGCTTAAATAACAACATCGTGATAAAACTTGCTACCAGGCTCCTCAGAGCTACCCAGACCTAGAACCTAAATCCCACACAGCCCCTCTGAGAAACCAGTACAACCCAACGTCTAATGCCAAGAAAGTTGTAACCAAGTCCCGGTCTTTCTAATAGTCTCATATTAACTAGACAACAACAAATTATCAGTCAATCTCTCCTTCCTCTGCATCATTCGCTGAATCTGGCATACCTGGCTCTGCCTCTTCCTCCTCCTCGTCTTCTTTCATGAACAATCCAAGTTGCTCCAGGGCATTGCTACCCCCAAACTTGAACCCACCCATTCCCTCATGAGAATGGTCTGGGCTCGTCTCATCGACAGAGCTTGGCAAGTGTTCACCAGGTCCAGTTCTGAGCATTTCTAGGTCCTCGAGGATACGACAGTTTTCATTGATTTCAACTGTCTTCTCCATCTGTAAACACATGATGGATCTCACAATCTGAAAAAAGGGGGCGAAATGACCATGGTAAAGAAAAATCTGGCATTTGTTATACCTGCAGCAGAGCCTGCCTTGCTGCCTCTCTTTCCTGTTCCCTTTTTTTCCTGGCTTCAGCAGCTGCTTCTGCCTCTGCACGCCTTCTAGCATCTTCGGCAGCCTTGGCTTCTGCTTGCAAACGGGCTTTCTCTGTTTAAAATATACAGGACTTGTATATCAGATATCAATAACATTTTGATCCCACTTTTACAGCCCCTATTATAAGAAAAAGGCATCACAACCTTTCCTTTTCTGCATTTCAAGTTCCTCCCTCTCACGACGGAGTTTCTCAGGGTCACCCTTCTCATCCTGTAACCCAAAAGGATTGTTATGGAAAAAGCAACAAAATCAACAGTATGATTAGAACAAAAGATAACGGCTTAAACAAACCTGGGTGAGTGTCTTTTCTCGAGCCTTAAGAATGGTATCAGCAAATCGACTCTTCAAGAGTGCAGCCCTGTAAAGCTTCTCAGGAGATAATTGCCTCTCATCTGAAGCATTCTCCCCTGAAATATTATTGGGACAGAGTTGTAAGATAGATCCCAAGCAAAACTCTCATCAAATTTGCCATCCACACTCACCGTCCTGCTGACACTCAGATTCAGCAAACGTCTGGTTTGGCTCAGGATTCAGCCCATCCTTATCTATCCCACTTCCAGAATCTATCAAAGACCAAAAGCATGAATCAACATGGCGTATAAATAACATCAAGTTAATTATGTCAACAAAATCAAACCCAGAAACTAGCCCGCATGCACAGACCTTAATAATTTGAGAGGGGTGGTGAATCGGAGCTTGTCCATAGACATGAACACAACCTACTACTAAGCCATATCAATCGAGGATAGAAAATTTTGAGGAAACTAGGGAAAAAAAATCAAGCATGCTAGAGAGACAACACTAGAACTAAATCATGCTACATTTTAGCCTTCCCGACATTATATTACCGCTTTAGCAAATTACTATGTTTTAGCCTTCCTGGCATTATACTGTTACTGCTTTAGCAAGTTAATAATTTACTATTTCAGTTGGTTAACACGATTCAGGAGTTTTGACTGAAAATTCAATCAGGAAACCCACAATAAACCCAACTTGAACCTTGGACCTAATTTTGAGCACCCACAAAAACAAATAAGGGCATACATATACCAAAGCCCTTAATCGACATCACAGAATATATCAAGAGAATGCTACTATTCATTGAAATAGCAATACTGATGTTGGTACTCAGTATGAGGCAATAGTAAAATATACTTGGCCATATTATAAGAAATATTCAATGATGAGACGTTCATACTCCAGCAACAAATTTGCCATGGATGGGAAAAACCTTCGCACTCCAGCAAACACTACATACTTTAAGGCGACATTATAAGGAATATTACATGTTTATTAACCTCAACACAGAACCTTTAGCGGTTAATTTTACTTTCTAACATGGCTAAACAGCAACATTAACATCAATAATGGGAACATCTTTCACACTACCATAACAAATTTGCCAAGAATGCAGAAGTTATTTAACATACAGAAAAGATCAATACAACTCGGGGTGAATGAATGTACCAACCACAAATGAACATATTGACTGCTTCCTCAAACATGCCATACTCTCGCTAAGGCTAAAAGAGTACCATAAAAACCCATCTGGCCATCTCCACACGTACTAATAAAATTTAGGGAAACTACCCATGAAAGCTTGGAATTTATGGCTACGGGCTTCCATTCGAAGAACGCAACTCTGTTGTATAACGCAGCTCTGTTGTACTCCCTCCGTCTCAAAATATAGGTCGTTTAGCTTTTTGACACGTTTTTTAAGGAGCTAAAAACTATATAAAATATTGACTTTTTTATTAATTTTTTAAATAATACTCCTATTATAATTATTATTATTTTTAAAAAAATCAATTAAAAAGTTAATATTTTGCATAGTTTTTAGCTCTTTAAAAAACGCATCAAAAAGTTAAACGACCTATATTTTGAGACGGAGGTAGTATTTTTTTTTTTCCACGGTGACACACATTTTGTTTTAAACTATCTAGATTAAAATACTCTAATATTCCTCTTTCTCCGTGTTTATAAACATCTTCAAGCTACCTAATAATCGAGTATTTTCATAATTTTATAACATCAAAACCTCAAGTGAAAACGTGTGATCACAAAATTCACAGAATGGGAAACAAAGAACATAAAATAATGGGATCACCACATGATATTTCTCTACAATATATTATTAGAATACAAGCATTAATATCGCACCATCCAATCTTTTTATTCAAAGATTTTATTTTTTTGAAATAGCTTCACTTTGGGACCTTCATTAGAAAATATGAAAGCACTAATGCCTTGGTTCAGGTTAGGAAGTTGTGCAGTTTTTGGTATCAATATCAAATGATGCAAGCTAGTAAGTAAATAACACCCTACAATAAATCTGAAAAATTATTTGAGCATCACAACTTACGATGATCTTCACCTGAACTGCCAAAACTAGCCTTTTTGTCTAAAATGTCTTCAATGCTAGCTCCTTCCTGTACCTGGAAAACAACAAAAAATTATTAGGTGGAATCTTATATACAAATTCTAGACAGCATTTAACAAGCCAGTACCCTTGATGTGCTTAATGGGGCATCGGCATTTTCAGGTTCACTGTCAGAAGATGAGCTTGATTCAGAACCTGCATTCATTTGAGAATAAGAATGAAATAATGAAATGTCTAAATGAAACCCATTCTGAACAGATGATGTTATTGACTGCTTCTACTTGGAAAAGTGATATACGAAAGATTCGAATATATTTTGCTACATAAAGAGTCATCAGGAAACGGAAAACAGCAGTTAACATGAAAGTAATTCAGTTTTGAAAATTGAAATTAGAGCTGCTTAACAGCAACAATGTAAGAAATGGAATGGGCAAACCCACAATCAAAAGTGCAAGAACATATTGCTACCCACAGAAACAAATGAAGACTCCAGAATTACAAAACGACACTAAAGCTCAAATCAAACAGGAAATTCAAATAGGTGAAGGTACAAAGCAGCACCAATACATTAAGAAACAAAAATAGCTGCAGTTTCTCCTATTATCTTTACTGAGGAGGGAGAATACAGTATTGAGTTACCAGTTATTAATTGATTCAGCAAAAGCAGCTAAAAGACAGAGCAACTTGCTCAATAAGACCCAGAAGAAAAGGATATATTGGAATAATACCCACTAAACCAGAGTAGCCTGAACTTTTACTACTGCCCTAAGAAAGCTTGTCCTTGCTCCATTTTCTGTAACCATGACAGTTCAACTAACATCTGTTTATACAAAACATTTCCTCACGTTCCTGAACCTTCTTAACACAGTATAATAACCTCGGAAGTCAGAATCCTAGCCAGAAAGTTCACCTTATTTCTATTAATCTGCAAATTCAATATCAATAAAGATTTACATGGTATTTAACTCACATGCAAAAGAAAAATCTAATCTTGGGGGTACATCCTATAGATTTCACTCAAAAGATGAAAAAAGGTGTGCAACTTTCTTTTCCCAGTACCTTCAGTTGTCATCGAACAAAAGAATGGGCAAGTTATGCAGAAAAAATCATATCATATTTCAAAAGATATTAACCATTGCCTTCACAGCACAAGTACACAACACACCACCCGATCTATTATCTGTCTCCCTTCTCTTATCTTATAACTCCCTCCGATTTGAAGTATAGGTTGTGGGGCCTTTTTCAACTCATAATCCACTTGTTGGGAAAGCGGGAAAGTTGAATAGCAATAATTGGATTACAGAGAAAAATGTTTAGGAAAGTGGGTTTTGAATAAAAATAATAATACTCGGTACGTTTTTTCTAAACATTTGAGTGGAAATGTGTGGGAAAGTAAGCGAGTGATAAATTGGAAGTAAAGAATATTCTCACAATTCAGTGATGTATACTACAAATTGGAGGGAGTGTGTTTCCATTAATTTAGGTGGTATTAGATTAGAAGGTAGCAAGCATCACCAATCAATTCCTGATTTTTTTTTGCAGCAATATTTTAATCATTCCAGCCGTCCCCACAATTCCCTGAAGAACGGGTTTCCAATGTGTGAATGTGCTAATGTGGATTTACTCACCAGAGTGCAGGAGACAAAGGCGTAGGCAGTTACCCCAAACTCCTTGGTTGTTTGCAAAGGCAAGCACACTTAGTGATGAAAGGGGGGTTTTGGCAAACTCTTATCGCTTATTAAGATTGTCAGGTTTTGCTAGACAGGTCTTGGTTGATGGCAGTGGTGAGTTTAAGGAATATAGACAAATTGAGGACATCAACATGAGAGATAAAGAAGACTAGGTGGGTAGGATGAGGAAGATGGGGCAGGAAAAGTGGATATGGGTGATAATCTTGAATTAAAACCCTATTTTGATTTGTAAGTATAACCAAATTACCAAACCACCTTAATTCTATCATATTTCAACTGGGACTTCACAACAGGATCACTTATTCCAACCCAATATCCAAAACAAAATTCAACCTTGGTTGTTTATTCCGCAAGCCCAAGTGGCAACCATTGGCACACACCATGGACAAAAGCGTATGCATAGACACAAGATCTCTTTGAAGAACAAAATCCATTATACTCCACATCTTATAGAAGATCAAGATCGAGCCTCTGCTTTTCTTCACGTATTTATCCATTTACTAATCAATTGAGTACAGAACACTTGAACCAATCTCACAAATACATTCCACCAGACATGACAATGCACTTTACTAAGGCTTGTTGGCTGAATTTATTATTTAGTTACAAGTTTAGAAAATAAAATCGTTTAATTTGATAGAAAGAACAAAAAAATATTTTTAGAACACCATTATATTTTTCTTTTCATTTTAGATTAACACTCTTGAAAATCAAGCTGACCATCAAAAAGTATTCACTTAAAGTCTTAAACTAACTACAATAGCAAGCAAAAAATAAAAGCATTTCAATCCTGAAAACCTCAATTTTATGAAATGAGTCCATAATTAATCAAAAAACATTCTGTAATGCTTAATGAATTTTAAGTTTTACCCACAAAGTTCGTTCAATTATAAGAAATCCTCAACTTGTATCAAAAAAAAAAATTATAAGAAATCCTCAACTAGATCTATCATCTATGCATGTTACACCATTACAAACTTACAATATATATATATAGCAAATATACCACTAATATCAATGTTCTCTGCGCCAAGTTAAATCAGCCTACTAACCCAGTACATGGAATTACAAACTCTGAGTTTGATAAGTTGGGCAATCAATCAAAACATCAAAAACATAACAGATTTGAAGTCTCCATACTATGATACAGTTCATCAAATATCTACGAGTATGGACAAACAAGCTCATTATAATAAGATCACAAACCTGCAGTTCTATAATATCTAACTAGTGTAGAAGTGAATGAATGACCAAGTGAAAAGTGAAAGCCATAGGTATGCACTAAAGAGTAACATTGGGGGGGGGGGGGGGGGGGGGGGGGGGGGGTAAAAAACACAACCATTTAAAGCAAAGATTACAAATAATATTCTACATAGTACATACCACTTCTCTGTCCCAAATCCTTGTCAATCTCAACTGGAGGATAGCTTGAAACAGGAGGTTCGCTCCCACCAATATCAATTTCTTCGTCAGCAGGGTCATTTCCTTCAAAGGGCCAAATTGAAAAATCAAAGGAAGAAAAGACACACATTACTATATAATATTAGTAATTTTTTTAGATTAAATCATCAAACTGACATTCATAACCCACCTTTGCCTGCTTGCATTGATGAATTACTGATACCTGATCCATGATGTAACTACAAAAATAAATAAATAAAATGCACACAAAAATGTCACCAGCATGCTCATTAGGACGAATTCAAAGAGACATTACTGAAGAAGGGGAATCTGTGGAATTTTTCACGCTGCTGTCAAGAAGAGGAGTAGAATTTCAAGTCACAAACACAAAGTCAGCCAGTCAGGTACCTCTATTTCACATGGCTCTGCCATTTTAGCATTGCTCTTTTGTTTATCTTGGAGGTAATCATCCAATAGCTTTCGTAATTGAAACAAAGTTTCATCACTAAGTGCATCCAGGTCAATCTCGATTTCATCCTCTCCAGCTTCTGCTCCATTAGAACAGTTTTCCTTCAAGAAATTTATAATATTTTCTGGCAGCTCTCCCAGCAGAGATTCCAGTTCACTACTTAAACAATGCTTCTCTTCAGCTGTCATTATTCTCCGATCAGGTACTACAACTGCAGTATGAACAGGCTGTGTCGTTGCAACATGAACAGGCTGAGCAACTGCATTTTGAATGGCCTGCAAGGCTCCATTTTGAAAAGGCTGTGCTGCTGCACTTTGAACAGGCTGTGTGACTGCACTAGGAACAGGTTGTGCAATATGCTGTACAGGAGGAACTTTCCTCTTTTTAGCAGGAGGCATTAAACTTGAAGCATCCACATTTTGAGTTCCGCGTTTTTCTGTTACTGGCTCAGCAGGTGGTAGTTTCTTTGCTATCGTCTTCCATCTTACTTCAAAAAACTTGCTTAAAGTTTTTGCCATAACATGCACATCATTTTTAGGAGGATTGTAGGTCATCGCGTTAGAGAATGTCAGTCTAACATCACTGACGAATTCATAAGGATTTGAATATGCTCCAGAGGCTAATTTACCCTTTATTGTACCTAAATCCATTGGCTGCTTTATAACAGTTAAGTAATCAGGAATATTCAATTTCACCACATCAACTGGCTCATTGAAAACATAGGCATAATGCTGCGCCATCAACCGTTCTAAAAGTGTCTCGCATTGTTTCATTGCCATTCTCATGGAACTTCCTGGTGCCGAAACCTGTTGTGCAGGATCAGCTCTAACCAGAGGAGCTTGTTTCACATTGCGGCCCTTATGACCCTCTTGATTTGCTGTATTTCCTTTGTTAAGTTGGGGATGATTGCGTTGACCATTACTACAGCTTAAAATATCACTGGATGAGGATAGTGCAGTTCCATTTACTCTTCTTGAGTCCATTTTCTTCTGAACAAGGCGGATCTGTTCAAGTTCAACCCTCAGTCTATTAACTAGATCTCTTTTCTCAGACAAGGGCATCTTTGACAAATGATGGACTTGTATAGGAACACCAAATCGGTCAGAGTTCAAATTGATGCACTTTCGTATAGTGGCACTTGAATCATCAGAAGCAGTCATTTCGGAATTAGTACGACTAGAACTGCCAGAATCTTCAGATCCACCAGCACCTGTGACTGAATTCCGGTAATAACCATCAGGATACCTTTCTTTCTTAGCCATGGGTATAATCAACAAGACAAAAACTGTGCACTTGAATCTACAATAAACACTTATGAACAGCAGCAGCAGCAACCTGGCTGGGCAAAATCTTACTATATCTGTGGACACAAATTACAAGTATAGATTACTCTCACCGTCCTAGCATATCAGCCAAGGCTCAACAAGAGAAAGAACTAAACCATAACCAATCAAGTAGTATTAGACTATCAAAGTTCACTCAAAGGTTCTAGATATCTCATCGCAAAACATTTGAAAAGACAAAAGAAAAGACCCGTTTTCTAATTGAATTCGTAGAAACCCCCTTTCGAAAATCTAAACGGAGGAGACCAAACCAACTTGAACCTCCCAGGCAATACAATTCAATTCTCGCTATCGTCTCAAACCATCAAAGGCATTCATCCAATTGAAAACAAGAGAGAGAGCGGAAAAGCAAGAAAGGCAGAGATAAAGGAGGAAATACACAAGTTGAAGCAAGCCAACTACAAACCCTAGAAAATGCGATTACCATTCGCGACTTCAAATTCGCTCCGGCGAATCCTCAATCAGCCTCTGACAAGTCACCGCGTTCCAAATCCCCAAGCTTCCGACCACAGACGATACCTCAGAAGCAACAAATTCCAGACAATTGAGAGCTTTCAACTTCGACCTCGAACAAGATAGAGAGGGAGCGAGAGCCGGAGCAAGAAGTTGCAGAGTAGAGAAGATTCCAGCAAAGTGAGAGAACAAAGACGAGGGGGAGAGGGAGGAGCAGGAAAGCGAAACCCTAGAAAAAGTCGAAGGTCTCTCGTCGCTCGATCTCGGCTTTCCTTTAACACAGCCCTAAACAGATCCCCAGTCGAAAAGGAGAAATTGGAAACCCCCTCTTCCTTTCTTTTATAAAACCGACATATGAGATGAGAAATATGAGAGAGAGAAAGAGAACGACGCGTACCGATAATAAAACCAAAGTTGGCTTTTCCAAGGCCCACTTATTTATAGAATCATTGATCTAATCCCAGCCGTCCATTCATCTGTTCACGTGATCGGACGGCGATCTGGTTGGCCGCGTGTCATTGAATCCCACCCGTTGGATGTGGATCTAATCTGACGGTGGGAATGGCCGCCCGTGACGTCTAGAATGTTTAGGAGCTGGTTACTTATATTAATTTAATTTAATTAATTAAGGTTAGTGAGTAGATGAGGTGCCGTGCGCCATAGAGATCATATCTTGGCTTGATGGAACAAGACCGGTGGTGACTGGATGGAACAAGACCGGTGGTGACTGGAGTGGTGGGTGAGACTGCGTAGTGAGGTGCATGATTTGGAATTATTGAGGGGACTCGGATCAAAATAAAAGTCGTTTGTCAAAAAATAATATTTTATTATTTATATAGTGTATATATATATATAGTAGTAGACTTTACCAAAAAAAAAATATATATATATATACTCCTCTTCGGAGGCTAATAAACCCCTCTTCGGAGGCCGAAAACAATATTCAGAGGTTCAAAATCGTTCTCGTCGGGGGCAAACAACCTCCTCTTCGAAGGTCGGAATCTCCCTCGTTGGTCCGAGGCCGGTTGGTGCCGCCTACCTCCCTCTTTCTGGTTGGGTGCTGAAGATCCCATGGTACTGTTATGGGCTGGATACCCTTCCCGTTTTCTCTTCTTCGGTGGTTATTCTTAACCAAAATCAAGATGGGGCTTGTGTTGGTTTTCACTCCTTAACCCCAATCCCATTTTCATCCATGGCAACTTCACTACAATCGAACCCAATTTCTTTAATACTTAGTGTTGTGAGTGATTTGGCCCTCGGGCCCCTTCGCTCTCGCTCCTTCTGAGGCCAAATCCAGGGTTGTGGAAAGGGCAATCCTGATACGTAGCAATTGACTAGGCGACCAATTGCTAAAAAGAAAAGCCCGATCTTGCATATGCTCTTGTCACTACAAAAAATAATTAAATTTGTCACCCTTGGTAGCTTCGGCAGATGTGTGGTGTAGCAATTGGTACCCTTTTACTACGGCATTAGCTACGGTAGGCATTGCATCAGGAAAAAAAATCAAAACATTAGCTTCGGGGTGATGTTGTCGTAGCTAAACACAAAAAAAAAAAAAATTGCTACGGATGGTAGCAACGGCAAGGCTCGACCGTCGCAAAAAAGAGGCGGTTTTGTAAAATTTGCCACGGCTCCGTTGCCTCCGTAGCTAAAGAACCTTTTTTATTCGATTCGGTGACCAATTTTTTTTTAAAAAAAAACACACAATTAGAAAACAAGTTACTTCCGAGTTCCGATTCCATCTCGACCTCTCAGTATCTCCCTACCAGAAGAAAAGAGAGGGAATGCTGCTCCCACCATCATCCCTAACCCTAACCAACTCGAACCATTAGTTTGATAGCTTCAATATTAGGTGTTAGCGTGTGTACGGAGACTCCGAAAATGAACGAGAGAGAAGCTTACTCTAATTGTGTTTGACACTCTTCAACCTTGAATTGTTATGCTCAAGTGTCATCTCCTTGTGAATAGCCAAGTGGCTACCTTTAGCGTTTAGGAAGGATTTTGCTGTGTGATTTGAAATACCCCAAATTAATTTTTGGGATATTTCTTTAAATAATATTATATTATACTATGTGAATTTGGAAAACTAATAAATTCACATAAGATATATAATATAAATTAGAGTAATTATATTATTCTAATATTACTCTCTAAACATTCTTGCTATTTAATTTATAAAGTTAAATTAAATGATATTTATTTCCGCTAATATATAATATATGTATATATAATATATATATATATATATATATATATATATATATATATATATATATATATCCATATATATATGTATAATATATAGTAAAATACATATTTTATTTTTACAAATGTAAATCCAATAAAAGGGCATATTTCCAACCCAAATTCGGATATTTGGATTCCAGCCCAAAAGTTGAGCCCAAGAGGAGTGGCCCAAATTACCTCTACAAAGAGCCCACCACTTTTGGCACGGTAAAACAAAAAAAAAGATGAAAATTCCCCTTTCTTTTACCTTTTCCTTCCTCCCCAAGGTTTATCTTCTTGTTTTACATAAATCCAAAGAAGTTTATCCAATCTCACCCAACTAAGGCCGAGTCTCAGCAATTGGAATGTGATCAACCTCTTCCTCCCTATCCTGTTCAATCCCAGCAGTATAAATAGAGGGGAGACCTCGTCGATCTTCACATCAACAGAAGTCATCTCATCCTCTCTCAATTCTCTCAAAATCACCACTGCAATCGGGAGCAACCACCGCCGATCCCACCCACTGCAGCCCACCACCGCCAGCAACCGAGCCACTGCAGCGCTACCTTGCCGGAGAACAGAAGGTCGAGGCCGCTCGAGTCGCCCCGATTTGTCGTTGCACTCGCTCATTGACATCGGAGGAAGAGCACTAGGGGCGGATCTGTGGGGGTGGGGGGGCTCGGGATGGCTGAAGCCCCCTGCTGGCCAAAATAAGGGTATGTGTATATTTTATATGTCTGTTAATTTTATAATATATAAAAGTGAAGTTCATTAATATCACAATGAGAAACTGGCTCAGCGGATAGGACACTGGGTGGATTTAATGGGGAGCAGTGCGTCTCAGGTTCGACTCCCCAACACCTCCTTTTTCCCCCCTTTGTTCTGTTTTTTTTTAAACACAGATCCCTTTCTTCTCTTCCTTTTAATTTTTTCCCCCTTTGTTCTGTTTTTTTTTTTAAAAAAAAAAACATTTTTCTCCCTTTCTTCTCTTCCTTTTAATTCCCCCCCCCCCCCCTTTTTTTTTAAACACCGATCAATTTGGGGATTTTCTAAACATCAAAAGTTAATTTTCTTTTCTTCCTTTTAATTTGATTGTTTTTATGTTGAATGGATTGAGTGTGAATCAATTTTGATTAGAATTTGTGTAGTTGAGATTTGAGGAATGAGAATCAATTTGGGGATTTTCGATTAGGGTTTTGTAATTTATGAGAAATAAATTTGTGTCTTTGTGATTTGTGGTTTGTGAATTTGTTGTTTGTTATTCGGAATCGTGGTTTGTAATTGTGGTTGTGAGAATGAATTTGTGAATTTGTTACTTTACTATGAATAATCATCATTGGAATTTTGCACATAATTTCAGAGTTGGTAAGTCAGAAACTTATGCTTGTGGGAGCAGTGGTTCTGTATATTTCATAAAATTAGTTTAAATGCTATTGCAGTTTAGCCGTAAAATTTTGAAGTTCAGTGTTATATTACAGTTGGTAATGTAGGTTCCTAAATTCGAAAAACAGTATAGTGGCGTTTTTAGTGCCATTCAACAAATAAACAGGACTGAAGATGGCAAGGGTGTATTTAGGTACAATTTTAGATTCGAACTTTTCAAACCATCATTTTTTGGAAAAAAATTTCAGCCCCCCCTTACAATAATTCCTGGATCCGCCACTGAAGAGCACCGCCTCCGATCCCTGTCCGAGTGTCGCTGCTGCGCCGTCACCATCACCGCTGCCACCCTTCGTCACCACCATCTCCAGTCGGCACGCCGAGCCTTCGCCTTCGTCGCTTGCAACCGCCGCCGAGAAGCTCGTCCCGTCTCTGTACGAAGAATAAAGAAAGCAGAGAATTTAATCTCTTTTGATTAAATTACAGAAACATCCCTTATTTCTATATTATTTCCGCTTCTGGCCCTAAGTTAAATATTTATTAAGTTGTGCGGCCAATGTTTCTAAATTATTCAATTCTTGCCCGTTTCAAAGACACTACGAAATCTCGAAGCACCCAAGCCGGATCCCGCCTTCCGAGGAATTCATATTGGTATAGATATTTAACTTTATAGAATTAATTCAATTTCAAATTGAGTTAAGTAAAGTTAATTTTATAAAATATCAATATTAATATTTCTTTTTCCGCTGGATTCAATAGGTGCTAAAATCTTGCCTGGTTGTCATCAGCTGATCATCGAAGGTTAATACAAGTGATTTCGTTCAAACGCCCTTTGCGTGTTTCGTGATTCTTTTGATGTGCCTTTTAAATTCTTCCGTGTCGAATGCGGTCCTGTGGCCAATTTCCTTGCCAATTTCGATAAATTGCATACCCGTCTACTTGATGTAATTTATCTTTTTATTCATAAATTGGCATGAGTTAAATTAATGGGCAATTATTAAATGAATTATAGTGATATGCGTATTAAATGTGATTGTTTGTTTATAACAAGAGATAAGTGAAAGTTGCCCATTTTCTTATTCCTAAATTGCATGATATTCTGCTTGTTTCTTTCATACAAACTAGTGGCATGTGATAGTAAGATCCTTTGAATTATTCATGCTTGTTCCTGTTTGATTTAATGTCGTTATTATGATCACCTAGTATAAACTGTTTATATATGATAAGTTAATATATGCACCATGTGATGTTTAGGTATGATATGTGAAAATGCGCACCACGAGATGCGAGTGGCTATAGGCCTTTGGCAAGTTATGTAGTAGACTAACTTGCAGGTTGTGGTTCGTTAAGCCACCGCCTCACAAGGTTTTATGAAAATCTCGGAATGCATTCTCTGCGGGGTGGTAAAACAACGATCTAATGTAGGTTGTGGTCCTGGTTAAAGGCCCGACCGGTACCACGTAGTATTATTATTATTGTTGTTATTATTGTGATTATTATCGAATGTTAAATAGGTGATCATTTCAGTTATTATACTTATCTACCTCGAGTATAATTCCTTTTCTTATCTTATACTCGATTGTTATGATCATCCGAGTCATGTCATGAATTTTTACCTTTTTATTCAGTTTCCATTATTAAATATTCGTGTCTTTTCCTTAGCCTATAACATACCGTTTTATGGTCATTGTAAGGTTAAAGTCTGAACATTTTCCCTATCATTTGCTAGTCTTAATTGTACTAACCATCCTATTTATTGGATGGCTGGTGTCCTTCGTTCTCACGAAACACCAGACCATATTCCACAGGTCTAGTGCAAACAGCGGAGCATGAAAGAGTTGAAGAGCAGGCTATCGTTTATTGAATCTTTTACTACAAGTTTTTTGAACCTTTAAAGTTTCCGCATTACTACTTTAGTTTCAGCTATTTTGGAGTTATACCTACTTTATGGTTTTGGTATTTTTATGTTATTGTGCTCGGATATTTTAAACTAGAATATTTAATTGACTTTCGCCTATTTTATTTTATGTAAATTATCATCTTGTTTATGGGAGCATGGTTGCATGTCCCTATAAGCCTCAGGTGAATTCAAAGACATTAAAGTCTGCGGATTCACTGGCGCTGCAACACTTCTTTGAGATCTAAAAAGGGGTGTTACATGATTTAGGGTTGCTCCTATGACATGGTATATTGCTTGCAGACTTTCAGTATGTGATTATGGTGAAACCAAAAAGACATGTATTGTAAAATGAGACAGTAAGAATTGTTATATGGGGAAGGGGGGAAGGACGGATGACTTTACATCTCTACCTAGGATGATGATTAATGAACAATGCTCATCTCTATCTATGACATGGTATATTGCTTGCAGACTTTCAGTATGTTATTATGGTGAAACTAAAAGACCTATACTATAAAAATGAGACAATAAGAATTGCTATATGGGGAGGGGGGAAGGAGTGAAGGACTGATGAGTTTATATCTACCTAGACTGATGATTAATGAACAATGCTCATGGTATTTCTTAGAGAGGTTGAGGCTTTTTTTTGTTGCATTAGCATGTATATAACATTTCATTAATCATTTGATGAACACAACTCTAAGTAAGTTTGACCCCATCATACTTTTTTACGCAGCCTTTGTTTCTCCGATGATCTTCTCCGATACTTTTTTACATTCTTATATTTACTTTTGATCTTAGTGTTTTTACATTCTTATATTTACTTTTGATCTTAGTTTTTATACTTGAATGTTTCATAAGTCCTAGTCTCCTAGATGTCTTAGTATGTTTTTACATTCTTATATTTACTTTTGATCTTCTCCAACACTTTTTTGATCCTGAGTTTACCTCCCTTGAAACATGATCAGTCAGATAGTATTCATATTTCTTATCTTAATCAAAATTAATTGGGATATCACGAGGAAAACATACAAATATTTGATTACAGTGATTGTGTGAACTATCAAGAGATCTCAAATGTGTGTATTTTGGCATGCTTATTGAAGGTCCTTTTTGCTTTGAGGATAGGTACTCAGTTGATCAAGTATAGCAGGAAACTAAGGAAAGGGAAGCCCAAGTTCAACTTTTAAAGACTTTCCACGGTGAGTTCATTTTCCTTTTACTCATGTTTGTCATGTCCAAATTCTCTATTCATCTGTTAATGTTTTTCTCACATTTGAAGCATGAATTGTTAACAAGGCTTCAAGTCACATTAGCTTAAAAATATTATATTTATGGAACTAACCATCCTAACAACTTAGTGTACTGCGTAGTGCATAAAGTCTTATCAATTTTCTTGTCCTTGCTTCTAAAACTTAGTGTAACTGTATATATTTTTAATGTGATAGAAAAACTTGAATCAATTTGTTTGAAAGTTGGGGCTGGAAAGTTGAATTGGTTTTAGAATCCTTGAACCCTATTGTATCCATTGTTATTCTAATTAGCCTAGTTGGCTTCAGAATTACAAAGCTAGCTACTATTATGCTTTTTTATAATGAAGATTTCCTGTGTTTGTGTGCTAAAAGTGCATTTTAAAGGAAAACTACTAGAAGCCCTAACACTTATTGTTTTAATGATATTCTCTTTTAAATTAGTGGTGAACATGCTCATATGGTTTAATATGATCTTTATCCCATTTATCATTGGTGATACCTCTTGATTTCTTTTACCTCCCAATAAATAGTAACATGTCAAGGGCTGGGTTTCTACCTCTTATTTTAGGACATGACACCAACACAAGGAGAGAGATATCTAGGACAAAGGGATAAGTTTAAGAAGTCAATAATTGCTAAAGAATAAATGTACAAATAATATAATCAAAGAGAAGCAAGAGGGGTCAAAACAGTAGGTAGCAGTTGAAGTAAGAACAAAAAGTGTGAATAAGATAAGATCACCAATAAAATTCCTTAAGAAAACTACCCAACACACAAGTTGTAATCTTAGTTTGATTTCAAGTATTAATTAATGGTCATATTTTCTCAAGTTTAAACTCAAAGAAGATTATCTTCAAACATTAAAACCATTTCTGTTAAGAAACCGACAATTAAGTGCCATAATCCAACATTAATAGATCAACATTAACCAAACAATCAGTAGCAAAATATCATAGGATTACACAACAATGAAAGAAACATTTAAAATCCTCCAACAAACAAGGAAGCCCATAAAACACAGTACGAATAAACCAATACAACACATTCAAATAGAAATCTATCGTAGCATGTAGTGAAAATGGGGTTACGTGGTCCATCTAGTTCCGGTCCACCCGAAGTTTGGGCGCATATCACGGGCACGATAATTATGCGTATCCCCGGTCAACGGGAAGTGGACCCTGTAAGTTGGAATATTCCCAAACCATTGACCATGCTCAATGACCTTACCTGTCCAATACCCATCAAGGGCGCGGCAATCGACGCGGTCATCGATCGTGTAAACCAACTAATACCTAACCCGAGGTGGTCGTGGACGTAGTCGTCGAGCCTGCACTACTTCCAAAAGTGGCCATCGTTGTCGTTTGTGAGGGTGATGTACTCCACTTCATAGTGGCTTGGATCCATTCTCCTTAGAACGGTCGCCTCGTACAATGATCCTAGCATCCCGCCTTCTGCCCCTATGACCTCCACTCTCTGATTTAGCTGGTATGGCCCCGACATTGGTGCTGCATAGAAACCAAACACAGGCTAATTTAGAGATACATGTAAAAAAATGAATACTAAACCGATAAAATCAGTGACTAACCTATGTAATCATACCCTTCGTCCGAGCTATCGGACGATATATTGATAGGGACAGTGCGGGGAAGGAGGCCAAATGAGGAGTCGTGGTGGTATGAAGAGGATTCCATATCGTTGAAGGGGAGAGGTTATGAATGGGTAGAAATATGTAGGGGAGAGGTTATGAATGGGTAGAAATCTGTAGAGGAAAGGTTATGAATTGGTAGGATATATATATATACATTGTAAAATTATGGTTTGTCCCAATGTTCAGCATGTGACTTTCTTTCACTTGGGTACTGTAGCAATCAGGTGCAATGTGTAGGGTCCACGGTTTTTGTTTCTTTTTTTATGCTTTGTAGTTGCTTTTTATAGCATGTCATTTGTTTTTTTTACAGCCGTCTCCATGTCTCCATATGCTTGCTTGTTTCCATGTCTTTCTTTTGTTTCAATGCACTGATTGAGTAAACATACAAAGACAAGAAGACAAAAATGAAACATTACCAATGTTGTACACCCTCACTATTTTCGATGGCCACTGTTGTTTTTCCTTTTTCTGTTTTTATGACTGTTAAGTACTCAGAAAAGGACTTAGAGCATGTCACTGTTTTTCTGGTTTTTTCGGTTTCTGTACGCCCTCAATATTTTCGATGGCCACTAATGTGTTTCCTTTTTCTGTTTTCTTATGACTGTTAAGTACACAGAAAAGGACCTGGAGCATGTCACTGTTTTTCTGGTTTTTTGTTTTTTCTGTACACCCTCACTGTTTTCTTTCTCATGTTTATTTTGTATCTTGTACACCCTCTCTGTTTATTGTTCTGTTCTTGTTTTTCTATTTCTATTATTTCCAACACTGCATTTCCTCTATTACAGAACCATGCTTTGTCATTTTCTGAAGCACGCTTAAAAATCAGTAGCATGCTTACAAAAATCCAGTATTGATGTTTCCTTCTGATTTCTGCATGCAGGTCCGTGAGGCAAAGACATTGATATACAACTAGCAACTAAGCAAGAACTTCTACCTCAAAATCTCTGGTATCCTCTTGTGTTTTTTATGTACAATTTAATGTTACTAAATTAATGATATTACTAGAAAACGGGGCTCAACTCTTTTAGATAATCTAAATAAAGTTGTTATTATGAACATGAAATTATTATTATTAAAGAAGAAATACATATATTCCTTTGTAATAATAAGAAAAATGAAATAACTTCTGAATGAGTGTATATTACAGAAAAATGAAATTACAGAAAGTATATATTAAAGAAATATATACTTTCCCGTTCATACTTTGGTTTATTTTTATGTGGTTCTGATTGGTATTCATTGATGCAAAGTGAGTTGTGTTTGTTTGTAGATTATTAGTTACTAAATTGTATAACTCTAATAGCATGCCTTCACTTGATTTCCCGTTCATACTTCTATTGCACGAAAACTTAAAGGTGATATATTTTTTAAAGACATGGATGAATAGACTTCATGCTAGCCTTATCAAATCTTGTCTTTCTCGATGTTCATTAAAAAGGAAAATCTTCCTCCTTCTAACCATCAAATCTTGTCTTTCTCGATCTTCATTAATTAGGAGAATCTTCCTCCTTCTGACATGGAAAGTTTGTCTTTCTCGGTCTTCATTCATATTATTCCTTCTGTAAGCATTTTAGTTACTTAATAGAATGTTTACCGTGTTCGATGTTGGTTTCCTTAATTAGTGCCTCTATAGGTCATGGCAATGTGTATCGACAAGTCGTGGATTGATTGGAGTACTAGGATTTATGAGGCATATTTTACAAAGTTAGATAAATTTTTAGACTTTGCATATGCCAACAAGGAGGTTGGAAGTTGCATATACTGCCCTTGTAGGAAATGCAAGAATAGGGTATTCTTTGTTAGAAAAGTTGTGCGGAAGCATCTTCAAGACAATGGATTTTTGGTTAGTTATAAGTTATGGACTAAACACGGGGAGACCATTCATGATCTGGTCGAGGAACCACGGGAGAGGAATGAAGTGCCACCTAAGTTAGATGGGTATATGGATGTGGGTATGGAGAGAATGGTGGAAGATGCTTTCGTAAGGACTAACGTACCGACATCGGAAAATCTAGATGATGATGGTGACCATGAGGGTGTTACTCCTGGTCCAATTGAGTGCACTGACTAGTTTATGAAGCTAACAGAAGCCGCTAATCTTCCTCTATATCAAGGTTCTAAGAAGCACACGTCATTGTCCTTCGTTGTCCGTCTCTTACAAGCAAAGAGTTTACACGGATGGACCGACCACTCATTCAAAGAGTTGTTGGAGATATTTTCTGAAGTATTGCCAGATGGGGTTCACCTTCCGAAATCTTATTATCAAGCGCAGAAGTTAGTGGACGATTTAGGGTTCACTTTCACAATTGTGGACGCATGTCCTAATAGTTGTATGCTCTTTCGAAATGAAGATGCAAGCCTAGATGCTTGTGCAATATGCAATGAATCGTGCTGGAGGCAAACTGTTGATGGTTCTCAATCAGGCACACGAAAAGCTGCACAACAAGCTAGGTATTTTCCGTTGAAACCACAATTGCAAAGGTTGTTTGCAACAATGGAGTCTGCCACCCGTATGAAATGGCATTACTTAAACCGTGTTGATGATGGTGTGTACCGGCACCCGACCGACTCTCCTGCTTGGAAGCACCTTGATGCCAAACACCCTAGTTTCGGAGCTGAGATGAGGAATGTGCGCTTAGGTATTGCTTCTGATGGATTTAATCCTTTTGGTAATAAAAATGTCAATCATGGCACGTGGTCGATCATCCTAGTTCCTTACAACTTACCACCTATGTACATCTTGAAGAAGCCGTATATATAGCTTTCTGTGCTTATTGTTGGACCAAAAGGACCTGGAGATAAGATAGATGTGTATTTATAGCCTTTGATAGAGGAGCTAAAGGAATTGTGGGAAGTGGGTGTAGAAACATTTGATGCTTCTGTCAATGAAATGTTTCAAATGCGTGTTATCGTGCTATGGACTATCAATGACTTTCCAGCCTATGCGAATTTGTCTGGGTGGAGTACTAAAGGTGAGTATGCATGTCCAAATTGCAACATAAGGCCAGGTGCAACGTACTTAAAAGCTAGCAACAAGTGGTCATACGGTAGGAGTAGGCGGTTCTTGCCCTATGATCACAAGTATCGAAGAGATTTGAAGTCATTTTATGATGGACGAGAATTTGATTCAACGCCTCCTAGAATGACCGGGGCTGATCACCTCTCACAACTTGATGAAAATAGAGTGCTTACTTGTTATAAAAAGGATGACATGCTATTGAGAAAGAAGATGAGACTTGACAAACCGGAAAGGATCCGGCAAAAAAAAGCATAATTGGAAGAAGAAAACCATCTTGTATGAGCTACCGTATTGGAAAGACAATCTGTTGCCATACAGCATAGATGTGATGCACTCCGAGAAGAATTTTGCCAAAAATGTACTGAATACAATATTGGGAGTGAAAGGTCGAACCAAAGACAATGTCTCTGCTCGTCACGACCTTGAGAGACTTGGAATTCGCAAGCAATACCATGTGAAGCTCACAGAATCGGGTAATGAGGTTTATGAGAGGGCTGAATTTGAGATGGACAATGTCGGGAAGGATAAGTTCTTGTTAGCCTTATCCAAGGCCAGAATGTCGGATGGTTCGTGTTCCAGTATAGCACGAAGGGTGAACTTAACGGATCGCACAATTGGAGGGCTTAAAAGCCATGATTATTGCATTCTTTTACCAGAGCTAATTCCGCTTTGTGTTCGGAGTTCCTTGCCAAGGAATGTGCAATCTGTTCTGATTGACGTTGGAAAGTTCTTCAAGGTGTTGAGCTCAAAGGTTAATACAAACACTTCATTGGAAGAGGCACATGCTCAGATCATTTAACCCAATGTGAGATTGAGAAGATATTTCCGCCATCTTTCATGGATGTGATGGAGCATTTACCTGTGCATTTCACAGAGGGAGCATTACTCGGTGGAGCGGTACAATTTCGTTGGATGTACCCTATCGAGAGGTTTCTACTCACTTTGAAAAATTATGTTCGACAACAAGCTTGCCCGGAAGCATCACTAGCCAAAGGTTACATCATGAAAGAGTGCATGAACTTTTGCACTCAATATCTACAAGATGTGGAAAGCAAGTCGCAAAGACCACCAAGAAGAAAAGATGATGCCGAGAAGAAGGGAAAGGGGTTCATTCCCAAAGTGACGCGTAACCAAATCCACCGATTGGTCTTATTTCATTTTGCTGGAGTCACATAATATATGGAGTAAGTCCTTTTCAGACTAGGTGCATTTGGTTTGTTAGGATATCAAAACAATATTATATGACTTGCTAACATTATACCCCCTTTTTAACATTAAAGGGAACATTTGGCATATATTAAACTGCACAATCCTATGGCAAATGAGACGTCAGTGGCATCAATTCATTTCAACGAGTTCCCGCAATGGTTCAAGTCACATGTGAGTACCAGCTTCAAGTTTCCAAGTGTAATTAATGTGCTTTATCATATTTCAGTAATATGTAAAGTACCTACCAAATGAACCTTTTACCTTTACATCTTCAGGTTGCAGTGTTGCGCCGGGCAGGGGATGTGTCCTTAAGTAATGAAGTTATCTCATTGTCAAACTTCCCGTCCTCTGTGGCAGCACGGTTGACCTCATACACATCGAATGGATATTTCTTTCGTGTCAAAAGTGTTGACACAAAAAGAACGAGACAAAATTGTGGGGTATATTTCCAAGGAGATTTTGGACACTATTATGGGAGATTAACAGATATTATAAGGGTTAATATGCCTCAGATATCGAATACATATTATTTAGGTGTAAGTGGACACATCCTTCAACATGGGTTAAATTGGATCATTTTCAATGCACCTTAGTAAACTTTGATAGGTTACTATACCCACATGATAAACTTGGGGATGAACCATTTATCTTGGCATCGCAAGCTCGCCAAGTGTGGTATAATCCGGATGCGTTTGGATATGGATGGTTAAATGTCGGTGAAGTTGAATATAAGGACTATGCCCATGTAGATGATGGCAATCTGGACTTTGATGATGAGTTGGAGCTCGAACAGAGGTCAGTACCATCTGTGCTACTGCTGCTTATTTTGTGTAAAACACAAATGTGTACGTGTTTTTGGAAGATGTTGACATCCGGAGTTGTTGTCTCAATTGAAGGGTTTTCTTGTGTTTTTCTCTGCTTTTTTTTTGTAATAGACAATGTCTTAGGGTTAATGAAGATGTTAGGGATTTGGAGTTTTGATTACAAGTACATAAACCATTTCTCTTATAAGCAATCATCCATGTCACTTGTAGGCAATCATGAAGAAACGAAAGAGTGGACCCGACAAACCGTGAACCATGGTTGCATTCCTAGTGTCTACTCACTCACGTGGCTCTCAGAGTGGCTCGTCATTGTCCGCATCCACAGCTGGAACACTTCCTCCTACAGCTCCACCACCGACTGCATATCCAACAGAAGAAAAGGTTCGTTGGTGCTCCATTTCTCGCTGCTGTTTATTCTGTTAAGTTGCTTTTTAATTTCAGCAACATTCATAGTTCTTTGATACTTGCACATTCAATCAAGTCATGAGACTTCCATATATATTTTTAATGAGTGTCTAACTATAGTGTATTCATGTTTCAACCATTAAGAAACGAAAGGGTCGACCAGGCAGACCGCGAACCATATCTGGCTTTCTACTGCCCATCGGAGAAAGATCTTCCCCAAGTGTGTGCTCAATGTCGGCATCAGCAGTTGGAACCCTCCCTCTCACGACTCCACCACCAAATGAAGTCCTTGCTTCAGGTCAACCTCAGTCACTTGCTCCGCTTCTTACCCAATCGAACACTGAAGTCAACAATGTACTGACAACCCAGCTAGATGTAGCTCCACAATCGGCTGCACCAGATGATGCAGATGCTCCTAATGATGCAGACCTCGACGTCAATTCATCTGGTTAGGCATTAATTTGCATCCAACCCTTATTTCTTCCTCGATCCTTTATAGTTGTGTGAATAAATAATCAAATATATGGTGTTTCAAGATGAAGATGAACGTCCAACCCCTAGAGGTCATAGTAACGGTGTGTTGGGGTGGAACACCGGAGCCAAGGTTGCAGTCGAATTCAATGACAAGTTCCAACCATGCAGTTGGGGCTAACGCCAAACATCTCAAGTCGCAACTGGGGATACTAGTGCGTGACGGCCAACGGCTTCTTCTTACTATGCTGGACTAGACCTCTTTCGGACAAGGTGTGATGGATGGTATATGGGAAGAAGTTAAGGTATTTTCTTTCTCCTTTCTACTTTGTCACTTTTATAATATGGATGATGTTCTTGCTCCTTTATACTTTCTTTTTCAGCATGTACAAACTTTCACCTGACCATTTGGTTATTTTTTTATCTTATTGCCTTTAACACTTATAGAAAATTTTGGTGGATCCTCCCGATGAGTTCAAAGAGGTTTGCTTGAGAATGTGCAACATCATGTGGAGAGGCTATAAGTCTAAAACAAAGGCAAAATATTTTACTTGTTGCCAAGATGACCCTGAGCTGGAAAAGCATAATCCTCCAACTATCCACCCACCTGATTGGATTACACTCATTGCATATTGGAGAAGTGAGGTTTCCCAGGTATTCTTTATTTCCCCCTTATCTTAGATGTTCCATCTGCAAGTTTGGTGCATCCTATTGTAACGTATTCGTGTGTCCAGAAACAATCCGTCCAGAACTCAAAGAATAGAGATAAGCATGGGCTGATGCATGTTACCGGGCGAAATTCATTTGCTGAAGTAAGACACGAGGTCCGTATGTGCACGTTATCTGAATTAGTGCATATCCTTCAGTTTTTAGTTGTTTTTAGTTCTTTCACTTTTGTCTACTTGTTTGTGTATCAACTCTATGACATTCGTATTTAACTTGAGTGATTTGTGCCATTTAACTAGCAGCGCAAAGCTGGGCAACCTACTGACAAGATGAGCATGTGGGTTTCATCTCGAAATGCAGATGATCCTTATGTGATTGAGACCGTTGTAAGTTTCTTTGGACCCTTTTAATTTTCTGCCATTATTGAACTGCATATGTTGACTTGTTTTTCTAATATAGAAGGACTTCAACGCCCTCTTGTTGATGGAACCTGAGGATCAGCGAGCTCTTGATGAAGTGAAGGATAAGATATTCCATCGACTTATTGGAGAAGATGGTCACGGATACTATCGGACCTATGGTGCCAGTGCCTCTCCGCATTTGGTGTGTAACTCCTCATCAAGACCTACTCTCGGTGTTCAAGATATGCGCGAGATTGCCAAAGAGTTTGTAGGGGAGATTGCCAAAGAGTTTGTAGGGGACCTCAAAACCCACTTAGAGAACCACATAGATAAAAGATTTGAGCACTTTCGAAATGAATTTATGAAGACTTTCCAGTCCAATGACGGGGGAGGCTCACCTTTACACGGACTTGTTAGTCATGATTTGTTTGACCTGAGTGCTAAGGTTTTCTCTTGTGTTTGATTTTGCTGGTTTACTTTTTGTTGTTTGTTCATTGTTTTTGGTGGTTTTCTTGGTGGTTTTCCTCTTGTTTGTTCATTGTTTGACCTGGTTTACTTTTTTTTTTATTGGGTTTCATCGCTGGCTGTTTTGGGGCCTGATGTGTTCCAATTATCCCCACACACCCTTTTTTTCTTCTTCTTTTTACCCTTTTCTGGGTTTTTATAATATACATACATACATACATACATACATACATACATACATACATACATACATACATACATACATACATACATACATACATACATACATACATACATACATACATACATACATACATACATATATATATATATATATATATATATATATATATATATATATATATATATATATATATATATATATATATATATAGAATAACTTTCTAATGCATTCCCTTCTTACAATGCATTTGTGAGACCGATTTTTAGCCCTAGGATTAAATTAGAATGAATGGATAAGATTAATTGTTAACTAATAAATTTTATTTTAAAATATATTTGTTAATAATTTAATGATTTAAATAAAAAATCAAAATATTTTCTCTCTCCAAATCTCTCAATTCCATCATTTTTGCTCCGTGACTTTTCTCCCCAAATTAAAATTACGTAACTAATTTTGTCTATTCATATGAATACATGAATATATATTCATATTCATATGAATACATGAATACATATTCATATGAATACATGAATATAAATGCCCGTTAATTATGACGTTATTTTCACAAGAAATATGGAAAGAATATTCGTTATGAATGAATATATGAATATGGAAACAACATGAATATGGATGAATATTATTCAATAACGCTTCTATGTATTAATATTCGTTATGAATATGAAAAGAAAATAATTCAAATATTCATTAGGAATATGGAAATAAAATATGATATTCAAATATTCTTTATGAATATGGAAAGATTTCAATTTAACGTGAATAGGTCGAACCTTGATCTCTAAATAACAATATTCGAAATGAACATGGGAGTTTTGACGCTTTTTAGTTGTGAGAAACGTGAATTGTGATATATTAGGGGAACAATTAGTGATTTGGAGAGAGAAAAGAAATTTTTTTTTTTTTATTTTTTCTTCCATTTTTATAGGGTGCATATTCATTTTCAAAGATATGGTGGATTTGATTTACGTTTAAATCTAACCATCCAATCTTAATCATCGAACGGTTTACAAAGGGTCTCACGAATGCATTGTAAGAGGTGTGTGCATGTGAAAGTCCCCCCCCTATATATATATATATATATATATATATATATATATATATATTGTCGATCAGGTAAGTGTTTTGGATGCTAGCTGTGCTGTGTAAATTTGCATATTTTGAGTTCCGAAGAGAGTAGTCGAAATTAATATATTATACTCATATATGCATGCATATATAGTGGTCTTTCCTTTGGTTGGAATCTCATCATCAATGAAATGGTGAAAGCCAAAAAAGTATATTATAAAATCTGTATTGGTATAATTTGAGTCTTGTTCTTATATATTTGTGTTTGTTATTTCATCTGGACCCATTTCTCTTTTGATTATCTTTTACTTTGAATGGTTGTGGATTAAGTTACATATATGATATATGATGGGTTCTTTTATTTTTATTTTTATGATATGCCATATATCAATTGGAGAGGGAGAAAGATTAAAAATCAGTACTTTGTTTACATAGTCAAGTTCGAAGGTGTGCTTCTTGAATGAAGTCCTTGCTTCTTATATTAAAAATCAGTACCTTGCATAGTCAAGTTTTGACTTTTTTAATGAAGTCCTTGCATACCTTAAAAATCAGTTGTCTGAATGTGTGCCAGTGCTAAGGTTTGCTTCTTTCTTCGGTAGGCAATAGAAAGTCAGATATCTCGTTTGTGCTTCAACTCGTTATCCGGTTCCAAAAGAAGCGAGTGTGCAGCTGATATCTCGTTTGTTATTTTCTATAATATAGACAAGTGTTCATCAGACAAATCAAAGGGAGTCAATTGGAGACGGAGCTCTTGTTCTATCCACCAACGAGCAACCTCTTAACACATCAACTCAACAATCTGCCCCCGGACTGAATAAACGAGCTGATGAGGATCAGCCACTTGAAGAAGAAGACAAAGTCTAGCACATTTGGAGAAGAGCTGCTGAGGATGAGACAAATCAAAGGTTGCTCTAAGTATGTTTTAATTATCTTGCACTTGTGACTATGGACACTAGATGTTAGGCAATATGTAGGTTTAAGACTTTTGTTGGCTTGACGTAAACTTCGGACGTTAAATACTTTTGTTGGCTTGAAGTAGCCGTTGGACGTCAAATGTGTATGCAAGGGACCTTTTGCTGAATTCACTTGTGATGAATGCACTTGCATGTCATTTGTTGGCTTCAATTGCTTTTGCAGATTGTATGAATGCACTTTTATATAATTTATACAGGGTGCAATTATATATATAGAATAGAACAATTTAGGGTAGCATTAACCGTAGCAACGGCTATAACGGCTATGAGCCGAAGCAACTATTACAAAACTTTCAGGAAAAACCAGTTATGAGTGTAGCTATGGCAGCTACGACAAATTACCGTCGCCAACGAGATTAGTTCCCTCCCAAATTTCACCCTAAATTTGCGCCATAAAATTGGCACAAAAATCTTAGCTACGACAGTGGCCATGGCAACCAAGGGAAATTGGCGCCATAAAATTGGCGCCTTCACTTCACTAGCGACGGTTCCCTACCGTAGCAAAGTGGATGTTTTTTTCCGTGATTGGCCTACCGTAGCGAAGCCGTAGCAAATAACTTTGCTACGACACTTTGTCGTAGCGTATAATTTTGCTACTGCTACTTGCCAAAGCTACCAACTTTTGCGACCCCAAAATTCGCCACCCCCCATTTCCCGTAGCAATGCCGAAGCTAAGGGCCTTTTGCCACGCCTGGACAACCTTTTTCACGACATTTTGCCGAAGCAAAATGAATTTTTTTTTGTAGTGTGTATATCCGTGAAGTGATGTCGAATAAATTACATCCGAATTGACATTCAAAGCTGATGGTTGTCGCCCATGTATGATCGATGCTCACATATGCTACCGCCGCCCACACTTGAACTAATTAATGAGCAAATATAATTAATTAATCCTTGCTACCTATAATTCGTTGAATATGCCAATGGAATCAAATGATCAACCCACTCCACGAGTTGACTTGAATAGATGACGGCGTCGCCAATTCGATCACACCTGCCACCAAAATTGATGCACCGTAGGATGAACAATTGGCAAAAGTTAACTTGTAATTTAAATGAATTTGGACGAATGACACGATCGTACAAGAGCGTGAAAAGTAGAACAGGTAGGAAGACGTGAGAATTAGGGATCAGGAAGAGAAAACACTTAGCCAAGTGCTTCTTTTTAATTTCAACCTAATTAAAACTTAAGAAAATTACAACTTAAATGGGAGTTGGTGGAGAATGAGAGTGGCTCCTTCCAAAGGAAACCATAGTTCTCTCATTTTTATCTATAAATAAATAAATAAAGCATAGATAAATATCCTAATTCTATCTATCTAAAAATAACTAAAATAGATAAATAAGTAAGGAGATAAAATATCTTCTTGCTTTTATTTCTAAAATAAATAATAGTAAAAATAGATAAAAATAGACATAAGAAAAAAAACAGGCTGCCACGACTCGCAGAAGTGTCTCGCGAGTCGTGAGACTCATCAGAAGGCCGCCAGGATCGAGGCTCATGGCCACGACTCGGGGGAGTCATCCCGCGACTCGTGGGACTTCTCTCGACCCTCTTCAATGGCTCCTTTGAACTCTTCTCTTCAAGCCATGATGGAGCCTTCTTCTTTCTTGGGATGATTGGGTCCTCGAACCGCCTTGGCCCACAGAGGGCCAATCTTGATGGCATCAAATCCTCTCTCCTTGCTTCCGTCGGTAGCCCTTGTTGGTGGTGCTCGTCGAGTTGCCGCCCTCCTGCCTCCCAAACCCTCCCTGCTACTCCCTCGGCTTAGACGCTCAGAGTTGGGCCTCATCGGTGTCGGCCGACTGCTGCTCGACCTAGGTTCGGGTGGCGATGCCGGATATTGCTTCCTCCTCTGCTGGGATGGTCTGCCTTGGGCTTCTTCGGCTTTCTCCATCCCGTGTCTCAACTTGGATCACCGTCGGCACTCCATTTCGATCCTAAGGCCGCTGCTTCCCTTAGTTTGAGGTCTCTCCTTGGGCTTCGGTTGTCCGGGCTGTCAGATCATAGCCTTTGCCTGGGCCCAAGGAGCCCGATAGAAAAAGTATTATTAATTATAATAATAAAAATAAAAATAATTGACAAATACCTTTTGATATATATTAATATAAATATATTTTATAATTCCTTGTGGGGTTTGCGAAAATCCCGATTGGGTTTCTGGTGCACTCGATTCAGGCGTTTTGTGGCTCTTCGTTTGGCGTCATAAAATTTTCTTCTCCGTTTGATGAGGTTCTGGCAATCGGAGTCGGGATAGGCTGGGGTCGTGGTAGGGTGTATCGAGGCATCTCGTTTCTCCGGAAGAATGTTTCCTTGGAGGTTCGTCTTCACTGCCCACCGGCCGTAGGTGACTCCTGATGAAATACACCCGACTGTATTTTCCTTTTATGAAGTCACTTTATAAGGAATTATGACGTTGGAGTTGAAGTTTTAAGGAAAAATTTTACCAATTTTTATCAAGTTTGGAACTTATTAAGATTAAGGAAAGATCCACTAGCATGTCAAAGAATAAGTAAAGAGGTTATAAAACTTATTGGATATTTAAGACATGCTTAAGAATAAATTAGTAAAATATTCCAAAGTGGTACAGTGAAAAATTGTTGAAATATATATTTAAAGAGGACAAATTATGTAAACGTATTTAAGACGGAACAATTTTCACAATTATGAAGTAAAGTGGGTCATGAATGAAAATTGAATACAATGTTAGGAGGAAAATCAAGTATGAAATATAAATCTCAAATTCGACTCCCTGATCTCCGCAAATTAATTACAAGACTTCCTCCCGCTATAGTAGAAGGTAGTCAGGATTGATCCACGAGGAAGCGTGTTAACGCTCGCCTTTTCAGTTCCAGATAAAACTCCTCGAAAATGACTCAGGAAGTACTCGATCTCGAGCAAGTTACTCGATTTCGACTACTCAGTCGACCAAAACAGAAAGCAAATTCGAACTGAATCGAAAACAAAAGCACAGTTTGGCCGATCTCGACCAAACAACTCGACGTCGACCAACAGTGGTCGATCTCGAGTAAGCCTTGTCGATTTCGAGTAAAAATTCAGAAACAAAGATTTCATCTTTTCGAACGAAAACGAATGTAAACATGAAATTAACTCAATAAACTAAAGACTTCCAAGATCAGGGTTTCAACACCACAACGATAACCATGTAAAATAACACATAAAGGCATAAAAGATCATGCTTTTCATCAAATAACTTTCGTTATTAACAAATAGGAAGATAGAGGCTTTCGCATAAATCCTAATTGTTACTAACCCTTTTTCACATAATTAATCCAACTTGTATTAAGATCACTTTCGCTTCAATAACACACACAAGGATCACCTTCAACTTTCGCAAAAGAATCATGCTTGTAGGGATAGAAGACGAAATCGCATCAAAAGATTGTACCTTTACCTCATCACCTTACATAGCTACCGTCGGGCTCACCCCGACCCTAGAAGTTGGGTGGCTACTCGCTCTTCATCATGAATAAACTCATCAAAGATTTCAAGAAAATAAATTGCATTAAATAAACTAAATAAAACTTACAACTGATCGAAGCCAAAACGTCTCTTGACAACTCCAACTTGCTCTCGGCCTAAGCTCTCTACTCTCCTACTCGACTTTCTCTCTCTATATTGGCTTGTAGCTTGGATGATTCAATTTCTAAAATTCAGCCCCCTAATGCCTTATTTATAGTGTTCATTCCCTAGCTAATTAGGAAAGAAAATTATATCTATATCTAAATCTATTTATCTATATGTAAATCTATTTATCTATATCTAAAGATTAAATTATGGAAATAAAAGAAATAAATCCAAAAGGAAACTATGACTATTATGGATAGATCCTTCTTCTCTTGATAGAACTTGATGTATCTTGATAGAATATCTCGAATCTTGGCTTGCAAGTAACCACCAAACTCGGACTTCTCCTCGATCTCGTCTCGGACATCTTCTGGAATCTCCTCGACGTCGACCAACTTCCTCGATGTCGAGTAGAATTCTTCGTCTCGAGTGGTCCTATGCTCAGCTCGTGCTCGATCTCATCCTCTGAAGCAATTGTCGAGTAAAATTTGGTCGACTTCGAGTAACTCTATCGCTTTCAGCATTATGCTCCGTTCTTGAAACACACTTTTCCGAGTCCTCATTTGTCTGATTGACGCATATGAGCATGCGTTGAAAAGCTCTTTTCAAGGGCTACAATTTTCATGAAGACATCAAAGCTTGATTCAGAACGATGAATGGTGAAAAATGGCGTTTTATCCAGCTGCATCATCCTTAGCTTCTTCATGACTTTCCTTTAAGCTCCAAAATGCGTCCGATTTCTACGAAATTAAACAGAAACTAGTGTAGACTCCATAATTTGGCAAATAAGTGTAAACCACATAGATTCTGTATTATTCTAACCCAAGTGCATGTAATGTATATAGAAATCGACATTAAAGTAAGTATAAAACATGGCGAATTAGGCTCACAACAAACACCTCATACTTAAGCTTGCTTGTCCTCAAGCAATACTTTTAATGGTCATACAAGGGAAGAAAACAAACTCTCAACATATTAGATCCATTCTCATATAACCCTGCAATCAATTACCATCCTCGAGAAGGTACTAATGTCACAAATCCATGCACGTGCAATAAAAAAGTGACATCTACTCAGAAAAGGAGGGTTATGCAAAACATTCATTTATGACAAAACATTTATAATCAATAGGACTTTAATTTAAGCTCATGGTGAAGAAAAGGTAAAAGGTAAAGTGGTGGACTATTTTTGGGCAATGTGGTGCTAAATCCGGGGATAATTTCTTCAAACTAGCTTTTTTGCTTTGATGCACTTTCTCCTTCATAATTTCCACATCACTCATCCTCTCATAAATCACTCTTTGCTTCTTTTTTTTCACTTATATGCTTTTACCTCTATAACCTCAGCACTGCTTTCTCGCGAGTCGCAAACATAGGTGTCATGAATGACCCCGGATACTTAGTGCTTTGGACTCCTCACATGTGTGTCCCATCTCGCCGAACTGTTATCTCATCGAGCAGGGTCGATCTACCTTTATCTCCTGAGGTGACTGGATTTTCTTTCACTCATGAAATTTTCCATATATTTTTCAATTTCCTGCCAAACTCCAATAATCTCCATAATGTGACATCATTGTCAACATAATTCCCGGATAGGAAATAAGGTAAATAATGGGCATATTTAGATCATGTGGAGCATAATATGAAATTAGGCACAATATGGCTTTTGTGATGCATAAGCATATGTAAGGTTAAGGATATAACAATATGAGCATTATATGGAAATATAAAGTCCTCCATCCTCTTATCATGCAACATGTTAAAAGCAACATCAAATTTTACCTCCTTTCATGGTTTTCATAAAATAATGCACTTCATTGTGACTTCCCTTTACTAGGCAATTTCATGCTATATCTCTAATGAATCCAATTTTGCATCGTCGAGTTCAATTAAAGCTTCCATGACACTAATCTCAATTTTTTTTAATGGGGGTCATTTTTTTAAACTTTGGAAAACATGCATATATGCACATAAATCAAATATGAATTCCAAAGTAGCCATGTATAAGCAATTCGAGCAATATCTTTTAAGTATGCACACATATGGTCAAATATAACAAATATGCATGAAGTAAGCCCTTCCCCCACCCCATACTTAAACATTACAGTGTCATCACTGTATAAAACACAAGGGTAAAGAAAGAAACTTACTAGACAAGTGTGCAGATCGTCGGAATCGAGTGTAAATGCTGTTGTAGAGGTGGTCGACATCGACAAAGGTTGGTCGATTTCGAGGAAGCTAGTCGATGTAGACCAAGGATACTCGAGATCGAGTAAGGTGATGCCTCCAGGGTGGTTTTCCTTGACCACATGCTCCTTTCTACTCAATGTTTTTAGTCGATGTCGAGTAACTTGCTCGACGTCGAGTAAGTCTGCAACTTCTCTTTCCTGCAAGATTCATTAGACGGAAACTATCCACAATAGAAAAACTTAAAAATAATGTCCAAAACAAAAAACCATAAACAATGATGTCCAAAAATCGTAAAAAGTAAATGTCTATTTACAAGCTCTAGATTTTATTTTCGCTAGGCTGACTTTCTCTATTAAGCTCAAGGTGGCATTTGCAGGGCCAATGTAGCTTGGGCTTCAAACATGACTCCATTCTTGTCCATCAGTTGCAGTCCGCCTGAATGGATCTTGTTCACCGTAAAGGGCCCCATCTTTTTCTTATTGAATTTGTTGGGAAACCAATGATCCTTTGATTTGGCAACATAGACTTTGTCGCCTACTTCATACTCCTTAGGCTCATCATTGGAAATCCTACATAATCACACATACCAAGGTAAATCTCTCCCATGTATAGATAAATCATTAATAGAAATAGGAGAAGAGATGTCCATACCTTGACTTACCTTCGCAGAATTGGATTCGGGAACCTCCTGTTCTGGTCGATTTCGAGTAAGGTTACTCGACATCGAGGAATTCGGCTCATCTCGTGGACTACTGGTCGAGGAAGGAGAAGTCGAGGAAGTAGGGTTTTGGTCGACATCGACCAAGTTGGTCGACATCGACCAAGTTGGTCGATGTTGAGGAGTCCTCGGCTCCGAGTTGTTTGCTCGATGCTGCTGCTGTAGGTGGAGTACTCTGAGTCTGGTCGACGTCGACCAAGTTACTCGATGTCGAGTAACTCTGGTCAACTTTGACCCCATACTTGAATCCTGTCAAGGCATCCGAAAAGAATTTAGTCGACGTCGACTTACCTTAGTCGATGTCGAGCAGGTCCTCTGTGTCGCCGTTCAGGATGGCCATGATCTCCTCCACCTGGGCTTCTATATCCCTCTTTTCCAGCTCCTCGGGAGTCATATTTCTTACCTTAGGCTCCCCACAGGTGATGTACCTAGCTGATATAGACATGACCTCCTCCATGGGACTGGTATACCTTTCAATTTTATTGAAGGAATACTCAATTACCTCATCGCTGATGTTGAAAGTGAGTACTCCCTTCCTTACGCTTATGTTGGCATCCACCGTCGCCAAGAAGGGCCTTCCTAGAATAATTGGACAAGCAGGGTCCTCTGCCATATCAATAACTAAGAAATCAACAGGGACAAAGAACTTACCTACTTGCACTGGTACATTATCCACCGTGTTGTTCGCCATATAAAGCTTAGCATCCACATGCTCTAGGGCACCTATCTTAATCTTGGACCAGATTGATAAAGGCATTATACTCACACTGGCTCCCAAGTCACACAAAGCATAAAATCGATATTGACCAAATCCAATGGTTATAGAAAACTTACCTGGATCTGGCCTTTTCTCAAGTACGTTCATCTGGCTGCACTCCTCTGCGATCTCAACCATTGATCGTTTTTTGCTCAGAATCTCCTTAAGGAACTTGACATAGGATGGCATCTCATTAAGAGCTTCTGTGAAAGGTATTGTGACGTTGAGCCTTTGAAGCATCTTGATGAAACGCTGGAACTTCTTCTCTGCTGGATCCTTTGGAGATTTTGTCAGGAAATGCAGGTTTTTTTTCGTCGGAGGTGCTGAAAAGTTGTCAATGTCGAGTACAGGTTGGTCGACATCGAGTTGGTGCTGGTCGACATCGACTACAGTAGTCGACTTCGGGTTGGGCACAACGTTCTTGTCGATATCGAGGAGAGTTTCGTCGATGTCGAGTAAGTTTTGGTCGATGTCGACTGGCTTGCTCGATGTCGAGTAGTCTGTTGCGTCCTTCTCCTTTGTATTCTGATCGGCTGTTTGCATCTATTGCCCACTCCTTAGATTCATTGCAGCTACTTGCCCCGTAGATTTGCCCTTAGGGTTAGGTTCAGAAGATCCATGGAGCGTACCTGACTGTCTGGGAACGGATGAAGCCATCTGGCCAATATGTGTTTCCATTGATTTCCGCCATATATCAATTTCCCCAAGCCTAGCGTTGACACCATGCATCTGAGTGTAGATGGAATTGATGGACTGCTTGGTGTCTGAATGATTCCTCTGCATCTCTTCAATGATGGTCTGCAGGTCATCCTTCTTACCTTCTCTGTCAGGGTGACTAGGGGCTCTGTAGGGAGGGGGATTCTGATGCTGGGGCTGGCGATAGTAGCTCCAGTTCTGATTCTGATGTGGCCCTAAGTAATGTCCTCCAGCATACCTTACGTCTTCGTGGGTCTCTCCTTGATGTACTTGATCGACATGTGGGCACGCAGTAATGTTGTGCCTCACAGACCCACATTCCAAGCAAGGCTTATCCTTAGACAAAAACTTAACTTGCTTGGTGAGACAGCGTACCTGATCGTTGTGAAAATGGCCCCTGACGTCTGGATCAACTTCCTTAGGTGGCACATACAACGACATAGATGGGGCATGCCTTTCATACCTTTCGTCAGAAGCAGCCGCAGAAGTCCCATATGTGTTGTCGTAGTTGGCCAGTGTCTCAAATACCTCTCATGCTCGGCGTGGAGTGTATCCAAGATACTCATAGTTGGTGTAGTTGTTGATCCGATCCTTAGTAGGCGCATCCAGGCAATTGAAAATGATCTCCTGGATGACGTAGGGTGGCTGTCCATGCGTAGGGCAGGATTTCAGAAGCCTTTTGTAGCGCTCCCAGACTTTTGCTAATGGTTCTCCTGGCTTTTGTCTAAAAGCCGTGATTTGTTGTCTGAGGGCATCTGTCTTTGCAAGAGGAAAGAACTTGTTGAGGAACAGGTCCTGTAGTTCGTTCCAAGTGCGAATTGATCGCGCAGGCAATCATTCCAGCCACTGTTGTGCTATTCCTGCAAGGGACCAACGAAAAGCCTTTAGTTTTAAGTATTCCAAATTAGCACCATCAACTATAGCTTCGCATAAGTCTATAAAAGTGGTGACATGTTCTAAAGGACATTCATTAATTCTTCCCCTAAATTGACTCCTCCTAATTTTAGTAATAAAAGAAGGGACGAATTTCAAAATTAATAGCGGGAAGAACGATCGCTGATTCTGGAACTTCCATAGTAGGATGCAGATATTCCTTTGCGTTGGCTGGGACATGCCCAATCTGCTCCTCAGGTTCCCTCCTTGCGTTGATCTCGCGATCTACCCTTGCCTCCCACCGTTGCTGATTCTGTGCATATTTCGCCTCTCGTCGGGCGTGTTCTGCTTCTATGGTGGTGAATGCCTCAATCTGTCGGTGGAGTTGCTCAAGCTTCTGTGTTGGTGTGAGCTGGCCTACATTCTCGTTATCGGATGTTGACATGAGTCTCCTCCTAAGCCTTTGCTGAAGATGGAAAAACCGCTCAAGCTCGAGAATAGGGTCTATGGGCGTGCGATCAGTTCTTCGCATGCACCTGAAAGGCAAAAAGAAAAAGCAAGTAAAAAGGAACTAAAAATAAAAATAAATATAAAGAAAAGAAATAAGAACTAAAAGGAGCGTGATTGATGGCTTCCCCGGCAACGGCGCCAAATTTGACGAGAGGGTTTCTCGACCAAATAAATTTAGAGTCAGGACCCCGCTATAGGATAGTAGAGTCAGGTTCGTCCTCAGGAGAGAAGTGAGCGGTTCTAGGTTTAGTGTGTTTTGGGGTTCAGGGATAGCGGGAAAAGGTGAGGAGGTTGCTGTCGACGTTGACTAAGACTTGGTTGATGTCGAGGGATGGAGGGGGAAGTAGTGGTCGATGTTGGGTATCTGTGCAGAAACTTTAAAATAAAGAAAATAGAATAATAAAGGTGCAAACTTCAAAGGTTACGGATCACCGCAACAATAAACATATGTGTAGATTATAAATCACATAAAGATGCATGCTTTATATCAAATAACTTTCATCATTAACAAATAGAAATATAGAGGCTTTCACATAATTCCTAAGTGTTACTACCTTTTCTTAATTAGGATTAGTCGGCTCTCGCAAATAAACCCTAATTACTATCCAAATTCATAATAAGATCACTTTCGCTTCAATATCATGAATAAGGAATTTCCTCAACTCTCGCAAAGGATTAATCACATAGCTAGATGATAATAAAGACATACAAAATCATGAATTCATAAATCAAACACATATATCTATGTTGGGATCACCCCAACCCTAGAAGAAGGAAATTAGAAACTAAACATAATAAAAGAAAATAACTTTAACATTAAACTCAAACTAAAACTTACAAAACCTTCCAAACGTTCCTCCTTTCTCTCCTCTCTCACCTACTCTCTAGCCTCCTCTCTCTCTCTCTCTCTCTCTCCTTGCGCACGAAGACGACTTTGCTTGAATGAATAAAAATCAGCCCCCTAGGGCTTTATTTATAGGCTTAATTCATAGCTATTCTAGGAAGGAACTATCTATCTATATCTAAATTTATCTATCTAAAGCTTAATGATTAAATTTGGAAATAAAACAAATAAATCCCTAAGGAAATAAAGCTATTTGTGGATAAATCCCTCTTCTCTTGATATAACTTGATGTCTCTTGATAGAATATCTCAAATCTTAGCTTGCAAGTAACCATAATGCTCGGATTTCTCCTCGATCTCGGGCTCGGATTGTTCTGGAATCTCCTCGACGTCGACCAAGTTCCTCGACGTCGAGTAGAATTCTTCTCTCAGGGTTGTACTCGAGCTCGGCTAGGATCTGTGCTCGTCGACTTTACTCGACATCGACCAAGTTTGGTCGACGTCGACCAAAACTGTGTTGCTTGAGTGGCTCTGCTCGACTCCGTGTAACTTTCTAGCTCCTGGTGACCTCGATCTCGACCAAGTTTGGTCGACGTCGAGAAGAACTGGTTCGCTCTCAGCATTCTGCTCTGTTCTTGAAACGCACTTTCCCGAGTCCTCGTTCGTCCGATTGACGCATATGAGCATGAATTGGAAAGCTCTTTTCGAGGGCTACAACTCTCATGAAGACATCAAAGCTTGATTCGGAATGATGAATGGCGAAAAGTGGGATTTTCTCTAGCTGCACCATCCTTAGCATCTTCATGACTTTCCTTTACGCTCCAAAGTGCGTCCGATTTCTGCGAAATTAAACAAAAACTAGTGTAGACTCCATAATTTGACAATTAAGTGTGAACTACATATATTCTGTATCATTTTAACCCAAATGTATGAAATACATGCAGAAATCGATATAAAAGTAAGTGTAAAACATGGCAAATTAGGCTCACAATAGGTTTGTAGGAACAAAAGGGATTGGGGATGGGGGAGAGTGCAGAAAGAGTATGTTTGTATGGGGGAGCTTATGGGTGGTGTGCTATGGGAGTAGATGGGAGATTGGTAAGGTAATTGGTCAAGGGGTGGAAGAAGATAGGTGTCTCCATGTGTAAGAGTTAGGATATAAAAAGAAGAAAATTGCCCAAATTGTGTAAGAAATGGTGCTTCTTATCCTCTTGCTTTACCTCTTTTGTAGTAATTTGTCTTCTTGTTTTACATATTTTGAATCTTGATAGATATTTTGTGTGGGTGTATGAAATGAGAGAGAAAAATCAGATTCTTATAGAGGAGATGAGGGTTGAGATTTTTCGGATCAAGCATGGGGAGGTAGAAGACAAATTAGGAGAGAAAGAATCAAGAAAAGTGTGGTTCCGAAAACACAATTTCGAATACTCGAAAAAAATCCCGAAACCCGCTCTTCAAATATTATCCCAACTCGATCAAAGTAAGATTTCAAAATCACGAGGATATCGACATCCGAAGTAAATTTCAAATCCTGAGGCGAAAGGGCGGAATTTATCTCCAAAAGTTCTAAATTGGGTCGAAGTCCGCTTTAAGGATTTCAAAATAGGATTATTATATTGAGGATGAGAATTCTCAAAATATCCAAAATTTTCAACTTAAATCCATTTTATATTATTTATTTTGAAATTATTATTTTAAAACCCGATGCCTTTACATGCCCAACTCCAAACTCATCGTTCTTGATCCCAGCAAAGTCATCCCTCTCTCGATCATCGGAATGTAAATCTGCAATTTAAGCTCAAAAGACACGTAGATTCCAAACTCGAGGACTGAAATGCTAACAGGGTAAATTAGCTACTAACCATGCAATATATACAACTAAATGCATCTAAACCTATCTATAATGCATATCTAAAATATGTATTATCAAACTCCCCCACACTTAAGGTCTTGCTTGTCCTCAAGCAAAGCAAAACAAACATAAATCAAACATCCCGCAGATAGAATCTTCATGTCTCGCTTCCTCAAAAGCAACATCCCGAATGAAAATAGGATCAAGTGAAAATTTGAAACAATGTAATAACTTACATATGTAAGACTCAAAATAGCAAGCAAATAATCCATTCAGCCTCATAGGAAAATGTGTTTCAAAATGCTCTCAAGGTGTATAGGCTATATAAATGCAAACTCTCCACTCAATCCAGGTGCAAAAAGCTACAAAGACATTGATGCTTATACCCCCCTATTCTCCACCGAAAAATGACATTGCAAACATAATCCATCAAGAGGTCTTTTGCTCATTGGAAGACTTCAGAGAAGACTCCATTTCACAAGGTTGTGGTAGGGCTAGCTTGTTTAAGACATGTAAGGCATATAATGACTTTGGTCTTGTGGTGCTCAAATTCGGGAACTAGATTCCTAAAAACTACACTCACCACATCAACCAAAATCACTCAAAAGATACAATAACCAAACTCAACACAAACTCAAGAAAGTCTTGTATCTCAACTCATAATCCACTCTCACTAACAATAATATATATAAGGCTCTTTATTTCATTTTTTTTAATAAACGATTACGTAAACCAAAATAACTAGAGCCATCTATGCAAAAATTGTGAGAAACCTCCCAATATCATCATATACACTCATAACTCTCAAAATAAAACCATTACTCTCTTATCCAATCAACATGATCAAACCAAATCCAATTCTAAACCTGATTCCCGAATGGGCCAGGATATCATCGGCTAGGTAAAAATCTTGTAGAGTTTCAAAGGAAAAGTCAGGCTCAAAGGGCTACAAGTAGAGGATCAAAACATAAGGAAGGCATGGATATAATGAGCTAGGAAATAGTGCCTCAATCATTTGAAAACCATTCACAATGAACATGAAAGCTCAACCTCAAATAAGAATAACCACATCATCAAGAGGTAATTGCACAAGGAGAGTATACATCACACAATAAAACAGAGGGAAATAATGATTAATATCCCTGTATGGCCGAAATAGCTCACTGGGTACTTAATGCTGAACTTCAAACTCACTTTCGTTATGGGTCATGCAAGCTCAATTTAATTCATATTCCACAATCTCCTTTATTAAAACCTAATTTTAGGTGGTTCAGCTTAACAGTCCAAAACTGTCATGAGCTTTCTATGATCATGTGAATAAAATATAGGATAAACAAAACCAGATGGGGTGTTTAGATAACACATATGTATGAAATGCATGATGTTTTTGTGTTTTTGAAAATTTTCAATTTTTTTCTTTGATATTCAAAATGTAATGTACTTAATTACAAAATAAACATGATGCATGAGTTCCAAATCGTTAAATGCATAATTCACTGAAACATGATACTGAACTATAAACATGCACTACTAGACTCAACTAATCCCCTCATTCACACTTAAAGATGGCATTGTCCTCAATGCAGAAACATAAAGAACAATGAATAAAAACAGGGGTAGGGAAGAGGGATCATAAAGACTCATTGGGTTGGTGGCTGGAACGGGTAGTATTGCTAGAATTGTTGGCAAAAGGTGACAAAGCTGACCTGGAGAGTGGAGAGGGCACGAGCATGCTTCTCCTGATGCTGATATAAGGCCACCTGAGACTGGCTTCACTCATCAGCATGCTCATCCTGACGCTGAAGGAGGTCATGGTGGTACCGACGAAACTCCTCGCCCTGAGCGACCTAGATCTGGTAAATGTCGTCTATATGCTAATCGTAGGAGGAAGAGGGGTGACAACTCATGTCTGTATCAGAGTAGCTGTTACCATTAAGCAGCAACAATATGAGTGTCATCCTTCTCATTATCATCATCATCAAAATTAGACAAAGCCTCCGATGGGAGGTTGAAATCAGCAATAGAAGGTCCCATATGCAACTAAGCTGGGAGCTATGCGAATAATATGTGTCTTCTGAGGTCCTGCTCTCCTAATGTAGGGGCCATGCTGCCCTCTACATGCCTCATCCATGTCAACATGTCTAAGGAGAGGCGAGAGCCTCCTCCTAGAGGCTGTAGATCGATCATGCACTGCAACTTGAAATCGGAGGGCGATAAGTGTGATGAGCCCTCCAAAGCCTATGGTGCGCATCGCTCTCTGCGGACCCTCCAAAAACATATCAAAGAAGACGTCTAAAAACATATCAACCCAATTGGGAGGAGTCTCCACCTCCGGAGTCAAACAGTATAACCAAGCTCAACTCTTTTAGGAGACCTTGTTCAGCTCGTTCTACCCAAAGAAGTTGTTGTTTAACACCTTGTGGGAGAGTCGCAATGATGGGTGGGTGATTGAGTAGTTGTAGTTGCACCCGCTAGACTTTCGTGGTTGGCCAGTTGCGAGCTTCCATGTCTTTGAAGGTTTAGGTCGGTGAATAGTTCTCTTCCAATTGGCCGATGACAACCTCATAACTCCAAAGATACGCCCTAACTGAGTCCTAGAAGTCTGAAAGCGTATGCGGTATGGCCGTCATATAGAAATCAAGTGTGTACGTTGTCATCACAAACCACCAGAGTCGCCAAAAATTCTCGAACCAACTCCGGGCAAGTCAATCCATGCAAAGCTATCAGATTCCCAATCATGTCTTTGTCCAAAAGCGTCTAAACTGGCTCGACAAGTCCAAACTCGATTAACGCTTGTTGATCGAAGAACTTGGTGGTTGAATACTTTTTGGTTGCCAACTTATCCCATTGCCCTCTCTCCTCATCCGTCAGATAGTCAGGTGCAATCATGTGCGGAAATGAAGTCATGACGGAAATCAAACAGATGGAGAATCGAAGGACTTACAACGATGGCGGAAGTGGAGTTCACTGAATAAACGATGGGTGCCGGTGAAGTTTGAACAATGGGCGCATGTTTCAAAAACGACGGGCGTCAGTTGTCTAACAAAGGGTTCGACCGAGCTTCTCCCAATTTTCAACATCGGTGATTTGACGTCAAAATTAACGCCTTTGCCTTCTTTTCTTCACAAAAATCGCTCCAACAACTCCTAAAACCTTGAATATGGAAGAAAAGTGCGGGTTTGGTGTGGCAAGAGGGAGATGAAGGATTTTGAGGTTTGGAAATTTTTTGAAAAGAAAGGCGGGTTTTCGTAGATCGGGCGATGGGGATTCCGATTTTGAAGACGAAACGACGATGGGAGCGACGACTTAGCGGGAAGAGGGTGATAAGTGGTGATGATGGAGCACTTGGAGGTTTGGAGGCTATGGAGGTTTGAGGGTTTTAGGATGAAGATGGAAGGAGGGGGTTTGATGAAAATAAGGGTTTTAAAATCATACGGGGCTCACTTCTCACTCCACTTGGTGACCCAAAAAATTCTGAACCCACAGTGGCGGGCGCCGATTTATTTAGGATATAATTCCTCCATTTTTTCCAAGTCATTTTCCTGAAAGGTTAGTTCTGGCGAATACATCCGAATGTAAACCTACGAATAACTACCAACAATTTAGTCAAACTGACTTTCACAAATAAATCTAATTGTTTATACCTTTTCTTAATTAGGATTAATAGTCTCGCGAATATATATCCTAATTACTATCCAAGTTCTTCAACATGAATTCCTTGAATTCTCATCCAAGGGTACACACATAGGTAGATAATGATAGAAATACACAAAATCATGGATTCATCGATTAAGCACACATGTTTATCGTTAAGCTCACCCCAACCCTAGAATAAGGACTTTAGAAATCAAACATGGGGAAAACAATTAATTAAACTAAAAACTTACAAGACTTCCGCCAAACGTTTCCTCCAATCTCCCAGAATTATCGCCTCCTCCTATCCACGCCCCTTCCGGACAAATCTTATCGCTATAAAACCTAGGCCTGGGCCTTTATTTATTTATACTAAAACTAATGCTTATTCCCCAAGAAAATTTAATAATAAAATAATAGCTAATCCAAATTACTTAGGGGTAAAGTGGAGTTTACCCCAAAAGAAATATCAGTCGGATATGTACACATCTCGGATAGGATAAGTCTTCAAAGATTTGTCCTTATCCGCTCAATCAAAACACGTCTCTCTGCATAAATCAGGTCGATATCGAGGAGTCTGGTCGACATCGAGTGCTCCATGTCGACATTAGAGATAAATATCGATTTCCCCTCTTTACAGAAGCAACTCTTGTATTCTGGTCTGGTCGATGTCGACTAAAACAGGTCGATGTCAACCTCGATCCTTTCAACTTTTTCAACATTCAGCTCCGTCTTGAAAACACATTCCTAAGTCCTCGTTCATCTGATTGACACATGAATATGCGTTGGAAAGCTCTTTTTTAGAACTACAAGATTCATGAAGGCATCAGATCTTGATTAAAAGTGATGTGGAGCAAAAATAGGGATTTCCTCCGGGCTTCTTCACTTTTACTTTTCCTTAGCTTCTCCACTGCCTTCATGGTTTTCCATTAAGCTCCAAAATGCGTCCAAGCTTCTCCGAATCAGCTCCAAATATCTGAAAATCACACCAAGCTTTGTGTAAACTTCATATGTTGCAAATAACCAACAACTACACAATTTCCATACTTTCCTGATGTAAACATCCATAAAAGACTTTAAATACGAACCAAAACAATGCTTTATTTATGACGGAAAACATGGACATCAGAAGCATGTCTTCATTCACATGTGCAGGTTCTTATAGCATCATGACAGTCTCTAAGGTTCCATCCAGTTGTCCATTATGGAGAAAGTTGTGATATTTATGAACACAATGGTGTGGGGAGAAAGTTAGCAAAACTCGTGTGATTGCTTCCAACGTTCCACGTACACAATCTTGGAAACCATACGTGAAGTGGTGGGCACCATTTTCAGGGCACCGTTGAATGAATTTAGCAGCCTAGCAAAGGCCTTTATTAGGCCACGAAATCCTCATTTCAGGCAGATCCCTGAGCAAATTTCGAACGACAATTAGTACTAGCCATATTTCAAGATGATGCGATTAGATAGAGATGATGTCTATTGACATTATGACCTGTGCATTCTATGATTATTCATCCATTCTCATGCCGTTGATAATACCCACGTCTAAGCGTGCATACCCCATTGAGACCAGATATAGTTTCGGAGCAGGAAAGGTATATGCACCTTCAATGTGATGGTTGTTTGTGACTTCGACTTATAGTTTACCTTCATCCCAGCTAGGTGGGAGAGTAGTTGCGCACGATGCGCGTGTGTTCAATTAAGCAGTGAAGCATTCGACATTTAACTTTTGGAATCCTCCACCAGGTGTGTTTCTTGTGTCATGTTACCCATCACTTACCACATTATCATATTGATGTGGGATACTTGTGGACCATGAAGGCTACTACTACGTGTGCGAAAAAGGGTATCCATATTGGGAAGGGTATATGATTCTGTACTCGCACACGAACTACCACCGTCCAACATTTCAGACAGAGCCTCCTGAAAACGAAAAAGAAGTATTTAACAAATTGCTCTCTTCACTGTGTGGAGCCATTGAGTGCTCATTCGGCGTGTTGAAGAGCCAGCGGAAGATCCTTCACGCGCGCGCGATGCAAAAATACCCGGTTGTTAAGCAGGTTGTCATAATAACTACTTATTTCACACTTCACAATTACATTAGGCAGAACATGAATGAACCGCAATTGAAGGATAAGGATGACCCTCAGTTTCAAGAGAATCCCCGTTGGTGCACCTCAGATGTAGTAGACAATGATGACGATGTGTAGGATGATCCCTAAGGGACATAGCACAATGACAATGACCCACTATACGCTTCGTATGATGATGATGAGTCGCCGATTGGGATGAAGGCCCTCAGGGATACCAATGATACCATTGCCTAGTAGATTTGAAACAATAGGTGGGGTAGACGTTAGGATCCACCAATTGATGAAATGTATAATTCTAATGGTGATGTAGGTGGTCACCAATTGATGAAATGTATAGTTTTAATTTTTTAAGAAGTGGTCACCAATTGATGACTGGACTTTGTATATGTTCACTTATAGGCATCTCTCTTTTATGTGTATGTACGTGATATTTGGCATCGACATAGGTGGACGACAATAGTGAAAATCTACAGTTCTCATGCAATGGCTGGTGGTCACTACTAATCAATGTAATCAGTTTGACAATCTAGAAACGTCGACGATAGTGATAATGTGAAGCAAGCGATCAATCAATAGGAAACACAATTGCAAATGTGATATAAGTAATCAACCACCTACTAACAAGTTTCATCAATCACCTACCAAAAATGTCCTAAAATGATAAGGAAAACCATCAGCAATGTCAAACATTATACCAAGAAAATGAATAACATGTATGGTTTTCAGTTTCACAAAGTGAAACTAACTCTTGAACTTTACATATATGATTTTGAGTTTTAGAAAGTTTTGACCATCTTCACACTGACAAACATATGAACAATTGTAACATAAATTGATTCATCACAAAGTTTTGACAAAGTTCTTACAATCTACTATCTCCCTTTTTTTCCCATGTTATCATCAGTTAGTAGAGAGTATGACAATCTCAACTAAGTCTTGATCCAAAAATTAAACTATATGAAATTAGGGAACATTAGAGAACCAGAAAAGGAGAAAACCACTTTAGGAAAAAAGACATGAACATATAAGCAAAAAATGTAGATTATAACAGTTCCTATGTCAGAGGAAGCTTCAAAAGTAACCTGACCAACAAAGTAGCTTATAACAGTTCCCATATCATAGGAACCAGACAAATATAGTTTATAACAGTTTCTCATAAACAATTCTTAAGTTTAATCCATATTTTACAATAAAACTACAAATTGATCTATTTATCCAATCTGAATTCGTAGTTGTCGCATGTTGAACATCAAAAGGATTTTAATCAACACGAAATCAACCAAATTAAGCACCCATGGATTAAATCAAACAAATAATACAATTTATTTAGGCAATCCAATCATCATGCACATGTTTATCTCAAAATCGTTGGGATCCCCTGAATCCCAGAACAAGAAAATTAGCCAAACATGAATTCAGACACAATCAAAGAAATCATCATGGAAAATTATAAAACTAGATTAAAAAATAAGCTTGTCTTGAATCCAACAAAACAAATAGAATATATATCCTAAACACATAGAAAGTATGACTTAAAACCCGAATATAGACTTAAAAGAACTTATCTTGAACCCAACAAAACAAATAGACTATATCCTATAACACGTAGAAAATATACATGACTTAAAAACGAATACAGACATGCAAAACATATAAATAATGTCTTAACCGAATATATACTATATCCTATACCACTTAGAAAATGATGATATTAGGTACCTACAAATAACTTAATTGCTTACGGATTACACCGTAACTCCGTAAGAGCTGCTTAAACGGGATCCAACCTCCCCTATATATAATTTTCTATGATGTGTAAATATATGGAGTTCTACTTAAACAAAATATACAGTGCGATGGTGAAACGAATGAATATTGTGCCATATTCATTTGAATATGATATTATATGAATGTATGAATGCTATGATGTGTAAATATGAATATGATATAAATATGAGTATATAAATATGATATTTTTTTTACATTCACATAACATAAAATACATAACACCATATTCATATTCATAAACCATAATTTCACAGATGGCCATTGGCAAGCTTCGATGGAAACTCTCTCCTCTCACTAGAAAACTAGAGAGAGGAAGCCTAGATCTCGGCCTCGACTGTCGCTACCTCGGCTTCAACCGCCTTAAACTAGGTCTCAATAACCCTCTCTCCTCTGGCATGGGCCTCGTGAGCATTCGGATTCTCTGTGGTGTGAGCAGTGCCTCGCTGCTCTCCCCCTTCAATAGAGTTTGGTTTGTCTCCTCCCCTACGGGTTCCGCCGTCGGCCTCGGGTATCCTCCGTCCGACCTCCCGGATTCCTCTTTAATTGAGGATGTGAACCTCGTGTGGGCGTGTTAGTTCGGGGTTTGAGTTTGGGATTTCTGGGGCTCTCATTTCCCTTTTTCCTCCTCTTCCCCTTCCATTGGCCCATCTGCGTCCAATCGCCCTGCCCTTGCTTGGGTTCAAACCGGGGGTGGGTGGGGACTCAGTTCCGCCGCTTCGATCTGACCACTCAATGTCGAAGCCTCCCTTGTTTTCCCTCTGTCTTCTGTATGTCGTTGCTAGGGAGTCAATCTCGGGCCACCTTCCCGCTCCTCTCATCTCTGTCACGGGCTTTCGGTCTCTCGACCGTCCTTGTTCTCCATGGATGTGGTCGGTTTTTCCGGGTCCATCCTCTTTCCGATGCCTAGGCTGCAGGGTGGTGATTGGACGATGGCCTCTCCCCTCCTCATGGTCTTCCTCCCCTCCTCTCCGAAGCCGATAGTCGAAATCGGTCTCCTTGTTCCTTGGGCTGCAAGGCGTGCTACGGTTTTTCGGGATTCTCCTCGGATTTGCCGCTTGCCTTGTTCATGTTTGCAAGTGTGTTTCTCTGCTTTCGACATTTCTAGGAGGTCTTTTGCTTGGTTGGAGGCGTGGAGTATGGAGTCGGGACTGTCTAGGGTAGATGATGTGCTTTCAGGGCGACTCCGTATATGGGAAGGAGTTTCCTTGGAGTTTCGTCTACACTTCCCACAGGAGATAGATTCATGTTATACCGCCGGCCCACGGTGCTACTATTCGGTGATCGTCCGCAACTGTTGGGAGGAGTTCTGCTGATATCGTTCTTGACGTAGATTTATTTTTGCTTGTTTCTTGGCGCCGTTTTATGATCTTATTGTATGTTTAGGAGAGTTTCGTCTGTCGATTCGTCATTCTTGAGAATCAGACTTGTATGATCCCGAGTTTTTACTTAATTAAAAAAAGAAACCATAAGTTCACGAATGTATATCTACGTAACTCAATATTTATATTAATATTACACACCATTGTATCGTATTATTACAACTTTTTCATATGAATGGCATGAAATCCATTCAAAAGTGAATCAAAAGATGATGTAGGTGGTAGGGTATAGACATAACCAAATTGATCGGCTAACTCATTACGATAATAATAATAATTAAAATATAGACATCACCAAACCCATTGGTTTTTAAGTTTTAAAATTAGGTTGGATAAACCCATTGGAGTACTAATATTCATTAAAAATCTCACCACTACGTTCTAAAATAGTACAAGGTGACAAGAAAAAAGGACCTACAATCCTACATAGTGAGGGAGTATTTACTATTTATAAACCACTCCGTATTTTTAAGGAAAATATTTTTTTGGAGCGCATATCTTACAAAAATCACTCGCTTCACGTCATCACGTGTTCGGTTCCCTTTGTGTTTTATACTCTTTTTTTTAAAAAAAAATATTTTTTATGTTCATAAAAACATCTTATTAATTTAAAGATTCTCATATTTTTTTTAAAAATAAAAAATATACTTATGTCTATAATTATTATTTTATTTTTTCACTTTCTTAAAAGCTATAATTAATATAACTCTAACCATCACAGAGTAAATTTTAGAAATAAAACCAAAATACATAAAATAACATTTTTTTTCTCTTACCTAAGTGAGTATTATTTAATAATTCCAAATAATTTATGCATAAACGCCATCTTTAGATAAAATTTCAAGAAATCATTCCTTTAATTTCTTTTAAAAAATTTATATATATTTTAAAACATACATTTAAAATGACTATTAAAGCATGGATCACATGATATTTACTCAACTAAATGAGAGATTTAAAAAAAAAATACCCACATTGTTATGATTAACACAATCAACCTCAAATCATTAATAGTATCATATAATAAAATTTACGATAAATGATTTATTTTATTTTTTTGCGTTTTAATAAAAGTAAAAAGATACAAATATCGAATGACCAAATATAAATAAAGAGTACTACAACTTTTACAATGTGTGAGTTTGGATTCCAATACATTTTAATTATAATTTACTTATAAATACAAACACTTAATTGATGCAGTATTTGATTGACACTTTTTACAATATATTTAAAAATATAAATATTTAATAAAATATATTATAAATTATACAAGCAATTATATTTATATTATAAGTTATATCAATCAACTATATTATTTAAGTTTATTATGTAATTATAAAATTTACCAAATAGTAATAGATATATGATTGATACAATTTATAAGATATTTTATTAAAAATTTACATAATTATTAATAAAATATTGTAAAAGAATTAATCAAATACTGTTCAAATATTTATATAAATGTATTATAATTAAAATATATTGGAATTCAAACAGAGTTCATTGGGTGATTTTGTACAAAAATGCCTAAATCTTGGGCGGTTTTGTTACAGTTTACCATTTCAATTTTTATTTTTTTTTTGGGTTAAAGTTTACCCTTTCAATTTGTATAATCCATTTTTTTGCTTCTGATTTCAGGCATCATCACTCCCCTCTCTCTCTGTCGGTCTCCACTCTCCACTTCCCTCACACTCCACACTTCATACAAGTTCCTCAACCCACCTTCTCAGTAACTTCTCACCCCCGTTTCATTTTCCTTTATGTTGTAGCATTTGTTGTTGTTTCTTCATCTGGGTTTGCTTGATTCTCTCTCATTTTACAGCCATTTGTGATAATCTCCCCATCTCGTTTGCTGGTGAGCCTTACTGTTCGTTGACATTGTGCTAAATCTTTAAAGTTCACTCCTTTTTGTGTGTTTTCAATAGACAATTGAGTGTAGATTTCAGCCATGGTTGTTGCCAACTTTACAGATCTGACAGATCCAAAGCTGTTCCTAAAGCAGTTTCAATAGCTTCCAACTATTTACTGCATTTATGTCTGCATTTAATTTCTTATTCATTTCCACCGCCTCATATTCAACAATTCATGGAGTTGCATTTTGCTTTTACATTTGAGGGGAAAGGGAAAAACTTCCACTGTGTTGTATAGATTTGCTTATTTGCTTCAATTTGTTGCTCCTGGAATGTCTAAAAGTAGGTGGAATTTGACCCTTTTTGTGATTCGTTTTTCGGGTCTCAGTGAGGTGCTTTATTTGTGGTTACAATGAGATGGGTCTATTTTGATTGCCTTCATTTTGAATCCCATTTTAGGGTTCTCTTTCAAGTCACATATGCCGAATTATTAGTCTGACAATTTTTTTTCTCTGTGTCTTCATTCCATGTTATTACTTTTGTGTGATAGGAAGAACTTTGATTGGAGATCTGAGGCTGTTTGGTTGATCTCATTGGCTGTGGAAACTTTGAATCCCCCAAAACAACATCATTGTAGATAGTGTGTGTGTGTATAGTTATGGTTTTAGGTCCCAAAACCAAGAGCAGAAGAGGCCCCACAGTTCAAGTTGATTATCAAATCCTTGTTGAGGAAATCAAGCCATGGCCACCATCTCAAAACATGAAAGCCGTCCGTTCTGTGTTGATTCAGTGGGAGAACGGTGACAAAAGCTCCGGGTCTACAAGCTCTGTCGTGCCTTCTGTTAGCGACTCGAGAATCGAGTTCAATGAGTCGTTTCGGCTGTCTGCAACTCTCTCGAGGGACATGTCTGTTAAGAATGGGGATGTGGCTGTGTTCCATAAGAATCTGCTGGAGTTGAACTTGTATGAGCCTAGGAGGGATAAGACTGTCAAGGGGCAGTTGTTGGGGACAGCCATTCTGGACTTGGCTGATTATGGTGTTCTCAAAGAGGCTAAAAGAGCTTCCATTCCTCTGAACTGCACCAGGACTTTCAGGAACACGTCCCAGCCGTTTCTTCACTTGAGAATCCAGCCTGGCGAAAAGGGTCGGTTGAGCTCTTCTTCAAGGCCAGGCTTCCAGAAACAGGCATCCAATGAGGAGTACTCCGAAGAGGCGGAGTTTGCCTCTTTGACCGATGATGATGGTTCCTCGCATTCCTCTCTGACCGCTGAGTCAGTTGGAAGCTTAGCAGCTCCGAATAGCACGGTAGTGATGCTTTATCTTTATTTACGACTCTGCTTCTTTTATTTTCTTACCTGCCTTGTGATACTTTTGCGATTGTCTGTACCGACTGTACATCTTATTTATTTATCTATTTTGTGTTTAAAACTTGATTTGCCTTTTATTTCCTTGTGGTTCTGTAGATCTTGAAGTGCTAACACTTTTTGGTAGCCTTTCATTTTTGCTGTTAGGTCATTGTCCCAAACTGCAACCTTTTTTTCTAAGCTAAGCTATGTAAGATAATGTTGCTTTCTAAGAACATGATGTGAACTTCAGTCTACCTGGTAATCAGTGTTATCGAGACCTGGGTTATATAAAGTAGTTTGCTGCTACTTTCTTCCCCAGTACTCATCAGTATGGCAAAATCTCATGGTTATTTGCTATATTTTCATAGCCACAAATTACACTCTTTTTGTTATCAGAGGTTATGAGAAGAAATCTACTCTTTCTAATGGTATTTGCATTTTAACGTGCTCATTAGAGTAGCACTATGCAGAGAAAAGAGAAGCAAAGGTAAGCCCATGACTTTATTGGCCTTATGAAGTGTGATTGGATCTTTGTATGATCAACCCATAAGAATCTTATGTCTTACCTGAGGCATATTAGACGGCCTGTTTGGAAGTTCTATATTGTCCCAATCACATATGTAATTACCATGATAAACAGATAAAAAGATAGTGCTTCTTACTGCAGGATGGATCAGTAACGGCGAAGGAGAATGATGGTTCTGGGAAAGAACTTCATGCACAAAGTTCAAAAATTGACGACAATAAATCAGTTACCAGATCAGAGATCCAAGCCTTCGACAATCAGAAGGGTAGTTCGGTTGACACATCAATTGTAGATTTGTCATCTCAAGATTCTCAACGTTTGAGCCTGAGTAACGAATCTCCTTCCACATTAAATGTTTCTGTAGCTGTGACAAAATCTGATTCAGGAGACAATGTTTCCAATGCTCAATCATCTATATCATCCGTAGGTGTTGAAAGCTGTAAGGATACTCAAGGGGGAGGTGATTCTTATCAGAACATTCAGGAAAACATGCCGAACAGCTTTACTTCCAAGCCTCCAAGCCATGACATGTATGTTCATGTGAATGTAAACGTTAAAGATGGCACTGAACCTCAAGCTGGTGATGGTGACGAGGACTCGGGGGAGATTGTGAACACATATGATATCCACGATGCGGATAGTAAAGAAGGGCAGGAAGATGAAGATGAAGGATATTCTGCTGGGGGTGAATCATCACATAGGGATTCATTAACATCAGCCTCTGGTAGGAAGAATGAATCATCTCTTGGGATGGCTAGATTAAATCATGCGAGATCACTTCGATCCTCCACTGACTCTGTCAGGAGTAATGGTTCGGTAGGTGGCAACAACATTTCTATAGAAAGAAAGGAGGCCAAGGTATATCCATCAGAAAGAAGAAATGGAGCTCCAGAAGGCAAGATTCTGGATTTAGAGCGCAAGATAAAGATGCTAGAGGGAGAGTTGCGAGAAGCTGCTGCTATCGAGGCCAGTCTTTATTCAGTTGTTGCAGAACATGGAAGCTCCGTAAGCAAAGTCCATGCCCCAGCTAGACGCCTATCCAGGATGTATATTCAAGCAGTTAAAGGCAATAAATCAAGGAGGGCAAATGCTGCTCAAACTGCTGTTTCAGGATTAGTTGTTGTGGCAAAAGCATGTGGAAATGATGTTCCAAGGTATTTTGATTATTGATTCTGCTAGATTTCATTTTATATCCATACATTCTGCAAATTTAGTTGAGTTCCTTGATCGGCTTCTGTCATATAGACATGGATGTGATGGATGGGTTTCTCCTGTGATTTGCTTTGTCATGAACTTTGGGCTATAGACTGGGATAGTCATCAGAAACTTCTCTTCCTCAAAGGCTTGAGTTATAATTGCTCTTAAAACCACACAATTTGATAACCAGAAAGTTAACCTTTGAGGAAAGTTTCTGATGGGCCTTCGATACACAAGGACGCAGTTGGGAAGAGAAGTGACAAAAATTCACCAAAGCTGAGATGGAAAGCTTCATCCTCCAATAAGAAAGATACAAGAGGTGATTTTTCTGTTAGCTTTGATGATTGGCAAGACCCGTTCACATTTACATCAGCGCTGGAGAAAGTCGAATCTTGGATCTTCTCACGTATCGTGGAATCCGTTTGGTGGCAGGTAGGGTGTACATGTTTTCTCCCTTTTTTATTCTATATATGGATCAGGGACATTGTAGATTTATATGGGGGCCAGAAGTACTCTAACAGAAATCTGCTTTGTAATTGAGCAGACCCTTACCCCTCATATGCAGTCTTCAGCTGCAAAGGTGGTGGATAAGCTTATTGATTCGGGATCTAAGAAAAGCTTTAGAAGGGCATCTAGTTCAGGTGGCCAAGAACAGGTGAATTTGTCGCTCGAGCTCTGGAAGAAGGCATTCAAGGATGCTTGTGAAAGGCTTTGTCCTGTTCGAGCTGGAGGACACGAGTGTGGTTGCCTGACTGTGCTTGCTAAGTTGGTTAGTTCAGGCCCGCCTTTTATATTGAGCATTTATGGAAACATACTTTCTTTTCTTTCATTGCCCTTTGTTTTTTGAAATGTTATTTGTGTTGTTTGCAAAAACATTATTGTTTTACCTCATTTACACATTATGTGGTTCATAAATCATTGGAAAACTTAGGTTCCCTAATGATTACTTCATTTGAATTCTCATTATGGTAGTCCTATACTCCTATCTTTGAACTTTGTAACATTCAAGTGACAACCACTACTTCCTTGCATTTTGTTGACCTTTGAAGATGTACTTATCAATCCAGCTCATTAAAGTCGTTGTACAAAATGTTCATCTTCACTGAACCATTAGTGAAGCCTTACAAAGTTGGTGGTTGTCATTTAAGTGATACAAAATTCAGTCTCCAGGGTTCCCAAATGGCACTTCCAATGATACAGTACCTTGGTGCTATTATGCCAAACATCAAGGTTCCCTAGGGGAATATTTCTAAATCTTTCATAACATTTGTTCATATAAACTTTATAAATTAATGAAATATTTATTTGTTGATTTATCCCTGTCATCATAGATAATGGAGCAGTGTGTGGCACGCTTAGATGTTGCCATGTTTAATGCCATACTTCGTGAATCCAACGATGACATTCCAACTGACCCTCTGTCTGATCCCATAAGTGAGGCCAAGGTTCTACCTATTCCATCTGGAAGATCAAGCTTTGGGGCTGGAGCACAACTTAAAAACGCGGTATGCAATAACTTTTCGCTTACCTTTTGCACCTTAATTCAAGCTTCAGGGCCAAGTTCCTACCTTGTGCACCTTGATTTCAGAACTAAACATATTAAGCTCCATGAATGCACAACAAAGTTCTCTGGGATATTCTGCTCAGTTAGATTCTTTTGGTGCGATGTGTTGATTGCTTATAAGTTGCATATTTCTGCCGATTAAGTGCGTTCATAGCTCCTTAGTTTTGTTGATCCACTGAAGGTGAAATTTGATCTTGGTGTATATATCTTGCTGGCCAACAGATTGGTAATTGGTCAAGATGGTTAACTGATCTCTTTGGCATGGACGATGATGATGACCCACTTGAAGATGATGACAGCCATAACAGTGACAGTGATGATGATAAGAGACGGAAACAAGACTCATCCTTTAAATCCTTCCATCTTCTTAAGTCGTTGAGTGATCTCATGATGCTTCCAAAGGACATGCTTCTAAGTGGGTCCATCAGAAAAGAGGTTGAGCCATGAAATCATCTACCATATACTTGCTTCATATATAAAATCTCCTGTTTTCTCAGCCATTTGCTTCCATGCTTATGACTTTCTCTTTGCAGGTGTGCCCTACATTTAGTGTGCATATCATCAAAAGGGTTCTCGACAACTTTGTTCCAGATGAGTTCTGTCCAGATCCAGTTCCAGACGAAGTGATGGAGGCCTTGGAATCTGAGGTCAGTAAACTGTACTTTGTACTTTCCTAGATAGAAATAGAAAGGCTCTCGTGTAGAAATGGCATTCCACAGAAAATTTCTGTGGTTTTGAATCCCCTTTGGATTTAATTATTTCCTATCTACACCATAGAAATCAGAACGGTGAACACGATAGTGCAGCTCTCCCAGTTAGAACTTGAAACTATCCTAATCTTAAATGACCATATCTCAAACTAATCCAATCTTTAGGATATGTGCACTTTGCAAGCTGTAAGGTATACTCGGGGTGACACTTGGTCAATTTGTCTTTGGTACAATATCAGGTTTATATCAGATTCGGGTTTTGTCGGGTTTGGTCTTTTGGGTATAGAGTCGACTCGGCCGCGGTTTGGTTCAGGTATGGGTCAGGTTAGGTTTCTCGGGTGCTGGTGGGATCGGCCATTGCCAACTCTACATAGATGACTTACTAATACCTTGTAGATGAATTGTGGTTATACAATTGCTGCATTATTTCTGCACTACAGGAGATCTCAGATGAAGGGAATATCAGTAGTGTTCCATGCACTGCGCCATCAGCACTGTATGCACCGCCTCCGGCATCATCTCTGGCTTCTTTTATCGGAGACGTGGGAACTCAATCTCCACTGAGGAGAAGTTCATCCATGCTCAGAAAATCGAACACCAGCGACGACGAGCTAGATGAACTAGACTCGCCCTTGAGTAGGATTATCGACAATCTGCAAGCATCGCCGAGACCATTGAAGCCATCGACGACAACAAGCGGAACCAGTGGTGCAAATGTCATCAGATATCAACTCCTACGTGAAATCTGGATGGGTAGTGAGTGAAGTTTGTTAAGATTTGAGAGAAACGGATTGTCGCTTTCGTGTGTTGATTTGCGAGAATCGGTAAAATACCAACTGGGATGTTGTCTTGTTGGGTCGAATGGTTGCAAAGGTTTCTTGCTCTTCCTGATCACTCATCTAGCTTATTGTAATAAAGAAATGAGGCCATGGAAAGGAGTTATATATGTACAAATCGAACTCATTGTGCTCATCATTCAAGATTACAAATATATCTGCTTCATCGAATAGTACCCAAATTTAGAATCTGAAAACATACCTGAAATCAGGTATATTTGTAGTCTTGAACAAAATCCAGGCGAAAAAGCTTAGACGAATTTTTTGTATCACAACTTTTTTAGTAGTTTGTAGCGAGTAGGCTTAGTCTCACTATTAGTGAATGGTGAGTAGATTTCTCAAGTTTATGAGAGATGATGCCGAAAAAGCTTATGCAAGATTGCTTTAAATTGACTAGAAAATTGGGCTATGTTTGGTAAAAGGGGCAGCGGTTGGGACAGATAAGTTGGTGAATTATTTGTGTTAAACATAGACTAATAAGATACTATGATGTTTGATGTTTCACAAACATAACTGTTAATGTTATGGCAGATTGGTAGCTAATTGAAACTTGTGAATAAAAAAACATAAGCTCCGAAAAGCTTGAGTGAGTAGCTAATGAAAAACTATAAATCCATAAGCTAAGTGTACTAAAATTTTATATTTATTTCATTTAGAACTATATAATATCAAAACCACAAGATGCAAAAAGCTACTTCTTGTGCCAAACAGATCCAGAAAGAATTCGAAATATCAAATAGTCCTATTATTTTGAGAGGTTGAAAAATTTGACTAACTGACAAACTGTCATGAAACAGGACGACGACAACAACAACAACCCACTATATCCCGCGATTAAGTGGGGTCTGGGGGTAAGGATGTACGCATTATTTTCCTGAACTAGTCGAGATAGGTGTTTTTTTTTTTTTTTTGATGACGAGGAACCCACCTTCGGTGGCAAACCCCGAGCGCGTGACCCAGCCGGCAAGAGCCACGTACTAGGTAAACCGGCTTGCGCCGACCGGCTCGACCCAATGGTAGGGAGCAAGGTAAACCTTGGATTTTCATCCAAGGAAAGAGGCGGAAGCAGAGATCGAACCCGGGACCTCCTTACTCCTCCCCTTGCTCCTTACCACTAGGCCACCCCGACTTGGGCTCGAGAAAGAGGTGTTTTCGATAGACCAAAAAACAACATAACACATGAACAGAATGGTAACAGATAGAACAATAAGAAAATTGATAGTAAAAAAAGAAGCATAGATACATAGATAAAATAGATACCGCACAACAACCCATGACACTAAACGTCTGCCGCTCGGATGCACCATCGCCAGTTGTCTCTATCTAGAGTCATATCTTCCAAAAGGTTCAGAAGATTGAGGTCATGTCGGATGCATATCCTTCATGAAACAAGAGATACATAAAAATCAACCAAAGTGAAATAAAGACAACAAGCAACAGAAGATGGTGAAACCAAGTGAAGCCAAATGTAAAGGCTTTTTCGATGAAGCCAGAGGAGGACAAGTCAAGCGCTGATAGATTAGTATTGTTGAAAAGCAGGTAAATTAGGATATGAAGACGCAGCTCTGAGGTAGCATCCCTTGAAAAAGAAGTAATAAAAAATACAGATCTACTACCTCGATTAGACACGACTCATGCCACACACCAAAGTGTACATAAACACGACACCAAACCAAAGGCACACCAAAAACACTTCCTCGGACCAAACAACAAAACAATCATATCCAAGAGTTTGACTTGACTCGCATGAATTTATTTATTTATTTTAAAAAGGTTTCCAAGTAATGAAGGATTCCTTTCGCTTTTTCCTCTTTTTTTTTTTTTTTACCTTTACAGAGATAAATTTAGTGTGGGTAGATATTGAGATTTAATGGATGAGGTCATTTAGCCAAAGTAATTGTGATGCACCGGAACAAGAATTTCTTTTACCATTTTTTTGAACAAGTAAGAATTCAAAATATCATACACATGTCTTGGTAAATCAAGAGGGCACAAAGAGCGTCAAACGGGCAGACCGTCATGATACAATTAAAAAGCAAACGAACCAACGGTCTAAGAACCAATCGAACAAACAAAACGAAGAAAAACAACCCTCAAAACCATGACCCACGCATACATATAGCTGAGAGAGGATGAAAGATTCGACGCAAGGAAGTGACTTTCTTTTAGTTTTGAATTCTTATAGAGCTTGCCCAATAAGGCAAACAAAAAGTTCTTATTTTAATATTTTATTCTTGATACGTGACTATTTCCGACGGGGCAAATCTTCTGCCCTAACTTCCCACCCCACAAAATTATTTTACCTCTAAATTAATATTAAAAAAAAATTAAAAATATATTTATTTTCTACATACTTATTATAACATATTTGAAAAAAACCTTAGAAAATCGAGTTATAATTTTTTTTTAAAAACATATAGTAAACTCACATCTTTTTAAAACTTAAAAAAATCTTTCTATCTCTTATGAATTATTATAATTTTTTAAGTTGATTTTTTAAGATTTTTTTTCCAAATATGTTATAATAAGTATGTAGAAACTAAATATTTTTTTTAATATTAATTTAATGGTAAAAAATTTTGTGGGACGGGGTTTTGGGGTAGAGGATTTGCACCGTATTCCCGATCCTTAGCCCGTGGGCTTTGAATCAAGAACACCGTCATTGTTTTGTCCCACTCGTGCAATCTATGTTCAATCCTTCTTGGTTATTCTCCTTGGATACAGGCCCGATCTAGAGGCAAGGACAGACTGGGCGATGGCCCAGGGCCCAATTAAATTTGGGGCCAATAATAAAATAAAATATATGTATACATATTACTATGATCCCATCAGTTTTAGGCCCAAATATTGTTTCAACCCATTTCTCTTTAAGGAAACAAATAAAAAAAAAAGGCACATTGCTTAATTAACTAGTTCATAGTATTATAATAATAAAAAAATAAGAGTCCATAAGCCCAAAACAATGAGACGCTATTTGTTATCCATTTCCAGTTGTTGATGTATATAAAGTAGAAACAAGATGCTCCGATCATATCTATATAATATATTATTTTCAATAAAACTAATTAAATTTTTTTTCAAAATTAAATCTGTGAAGATATGTTTCTCTTTTAATTTTTATTTCCTTACTTCTTTTCTTATTAACTCCATATAAATTATAATGTTGTTGGATATGTCGTATTATTATTGTCAACTAGTTTCGTTATGGTTGTGTTTATATACTTGCTTCTTGTATTGATCCCTTATTATTGTGTTTTCTTTATATAAAAAATTGATACTTTATATATTAAATAGATTCAATTTTCTTAACAAAATATATGTGGCTCGTAAATGATTTTTTTTAATGGATAGAGTAGTATAAAATATAAATAGATATATTTATGAAAGTTAGTATTCTACAATAAATGGATTTTTAGCAATTGAAATATATTATTGATTTTTATAATGAAGCTTTTATTTTTAATAATTAATTCAATTTTAAATTATTAGGGCCTAAAAAAATTTATTTGCCCCAGGCCTATATAATAGTAGGATCGGCCCTGCTTGGATATGCGTGTGTTTAGAGGCAAAGGAATTGTTGGAACACTCTGAGTACATATAATGATAGCAACGGTTTGGGTTGGAGATTGTTTTTTTATTTTATTAGGTAAGAATTTGGGTAGGACGATTTTATCCGAAAGCATCCTTTCGGATGAGGTCGTGAAGACCAGGGTCATTGAAAACCCCTCACCCCTTGACAAGGCGGTTAAGATGTGCAACCTTATCACCCACTTTGTTGTCATCACGGGACACATGAGAGAATGAAGTTTCTTCAACTCCTTGAAGGAGCAATTTGATATCTGACATGAGAAGTTCAATCTCCCACGAACAACGTGAGATTTGAAATACCAAGCTCCTTGACTTTATGTACTCCTTGCATTAACGTTAGAGCTTCTGCCTTGATATTCTATCTTCCTACATTCTGATACCCCATAATTACTAGGTGACCTTCCCAATCTCTAATGATGTAGCCACATGAACTTCTTGATTAGAGATTGTGGAATCATCGAAATTTAGCTTGAAGGTGCCTATTGGTGGTTTCTTCCACTTAACCGTTTTTCTTTCTTATGTTATCTATACTATCCTCTTAACGGGCAACCTTTTTGGTAGCTGGAATCTAAGACATCACTAAATTTACAAGCTTGAGACCAATTGTCCACAGACCTTTGAGCCATCAAATTGACCTCGGAGGTAGTTGGAATCGTTGCATTAGAGAAAGTGATATGGTTTATGAAAAACCAGGTAGTTCACCATCTTATCACCAGAAGACTTTTATGTTCATTATTAAGCCTATTACCAATGAATTTAATTATTGGTTTGATAACTCTAGACTGATAGATTTAATGCTTGAATTCGATGTTGATCATCCCGTGTGAATACCCCTTGAAGGGTAAGCGCTTGACACTTGAGGAACAAGTGAGTGTCATCTTCAACAACATCATTACAGAACACACATATATTTGGAGTCGGCACACCCCGGAGAGCCAATCTGGCCTTTGTAGGGAGACCAAGTTAATGGAGTTTTCACATGAAATTTTTAACCTTTGGTTGAGTATCTAGTTTTCAAATTCAGTCAATTGCATCTTCCCCCCACCATTCTGCTTTGTGAGATTGAGTTATATGCACTCGACGTTGTGAACCAACCATTCTTGTCTGGCCATCAATATAGTCTGTCTTCAAAACAATTGGTTGGAAGTAGAATTGAGATTATGTCCTCAACCATTGATTTTGGAAGATTATCAACTAGTTTCTCAATCCACCATTTTCCACCTAATATGTAGTCACTAACCATTTCTTCTCAATTTACAATAGGAGGGCAGTCGCTGCGAGATGATAAAGGAACCGTATCAATCCAATTATCCTCCCAAAATTTGATTGTCTTGCCATTACCCACTAACCAAATCATGTCAGTTTTGAATTTACTCACTAGTGGACACAAGACCACTGCCAAGAGCTTCACCCTTTCCTTTTATAGTTGAGGATGTCTATACATTTTAGGTATTTGTGGTTAATCAGTTTTACCCACATATTGTATGGTTCAACTAATATTTTCAATAGCAATTTCATCTGAAGGACCTCAATCATCTCGCGGGCTTTGCGAATTCCCAAACCTCTTTTTTTTCTTTGGCTTAAAGATCTTATCCCAACTTATAAGGAGACGATGTTGCAAGTCCTTATCCCAAAAGAAAGTTCTATTTATTTGATCAAGCTCTTTATGAATTGCAGTTGGAAGCATGAAACTTTGCATTGTGTATAGGGGTTTCTCTGACAAATTGGATCCAATAAGAATCGTAAGACCTTGTTGAGATAAGGCGTTTTCCCTCCATTTGGTTAAATGATCTTTTGATTTACAAACAATTTCATCAAAAGTGTCTTTGTTGACGCGACCGTTAATGATCGGACAACCAATGTATTTTTCCAGAGTTCTTTCATTAAGGACACCCAAACAACTTTCAATTTCAGCTATTCTATTCCTGGCTATTCCAACCGTGGTTTGAAAGGATGATTTGCGGTAGATGTCTTTTTGGCCCGAGATTTTGCAGTATTCATCAACACTTTTTTTTTATCGTTCGAACAACTGACACACTCCCTTTTGTGAAAATAATAATATCGTCTGCAAATGATAGGAAAGGGAAACATGGCCCACTATTTCCAAATCGGAATCCAACTTATTTTCCCATATTTGATTCATGCGAAAGTTTTCTTACTAATACTTCTGCCCCAAGAATGAATAAGAAGGGTGATAATGGGTCTCCCAGTGGATACCCCCAATGATTTAAAAATATATGTTGGACCATTGTTAACTAGAATTGAAAAGAATACCGTAGATATACACTTCATAATCTACTAGACAAACGTTTGGTGGGACCCGAACTTGCCTAACACTAGTCGGATGAAGTTCCAGTCTACTCTATCGTATGCTTTTTCCATATCGAGTTTCATTGCCACCCATCATTCAGAGGCTCTTCGACTCCTGAAAGAATAGAAAGTCTTGTGTGCAATAAGCACATTGTATTGGATCGATCTATCCGATACAAAGGCCTCCTTTAGGGGGTGGATGAGTTTTCCTATGATTTTCTTCAGTCTCTCAAACATAATTTTTTTATATGATCTTATAAATTGTCGTATAAAGACTGACTGGTCTATAGTGTGATGTTGTAGAAGGGTTTTCGCGTTTTGGTAATAGTGCATTGAATGTGTGGTTAATTTGTCTTAGCATTTTCCTTGAGTGAAAAAACCCTTTTACCGTTCGCATGACACTAACCCCCACAATGTCCCAAAATGTCTTATAGAACTCCATTGTCATGCCCTCAGGATCTGCCGATTTATTAGTTCCTAGTGAGAAAACCCTAGTCTTGATCTCACCGTTGGATCGGATCCAAATAAGGTCAAGATTTTCCTCATCAGTAATAGCTGGTCTGATCAAATCTAAGGAAGACAATTGCATAACAGAAGAAATCTGCTCGTGTTGGAAACATTTTCCGTAGTCCTCCTAATTTCATTTATGATATTTTCCTCGCCCATTATATGTGTACCTTCAGAAGTGGTCAGAGAGCAAATGATTTTTCGATTTCTTCTGCCCGTAGCCACCTTGTGGAAGTACGAAGAATTTGTATCAATGAGTTTAATATGTTTTGTTTTAAATCTTTGATTTCAATAATTTCTCTGAAACAGAAGACGCTCTTCTTTCTTTTTTAGTAAGTTCACTTCTCATAGTACAACCTAGCTAGATTGGAGTAGTAAAACTCAACCCAGCTAGTAAGACCCTCCAACAACATAGTAAGACCCTCCTCATTACCGCGTTCCTCAACCAAGCGATTCATGACATGGAGACTGGTCTCACCCCCACCCGACACTCCCACCCCAAACCGAGAATCACCCAAATAACCACTCAAGGAATTACCAATCCAGGAAGCACTACCTTTGGAAACCAATCACCTCCAAACAGTACCCACAACAATGGGGCGAATACCATCGTCCGACTTGACAAGCGGTGTGAGAGGTGCACTAGCAATGTACTTGCCTAGCACCTTAGAACATCCCCCCTCCAAAAAAAAGATTAATCACATGGGTGATAGCATCGACTAACTCATCAGAAATAACAATCGTAGCCCTACTCAAACAATCCATAAGATGTTGAGCACACAAACCATCTCTTCCACACGATGAACCACGAGGAAAACTCTTAATTATGTCCAAAACAACCTCTTTAGATGATAATAAGTTATTATGACCAATTGGAGTATATATTAGGTATGGACGACGACAAAGAGAAAGGATGTTTGGCTTGTAACTCCTCAAGAGTGGCACTAGAATATGAGGCAGTGGCAGAGGAGGAAAGAACCCTGACAACAACGGTGTAGTGGCCATCACAAATCTTCCCCTTACATTGTTTGATATTATGCTATGTCAAATCAAGGTCCTCCTCGTCAAACATTGACAAGGGAGGAGAGGGTTCAACAAGAGTAGCAATAATATCTATAACAAGTTGCATAATAGTGTCAGGCTCACTCTAAGAACAAATAGCCTTGACTATACATTCCTACTGCAACCGCTGCTTGTTAGCAGACTTCGATTCCTGGCTACTCCTCGCAGGCAACACCAACAATCTAACCCACCCTCCGATGTCAACCAGATTGCTGATCACCTTATCAAGAGCTCTTTTCAGCACAAGAGAAAACCCAATGTGACACCAATGAGGAATAGATTTGACAGTACACAACATCTTAGAAAAGATAGGGTCGATCAGATCAACGTTGAAAGCACATTGTTGACCATCCATCAAAACAAAATTACGAACAAACTATACCATTGAAGAGGTAACTTGTGGCCTAACAAAGTCAGAAAGCACAAATCTAACCATGTCATCGCCACAATAGGGGGAGGTACAAACTCAGAACCACCCCCGTGGCGACATTTAGAGCGGAGAATATGCGTTTTGAAACAGACTCCACACAACCAAATCCCCATCCTCTTAAAGGTAGTTTCAGCCTTAGCGAAAACAAGCACATAAAAAAATAGCATCCCTTGTCGTTACCTAAGCATCCCTCATACAATGACGATCCCTAAGGTGTGTGATCAAGGACGCCTTGGTAAGCCCTTGTCTGCCACCATCTTGGCACCCGTTAAGACCCATGAACAGACATGAAACCGAACCGTAGCAGTAGGCATCAACAAGCGAGCACAAAAAGGGTATCGAATTGAAAATAAATCCAAAATAGGCATCGACTTTTTCAGAATTAAGAATACGAACAACAAAAAGACGGCGATTTGGGAATAACGAATTCAAAGGAGTCCAAATGAATTGTTCCATCGATCATTAATTGGACTCGTGAGGACTGATGATGTCTAATTAAGAATTTCACAAGCAATTCGAGGGGAATTTGCTTGCGGCACAGTTAAATTAGTGCGCAACCGAGATACTATATGGGCGCTCAATATAAGCTGCAACACGAACCTCAGCATCTTGAGAAACCAATAATTTTCGAATCCGCTTCACCAAGGCAACAACATCCGTATCTAACTCCCCCAATGAAGAAAAGGAGGAGGGTAAGAAACCATAACCAGCCGTCGTGCACAAATCCTGATACGCTGAGCAACATCAACAATAGGATGACAGGACACAAAGTTAGACATCTCATACTTAGTCAAAAGGGGAGGATCCCGTCAGATTGACGCACATCCCACCCTTTTGTCCCATGAATAAAGGAGCAAATTCCTCGATTCCGATTTTAGGACTGATCCATTCCGACAACGTACCAAACAACCAGTTTAGTAATAAATCATTATGATTTTTTTGATTCCATCCCGATTTAGATTCCTCTTTCCGTCTTTCGAACTCCTTACTCAGAGGATCCGAACTCCCTTGTCGCCAGTTGTCTCTCATTCCGGAGTCCTCGGCGTCGCTGATAGTGCTCAGCCCTCCTCCATCCGCTTCCGCCCACCTTCTCCGGTAATTTGCACTCCTCCGTCTCCAATGGGTCTTGCGACGCGCGATCTCTCGACTCCTATTGATTCAGGCCCAGGTTCTTGTGCTTGAATTACTTTGAATCTACCAATCTGTAATAGTGCGATTTGTAGTTCATTACCTCCATCTTTATTTTCCCCGTCCGCTGTTTGTGTCACTCCCAATTCCCAAAGACCATCGTAGGGGAAGTTGGCAATGGAGTTTTCAACATCGAAATGTAAGATAAGGGATTGGGTGGGTTCGAATGGTAAGGGTGGATCAGGATTTAAGAGCCCTTTGAAGCTTCTGTCGCCCGTCATTCATACAAAAACGGTGAGAACAGATGCTATAGCTTTGTAGAAACGCTTTTTTTAGACTCTGTTAAAATTCCTGTTGCAGCAGCTTAAGATTTCGATCATTAGAAAGTTCAGATTATATCCTTCTATTGAAGTTGAATTAGGGTTTACGCCTTTTCCTACCTTATTTTCTCGTGTATTGGTGAATGGTTTGCAGATACACTTACATGATTGGTGGTTGATGCGGCCCGAAGAAGGAGATGGCATAGCTGTTGGAGGGTTTACCATGAAGAGGTAATCAGCATAAAAGCTTTAGTGGCCATTTTCCGAGACAATTACATGATTGGCTTTAGTGTTCTTGCTCCTAATAGTCTCATTGACATTTTGAATGACTAGTTAAATAGCAGGGATTCTAGGACTAGCCATTATTTAGGGGAAGATGTTGGTAAAACTTGAAAGTACTGATCTGCTTCCATTTCTATTTGAGAAAGTATGGCCTTCTCCTTTGAGGTTGTGTGGGCTTACAGGGGATAATTTTCTTTTGAATTTCCCCTACTACTCCAATGGCACATTTTTTAATATCAAGAATAGGTGTTTTAGGATACCAGTTTGCTTGTATGTTGAGTTTGCCATGTTTTTCTAGCTCAGTGCGGTAACATATGCTTTGTTCTTGAGGAGCTATATTATCCATTGGCTCTTATTTCCTTAATGTTTTAGGGAAGGAGTTGAAACCGCCTTTTACTCCGCTTCCATTAAGGAGAGACATGATTGTTCCACCCTGGAGTCATCGGATGGCTTTACCATTTTCATCGGTGGCCTCATAAATATGTCACATACAGAGGAGAATGGCTTCCTACCTCAGGTGTGTATGTCCCATTTTCCGCTTATGGAAGTAGACATATTATTGAAATGAATCAATTGATATCAGTCAGTTTGGTTTAAGTTATTTACCAATCATTGATCATTCTGATTGTTTCGATGCTGTAACTTTACTGTAGTTATTTTGCCAAACTAGTCATTTGTCTTTTTATGCCAAATCGTCAAATGTTTGAGAGCAGAACACCAATTGAGCTCACTAGAAGACGAGGTATATCACAATTCACATGCAATTGATTTTATGTACTCAACAGTTAATTGGATCTGATGGAATTGTTTGTTTGAAAGAGTAAAGCACTATTGTTCATCATGGGAAAAGAAAGCAAGTTATGGAGTTGCTCACAGACATAAACTTAAACAATCTGCAAGTTTGGAATTGTCTTAGGAGGATCTTGTTGCATACAACTCCATTTAGGATTTGGACTGAGCTGGAAGATTTCATATGATTTCTGGATGCTGTCTTCTTTTGGATACTCAAAAGAAACAATCTTGTGTTGTTTTGAGGCTGAATTGACTTATATCAGGATTCATTCTTAAGATTGATCTAGTTTTATAAGGTAAATTCATTTAGATAAGTGAGCAATTAACTTTACTGTTGAGGCTGAATTGACTTATATCAGGATTCATTATTAAGATAACTGTTTTTTGTAAGCACTTGTTCTTGAAGTTAAGATCTTTGGAATATAAAGTTGAAGATAAGAAGAAAAATGAATTGAACAAAAGCTAGATGATTTGTTTCAGCCCTTTGAACTTTGTATAATGGGGCATTTGGTTTCGACCAAGGAACTTATTTTCTTCACATTCATCTATATTTTAGCTGTTCAATAGATTGTTTCTTTTGCTTCAATTTTGAACAGGTTTGCAGCCATTTCCTTAACGGGTTTCCTTTCAACTGGAAAGAATTTGCTTCTCAACTGGAAAGATCAACTGATAAAAATAGTTGTATGGGCTCTCCTGATGGAAGTCATACATTCCCATCAGGTTCTTTCCAGGATATGTCATTTCATCGGAAACGGGATTTCTTGCTGTCCACCCATGGGCTTTATGACGAAGATGCCATTGGAAAACATCTATCTGGTGATCTCTTTGAGAAATTACAGCTTATAGTGACTTCTCCTAAGGTTGATATTACTCCTGATCTTGATTTACCAAGAGCAAACAAGTTAAAGGAACTTCAAGAAAACGGTATACACAAGTGCACTAGTCTCAGGTTCATTGGCGTTCGGACCAGAAGGATGGCAAAGATGGAGGAAGTTGCCAGGGCCAGGACCAGGGCCGAGACGTAAACCAGAGGAAGGCACAGGACTCCACTATCACTTGCTGCTTTTACCTGTATGTTGATGGTGGTGGGGTGTGGACTAGGCATCCTTCTGTGCTTCAGAATTGTCAAAAATCTTGATCACAAAGCTGAGCCTTGAACGGATCTCAACTTTTCAAGCGACTATTTTAGAGGACTAGAATTCTTGAGTGAATCTATCGACTCCCATTGACATGGGTCTGTAGTTGCGACTCCTAAATGTATGTTATGTCCAACCCAAACTCAGTGAGAACTGAGTTCTGTGGATTCAAAGCCACTTGAGGATCTGTTTGGTTCAATTTGTTGGTCGCTTTTTGGTATATATATGAAAGTAAGGTAGGTGTAGTATATGTTTGTACCTCTTTGTATTCTCTTATGGCGAAATTGCAGGAAACCACCCTTAAATATAGTGTTTAGAGGGGTTCGAATCAGGGACCTATGAACCTATGAGTACTACCCACAAATCCTTTCTTGTGAGCCATTTCTTTCCGGTGAGCCATTCCGGAATGTTTTGTTTCCTTTAAAGTAATAGCAGGAAACCATGCAACCTTGAGATTGATTTCGCTTGCACAATACCACCCCTTGCACTATTCCGTTACCATACTATCAAAGTGGGGCCCACCAACTATTATTTAATTACTTAATTATTATTTTGAAAGAGAAAAATTGGAAGATCTCTACTCCTCAGCTGCTAAATACACTTAAAAATTAAAATATACAGTATGGAGCAACAAGGAGATTTGTCCTTAACAACCAAAGAAGACACGGAGAACAGACAATCTAGCCTTTTTTGCTAGCTCTATGAATGCGGATGTCAAAATCATGATGGAGCCTCTCACGATTGTAGATTCCGAGATCGTGGAGCCTCTCACAAGTCACAACGTCTAATTCTAAGAGCATGTGCAATGGTGAACCCCAACCTTAGGCCCTTAAGTTACTTTTCTTATGCTACATCAACTTAAGGGCATCATTCTAACTTTTAAAATTTTCACCTTCATTCGTGAGCCCAAGTCTTGAGCCCTTAAATTACCTTTTATTATTTTTTCATTTTTATTTACTCAATTCTTTTATTATTATTATTAATAAAAATATTAAGTAATTAATGTATAATAACATAGCATAAAAAAATATTTTTTTTAATGTTTAAAAAGGAAAATATGGGTATTATTCAAATGATTTTTTTTCCAACAAACATATGCAAGAGGGGTGTCTATGTGTAGATAAAAATAAAATAAATTTTTTATTTTTTTTAAACAAATGAAAAACAACCCAAAATCATTTAAAAGTAAATAAAACATAAGTTCTGCCACGTGGCAGTTATGAGCCCTACTTTTTGGGTCTCATATATAAGAGCCCCAAACAATGGGCTCTAACATTAAAATTTTATTTCCCCCCATCAATATCTAATATAATACTAAACAACATGCTAAAGATGCCACATGTCGCCACCTCCTTAAACGAGGCTTATGTGGCAGCGTATCCTTCATTGTGGCCCCACTTTATTTTTATAGATAAACATAAAACCATCTAAAAATTAATTCAATTTAATAAATTATTGATTTAAAAAATCTAATTAGTTATTAAATCAATCTAACAAATCAAATAAATTATTAATTGCATGTACTTCACCATGAGAATAACGATATCCGTCGTCTAATACATGATCTCACTTATTATATTTGTTGTATAAACGTATGATTTGCCTTATATTCATCCAATTTATTAGGTAACTTTCAACCCAACGCGCACAAAAAAAAAAAATTGTATACAACGATGATTATTTTTTAGTCTTTATAAATTATGCTACCTTCCAAAACAAAATAATCAATTATATTATATATGCTTTATATTTTTTTGGACGATATTATATATGTTTTATTTTATAACACGAAGGTACTACACATTTATTAGGAAAATGACTTTATTGTTTAAAAAGTATAGCCCCTGAAAAAATATAAATTTTAAAAATGTTAAATTCGTATGCAAATTATTCTCCTATTAACCAAAAAATAATATGGTTTTAAAATCCGGTTAAAAATCCCGCAAAACGTGGATGAGGCAATCCAAGAAGGAGGTATTTGAAAATCAAAATTTTGGTTGATATTTTTTCGGTTGTCAAGTCAAGATTGATTTACTACAAGATTAATTTAAAAATATCCTAATACGAGTAATATAATATGCTTAAATATTTAATTGTTTGAAGATAAATTATGATCACACCTTAAATTGTTGATTACACTAATTTATTGCTATTTCATTTGATTTTTTTTTTGAAAAACTACGACTTATTTAAAATAATTTGGTGAATAAATTGTTTGATATGTAAAAAATTTATGTTGGTTCATCCAATATAGATATCCACCTAAATCATATTAGTATTTTTACCCATTTTCTTAATAAAATATAAATAAAGCCAAATGTTTTTTTTTTTTGTAGTAACTGACATTAATTACTTCAGTTATTATCATATTACTAAGATAAGATCCATTTTCCAAACGTTTATTTATACTATAATTTATTTTCACATGATTAGGTTTGAAATCTTATCTAATAGGTATTATAAAACTACTTAAACCATGTTATCAAACCTTTACAAACACTTTGATTTGCTTTTTTTTTTTTGCATTTAAAAAATGTTATGTTAGGCTATAAAAGTGGTTAGTGGAGCGCGCTTTTAATCCTCGAACCCTCATTTATAATTAGGCTACAAAGTATATTTTTAACCAAATATATAAATAAATAAATACATAAATAAAAGACTACATCTAGAAAATTCGATTGAAATCAAAGATTTTATCCAAGAGGTTACATGGATTATTGAATTTTATTTTTATCATGACACTTTGAGTCTTGATTTTTTTATTCTTATTAAGTTTTAGATTAATTTTTAGATATGATCTTAACGAATGAAAATAAGTTAAAATACGATCATTTCCTTCTTTCTTGAAACCGATTATTTAGCTTACTTTTTTTAAAACCTCTATTTATTAGATAGTTTTTGCTCATCTATTTTTTAATCATATTCTCTACAAATTTGATAAGCATATTTTTTAGTCTCTTTCTATGTCTCATGTGAAACTTTCCACAGAGGTAATAGATTTATATCTATAATTTATCTATCTAATATGTAATACGGAGTATGTAATATGTAATATCTAATATCTAATATAATACCAAAATAGTTGTTGTAGATGTCACATGGCAGCAGATCCTTAAAAAAGTTCAAATATAAATACCGAATTAATTCAAAGCTAAAGATAAAAATAATTTTTTAGTACTTTAACATATTATAAGAAAATATTAATCTAATTAAGTTTTAACATATATACCGTCCCTTCAAGGCACGAGAATTAAAATTTGAATCCAAGTTCAAAATTTTCATTATCAATAGGTTATGAGCTTGATTTCAAATCCCCATTTTGTTTAATGGTTTTTCCTCCACTTCTTCTTCTTCTTTTTTTACAAATGAATTGAAAGTACAAGCTTGAGATCCAAAAGATTTTCATTCATTTTTTTTATTTGTCATATGTTTTATGACACTAAGCTAACTATCTATGCTTTGGCATAATATATAATAATAAAGTTTATATTTAGACATTGCAAATCATATAACATGCTCAAATAAAACTAATAAAAAGATAATATTTGATAGAGTTTTTAGCTTCTTAAAAAACATATCAAAAAATTGAAAGATACACCTGACAGCCTCACCTTAAACAAAGGCTTACGTGACAGTTTTTCATTAAGTGTGACCCCACCTATATAACTAACAAAATGTAATCAATTATTAATTAAAATAAATTTAATGATAATTTAACAAATTTACTAGAATATTAATTTCTCCCAAAAAAATTTTACCCGTTTGAATTAAAGATATTTAATTTTTTTTAATTAAATTAACCAATTAATTACCTTCTATTGTAAATTTTATTTATTTTTTCTCATTTATTTTGTGTTAAAACTTAATATATTTGTTATTTAGAAGATCATTGCCCAAGTTGAATTGGAGGAAGCTTGACGTGTTCGAGACGAAGGCACGCTTCGAAAACAAAGTGCTCAAGAAACAGGGATCCAACATTGTAATTAACCACTTTTCAAATGCTAAGTTAGATTTGTTGCTGGGTGATGACAATAAGTTATCCATTGATGGAATCTTGCTTATTGATGCACATCTATTGCTGCAGTGACTTCTCTCGATGCATATGTCGATCCAGCATTGTAGTCGATCATTGCCCAGGTTGAATTGGAGCTCTATCTTGATGCATATGTAGGAACGTTGAATTGGCGTTCTTCACATCACTGCTAATCTCCCAAACATCAATGATTGTTAAATTATGTGGGTTTTACTATTTGATTCAAATAAAGCAGTTGTTAAAATCAATGTTTTTTCTATTTACAAACAAAAAACGATTGTAATCTCATTTTACCCGTTTTTGGTAAGATTTCTAGTTATCTCGAAAATTTGGTGGGATTTTTTCTACTAAATTATTTATAAAATGATTTTTTAAATCTAATTTTTTTTTTCTATTTACAAATAAAAAATATCGCAATCTCATTACAAACAAAAAAAATTTGGTGGGATTTTTATTGCTGAATTATTTATACAATGATTTGTTAAAATACAATGTTTATCTAATTACAAACAAAAAAAATTACAATCTCATTTTACCCGTATTTGGTAGGATTTATGCTATCTCAAAAATTTGGTGGCATTTTTATTGCTAAATTAGTTATACAGTAATTTGTTAAAATCCAATATTTATCCATTTACATATAAAAGAAGTTCATCATATATCTCTACTCACACTTGGTAGAGTTGATCTTATCGTGAAGAATGATAGGCAAGTTCATTTTTATATGCATTTATTTGTATATTTTGTTATTAGTTATTTGTTTTACCACCTTTAATATTGAATTCTTTCACAAGAATCGTATCCTGAAGTGACATGTTGGTTTGAAATTTTTTAAACAACTATATATATACCCATCAATATGGAGCTGAATAGATACATCATTGATATATTTTAATTTCTTATTGTAAAAGATGTTGGACATAAGTTTCAAATCACATTTCTTATTTAACCATATTTATTGACCTTATTTCTCAATATTACCAATAATTATAATTTCTAATGACCTTATTTCTCAATATTACCAATAATTATAATTTCTTTTATTTTACCTCGTGAACATGCATTCTTTACTTTTATATGTTTAGCTTTTGTTGTGTGTAGATGAGAGAATATTGCCAACTTTAATTTAGCCGATGTGACAAAGTTGTATATAAATCTGATTTTTTTCCGACACTAATGCATATCAAAGAAGGTAATGCGCGTCTTATTTTACTTATTTGTTGTATCTATTATTACTTAATATACCATCTTAATATGAACTATATTTATTTTACAAGTTTCTTAAACCCGACAATACCTCCAAAACCAAAACTGTGCAACGACGCTATGAATTCTCCAACATTGTGGATTAATGAAGTTATCGTGATCTATATAGCAGACTTTTAATTATTGATCGAAGATGTGAATCAAGTGAGCAAGACGAGTTTAGTATATTTATCATTTTGATGTTTGGATTTAATATTATTTTTCTACATCGTTTTCATATTATCATAATATTATTATTATATATATAATGTAGATAAATTATGATAATATATTTTAGAACAACATAATATATTTTACAAATCCCGTGCGTCACGCACGGGTACTGTGCTAGTTATAATACTAAAGGAGAAGTCGCCTAAGACATGTGGCGGCTTCTCCTTTAAAGTAGGATTTTTTATTTTTAATTATAGGATTTGTTAAGATTTTTTATTAGTTGTTAAAATTAGTTAGTTAGAAAATCTCATAATTAGTAGGATATAACCAAATCTTAATAAATTAGAAAATCTAATTAAGTCAAGATTCTACCTTATCTAATTAAGTAAACAAATCTATTTAATTACTTAATATTACTTAACTAATTAAAATATTAGAAAAATCAATTACCGTACTTCCAATCTCATCTCATATATATATTGATCCAAGAAAGCTAAGCTTTTCTACGTGCCTTACTATGGCGGATAATGGCACTTCAAGGAGAAAACAACCTTAGAAGTAAAGGATAAGCTCTCATATGAGCTTATCGAGTGGCTCAACCAGCAAAATCCCTGGAAGAGGAACTTCAACTTGGATCACCTCTTTGTATTGGGCAAGGTCGCCTGGGACTTCAAATGTGTGGACAATGTCGGCTGGAGGACTCAATTTCTTGACTAGACGAGTTGCAGAACCCTATGAAACTACTCATCGAGCGCCAGCCATGACAGATCAACGACATCGGTGTGCCACACCCCTCTTTCTTCCACCGTGCTCAGACAACGAGAACGTCGCTTGGTAGAAGAAGCTAATGCAGGTACAAACCGATCGATCTCTCCCTAATTAAAACCCTAATCTACCAATTCGAGCAATAAAATGGCCAAATTACGCTAAATGATACCTGATTTCACACAGAAATCAAGGAAGAATCTGGTGAGCTTCGTCGGTGCTCCGCACCCCAAGGACCGAGAAAGCATCTTATCGATCCTGATCGAGCAATGCGCGAACGTCCGCTAGCGAAGTACAAGTTCTTCGACTGTCGCGAGCATCGTTGCACTCGGACGGAGGCGGTTGTGGAGAGCCTAACGGAATCCAAATTTTGCCTGCAACCGCCATGGGACATCCCCATGAGGAAGTCAGTGTTCGACTCGCTCGTCGTCGAATACATCCCCGTGCTCTTCGATCCCTTCATGGCGTAATACCAGTACCCATGACACCTCCCTACCGATCAATTGAAGTACTCCACGAGGTCAACGTCATTGAATTGACCGTCTCGCAGCCGTGTCGACAGATCGAAGGGCAGAGATGAAGAGGCTGATATAGGATTTGTTAATTTATTTTTTGGTGAAATATAGGATTTGTTAATTATATTAGATTAATATATGATTTGTTTGTTATTAATTGATAAGATTTTGTTAGTTATTAATTGATAAGAATTAAAACAAATCCACAAAACTTTTTTATACATTTTTTTAATATTATATGTATTAATTAAAAAAAAAACCGCACAAAAGTGCGGGTACTAAACTAGTTTTTTTTTCCTATGTGACAACTATAAGAGCTCCAAGGCTCACCATTGCACATGCTCTAAGATAGTGCTCAAACTTTGTAATTACCAAGAAACTTGTTGCAGCTACGATTACCCATGTCACCATGGGTTGATTCCACCTTGATGATATGTATTTATATGTGATATATTTTTATATGATGAAAGACAAATAATATCAATTAGTATTTATTGGTGAAAATATATTTATTGGGATTTATATTTAAATTAGTTGTTGGAGATTTTGTACAAGATTTGTTTTGGTTATTGGAGATTTGGAGTTGACTTTCTAGAAGCTTCTTTGAAGATTTTGTGGAGCAATCTTCAAATTCAAAAGGTTGTTGTTTGTTGAGATCTTCAAGAGATTTGGATTGAACCAATCTCCAGCTGCATTCAACGTTTCAAAACAAACCATCAATACCAAAAAAGAGTCAAGGTCTTGCTGTTTGAAAAGAAAGCCAAAACCATGGTTTCCGAGTTTTGGTAAGACCTTACCGACAGTGGCTCAAGTTTTACAAGAATGGGCTTATAATTTCAATGTTACTTGGACCAATATATTATTAGGCCTAGATTTTCTTTATGGGCAAGATTTGAATTAATTCAAACTTCGGCATATATATATTTGGTTTATATGTTTTAAATTCTATCTTATCTAACTATATATATTAGCATGTTTGTTGAGATTTTTTAGGGATTTAATTGACCAAGCCCTCAACCTTCAATGTTCCAAATCAAATCAAATCTCAGGCGTAGCTTCTGGAACGCAGTTTGAATTGCCGGTTGTTCTCCCCGTATCTCAAGCAACAAGGATTCAAACGTTCAAATCATTTCAAACTCGGAGAACCCGACATTTGTAAAGAGATCAAGAGGATCGCAGTACACACAAGCTTCACCCCCTACGCATACAAGTTCTCCTGCAATCCTTTGTCTTCTACAAGCATCGATCTCGCATCTCTCTTTGGTTTGAGCGTTTTATTTCTTTGAGAGTGTGAGGTTTCCATTGAGCTTTATCGTACAATTCATTTAGGTTATACTAAGGGTTCTTTACCCAAACGTATAGGGTACTCCGGTATCCATAGAACTTTGTTTCACTGGTGTGCTTGGGTTGCTAGATAGAAAGTTAATCTAGAATAGGGAAGGACTTCTAGAGGTTGTATCTATGTCTCATAAGGAGAAGTGAAATAAAGTTGTGTTGAATCCTACGGGTTGGATAACCTTAGGCGGGGACGTAGGCCGGTTGTGCTGAACCTCGTTAACAACTCTTGTGTCCTTTTCTTTCTGTTCGTTTCATTCGTGCTTGTGTTTGCTTTACTTCTTATTCATTACTTTGAATTAACTTGTTTATGTGTTTCAGATAAGGTCTTATCTCTGGTGGTAAGGTCTTACGTTTCTGTAATTGCGAAAAGTTGTCGTACTCTATTATTCCCCATTGCTAGAGTATTTGTTAGCCTTTTAACTGCCTATTCCGCACTTTACCTCGATATGATCATGTATCCTTATAAATATTTTTTTCCCGGCCACTAGCTCCACGAATATGGATTCCAAGCTCTAGCTCCATGAATATGGTGGATTCCAAGCTTTTAGAGTTGTATATTCCAAGATTAATTACGGACATGTAATTGACCGTGTCAATGTTAATGCAACTATGATTAGAAACTATTTTCTATCATCTAATCGTAAGATCTTCATGCATAAAATCGATAGATCAAATCATTGTTCATAGGAGATACCTATTGATGCGTGAACCGGACCTTCTCGGATATGAACGGAAAGATGAGAGCCCACGCGTTGCTCCTCTACTTGGTCCACAAGAGCCCGGTCTAGATCTCCTTTGCCTTCGACTGCTAGGACGAAGATTGAAATGTGAAAAATCAAATTGCTCTTGATTGATGATGGACCATCATCAATCAAGAGCAATTAGTGCGACCAAAACTTAAGTTCCTCTCTCTGGGATGTGTTAATTAGGTCAAGTCCTCATAAGCTCATCTTTATAAGCTCATATTTATACCCTATTTAATTAATTATTTATTTCACAAATAAATCTTATCCCATTATTATTAATATATATCTAATATACACTAATAATAAAAACATCTATCTTTTGATCAAGTTCGTCAACTATAAGTGTGTGACCGCATAAGACCCGTTTATAATAGTCATGAGTTTAACCCGTTTAAGCCCATTAATCGTAGTTGGCTTCTAGAAAAGCATTACGACTTCTAAAATAATCGGATTGAATATCTCTATCAATTTTCCTATTCCATAATTAGTCATTGCACATTAAATTAAAGGACACAATTCCTTCAATCTCCCACTTGTCCTTAAACAAGTGTGCAATTTCAGATACCCGTGTCTCTTAATGTCATATTTGATGATATGGTGGCATTCATATATATTATCAAATATATATTCCTTGAACTCCAAGTTCGAACTGTCAATTAAACGGATGATTACAAATAATCCATCCGAGCATGGCCATGCATTTTCAGTTCTTGCTCTTCAAGTGGCCTAGACACCATTCCTTTTCAATGCATCATAGTATGCATGAAGAAGGAGGACATCTACAGTCTTGTATGACTATGGCTCCCACTCAACTTTTAGCAATCCCAACTACGACCTTTATAACTCCCTGTTACGGAAAGCGTTTAGTCGTGTCAAAGAAATACCAATCATCAAGAAAGACCATAACACACTCATGTATAAGGAATCTACTAATCATGGTTTAACTTAAAACACTGCAATCCCTTTTGTAGAGTCTTAAGGTGGGTCTGTCCTATATGTATCATCCATACATATATATGTAATTGACTAGACATCTTCATGTCCCTATAGCCCATGAAACTTGGCGCTATCAATCAACTTACAATATAGTCATTAATAAAATCACCTATATCCAATTTGATGATTCCAGACTATGGACTTACGATAATTCGTAACTGCATTTCACTTAATGGGGTTTCATTTACCAGAACACTTAAGATAAGCCCATTTGCGAACTAGGAATTATTTGGACATTTTATTTATCATTGTTCAAGACAATATATAAATAAGGATGAAATATCACATATATCAAGTCGAACATAAACTTAGTGTGTAACACTCTCAACATAAAATGTAATAGAAAGCAATCTCAAAAGCCATTCTCTAATGTGTTTGAGACCCTTAGCCCTAGGGTGACCATCATGCTTGGGCTAGGCATAAGCTTCGTCAATGGATTTGCAATATTGTCATATGTATCTTACACATCTTAATGTCAAATAAGGAGATACATCCTCATAAGATGTACGATCAACTTATCATCACCCTTAAGAAATCATTCTTGGTTCTTCTCAAGAACTTCAGGATGTTCTTAGTTGCATACTAGTGTGCCTCTCATGGAATCGATTGGTATTTGCTACACCTGCTCAAAGCAAATGCAACATTAGGTCGTGTACACACCATGACATAGGTAAAACCCTTTCTTGGAATCTTGCATATTGAATCCGTTAAGAATCTTATCTATATATAAGTTCATTGATTCAATCTAAGCAATCTCTTAGATCCATCTCTATAGATCTTCATTCCACATATGTACACTGTCTCCCCAATGTCTTTCATTGAGAAACATTTATTTACTCAATCCTTAATGGACTCTAGCATCGGAATGTCATTCCCAATAAGTAGTATGCCATCCATATACAATACTAGGAAGACCACTTTACTCCCACTATACTTCTTGTATACACAAGGGTCCTCTTCGCATCTGATAAGATCAAACTCTTTGATCTTTTCATCAAACCAAAAGTTATAACCAACGGTATATTTAACAATGAATCTGGATTCAGGGGAAACTCTCATCCTTGTAACAACGAATTTGTAACCAACGGTATATTTAACAACAACAAAAAAAGATGATGTAAATAGATTAATAATCTGCTAAATTTTTTTAAAAGTTATTTTTCATTGATTATTAATTAATTGTATAAAACAATATAAATTTAGGCCAATGACTCACTATATAGCTAAAATATCTCACTTGACCTTCTACATATTCCCACAATACACAATGAACAAAGAATGTCGTTTATCCTATATATTCCAACAAAGAATAATACATATGAACACTAAAATTATATAACTAGCTTGCTAGTTAAATTAAACTATCTAGAGACTAGATGTGGATCAAGACATCATAACCTTGAACTCATGGAAGCTAAGAACACCATCCCCGTCGAGATCGAACACAGAGATCATCTCCTTACACTCCCCAACACTCCTCTTATCCCCCAACCTACTCAGCATCCTCTTCAAGCTGTTGGGAGTAATCCTGCCGCTGCCTTGTACCTCCTCATACATGGAGAACGCTTCCTTCAAACCCCTCTCCTCCTCCTCTTCCTCCTCATCCTCATCCGCCTCCATCATCCTCCTCACGAACTCCTCAATCCCCAGCTGGGCCCTCGCCGCCTCCTCGGCCTCCTCCTCCTGCTGCGTCATCTCCACGCACCTCCTCAGCTCCTCAGCGGAGATCCTCCCATCGCCGTCGACGTCCAGGTGCCTGAACACCCTCCTGTACTGTTCCTCCTTGTCCGCCTTCTTGTGACTACTCTTCTTCCCTTGACACATTTTAAATCTTGTTTGTGAATCTTAATTGATCAATTTTTGTTCTCTTTACTTTGAAATTGAGAGTTTCGTTAATTTGTGTTCTATATATACATCCCTTTGTATATGAAAGAGTCGGGGAAAAAACAAAGATTTGGTAAGGCGCGCGCGTACCGTGTGTTGACCGTACGTTGGGGGTGGAGTGGGGTGGTGGACAAACTGAAGAGGGATGTATAAAAGAAGGTTCTAGACTTGCTCGTTTTCCATGGTGGTTGTGTTTTTTCCGGGTTTCTTCTTTATTGTAATTAAAATGCGACCGTTGGAGCGTTGACTTGGAATGGGTAATCACTCGTTACTTCGTCAATCGTCAGCATGCGTACGTGTAAAGGCTAGGCAAGTGGTCCACAGTGGAAAGACCAAAAAAACCAAATAGTAAATACACCACCACTAGTAATTTTGACTCAAGAAGGTCATTGTGGAAACGGACTCGGAGCTGCTCGTGAGGCTCATCACTTGAGGGATAAAGGACTCTCGCACCCCCTCTTTAGCCTGGTGAACATCTGTCATGGCTTCCAGAGTAGAGATTGGACGCTCCAATTTCGACATATATACCGCGAGGCGAACATGGTTGCTGATGATTGAACATGGTTGTTTACTTGGGGTTTTCCCCGGTTTGTCCACAAAAAAAAAAGTAATTTTGACTAGCCACACTATCAGTGCCGATCCTATCATTTTATAGGCCCAGGGCGAACTAACATTTTAAAGGCTCGATAAACATTAAAAAAATAAAAATTGTGTATAACTTTATAAAATTTTCATATTATTTTCATATTTGAATTATTTTTCATATTTCAGAAAATAAAATTAAGTCAATGAATAAAAAAATAATATACATTAAAAACTTCAAAAATATAATTGTAGTGAAAACTATTTATTTTTGCTTGGTATCCAGTATAATATGTCACATATGTTATAAGATATCACATCTGTGACCTCCTATGACATCACCTATATATGAACTAAAACAAAAATTTTAAAAGGGAATTTTTTTTATAAACAAAAATAAAAGGAAAAATTAGATACATCGAGCATATATGATGAAATAAAAACAATACATTTTTTTCTCAAATAAAATATAAAGAGTTATATAAGTAAACTATAGAGCTTTATTTGTCACATGAAAAATTGTCTAATATTGTATTGAAAAGGTAAAAGTACAAAGAATTATGTCAAAATTAAATGAATATATGCTCCTCTATAAAAACATAAAAAAATGCAAAATTTAATGGATATGAGGCCTCTCTATAAAAACAAAAAAAAAATTGCAAATAGAGAGACTTGGACTCTACCCATCTAGGAATCCAAGTTTTGTTAAGATTTAAACTTACTATTTAGTCAAACTCGTATTTTGTTGTATTTTTTAAATATATATACTCCATCCGTTCGGCAAAACTTGTCGTTCACTATTCACGCACGCTTTTTTAGAATGATAAAAACTATATAAAATATTCATTTTTTTAATAAAAATTTAACAAGTTTGTACTTATTAATAATAACTACGAAATTGTTAAAAAAATAATTTAAAAAGCTAGATATTTTATATAGTTTTTAATGGGCCCCTACCGAAAATGGACCCTGGGCGGTCGCCCACCTTGCCCCACCCTTTGGGCCGGCACTGCACACTATTAATCTTCACAACGCGCTATCTCTTTGGTCCCGCTTGATTACATATTGAACCTATTTCATAACGTGCCGCTAAGATTAGTGATGTATTCAATAAAAATTAGCGGTATATCTTTAATCTCCTCGAAAATATCAAGGATCATTTATTAACAAATCAAATAAAACAATAGATGTATCTAGTATCAAATAATAATCTAAAATACGGATCGAGTAATATACTGGGGAGACATAAAATCAAAGAAAGTTCGACTAGATATAATATCAAGACCTAGATTTTTTTTTTTAATGAATAAAAACAACAGTTGGTGTTTTCAAAATCAATTTTAATAACTTCACAATTTGTGTATTAGTGGGTGCTCAAACCTTCATTGGCTTGGGTGAGCCTACCCGGTGGTTTGCTGTCTGGCTTAACCGGTTCGCGTCCTTTGCAGGCTAGGGCTCGGATCCGTGGGAATTAGTCGATAACCTCGGAACCACCCACGTCCAAAAAAAAAAAAAAAAAAAAATTAATAACTTAACATTGTCTTCTAGCTAGTGATGCATTGACAAATGACAAGCTTGATCGAGTCATGTCCTCTGCTGCCTTTCTTTATAGATCTGTTTTAGCCTTGATAGTCAAAATCTTGACACTATACACTTTGGCTTGATAGTGGCCAGAGATTCAAATTACCAACGGATTGTGCTTGAAGATGACAACCTCACTATGATTGGTGGCATTGTCCCTGAAAAATAGAAATGGTCGTCACTGATGTCCAACGCATATTGCAATGTTTTGAGAAAGCTTCCTACAAACATGTTTTATCTTTCTCTTTCATTAAGTTCTTTGTTTTTGGAGAAAACATTAGAGAAACTATTAGAGCAGAACAACTAAAATCTTTTCCATTTTGAAGAATTTTTATAATTTAAAAGAACGGTTGGAGATACTCTAAAGTAATTGGTACAAAGTAAAGAGGAATTTATTGTTTTAATGTGGTGTTGGCTCTAAAGTAATATAGTTTCCAATCCAAGGGTCGACTCTAAGTATGTTCCCCTTTAAGATAGTGATAGATGTGGTGTTGCAAATTATTCATGGTGGGGATTCATGGTGAACGTTATTTGCGAATGATGTTGAGTTGGTGAATGACAATGCTAGCTAGAAATCATTCCATGGTTAATCAGTTGGTTTCTACTAGGGAAAGGCTAGCATTAATTTCCCCTTTGAGATATCAAGTTCGAGCCCCATGGGTGGCTACCACGGTAATAACAATGCTTGGATCCATTTGAAATCAACCTCACACCTCGGTGGGGAAATTTTGGATACATTCGGGCTCCTTAGACCTAGCCCTTTCTCAGGGTTAGGTTGGCAATCCCTATGGTAGGTAGTTTTTATTTTATGTTTTTAGTAGATGAGACGGAAGCATGCGTTAATAACAACTTGAGACTATAGAAGGAGAAGCAAGAAGACAAGGGTTATGCTTCACATCCGGGTGGTTACCTTTTGTTTATGTTTTATTTTAAGCCGTTATTAATCATGTAATAAGCACTACAAAAAAAAAACAATTTAGCATCGGCAATTTACCGTGGCGAAAAGCTGATCTGGGGTGGCAAAACCTATTTTGCCACGGACGTAGCCACGGAAAACTAGGGGTGGCCAAGTCTGCGGTGGCAAAATGTTAATAGCTGCGGATGCTTGCCGTGGCGACCAACCTAGCCACGGCATAGCTACGGCTAAGCGACCCCATATGAAAGACACGACACATTTGCGACGGTAGGTTGCCGTAGCTAAGGTCGGGGTGGAAAAAAAAAACCCTGCTTTTTAGCCCGGATTCTTTAGACCCGGGCTAAAAAGTCCAATACTTTTTTTAAAAAAAATAATACATACAATTTACCTATATAATAAAATTTCATTAATTATACAAAATTTACATTTATAATAAAATGGCAAAAAAACTACATAATTTATATAGAATAAAAATACAAAATTACAAAATATACATATACAATAAAATGTCCAAAACTACATTTTAACCAAAAATAAAATGTTCAAAAGACAATAGTAATTCTAACTCCAAACTTACTGAACTAAAAGACAGCAGTTGCTGCCTCAACAAATGTTGAAATCAACTCCGGTGAGTACCCGAGTCAAGCACCAGCTTATGGCAACTGTGAATATCAATCCTTCCAAGGCCTGCAACCAGAACCTCGAGTATTAGAAGAGTAACTTGTAAAATCACCTATGGCAACTTAAATCAGTAGAAGAGTAACTTGTAAAATCAATTCTTTTGCCTGTTAAATATAATATATATATGAGTTGATTCTACAAGGACAGAGGCCTTACCAAGAACCTCGAGTATTCGTTTTCACGATGACTTGTCTGATTGAGAAGAACTTGAGGGTTGCATTACTACCTAGACACCATATAAGATAAGAATATATCGGGTGCAAGTACTCAAAAGAGGGTTCTGATAGAGAATATAGAACAACAATGTAGAAAAACCATGGTTTATGTTCACACCCAAGCAGGATTCATATGCATACGTAAACCATCAGATTTTTTTAACTTAAACAAAGATATTAAGTTAAGCTTAGAACTAAGCATGTATAAAAAAAAACCATGGTTTATGTATACACCCAGGCAAGATCAATCAAAGTTGATCTTAGACAAGTAAAACAAGCATAGACAAGAATCATCCACACAAAGGTGACATGAGAATTTAAAGCATACTCAGATTTATAGGTATGGTCCATATCGACATTTGGACTAGTTTAAAATAGGAAACATAATCTTTATGAACAAGACTTAAAGAAGAATACAAGACTAATGCAGAGACTTATGCAGAAAGCCAACAACCCAAATAAAAAATGAAAGTTTGTCACCACAACTGCTAGGGGCCAGATTCAAAAATCATAATGAGCTGTCATGTAAATTACATGTCTCATTATTTATGATAAGGAAAGCTAAAGCACCAGCTGGTTGTGCAATATTTCCTTAAGTGAATGTGCAGTTGCCTCGCTGGACAATAACAACATCTCTTGAAAGCTAAAGACGGAAAAAGAAAAAAGTCAGAAGACTACAAATAAATGTTAAAAAACACGATCAAGAAAGTCCACCTAGAATATCATATTCAAGGCAAGATTCCTATAAAAATGGTTTTAGTTTGCAACTCCACAAGTTAAAAAGTAGTTAGAATTGGTAGCACATCCTTTGTCAAAACAACAAAGCATGAAGAACTATGTTATTAATAGCTCTAAGACTGTAAGAACTCCTATGTCGGGCCTTGGAAATAAAAAAAACTTTAAACCCCCAAATTGTTCATACATTCAGATTCCAATTCAACTAATAATTAATATAAAAAAAAACACTTGTAAAAATATCCCATTCAAATATGCAATTCATTTGAGCAAGGGTTAAGAGTATATACCCCAATACCCATAAGCTTACAAAGGTTTTGATGCTCACAGCTAAGGGTTCAAGGTGACCTTCGGTGCTCTCGAACCGGATCTGATTAGCTGTATATGTACATACAAGAGAGAATAACATACACGAACTGAACAACATAGCTCAAATTGCATTCTTTAGCAAACCTCTAAAAAGAAGGAAGCCCTCAATAATTGAAATCAGCATTACCTCTTCAGCAAGCACTCCTTGAGCAAACCACACATGCCATTAATATGAAGACCTAAAAGTGTTTTATAGAGTGGATATTAAAATTAAGGAAAAAAATGAAGTATAAAACTATTGTGAAGAGAAATAAATTAAATGATCATGAAACAAACACCAAGATATTTTATAGAGTTTAAAAGTATTTTTTATATAATTAATTTCAAAATAAAATCCATTTTTAAAATTCAACTTCAACTCAAATCTTCAACCCATTAATTAAACCATATTTAGCTTGGGTATTCATAATAGTACACTGAATCTCATCTCATATAAGAAAAAGATGAAGATGCATATGGAAATTGAATACCCCATTTGCTTTATCTGACATCAATCATAAAAACAAGAAATCTGCTTGAAGGATATTAATATGAAGAAAGCAAAGTGGAAAGTCTAGTACCCCTAGCAGAATACATGTTTAACAAACAAGAAATCTGCTTGAAGAAGAACCTCTCATACTCAGCAGCTCAAGAGTACAGTAATTTAAGTAACATTAATTTGAGCACCTAACCTCATCCACTTGAAATCTGCTTGAAGCAGAACCCCCCATGCCCATCATTTTCTGAAGAAGAAAGTTCCTGCAGAACTTTGTCCAGCCCCTTACTGATTGACGGCATCTCCTCAAGAAGAAATTTTATTTGTACCTAGATATAAAATTGTGAAATAGGTCAGAATTGTTGTGAACATATCTGCACAAATAGCATGGCCAAGCATGACTGGACCTGAAACATTGGCGTGAGTGCATTTATGGATTGTCATTGTGGCATGAAAACATTAATTAAAATTATAAGCATCCTTATAAAGTCATACTCAAGCTGGAACCAATTACATCTCTGAACTAGAAGGTGAGTCATGCCAAGATGATTAGTAACACTCATAGCATTAAACAAGTTACTAGAATCTTTGTTTCCATCTAACTTAGTTATCGAATTTAGAGTAAGAGATAAAAAGATGCTTCCCTAGTAAGTTAATAAGTAATCAAAAAATAAATACAATGCATGTCGGAAGCATCACTACACTTACATTGCCAAAGAACACCTTCCACACAGTGCATGCTTGGACATTCTTTTTCTTTAGCTCACCAATATTCATTTGTCGTTGGAGCTGCCACAACAAAAGGATGCATCAATCAGGTCACCAAAATTTAAAATGACTGGTCGCTGAAGTCAGCTCACTTACCGTGTGTTTTCCATCAAGGTAGTCAAGACCTTCCTTTAACATGATACAAAACTGCACAAACAACAAATCAGAGCAAAGACATGTTACAATCAAAAGCTGGAAGAAGCAAAGTGAAAAAACAAGGGAGAGGAAGAGAAAATCATGCCATTTATACTTGAGATGCATTAAGGTCCTCGCCTGCACTAGCCATAGCAACGGTTCCTGTCTTCGAATGCTTCCGATCACAGTAAATTTCATCCTTGAAAAAGTGGGCTTGATTACCATATAAATTATAAGAGTAATTTAACAAGTTCAAGAGTAATCGACAGACATGTTCAGAAACAATTAAGCCTAGTTTCATAAAGCCAAGTGCAAGAGCTCACAGATTAAGTACAAGAGTAATCATTTAATAACCAACAAAAAGGATTTAAATTACTCCTACAACGTGAGAAATATGAAAGGTCCTGGTGGGATCAATTCTGAAACAATTAACCTCATTTGTTCAGCTGCCTTGTCAATTTCATCCCTTGCAAATCCATAAGCTGAACTCTCATGAATAAATACAACCCCGCCACCAAATACAACTATTACTTGCCAACCAAAGTAAAGTAATATCAAAGGAAGAGGGCAAAGGCAAAAAAAAAAAACTACTATAACAGATACAATTAAAAACCAAGTCCACACCAGAAACCATACGGGGAAGAAGGGGTGATAATTACAATAGACAGTGATCAGACCCAAAAGAATATCAATTACGGTAGCCTGACCACATAGGACGGACATAAAACCCTTGAGGTTGTGGTTTTGAAGACACTTCCTTTATTACCTAAGCATTTTACTGAAAGATAAGATAGTATACATTCCTTTTTTTGACAAGGCGAGTGACATCCATTTCAAAAGTAGCTCATTATAAAGAACCGCTAGTAAGACTTACATTTCTTATAGAATGTTTACCATTTGCAAATCCAAAGTGAAATTGTTACAAAAGAATCCTATTAATTTTCCTACATAGTCCTTTGCTTATTTAATGTAGGATTACTAGGCATTATAAGGAAGATGGTAAAAAATGAAATGAAATGAAATTGACAATGCAGTCAAGAAGACGGTAAAAAAATGAAATGAAATTGACAATGCATTTGATGATTAAGGATGACAGTAAAACAATATAAATAGGGCCATTATCAAGCACATTGTATGTCAACAACAACTCAACCGAAAATGGATGGGAGTTGACCAACATAACTAGGCCCATTATTATTGAAACTTGAAATTAGAAGTAAAACCTAAAATATACAAACTACAAACCTGCAAGCATGTAAGAACACAAATTTGATTCTGAAAATTAGGTAAAAATAAATTATAGGCATCTAAAATTGGTAAAGAGAACTAGCGAGAACCCAAATTGAGCAACAACACAAAGAGAGCATCTGGACCTAGTTATCATTACAAACACAAATTACATGTGAATTCCCTTGGATCACCTTTAGCTTTTTTAAACACTACTCCTTAAAACAACTTACCAAACACAAATAAACAAATAACATCTTTTAGAAAGACACTCAATTCCAAACTTACAAACAGTTTTGTATGGGATTCAAGACATGTAACTTATAGTCTTACACATACTCTTATCTGGATAATATGAAATGTGACTAGAACTTACTAAGCCTAAACACTCATCCCATAAAAGTTAGCCAGCTGGATTCATCAAATCACAATTAACAACCTAAAAGAACAAAAAGGTGAAATGTGATAAACTCAAATAGTTCGCTAAATACCTGGCTAGTCCGCTTATCAAGCTCCTCGATCAAATAAACTCGATTCTGTGCGTCCTGCTAACCTAAGAAGTTCAAACAAGCAAGCAATCCTTTCAACATATCTCAAAATTGAGGATTCATTTAACAATCTCAAGACCTAATCGCAGTAATACTAAAAAAAAAAAATGAACGCAATCACAAACAGATAAATGAATAAAAGAATATCGGCCAGCATCGTATAGAGAAGCCATAGTAGGGAACATCGCGAGCATGAGAGTGAAGAGGAGAGATCCGACAAGCAAAGTACCACCGGCGGCCAGCCGTGAAGGCAAAGTACATGTGAATTCCCACCAAATCAAACAGGAAATCAAATCAAATTACTGATGAATAAGGTTGTGAAGAACAAATTAAGAGGAAATTGAAATAAATAGAAGATGGTGGAAAGCTTACCTCTTGAACTGGGAGAATCAAAACAAGCCGATGAACAAAAGCCACGAGGGAGGATCAACAAGCCAGATCCATGCTCAGTACACGCAGCCGGAAGAAGAAGACAACACCGGAGGCGATTTCAGCTTCGTGCGACTGATCGACGACTAGAAGGAGAAGAGGAGACGACCAGAAGGAGAAGAGGAGGCGATTTTCAGAGCATTCTACATCTGGAGAGAGGAGAAGATCTCCTTTGGGGTTTGGGGTTTCGGATCTGAGCGATTTAGGGTTGATGTCGGGACTAGGGAGATTTGGGATTTGGGGTTCTACTTTGGGGTTTGGTGGTGGATGAAGTGTTGAACTAGGGTTCCCGAAACCTCTCTTTATTTTATTTTTTAAAAAAGCTTTACTTATTTATGAAAAAAAAATTATATGTTTTAGCCACGGGAGATCTATTGTCGTCGCAAAGTATCCGAATTTGTTGTTTTTTTTGCCACGGCCTCCAAGCTGTTGCTACCGTGGGTGGCTAATGTGTTTTTTCTTACCCAATGGCCACGGAAAATCTTTGCCGAAGCTACCGTGGGTGGCTAAATTGTTTCTTTTTTTGTAGTGTGGCTACGACAGACCCTTGCCGTTGCTACCGTGCTCCTCATCCGTAGCTCCACCGTGGCCAAAATCACCCTATAGCTACGACAGACCCTTGTCATTGCTACAGTGCGTGGCAAAATTCCTTTTTTTTTTTGTAGTGAAGGTTTATTATCATGTCACATTCGGGTGGTTAGCACTTGGTTTTCAGTGTGTTTTTGTCCTCTAGCTAGTAGCCAATAAGGCAGTGTCAGCTGGCCATCTGTAAGGACTATTTAAGCTTCGTTTTCCTTTACTGAATGAGCAAGAGAAAGAGTATTCTTAGCTGCAGAATTTCTGCCAACAACCCTAGTTTTCCCATTGCTTCCTCTCATCTTCATCATCAAATCTTATGTGATCATCACTGTTCTGTTGCTTGTTTTGGGTGAATCTGGTGCTGCTAGTGCCAGAGCTTACATCAAAGAGCTTCTTTTACATGGTATCAGAGCTATAGGCTCGATCATCTTGCTCGCTTTCGTCTTCGTCATAACGAAAAATGAGTGTCAACTCAGGTCCATCAACAGAGCTTCAAGGTAATTTCAGCGATCCCTTGTTCTTAGCTAACTAAGACCACCCTGGGTCGCAACTTGTTACCACTATGTTTGATGGGATCAATTTTTTTTTTTACCATGGATGAGAGGTGTGATGATGGCCTTGGGTGCCAAAATTAAGTTAGGATTCATAGATGGTTCATATGTGAAACCAGTGCCAGTTGATTCCCCTGAGTCTCATAAATGGATGAGGGTCGATTAGATGGTTAGGTGTTGGCTCTTAAATTCCATGACAAATCCCATTAAAGAGAGTTTCATATATGTTGATTCGGCTAAGTAGTTGTGGGATGAAATAGCTGAGAGATATGGGCAATCTAATGGTCCACTTATTTTTCAGCTTAAGAAGAAGCTTAGCATGATTGTTCATGAGGGTTTATATGTGGTTGATTACTTTAACAAGTTGAAAGTGATATGGGATCAACTTTAGGTGCTGGAAGGGATTCATGTATGTACTTGTGGGGAGTTGTGAATTGTAGATGTGAGCTACAAAAGAAGATGAATGATACAAAGATGAGGAGGGAAACTCTCTTTTTTCGCTTCTTTTATAGGTGTCTTAGAAAAAAGCTGAATGGATTGTGATTGACGTAGCTTCTTTCCTCAATTGACTTCTTTCTTAAGAGATTACATCACCTCTCTTTCGTCTTTAGTGGCAGAGCTAGAGATCGAAGAAGAATGACGGTTTATAAACCCTCCGGATCTTTCTGCGGAAGAAAAAGTGGAACTACGAGCTGCGCAAATACCAGCTAACGAACCGAATAGATTCAAGCAGTTCTTGATGGGTTTGATTGATTATTACAAGCCAGTAGGGAATCAGATCTTGTCAACATACCCTATGCCAAACCTTTATTACCTTGTGACTCAAGTGGAGTCTCAGAAAGGGGGAAACAACATTAGCAATGCTCAGGATTCAAGTGCACTGAGTGTGAACAAGTAGGGAAGTAGGAATTTCTCCAAGTCTCAGCAGCAGGGAAGTGGAAACTTTGAAAGAAAGGATTTCATAAAGGACCGTTATAAGAAAGGTGATAAGCCTGACAAGAGGAATAAGAGATGCAATTTTTGTAACATGAAGGGACATCTCATGACACAATGTTGGAAGCTGCATGGGTATCCAAAGTGGCACCAGGGCAACAAGGATGCAGGGAAGAGCTCAGCTAACAATGTTGGGGCTCATGAGCAGGATAATCCTCTTGAGGAGGAGAGATCACAGAAAAGGGGCTTTGAGGCAGGTTTTGACAAGGCCTTAGTAAGTGATGTCTACCAAGAGGTTTGCAAAATGATGAAAGGAAATAATGTAGCCGACAACATTTCCTCTGTGAACTTTGCAGGTATAAGTTGTTTTGCAACTGTTAATTCAGTTTCTAAGCAAGAAAATGCGATGGAGTAGATCATATACACTAGAGCCAATGATCACATGGTGAACAATGACTCACTCCTTCATGATAAGAAGAGGCTTTTACATCCCTTCTACTGGCTTGCCTGATGGTCATATGATTCATGTAACTGAATCAGTAAGTTGTCGAAGGACATCACTCTTCAGAATGTCCTTTATGTGCCAGGATTCAAGCACAATTTGTTATCTATTGGGAAGTTGGTTGATAAGTCAGATTTTAAGGCAGTCTTTGATAGAAATGGTTATGTGTTACAAGGCCCTAGATGTGAAGAAATTTTGCTCAAAGGATACAGAAGAGGTGGTCTTTACAGGATTTTGCAAGGAAAGACAGAAGATGAGCAGAATAAAGATGTTGTCAATAGCATTGGGCATACTCCATATGTTTTTGTTTCAGCTAGAATAGGTTTTGATGTTCAACATGCCAGACTTGGGCACTCTTCTATTTCTAAACTAAAGCATTTAGATTTTATGAATGGTTATGATATGGATGATATATCATGTGATACTTGCAGTTTGGCCAAACATCACAGGCTACCATTTCGGTTGAGCAAGTCTATTGCTAATGCTATTTTTGACTTGATACATGTTGATTTATGGGGCCCTTATGGGACTACTAGCATCATAGGTGCTAGATATTTTTTTAACTATTGTGGATGACCACATTAGAGCTACTTGGACCTTCTTGCTAAAAGATAAGCTAGAGGTGTTCAAGAGCATCAGAAATTTTGTAATGTACGCTTACACTCAGTTTGGAAAGAAGATCAAGTGCATCAGGAGTGACAATGGGACAGAAATAGTTCAGAGAGATTGTTTGAAGTTTTTTTATTCTAAAGGGATAGTTCATTAGAAAAGTGCACCTTACACTCCTCAGCAAAATGGGAGGGTGGAGAGAAAGCACAAGCACTTGATAGAAACTGCTAGATCCATGAGGATTCATGCAAATCTCCCTATCAAGTTTTGGAGTGAATGTGTATTGTTAGCTACACACGTCATCAACAAACTTCTTACTACTGTTTTGAACTGGAAATCACCCTATGAGGTGTTGCTTGGAAGAAAAGCCAACCTATGAAGAGTTGAGAATTGTAGGTTGCTTGTGTTATACACCAGTGAGCCATTCAGTTAAGGACAAGTTTGTTGCCAAGAGAAGGAGGTGTGTATTCCTTGGGTATCCGCATGCTCAAAAGGCATACAAATTGTATGACTTGGAATCAAAACAAATCTTTGTAAACAGAGGTATTATTTTTAATGAAAATGTTTTTCCTTTGAAGGAAAAGGCAGAAGAAGGTGTGAAGAATAAGATCACTCACGATCTTCCACTTGTGAATCCAGCTGTTGATTATGAAGAAGTGTTTCAACCTGTTGTGAATGACTCAAGCATACCAGTTCCTATTGTTGGGGTCAGTGATCAGTCTCAGGGAGAGTCACACTCATCACCATGGAGAGCTATGCTAGCTACACTGAAGGAGAAGGAGAAAATTCTCCTAGCTTGGTTGATTTCCCACCTCTGAGGAGAACTACAAGGACATCAAACAGACCCAGCAGGTTTAATGATTATGCCTGCAATGCCATTTCTAACACATATTCTCAAGTTTCCCTAGCTAAAGTGCTTAGAAATTTAGAGAATTATACTCAAGAGTTTGTAAATTCCTTTTGCAACATGGTGAGTGTTGTTGAACCCACCACTTTTAAGGAAGCTGTTAAGAGCACCTTGTGGCAAGAGGCCATGAACAAAGAACTCCTTGCACTAGAGCAGAACAAGACATGGGTGATGTCTGAGCTACCTACAGGGCATAAGCCAGTGGGCTATAGGTGGGTATATAAAGTAAAATACAGGGCTGATGGATCAGTTGAAACGGTACAAGGTAAGGTTAGTTGCAAAGGGCTTTACACAGGTGGAGGGAAAAGATTACAAGCACACATTCTAACCCGTTGCCAAGTTGGCAACAGTGAGGCGCATTTTTTCCTTAGGTGCCAAGAAGGATTAGGAAGTGTATCAACTTGGTATCAACAATGCATTTCTGCATGGGACACTTGAAGAAGAGGTATACATGTGTCAACCAGAAGGATATGCAGTGAAACCTAGACAATACTGCAAACTTCAGAGAGCCTTGTAGGGGCTCAAGCAAGCCACAAGGCAGTAGAATGTAGAGTTAACTCAGTTCATGGTGAATTTTGGCTTCAAGCAATCAAAGAACGATCGATTATTCTTTGTTCATTATGGATGTTCCAAAGGGGCAGGTTATGGCCCTAGTCTATGTAGATGATTTGTTAATCACTGGAGATGATGAGGAAACGATCAATTCAGTGAAGAAAGCCTTGCATTAGGCATATACCATAAAAGATCTTGGTTTGACAAGATGTTTCTTCGGTCTTGAAGTCACAAGATCATAAGAAGGTATTTCTTTGCACCAAAGGAAATACATATTAAACATTATTGATGATTGTGGAATGACAGATTGTAAACCAAGTGGGTTTCCTAAGCTAAGAGGGCTCAAACTAAGCACAAGTGAGGGTGATTTAGTGGTGGAGCCAGATAAGTATAGAAGGCTTATTGGAAGGCTACTTTTCTTGAATTTAACCAGACCTGATTTATCATATTCAATTTAGCACTTGAGTCAGTTCATGAGCTGTCCAAGAAAGCCTCATATGGATGCAACAATGCATGTCATAAGATACTTAGAAGGGACTGTTAATGTTGGCTTGTTGCTCAAGAAAGATGCAGATTATGGGTTAACTGGATATTGTGATGCAAATTGGGCAGCCTATGCCTATAGTGCAAGGTCCCTCACGAGATATTGTGTATTTTTTGGGCAATCTCTGGTGTCATGGAAGATAAAGAAGCAGCAAACAGTTTCTAAATCTTCAGTTGAGTCTGGGTATAGAAGTATGTCCAAGACATCAAGTGAGCTCGTGTGGTTGTTTGGCATTTTAGAGGAAATACAAGTGTCTTGTCCATTGCCAATGCCTCTGTATTGTGACAGCAAAGCATCCATCTATATTGCAGCTAACCCAGTCTTCCATGAACGCACGAAGCACATCAAGGTTCATTTCCATTTTATCAGGGAGATCGAAGGTATTGGAAGGTTTCGTACAAACCACTAATGTTAGAACATGCCTTTAGATTGCAGATATCATGACAAAGGCTCTTGGTGAAGAACACAACAAATTCTTTCATGCCAAGTTGGGTCTTGTGAATTATCTCCCAAGTCCAACTTAAGGAGGGTGTATTGAGATAATTAGCTTTTGTTTATGTTTTATTTTAAGTCGTTATTAATCATGTAATAAGGTTTATTATCATGTCACATCCGGGTGGTTAGCACTTGGTTTTCTGTGTGTTCTAGCTAGTAGCCAATAAGGCAGTGTCAGCTGGCCATCTGTAAGGATTATTTAAGTTTCATTTTTCTTTCCTAAATGAGCAAGAGAGATAGAGTATTCTTAGCTGCAGCATTGCTGCCAGCAACCTTAGTTTTTCCATTGCTTCCTCTCATCTTCGTCATCAAATCTTGTGTGATCATCACTATTCTGTTGCTTGTGTTTTGGGGGAATCTGGTGCTGCTGGTACCAAATCTTACATCAAAGAGCTTCTTTTACAGTAACCTTGAGACATATTGTTCATCCTTCAACACACCTTCAGTCTCTTCTGCCCTTTTTTCCTTGCTCCCCCTTTCTCATTGCATTGTTCAAGTTTTTTCGTGTTATTATTGTGTTTGTCTTTCTTTATTTGATTGTTTATATATGTCTAATTTATTTTTATAGCATTTCTTAGTTACACGAAAACATCCTCTCAACTTGGTTGAGAAAATGGTGTCACTAGCTAGACCATTCCCGCTGGTAACAAGATATACTAAAATGATTGTTGTTGTTGTTTATTAATTATTAAATTACATAAAATCACACATTATCAGTAAACAACTCAACCCTACCTAAGAGGTCATCTAGCCCGAATTAGAATAATATAACGTTTTTATACACAAAGAATAATACATATGAACACTAAAATGATATAACTAGCTAGTTAAATGAAACTAGAAGTGGATCAAGACATCATAACCTTGAACTCATGGAAGCTAAGAACACCATCCCCGTCGAGATCGAACACAGAGATCATCTCCTTACACTCCCCAACACTCCTCTTATCCCCCAACCTACTCAGCATCCTCTTCAAGCTGTTGGGAGTAATCCTGCCGCTGCCTTGATCCTCCTCATACATGGAGAACGCCTCCTTCAAACCCCTCTCCTCCTCCTCTTCCTCCTCGTCCTCATCCGCCTCCATCATCCTCCTCACGAAGTCCTCCATCCCCAGCTGGGCCCTCGCCGCCTCCTCCTCCTCCTCCTGCGTCATCTCCACGCACCTCCTCAGCTCCTCAGCGGAGATCCTCCCATCGCCGTCGACGTCCAGGTGCCTGAACACCCTCCTGTACTGCTCCTCCTTGTCCGCCTTCTTGTGACTACTCTTCTTCCCTTGACACATTTTAATTTGGTCTTCTTGTTTGTGAATCTTATAATTTATCAATTTTTTTTCTCTTTACTTTGAATTGAGAGTTTCGTTAATTCTTGTTCTATATATACATCTCTTTGTATATGAAAGAGGGGGGAACAAACAAAGGTTTGGTAAGGCGCGCGCGTGCCGTGTTTTGACCGTTGGGGGTGGAGTGGGGCGGTTGGACAAACTGAAGAGGGATGTATAACAGAAGGTTCTAGATTTCCTCGTTTTCCATGGTGGTTGTGATTTTGTGTTTTTTCCGGGTTTCTTCTTTATTGTAATGAAAATGCTAATTAATTTGACCGTTGGAGCGTTGACTGGAAATGGGTAATCACTCGTTAGTTAGTCAGCATGCGTGTAAAGGCTAAGCGAGTGGCCGACCGTGGAAAGACATATATGGAAAAAATACGAGAAAACTAAATACATCACCTTGATCGAGACATGTCCTCTGAGTCTCATGATGTCTCTCTTTGTAGATCAGTTTCACCCTTGTTAGTTTTTATTGTATTATTTTGGTGGATGAGATGAAAACATGCTGTTATGTCTAATAATATAGATGCATATGTAACAAGATAAATGGATATTTAGTATGGATAGATTAGGATAAAGGTTCAAGGTCTTAGGTGGCTTAAGACCATGATCAAGTTGAAGAGACCCGGCTAGGCTCAAGGGCTTCATGGCGCCAAAGGTTGCTTCAATTGTGTTGAGGTCTAAAGCCAAAGCTGATGTCGTCGGCCTATTTTTGTAGCTTTGGCCCAACTCTCTGCTCCCACGGCCCACATCTTTCTGAAGACACTCCAACGGCTTGCTTGTGTACGTCCTTGCGGGTTGAAACGCTGCATTTCCTTTAGTTAGGGCTCGGGTATAAAGCTGAAGCCTTCAGAAACCCTAAAGGGTTGAGAGCTTCATTCAATCGCTTCCGCTTCCACCAGAGAGAGAGAGAGAGAGAGAGAGAGAGAGAATTGGAGACCCTAGATGCGATTCGCTGACGATCCTGGTTCCACACCCAGACGAGCTTGAATCTCAAGTTCTTGATGTGATCCAAGGAGTCTGTGCTCGACTAAAGAAGGAGACGCTGCTTTGGTGCTCAACCTCGGCTCTTCACCAGCTTATGTTCATCTTCGTCTTCAAGATGGAGTGAAGGGAGTATTTGTTCCTTTTTCGTGTTTCTCCTTGATTACCTGTTGCTTGAGCCGCTAGATCTAGGATCGCTTTCTAGTTTATCCATCTATTTGTATCCATGACCTGTATTCGATCATACTTAGTGGATGAATGGGTTTGAGTCTCTCCCTCTTGAGGCTCCGTAGAGTAGGGTAACCGAACTGCGTCACCAATCTTCGTGTTCTCTCTTGCTTTCGTCTATCTGTGCTTAGCTCTCCATGACTTCTGTTCTAGGGTTTATATTCGAAATCTGGTTTTAACAAAGTGGTATCAGAGCTTGAGTGTCCCATTTCTTCCTTTCTCTCGTCTCTGTAGACGTGGAAAATAGATATGAGGGCGTGGTCATTTTGGGCAGGCCATATAAAGTATCCACTGGTCAGGCGATGTTCCTCTCATGTCCGGCGTACCACACATGTTTTCAAAACATATCTGTTTTTCAAAACGTTTTCTCTGTGCTTTTGTGTTAGTTTTTCATTATCTGCTAGCTTATTTACTGTCTTAAGCTACAGTTGAACAAACTAACCCTAGGTTTTCCTTCTATTTCAAGTACCATGGCAGATTCCTATGTCAAAATCAAGCCATTTGATGGCAAGATAGATTTTGTCATGTGGCGGGTCAAGATGAAAGCCATTTTGATCAAGGAAAAATGCTGGAGAGCTGTTTCACCAGTCACTCCACCCTCCACACCACAGGGAGACCCTTTAGTACAACAAACACCCCCTGCACTGCCACCAGTTCTTCCAGAAATCTCAGAACAAGCTCATGCCAAGATTATGCTAAGGCTCACAGATGATGTGGCCAGACAGGTAGTCAAGGTAGATGACCCAAGGGCCCATTGGTTAGCCCTGGAGGATTTATTTCTTGTTAAATCCCTGCCTAGTCACATCTCTCTGCTCTGTAGGCTCTTCACTTTTAAAATGGACACATCTATTACATTAAATGATAATTTGGATAAGTTTTTAAAAATGACACAAGAGCTAGAGAGATGTGATGATAGAATTAAGGATTCTCACCAAGCCATATTGTTATTAAACTCATTGCCCTCACAGTTTGATCATTTTAAGGATGTCATTCATTTCTCAAGAGAGCCTCTCACTAAGGAACGTATAGTGGAGACTATCTCTGAGAAGAATGAGATGCTCAAAGTGTTCAAATCAAAACATGGTGCCAAGTCTGACACCTCTGATAAATCTGAGGTTTTGTTTGCTAAAAAAAACAAACCTAAGGGCAATAAGTCTAAAAACAAAAACAAAAAGGAAGATGAGAGTCCTAATGCATCTTCTCCTGAGTCCAGCACCAAGGTACCCAAGGATTCCAAGTGCAATTATTGTGAACACATTGGTCACTAGATCAAGGATTGCAGGAAGAAGAAGAGGGCGGATGAAAATAAACTCAAGAATTCTATGTCTGTTTCATTGCTTGAGTCTGATGTTGGTAACTATACTAATGAACTTTTCATGTGTATTTCAGAAGACAGTGATCCATTCTCCTAGATTCTTGACTCTGGTTGCACTATACATGCCACACCAGTCAAAGCTTGCTTTGATAACCTTGATCAGAGTAGGAGAGGGGTGGTCAAACTTGGTGATCATCACTCTCTTGCCATCAAGGGGGTGGGGGATGTATCACTGAAAATGTTTGATGGGAATGTTATCACCCTTAAAGATGTTAAGTGGGTGCCTGAATTAAGGAGGAGTCTTATGCCTGAGTCTGTTTTTTATTGCATGAATTATGACATCACAACTAGTAATGGCATTAAATGAGTTCTCTGGAATGGAAATGCATTGTCAAGACCATTAGAAAGAAAGACTTATATCATGTCATTACTCCTGAAAATGAATGCAATCTTCTTGCCAACTCTGCATACATGACTTATCAGTTAACAAAACTATGGCATCTTAAGCTAGGTCATATTGGAAACAAAGGTCTTTATTATCTGCATAAGCATGGTTTATTATCTGAAAGACCTGCTGATTTGTCTTTCTGTGAGAACTGTGTCTTTGGGAAGGCTACTAAACAGGTATTTCCCAAGTCTTTGTACACTACCAACAAGCCCCTTGAGTATGTTCATTCAGACTTATGGGGGCCTGCACAGGTGGACACAATTGGTGGGAAGAGATATTTCATTTCATTTATTGATCATTTCTCCAGGAAAGTTTGGCTCACTCTTCTAAAAACAAAAGATGAAGCTTTTCAGGCTTTCAAAACCTGGAAAACTAAAGTGGAGCTCCAAACTGGTAATAAACTTCTATGCTTCAAAACAGATAATGGACTTGAGTTTTGCAATACTGTCTTTGATGATTTTTTAAGGGAGAATGGCATCAAAAGGCAACTCACATTGTCTGGCACCCCTCAGTAGAATGGTACTGCTGAGAGGATGAACAGGATACTGTTAGAGAAGGCTAGATGTCTTCTCTTCACAGCAGGCATGAAACACACTCTTTGGGGAGAAGTTGTTGTTACTGCAACATATCTAATCAACAGATCTTCCTCCTCTGTAATTGGCTTCAAAACTCCATAAAAGTTGTGGATTGGTAAGAAACCCAGCTTGTCATACTTAAAGTCTTTTGGTTGCACATGTTATGTACAAGTTTCTCAAGGTAAGCTGCAACCTAGGGCCCTCAAAGGTGTCATGCTTGGGTATCCAGAAGGAGTTAAGGGCTACAAAATCCTCCTCATACAACCTGGAGGATATAAAGTCATTGTCTCTCGAAATGTTACCTTCAATGAATCTGAATTTTATTTTAAAAGTGTTCTAACATCTAGAAATGAGAATACAGGTAACTCTTATCAGACCTCAAAGTTCTTTCCACCTGATGGCCAGATGTTGTCATCCACTACCTCTGAAGAAGGAGATGATGAGTTTGACATAGGCTATGTCCCAACTCACTATAGATCTCCTCCGGCAAACCAAGCAATCCCATTTGATGCTCCATTACGGCAAACACAACAATTAGGAGGAGAAAATGATGAAGAACAACAACTTGAAGAAAATGAAGAAAACACAACTCATGGACTACCTTTAAACCCTCGATCCTATGCTTCTACCTCTGAATCTCCCAGTTCTTCTTCTTCTAGTTCTTCAAATACACTTGTTGTTCCTTCTATGTCTGAGCATTCTTCTTCTTCTTCTTCTTCTTCTTCTTCTTCTTCTTCTTCATCTGTGCCTATTGTTGATAATTCTGTGCTGCATGGCTATCAACTTGCTAGACATAGGAGTCCTAGAACTAGAATTCCTAATAGAAGGTATACAGATGATATTAATATTGTTGAGTTTGCTTATGTTGCTTCTGAGATTGTCAAAAATAATCTTCCTGCGACTTTTGAATCTGCTATGAGATCCTATGATTATGTGAAATGGTTTAAAGCTATGCTTGAAGAACTTGAGTTTATGAAAGCCAACAAAACTTGGATTCTTGTTCCTAAACCCGAGCATGCTAAAACTATGGACTTTAAGTGGGGTTTTAAAGTCAAAGAAGGGATAAAACCTGATGAACCACCTAAGTATAAAGCTAGACTTGTAGCAAAAGGGTTTAATCAAAGAGAAGGGTTGGATTACAATGATATATTTGCTCCAGTTGTTAAATATAAAACTATGAGATTGCTTCTTGCTATTGCTACTGTCTTTGATTGGGAACTTGAACAAATGGATGTTAAGACAACCTTTCTTCATGGTGATCTGGATAAAACTATTTTCATGAAACAACCTAAGGGATTCACTGATAAAAAACAAACCAAATCATGTTTGTCTGTTGAAAAAGTCTATTTATGGTCTAAAACAGTCTCCAAGACAATGGAACATAAAATTTGACTCTTGCATGAGATCTCTTGGTTTTATTAGAAGTGAATATGATTCCTGCTTGTATATCAAAGGTGTTACCACTAAATTTCCCTTGTGTATTCTGCTTTTTGTGGATGATATTCTCCTTGTATGTGCTTCTATGAGAATTATCTCTAACACTAAGAGAAAACTGATGAAACACTTTGATATGAAGGACCTTGGCCATGCCAAGAGAATTCTGGTGGTCATGATCCTTAGAGATAGACCCAAGAGGAAACTCATGCTTTCCCAGGTTGATTATATTGAAAAAGTTCTTAAAAGGTTTAGCATGCTTGATTCTAAATCTTCACCTATACCCTTAGGAGGGCACCTTGTTCTGCGCAAGGCTCAATGCCCTAAAACTGAACAAGAAAAGAAAGACATGTCTGATGTTCCCTATGATGTTGTTGTTGATTCAATCATGTATAGCATGCTATGCATTAGGTCTGATTTAGATTTTGTCATTAATGGTCTTAGTAGATATATGTCCAATCCTGGAATGCCACACTGGAATGCTATGAAGTATTTGCTTAAATACTTGAGTGGCACTAATCATCTTGGCCTTGTGTACTCAGATTATGCACATGTTGGTGATCTCCAAGGGTATGTGGATTCTAATTATGCCAGCAACAAGGACACGAGAAAATCCACCACTGCCTATTACTTAACTTGGACAGACAATTGCATATCCTGGAAGTCTCAACAATAATCTGTGGTGGCCTTATCCTCAACTGAAGCTGAATACATGGCAGCAACTGAACCTGCAAAGGAAGCAATATGGTAAAAAGGCATACTTGGATAGATTTTCAGAAAGAAGTTTGTACATGTGATTAACATGGATAGCCAGAGTGCTTTGTATTTGTGTAAGGACCCTATGTATCATGAGAAAACCAAACATATAGATGTTAGGTTTCATTTCATTAGGCACAGGGTTGAAGACAAGGCACTGGACGTCAAGAAGATCAAAGAAGAGCTCAACCCAGCTGACTTTGGCACGAAGATAGTTCCTTCCAGCAAGTTCTACTATTGCAGGAACTTTCTTCATATACTTGATGTTCACTAACCATGCAGGTACACGAGCCGAGGACGGACGGATCGAAGACTTAAACCCTCTTTCCCTATTTAAATGATCGAATACCACATATGGTGGCTAGATTAGGAGGGCAAATTGTTATGCCTAATAATCTAGATGCATATGTAACAAGGTAAATGGATAGATTAGGATAAAGGTTCAAGGTCTTAGGTGCCTCAAGACCATGATCAAGTTGAAGAGACCCGACTAGGCTCAAGGGCTTCATGGCGCCAAAGGTTACTTCATTTGTGTTGAGGTCTAAAGCCAGAGCTGATGTCGTCGGCCAATTTTTGTAGCTTTGGCCCAACTCTCTGCTCCCACGGCCCACATCTTTCTGAAGACACTCCAACGGCTCGCTTGTGTTCTTGCTGGTTGAAACGCTGCGTTTCCTTTAGTTAGGGCTCGGGTATAAAGTTGAAGCCTTCAGAAACCCTAAAGGGTTGAGAGCTTCATTCAATCGCTTCCGCTTCCACCAAAAAGAGAGAGAGAGAGAGAGAGAGAGAGAGAGAGAGAGAGAGAGAGAGAGAGTTGGAAACCCTAGAGGCGATTCGCCGATGATCCCTGTTCCACACCCAGACGAGCTTGAATCTCAAGTTCTTGATGTGATCCAAGGAGTCCGTGCTCGACTAAGAAAGGAGACGCTGCTTTAGTGCTCAACCTCGGCTCTTCACCAGCTTCTATTCATCTTCGTCTTCAAGATGGAGTGAAGGGAGTATCTGTTCATTTTTCGTGTTTCTCCTTGATTACATGTTGCTTGAGTCGCTAGATCTAGGATCACTTTCTAGTTTATCCGTCTATCATACTTAGTGGATTCATGGGTTTGAGTCTCTCTCTCTCTTGAGGCTCCGCAGAGTAGGGTAACCGAACTGCGTCACCAATCTTCGTGTTCTCTCTTGCTTTCGTTTATCTGTGCTTAGCTCTCCATTACTTATGTTCTAGGGTTTATATTTGAAATCTGGTTTTAACAAATGCGTTAACAACAAGTTGAGGCTATGGAAGGAGAAGCAACAAGTTATGCTTCTCTGAGAGTCTGAGGAGATGGTGTGAGATGAGACAGAGTGGAAAAGCGCTATCTGAACATGAATCGAGAAGGGTTGGTCATATGTGACAATTGGGTGTCTATGGGCACGTGCTTCATTTTTCGTTACTCATTTTTCATTATTCCTCTTATTCCTTGCATTCTTTGGTGGTATTCATGTCGTCTTATGTATCATTTGTTTATAGTTATTTATGTTTTTTTTTTATGACAAGTCGATCTAGGTCACATGAAAACAACATCTCAACGTAGTTAGAAAAATGGTGTATACAACTTGATCCTACAATTTGCGATTATGATTTTCCTGTCCTCTCAGTTTCTACCAACATGTTTAGAAAATCGATTTCTTTTTATAAAAATGACTTTTAGAGTGATACATTATTTAAGGTATGGTTATATATAGTTCACGACTTTTAATGGATTGAAATGTCAACATTCGACTTTAACCACCGTAAAAAAAACCGTAAATCACCTTAAATCGAAAAAACACCTTGACAATTTATTTTTAAAAAGGCCAAATAGCAACCATTTCAATACATTCATTGTCATAGACCGCCCCTTAAATTGATATTTCCAGAAAATCACCTTTAAAATGACTTTCATGATCAATCAACCACCCCCGAATATATTGCGTCCAAATATAGGTTAAATTTGATGAATTATAATTTTACCAATCATTTTATATAATAGTCTTAATAGAATTTTAACAATTAAAAATTGAAAAATGTAAATAAGTAAGTATGAAATTGGGAGGAAACAATTAAAGTTATTTTCTCTTTTCAAATAACAAAGAAAATGGTACTGACTTCTACAAAATTGCTCTCCCTACAATTGAGTCGCTCGTTTTCCCTTTCAAGTCAAATTTTAATTCTCTATTAGCTTCTACGCACATTCAATTTGAGAGAAAAAATGGCGCCAATTGTATCCTCTCAATTTAATTCTTACTTTTTTTTTTTTAAATTTCTATTATCATATAATTAAACAAGAGGGGTAAAGTTATAATTTAATAAGTTTAACTAAGATTGGGACGAAATAATTTCGGGGGTGATTGATTGGTGACAAAAGTTATTTAAAAGGTAGTTTTCTGAAAATATCAATTTAAGAGATGATTTATGACGTACAAATGAATATATTTAAAGGTTGGTTTTATTTAAGAAAAAATTAGACACGAAAGCACCTCTACAAGTCAATTCTCCAAGTACATGGTGGTGAGGTGAGGGCTTGTACAGGGATGTACATTTGACATGTACTAAGGTAATAAAATGAAAAATAAAAAAGGAAAATGGCAAGTACAAGGGGGAAGTGGACTTGCAGTAGTACACTGCAAACGGAGGGCTTCACACATTTCAATACATTTCACCATTCACTAATCCAATTAACTAGTGACACGTGGATCCCACCCATCCTTTGCTGCTCACGGACATGGGTATATTTGCAGGGCAATTTGTTTTCCATTGTAAAAACCAATTTGCATGTTTTAATGACAAGTTATTTTTTAAAAAAAAATCAATTTTCTTAAGTTAAAATTAATCAAAAGAAATTATAAAAATATATATTTGAATAGATATTAAATTTATCTACCCATAAACACCAATTTTGCATATGTTTGTTATAAAAAAAATTCGATTACCAGTAATATGCTTTATTAATTATAATATAAGTTTGATTAATTTTAATGATAAATTTTTCTATAAATAGATGCACCTCCCAACTTCATAACTTATCCCAACCCATCCAGTTTTCTCTCTTTTTAAGCTCAAATTCCGCTCTGACACTTGAAATGGATCCGAATCAAAATGCACAAAACTTTCCCCCAAGCTTCTTTGATATGTTATCTATGTACACCCAACAACAACCCAATACAAACTCAAACCATCCTAGCCTGAATCCACCCCCTCTTGATCAAGCTCATTCCTACTAGCCTGAATCCACCCCCTCGTGTCTTCTTTTGTTGTTTATCATTTTAGATAATGTATTTGAATTATTGCAATTTAATATGCATTTGGGTCTTTTTACAATCTTATTTTATTAATTTATTAATTTCAATAAAATTTATTAATTAAATTATATTAAAATAATAATAATATTCTTCTATTGTAAAATAAATTTATACGTTGAAATTAAATAAATAGATGCAATATGTCGGATAATAACGTAAGTATTAAATGATGAAAAGTCGAGGTAGGGCCCGTAAGTGGAGTGCAGGGATGTGGGTGAAATTGATAAAAAATAGTAAAAGGTGTACTTGTGCTGACGTGGGAGGAAAAAATGGGTTAAGTATAGAGGTAAGTGTACAGGGGTGTGCATGGCCTGAGGGACGGATGTGGCTTCTCCGTTTCTTCTTTCCTTTTGAAGTTGACTTGCGTGTTATCGGAAACGGTTGCATATGCTTCGTGTGGCCAGCCAGGATTTCCTTTAGGAGGGGGCTAAAAAAAATTCTGAATTTTTTTTTTATACTTATTAAGAAGTTTTTTAAAAAAATTAATATTTAAAAAACACTAAAATTTGTGATTTTTTAATGATTTTTTGTATTTAAATAGTCCAGAGTGGCAAAAAACTAGAAGAGAAACAAAAAATATAGAAACAAATCACAAAGAATTACTTTTAAAACAATATGTTAAATGTATAAGGATGATTTACATAGATATACCAAAAAAAAATAGTTTTGCAAAAATGTCAATGGGGGGTATAATTTGCAAGGGGGTGTCAAAATGTCATTTTTGCAAATAAATCGGGCACCTTCACAACCGGTGGAAGGTAAATGCTAGGGGGGGGGGGGGAGAGAAAGAGACCAATTTTAATTGTTTTAAACTAAATTTCAGCAATTTTTATTTGTTAAAATTAAAAAATTAATTTATTTTTGAACTTAATTTAATTTTATCTATCTATAGACACCCACTTTATATATGTTTATGGAAAAAAAAAATTCGAACTAAAGTTGGGTGTATATCGTATCTTGATCTCAATTTGGAGAATGGCATGGATAACCATTTGGATGGCAAAGATAACAATTTAGCTGGCACAGAAGTTCACACAACTGGCAAGATAAACCAGAAAACCTGGGCAGAACCGACAATCGTTGCTCCGGAGATGAAAGGTAAAGCTGCCGACGTGGACATGGAGGAGGGGGCAATGCTCATATAGGAGAGCATGCCGTTTGGGTCCATCATGAGCAAGATAATAGAGACAAGCAGGTACCCGTCTCGAGGATAGTTCCTTCGCTGGAAGCGTCGGAGGAGATAAGCAAGCGTGTGGTGGTAAGGTGAAGAAATCGATGTCTAGTGGGATAACTCTTCTTTTGCGTAGTCGAATGTAGTATTTTGTTAGTTTGCTTCTAACTCACTGACACTTTGGAGTTTTGGTGGTTTTGAATGTACATAACTAACCCTATAAACAAACCTACATTACTCTCAAATGACTTCGTCCATTGTAACATTAATGGTTTCAATCACAACATACTTCAACACATAGAAAGAAATTTACAACGATGTATAAGTATAACTCATTGCGATGTATGCTTACTAGCCAGTAAATACTATTATCTAGCCAGTGACAATGATGTCTTAGCCGATAAAAGAATAACACCTGACATATTTTATCTATCTTATAAACTTCCCCACCTAAGAATATCGGCCATTAAACCCAAATGAAATGCGTTATAACACAACATTCACAACAACCATCCATAATGAATATAAAAAAGTGTCCACAACATAACTTATCAGTAATCAAATACAAGTCATCCAAAAGGTGGAAACGATTAAATGTTTAACAAGTAAACCAAACACTACGAAGTACTAAAGTTCCATTCCAAAGAAGCTTTGAATGTCATCTTTGTGATTCTCCTCCTCAAAGTCCCGATTTCTTCTAGCACATTTGAGGTCGGTGACGAGGCAAAATTCCTTGATGGAAAACCGGAGGAGTCGCCCCTGGAGCTCGTACCATGTCTCACACCTCTGAAATACTTTTCCAGAGGAAAGGCTAGTGTCGGCTGCACAAATATCACACGACACGATATGTTTAACACCACCAATACAAAAAGAAGGCACTTAATCTGTCCGAGAAGGGATTACAGTTAATACCTTGTTGTTCGACGGCGTCGCTACTTTTTTTCTTTTCAATTTTCTCATTGTCTACTTAATCTGTCATACAGGTGTTCAGATAATACCCATTTTAACAATAATCCTAGCCAGTATATACATATGTCTAGCCAGTCAAAATAATGTTTATATCAAAACAGATAACATTACACAAATGACACCACTACACAAATGTCACGAATACAAATGTTCACATATTCATATGTCCGACAAATACACATGTTCAAATAATCTCAAAATGGTAACCAAACACAAGTAAAGAATGAAACAAACACCACACATACACAACTACACAATAGTGTCAACAATAAAAAAAAAACTTATGTAATACACACAGGGCCGGCCATTGGGGAGGGCAAAGCGGGCGACTGCCCTGGGCCTCCGATTTTACGGGGCCTCATTTTTTACTAATTTTAGTATATATAATAAAACATTTTTAAAATTAACACAAGTGTCGGTTGGCGTGGTGGTTGTTGAATTGCTATGGGCATGCATGCTTTCTTATAGTCATGGGTTCGAATCCCAAATTTTGTACAACTTTCAACATTCTAACCTTTTTTTCTATTGGTTATGCCTCAATAAATTTTATCAAGTCATAGAGTATTAAATTTTTAATCCAAATTTAAATTCCTCTTTATTTATGTAACTGATTCCGAGACCTCAATAAATTTCATCGAGTCATAGAGTATTAAATTATTAATCTAAATTTAAATCCAGCTAATATTTTAGTTTCATTTTATAATTATGTCATTCGTGAACAATTTTAGTTTTATTAACATGGACATTCAAGAAAAAAAGATTCACATGGTCATAGACTCATAACTATATTTATATTAATTGAATTGAATGAAATAACATGTTTCAAGTAGTTTTAGAATATTGTAATATATATATATATATATATATATATATATATATATATATATATATATATATATATATATATATATATATATATATATATATATATATATATATATAGATAGATAGAAATACACTAGGGTTTTGTGTTTAAAAACAAATGACACAAATTTAAACGTGTAGTATATAAATTATTTTTAATATTGTATAACTATAAATTATATAGAGCAAAAAATTGATAAATATAGCTTGCGTTTGTAATTTGTACTATGGATTAAAACATTTTGTATAAAAATTTTAATATAAATTTTACCGGTGATTTCCTTAATTAAAAATTCTTATTTTAAAGACTTTTCTATAATTTTTCTTAAATATCAACAAAAAATAATCTAATTTTTTTTAACATACTCATCCTTAAGATATAAAAAAAATGAAAATTACATATAAAATTTATAATTTATAAAATTATGACTCGGGCCTCCGAAAATGATTGGACGGCCCTGAATACACATATGACAACCCTAGAAACAAACATACATTACTCTCAAATGACATCGTCCAGTGTAACATTAATGGTTTCAATCACAACATACTTCAACACATAGAAACAAACTTACAACGATGTACAAGTATAACCCATTATTAGCATTATATTTTGAGGGCAACTAATCACTAAACACCTCCGATCTTGAAATCCATAAAAAGTTTCCGATTTCCAAAATAATACGCACCCATTCCGTCTACCATTCATCTTACCCTTTACCACATCCAACATCATTCCATACCCATCTCAGCAAGATAACAAAACACACACGAAAAGACACAACATCACCATTGTTGCTGGTCAAACAAAAATTCGTGTCAGTAAAGAAAAAATACGTGCCAGTAAAGAAAAAATGCGTGACAGAAAAATGTATGACAGTAAAAAATCAGTGACGTTAACTATTTCCCCATTCCAAAATCCACCAATTAATCAAGATTTTCAGTTCGATTCACTCATGTTCAGACCTTCAATTTCAATTTCGTCTTCAGATCCCGATGACTTCCATGTCCATTTGAAAATCACAACTTCCTCAATTTCCCCAAACCTTCCAACTCCCCCAAAGTTAGGGTTTAAAAAAAAATCCGATTTTTCCCCAACCTGGCTGACTATCTACAATAGGACAATCTACAAAATTTTCGAGTTCAATAGAGGGAGGATGAGTACTTACTTGCTTTCTGCGTGGGCAGGGGATTGTTCTTCTTCAATCGCCTTTAATATTTCTCGCGGGGTGGGGTTTCTTCTTCTTCGAAACTCCTCCAAAATCTTCTTCCTTTAATTTCTTCATTGTCTTCTCCCTTATGGAATCGCCTCCCGGGCTTCTCTCTCTCTGTTGGGTGGGCGGTTGAGGGTGACGGTTCGAACGGTGGTGGTTGGGTGGGCACGAACCGGGTGGGTTCTGGGCTCAGTGGGTGCGCCGGAGAGAGAGGGTTCGAACGCAGGTGGTTTGGTGGTCGGAGGTGGCTCGTGGAAGGCGGGGAACGACCGAAGAGAAGGCGGGGAGGTGAGGGCTCAGATCAGCAGGAAGGGTAACCTGTGAAAGGAGGTGATGACCACCGGTTATTTTTGCCAATGTTTGGACCTATTTGCTAATTTTGCAAATTTTAAAAGGGGGTGTCATTTTTGCAAGAAGCCCAAAGTTTTGGTATATTCCCTATCATTTTCTCAATGTATAATGTAAATATAAATATGACATTTTGTAATGAAATAGTTGATAGAAACAAAAACTATATATAGAGAGAAATTAAGAAGAATTAATGTTATAGAAAAATAAAGAAAAAGTGAAGAACTTGAGAATTAAAGACCCTTTGATTCTCCTTCCTCCGTTTCTTATTTCCTTTACCACTTGGACTAGATAGCATTCTTGTTTCAAATATCATTTAAATATGCTATAGTAAAAACACTAAATATATGCAAAAAAAAAAAATCGGCTAGGGGGTGCTCGAGCACCGTACCCCTAGCTCCGCCACTGCGTGTGGCCAGGGGCGGAGCCAGGAATACGTCTAGGGGGGCTCAAATTCTTTTTTTCCTAGTTCATGAAATTTTGCTGAAATTCTTCTGAAAAATGTCTAGGGGGTTCAAAAAAAGAAGTTAGAATTTTTGCTGGAATTCTATCTTCTAACTACATTTCTAACTTCACAAATTGCAAATTGAAAGTTTAGAGAAGAAGGTTTAGAAAAGAAAATTTTCTTAAAAAAAGAAAAGAAGAGGCGAACAGAGGGTTTGAATGAGGTAAAAAAAAAACTAAGGGTTTAGAGAAGAAGGTTTAAAAAAAAACAGATTATTGAGGGCGGGGGGTGAAATCGAACTCTTGACCTTTACTCTACCTATACACACCTCTAACCAATTGTGCTGGCATGTTGTAATGTTCTCAAGTTACTTCATCTATATACATATACATTTTTTTCCAGGGGGGCTCGAGCCACCGCATGCCCCCCTCCCTCCGCCCCTGCGTGTGGCTACTGGCTAGTAGGAAGAAGCACCAACAGCATCCGACTTGGGTGTTCGCTTTCCTAGCCTCGTGTATTTTATTTAGCATGCATGGAATAATCTTTTTTTTTTATGATAATCCCCTTTCAACGGGGGTTTTCTGAAAATAGCAATTTAAAAGGTGGCTTATTATTACGTATGTTTATCGATTATTGTATAACGTCTTCTCTTAGAGCATAGACATGAACACTTTAAGTTGTTTCTTGGTCCTTTGTTTGGATGATTATTCACATACGTTGAATTAGAAGTCCTTGCATGGTCTTCCAAGTAGACATGGTCACGGGTCGGGCGGGTCGACCCGTGACCCGCCGGGTCAGGGTCCACAGGTCCGAGGGTCGGCTCGGGTTGAGGGTTAGGGTTAGGGTCGGGGAAACGGTAACCCGTGACTGACGGGTCCGACCCGCCAGGTCAACCCGCCAGTTCAATTTTTTTTTTTTTGAAAAAATTATTTTTAATAAAATAAATCTATAATTATTATGTAAATTATATAAATAATTCTTAGAATAATTCATATTCATAATATTAAATAAACTAATATGCAATGGCAATGTGGGACAAATGAACCCCCATTCTTCTCCTTTTATAGACTTGAAAGTCTTCCTTCCATCCCCTCATTTCCAATGTGGGACAAACACTACATCCCACATCGAAAATATGAAGTTAGAATGAGAAGCCATGAAGCTATATATATGTAACCCACTATCCTATTTCTTCCACTTCACTTCTTTCATACATTTCCTATATTGGAAAAGAAGTTGGAAATGAAGTTTGAGAAAAAAAATTATATGTATATATTTTTTAATTTTTCCTCTTACATCATACATTGAAATTATTGTGGATGAAAGAGTGGTATGAAGATATAAAATCTTCCCACATTTTTAACACTTCATATTAAAGCTATAAAATGTGTTGTGAAGATTTTATGTTCACATATCATTTATTTATTGATTTATTTTTAATAGTTAATTTTTAAATTTTTTTTAAAATAATGTGACCTACCGGGTTAACGGGTCGACCCGGCCTTGACCCGGCAGGTCGACTGGACGGGTCGTCCATTTACCACCCACCAGTGCCACGTGGCTGACCCGCCGACCCGGTGGGTAACCCGAACCCGCCGACCTGTCGAAACCACGGGTCAGGGTTAGGGTCGTACCCCCGGGTTATCGACCCGACGGGTCAGACCCGTGGCCACGTCTACTTCCAAGTATGTTTTAGGGGTAATGGGTTTTTATCGAACGGAGGGAGTATAGTTAAATATCGGTCCGGATATATACACCGCAAATCCTCACGTTAATTACGACGTTACGACGTGCATGCACGTCGTAATTAACGTGCAGATTGGATAGGGCACAAAGCATGCCTACGTGCACGCACGTAATTTTTTTAAAAAAAAAACGTGTATGCACGTCGTATTTGACGTACATGCACATTGTTAATGATGTGCATGGACATTGTTAATGATGTGCACTATTGCACATTGTTAATGATGTGCACTATTGCACATTGTTAATGAAGGAATTGGTGTCCTTTAATTGATGTGTAAAATACTAATGATATAATAGGATTAAAATGGAGATTTATAATCTGAATAATTTAGGTAATTATAGTGCTTTGCTAGAAGCTAACTATAATTTATAGATTATATTATATTTAATCTATTGCTATTTTATTCAGGTCCTATAAGGTCACACACAAAGAGTATTAGGAATTGGATAATTGATTAATAATAATAATAAGTTATTATTGTTAATATAGTTTGTGGATAGAAGATAAAAGATAAAGGTGATTTATTAGGAATAAGTTGACCTAGTTTCTACAATATATATAAGGAGACTTATTGAGAATAAGTCTTAACCGAATATTGGATGGTACGTGTCTCCAAAACTTTTCCCACCACAAATCGCTAGCCTCCCTAACCCGTAGGGTGTGAGTTGCAATCCTTCGATCATTCGTTCTAGCAAACGGAGACAAGGAGATCCAATCCAGTGCTCGTGTGGACCAAGTAGAGGAGTCACGCTTTAGGCTCTTTTCTCCAAAGGTGATTTCGAATCAAGGTTCCGCACAAGAAAGGTACGACTTTTCCCCTCTATATTGTTCATATCAATTCATGCATGAGATCCCGAATTAGATGTTAGAAAATAGTTTTCTACCCTTCCGCTGCGCATCTAATTTTCCTACAGTGGTATCAGAGCCTCTTGCATAAATTGATATGATTGATTGATTTTCTTAATAGTTTTTATTCAACTTAGCAGTATAAGTGATATATGGAATAATTTGTATAATTAAAATTGTGATTTTAATTGATTGGATGTATAAAATTTAATATGTGAAATTAGTTCACGATTACTGTTTTTACACCGCTCGATCGATCAAATTCATCCACTTTCACACTTACCGCCACCGTTCACTTTTTGAAAGTACATGTGTGTTTGAATCAATCGTTGATTACCTGTGCAAGTTGTGAAATTGGAAATACGGCATCAATCGATTCACACGGCATCAATCGTTGATTACATGTACGTGTGTGTTAGAATCACTTTTTGTTTTCGAAAAAGATTGTTTTTTTTTTCCTTCTAATTTTATGATGTTCGGTTCAATCGATTTGATCTATACATTATATATGAGATATGATTTTTCATATAGTTCACGGAATATTTGATTTCGTAAAACTAGAATTTGATTTGAATCGAAGAAATTGAGAATTTCATGATTTTGATGTCAAGTTGACAAATTTTGTGTGAATTTGATTCATATATTAATTTGTAAAAAGTTTAAGTTTTATGAAAATTTATCATCTTAATCTTACAATTGTCAAAAGATTTTGTACTGGTTACAAAAATTTGAGTGGGAGGTGATGGAGCGGCTATTAGGTTATGAAAGGTATACTAGGGTTTTAGTGTAAGATCCTAAATTACCTTAATTAGATATAATAGATATCTTATCCCTAATGAAATATTCTATCCAATTATACAAGGTAAGAGTTACCATAAAATTTATTCCATATATATGATTGCTAAATTTGAATTAAATATCAAGAATATTAAATTAGTTATTTTATTAGATAATTTAATTGATTTGATTTAAATAGTTTATTAATATGATTAATATTCTATTTCTTGGTTATATTAATTTGATTAATATTTTGATGTTATATTAATTGTGATTAATATTTTTAATATTTGATATTATTTCATGCGGTGACTAGTATGGCCCAAGTAGCATATAAATACGATATGCGTATCGTTATGTATTTTTGTACACGATCTGCGTATCGTTATGTATTTTTGTAATTTAATTTTCGAAAGTAAATTTATTTATACATTGTACAAAAGAAGATGTTACAAGATTCAAGGATGGAGATCCAAAAGGCGATTCTAGGATGGAGATCCAAAAGGAGAATCAAGGATGAGTATCCAAGAAGCTAGAAGAACCTTGAAGATTTATCTTTTTGGTTTTCTTTTCATTAGGGGTCATACTAGGATCACAATTTATTTTTGTGCATGTGTTTTGGTTTATGCTTGCATGTTTGATTATGTTGTTTGTTCACTTGATAATTAGACTTGCATGACAAACTTAGTTCCCTTAAAAGAAAATTGAGAGTATGCATTTCTAATTCATAACCTATGAGGCCCTTGGAATTTGATGGATAGGTTTTGCCAAAGCAAGGTGTCCATGCTTTGACCTTGGGATAGTACGGGTAAATCTATATAAGAGATTTATAGCCTTGAATTAGTTCTACTCAACAAAAGACCAAAAGACAGTTTTGGATTTTGAGGCATGGGATATATTTACATAAGATGTGATCTATCAACCAAGAGTTATAAATGTTATAACTAGTAAAAGTTACTTACCTTGTCACATAAGAGTTAGGGTAGTGCCAAAGCACGCTAATGTCTTATCTGTAATAGGATCTTGGAATCATTTTATTAAAAGGGAAATTTATTTTATGGATAAAATGGCATTAGCTTATTTACATTTAAAGCATGTTTAAATTTCAAGCTTTTTCCATGACAAACATGATTCATATTTTGCATGTTCTATGTTGTAGATATCATGAACAGAAACGATAACCCAACCATCATCAATTTGCGTTCAATTCTTGAGAAGAATAAGTTGAACGACAATAATTTCCTCGATTGGGAAAGAAATCTGAGAGTTGTTCTCAGGTCTGAAGGAAAAGAGAGTGTACTTGACACCCCAATCCCAAAATTGACTGATGCCTCTACTCAAGCTGAGAAGGATCAGGAAAAACAGATCAGAGATAAGTCAGTGATTGTCACATGTCTTATGCTGGCTTCTATGGAGTCGAGTCTTCAAAAGAGGTTCGAAAAGATGGATGCTTGCACCATCATTCACACCTTGAAAGTTATGTTTCAGGAACAAGCGAGGATGGAGAGGTATGAGACTCATAAGGCAATACTTGATTGCAAACTTGAGAAAGGCAAGCCAGTTGGTCCTCATGTCTTTGAAATGATTGGTCATTTTGAAAACATGGAAAGACTTGGCCACCCCTATAGCCAAGAGTTGGCTACAGACATCATACTTCATTCTCTGCACGATGGATTTACTCAGTTCAAGCTAAACTTCAATATGAACGGTGTTGTAAAAACGCTCGAAGAGTTGCATGGGATGCTTAAGACCGCTGAGCAAAATCTAACTATGGGCAACAAGAAGGAGATCTTGATGGTCCAAAAGGGAAAAGGGCTCAAAAGGGGGGGCATCTGGACAGCAGAAGAACACAAAATGGAAGGGTAAACTAGTTACCCAACCTAAGAACACTTCTGAGAAAGCTAAAGTAGCTACTGGCCATGATTGTTTCTACTACCATACCAAGGGTCATTAGAAGAGAAACTGCCTAAAGTATTTGAAAGATAAAAAGGATGGAACTGTGAGTTATTTTGGTACAAATGTTAGCTAATGTTGTGATTAGTAATGACTATATCAAACATTTGGTGTTTACAACATAAGTACCAAAAAGCAAAAATCAAATGCAGGTGAAAATACCTATCTATGACATTGTCACTTGTGTCACTCAGACTTAAATTGCATGGAAAATTCCATAAAGATGGAATTTTTATATCAATTTATTGTGAATCATTTGACACATGCTACTCATGTCTAATGAGAGAAAAATGAGAAAGTCACCTTTTACTAGGGCAAGTGAAAGGGCAACTGAACTCTTGGCACTATACATATGGATGTATGTGGGCCTATGAGCACAGAAGCTAGGGGTGGGTATAAATACTTCATGACTTTTACTGATGATTTAAGTAGATACAGTTGTATTTACTGAATGAATTAGTATAAAATTGAATCCTTTTGAAAAGTTCAAGGAGTTTCAGAATGAAGTTGAAAACCAGCTTAGCAAGAAAATTAAGGCACTACAATCTGATCGTGGTGATAAATATTTGAGTCAAGAGTTTGATCATCATTTAAAGAGTTGTGGGATTGTCTCACGACTAACTCCGTCCAGAACACCACAAATTAACAGTGTCTCTAAAAGGAGAAATATGACCTTGTTGGACATGGTCTAATCAATGACGAGTTTTGCTAATCTTCCAATATCTTTTCGATGTATACTCTCACAACCATGATGTTCACACTAAACAGGACTCCATCTAAGGCTATAGAAAAGACACCATATGAGTTATGAACACGAAGAGTTCCAAGTTTGTCTTTTCTCAAGGTTTGTGGATGCGAAGCATATGTAAAACGTTTACTAGCAGATAAGCTCGCAACCAAATCCGATAAGTGCTTCTTTGTAGGGTATCCTTAAGGAAACTAAAGAGTATTACTTCTACAATCCCACCGAGCATAAAGTGTTTGTTGCTAGGGATGGTGTCTTTATGGAAAAAGAGTTTATTTCCAAAAAGTCAAGTGGGAGAAATGTTGATCTCGAAGAAGTTCGAGAGAACCAACAAACCGAGCAACGTCAAGAAGACATGGATCACTCAATGTCTGAGACTATGGATTTTGAGGACTTAATTCCACTATAAGAAAGAACTCATAATCATATACCAGAGGCATAGTTACAAGAACTCACCCCTACTAGTCCACAAATCGTTGTGGTAGAACCTTTAGTTGCTCAACCCACACGTAGATTGGATAGGCAAAGATCGTTGCCAAATAGATTTGTTGATTTTATTTTGACTACATGTCTGGACATTTTGGTGTTAGAAATCAACCAGTCTACTACATATAAGCAAGCTATGATGGGTCCAGGCTCCGAAAAATGGCATGGTGCCATGGATGTCAAGACCATGTTCTAAACGGATACTTAGAAGAGGATGTGTACATGACACAACCTGAAGAGTTTTGAAGATCCACAGAATCCTAGGATGATATGAAAGCTTAAGAAGTCCATTTATGGATTTAAGCAAGCATCAAGGAGTTGGAACCTTCGATTTGATGAAGTGATCAAATGGTTTGAATTCATCAAATGTGAAGAGGAACCTTGTGTTCACAAAAAGTTTAGTGGGACCAAAGTTGTTTTCTTGGTTATGTATGTGGATGGCATACTACTTATTGGGAATGACGTTCAAATGCTTGAGTTTGTAGAAGACTAGCTCAAGAAGTATTTCTCAATGAAAGATCTTGAAGAGTTCGAGTACATTTTTGGCATCAAGATCTATAGGGATAGATTTAAGAGACTCATTGGACTAAGTCAAGGAACTTATATAGATAAGTTTCTGGACAGGTTCAACATGAAAAATTTCTGAAAGGGATTTATGCCTATGCAACATGGTCTATCTCTTAGCAAGAAGTAGTGTTATATGACATCTGCTGAGCTAGATAGAATGAGTAGGATCCCTAATGCCTTAGCAATAGGATCCATATTGTATGCGATGATATGTAATCATCAAGATATTGAAGATATTGCATTCACTTTGAGTGAATGTAATATATACCAATCGAGTTCAAGTGAAGCACATTGAAGTGCAATCAAGAACATCATAAAGTACTTGAGAAGGACTAAAGATGAATTCTTGGTGTATGGAGGACATGATGAGTTGATCGTTGAAGCATAACTGATGCAAGCTTCTGAACAAACAGAGATGACTTCCAATCTCAATCCGGATACATCTTTGTTCTTGTTGGAGAAGTTGTGAGCTAAAGGAGCTAAAAGCATTACACAGTAGATGATTCTACAACAGAGGTTGAGTACATTGCAACATTGGATGTTGCCAAGGAAGTTGTCTGGATAAGGAAGGTCATTGATGAGCTTGGTGTGGTTCCCAAAAGGGTTGAAGTCATTAGCATCTATTGTGACAGCAATGGTGTCATTGCTCATTCCAAAGAACCTGGCTCTAATACCAAATCCAGACACGTACTCAAGAAGTATCACGTCATACAAGACCAGGTCTAGTAAGATGATGTGAAGCTATGCAAAATACACACGGATGACAATATTGCGGATCCGTTATCTAAACCTCTTCCCAAGCTCAAGCATGGTAGTCACACTAGAGCTAAGGGACTCAAGTCCATTGGGATTTGATTTATATGTTTAAAACATTAGATATTGATCAAGATTGTTGAAACATATTTGCATCATGTTTGTTTGAAATAAAATTTCACTATTATTCAATTATGGTTTAAAATTGAATAAAATGTCCTAATAATTTATGATTATCAAATAGGATCGTTGCGAAAGTCGTGGTGGTTGAGACCCTATTAAGTGAACTGATATTATGAATTATGTTTTGCCATAGTCTTAATCATTAAATGGGACATAAATGATTTAATATAGACTATTATGCAAGTTGATTGATAGCGTCAAGTTTCACGGGCTATAGGGACAGAGAGATGTCTAATCAATTATATAGACAAGTATGGTGAATACTTGTTAGGCAGACCTGCCTTAAGATTTTTCAAATAAGTTGAAGAATTAAAGGTTAAAATATTATTAGTAGGTTCCTCAGACATGAGTGTGATATCCCTCTAACTTGATGATTGGTAGCCTTTGACACTGTCAACCGCTGATCCGTAAAAGGCAGTCATAAAGGCAGTGATTGGGGTTGCTAAAATTTAAGTGGGAGCTATAGTCATGCAAGATTGGAGAAGTCCTCCTATTCTGGATATTAGGATATCTGAGTAGGAATAATGTTCTGGCCACTCGAAGAGTAAGAACTGTAAAATGCATGGCCATGCTCAAATGGATTAATACGTAATCATTTGTTTATTTGACAGCTCAAGCTCGGGATCGAGAAATAATTTGAATTGATATGGATAACATGAGATGCTATCATATCGTCAAATTGAACATTAAGTGACAAAGGAATTGAAACCGCACATCCACTTAAGGACAAGTGGGAGATTGAAGGAATTGGTGTCCTTTAATTGATGTGTAAAATACTAATGATATAATAGGATTAAAATGGAGATTTATAATCTGAATAATTTAGGTAATTATAGTGCTTTGCTAGAAGCTAACTATAATTTATAGATTAGATTATATTTAATCTATTGCTATTTTATTCGGGTCCTATAAGGTCACACACAAAGAGTATTAGGAATTGGATAATTGATTAATAATAATAATAAGTTATTATTGTTGATATAGTTTGTGGATAGAAGATAAAAGATAAAGGTGACTTATTAAGAATAAGTTGACCTAGTTTCTACAATATATATATAAGGAGACTTATTGAGAATAAGTCTTAACCGAATATTGGATGGTACGTGTTTCCAAAACTTCTCCCACCACAAATAGCTAGCCTCCCTAACCCGTAGGGTGTGAGTTGCAATCCTTCGATCATTCGTTCTAGCAAACGGAGACAAGGAGATCCAATCCAGTGCTCATGTGGACCAAGTAGAGGAGTCGCGCTTGAGGCTCTTTTCTCCAAAGGTGATTTCGAATCAAGGTTCCGCACAAGAAAGGTACGACTTTTCCCATCTATATTGTTCATATCAATTCATGCATGAGATCCCGAATTAGATGTTAGAAAATAGTTTTCTACCCTTCCGCTGCGCATCTAATTTTCCTACGGTTAATGATGTGCACGCACGTTGTTAATGATGTGCACTATTGCACGTTGTTAATGACGTGCATTCATGCACGTTTCTTTCAACGTGCAGGCCGACGTGCACTTTTATCCCACCCACCACATTTATACGTTAATAACGACGTGCAAATCCTTAACTACCATTTGCGGTGTATCTAACAAGACACTTAAATATTTTGATTTGCAAGGTTTGTTTAATAAAAATTGCTAACATATTAAACTTTGGTGCCTTATTTTCTAAAAAATTGTACATGACCAATTTCAATACTTACCTCACTTTAATTAATCTCCTTAATTTAGAAGTTAGAGGTCTGAAATTTCCTCGAGCAAATTAAGAGTATCTTTTCAAAACACACAAAGATGACAACGATGAGTTAAAGACTTAACGTGCTATAATAATTGATACTCCGAACTCAAATATAGATGAGATATGTATAAGATTAAGCTTTATCTCTTGGGCATGTAAAAATTTTTTTTTCAAAGAGATAATGAGTTCCCTAAAAACCCCATACCCCATTTCGACGGACGGTCCCCCAAAGGCGCCGGGAGAACCCCCTCAGTCGACCGGAGACAAACATGACGATATGCAAATGGATAAGGCGCCTGAAAAGGCTCCACCGGCAACCTCGCAACCACCACCGCAAGAGCTGAAACGGTCTTGGAAAGATGCTGTGGCTGGCGGTAGTGTGTCACAACACCGAACAACGACCTGCAGAGGTTTCTTGAAGGGAAAAGTGATTGTGTCCTTCCCTTCAGGAAAGAATGGTGACCCGGAGGTGCCCATCCATGACGAGGTGATAGAAGCTCTTGCTAGTGTGTGGAAGCACTCGGTGGTAGCCAAACTCCTCGGAAACCCCCTTCTTTTCCCAGTAATGGAGAGGAAGATAAGGGAGGCCTGGGGCAGGTTCAAGAAATTGTAAGTGATCGACCTCCCCTATAGGAATTTCTTGGTAAGGTTTGAATCTAAAAGGAACTATATGGAGATGTTGTCTGGTGGTTCATGGTCATTCTTCGATCGTTGCCCGGCCATCCGGGCTTGGCCGCTGGATTTCCGATCAAAGGATACCATTAGGACTATTCCGGGGTGGATCAGAATTGTTGACCTCCCATTACACCTATACCAGGAAGATGTCATTCTTGAGGCGGTGACGGGCCTTGGCAATCTGATTAGGGTCGATAATAGGAAAACTTTCACTAGAAGGGGCCACTTTGCGAGAGTATGCATGGAAGTTGATCTAGAGGAGCCTCTGAAAAGAACGATTGGAATCAATGGGCACATGTATCTAATCGAGTATGAAGGTATACCCGTTATTTTCTTCGAATGTGGTAGCTAGAGTCGGGCATCTAAGGGCCAAATGCCAGCTTGTGGAGAAGAAAGCTAATCAAACATTGGAAAATGAGGGTATGGCCGGAATGGAAAAAGGAAAGAAATGAGGGGATGAAACCGGAAAATCTGAGAAACCTGTGGAGGAGGGTGGAAAGCACGATGGGTGGATGAAGGTGAAGAAGCTAGAAGAACAATTTTAGACCCAGGAATCATGGTCCTCGTGCTACTCCGGCGTACAATTTGACATCTTCTAGTGGACCTGTTGGGGCTAACAATTAGGAAAAGGGTAGCGCTCTTGGAACTTCAGGATCGGAATCCATGGAAAAGGAAGCGGAAGACGCAGTCGACGTCAGGACCGAAGGGACGGTGAGATGCAGGTAATGCCTTCTCTTGATTCTATTTTGGGACCGAATGGGGGAGTTTCCAGCTCCAAGTTGTACCACTTGATTCCCGAAAGGAATGACGACATCATCTGGGGAAGAATGATATGGGGAAGGTTACAGTGCCGCAAATGGACTTTCATAGTTTGGCTTGCTTCTCACAAGAGGCTCAGCACCGGAAAAAAGGTAAAGCATTGAAGGGGGGTAGAGGTTGTTGAATGTGTGTTATGTAGAGCTGCAGAGGAGGATGAAAACACCTATGGTTCGGTTGCCCTGGAACCCAAGAGGTGCTGAACTTAGTGCTCGGATCGCGATGGGTTGGCATTTCATGCCGCCATGGTAGCTTAGAAGAATGGCTCAAGTGGTTTGCAAATGAACCCTTGAGAATCCAAAAACAACCGTTATTTCAAGCTAAATTGCTAGCATTTCAGGCGATTGTTTACTTCACATGATTGTATAGAAACAAAGTGGTGTTTAGTGGGGAACACTACAACCCTAAAGTTTGTGCATCTCATATCCTAAATAGTTGTCGATCCCACTTTTTAGCAAAGTGGAAGTGCAAATCACTTGTTAAAAAGTTGGATCGCAAGCTTAGTTGGGAAATTTAGATGGGTAGCTTACTTCTTTTTTTTTGTTTGAAGTAGTGGATGTATGTAGATCTGGTTGGACTAGCATTTGGGGTATGCTTAGTTGGGAAATTTAGATGGGTAACTTACTTTTTTTGGTTTAAAGTAGTGGATGTATGTAGATCTTGTTGGACTAGCATTTGGGGTCGATAGGGATGGTTTGGAGGGTATAGAGGAATCCTTTTGTTTTTCGATTCCTTTATCTTACATGAGACCCTTAGTTTGGTCTTATACTTTTGTATTTTGGTAACTCACCACATCTATATATTTACCTATTCAAGAAGGGATGGTGGGTTCACCGGAGGCTTCAGCATCACCGAAAAATGTGGCAGTTCCTGTCGAAGATGTGACCGTTGTGTCGGAGGATATGGAGAGTCATTCTCGGGGTGAAAAAGACATTAATGTGTCGATGGGGAATGCAAAAGTGAATGACCAATAATTGAAAGGAGACATTATAGAGCATGAACAGGAGAATATTGAGAAGGGTGAGAAGGTGAAGGGTGAGGGCAATCCCGAAGCCGACGACGCTAAGAAAGAGGAGGAGATTCCTAGGAGGGATAGTAGTGATCCCAATCCAATCATTATGATTCATAATAATCCTGTTTTTGCTGCAGGTGTGGAAAATTCCAAAGATAGTGGGGGCCAGGCTCGTAAAGTGAGAGTTTGTAAAAGAAAACAATCCAAAAATGCTAAACCTGGTGGTATTGGATCTTCATCTGCTACGGTTTTGATAGCTCATGAAAGCCCGTCGTACAAAGGCCCAAAGAAGAAACCGAAGCATCTCGAGTTACAAACCTTATAGAAGAGATGGAGGATGTGATAGAAGAGGAAGAAACAGACCTTGCAGAAGATCAAGATTTGGATTAATGACTTCCCCTTCTTTTGATCCTATTATCCATTTTAGAATTTGTATTATCTATTGGTCCCATTATTTTACCCTAACGATCGATATATTATTTTGGAGTTGTTTTGGTGCAGGAAAGAAATCCATTCGGAGAGCCATAAGGTATATTTGTAACCACTACGAGGTGGATATTCTTGCCCTCTTCGAGACTCAGATTTCGGGGGAAGAAGCAGATAAGGTCTGCAAAAAAACTTAACTTCAATAAAGTTGAATGGGTTGAAGCGGTTGGTTTTGGTGGCGGGATTTGGGTGCTATGGAACGAGAATGATTGCAAACATAAGATTGAGAAGAAGAAAAATGCAAATTTTATTCATGCTTCAGGGAAAAAAGGGAAGGGGAGTGGGCACATCATAGCTTCTTACGGGCCACCGATAGAGCCTCTTTCTGGGTTGACCTTGAAGCGACTATTCGGAGTATCTCGGGTGACCTTATTGTTGGACGAGAATTTCAATTGAATTCTGAGCAAAGAAGAGACGAAAGGAAAAACTGGGTGCTGCATAGGGATACTGGGAAGTTCATGAAGATCGTTGAATGCGGGAAATTTGTAGACCTTGGGTATACTAGGCAGGAGTTTACTTGGAGCAATAATATTTTCGAAGATAGGACTGTTTTCAAGAGACTTGATCGAGTCCTGGCTAATCTCTCGAGAAGACTGTCGTGGCCTGAGGCTAGGGTACGACACTTACCGAGGTATTATTCGGATCATAATCCACTCCTCGTTGAACTTGCACCCAATATAAAGATAGATCGAAGGAAGCGTCCTTTTCGGTTTGAGGCTGATTGGCTCTCACACCCGAATTTCAGTGAATTAGTTGAGACGAAATGGGACAAGAATCAACCGATGGGAGCGGCGCTTGAAGGCTTAAAGGAAGAACTGATCATATGGAACAAGAAGACGTTCGACAACATTTTGGAGAGGAAGAAATTGTTACTGGAAGCTCTGGATGAGGTCCAAAAGAGAGTCAGTCAGGGGGCGGGAGACCTTGCCAAAGAACAAGAGGAGAGAATCCAAAGGAAGTTGGACGATACGTTGGATCAAGAAGAGGTTTTGTGGATGCAAAAGTCCTGTGAGAGTTGGCTCGCTCTTGGGGATAGAAACATGAAATTTTTTCATATGTCCACTGTTATCAAAAGGAAGCAAAATTTGGTGGAAGGTTTGTTTGACAACAACAACAGACGGGTGGAGGATAAAGCGGAGATGGAACGCATCGCCCTGGAGTTCTTTGAAAAGTTGTACGCTGAGGAGAATCCGAGGAGGGAGCGGTCTGTGTTTCCTCCTGACTTCCCGACGGTGGATTAGGCGGAATTGACAGCAATCAACAGTAAGTTCACTAAGGAGGACGTTTGTGTTAGGAATAATAGTTTATCTATTAATTTGTTGCTATTATTAAGCTTAATTAGTTCCTATATTTTAGGTTAATTAGTTTTATTTATTTGCACAATCTCTTAGTGGTTAGTCCCACTCAACCACTCACTTTGTATCTTTAAATACTTTTGGTTTTGTTATCAATAAACTCGTGAGATTATCTATGTCATCTATTATGGTATCCGAGCTCTTAGCCTAACGACTTCGATCCTCACAAAATGCTTCCGCCCAACTCAAATTTGGCCTAGGCCACCACAAAAACCGCCTTGGGGAAACCCGAACAAGGCTTTGGCCACCCTCTAATAGCCTACGGGCAACCCACTCTTGGCTTCGGCCACCCTAAAACCGACTACGGGCACCCTAAAACCGAAACCACCTTCGGGCAATCCAAACAAAGCTTCAGCCACCCTCTAACCGCATATGGGCAACACACCATGGCTTCGTCTAGCACAAAGTCGCCCGTTTGGGCCATCCTATCGCCTACAGGCAACCTCTTTATGGCTTTGGCTATACAAATTGCCAAACCATCGGTCTAACCCGAGGCTTCTGCCAATCCAAATCATTCAGCCAAAACCAAAACTCTTTCATCCGGACCAAAACCATTCACTTAATTAGCTAAATCAAACCTATGTTCGGCTTCAACACAAAACCGCCTCCAGCTGACCCAAATTTCCTTTCCATCCCAATCCCATCATTCAAGCCACATCGTACTTGAATTCAATTTTTTTTAATTCTACACCTTATGTTCTATTTTTCAATGATAGTTCATTGGAAAGTAGACAAACCTTACAAGAATATAATCACGGACATTTTTGCAAATATCTCGACAGAACAGAAATCAATCCTTGCCTTCTCCCTGTGGGGCATTTAATCAATGAGAAACAGAATTCTATTCGACAACAATGACATTAGGAATCAAGAAGAATGGATAAACCATATTAAACAATATAGGATAAGTTGGAGAAAAGCACAATCAGATGAACAAGAAGATGACAAGCCCGCTACAAGAGTAAATACCCATCAAAATAGAACAAAAAAAAACGAATATTGTAAAATGAAAAAAGTCTGCCGACGACTTTGTCAAACTCAATTTTGACGGTGCTATGGTTGGTCCGGGCATTGTTGCCTCTGGATTTGTTATTCGTGATAGCCATGGATTAGTTCTCTCTTGTGGTGCCCGTGGCCACGGTAGGTTGTCCGCGGTGTAGGCAGAGTGCCTCGGTCTTCTGTTAGGACTCCAGGAAGCCACGAAGAGGGGGTTTTCTCGGCTCGAGGTGGAGGGGGACTGTTTGACGCTGATCAACGTCATGAAGGGGAAGGGGAGTTGGCGGTGTCCTTGGGAGATTGAGATGATGGTATCGGATGTCCTCAGCTTCTGTCGCGCTTTCGAGAGGGTTTCTTTTTCGCACACCTACCGTGAGGGGAACCATGTTGCTGATAGACCGGCGCATATATATATATATATATATATATATATATATATATATATATATATATATATATATATATATATATATATATATATATATATATATATATGAAATGTACCAAATCAAAAGTGCCACTTTCAACACTGGACAAATAAACAAAACTCTCCCATACGCTCTGAGCTCTGCAAGTTAACGTACATATATACAAAAGAAAGAAAAAATTGCACCAAGAAAATTCCTAAGCTTCTTCTATGCACAAAAACACACCCGTATGCAACGTTTTTATACACAAAATGCGACTCGCCATTCCCCGGTTTTCTTGCCCGTGATATACTACAATCATGCATCGCCGACTTCCATCTTTTCTCGGATCCAAGAAGGCTCACGGAGATCTTCTCTTGCCCCGCTTTGACTTCTTGGAGGACTCTACGATGAGAGAAGTTTCCGAGAAGGTTAACGGAAGCTCTTCATCGTTGAGCTCGTCTCTTCCAGTGAAGATATTCTCCTGATGTGACGGTTTAGGTTGTTGGGGTTGTTCAGGGATGTCCTCGTACAAGTGTTTAAGCATGAAGAGAGCAGTGTCATGATCCCTCCAATAGTTACTACATAGGAAACAATAAGCGGCGAAGCAGATGAATGGTCGTTATACAGTGTATATATAATACAAGCAAAAATCGTTGATTTAACATCACAAATCGATTTTTCTAGCAATTGAAAGATAGATAAGCTGCTTCGATGGAGACTAAGAAAATATCTTCAAGGGATGAGAAGAATTTGATTAAGTAGAACATAATAGGGGCACTTACGTGTGAGCTCCTAGTGCTGATATGTAAGAATACCGAAACGTTTTATCCTGCAAGTTCAATGGATAAGTAGTGATAATAAAAACGACGAAGACATGGCTAACCAGTTTTAGCACACAAAAAAGCAGAACACAAAAAACAATCTCTGTTGTTCCATAACAGACAAATAGAATCAATAAAACTCCCCAATGGTCATTGAGCCATATACTAGCACCACGCATGTACTTGACAGACAATAGGAAGAAAATGACGAATATAAATAAAAATACACATCAAGCAAGGAAGAAAACTCCTTAGTTGATGAGAACAATGATTGAGGTTAGCAAGTTAAAGTCGAGTAAAAAGCAAATAGGGATAAAGGAACATACTTGGAGACAATGGTCTATTCTGCCTTCTTCACTTCCAGTTAGTTGTTCTATCATCATGAAACCATATGATCTCTCTTCTTCTTTGAATTCTTCTTCTGCAATGTAAATTCAAAGTGCTTCATGAAAAAAGCAAAAATTGCAATTTCAACAAAAAATGAAACACAGATAATTCTTATGCAAGAGTAGGAAAAGTAAAAGGTATCTTGAAGAAAAAGGCGGAGCACAAGGCCAAGAAAAGTAAAAGGTAATGGTGAAAAAGAATTATGAGGAAGTTCTCATGGAAGTAAAAAGGTTATAGTAAAGCTTAAAGAAAAGGGAGGAGAAAAAGTTGAATATAATGAGATTAGAGAGACTGTATAGGAAATTATCCATGATGAAGTTGGAGTTGAAGCTGATAGTAAAAAAACAAACAACTGTCAAATCTGACGGTGTAGGAGATCAGAAAATGAAAGGAAATATGATCAGCTTGGGTAGGGGAAGAAGTGGTGTGATCATAACTAAGATAACTAAATTGATTAGTCGGGAGAAGGAAATGGGGCAGATTAACTATAATCTGAAGCACCTTGGAACTTAAAGACCGAATGATCCATTCAAAAAGAATGCTAATAGACATTTTTTGTATATCAAGTAAAAGCCAAGACTATTCAAGAAGACTTGAATATTTAGGTTATTTTGTACAGTATAGTACTAGAAACTTATGGTCCAAGTCATACTACACAAATTTGTACTCCGTGCAGTGAAAGACCGCATGTAGAAAGGTTATCAGGTTTCAAAGAGCTGCTGTACCTGAAAAAAGGCGCTAGCCTAGACATTATATGGTTGCTCGTGAAACCGCGTGAATGTTCTATGGCTTCCTTTTGATGGTTTGATTTCTTGCATGCCCTTTTAGTTATTGATGTATCTTTTGATGGGTGCTGGCATGCCCCGATTATGGTCTTGTCCTTATACTGGGGTTTTATACTCCTAGGTTAGGACTTAGGACATATTGTATGATTCCCCTAGCTAACACCCCGGGCTTCACCACCAACACATAGCTAGGGGACCCCACTTCCCCCCGACTTTCTATGTAAACCTTATTATTATTAATACAATTTTAATCTTAAAAAAAAAAAGTAACGCTGACAATATCAGAAATTGTGCAAGATGGTGGTCATAGGCTTTGTCAAAGAGCTAGTGGGACGTGATGGAGGTCTCATAGCTTCTAAATATTGATTCCTTCCTTGCATGGCTCAACTTCATGAGTAGGAGCAGGAGGATGAAGACTGAAAGCACCAGGATTGTAAATGCTGGCTTACAATATGATAAAAGGCAAAGCTCAATTTAGAACCAAATGCAGATACATGTTGAGTAGTCATTCTTAACAATACAATGGATATAGGTGTGAAAATTTGAGCACACAGGAGAGAACGTTAATTTAATCCCTGGGTATGCCCAGAAATATTCTGTACATTTGTAGCACAGCAATCAATTGGCACCCAATTTGTAGGGATAAAACGGAGCTAATTTATGAAGTTCATGAGGTTTTTAATATTCACAAACTATTCAAAAAGCTAATATGACTTGGATGGCATACCTTCAAAACCCTCGTTTTTCGTTTGGCAAATTGTCACCACTTTGTCCTATAAAAAAACAAATATTATATAATTGATTGAGTACAATGGAAAGAAAAAACCAAAAGATTGAGTTCAATTGTAATATAAAAGCAAATTGAAATCATATGGACTTCTCTAAGGCCTGCTTGATAGCAGCCAGTAGCAGCAACCATCACCAATGTCCTAGGAACAGAGTTTCCCAGCCAGCATAAACATTGGAAAATAAACTTTAAAGTGACCCTCCCAGTTAAAATTATGTACAGGCAAACTACTTCACGGAAAGCAAGGAAAGCAGAGGACAGTCCAGAATGATATATCTAATTTAGCAATGATAATCAGAGGATAAAAAATTTCTTAAGCATCTTTCAGCTCGGTTGGGTTGGGTAAACAAACCTTGTCTAATTGGAACATAATTATTGTTTACATAATGAAGAGAAAAGGTAATCCTAGAAAAGTATGATATTCTTAGCAAATTTGAGTCCAAACACTTTCAGAAACCATTTTCACATTGAGAAGCACATTAAGAAACAATGCAGTGTTGTTTGAATGCCCCACTTTTCAGATGTTAATCTGTCCAAATATTACATACATAGCAAGTATAAGTTTTGGCTCCAAACAAAAAGGTACTCCCTCCGATCCAAAATACATGTCGTTTGTCTCTTTAACACGTATTTTGAGCTAAAAACTATATAATATATTAACTTTTTTTTTATTATTTTTTTACAATTTAATACTTAGTACCAACAAATATTAAGTTGTAAAAAAATAATTTAAAAAAAGTTAATATTTTATATAGTTTTTACCTTCTTAAAATACGTGTTGAAAAGTCAAACGACATATATTTTGGATCGGAGGTAGTATAATGTAACACTGAAATGGGAGATGGTTTGTACAAAATGTTTCAGGCATTGCGAAGTATTTGGATTCCAAAAGGGCCACAAGATTGGTCAAATGCTGTTCAGATGCAGAGAAAATGTGTCAATCTTCGCATTAACAACTACATCGATGATCATATGACATTGATCTCAGTTCCATGATCTATACTTTTCAAACATGAACCCAATCTCTAAATTGTCACTCTCTAAATCCTTTGTCATGGACTAAATGCATGCTAACTTGAACCCTTGATCTCTGCACAAATGAATAAAGGGCCAAGACCAACAGGTGGCCTTTTCCCTCATGGGGCTGGATTTTTTTCATTTCTTTTTTTTATTTAGTTCTGGCTTGTGATTTACCTCAATATCCCGTTAGAACTAAAAGGGACAGATTAAAACTGAAACATTACAGAAGAATCTAAATAGAGACAAGGTGTGCACCACTCACCCGCATAGAGTTAAGTTGATCCATAAATGCCTGCGAATGTGCAGCCACATCTTCTGCAAAATCCTACAGTTCAGATCGGAAGTACAAAACAAGAAAATTACCTCCAAGATATAAAAAAAAATGGTAAAATATAGTTGACTTGCATGTCAGTTATTAGCATCTCTAGAGTCTGACCTGAAGACCAATGTGTAGCCGTTTCCCACCTTTATGGTAAGGTATAATAACAGGGCGTTTGATGGTATACTCTTTGCATATTAATGGCTCTATCCTGACATGAGGTAAAACAGTAACTGTTAAAATAGGCCACAAAATGTAGAGTATATTACAGCAATTTTGTATAGAAGGAAAAACTATGGGGAACCTCCATCTCCTACCCCTCAACCATTACCTATTTCGTTTAGTACCCGACATTTCAATTAAATTTAATGTGGGATTCTTCAACTTTTGTGAACGTTCATTTGGTATCCTATTTTATGATTTTTTTTATAAAAAAAAAAGACTCCAAAAACTTATTTTTGTCTTATTTTATAAACATGAATCTCTATTGCTAATGCTTATAAATTATAAATAAAACTGAGTTTTAGTTCATTTCGCAGTTTCTCCATGCTAAATGTGAAAAATATATGGTCATTTAAGGGAGAGATCTAACAAAATTTACAAAAAGGGATAGCTGATGGAAAAGTTCGGGGGTGCCCGCTTGGATTTTTAAGAAACTTTTGGGCACCAAGCGAATCAGTAAAAGTTGAGGGTGCCAGATGGCATTCCCCAAAATTAAAATATGATTAAATAGCAAGCAAAAAGGGATTTTTGGGTCTAAAACAGATCTTATGCTGGCATGCTGATTTCTGTTATCATTCGATTTTGGAGTAAAGTAAATAACCAAACAATTAAAGCAATTTCGCTAAGTAGAGAGAAGCCGTTGAGTTTTTAGCCATATAATAATTTCCCGACTCCATTACAATGATGGTATAATCCTCTTTCCCTTAAGTATAAACAAAGTAGAATTGCAAATATTTCCTCTTATTCATGCAAACATAACATAGCCAAGAGCAGATCATACTATGAAAACATTCCCAATGGAGAGTGAATACCTGTATGCTACTGGATCAAATGGATGAAAAATGTTGAACATTCGTCTGCAAGCAGGCATCTCCTCGATTATATTCTCCTCTTCCCAATATTCTTTTCCATTCCCTAAGGCAAAGCAAACAACTTCCCATAAGTCACACTGGTCAACGATGGAAAAAAAAAAAAAAAAAAATTATATTATATCATAATGAATACTCCTATATAAAGCAATTTTTTATTTTATTTTTTATAAATAGTACGAGAAAGGAAAGTTTTTAGTAAGGGAATATTGTTTCTAGTAACAGTTTATCCAATTCGGTAAATGCTATCAAGAGAAAGAGAAATGCATAAACCAAGGAGCGTGTGCCAAATCCTATACCTCTTTATTCTCTCTCTTGCAAAAAAAAAATATAGTTTCCTAATCATGGCATGCCGGGCCCACAGGACAGTGCATGTACACAAATTAATACATATTCATTTTGGATATAGTGGGTTGTTGTTGCTGCTGTATAGAATTATCCTTGAAACTTTTAAGAATACTGATAACTAAATATTTGCTAAATTATAGACCTTTTTAAAAAAAAAATATTGAGCAATCTATATAGAAAATTGAACTTCACAATTACAACTTTATATAGTACAAAGGAACCATAGACCAAAGAAAGTGAAATCACTTACCAATTCCTATACGAACATTACGGAGAGCAAGGAAGACACCAAGAGGCGACCCAACAGCAAAATATGTATCAACCTGATGAATGGGTATTATTAAGTTTAGGACGTATTATAGATGCTAAATCTAACTCGTAAGAACATTTGAACATGGATCCTTTGCCAATCAAGCTTAGAAGTTTGTAGGTTCAGCAATAAATATATTTCCAGATCAGCTATAAATTGAAGTTAATTTATGAGCGTATTTGCTAGCCTATAGATGTTTTAGGACAACTAAAATAAAAACATAGCTAACTAATTATCAGAGCTCTTCCAGCTAGATTGTTTTACTAGTTTGAGATTATTCCAAAATGCTATTCTCCAAATCAACTTGGATCCAACATTCTATATGCTAAGACTTTGGGAATGGATATAGTAAATTGGTAGTACCCGAACGTCCCCGGTTCGATTCCCGGATGGCCGCTCTCTATTTACCAAAATCGGGACATAGTAAATGGGGAATACAATCCATAACATTCATTGGTATTTCTACCTTTTGTGGATGCCTATGATAAAAGTGGCTAAGAAGATAGAACCATCCATTCTCTCTAATTTATGTACTTGATGAGATCATGGGAATATAGCTAGTATCACAAAACTACTTTTAAATTTTAATCTGTGCCTATATAAATATGAATATTTCATTTAATAAAAATAAGTGACGTTTCTAAACACAAAAAAGCCGAATGTTTCAGGTAGCATTTCATATACAAGCTAGCAGCTGACAACAACCATTGTGTCCAAACACAAACCACATATGACAGTATCCGGCAACAAAAATATCATCCATTATCTAAGTTGACCAAAATCCTAATCTGAGTATTCCCAATCGGTTGCACATTTTCTAGCCTAATGATTATCTCATGCAAGTGTGTCTGGCACATTTGGACAAATATCTAGTACTCCCTCAAAGGAGACTAATAAATGTACCATTTTACCCTCATTTATTACTCTACTTTTTAATTTTCTCGAAAACTACAACTAACCATCCACTACTAATTACAAGGGCAATAATGGAAAGTAAACACCAAACTGCCTAAAATGACATATTTTTCTTAACAAGAATCACTCACTTCATAACGGAGGGAGGAATTATTAAGAAAGACATTTTTCCCTCAAATACCTTGAATTTAAGTTTTGTGTACTTGATAAGAGGTTTGAGACTCTCTGGCTTATCATCCTGCACGGATGAACTCCTTGTTGGATCATTTTGATTTGTTTCAACTGCACATCTTCTCTCACTTTCTAAAGGAGAAAATATCAACAAGCATAACTGATTAGCTCCAGTTAGAATGAAAGACACTAAAAAAATGAGGAACCTGACATTGTAAATTTTGTATTCTCAATAGAACCTACCATTAGTTTCTTTGACACGAACCTGCGATTCCAGCTCTATAACTCTGGCGTTTAAAAGTCTGATCTGGAAAACATAAAAATAGATTTATATGTTTATAAAGAGGGTTGTAATGTATGCAACAACTGATCCAGCACAAACTTTTTGATACCTTCTCCTTCAAAGCCATGATTTCTTTATTTGTGACACTTGTCTCCCCTGATGTTTCATCAGTTATATTATCGGAGAAAGAAACTGATTCAACAGCATGACCCCTATTAGTTTCCAACAAGGCCACCTTCTCCTTTAAAGCCATGAATTCTTTGTTTCCATCACTGCTATCCCCTGATGTCTCATCAATTATCTTCTCTGCATTAAGCCTAGTAGTATTGGACAGGGCTACTATATCTTGATGATTGCAAGTGGCATCTTCATCCACTACTTCCTTCACCAGAGTAGGCGTGTCAAAGAAATTTGAAGCTGACTCATGGCAATCTAGTGAAGATGAAAAATTTCCTTGTGATTGTTCCTCTTTCATACCCTTTGTGGAGCTCTGTACATCAGATACAGGGAGAGAATTTTTGCAGTGTTCATCCAAAACAAGAGGAGCTACAGTTTCACTCAATCGGTTTTCATCATCAGTATAGGGAGTTCCCTTTGCTCCATCAAATTTCATTTTGGATCTAGAAGGAAGGCTGGAAATGTTTTCAAGAGATTCTCTCTCTCCCCTCTTTTGTTCTTTAATCTTTCCAGATGATTGATTATGTCCACTTTGTTCTCTATACATACAATCCATGGGAAATGGAACAGACAAATTTTCTTGGTGGCAAAGAATATCATATGACAAGACACTTCCCAAAGAATGACCATATATTGAGACCTGCCAAAGTACCCCTTATTTATAAACCAAACTGATGGCTTAACTTTCATGTAGAAAAAATGAACAAAGGAGGCTAAATAAGTAGCTATATACCTTTCCTTCGTAGCCTGGGTTTCTTTTGAGAAACTTTACATACAACTGATTCAACTGGTTTGACACCTACAGGAAGATTAAAATGAAGCTATCAGCATTTTCATTTATGCAAATCTCATGCCCATCAGAAAAATAAGGATATGATTACATAAGTTGCCAGGACAAAGATACACAGCTTAGCAACTCCTAGCATATAACCCTCTAAACTCTAAACCTGAATGTTTGACATATTATATGCAAAAATGCAGCAATATATGAACAGTAATTGATAAAGTGAGACAACGGATAAGCTAGCTCTTGCACAGAACCCCATTGCGTGCTCAAATGCACTGTAGAGCCCCAAACACACTAATGACAAGCTAGCCAACTCATTCATGACCTCATAAGGCTCTTATATTATTAAGGGACTGTAATGGAAATACGGAACCAATGAAAGGCAAATGTGCTAGATCCATATGATCACCAGTGACAGTCAACATGTGAAGTACACACAGACTTCATTAAAGTACTACTACCCGAATAAGGCCATAGAGTATAGACTGATTAAATATGCTCAGCTGTCCAGAAAAAATATAATAACAATCATAAAGCTAAACTCCATAATGATTCAGTTCAAGATGTCCAACATTTACGGTTCCGATTCAAATTACATTGCAACTTTGCAAGTCTATCCTGGAAAAAACTTTCAAATGCTTCCCTAAGGTACCTAAAAGAGATTTGAAAAAAGATCAACAACAACAACCCAGTACATCCCACGATAAAGCAGGGTATTAGGGGTCAGGATGTGCGCACTCCTTCCCCGAACTAGTCTCTCGATCATAAAGGAAAATCGAAGTCCTGCTCAAGTGTTATACGATGTTCTTATTTAGTAGAAAATTTTGTACAAGCTGCTACAACACCCTCTCGATTTGCTCAGGGTAAGGTAACGCATACATTTTGACCCCCCAGACTCCTATTGTAAGGGGGATTATACGGGGTTGATAAGTAAATACAAGGAATATAAGCTGTTAAAACAAGCTTCCACTATGCACAGCATTCTTCTACATTCAACTTAATCTAATGTCCTACAAAATTGTCAATTAGAACAGCAGAGAAGCTGCATCAAGTTATTGAATATACCATACTGAGCTCCCCTTATAGCTAAGTGAGAATGAAGGTGGGTTTCGAAGAAGAACAAAACTCTTCACTGTGTTGACAGTTTCTAAAAGCAAGGTTCACAAAGTGTAATGTAAATCTACTTGCCAAGTCATTCTTATATTGATACCGGTAAATAGAGAGCGGTCATTCTTATCCCATAAAACTAACTGAACTTACGCCACACATTTCTTCAGCATCACAGTTTCCATGCAAATTATCACAGACTGTCCTACAACAGCAAAATAAACAAGGAACTCTAGAATGAAAGAGAGGTTTAAGGGGTTGTTAAGTCAAATACCGAGTCAATAATATCCTGGCAGTATATGGGGCTCATGTAGTACAATACATCATGAACAGTTGCACTTAATTTAGTCCTCAGTCCCCTTACACCCTCAAGGGTGATTTTCTCAACTGCAGATTCACCGCTGAGCTTCAGGCCTTTTCTCCACTATATCACAATTAAACCAGGTTCCAAATCATAATGTTAAAGATTCCCAAGTTCAAAAAAAAAGGGAAGATAACATTCTAAGAGCCCAGTGAATCAGTGATGATGCAATAGTCCTAACAAAGTTAGAAAGATTATTTTTAAAAAGTGATAGATAAGTAGAAGCAGAGAAAGTAATCCAACAACAACAACAACCCAGTATATCCCGCAATTGGGTCAAGAATCAAGATGTATGCACTCTTTCCCCGAACAAGTCGAGAGAGTGTTTCTGATAGATCCAGAATAGCGGGACACATGAACCACATGGTAGCAGGCCTCACGGAAGGAAAAAGAGACCGTAAAGAAGTAGAAAAGAAGTCAAAAAAGAAGCATAGACAAAAAGACACAACACCATAGCCCAGAACTCTAGATGTGAGCAGCCCGAATGCACCTCCTCCGGCGGTCTCTATCCAAAGACGCAGAGACCAAAAGATAAAAATCACAGAACTATTTTTATATGATGCAACTTAATAGAAAAGGAAAACAGTAATAGCACCAGAAATCATTTTATACAAAGTGTAGAACAAAACTGCTTCATTTCAGGACTCACTGGGTTTTCTTTGTTGTTGTTGTAGTGTAGAGCAAAACTGCAAGCAATAAGTGTACCTATAAACTCTTAAGGATGCAAACATATGATGTAAAGAAAGCTCCTTACCTGGCATGGGATATAAAGGACACGTTGAGTTGCTCGTTGATGGGATGTCAAATGCTTTTCAGCCAAACTTGACGTGATAAGCCGAAAATTGGTCACATCGTCCACTAGGTTAGAGTTCTCCAGCCTCTGGCCAATTCCATGAACCATAAAAACTAAATGTCTAACAGGAACCTGTCAGAGCAAAATTTATCTCCCAGTAAAGTTAAATGGTAAAAGATCATGCATCAAGAACTAGAGAATAATGCATCGCCCAAAGAGGAACTATCACCATCATGAGTCATTATGCTCATTGCTCAAATCAAAGAAAGGGATATCGGTATAAACATCAGCAAGGACACTCAGAAACCAAAAACCTTTTTATGACAAAACATATCAATATAACTGAATGCATATGGAAGATATAATTAACATAAGTGCATAGCATAATATATCCTATGCCGTATAATTACATATTGGTGCAGAATACCATATTGTGCATACAAAATAAACATGCAGGCCAATATTTTAGTGTTAACGACTTCAGTTCATTGATTTTATGGCTAGTAGTTTCACTATTTGACTACTAGATGATAGTTTATAGAGTAAATCTTTTATTGTAGATCACGGGTTTACAAATTTAATGGTTTAATGGGACAAATATCTATGGGATGATGGGATTGATGGGAGCAGCAGGATGGTGGACATGGCAAGTGGATAGCATAGGCAATGCCAATGAGTCTATTAATGTGTGAGTTTCTCAGGAATCTAGCTCCATGGTGTAACAAAGGGTGTGTTTGGATTCCAATGCATTATGTTTATAATGCAATTTGATTATAAACACTTAAATAGTGTTTGGTCTCATCTTACATGCACAAGCTGAAAAACAGCAGCAGCAGAAGCCAAAAAATGAAAATAAAGAGAAAATACAAGGTAGAGAAACACCTTTGAGCAGTAATCATCCATTTCCTCTTCCCTTTGCTGACGTAGCTCATCCTAAAAACAAGAAGAAAAGCTTTTATAAATATTCCTTCATGTCACCAGAATTAATATCCGTCTTAGGGAGAGCAACTTAGAAGAGTTGCAATTTACCCATCATATTATAATAACTTCTAAAATTATTTTAACAGTACATCAAAATTTATTTTTATATTAAAAAATAGCACTCTTAGCCTGTTGGGTTGAACCAAACCCAGGAGTTTGGGTTTGGGGTTTGCATTTCTCCACCCATAATTCGACTTGCAACTGACTCGATTCAAACCACGCCTAATTGAAAATCTATCTGCATGTAAATACAGTCTCATGGACACCCAGATCAAGTGAAAAACAAATTGTTTTTACCATCCAGCAATGTCATATTATCATGAACCATACACTTATCAACCCAATGCAATCCCGCATAAGTCAAGGTCTAGGGGGTCAAGATGTAACTTGTAAGCACCCTTACCTCAACCAAATCGAAAGGGTGTTTCCAAAAGACCCTGGGACGACATGGGTAAGACAGAAAACTAAACTCAGCTATGTGACAAAAATAACTTAATTTAGTTAAAATGCTTCAAAAATTGATATGGGGCCAATGTCATGAACCATACAATTGGCTCTATATGCTTGACCTCCTAATTTGCAGTAAATTGTAATAGTTGACTTTGATAAAAAGATAGAAATGTCCTTCCAGATTAGGAAAACGTTCTGAAAAGGTATCAATAAAAAGCAACATACTCCCTCCAGTCAAGATTATTTGATGTTCTAAGAGCTAAAATTTGATCAGTTTTAATTGATGTCCTGGAGTACTATCATTACCTTGTAATAAATACTCCCCAGACATATAGTACGGAGTACTAGAGAAGTAGGAGAGAGAATCATTTTTTTTTAAAAAAAATAAATTCTAATGGGCAATAGGGAAGTTAAAAGGGTGGTTTTTGCTCCCATCTTTACAGAATTGATATACAGTAGTACATGTGTACTAGTATGAGAGAGAGGATTGAGTGGTTACATTACTCCTATCTAATAAGGAGTACGTACGGATCCTTGTATCCACAAATTTTCTTAATTGTTGTGCCCAAATGTAAAACTTCTTACATAAATGACCGGAGGGAGTAGGATATTTGCTAATGCCAATTATAAGGCCAATAAAAAATTTCCAAGGCACAATGCCTATTAGGTAATGTCAATGGGGTACTAATATAAACCCAGCTTGTTATTTATTTCTTACTACTCCCTCCGTTAATTAAAACTTGACGTTTTACTATTTTTTATGTGTTAAAAACTATATAAAATATTAACTTTTTAAATAATTTTTTTTAATAATTTCATACTTATTACAATTAAGTATGAATTTATAAAAACAAATGTAAAAAAATGTTAATATTTTATACTCAATATAGTTTTTATCATTATAAAAAAACGTGCATGAATAGTAAACGACAAGTTTTAATATTAAGTTGCATCTCCATCCCATGTGGTATCATCACAAACCTCCGTTCCACATGGCGGAGTCTCGGACATGCCACATCAACCACTTATTTCCCCGTCATAACGTCATTAAATGAAATAATAAAAAACATTTCGTTGTAAGTTAATCCATGTCATCCCGTCACATCACCCACCCTTTATCCACAAACCCACTAGCCTACTAACCACCCCAATGTTGTGAGTTGTAACCGCCCCTTTATTGTTGTAACGGTCACACTTTGACTAACCACCCCACTATTAAGTATAATATAAATGCTATTTTTTTAAATCATAACTATATTTATTTATTATTCATCTCTTTATTTTATTATTTTTTATCTTTTCAAATTATTTTTATATTTCCTAATTTATAACCTATAAGATGTAGTTAAAATTACAACCAATAAATCTATACTATCAGATTTAAATTATAAATTCTAACCAACCCGAGCCTAAGGCACGGGCCTCATACTAGTTAATTTTAATTGATTGTACTTTGCCATTGCCTCCACTTTCTCCATGTTCTCTTCCATTCTCCAAAATTTTAATTATTCAGTTTTAGGAGTTAGTTATTTGCTTTTTATTATAAAAAGAGGAGAACCTGCAGCTTGTAAGGACATACTTGAATTATTGAACTGAATATATATTTGGAGGTTATCCACCAATTTCCTCTTGTGAGATTCTTGCTTGAGTTGTTTTCCTAGGAGTAAGATCCCGGCTCCTAGTGGTCTCTTATCAGGGTACCCCAGGACTTATAGGCATTGAATTACTTGCTGAATCCCACAAATTCTAAAACTCCAAATAAGAAGGGACTTCATGGGAAAGGGAATGCAGGCCTGGTGAAAGAAATTCCATACCCATTATCCCCCCCCCCCCCCCCCCCACACACACACACAGGAAAAAAATAACGAATCGATATTATAAGGAGAATATATATATCTTCAATCTGCAATCAAAGAGCTGCCCACGTTTTTTATTGTCCTTTTGTTCTGTTTTTTATGTTCCTATTGAAATGTACTTTAGTTTTTTTGTTTTTTTTTCTATATTCCTATTGAAAATAACTCTATCTAGCTCATATTTGGAATTGCACCCAAAAAAAACTATTCATCTCAGAGAGATCTACTGAAGAATTTGGGAAGCCAGAGTAAACAAGTATACACTTTGTCCTAAAACTCAGTTCTTATCAACCAGGATTGCAAAAGAAGGAAGATAAGGAACTAAAAAATAAACCTGTGTCAGTTTTGTTGACTGAAATGTAGCATATCCACGCCTTAATTTAATTCCGTTTCCTCCAAAATTAATGACACTAGAAAATCCAGAAGCATCAACATTTAGCCATGCCTCCCAAGTAGCATCCTCTCCTGTAAAAAGTGCATGAAGCCCCTGTATGAAAGAAAAGGATGTCAGGGTCAATATTGAGCACAGAAGGCTAGCCCACCACACCGCCCATTGAAAACTACATACTGGTGTAGTGCCTTGCAGATCAACTCGAGCTGCAAAAAGTCCAGAGGGTTGAAATGTTCTTCTATGCCAAACCTGAAGAACAAGTCCAGTTTCAAAAAGATTAAGAAATTGAAAGCTTACTATAGAATAATAAAAATATTATGCCCGACTTTAAAGCAAGGTCGTCCTCTATTATATACTCCCTCCGTCTCAAAATTTAAGTCGTTTTAGGATTTTACACTTTTAATAAAACACTCACCTCTCAATCAACATCATCATTCCACTAACTTTTTCATAAATTTTAGTAGTTTTTAATACCCACTACATTTTTTAACCAATCAAAATCTTTTAAAAAGTCAACAACACACAAATCGATACAAATCATTATTATCCCTTATCTAGAAAACCTAAAATGACATCTATTTTGATACAAGAATAAAGTCATAAAATGGCCTAAATTTCAAGACGGAGGGAGTATAAAGAGGAAAATCTCATTTAGGTGTCATAAGGTTTAGCTAAATCTCACAGTTGCCATGAGATTTTGGAAAATCTCATTTAGATGACATTGGGTTTGCATCTTGTCTCACTCAAGTGAGAAAGTGATTTATTTGACCGTAAATGCTAATTTTACGGATTAGTAGGCTTTCTCACTATAGTAAGATAAGATCCAAACCAAACCTTATCTCGTCTAATTATATAATATTATTACAAAGACAGTAACTCTCTAATAGTCACAGTGTATAATATACTTACATAATCTAGTTTAATTAACTACCAAACTTAGGTTGCTAGGTTCTTTCATGTGTTGAACTTGTGTCAAAACGTTTTTTCACTTAAGTGAAACAAGATTCAAACCTCATGTCACCAAAATGAGATCTCCTTAAAGTCAATTGACCTAAGTGAGATCAAACTAAACCTCATAGAATCTAAATGAGATTTTCCTGCACACAAAGTACCAGTCAAACTTGATACATGAAAATTTTGCAGAAGAACCAGTCAAACTTCAAAAAAGATTCTCCAACAATCTCTGCTTCATCAGATCTACCCTAGAGAAAGGCCAATATAAAGAACTAGTCTTTGATAATTGATACAGAACAGACCTGCCTGCGATATGCAAACTCCAACTGCTCAGCAACATCTTCTCTAAGTGGAAGCCAATCAAGACCACCACTTTGTGCAAACCAGTGACCTCTTAAAACTCGCCTATTTTCCCCATTCCAGTAAACAGGAAAAGAATGTCTTCTTACCAAATCTACCTGCAGAAATAAATTCCCAAGAGTCATTAAATGTATATACAACTAGTGTAGGTCTGTGAAATTCAGTCTAAATTTTAATATTTTATAAATTTATAATTATTAGTAGGATTTTTATTTTTATTTTTATTTTTAAATAAGAGAATTTTCCTTTTTCTTTAGCAAATGATACTTACCATATTTTTGCAATAATATAAGAAATTAAAATCTGCTTTTCAAGTTATAATCAAATTTTACATAATTTCAATATAATAAAGTAAAAATATAATTTTAAATCTATATTTATTTATAATAAATAGTTACCATATCTTTTACTGGCTCTTAAAAATTTATTTTATTTTATTTTAGGAAAAGTATTATGTTTAATCTATGTATAGTTAAGTTAATAATGTAGGGTAATTTTTTTCATGAGCAACAACCTTAAGGTGCCATATAAGACGCTATGTACTGACTTTAGTATATACATATAGATAGATTTAGATTGAATGGCACAATTTAACTTGTGCATTACAGCATATGCAACCAGCTCTACGCACAACAGATCCCACTCCGTAGCTTTTATAGCTACTTTGCTCTAACATATTGCTTTGATACCAAGCGAAAGAAGAAAATGGAAGCATCTTAAACCATGTTCTAGCCATCATCTGAACTCATGGAAGCATCCACTGTGGGGAGATGGTATCATTAAAATTGCCTTTGTCATCTTTGTAACTATCAAGTCATTTCCATTCAATGTAAGACAACTTAGTCATTTTTTCAACACAGAAATTTCATTCCAGGCAGGTTGACAAAAACAGATAGGATTTATGCTACTGAAATTTAAGCTCCATGCAGCAAAAGGGCCCAAGAAAAGGGTATATTTCTTTCCAATCAAGCTCCTCTTGCATGGATTTCATATAGAATTGTTTCCTAGTGTTTGCTACACACAACGAAAGGAATACCTCATAAAGTCCCCCCTTAACAGGCACGCCAACTCTTTCCTCTTCAACTGCAGAAAGTTCAGACATCAGAGAACGTTGATGTAAATCCATCCTAGAGCTCTGGCTGGTTCCTTCCTTTGGACCAATACTACACTCAGCATACTCTTTCCACCAATGAGAAAGCAGCTCCTCCTCCCTCTGTAAAAAAAAAAAAAACAACTAGACCAGTGAGTTTACCCCAAAATGAAGAGACCCTAAGCATTTATTTTTTGTGGAAAGCTATAACTTATCTTGAGATAAATGAAACATGTTGCATTAGGACAGATGATACATGCTTAGATTTTGGATGACTTATTCACAACTTCAGTTGCTTGCCCTTGGCCAACGTTTTTTTTTAAATAAATCCAGGGTATGGCCCATCCCATAGATATGTTTTTTATCATCCATATATTTACATTTACATTTTAAAAAAGGAACTAGAACAGTGAGTTTCCATGGAAAGAGATGTCAATTCATCAGTTTTTAAGTTCTATTTTAAGCATTTGCAAACTTTTTCAAACTAAATCTCAAGTATCTACCAACATCGGGAGTCTATTTCTGGAACACTCCAACAAATCTAGGGTATTATAACATGCTTGTAGTATTCAAAATGTACCCTCCAGTTCAGACCAAGTTGTCACAGGTGGCACATAAAAGATACCAAGGTGCTGCCAATCTAATAGAAAGAGCCAGACTGATACATATAATTACCGAGAGTTCATAATCCCGATCACAAACTCCAAACAAGATATATGTAATGCCCTGAGATTCGAGGTAGGATTATAAGTTTGAGACAAGATACTCATTTCAACAAGAGCTCTTCCTTTTATGTCTAAGTGTGGACATTACTCCATAGACGTGAACAAGTGTGATGATCTTAATCCATCTTATGATTTCATGCACATTCAGACTTATAAATCACCAGAATCACAATACTTTTCCTGCCTTAGAAACAGGAAAAATCCCTCATAGGTGACAAAAAAAAAAGTTTTAACTCTTGAACCTGAGAAGAATGAAAAGAATGCACGACTACCCAACTTCATATTTTAAGGCAATAACACAGTCAACACCATTAACAATGTTTAAGTGCAATTCAACTTCTTTAAAACTGGTCTATGTTTGATTCCTCGGTTTCCTTCTCCTTCCAGTCTTCCACAAATATCAACTTTCTTCAAAGAAATTCAGCTACAAAGAAATTCAACTAGTTTGTAATATTTTTATTTCCTAGTTGGCCAGTGTTAACTAGAAGAGGCATTATATGTGTTTGATTCAGAAAGCAAGAAACAAACAATGACCTGCAAGAAAGAAGCCTCAATTGCCAAGGAATCCCTCATACCAAAGCGAAAGTACTCTCCTTTCCCCACAATCTCAGTTCGGGGAACTGATGGAGCCAGCTCTGCAATAAAAATAAATAAATAAATAAAACTTCCATCAGATAATAGCCATAATGTATTTTGAACTGGATAGTAAGCATACCCATCTATATATATACATATAAATACATACACAAAGACACACACACACACATATACATACACATACTGAATTTGCAAACAGAGCTTATAACGCCTGTGTTCAACTTCACCATTCATAAAGCATGCAGTAGTCATGCCTCTCAGTCTCATAAAAGTTAGAACTTAACCAGAAAAATCTGTTAGAATCCCCCCTCCCTACTAACCTGAACTTCCTCACCTAGCCCAGAGAAATACGGAATCGGGGTCCGAGTCCGACACAGACACAGACACACGAATGCACAACACCTAAATTACCATCCTCCAACATCAACTAGCATCCTTCAATAGGAAAACAATTATTGTCCTAAGAAAAAAACAGAAACAATCAAAGAGAAAAGTGTAGATTGCAATCAAGCATGAAGACTTCTCGTAATACAAAATAATAGCAACAATTCCAATCTTAAGCTTATACAGAAGAACTTCTCATCATCAACTTTGGAACCTTCAGAATTCTATATCCATATATTTAAAAAAAATGCCCATGTATGCAGAAAATAAACAACCAAATGGCCCTTTCTAAGATATTTAGAAATTAAATATATACCATAATGAATCAAAATATTGGGAACAGACTTTTCCATTATCATTATTCTAAGAAGAGGAACATAACCACTGCTAAAAGAACCACTTTACAGCAAGAACTACAAGGCAAGCTGCAATGATTCTTCTTTTAAATTGCTAAATTTTGAAGGATAAGAAATGCCTTTTAACTAACACTTCCCCTTCCAGACCTGACATTCATTTCCCCTTCTTTAACAAAGAAAAAAAAGAGTATTTGACATACAAAGGGAGAAAAACAATTTGTAGGTTTCAGGTTGTGCTATTTTCCATACAAGAGGAACATCCACCATATAGCTAATTGTTTCCTCTTCAAGTAGTTACCAAGAAACAAGGAATTGAATGGTAAGAGAAAGTCGTCATCTATATAGCTTCATCATGATCAGGTTCCATCTGTACAATTTACGAAGATCGGCAAAATTAACACTGTTTACAAATGCAACTATAAGAAACACCACCTTGATTTCTCTTGAACAGAAAATGTCTGAATTCAATGACAGAAAGCAAGACACACAAATGTATACATGATAAGATTAGGAAAATTGAAAAGCACTCACGATTGATTCCTAAAGGGACCTTGCAGAAGTACCACCTAACATCACCCCCATCTGAAGGGCTCTCAGTCTGGGCAAGATACTTCCGCCTGCCTTCACATTGCTCAATTTCATCGGCGAGTCTTTGAATATTAGAGGGAGTGTTCTTCAACATATCAGGGGAAGTTTCATCAATTGCAGAAACCCCATCCCCTTGAGAGCCATCAGTCCCCATCTTTTAACCGAAAAATTACGAAATTGGGTTGTTGGTTATTGCTTGATCATGCAAGAGATCAATAAAGAAAGAACCCAGATGGGAATCAAGCTGTAAGACAAAACCAAAACCCACCCACCCAAAAAAAGAAACAAGTGATAGAGAGAGGAGTAAATAAAAGGGGGGATCGAGGTGGAATTGGATGGGGGAAAAGACGAGGGAGTGGAAGAAGAGAAGTTTTGAAAGATAGATATGGAGTGCCGGGTAGAAGGAAAGAGAGGGGGATTGCGAGTTGCGGAAACCGGACCTTGTTTCTTCGCCCCGCGCCACGATCTCACCGAGACCGACCCTGCTGATTCCTACAACATGATAGACTGACTTTTTTTTTTATTTTAATCTCGTCTAATCTGTCGACTGTATATCGACTTCAGCTCTTGAAACTTGAAAGCAGATCTCAACTACGGAGTAATACAAGATTCACGTCGCAATGACAGGTACTCTCTCTCTACAAACGAACAATTGATAGCCCCACGGGGGCCAAACTCGAATTCCATCCCCCAATTTTAATGGGTTCTCCCTATTTCGGCGAGAACTCGAGCTCTACTGTACCTTTGATTTCGTCCTCTTTGGGTATATGAATTGAGTCCCTATCACCCTACTTCACTCACTTCCATCTTTCTCCCTTTCATTTTGGCAATTAGCTTTGAAAACTCCAAACCCTAGATTTTCGTTATGCTCTGGGCAGTTGCAATTTTGAGTCTACTTTATCAGCTGTATCTGTGCAGTAAATGATTGCAGTTCTGTGATCTCATCCTGCCAATAGATTAGCTGGTGTTTTTTATCACTTTCAATTGAGCTTATCTTGAATCAAGTTTGTTTCTGATTTCTGATTGCTGATGTTAATTTCAAGCACTAGGAAGTTGTTTTGTTTACTGTGTTTGTAGTGCTTGCAGAATGATTATATTCTTTAGCTTTTTTAGTCTTTAAAGTCTTTGCTGATCTACTTCCAATTTCAAATTCAAAATTGACAGCTTTGTCTTTCCTGTGTGTGGAACTTGACTCATCACAATGTGAAATTGTGAATGGTAGCTTTCCTTTTAGTCAATGATTCCAAACCCTATCTAATGTGTACTGGGTTATCATCATTCATTATTGCTGAGGTTCTTCTATAAATAAAAAATCAGCTTGAGTCTCCCATTTAAAGACCAAGCAAGTTATAGTTTTAAGTTCTTGGAGGTCCATTGCTTGATGATGCCAGGTTGTGCTTTGGATTCTCGGTGATCTGTTTTGCGTTTTCCTCTTCTACTGCATCATTTGTTCGTATATTTCGAGTCTGATTCACTTGTTGAAAACCATTAGTGCATCATCTGTTCATCATCTATTCTACATGCTATGAGAAGTGATCTAGGATTTTCGAGTCTGACTTTGTTTTCGTTCAGTCTTTGGTTCTGTTTATAGACTCGCGCAGTTGTGTACTTTGCTGATTGTTTTTCATTTTTTTGGTGATCCAATCTTGATGTTCAGACTTTCAAAACCCTGAGGGCTCGCACGCTACGAAATCAGGCATATCTAGAATTGTCAAACTAAACCGAGTCCGTTGGTGGCTGCTTGTGATCCTCAATGTCATCTTACTCATTGTTGGCCAGAGCGCAGCTGTTCTTCTCGGCAGATTTTACTATGACAAGGGCGGTAACAGCACGTTCATGGCCACCCTGGTTCAGACTGCAGGATTTCCGATACTCGTCATTCCATTGCTTCTGCTCTTGTCCCGTTCCTCATCGGATGAACCTCTAGCCGCATCCAGTCCTACTTCGAAAAAGTACATTTACCTCGTATATATTGGGTTGGGCATTCTCGTTGCTGGTGACAACTTGTTATACTCTGTTGGGCTCCTATACCTCTCCGCTTCAACGTACTCTCTCATCTGCACAACCCAACTCATCTCCAACGTGTTCTTCTCGTACTTCCTCAACTCGCAACGCCTCACTGCGTTGATCCTCAACTCTGTCGCAGTCGTTTCCTTCTCAGCAGCGCTGCTGGCTCTCAACCAGGACGGAGATGCGCCTTCTGGGGTCAGCAAGGGACATTACATCCTAGGCTTCATGACCACGCTTGGGGCTTCTGCTCTCTACTCGCTCATCCTCTCGCTGATGCAGGTCGCTTTCGAGAAGGTCTTGAAGAAGACGACTTTCCGTGTTGTCCTCGAGATGAATTTCTGGACATCTATGGTGGCGACCCTGGTGTCCGTGGCAGGGCTGTTCATAAGCGGTCAGTGGAAGAGCATCGAAGGCGAGATGACCGGGTTCCAAACCGGGAAGGCCTCGTACATCATGACCCTGACATGGACCGCCGTCTGCTGGCAGGTCTGCTCAGTCGGGGTTGTGGGCTTGATCTTCCTCGTATCGTCACTCTTCTCGAACGTCATAAGCACCGTGGCTCTCGCAGTGGCGCCCATTGCTGCCGTGATAATCTTCCATGACAAGATGAACGGCATCAAGATCATCGCGATGATCCAGGCCTTCTGGGGGCTCGGATCGTACATTTATCAGGAGTATCTGGACGATCCTAAGAAGGCCAGATCTCAGGACACAACGACGATTGCTAGGACGATCTCCGACATTGCTTAAATCACGGTGATGAATGTTGGAAATTGTTTTTGTAGGGTTTTTTTAGGAATAAATGGAACTGTTACATTCTTCTTGAAGATCCACTGCAGTATAGGTTGGGGGTCATATATTGTTTCAAATAGCAGAAGTGAAATAAACTGATATGTTATGAACGTTGCAGATCTCAAAGAGATACTCAAGTCACTACTGCAACAATATTTCACATGTCATACAATTTGTTTATGTATATATTTGAATCTCTTTTCCTCTTTTTTTAAGGGCCTTAGATAAGCACACACATCCAACGCAGCAAGGCTGCAATGGTTGAACTCGTTACAATGATGAAATCACAAGTATACTGAGAAAATTTCCTTAGTATCGTCGAATACCAGCATTTGAAAGGAGCACCCGGCTAGCTTTCCTACCTTTCTTCGTCTCATTCGCCTTGGCTACATTGCGAGTTTCATCAGTGTGCTCTCTGGATATCATGCTAGCAAATGATGTCACCCCTTGAGTCCCTGAACCTGCAGGCAATATTTCCGAAGATCAGGCACCCAAAACTGCTCTTCCAGTGCATTGGCTATGACACGCTGTTTATTATGGTACGTTTTGTTGACAAAGCTTAATAAGGTAGGCATTAAAATCCCTAATAGGCTACCAAAATATGTTGATAACTCGGCATCATTGGGCATAAAAGTACCAGTTGGAGTGGTAGAGCTACTTGGTCGTTCCGTGTTCGACCCTGTTGAAGCTTCTGTATTCAGGGATGGAGAATCATGTCCTGCAGCAAACCCCAATCTCGCAACATTTGAAAAAAGATTTCTCTTCTCGTAGATACGAGGGATCCTTGATGCTGATGTATCACTTCCTAAAGCTGGAAAGTAACAAAATATGTGTCCTTGTTAGCAGGTGATTAAAGACCATTTTGCCTTGTTGGAATTGCTTTTCTTGTAATGGAAAATTTCAACTTCATACAGATTGGCTTTTTTTTCCGTATTTTCCTTAATATTATAGTACAGCAGAACTTGTCAGTTGCAATTAACACAAAACATCCGATTACATTGGCCCATGAGAAATTGATTAAGCAAGAAGAAACGGAAGAATTATTGCAATTTTTTAATGGGATAATCCAAATCACCTAGTGGGAGCAAAACATGAGTATTATTTAAATCATCTCCTAAGGATACTCTCTTTCCAAGTTCCATTTTGTTTGTTAATCTTTTTTTCTTCATTAATTCATCCAATTCCCTAATATATATATATGGAGATATCAAGAAAAACAATGTCCTGATGCATAGAATAACAAAAATTGCAAAATAGGACCCTTGCAGATTAGAGAGACAACACGATCAAGATTACCTTCAAAGTCATCCATAGAGAATGTAGGCTCATCACAAGGAAATGACGGACTGTAACTCGATGCAGGTGCATAATATGCCGTAACAGCTTCAGCCTTGATTTTCTCCTTCTGTTCCTGGAGTGTGAAGCAACAGAAAATATTAAATAAAAAATAAGTAACATGACCTCATTCCCTGTGCAGAAAGGGCGACAAAAAAGTGAACACTAGAAACACCGCCTATAGTCAATCTAGCACTCTTCATGGATCTTAGCATCAAACCAACTTTACACTCTTCTGACAACAAAATTAAATATCTTTAAAAAGAGAGGAAAAACAACCTGCTAACAAAATATTACATGGGACAGCCTAGACCAATAAAACCTTCCCATTACATCATATGCTCAAACTGCAGGATTATGTCAAAAATGAAATGCATCAAAGAAACAAATAAAATGCAGCAAAAAGCAAGCTTAAAATATACACATTAAACAGAGAATAAAAACATAAAATTTAATTAAAAAATACATAGCACATAAAGCATACTCGATAAAAGGGGCAAAAAAAGGCACATATAGCTCAAAACCTTCTTAGCAAGCTGCTTCCTTTGTTTTTCTCGTTTCTTGATTTGATCAATAAATGGAAATAGGGAATCAGCCGGTAAAGTGCTACTTAGGTCAATTTCACAAAACTGCAACAACAAGAAATACAAGTCAAAAACAATATATGACCATCACATAAGTATTCAGAAAAAACACATGCCTGAAACGTTGCTGTCAAAGGGAAATGGCTTAAATAGCGGAAACGTTTTCTTATGGCATCTGATTGTGTAACTGACTCCAGTTCCAAAATTCTTCCAGTAATTCTACAATTCATGAATACCAGTCAGAAAAAGAAAAAAAAAAAATCAAACCTGCAGATGAGATAAAACAGCAATAAAAGTAGTAATGGGGTACTTCACATTTGTGTTTGTTAAAGAAGGAATCTTTTGTCTATTTGAGATGAGTACATTATGTCCAGCTTCTGCTGGGAAACTTTCCTGGACAAGCATCCTTTCTTGGGATAAGAGTTGATAAAGTCCCAAAGGAATCATAGCTAGTCCAAGATCTACTGCTTGAATTTCAGAATGATGGTGCTTCAGTAAAAAACAGTATAAACATCTAGGCAAGTACGACGCCTTTAGTTAGCTGTAACTTAATAGCTTCTAACTACTGACAAGCTGAAAATGCTAGGACAATCAGCCAGCCTAAGGCCTGTGCATTATGTGGTGAGAAAGATGAATGTTACAAACACCTATAGCAGAATTTAAATAATAAAATAATGGGTGGATCTACTGGAATTTGGAGGGATAAGTTCCATGAGAATGTGAAGGTGAAAAGCCTAACACATAGGACTGAGAGAACTTTCACAGCAAATTAAGAGATACCCCCTCCGTCTCAAAATTTAAGTCGTTTTAGACTAGTTTAGTTGTATCAAAATAGATGTCATTTTAAGTTTTCTAGGTAAGGGGTAGTAATGATTTGTATTGATTTGTGTGTTGTTGACTTTTTTAAAGATTTTGATTGGTTAAAAAATGTAGTGGGTATTTAAAAACAATAAAATTTATGAAAAAGTTAGTGGAATGACGATGTTGATTGACGTGTGAGTGTTTTATTAAAACTTGTGCACAATGCTAAAATGACTTAAATTTTGAGACGGAGGGAGTATTTGGGAAATCATGAACACGTGATTTTGACTCTAAACTGTCAATCCTCGCACAGAACAGTGCCACAGGCCCACAGGTGGGTTTAGAATCTTTAGATATGATCATATGAACCATAAAGTAAAAAGTAGAAGAATGTCATGAGAGACTGCTCGAGGAGAACCGGAGAAGCTAGAAATTGCCATCCCCAAAACCCACAGATGATCAATGAAATTTACACTCCCAACAATTTATCCGGATCCATTGAGTACATTTTAGAGTATAGAATTCTTATATCCAGGTATGTTGGGAATGCACAGTACAAAAATTAATGAAATTGCAGATCAGTTGAAAAAGAAGCAAGAGAACAATCTTGGAAAACATGCCAAGGCTTCAACATAAATAATAAAATTCTTCTCTATATCTATCAAGTAATAATTAAACAAATTTCGTCTTGTCTGCACCAACTCTACTAAGAATAGTCTTATAGAAACAATTATAATATAAGAGCGATGTAAGCTTTTCATGTTACATAAAGCAATTTGGAAAAGTAAAAGGCACAAGAGAATACCTAGGTGGAAGCAGGTCATAACTGCCATAATGATGCAGAAGGCACTTCATGTTCAGAGGATGAAGTGTGAAATTTTGACCATCAACCAACTGAAGCAAATATATATCATAATCAATTTGAGGACAGGAGAAACAACTAAATGATTCTTCCACAGGAGAAAGTAAAGCAGCACTTTAGTTTAGATCTAAAATGGAAATAATTTCTATTCCAATTCCAATTACAGCATCACAATTTCATACCTGATAAAAACTGAAAGATTCCTTCCCCTTTGTACTCCTAGAGTGGTGTGATTCAATATCCACGGTTTTGCTTTTATCATAGGAAGAACACAAAGAATTGTCTTTTTCATCTATAGCCTTCTCAGTTTCAGACAAAAGGACAGCACAGCAACCTACATCCACTATGTCTTGCCCAATGTTTTCCACACAAAAATTGCGGGTCCCAACTGCAGAAGTCGGACTTTCTACACTAATTGTGTTGATTGCAGAGGTAGCACTTTCACTCTCTGATACCTCACAACCAACATTTTTGGTGTCTTTCCTACCTCCAGAATTCCGTCGCTCATTCCAATACTTCTTCCTCTTTCCTAATTGTTCCATTGCAGCGCATACATATGGGAGTTTTTCTATGTCATCAACAAGCCCAGAATCAGCTCTTGCCAGCCAGCTATCTAGGTCGCACATTGCTTCCCTGACCGAAAGTTCCACATCAGATGTAAGGATAAACTTAGAAAACTGCTCACAGGGTACAGTGTTGGCCCCATCTTGATTCTTTGGATATAGGGCAAATGAGTCTTTTTCACGGGCTAGCAGAGTGAACTCCACAGTATCACCAACTTGATGGTGCTTGACGTGTTCAACATAGATGGTATAGAGCTCCTTGGAAGAAATCATCATAAAACACAAAGGGCACTTTTTCCAGCATTCTCGTTTGAGATCCTCCTCACCCATCAACAAATATTGCAAAATGCACGGGAAGCAAAATATATGACCACATGAGGTGATCTGTGGGCATAGTGGAGTTTCCAAACAAATTGGACATTGAACAGGATATGGTGTGGAATACTTCACACAAATTATATCTTCCCACTCCAACATCTTATCAGGATCCATAGACTCGACATCATAGTTCCCAGCATCTAAAACAACGAATTTATAATTTGCTTGAACAAATAGATCTTTGTTATAAGCCTTGACTTTCTGTGCTCCTCGTGACTTTCTAGAAGGAGTTGGACCTCCCCTCGGCTGAGAACGTGTAATAGGATCATAGTGGAAATTCAGCAAGTGGTTTCCGTTAACCATCTGAGCTCTTCTCCCTGCTGATCCACTCACTCTATGATTTGGTGGAGAACCAGCATATCCTGAAGCTCGCGCAGTATTGGGTTGAGCAACCCCATCTTCTCCAACAGGGTTATCAACATTTCGCTCAACACTGGAACGATGTATGTGATTCTTAGCATTTGATCTACCAAATCCTGTCATTACCTACACACATTGACATGTCCCAGAAAGAATCGGATGAAAAGAATAAGACGTCATTTAAAATCCATAAATATTGAGAGACAAACCAGCTGCAACAACACTAAGATCTATTTGTGTTTCTTTTTTGATCTCCATGGCAACGTTGGTTCACTTAAGACTTCATGTATAAACTAGCAATTTTAAGTCGTCTGAGCAGTAGCTTTCTTCCTAGGGAGCTCCAAAAGTCGATTTTGTGCAAAACTAAGAAGAATGGAAATTATCTACCATATTGCTTCACAAATACTCAATAATCCATGGATACTAAATCCCCAAGTTTACAAGGACTAATAAAACTAATGTACTTTTATTTTCAATTCTTACACCTTCCCTGACAAATGATATCCATCTGAAATTCAAAATCAAAGGTCAGCTGATTTATTTATTTCAGACTGAGTGATATTCCTAGTAATTTGGCTGTGTAAACTCACAAAATGGACATTCAGAAACTAATTTGTAAAATAATTATTCTCTTCCTAGAGCTTTGTTCACAGAGAAATCCTTAAAAAAGTGTTACTACCCGCCATGCATGCATCCACAACACTTACAAGGAAATGAGAGTAACAGAGAGAAAGATGAAAGTCATGAAACATAGGATTATGAAAAGCTACTTAATCTATAAGCTGTTTAAAATTACTCAAACCTTCCGGGAAGATCCAACATGATCATTTGGTGATGTCTGTACCATTGAACCTGCACCAAACACAATCAAATAAACAAATAGTTAATACAGCTTCAAAGCACCCTAAACCTGCCGCCATAAGATCCGTCCTTTCACAGTCCCGTCCGTGTAGCTTGAACTGTCCTTTTAGTAGTTCATTAAAATTCACACCAATAAAACAGGAAACCATGTATTCTGAATTCTGAGAAATAGAATAATGAGAAACCATCGAGGAAGGCAATGGTGTTTCCAGAAAACCATAAAAGGGATGAGACGAAAAAGGTTAGTGCCTAGCAGAGGCAGCAATGCCACATGAGCAATGGTTGTGGGAAGTGATACTAATGTCCCTAGTGAGGCAAAATTGCAAAGAAAAGCATTCTACTTTCTACACCCCTTTCCACAAAAATCAAATTTGCACTCATTAATTTCAGTCATGATGATCAAATCACACTACAGTCAAGTGATCCATGCCTTTTACTCCATCATGCTGACCATGAGCAATCAATCTAAAATTCTCAACACAGGCGGAAACTTGTAAAAAGAAAAAAAAGCATTAAACTTGGGATACTAGGAATATCAATTGAAGGACGGTTGACCTAAAAACACAAATTCAAAATTGACCTAAAACACAAATCCAATTCAGCAGTAAAAAAACGGAATCAAATGGAAGAAAAGAGCACCTGAAGGAGGATCCGCCGCAGAGGCTGGAGGCTCGGGATCAGAGATTCGGAGAGAGGCAAGGGCCCGGGTACTGTTGTCGGTAGGAGAAAGCGAGGAATCGGAAGAGGCATGAGGCGGTTGCCGGGCAGGCGGAAGGAAGCCATGATTGCTAGGGTTTGGAGGAGCGGGTGAGGGATATTGGGAGGAAGCTAAACCTTGATTCGTATGGGGAGGCAAGATGGACATGAAAATTCGGTAGGGAGCCCTGTTTGTGGGTTGTTGGAGCGCCAGAGAGAGTTCGTAAGGTTGCGAATCTGCACACGTTGATTTGGGTTTATAGCCGATATATATCTTCTGGTTCCCGTTTCCAAATCTGCCCTATTCGTCAACTTTTTCTTTTTTTTTAATTAATGAGTTAATCTATAAATTTTCCAACTGGACCGGGTTAGGCCATGTTTATAAATAGATACTAGAGATACTAGGAATACTAATATTTTATTTTTCTCTCCGCCACATCATCCTGGTATCTCATTCTCATTTTTTCCACTTTATCAGTAGCATTCCAAGTATCTCAAAACCCATCTTTTCAAAATTACCCTTGTAACGATTAGTGATTTGTTAGTTGTTGTTTCAATAAGGTGAAAAAATAAAGTAATAATTATGGGTATAATTGTATTTTTGTTTAATTTTATTTGCTTTCTTAAAAAATGTGCAAATGTCTAAAACGACATGTTTTAATTAATGGAGGGAGTATCTTATAGCATTGTCGAGCAAGGCAAAAATTAAAAGACTGATTTGATAACACCCCTCGCAGCAAGGGGATGAGGTAATTTTTTATTTTTTATTTTAATATTGGAGCCAAACAATCCTGAAAATATCCGCTTCAACGGTATAGGAAACACAAATCATAAAGTCTAACGGCAAGATAGGTTCCGTCTATAGGTAAGATGAAGTTTATGTAATTGCACCCGAGTCTTTTTTATTTTTTTTAGACGTAGAATAACCGAGACAATAAAAATTCCTTTTAACCTAGATTTCTACTCTTGCCTCCTCCTTCAGTCTTTAACCTTCAATGTCTAACACCACCATCTAAATCATTTCGACTTTCTTCCTTCATGCATCGATTCAATTTTTCTCGTTTTTGGACTCAATCGGAAAAATTTATTCAATCAATAAGAGTTTGTAGATAGATGGAGGATGCAAATAACGAGCACAAGCATGGAAGCGGATAGTGAGGGGGTTCAAGCGGTTCAGATTAGGAGAAATCGCGTCGGAGAGGCGGTTGAAGGAGAGATCGAGGCGGTAGAGGCCGAACAGAGAGGAAAGGGAGGCCAGGAAGGGCCGGAGGGGTTGTTGTGGGAGAGGAAGAGGATCTTGAGGGAGGTAAGGTTGGAGAGGCCGGGGATGGGGCCCTGAGAGGCGTTTGCGGGTGAGGGAGAGGTCGCGGAGGGTGGATAGGGAGGCGAGAAGGTCGTCGGAAAGGGAGAGGTCTTTGAGGACGAGCTTGGAGACGCGGTTGTGGGAGCATGGGTCGATGGCGAGGCTATTGGAGTTGTCGCCGATGGTGGATTTGAAGAAGAGAGAGGCCCTTGTGAAGCCTCTACCCCTGGTTCGCCCCCGTCTCTGTAGTCTCTCTCCGGTCCACCCTCGGCTTTCCGTCGGTGGCCCGTGTGGAGCCTCTACCCCTGGTTCGCCCCCTCACGAGCCCATCCTAATCTCCTTTGGTGGCCCTCGTGGTGGCGCCGTCTTTGGTGTCATATCCCATAATCGCTCTGCTCTCGGCTCACCTCCGCCTTCTCCACCGGTTGCCCGTTGCTGCTCGGTGCTCGGTTGCCTCCGCCGCCACCAACAACTACAATCCAAGCTCTCCACCGCCTCTCAACGAACCTCTGTCACGGGCTGCTGTCGGTGCCTATCGCACTGCCTTTTGGTGCTCTCATGGCCTCCGCTCATCGACATTTGTTTCCAATCTATTTCTGTTCTTCGATCCAATCTCAATCCGTTCTTTCGCCTCTTTGTCGTTTGATTGTTGTTCGTTTTCTCCCTTTCGACCCTTTTCATCCGCCTCTATTTTGACTACCTAGTAGTCGCTCACGATCTTGTTATCGTATTTGAGGGTTTGGGATAGGTTTCGGGGCTTTAATGAACAATGGTTTGGCCTCGAGTCGGGTTTACGGATTGGTGTGCAGTGCTGTTCTTGTTGTGTTGCAGGCTTCTTTTGGCGGTGTTTGATTTGTCATGTTCGATAACGTTGTGGACGTGCGTTGACAATTGATTGCTTCTTTGAGTCCACAATCTGAGGTGTCAGCTGGTGTTCCCTAGAGTTCTCTGTGTGCGTTGTCCCTTTGACCGATCGTTTCGTTTGCCTCTGGCTTGTGATTTCGGTGTAGGATGGCTTGTACATTTATTTTGTTATTTTACTTATGTCATTTGCTTCTGTAATTTCATTTCTGTCATTTGTTTCAGTCATTTGCTTATGTATTTTTCTTTCAGTTGTACATGATGGTTAGTCCATCTACCGGCTTGTCCGGTCTCTCGGTTTCACTAGGCTTGTCTAGTGAATCGAATTCTTATCTTTCTTTAAAAAAAAACTTTAGATAGGGGTGTTATTCAAGCCGAACGAGCCGAGCTTGGCATGTTCAAGCTTGTTTGTTTGTTAAATGAGCTCGAGCCAAACCGAGCCTGATTTTTAAACGAGCTTTTTATTTTGTTCAAGCTCGGCTTGTTTAGGAAATGAACGAGCTCGAGCCAAGCTTTAAGTAGTTCTACTTGGTTATAACATGTTAACTTAAAAGAAATTTTAGAAATTCCAGAGAATTCGAGCTATTCGAGCTTTATTCGAACGAGCCGAGCTTTCAACCGAGCTTATAATTTTGTTCAAGCTCGACTTGTTTAAATAAGTGAGCCGACCTCGAGCTGTTCATTTCATATAACAACCCTACTTTCAGGACTCCGACAAGAGGTAGACGCGGAGGCCATATACTAGTGGAAACGACTAGCACAACCCACATAGCACCACAACCAACATACCCCACCGAGGCCATGGATGATGGATTGACCCTCCGATTTCGCGGTCAGACACACCAAATTAGAATATGTATTGGACAACTCGGTCTTGTGTTTGACGAATCAGATCTAGATGTGAGACAAATTAGATGGGTCATGACATTAGTAAGATCTAGGCCTTCTAGAAGTCTTTTCAACAATAGATTCATGGATTGGAGAGGTGGGCGACTTCCATTGGGACAATCTCAAATCATTCACATTAATTGACAATTTAGAGTCAAATATTTTTTCAATCCTTACACGTTATTTAGAAGGTTTATATGTCAAATATTATTGATGGATTAGCATGAGATTGAGATTCAGAAGAACAAGAGGGAGTTCGAGATAGAACAAAGATAAAAAAAATGCCGAGAACTTGAGGAAGATTGATAGAGAGATCGTCCATGGAATTGAGATAGGAGGAAAGAGGTGGTTAATTTTGTTTTATTTTTTTCGGTCCGAATCGTAATTATTTTTGTAGAGTGAAAATAGATACTCCTTCGGTTTCAATTTAAAAGATGTTTTAGTCATGAAGCCTTGTTCCAAATTAAATGATGCTCAATCTAAAATGGCAACCGGCACCAGAAAACCCACTTTGGCTAAGAAGAACGCGCTAGCGCGTGAGTCCCCTTTCTCCCAACCCCTCCACACCAGAAACCCTAGAACAAAAACTCGATTGGACTACTCGATCGATTCCCCTGTAAATTACTCTGTTAATCAGAGCTTGAAGCCTCTAAACAATCTAAGCAAGTCCTGTCCTAGTCGATCCAAATCGTTCCTCTTCTAGATCTGGCACAAACTTTGGGAATTTCTAAGAATTGGGGTTGGGACGAATTTATGGGTTTCCTCTTGTTCTTCCCTCTCTCCATCGCTTCAATGGATGTCTGGCACTCTCATGATTGCCATCGCTACCAACTCTCTCACTTCTCTCTCCGGTTGCCTTGTCAGATTAGACGCTGCTTCGTTCCTCTTCTGGATCTGGCACAAACTTTGGGAATTTCTAAGTATTGGGGTTGGGATGAATTTATGGGTTTCCTCTTGTTCTTCCCTCTCTCCATCGCTTCAATGGATGTTTGGCACTCTCATGATTGCCATCGATACCTACTCTCTCACTTCCCCCTCCGGATGCCTTGCTGTATCTGTGAGGGATGGCTCTGTGGTACTGGCCGTGGGTCAACGACTTCACAATCATCATTTGCGGGGTTTGCTGCATCCCCAGGAGTCTGATTTCGGCTTGGACAGGTATGGCTTCTATCTTACCTATCTCTACTTCATTCTTCAATTGCTTGCTGAATCTGGATATCTGCATATGTGGTGGCTCTCTTTCTTGCTCTATTTAAACCCTTGTCCTTCACCATTAAATTCATCTCTCTCACCAACTTTTCTGCGTCCGATTTCTGTTGTTACTTACCAACTTGCTTTTGCTCTATCTGTGTTCTTCTGTTATTACTATTTTTATTGTTATCTTTCAATGGAACCAAACCAAAAAGGGAAGGGGATCCTCGTTGAGGATCCACCGACACCCAAAAAACCCAAAACCAAAGGGAAGGGAATCCTCTCTGAGGATTCACCGACACCCAAAAAAACCAACAAAAAACCCAAGTTACCTAAACCACTGAAAAGTGACAAAGGTAAAGAAAAACTCGATTTTAACTCCTTTTTTACCCAGCTGCAACAATTTCACCCTCAATACCGTTTCTCAACAAATGTTAGGCTCTATGGGAGAGCTTTTGGTGCTCCGATAGACTTCAAAAAACTGGAATCCAAGCTTAACTTTGATTGGAAAGGAATTTCTGGTGAGCTGCAGATAGTTGAGCTTCCAAACCATTGGTTTGAGGTGAGATTTTCTGACCCAAATGATCTTATTATGGTCTAGGAAGCTAGACCTTTTCATGTTTATGGCCAACTGATCATACTTAGGATCTGGCCTGATGTTTTTGATCCTATATCTGAGAACACCTCTTCCATAGATATGTGGGTTAGAATTACTTCCATCCCTGAAGCTTACAAAAAGCCTGGTGCTCTTGCACTCATTATTGAAAAAAACAAGTTTGGCACATACATTAAATCTGATCCCACTGTTGACCCTAGTGCTAGATATGCAAGAATTTGCATTAATCTGGATCTAGCACCTTCTGTTTCAAACACCAACTTGATCCCAGTTAACAAAGAAGAAGTTTCTGCCCATATAATCTGGTTTGAGGAGTTTCCTGAAGGCTGTGGGAACTGTGGTGGGCAAGACCACATCTTTAACCATTGCCAAAACTTTATTCCTAAACCCAAGAAAATTCAGGTCACCATAAAGAAACCCCACAACATGATCCCTAAGCCTAGTGTGGGTGAGGGCTGGGCAACTATGGGAAAAAAGGGAAAAATTCTTAAGATGCCTAATCCTATCCATTCCTTTGGGAATAAACCCTACTTGATTGCTAGGGGTGGAGTGGCAATTGCATTTGAGGCTCTATCCAACTCCTCAAACTCTTCTATTGGTTCCAAGTCACCCTCTGATCACACTACAGTGCCTGATACCTATCCCACACCCTTACCTTCTGGTGGTATGCCAGCTGCTACTGAAATCCTAACTCCTAGCCCCTTCCCTCCCTTTGCTGGCATCACTGGTAACCCTGCATGCTGGTCGCCTGTAGCTGGTTTTAGTGGTGCCCAGGGAGGAAGCAACAAAGCTTGCCCTTCATCTGCATCCTTTCCCTCTACTGATCTTACCCACTGCCCTGAGCCACAACTGATTTCAGACACTGGCACTACCATCACCTCTAATGATGATCCCATGGAGACTGCTGTTCCACTCCCTGACCCACAGCTGTACAATGAGATTGGTGCTGAAGTGGAATCTGAGACTCTTCCTTGTCTCCTCTATGACTATGATGAGGATGATCTTCTGGGTGGAGATTATGATGAGGGCTGTTACCTACTAGAGGAACCTGTGAATGATAGCCATGTTGATGTTATCTCTGAACCCTTTTTTCACTCTCTACAATCAAACACATCCTTGATGAGGATGTTGTCCACCTCTGAAACTCCACTGAAGGACTCTTCCACTTCTGGCTCTCTCAAAAGGAAGGCTGTGGGTGGGGAAGATGATACAGCAAGCTCCAATCTGAAGAGGGGCAACAACAAGGTGTAACTCCATGTATTACAAGCTTTTGCCAAGCAATGGGATGACCAAACCCTGCCCATGGGCTCTTTGTGATGAATGCAAACTATCTCCATCACCTTTTGGAATAATCCAACAATGTTTTGTAAAAATATCTTCTCCTACTTCTTGGCAAAATCTTGAATGTCACTCTCTGAAGCAATTTAGCCTAAATTTCTATTACTTTGCAAGCAACTGTATTGTGGGCATGAAATTTTCTGGAATATCCACTTGTATTATACTCTGCCCTATTAATGAAGATCAATATTATGTACTCCTACTGTCTTGCTGGCTACTATATGTCTACTTATCTACAATCAAAATTCTAAGCAAAATTTACCTAATATCATCATTGTCTTGGCTAATTTCTCCTCTTTTGGGCTTTGGGGGGTTGCTAAAGAACCTCTATATAAAAACTCAGGATAAATTAACAATAAACTACCCTATATGGTTACTATCTGAATACTATTATTCTATCCATGATTTATGTTTGACCTTGGGTTTAATTGCTAATCAGAACCTTCTTAACCTTTTTATCTTCTATACAAAATTATCCATACTGTTTTTCAAGATGATTGACTTAACTTTGATTTCCTTCTTGTTTGGTTTGAATAATACCTCCATCATAGCTAAAGGAAATATATACTCAACACTTCAGACTTGTTTACTGCTCTCTAACTACTATCTTACTCATTACTGCATTAGGAGCCCTGCACTTTTCTTATTCTCTGACCAGTATTTACATAACTTGAATGGTACCTCCTTCAAGACTATAGGAAAAAAACATTCAGCTCCCTATACATGGGTGTTAATTTATTGTTGGATTCCTTATAAATGCTTAAGGAGTCTTGCATACTCTACAAACTATGATAACTACTATAGAAATTCTGTGGCTAGCTATCAACTATATAAAAAGATTTACAATCATATACATAAATTGGAACTCTATACTGATTCTGCTCGAGGGATATTTTCTCTCGAGCAAAATGTGTGTTTACAATCTACACAGACCCTCAACACAACCAGTAGGGAAGCAATAAATACTACAAGCAGAAATTGGACAACAAGCTTACAAGACTCCAGCTACAGAGGAAAAAAAAAAGTATACTAGAAAAAACTGCAATCAGGAATGGGAAGGTTTAGCCCACATCACAACATCACATGGCATCTCAAGTAGAAGGTGCTTTTGGAAGGTTAGCTGCAGCTGTAACATTTTTTATCTTCCATGGACTTTTACTTGCTCGATTCTCTTACATTGTCTACTGAGCTATTACAATCTCTTTTTCAAATATGATAGCTTAACTAGAAGAGGGAGTGCTTGCTACTTTCTGTCAATCATCCACCAGACTCATGTTTTAAACAAAGTACCCAAGATTATAAAATCTCCAAAAACTAAAGTAAGTTATGCTTCCTCTCACATATACTTCCACCCTCCCTTACTAAAAGATGCAAATTATCATAATCATAGTCATGACAAGTACATGCTTGCACTTCTCATGCTCCTAGGGCCATCTAACTCTAAAACCACTACTTTAACTCATACTAGATTCTGGCTCTATTTGAATATCTATCATGCTTCTAGTTTTGCTAATTTACCTGATGTCTATAACCTATCCCCAATTATTAACCAAAACCTTTAGTATGAACTATCACCTGATTATCAGATGCAACTTGGTTGCCTTTCTTCTGCTCTATGCTCTCTTTGGGTGCTTGTGCAGATTAAGGTCTTACAATACTATTATAAAGAAGTTAGAGATCATAACAGGGCTCTGATTTCTTCTCTTAGCTACTCCTTTGAATTTGCCATAAATGATTGCTTACTTTTTTTCTACTATCCTTTATTACACAACACTCTAAGAATAATTATTATCTGTAATTCTCTTCTTGTAAATCTAATTTATTACTATAGTCTCAATTTACTGATGACTTTCTCTAGGGAAATCCTTGAGGAAATTACCATAATTCACCCTGAATGGGATCTGACTGCCTACTTGTTTTTTACCCATGCTACTGCCTATGTTCTTGGACTTCAGGACAGACTTGAATTCTTCAATCTCTGTATATATTTTAAATTGCTTTATCTAGCTCCTTTTATGAAAAGGTCTGATTCAAATTTTAGCTTATCCACTGAGTGGAATGTTATCCTCCTAAAAACTACTGGAAATACATACTTCTCCTCCCTTATATGGCCTTTAATTTGCTGCTGTCTCCTTTTTCACTACTTGTGGAGAATTGGGACTTTCATAAACTTTGATCAGCACTTAAATACTCTGTATGTTTCACACTTAGTCTTTCTATCTTGGTTTTTTATTATGTACTGTCATACTTACAAAAGCATATGGAAAATTTTAATTCTCACAAACTATGAACTTTGTACTAACCATGATCCATGTACTATGTCTGCTAGTGGGATCTGTTCTCACGAGCAATTTGTGTCTCTACAATTTATACAGATCCTCAACTTAATCATCAGAGCACCAACATTGACTAAGAGCATAAACTGGACTCCAAGATTTCAAGATCTCAGCTGCAAAATAACAACATGGGTTATAAGGAAATTCTTCAAGCAAAAATGGGAAAGAGCAGCCTACACTTCCCCTTCACATAATAACTCAAAAAGGAAGGGACTTTGGGAGGTTTGCAAACACAATATTTGTTTTTATTCTCCTTGGATTATTATAAGTAAAACCTACAAAAACTGTCTCCAACTATCGACTTGCGTAGCTTCATCTCTGACTTGCACAGAAATCTCTAAACTTGTAGAACATAAATATGGGATACTACTTAATTTTATTCATCTATGTTTTCCTGCTAAGGATTTGAGGCTTTATAAATGTAATTGTGAGAAACTAGAAAGGACTGTTGTTCTAATGGTTATTGGTAAAATTTCTGGAATACAAAACACAATAACTATCACCTATTATCCTCGAAAACTTGGGTCAAATATTTTAACAAACAAGTTTCCGGAACCTAGGGTAATTAAAAACAACTACGACCTTATAACTATAAATTTTACCTCTCCGACTAGGAATATGAATCTCGAAAAAACCAATAATACCACCACCAAAATCCAAAATATTACAAACTACTTTAAAAATCAAAACCTCTATAAGTATGGTCCTAACTCTTTAAGGTACCGAAACCCCCAACTGGTTTTTTATGAAGTTTAGCTTCTGGAATGTGAGGGGATTAAGTAGGAAAAATGTCTGGACCCAGATCGAATTTACTGCGAAATTGGATCACATTAAAATTTTAATGTTAGCCGAAACAAAACTAACTAATCCTCCCCCGGAAAATTGTTGGAGAAAACCAGGATTCGACAAGATGTTCTTCCGTCCCTCAAATGGCCTGTCTGGAGGCCTCTGCCTCCTTTGGAAGGAATCGCAATTCCAAAATGAAACCATCACCATTAGAAACGCCACAGACAGGATTATTCAGGCAGACTATACCAACACCAAGCTAAACATCACAATAGAAATACTTTTTATCTATGCAACCCCGTATGCAAACGAAAAAAATGCTTTTTGGGCATCAATTGACGAATTTATAAGTAAATCTAAGGACTCTCTTATTATTCTGGGAGATCTAAATGAAATTTTGGAACCAAATGACAAGCAGGGAGGTAGAACGCCATCTATAAACAGATTTGCAAGACTTAGAGATTTAATTAGTACTCATAATCTGGTCGATTCCCCAACTAGTGGTAATAACTTCACCTGGAGAAAACGAGAACATGGTAGCGATAACATTTATGAGAAATTGGACCGTGCGATTGTAAGTCACTCTATCCTAAAAAAATTTCCTAATCTTTGTACTAAAAATCACGCCTTCTTGAAATCTGACCATGCACAAATCACACTGGATTTAATGGATAATCAAAAACCAAAATTACAACCTTTCAAATTTGAAATGGCCTAGACCACAAGATCGGATTATGAAAACATTGTACGATCGGCTTGGAGGATTGACTCTCCAGGATCCCAAATGTTTAAATTAACAAAGAAACTGCAAGAAGTTAAAAGAAAGAGTAAGCTTTGTAGCAAGGTAACTTTTGGAAACATTTTCCGCCAAATAAAACAAGTAGAATCACAACTCTTGGAGCTGCAAAACACGCTCTGTAATGCTTATAACTGTGATATAGACAAAAAAAATCAAAAGGCTCACAGTAAAGCATGCCTCACTCTTAACTTACCAACAAAAATACTGGGGGCAACGAGCCAAAAGAATACATGTCAAATCCATAGACGCAAACACAAAATATTTTCACAAAATAGCAACTGGAAGACGTAATAGAAATATAATAAAACAGCTTCAAACCACAGCTGGCATAACAATCAATAGCGAATATGAAATAAGAAAACAAATCAAGCATGACTTTAGCCTAAGATATTCCCTTCAAAGACGACAACAAAACCCTAGCAACTTATTAACCCATTTAGAAAACGAAGTTACAACGGATGATAATAACTGGCTAACTAGACCAGTCACAAATGCTGAAATCAAAAATGCGGTTTTTGGTTTAGCAAACGACAAATCTCCGGGGCCTGATGGGTTCCCTGCGGGATTCTTTAAGAAATACTGGCATATTGTTAAACCATCCGTAATCAAGGCAGTAAAAAGCTTCTTCCTAAGTGGACGGATTCTGAAACAAACAAACCACACGTTCATTGCGCTAATACCAAAAACAGACAATCCAACAACAACTTCACACTATAGACCGATAAGCCTTTGTTCAACAACTTACAAGGTTATATCCAAAGTATTAGCATCAAGGTTAAAAAAATCATTCCTAAAATAACACACCCCCTACAGAGTGCTTTCTCTTCGGGTAGATCTATACAGGATAACATTTTAATTGCAAATGAAATCTTTCACTCGTTCTCTAAGAAAACTGAAAAAACTGGCTGGATGGCGGTTAAGATAGACATGGAAAAGGCTTTTGACATGGTGGAGTGGGAATTTCTTATCTCTACTATGCTCAAACTAGGTTTTTCGAAAAAGTTCACGGATTGGATCAAGGAATGTATAACAACGGTCACTTACTCGGTATTGGTTAACAATGAACCAACTGACGTCTTCTTCCCCGAAAGGGGTCTATGCCAGGGCGACCCTTTATCACCTTATCTATTTCCAATTGTTTCAGAGGTCCTCGCTAGAGGTCTTTACAATGAATCTGAAAAACCCCAGAGCCATCTAGGAATAAGACTAACAAGAGGTGGAACAAGGATCCTCTTTCTAGCTTTCGTTGATGACATTGTTATCTTTGCATCGGCTACACAAACGGGATGCGACCAAATCAACAAAATATTAAGTGAGTACACTGAGTTGTCAGGACAACGAGTAAACCGACATAAATCCCAATTCCAAACCTCAAAAAACGTTTCGACTACCCACAAAAATCTAATCCGTAGTGAATTGGAAATAGCTCACACCCCCAATTTAGGGTGCTACTTAGGATGCCCAATCATCGAAGGACGAGTCACGAAGGAACTCTTCAAAGACCTTATAATGAACAACAAAACTCAGCTACAGAAATGGAAGGCGAACTGTCTCTCACAAGCTGGACGGTGTACTCTAATCAAGTCTACCCTCTCAGCGAAACCCTTGCATTTAATGCAATGCTTCATGTTACCCAAATCTGTTCATTCAGAACTGGACAGAATTAACAGGCAATTCCTTTGGAACAAAGGGCCCAACCATAAACCACTCATCAGTTGGTTTGATATATGTAAAACAAAGGAAAATGGTGGGCTTGGGCTTCGATGCTCAGAGGATATGAATAAGGCATTGCAAATGAAACTGCTCTGGAAAATATTAGCGGAACCTGATAGCCCGTGGGTTAGACTAATAAAAGAAAAATACATCAAGACAAGCAATATTCTGAATTACCAAAAACAAGGTGGCTCCTCTTGGCAATAGACGCAACTTATAAAATTAATACCTCTCTTCAAAAAGGGCCTTCAATGGTCTATTGGGGATGGTGCGGCGATAAATTTCTGGCATGACCTATGGATAGGTCAAGCACCCCTTAAAACATTTATCCCAGATACTCAACAGATTGATGAGTTAATAAAAATACAATACTTCATAAAAGAAAATAAAGTATGGGACCGGAATAAATTATTTGAGAAATTACAAGGGTTGTTACCAAATGACTTAATAGAGAAAATCATCACAGTACCATTACCCGAGAACATCCATGTTGATAGACTATATTGGAAATGGAGTAAGAATGGGTGGTATACAACAACCTCTGCAATTGACATGATACATAAATCCAAAAACCACACAATTTCGGACATTAGCTGGATTTGGAACCTGAATATCCCACCCAAAATAAAATCATTCCTGTGGAAGGCCCTCAAAAATGCAATACCAACAACGGTCAGATTAGCATCTCGAAGGCTAGGGATCCCGACAAATTGCCCTCACTGCGACTCATGCTATGAAGACCTATATCACTTATTATGGGATTGCCCCATTACGCGAGGGACTCTGATGGCTAATGACCCAGGTTCCTTTATGAAAATGCATGGTTGCTTTGATAAAGGAGACCCGATCAGCGAAACTATTTGGAATATTAAGAACACAATTGGAAAAACAAAATTTGAAGACATAGCCTTTATCTGGTGGGGCATCTGGTTCTCTAGAAACAAAACGCTTTTCGACAGTGTTACACCAGATATGAGAAAGATCCTGGCTTTCAAAAAAGATCAAAAATTCATATGGACAACCACACAAACAAGGGAAAATACGAAAGATAGTATAACAATCACACCAAGCAACTCAAAACCCAGATCTATTTCAAAAAGAAAAAGAACCAAATGGGAACCATCTCCTCAAGATACATATAAACTTAACTTCGATGGCTCTCTCTCCTCTAGCAATAAGGGCACCTTTGGGTTCATCATTCGGGACTTCAGGGGTTCTCCTGCCTACTGTGGCTGGGGACCTTCACCAATTGATTCGGTATGTGGTTGTGAAAGCCATGGACTATGGAATGGCTTAATTGCTGCAAAAAAATTGGGAATTACGAAACTGACCATAGAAGGAGATAACCTAACAATTATTAAGTGTTTAAAAGGGTTGGGGAAGCCTACTGGAGACTCGGATATGATTGTCTCAGACGGTCTAGTCTCGTTGGGCTTCTTTCGTTCGGTTGAGATTCGTCATGTCTACCGGGAAGCAAATCTTGTGGCAGATCGGCTGTCACGGCTTGATTCTGCCTCACTCGGTCCATTGACTCCTGATGATTCTCTTTTGCGTAGTCTCATCCGAAAGGATGCTCTTGGCTGATAGGGCGTAGCCCTATGGCCAAATTTTTTCCGTTTCAAAAAAAAAAAAAAAATTAAATTAAATGATGCTCGTACAACTTCACATCCACCCACTTTTCTTTTCATTTCCTCTCTCCTCCTCATGCTGTCAGTTTCCCTTCCACAACCTAATTTTTTTTTAAAAAAAATCATTATCTGCAGCTTCTCATATTTAGAATGGAACTAGCTCAGTACCCGCACCTTGTGCGGTTCTTTTCAAATATGAATATATTTGATATTAGAATTGTATAAAAACTATTTATAATTGAACTTTATTTTATACCTACCATTATACATCACTAAAAAATATTAAAATAAACAACATTGATATTGTAAAAATAAATATGATTTTATTTTGATTTTATCCTGAATATCTAAACCAACCAACAACCAAATCTATAATATTTCAACTTATTTCGAAATTATACGAAATTAAAAAAATCCAAAATTAAAAAAAAAACAATGATACGTAGGATTGATGAAATTTCAACACATCGTAATCAATATGCATATGATATAATATGTTTTTCTAACTTGCGATCTTGTGACAATATTTTTTTATAAAATTTGAATTCAAAAAATATTAGAAGAGTTTAAGAAATTTAGTATTATTAGGCAATTTATTTTCATATCTAAATTATTAACCATAATTGTTTCGATTGATATTGTCATTCCTTATTCCCGTCTTGATTTCATCATCCTCTTCATCACTTCCATATTTTATTTAATATATACGGAGTATTATATTTTCCCTAACTATAATCCTCTTTATCCCCATCTTGCTTAACTTCTTTAGCTAAATAATTCTCATAAGCTTCACCACGCACCACATATTGCATGTTTACCTCCTACATGCTTGTAATAGTATAGTAAATGTGATTATACAACTTTAAATTAATTCATAAGTTCAAAGTATGTTATTCCGAAAAATACACATTATTGTTTTATTTTTATATGCAAAGATTGTTTATACTTTTTTATTATTATTATCTTCTTATCTTATAATCTTTTAGAGTTTGTTACTTCTTAACTGTAATAAAGTTCATTCATTATCGATTATATGTAAAAAAAAATTACTCTAGGTAAAACAACATTAGTAAAATGAAAGAAGAAAATATAGATATATATATTGATACATGTAGAGAAAATATATGACAAAGAAAACTATGAAATTGGAAGTACAAACATGATAGAAGTAACATGTTTATGGTATACATATATGCATGTAAATGTTTTGAGTTATTGTATTTTTTTAAAATTGAAAAAGTTATAGTTTGTTGTTATTTGATTAATGGTAAATTAAAATTGATCAATTTAGAGAATTCAATCACTATCAAATGAGATGATTGTAAGAAATTCATTTACATAATAACCCAAATATATCGGAGTATCAGCTGACCAAATAAAGAAGTTTATGAAATCTATTGATTTTCTCATTTTGTTAAATTTATTTATTTTTAAATAATTATAAATGATTCATTTTAATGAATAATTAGACATTATAACATTTCTAATATTTTCATTATTTATTTAAATCGAATCGGATTAATTGAACTCAATGAAATCAAATCCAGCATTAGTTTTTTTATTTGGATCTTAGTCTAGTTCAATCGAGCTTCACATCGACTCGAATATTAATTAGAAATAATCTCACGGTATAACGTAAAGCCACATATGTTTATTATTATTATGATTATTATTATTATTACTACTACTACTACTCTTTTTAGATTTTTTAGAAATAAATTTACATAGTTAATATAAGTAAAAAAGGTAAAAAGAAATTTTAATTTCCGATTGTTTTTTCAATTAGAATTTCGATTTGTTAGTAAATTAATTGAAGGGTCAATGTTTGCAAAATAAATATATAAAATTAAAAAAAAAAAAAAAAAAAAAGGGGTCAATCCGTAAATGTGATAAAGGAATTTGGAATAAAAAAAACACTTAATGAAAACTCGTCCCTGTAAATCTGCAATTGCCCTCCTCAGTCCTCATCTTTCAATTTGAACCCCCAATTTGAAACCCTAGAATCAATTGCAATCGTTTCTGCCCTCAATCCACTCCAATGTCGATCTTCTTCGATTACCTTCGATCACTGCCCTCCCATGGTCTTCGTTGTCGTCTCCATCATCCGACCACCATTCGCCTCGCATCCCTTATAGATGTGGTGAGCCGACCACTTGCATCGCCAACCTTGCTCTCTGTTTTCGCAACTACCATCCCCAACTCTACCTGTCGAGAACTCGGCCTCTGCAACCCGGTATCTTTCATCGGGAATTCCTTTCACTGGCCCCTCTCGCTCTCTACAAACCGGTATATTGATTCGTCTTCGATATGAGAAAGCAATAAGAAGAACAACGAAGAAATTTACACTCGAAAAGATTGGCAAATAGGTGATGACTGGATTTGTTATTAATTTCTTTTCCATTCGATTTTACCAAAGATTCCTACACTGTCTGAGCATTTTTAATATATGAAATCCGAAAGGACATGGAGCAGATTGAATACCAATTCTACACTATGGCGGGAATGGTGCAGAGTTGAATGGGTAGAGAGGAAGTGCAGGCAAGTGATCTTCAAACACTGTTCATGGTTTTTAATTTTAATAAGGAGATAAAATATTTTCCAAGTGTAACAAAACAAAGAGAACCAATAATCAAATGATAATGTCATTATTTGAATAAGTAAATCCAACTATTCCACCTTACCAACCACGCGGGTTAAATGGAATAAATATCAATTAAATCAATTATATGTAATGAAACATTGTAAAATAAGATAAAAGAAAATATTTTCTCACAATAAATAAGAACTTACTAACCCGGTGGGTTAGATCAACATCTTTACTTAAAATGTCATCAAAGTCACTGAATTCAAAAGAATGTTGTGAGATTGGAGCTTCGACTATTTCTTTCACGATGGTGGTCATGGAGGTCACCTTGTGAGGGTGAGAGCAATGACGATATTGGTCGAGGTACGTACTTTTTGATATTGAGAAAATATCATACTTAGATATACACTCAAACTTTTTGATCAGTGATTTATTAATGGACGCGTGAGCTTTATTACCATGATAAAGAATAGAGTAAATTGTATTTATTTTATTATGTATGCTATCAAAAGAGAAAATGAAGAATTTATGAATGAAAAACATCTTTTCATCGACTCACAAAGGTGCTTTGAAATCAGCTCTTGTTGCTTGTGAAATCAGCTCTTGTTGCTTGTGAAAATTGATGCTTGTGAAAATCAGCTCTAGTGTTCGAAAAAAAACCCATCAAAAGATGAATAGATCGTTGGCAAAGAGGGAAAATAGATAGGAACAGGTGCAAGAGGAAGGAGTTGAAGTGAGTCTTTTGTTATCTTTCATTCTGAATATATATAGAGAGACATAGAGTAGTGTTGCCGATTAGGCTAGGGTGCATGATTCAAACGGTTTAAAGAAACTTCTGGGAGGATAGATGTGTAATATTTTGGTTTAGTAAAATAGATAAACATTGGTTAATTGGTGTAACAATTGATTTTTTTATTTACTATTTCACAATAGATATGCAATCTTTTAGTTAACAAAGAGATAAGTGTTAAGTCAATTTAATTATAATAATTTATGGCGGTTGGTTTTTAGTTCTGGGAAAATCTCTACAGATCTGAATTTCTTATTTTTATTTTTATTATGGAAGATGGTTTTTAGTCGCCGGAAAATCTCTGCAGATCTGAATTTCTTATTTTTATTTTTATTTAGGATTGTATATAGTAGATTTATAGTAGATTATAGTAGATATGCAATCTTTTAGTTAATTAAGAGATAAGTGTTAAGTCAATTTAATTATAATAATGGGAAATTTCGCGAGTTACCCTCGTGGTATTGCAATTTTCGCCGGGTGTACAGAAGTTTGATATATTTCACGTGGTACCCCTGGCGTTTGGGTTGATTTTGCCTCGCGCCCTTAAGGGTTAAAATTGACGGAAGAAAGATGGCTCCGTTTGATTTGAATTAAGAAAAAAAGAAAAGAAAGAAACAAAGCGAGAAAAGAAAGAAACAGAGACGAACGAAGGCAGGAGGAAAACGACTCACATTCTGAAGGAGGACGAAGGCAAAAGGAGTTCAAAGTGGCCGCCGGCGAATCCATCTCGTGTTGATGGAGGACGTCGAGCATATAGGGGACGTCGTGCAGAGAGGGGGACCAACCTGCAATCGGGCAGAAAATCTTGTGGTGATGGAGGCAATCGACAAGGAAGGTAACCACGACCGGACGTTTAGGCCGCCGACCGGAGTTAGAGTTGGCGGTGGTATGAGGTTAGTGCTGAAAACTTCTCCCCTTTCCTAAAATTACAAGGGTTAGGTTGAACTTTTTTGAACACTCTTAGTTTGTCATGGAAATTGGAGAAGTTTCATTGTGTAAATTGTTATTTTTTTAACATGGAAATCAGAAATTGAGAATTTGGACTGCGGAAATGGAACTCAACGCTGAAACAGAAGTCGAAGTTTCATTGCTGACTTTAATTGCTTCTTCATTGGGTTAACCATTGCTTGATTATTTCAGCAGGTGTTCTTCGAATTCTTGTACTGTCGTGCTTCCTTGTTCTATTTATCATCATCATCGTCTTCTTTTAAATCGAAACCCTAAAGCTCAACTACCTTGTGACAAGCTCAGTTAGTTGGTAAAGAATTTTCGTTGTTTAATTGGATGTGGTTTTGAATGTAAGGAGTTATGACAACATAAGTCTTAATGGCTACATAAGTTATGACAGAAACTGAATCCAGGTTGCAAAACAAGCCGAATGGAATGCACAAAACAGAAAACAAAAATACAGAAATCAGATTACATATAAAATTGAATGCACAGACTGAAATTGATGCAAACTGAATGCAGGTTGGAAAGCTGAGTATGAATACAGAAAAAACATAATGCAGAAACTGAGATTGATGCAAAAATACAGTATACAGAAGCTGAATACAGAATACATAAAAATAATACAGAAAAACATAATCTGAAGTATATAGAAGCTGAAATATAGAATACAAAAAAAAGCTAAAAATTTGAAAAAATAATGCAGAACATGAAATACAGAAAATCTGAAATTCAGAACAGATAAAATCTGAAAATCTAAAATACGAATACATAAACTAAAATACAGAATACAGAAAAAACAAAAAATCTGAAAAATTCATGCAAAAACTAAAATATAGAAAATCTAAAATACAGTATACATAAAATCTGAAAAATTGAAATACAGAATGCATAAACTAAAATACATAAAACAGAGAAAACTAAAAATCTGAAAAATTAATGCAGAAACTGAAATACAAAAAAAATTTGGTTGATATTTTACTAAATGACTTTATTTTATTTTAGCCTATTAGCTCAAATGGTAGAGTAATGTGTTGTACACATTGATGTGGGTTCAAATCCCACATAGGCTACAATCTTTTTTTAGTGACTGTAATCTCGCATTGAAAGTGTGTAGTTTTAATGTTTGCAGATCATATGTCATATATATAAGGTTTATTTAGTTATCTAGGTGGTTTAATCAGTTCAAAAAAGGGAAAAGCAACCCAAACTTTACTCTTTTTCACAAAACTAGAGCAGACAAACTTCATTTGGGACGATTTGTTTATAGAGATTAGAGACCTACCAGTAACAAGCTCAAAGAAAATGAAATTGAAGCTTTCTGAAAAATGGATCTTAGTAAAGTATAAGATGTGCATTCCAATTATTTTTATTAAACCATGGATCTTTAGTTTTCATTAGAGTATCTATTGTTATCTAGATTGCAAATAACCATAATATTTACGATTATGACAACATACATAATGAGCAAACATGACAAGTGAGAATAATATCACTCTCCCATAGCAAATTTTAGACATAAAAAATTGTAACGGTACGATATTAAAGCCTATGTGGGATTCGAACCCACACCATGTGTATGAGAACACATTGCTCTCCCAATATTTAAGCTAATAGGCTGAAATCATCATCTGTCATTCACTTGAGTATTCAACATATAAGCACAAAGCACAATCAATCACAATGTGCAAATCAGAGATGAGCCTCAAATAATTGGCCGATTGAGAGTCAAAAATGCAAAATTTAAGAGATTACACACCCATTTGCTATAACACTGAAAATCAAATCAAATCACCTCCTCAAATGTGCTTATACACTTTATATCAAGACCTAGCATCTTCCACATTATTACTTACAACTGACTGATTTTTTAGTGCATGAAAAAACAGAATTGAATTGAATTGCTTACCTTGTTAAACTGATACAAATGTACTTACCCAGAACATATTGCTTACCTTCTTGAAGAATATAAAGGTTGCCTATTGGCTTAATATTGAGGTGTCAAAATAGTGCATTAAAATTCATTCACATACAAACTGACTGTAGCAATTTCACATGTAACATTTCAGTAAAGGAATGTTTGTAGCAATTTCACATCTAAACCCCCAATGCCACATCACAAGAAAACCCCAATTTCAAACCGACTGCATCAATTTCAACCTAAACCCTAAATTTCAGTAAAGGGGAAATATGTCAAGCACTAACCTGAATATAATAGCTAAATTTGCAAATCAACAATATCAGAAAGAATATAAAGGATAAATGCTCACTGAATATAATAGCTAAATGCTCACTCCAATTTGCAAATGCTCATTGAATATAATAGCTAAATGCTAACATTCACAAAAATGCAAATGTCCATCTAAACACAAAGTCAGTTTGATAGATAGATAAATAACCAATTTTGTCCTGCAACAAACAAAAGCATCCATTCAATTTCGTCCTGCAACAAAAGAATCAACACACCCAATTCAACAAAAAGCATCAACACACCCAATTCAACAAAAAGCATCAACACACCCAATTCGTCCTGCAACAAACAACTAACCCCTAAATTCCTCCTGCAATTTTTTTTCAGTGAAGCTTTGTGGACGATTCGGCACCAATTACTAACCCCTAAATCCCCAAACCCTAGATTAAACCGGGAGATACTCGAGAGTTCGAATCATCCATTCAATTTCAACAATTCGAATCCTCACCCCGAACCCCTAAATCCCCAAACCCTAGATTAAAGTAAAAGATACTCACCTGTCTCGTCGTTGCCCTCAGTCTCCGTCGCCGCCCTCTAGCAGCAACTTCGTTCGTCGACCTTGGCACTTCTCTCGAGCTTTCTTCGACCTTCGTCTTCCTTTCTCTCGACCGTTCTTTCCTTCGCACTTCTCTGGTCTTCTGTCTGGTTGCGTTCCTTTCTCTCGACCTTCGTCTTTCTTTCTTTTTTTTTCTTTTTTTCTTAATTCAAATCAAACGGAGCCATCTTTCTTCCGTCAATTTTAACCCTTAAGGGCGCGAGGCAAAATCAACCCAAACGCCAGGGTACCACGTGAAATATGTCAAACTTCTGTACACCCGGCGAAAATTGCAATACCACGAGGGTACCTCGCGAAATTTCCGTATAATAATTTATGGCTGTTGGTTTTTAATTGCTGAACAAATCTCTGCAGATCTAAATTTTATTTATTTATTTTCAGTTAGGGTTGTATATAGTAGATTATAGTAGATATGCCATCTTTTAGTTAAAAAAGAGATAAGTGTTCAATAAGCTAGAGCTAAAATGGCGCAGCAGCTTATTATGTTTTTTTATTTAGTGTTTTATACAGTAGATAACGTTCAATAAGTGTTTTCTAATATGTTTTTTTATTTTTAGTGTTTTATACTGTTATACAGCAGTCAAATTTGTTCCCTTCATGAAATTGATTAGGGGAACTGATTTGTTATATAATTGTTGGAATTGATTTGTTATATAATTGCTTAATGAAATTGATTAGGGAAGTGATTTGTTGGAGTAGCTGCTCAATATCGATTGTGTTGCTCTTTGATGATGTAGATTGTTTCCAATGGCTTTTTTAAAGGATCTAGTGGTGTCTTGGAGAAGTTATCTCCTTCGGTGCCTGTGATGACAACGAAGAGGTTTTCGATTCCGCTGCATGTTTTGAATCTTGTTCTATCTCTTTTCAAGGAGTTGCTCATATAGTAGAAAATTGGGAAGCTTTTGAATTATGATGGAATGTCCAGGAGAAAGTTTAAGGATTGCATACACGTCCATGAAAAGTTCAAGGAGGACTGCCTTCCAATTTTAATTGTCTGATTTATGTAAGTTTAAGGATCGCTGCCTTCCATGAAAAGTTCAAGGAGGACACGCCCATGAAAAGTTCAAGATTGCTTCAGTTGTGCTATGTTGACTCTGGGATTGCTCGTGGGATGGAGTTGGAGCAGCTGAAGACCATAGAATCATAGATAGTGTTCTTATTATGGTACATCAAGGCACCTCCCTGGCTTCCCTGGTGGTAGTTATACTGGTTGTCACATGAGCGAGAACAGTCTCCAAGGGCAAGAGATCTTTGAAAAATGAAGCTCCACAATAAAGAAGATTAAATATTACGGAGTAATTAGTTAATGAGTTTTGTAAAATTGAGAGTTTATTGTCATATTTGTATGGAAGAAGTCGAAGACATATTTTTAGTAATTAATATGAAATGTTTAAGCATTTGATTTTGTTTTAATGATTCAAATTGAATGGTTAAGTATTAGAACGACACATGACATATTAAATGTGAGAGCGCCACGTGGCAGAAGTTACATCTGCTTTAGTATTATATTAGATATTAGATATGAAAGACTAGTTGGAGTTTTCTAGAGTAATAGGTATGGAGAATAAAGTAAGTTGACCGGTTAAAACAACCTTAGTATGAAACATAGGAAATATCAGTACACTTACATAGAATTTATGTGATGGAGTTTCAGTAGAGTTTGTAAAAAACTCTACCCATAAAGTTGAGAGGATCTCAACCTCGTTAAAATCCCCCCTCTTTTCACTCTCCCACCACCATCCTCAATTTTTTTTAATTTTTAATTTTATTTTATTTTTTCAGAGAGGAATGAAAAATTCTACGAGGGAAAAGAGATAAATTTTTAACCATTAATTTTAAAATCAGCTGTTGAGATTCTCTTAAGCCTAAGAAACTTCATCCGTTCCGTGGTCAATAATCATTTTACCGTCAAATCCTAAATATATGTAAAAAAAAAAAAATTAAATTTTTTTCCCGGCGGCCGTGGGTGCTCCAGCTGCGCCACTGTAGTCAAGCAAGCTCTTGGTGTCTCTCTCTCATCTTGGTTGGACGACTTTTGCTGAACTCACACCCCGATCTTCCATGGTTACGTCTCCCTCCTTCCCTTCGGGCATGCAATTTTTTAGTTTCGCTCGTGTTAATCGGTGTGTGTGGCTTTGCAGGCGGCGACCTCTGCGTTGGATGAAACCCCTAAGCTGACGCTCTATTCCTATTGGAGGAGTTCTTGCTCTTTCCGCGTTCGAATCGCTCTTAATTTGAAAGGTTTACCTTGCTAATCTTTGGTTTCTAAGTCGTGATTCATCAATTTTGTTTCGATTTCGCTATTTTGTTGGTTTTTTCTGCTTGGATAATAGTTTCACGCTGTCTGTTTATCTTATTAGGGCTCAAGTACGAGTATAAAGCGGTTCAGTTGCTCAAAGGCGAGCAGTACACTCCAGGTAAGAAAGCTCAACCTTCTCTCTTCGATTGAGTAGATGATTATTTAAAACCCATTCATGCTTGCCAATTCTTCAAATTTTAAGTTTTTTTTAATAGAAAGTGCCGTTTCTTGAATGAATTGGAATATGTAGCACGTTGTTCAGTGTTTATCTCATTTTCCTCCCAGATTGAGTGGGTGATCATTGAAAACCTCGTGTATTTTAATTCAGAATGCATAAAGGTTTGTTATCTGATTGAATTGGAGACACAAAAAGGCCTTGCATTGAAAACCATTGCTTGACTATCAATGCATAAATCACAATGAATGTTTTTTTTAGTACGTCACTCTCTATTCTTTTTCCCTATACATTTCCAGTATCAAGTAGCATGGTTCCATTGAATTTTCGTTTTCAAATTTAAGCTGCACAAGGCTTGAGTAGAATTTTACCATTACATTCCATTCTTGTTTTTGTTCCCATATGTACCAAATAGCCTTTTTGAGCTTTTGCCTAGCATGGGTAGTTGAAAGGTGTAAGCAACATGTTAGTTCATTGGGACCATTTTCATTAAAAAGTTGTATGGAAAGGAAGGAGTTTTTGCTGTAACTGGAATAGAAATCAAGCCTTCTGGCAGCTTATCAGCTCAATTTCACCTATCGTTGTAGGATGAGGTAGGGTGTTCATTGCTTGCTTATTATTCTCGTAGGCAGATTTTCAGATATACTGGCATCTTTCAACTATACATACTAAAACTATTTTTAGTATGTATAGTTGCTCTTAATTTTGGGCCCATGGCTTTGTGACCTCTTTCATGAAGGTCTCAGATAGATTATTGATTACCATCACTTTATATTGAAATTTATTGTATTTATTTGCCTGTATGGCATGAAGCTAGGTATTTTTCAAAATGCATAAAAACAACTTATGGGAACTCATCTTTGATTGGAATTGTTTGGCTGGATATCAAGCTGTCCCTGGATAAATCATATTTTTCTTCTGGAAACCCTTTGTGCTGAATCTGATTAGTGCAATTCTTTGATATTTATCCTTATGTTTATGGATCTTGCTAGTTGTTTTCAGAGGATTGGCTTGCTATCTATTCCCTGTCAATCTGGTTTCCCTCACCAGTGAAATAGACTTACATTTGTCTTCTATTATTGCCTTGTAGAGTTCAAAAGACTGAATCCTTCAAATACAGTGCCTCTTTTGATTGATGGAAATGTAATAGTTGGAGACTCGCTTGCCATAATATTGGTTTGTACTCGTCTTCACTTCGCTATTCTAATTGTGGCAATGATCACTGCTTCTATTTCAATATGTCCAATTGGTGTTTTTTTAACTGCTATGAAGTATTTGGAGGAGAAGTATCCACAAGTACCATTGTTGCCTCATGATCGTCAGAAGAGAGCCATTAATTACCAGGTATTGTTTGATTACTTTGATATCCATGGTTATTTCTTTCAGTATGTCTGGCATTCATTTCTACAGATCTAGTTCCGGTTTGTTCCATTGTTAAGTCTGTTACTTGTTATTTGTCAAATTACGATCAAGTAATTTGTTGGGTTAAAGGTTGAATTACCAAATTGTTTTAAGAAAGTAGCACCTAATGACAAATTGGTATTTTGTAAAAATTTGTGCCAATAAGGCCTTAAAAACGGCTATGTTGGTCAAATAGGTATATATTCTCATCGTAGGTACAATGTTATTTTTTGTGCCAATAAGGCCTTAAAAAAGGCTATGTTGATCAAATAGGTATTTTTTTTTACCAATAAGGCCTTAAAAAAATAATATTTTGTAAAAATTGATGTTTTATTTCGGTGATAGGTGTTTTTTGACATTATTTTTTTCTCAGTGACGGTTAATATTTTTTTCTCTGGTGACATTTTTGTTGACAATTTTTTTCCGATGATAGTTGATTTATTTCTAGTTAAAGGTTTTCCGGTGACAATTGATTTTTTCTTATAACTATCGATGACAATTTTTTTTTTTGTGACAATTGCTTTTTGACTTCTTTTTTTAGTTTTACAGTTGATAGTTTTTCATGATGAAAAATGTTTTTTTTTCCCTTAGTGACAATTGTTGGTGACAATCATCAATCCATGATATTATAACCTTGAAAAACTGTCACCGCAACATTATATATTCCAAGGCACTATCATCAACCTATATTTTAAAATTTTAACCATTAATGCTAAAAAAAAATTGTCACCATAATACTATTTCATCCAAAAAAAAAAAGTATTACCATAGCATTGTACCCACAAGAAATCTCAAGAAAACATACCCATTTCAATTCGCTTGACCTTATTATTTTTAGCTAACTCTTTATCTCATTAGAGAAGTGAAATTTCCTTGGGAATATGTATATAAAAGAACCAAATCAAAGGCAAATTTGAGGTGTAAATTGTAACACCAGCATAAACATATGTCTATATTGACCATAGGATTTTTTTTACCTTAACAACCCCAATTTTTTTTGAAAAAATATCAACATATTGTTACATGTCATTTTTTAAATAGCAATTTGGTAATTCAATCATATGTAAATACGAATTAAAGAGAGAAAAAAGATGTTAACATACACCCCTCGGAAACACCATTTCAACTACGATTTGTTTGAGGTAAGGGTGCGTATATCTTAGCCCCAGACCCTAAGATTGTTATATACACCCATATCTTTTGAGTTTTGAGTATCTGAATGTGCCTCATTTGGGGATTCTGTACTTGTACTCGGAATTGAAGTTTGCACACATATGAGATTTAAAAGAATAAGCCCGTCCAATGGAAAAAGACTTCGATGTCAAAATGAACTATGTAGTATTTGATAAAAAAAAATTAAATTCAATGTTTTAAAAAGATTATTTCCTTTTCAGGCTGCAACTATTGTGTCCTCCGGGATACAACCTTTTCAGAACTTGTCTGGGCTGGTTAGTCACTTGATCATAATTCATAACACTGTTTCTTCTATCAGCACAGGCATATTTCACCTTTTCAGTTGAATCTATTGTCGTTATGTTTTTTGTGTTAATTATAATTAGATTGGTCACGTGGAATCGCTGCAGAAGTTTATTGAAGACATTGTTAGTCCTGATCTGAAGATTCAATGGGTTCAATATCATATCAAAAAGGGGTTTACAGGTTCGCTTTAACCTTAAAGGTGTTAAAAACTTAACACAAATGATGTATTTCCATTTATTTGTTTGGTGTGGCTTCAACATGCTGTTTGTCTTGGTGTTTTCCCCTTTTGGTGTTTGTTTTAGTTGAACCAGATAACTGTTTTCTTTTCCATATAGTTATTTTTTTAGTGTGGAAGAATCTCCAATCCAATGACATGACCTTGTTTTGAACTCTATATGCATATCGGCTCTGCAAAATATAATGAAAACGCTCTTATCCTTTTGAGTTAGGATTACAAGACTTTTGTGAATGTAAATAGTCAAGTAACCTTGTATTTTCACTTCCTTTGGTACTTGCTACCCCCAAAGAATTTTTGCTTACTTATTAGTTCCTTGAAGGGGAAAAAATAAAAGCACCTTTTGAGTCCCTACTTGCTTGTGGCTTTGTACAGTGGTACTCATTGGTGTGCATTTGTGTCATGTTGCATTAAAATTTGTAGGAAAAATTGTACCTAGATATCTGGGCATTTGGCATAGTTTTAGGTAGAAATCCTGTCATTTGGAAAATGTAATTTGAGCATCATGATCAGCCCCTCAATGAAGTACCAATCCCATTAGACTCTGTTATTGTTCTTCATTATCAGTCCATGTCATTTGAATTATAACATGTGGCATTCATCTTCATCAGCCATTCTTCCCACCTTATTACTAAATTCAGCATCTTACATGCCTTAATGCACTTCCTGTTTTCTTATTTTACAATCTTAAGTTCTACCAATTCTTTAACCTAGCTTTCAAATAATTTCTACCTACAGTGCTCGCCTAAAAAATGTTTTTTCTCTTTCTATTGCTTGTAAGGATGTTCAGCCATTTTAAGGGGGTATTCTTGCCCTTTCATCATTGGTGTCTAAATTATGATAAACCTCTATAATGTATGTGGAATCTTGGGACTTAACTGGAGTTAGATGTACAGTTTATTTAGTAAAGATCTTCAAAGAATTTGATGTACATTTTTTTAATTGTGTTCTAGCACTGGAGGATGTTTTAAAAGGTCATGCTGGAAGATATGCAACTGGTGATGAAGTTTATCTGGTTTGTATCTCGTGATCATCTATTTTCATACAGATCTACTTGCATGATAACTAATCTGTATATGTATATGTATATGCTTGCAGTCCCTTCACTTCTCATCTCTGTTTATCTCAAGAGCTTAGCTAAATTTATTTGTGAATTACCTTAGGCTTGCACAATCATAAGTTTGTAACCTTTTTAGTTCGGATTGTTCAGCCTTCAAAACTTGGTATTTTATTTCTATCTTCCATTCAGTAATAAAGAGGTGGGGTAAATTGCATTGGCAGCCCTCAATCGTTGGCTCTTGTCTTCAACAAGCCCGTAACCTCCATGTTATAACTCAGATGACATGAATGCCACATGTTATAGCTTAAATGACATGAATGTGATCTGAGCATCATGAGCAGCCTTTCAATAAAAGAACAATCCCATTAGACTCTGTTATTGTTCTTCATTGTCAGTCCATGTCATTTGAACTTGTTGGTTTTGTTTCAAAACTTGACATTCCATTATTAAATTTGTTTCAAAGGCTAGTAATCCATTTAGCACTTTCTACAAGTTCATAAGGTATTCAGACCCATTTAAGACAAGATCAACAGGTTAGGCCATTCTAGAAATGTTCCAAAGGCTAAAGAAAAGGTAAGATTTCAGTAACTTTCTCTTAATGTTTTTGAAGGATGACTCATTATCTTCAATAACCCAATAATTCATCCCTTTTCAGAATGATCCAAGAAATAGAAAGGGGGCCAGTATCCCAATCAACCTTGCTTTTCTATGATTAAAATAGCCTTGCAGGAAACACTAAACCCCTAGAAGACTCAACACCTTGCATTTTACACACCACCTTATAAAGCAGGAAACCCCAAAGGCCCAAATCCCAAATGGCAGCTCAACCTGTGGAAGAGGAGTAATTCATTAATAATTTCAGACATTCAGTTAAGGCCTTGCATAAGAAAGATAGTTGAAGGAAAACTCCTCCTTTCCATCCCCAAGTCAAATGGTAACAATCCTTTGAGTCGGGTCGATTAAGATTTTGTAGCTTCCAAATAACCTTTGATAGGAAATCATCCTTACAATCCAATAACAAGGAAGAAAACATAATCCAATATAAAAGAATATAGAAAAAAGAAGCCACATTTCAAAGTCCTACCCACATTAAGCAATGGATGACAAAATCATTCTAATACATTTGATAATCCTTCACCGCCTAGTATGTTCAAGGCTCAAAAGAAAAGAAGGCAAACGTCGTTCCTGGGGCATCTTTTATCAATTATCATCTTAGCAGGCAAATGTAACCATGTGGTGTAACCATGTAGATGGCATATACAACGTGCTATGTAATTTTGGCTTGTTGATGATGTGGCTTTGTCTATTTCAATGATGCCAAATGTGACTCTCTAAACATAATGAAAATATTAACTATTTTGTGCAGGCGGATTTATTCCTGGCTCCCCAGATTGATGCCGCGATCACAAGATTCAGCATAGATATGGTATTCTCTCGTTGACAAATTAAATGCTATTGGAATTTCTATCTTTCCTGTTTAAATGGAGTTCTTGCATATCCCTAGTGGTTTCTTTTGCTGTTTATTGTTAACTGCCTGTTGTTGATCTCTTCCCTGATCTTCAGTTTGAGTCATGATGGTTCTCATTTATTGCTTGTTTGTCTGTTATTCATAAAACAAGGAAATATCTGTAGAACCTTCCATCTCGATCGAGGCATCTCTGCAATTGTTAGTAAAATACTCATCTGATGTTTGATCTTTGACAAAATCTTTATGTGATCGGCATTGGGTTTACAAGAGCTCTTCTCGAGTTATATTAACTATGTTGCTCACCTTATGTTGTGATAATATGGAGATCATAGGGTTGGTCTGATCACTACCATGCAAGTTTAAGAGACCAACTCAAACACAAACACCTCAAGGGTTCTAGCTGCAGATCTAATTCCCGGCAAAAGGACTTATCCAGGAACCCTTGATAATTGATATCTTTCATACTTGGATCTAGGTCTTCATTGACCAGATTATCTTGAGAATCAAGGAGGTCGGGTGTGGGGTGCTCACCTCTGTTGTTCCCTAAATGAAAATTTAGCTTGTATAGTTGTGCATTTTTCTTGAATTACTCCAATGAATATTCTGATGTGTGCCTCTTTCTCTCTGGGTTATCCTTATTTCTTGTGTTGAAGATGCCATAATTGTATTCTACCACCCCATTACTTCCATCTGCTCAAATTTAATTCACTAGGATAGTAGGATCCTTTCTTTTCTCTAAAAATTAGCTTGAAGAAGCTTATAGACAGTGTTCACTGTTCAGGGAGCCATTCCACGCTCATTGAGCTGAGTAGCTTTCCTCGGCTACTAATAGGCTTTTGGACCTTGAGCCATACTTGGTTGTGCTTTGCACCGAATAGTAGTTTTTCTTGCACCTGCACGGTATCTCTCTCTTAAGCTTTTCTCAGTGTTTTGTCTCCTCTCTCCCAGTCTCCACCCACTCTATAGGACATTTCATATTATATGAACTCCTGGATTAGTGTATCCTTACTGATTTTTCTGCTTTCTAAATTATGATTTAGTTTTCACAATGTTTAACATACAACTATTCAAATTGTTTTTATAGGCTTGTAGCCATAGATAAGTTTTTTTAGGGGGTGAATATAAAGAATGATTTCCCCTGTTTGATTGAAAATCTTGCAGGATGAATTTCCTCTTTTGAAAAGGTTAAATGATGCATACAATGAAATTCCTGCATTCCTGGATGCCATGCCAGCTAAGCAACCAGATGCTCCAGACGATGTGAAGTAGTAGGTACTCTCATTTATCCTCCTCAGTCTTGTCAGGTTGCTAATTAACATAGTGCTTTTGCTGCTTGCTATGTTTCAGTTGAACGTAAGTTGAATATCGTCATTTTTATTGTTCCAGCCAGATTTTTTAGCCAGAAAACCTATTACTCCTTCCGATAATTTATATTTGATGTTTTAAATGATAGAATTTCATCAAACAGTAATCGATGTTTTAGTAGATAAAGTAACTTTTTCTTTTGACTTGTCTATTTGCTTTTAATCTCCACCGGTTATATCAATGCATAATTAGGGTGATTAGGTAGCTGAAGTTGCTTTTTAAAGCCTTTGCGTTTAAAATTCACTTTTCCTAATTCTTTTGCAACACTCTTAAGCATCAAATATAACTGATCGGAGGGAGTACTTTATATCCATTTATTGTACTGTGTTTAGAGGTTCACTACATTTTTAAAAACATACAGCAATAAATAAGGCATATGGAGTTTAAGTGGATTTTTTTTTCTCAAGACCCAACTACAAGATGACATATAGAATACTATTCATCGGCTTTATTTCTATATTGATTTTCCTATCCTATGCCCCAAGGGCATAGGATAATAGCACTAATTTGGAAATGTTTTTTAATTTTTAATTAGTTTAGCTTTTTTTTTAATTAGATTCCTAGGGTCGTTTATTTATTTTTTTAGAGAATCTTTCCCAATTTAGGGTCTTGTCCTATGCCCTTACCTAAGGGCATAGGATAGAAAGACCTTTTTTATATATAGATAAATACTACCTCCGTTCGGCAAAACATGTCACTTTACTATTCACGCACACTTTTTTAGGAGATAAATAAAAACTATATAAAATATCTAGTTTTTTTTAATAATTTTTTTTTAACAATTTCGTATTTATTATTAATAAGTACAAACTTGTTAAAAAAATTTACGTAAAAAATGAATATTTTGTATAGTTTTTATCATTCTAAAAAAACGTGTGTGAATAGTAAACGACATGTTTTACCGAACGGAGGTACTATTAAATGGGTAGGTGGATAGATAGATAGCTTCATAGATTACCTTTAAGATTATATAGTATGTAGATGCTAAATTGGTTAGATATTTTTATTTTAAATGCATTAATTCATATCACCTTTACTATATTATGTTTACATTATAGAAGGCTAAATTGTGTCTTGAAAACATAGCAGTTGCCAATGTTTTCATGTCATATCTTTTCATTTGACATCGCCCTTCACTAATTTATTTTAACCATTGTGATCCTTCATATATGTTAATCTTTTTCTAATCTTGGAAGCATATGAATGTCCCCGATTCTTTGGGTTCACTTTCCTGAAAGATTGCTCTCTTTTCTTTTAAAGATTCAGGGTTTGTATACGGCTTCAGCTGCTTGATGAATAAGAACAATACAGCCTCGATCAGTATCTGAATATATAAATATGTGTTACTTGTTTATGTAATATAAGCAATGGACTTGCAATAGAATAAATAAAGCACACAAGTCAGAACTCTTTAGCTTGTAGCCACCTCTATCCTGCCAGGGTACTTAGATGCTGATGACATATTTTCTTGGTGTGTAAGGGACAGAGGTTGTAATAATCTGTTGCTGTACATCGCCTTGTGCACATCTTATACTGTGTTTGGGAGGAGATGGAGAGGGTGGATGGGATAATTTTTTTTTCCCCGAAGTTCGAACCAGGATCCTTGGGAGGGGATGGAGCGGGTGGATAGATGGAGGTGGAGGGGTAGCATTGGATATGAACCATTTTTCCATCCTCGGTTGGCCCCAATTGCAACCTCTGCAGTGATGCCATAGATGGATGAAATCAATGATTCAGAGGAAGATGACAGCAGGAATCAACTGACAATTGACACCCAAAAATCAATCGAATATAGAAATCAAGAGGTGAATGAAACAAATTCGAGTTGCAATCCAAAAATTTCGAACCCTAAACCTTGTAATTTGGAAGTTTAAGCAAAGAGGCAACCAAAGGAAATTGATGTGTTACCTTTGTCGAAAAGGTGGTCTAATAGTGATGAGATTCTCACTCTGTGAGGATGGTGAAATGCAAGGTGAAGGACAGAGAGATCGAGGAGGTGGCAAGATATGAGGAGGAACACTGTCAAAGCCTTCGAAGGAGGCCGACAATGGCGAGATCCAGCCTAGGAGAGAGAAAGGCTGAGGAGTTGATGACGGAGGCAGCGGACCTCCTCCTCTAAAATTGGCATCAACCAGTTGGTGAAAACGTTCAAGTTTTGTTGTCATTCATTCTAGTTTAGTAAGAGCTGATGACAAGATGCCAAAACGACTTTTGACAAGGTGAATTTAATTAAATTGTATATCGAACCGAGATCTCCCAAATCTCTATTCACATTGATGCACCCACAACCTACCACCAAACGGTCGAACCTTAAAGCACACAATCGTACGTACCCTAGATCTAAAGCACGCAATCGTACCCTAGATCTGAGGCTGTATGTTGGTTTACACTCGAGGGAACAATTCGTCGGAGTCCTAACAACAACAAGAAGGATGCCTTCTGGCTTGTTTTGATCCCCCGTTGAAAAAGCTATAGCTTGTCTTGAGGTGGTTCGCATAGGCAAGGCGAAGGTGATATGGTGCTTTGGTTTTTGGCCTCCTCTTCCGGCTTTTGTGTGCAAGTCCACCAGAAATACAGTAATTGAAAAAAAAAAACTAGTTCGTATAATTTCTATGAGGGCAATGACGCCAACTTGCTTTGCAAGCTTGTTTGATCCCCATTGAAAAACCGAATTGTTGTTGAAACGGCCAATTTATCGCCATTTACACCGTGACATTCGTTGTTTATGAAACCGTAAAAAATTGGACGATCAGTCAGTCCCGGTTCCCAACACTGTAAAAAAAAAGGGCACCGTGAGGATCCTTATGGTGACAGTAAGAAAATCCGTCTGCTACGGTTGTTGAAACTGTTTTAAGTGTGGGGACCGACTCAAAATCAGTATAAATAGATGCACTGGGTGCCATTCAAATCAAAATGAAACAAAGCGGAGTGGTTAGTCAGGTTAGTCAGAAACGCACGTTGAGGGTCTCTCGATAAAACGTCGAGGTACGTGGTTGTTTTTTTCTTGATGATGTCCTCCCCTTAAGTATCACAAGATGAGGTGCCATTCAACCCTCACTGTTACAGTGACCCTGCAGAACTTGTTCGGAACCTCGAGGTATGGTATAAAGGTTGTGTATAGAATGTAGTTTACGTACCGTATTTGCATTATAGTTTATAGAATATTCAAAACCACCATGTTGTATGAAAATGACATTTGATATCGTAGTTTACATACCGTATTGCTATCATTAGAGTTTAACATTGTGAAATGATATTTGATATGGTGTGAATAATGGAAAAACAGAGCATTCGAAAAACCGTGTTTATAGTTGTGAAATGATATTTGATATTTTTGAAATGAGATTTGATATACTTGCTATTGAATAATGGAAAAACAGAGTATTATAGAATAATCAATGAACAGAGCATTCGAGAAACATAATTTCTAGTTGTGAAATGATATTTGATATACTTGTCAAATAATATTTGAGATGCCATTTGATATAGTTGTGAAATAATAATTAATAAATTTTATAATCCACTATAATAATATAGAGTCAACACCAACCTTAATTTGGAAGAGGCCGGGCACCGATTATTCGTCGATGTTTTAGCTTGCCGAAGTGTGGTATGATGAGAAGAATATGAAGGAGTGGGCTCGTTATGTGGGCAGTGCAAAAAACATGGTTCTCGTGATACATCGGTCATAGAAGAACAAACGGACTGGATTTGCAACCTTCAAATTAGTCTGAGAGCACTACGGTGAGCGTAAGGAACCACCAGACATCGATTTGGATTCCCCCTGGCATCGACAAGGGTATTGGCGTCCATGAAATTTGGGTGTGAATTTGAGCTCGAGGGTCAACAACACGACGATGACAATTGGACAATACGTGTCATATGTGGCTCCAATAATCACGACCTCCCGGAAACCTGTTTGGGAATGTCTACACCGGTCGTCTGACAACCACACAACAGAAAAAAGTTTATCGTGATGCTACGATCGGGACAAGACCTCGCAATGTCTTGCGTGGTCTCAAGTTTGACGAAGGTAAATGTGTTACCAATGCCCGACAAGTGTACAATGCCATGACAAATATGAAGAGAGATGAGACAGAGGGTCGTAAGACATACCATATTCCTCAGCCAAAATTATAACTATCTAATGTGATATTGTAATGTACTTAATATCATAATGCACTTCGTAGGTACCAGATGCCATTACTTGAGATCGTAGGGATAACAAGCACGAAGAAGGCATTTGCAATTGCATTTGTATTCATGGAAAGGGAGAACGAGATGTGGAGGGCTGGCTAGCATGGTTTGCAAGGGAACCCCCACGTGTGAGAGCCTCGGTTCCTTTTTAAGGCAAGTTGTTTGCGTTCTCGGAGATCGTTTACTTCACCTGGATTGCAAGGAACCGACTAGTCTTCCATAATGAGCGGTATAGCCCCGAGGGATGTGCTATTAGGATCATCGAGTCTTGTAAAAATAGAATCTCGATGAAGTGCAAGTGCACTACCGTGAATGAGAGAAGATGGAAAAAACAGATAGAATAGTGAGGGGATGTATAGAGTTAGAGAATTAGGGGAATTTTTTTTGCTAGGGTATGCTTTTGCAGGATATGGGCTTTGTGTAGCCTCGACATTCCATAGTTTTTACACTAGATCCTTGGTATGGTCTACGTCTTTTGTAACTCGTTACAACCTTTGAAATATATTTACCTCTTCAGGGAGAATGCGGACCACTACATCCGGGCAATGAGACAACTAGAGCATTTGTGCAAACATCGGCTTCCAGATGTGATCATGACAGATCATGAGTTGGGTCTCATCAAGGCCCTCAATGAGATGTTTCCCATAGTGAAACATATGTTATGTAGGTGGCATATTATGTGCAACATCGAACATAGTGCCGCTCCTCTCTAATCGTACCCTGACCTCACTCGGTTCGACCATTCAACCTAAACTTCAACCAATTGAACCCAAATATTTTGAAATCGAACACCCAAATCTCATTCATCAACTAAATAAAAACTTCAAATTGAGTTAGGGTTATGATTAGATCTAAGATGAAGTTCATATTCTACACAAATTATACATGCGTTAAAAAATAAATTTCATATTTTAGCTAGTTAATTTTGGGGCAAAGTTTCAAATTGGAGTTTTAGTCAAGCTCGGAAGATGACAAATCTTACTTGGGAGAGGTGGGAGAGGGTGACCGTGATGGACAGAGAGTGACGATTGATGAAACCCAATTTTAGAATCCCATTCCATCGGGAATCGGGATCGAGTTGGACGCGGGCTAACTCGGGTGATCGAGCTTACTTGAGATGCGTGACGAGAATGCCGTTAGAACATCAACACCTGGGCCGATCCGAGCTTGAGCTATCTGCAGACCACCGTCCTCCCAGAGCTCCCATCAAACGTCGACTTCCGTTGACCGGGATGAATCTCTCTCGGGGCGGCTCTCCGAGCCATGGAAGCCCTCTCTCCCCCTCTCGAGATTTCAAATGCTGACCTTTGTCTTTGAGGCTTGAAGCCTTATTTATAGGGGTACTCCATGGGACATGTTCGACAAGTGTCCTACAACCGATGACAAGTGTCACTCGGTTGGGGACAAGTGTCCCCCTATGTGTGTTGATGGATTTCCCCACATTTAGTGGGGTTAAGTTTGATTTTGGTTGGGTTATCCTGGAAGCGGGTTTATTTATATAGCGGGAACCCGATTATTTCATGATACCGTAGATATATATGGTATCATGAAATAATCGGGTTCCCGCTATATAAATAAACCCGCTTCCAGGATAACCCAACATACTTGTACTTCGCTCATGTCCATTTGTGGAAAGGTACTTAAGATATAGGACCTTTAGCGTAAGGTTTCGAGTTAGTTTGTTTGGTCTTGGCTGCACCCAACTATTAATGGGTTGCCTACGTACCTCTTGTGAAGAGAATCAAGCTTTTCATAGTTCAAATAGTGATATGTTTAAGTCAACCCCTGACACGCCCATAGGCCGTGCGAGCGACCTGCTTAGGTAAACTCCAGGCACGCTTGTGAGCGGTATAGATGATGAGTTTAATTCAGTTCATGCGTTGTGAGGCTTGGTTTGTACTCCTTTAGAGTTGTTCACTGAGAATTTATAGCTTCAATCAAGGAGGCCCTTTGCGGATGGTAGCTCCAACGTCGAGGGATTTAGTTTATACTCATTCAGAGTTGTTCTCCGAGAACTTATAGCTTCAATCAAGGAGGCCTTCCGGGGATGGTAGCTCCAGCGTCGAGGGACTTAATTAGTTTATATTCATTCAGAGTTGTTCACCGAGAGCTTATAGCTTCAATCAAGGAGGCCCTCCATGGATGATAGCTCCGGCGTCGAGGGACTTAGTTTATACTCATTCAGAGTTGGTCTTTGAGAGCTTATAGCTTCAATCAAGGAGGCCCTCTACGGATGGTAGCTCTAGCGTCGAGGGACTTAGTTTATACTCTCAGAGTTGTTCTCTGAGAGCTTATATCCTCATCAAGGAGGCCCTCTGCGAGAACAGCTCCAGCATCGAGGGGCTTGCAGGATTTTGCTCCGAGTGCCCAAGCCTACTACAAGGAGGCCCTCCGCGAGCATAGCTCCAGCGTTGAGGGGCTTACGGGATTTTTCTCCGAGTGCCCAAGGCTACTACAAGGAGGCCCTCCGCTAGCATAGCTTCAGCGTCTAGGGGCTTACAAGATTTTGCTCCGAGTGCCCAAGGCTACTACAAGGAGGCCCTCCGCGAGCATAGCTCCAGCGTCGAGGGGCTTACAAAATTTTTCTCTGAGAGCCCAAGGCTACTACAAGGAGGTCCTCCGCGAGCATAGCTCAACGTCGAGGGGCTTACTTTTATGTTAGCAAAAAGCTAGCTACTCCACACGAGAAAAAAAGCTAGCTAAGCTACATAATAAATGAGTCGCGATCAGCTAAGCCTAATGGTTAATTAGAAAGCTCTGCGGCTAGCTAAGCTATATAATAAATGAGCCACATTCAGCTAAGTTACATGGTTAATAAGCTAGCTCCGTAGCTAGCTAAGCTTCATAATAAATTAGACGCGGTCAGCTACACTACATGGTAAAAGAGCTAGCTAAGCTTCATAATAAATGACTCGCGATCAGCTAAACTACATGGTTAATGAGCTAGCTCCACGACTAGCTTAGCTTCATAAAAAACGAGTCGCGGTCAGCTAAGCTACATGATAATAAATGAGCCGCTGTAAGCTAAGCTTCATGGTTAATGAGCTAGCTCTGTGGCTAGCTAGATATATAATAAATGAGTCGCGGTCAGCTAAGCTACATGATAATAAATGAGCCGCTGTAAGCTAAGCTTCATGGTTAATGAGCTAGCTCTGTGGCTAGCTAGATATATAATAAATGGGTCGCGGTCAGCTAAGCTACATGGTTATTGAGCTAGCTTTATAGCTAACTAAGGTTCATAATAGATGAGCCACGGTCATCTAAGCTACATGGTTAATGAGCTAGCTCCGCGGCTAGCTAAGCTACATAATAAATGAGCCGCTGCCAACTTAGCTTCATGGTTACTGAGCAGGCTCCGCGACTAGCTAAGTTATGTGATTTTGATTATATCTTAGATTTCCTCTTAACGTGAGACTGTGAGAGTGTTCCAACGGACGGCGCCAGTGATGAAACCCAATTTTAGAATCCCATTCCATCGGGCACCGGGATCGAGTTGGACGCGGACGAACTCGGGTGATCGGGCTTACTTGAGATGCGCGACGAGATTGCTATCAAAGCATCAACACCTGGGCCGATCCGAGCTCGAGCTATCCGCAGATCACCGTCCTCACAGGGCTCCATCAAACATTGGCTCCCATTGACCAAGATGAATCTCTCTTGGGGTGGCTCTCCGAGCCATGGAAACCCGTCCTCCCCCTCTCGAGATTTCAAATGCCGACCTTTGTCTTTGAGGCTCAAAAACCTTATTTATAGGGGTAGTCTATGGGACATGTTCGACAAGTGTCCTACAATTGATGACAAGTCTCACTTGGTTGGGGACAACGGTTCCGGCCCCTGTGTATGTTGATGGATTTTCTCAGATTTAGTGGGGTTAAGTTTGATTTTGGTTGGGTTATCCTGAAATCGGTTTATTTATATAGCGGAAATCCGATTATTTCATGATACCAAAGTTTGATTGTCTATCAAAAGTTGGTAGACGCATCAAAATTTTATGGTTTGTTACCACAAAAAATGTAAAATCCCATTTATCATTACACAAGGCGAAATTTGTTACACAAAAGGATGTAACTAGTCGAAATACATACAAATACACACACAAACTTGCATATAATCCACTAATAAAATCATCTCAAATTAAGTAAAGTAATTTATTTTGCAGAAATGAAATGAAGCATGCATCTAATATGAATATATGATGAATGGTCAATTTAATTGTTAGGCATTGGCAGATCAAGATTCTTAAAGCTAGTGAAGCCTCCATCCACCACCAAATTATGCCCCGTCACGTACTTGGCCTCTTCCGACGCCAAGTACACGGCGGCCTTCGCCACGTCCGCCTCCTCGCACCTCTCTCCCGCCAGCACCCCAAGCCCCGCCACCACCTCCGCCAGCTCCTCCTCCGTCGCCCCCGGGTATATCATCCCGAACTGCCCCAACACCATCGGCGTCGCCACCGGGGCCGGCGATATGCAGTTTATCCGCACCCCGCTCCTGCAGAGCTCGCTCGCCGCCGACTTGACGATCCCCGGGATGGCGAACTTGGACACGCTGTACGGGTGCGGCCCGAGCCCGCCCATGAGCCCGCTCACGCTGGCCGTGCAGAGGATGGAGCCCGCCCGCGCGGGGATCATGGCCCGCGCGGCGTGCTTGATCCCGGCCATGGTCCCCCGCACGTTCACCCGCAAGACGGCGTCGAGGTCGTCGAGGTCGAGGTCCGCGATGCTGGGCGGGTAGGCCCGGCCCGGTATGCCGGCGTTGTTGTACATTATGTCGAGGTTGCCGTGGCGGGCGAGGACGGTGTCGACGGCGCGGGCGACGTGGGACTCGTCGGTTACGTCGCAGTGGACGAAGTGGGTGTTGTTGGCTAGCTCTTTCTCGGCCTCGGCGCCGGTGGTTGGGTTGACGTCGGCGATGATGACGTGGGCGCCCTCTGCGATGAACTCCCGGGCGGTGGCTTTGCCTATTCCGCTTGCTCCTCCGGTTATTAGAGCCACCTTTCCTTCAAGACTGACGTACACATATTCATTTTCACATGAAATTAATTCATTAACAAAAATAAAAGGACATAGATTTTTAAGAAAAAATAAAATTAATGGTCAAAATATTGATCAATAAATCTCAACTTAATCAATGGATAAATTTGAATGATTAATCATTACTTTTCATTACGAGAGATTATATTCTAGTATGTTTTAGATTTTTTATATATCGGAATCAGATGGATGGGGTCGAGTTAGAATTGAATATTGAGTTTTGATTAAAAAAATTGAACTATTTATAGTTAGAGATTATCTACACTTAGAGCAAGTCCAACAACTTCTCTAAAATAGAGAAAATGAGAGATTTTAGAGAAAAAAATTCATTTTTTCTTCCAATAGCTTCTCTATACTATCTCTAAAATAGATAAATTGATGAAGAGAAGGAAAAAATCTCTAAATTTAGAGGAAATGTTAGAATCGGTAAAATTTAATGCGTTCACCACTTTCAATGCCTACCTATTTGTTTATTGGTTGTTGTCTATTGATTTAATGAAGTTATTGGAATTTTATTTATTAAATTATGGATTTATGCATCTATTGTAGTGTATAATAAATGTAGCAATTTGTATAATAGAGAATCTGTTGGAGTTGTGGTGTAATTTTTTTTAGAGATTTTGTTATTTTTTTTCTCTATTTTAGAGATTTTTTAGAGAAGTTGTTGGGGATTACTAAAGGTGGAAAAAAGATAGATGATTCAATTTCTTTCATCGAAACCATTAGTGATTTACTTTTAGTCATTTAAAAAAAAGTGTACAAAAGTATCGAGATCTACTCCGTATAAACTATAATTATATTTTTTGAAATTATTTTGAATATAAATTTATATGTAAAATATTAAGTATTACTAATTATTTCACATGTGTGTAATGGTGATCCGAACTCAAAACATTATATTATAATGCAAATAGATAAGGTGATGTTTGATTAACATAATTTTTTAGGGTGTATTTTGATTCCATAATATATTAATTATAATACAATTATTTTATCTTAATTTATATAATTCTTTAGGTAAATAACTGTTTTATATAAGATTTTTATTTGTACAATAAATACAAACTCATCTCAAGAATAAGTTTTGGCATTCCAATTAAGGAGAAAAAAATGAGGGACCACCACAACATTAAGCCAAGCCCAGGTAGATTAATGATTATGGTCCAACCTTCAATATGGCACTTGTATATCATAATCTCATTAATATGGAAAGGATGCTATTATAATTTATTTAAAAAAATTGCATTTTTTTAAATAAAAATAAACAATGTTAACAAATTATGAATTCAATAGGGAAATTCAACTCATGATCTGTTAATATTATTGCCTAAACAATCCCAATGAAATACTCCCTCCGTCTCGTAATACTTGTTGACAACAAGTAATATGTTATAAGTGTAGATAATCTTCATTTTGTGATAAATTTACCACTTGTGAGATTGATGGGGTCGAGTTAGAATTGAATATTGCTGTTTTAGAGTAGTAAAGTTGTATTAAGAAACTTGTTCTTTTAGTTATAATTATTATCTTTATAAGTAATGATTGCTCTTTGGATAAAAAAAATGCTCTTTTTATAAGTGATAATTGCTGTTTTTAGGTATTTTAATCTTATAAAAGTAAAATAAACATATACGTAGTATTTTGTTAATAAGTATGTATAGAGCTAAAACAACTAGATTTTGTTGTTAATAATTAAAGAGAAAGAAATACAAAATGAATGATGATGATAAGGAATAAAGTGGATGGATGACTAAGAATTTAGGACCGGTAATTGGTAGTGTATGATTAATGGCGTGGATGCATGGATGATGATTAGTACTTGAATTAGCTAGGCTAATTGGACGGACCATCCTAGTTGAATTGCATTCATCTCCTAGTAATTGATCATGTCATCATTAATCTTCAACGCTCCCAATCTTTCATTTCAAATTTTCAATACATCAATGTTTACGTCCTCATTTTGTTTTAATTACATGATTAAAATCATTTGCCCTCGTATTACTAACCATCCCACTACTCAACTACTCAAGTATCAAATTAGTTTATAATTAACTACTCATCATTTTTATGTTGCTTGATCTTAGTCCTATATGGAGTATATATTTTTACAACTTTTAATTAATCTTCTTTCATTTGCCAAACTAATTTATATAGCTTATGTAATTAGTTATGTTTATATATGTTCTATCTATAATATCATGAGATGCATGACATTAGACCATACTCCCTCTGATTCAAAAAGGATGTTGTTTGACTTTTTAACACGTATTTTAAAGAGTTAAAAACTATACAATATATTAAGTTTTTTTTATATAATTTAATACTTATTACCAACAAATATTAAGTTGTAAAAAAATAATTTCAAAAAAGTTGATATTTTATATAGTTTTTAGCTCCTTAAAATACGTGTTAAAAAGTCAAATGACATTCTTTTTGGATCGGAGGTAGTATATTTTTATATTTTAACTTTTAACTTTTTAAATAATACCCTGAGTATATTATTAGTATGAATGATAAATTTTCATTTTGTGATAAATTCTAAACAAAGACTCCTATCTTGATTTTGTGATAAATTATTAGACACTGCACTCACAAGTGGCTTCTTATAATGAGGCCAATATTTTTGGATTTTTTTTATAAAGAAAGGATTCAAGGACCAGACATATATAACACTTTAGGAGGCCAACAGAGTTGGTAGATGACGAACCGTCAAACGAACAGCAAAGAAAAAATGGTACAATATAAACGATGACAAGCACATAAAATCAGTCGAACAAGCAAACCTAATCCTATCACACTAGAGACACCATAGACTAAGAACTAAAGGCAAATTAAATATCAGCAAGCAGTGGCACCGTTGGTCAGTGGTACATCAGGAGTCCTTGTGGGTAGTGAAGATGATCCTCCAAAGAAAATTTCAGATCACGGAGTCACCTCCAAACACACCACCTCGACCCCAACCAGACTCGAATCCGGACACTAGAGCCCCAACCAAGATTAAGGATCGCGAAGACCAACCAAAATTACAGCCGAGAACCACTCTATCTAGTAAGACGCACATAAAAGCCCTTTCGCGATTTTATTAGGGCCCATTCAGGATTTGTTTCAACCCTTTCGATCGGTGTGTTTACTTCATTTCGGGGATTTATTCAAACCTTTTGGGGAGTTAGGCCCGAGCAGGACGGTCGAAAGCACAATGTCCGAGCCAACGATGGAGGGGAGCAGGACGGGCTATGGTAACCAAGCCTCGACGGCGTACACCGTCGAACCGCCAAAAGCAGTAAAGAGGGAGGCTTTAGGGAGCCCAAGGTTGCAACGGCCGCCAGGAAGCGCCGGAAGCCCAAATCGGCAACTAGACCAAGGGAATCGGAGGACGGGAACTCAAAAACCACCAAAGACTAGGCCGGTTGGGAATTGGGGAAGGCGAATCCCAAATTTAGGGTTTGGAAAGGAGAGAAGCGGCTCGGCAGAAGCACATACCAAGGATATCGACGGTGGTGGTGAGAAGGTCGAGCTGAGGTGATGGCCAGATGAGTGGTGGAATTGCGGCTCTGCGGTCGGTTAGGTAGTCAACGTTGGCGATTAGGTACTTGTCGAGGTGACTTCGAAGCTTCACCTCCTTGTATTTGACGATCTCCATTGGAGACGAAGGTGTGGCGGGGTGAAGCGTATGTGTGTGGAGGATATGTTCAGATCTCCATTGATTTTTTTTTTTGTTAATTTACGTTTATAGTCCAAACTTTATGTGTTTATATTGTTCGCATCTTTTTAGTGCATTTTTCGGCTATTTTACTTGGTGACTTTGTGGTCCGCATAATTGTTGTCTGCGTCATTTTCGGGTTGTTTTATTGTTGTCCGCGTCATTATTGTCCACATCTCTTTGTGCATGTTAGTGATGAAAGCGTCAGCAATGTTCCTGACGTTAGCGTTGTCAACATTATCGAAATAGTTGTGTCAGCAATAATCGTGTAAGCAATATCTGTGTCAGTAATAACTGTGTCAGCAGCTTCGATGTCAACAACTTCAGTGTCAACAACGCGGTGGGCATTTAGCTAATATGGATATGTTGGTGGACATAATGCTAATAAAGACAGAAAATATGGACATTCTAGTAAACCCCTAAGATATAAGATAATATTCTAGATTTGGAAAGATTCTCTACGAAAAAAATAATAGACTCTAGAAATCTGATTAAAAGAAAAACTAAATTAATTAAAATTTAAAAAAATATTCTCAAATTAATACTATTATTCTAACACCAAGACCCAGAACGTAGGATAGTAAAACTGCCTAATTAACCGAGTATTTTGAGACTAATTAGAGCATCTTTAATGGTGGTACTTTAAGGACCATAACAATAAAAATAAAAGGAAATGTAAGAAAAAATCATATTTTTGTAAGAACCCAAAAGAAAAAGTGAGCTCAAGTATCATACATATGATACTCAATATGACACAATACCATAGAATATTACTCAATCAAACATTAATAGTAGGTCCCATTTGATTTTTACTTACCAAATAAATTGCAAAAAAAAAAAACAATTTTGATGCAAAAGGTGAAATAAGATATTCATGTCAAATATCATGGTTGTGAGTAGTGAGTACCAAATATTAAAATGAAGTGATGAGAGAAAATTGACAAAATATGATATTCAATATGAGTACCTGGTTAAAGATGAGTTGTAAATGGAACCTGTCAGCTGTAGTTATTATATATAGGTGGGGTTGAAAGAAAATTGAGACAAAGTAGGTAAGTACAAGTAAGAGTAGAACAAAAGAGGATGAAACTGTGGACAGCCAGCGATTCAAACAATGTTACAAGTGAAAGTGACAAATTAAAGCAAATATGTGTAATTGAACAACCTTTCGTTTTTTCTTATAAAAACGAATCTTATATTAGGGAATAAATTATTTGAAGCATGCATATGCATTCCATTAATAATTCAATGCATGGGACCCCACCTCTTTTCCTCCTACTAATATTATGGAGTATATTATTATCTGTTCTTCTGTTAAAAAATATAATTAATTTTTTATTTTTTATTTTTTATATTAAAAATTTGAGTAAAATATTCACTTAAAAAAAAATTAAAATCATTTCATACTTCATACTTATTAATAATTGATTTTAACCCAATTTCTTACTTATTATTAATAAATATGGAGTATGAAATGATTTTAAATAATAAAAAAGTAAATATTTTACTATATCTTTTTAACTTCTTAAAAACATATAAATCCTAAAAAAACTATCTTTTTTTTAACAAATGTATTATTGATTTTATAAAGATTAATTCATTTTAAATTATTTGGCCATTTTTAAAAATGATTTTCCTAGAATTTATCCATTGAAACTTTTAAAATATTTTGAAATATGTATTTCTATATACAGGTTTTCTATCACAACCTCAATCGGGAAATATTCTCCAAATTTAAATTATTTTTAACTTTTCTTAATATTGTTTTCCTAGAGTCCCTTATTTATTTGACAGGGAATCTTTTCCGATTAAAATTCTTATTATATACCCTAAATCGATATATATATATATATATATATTAAAATGATTATATTGTTATTATTAGATTTTCTAATTTATGCTCGAATATGTTAAGTATGTCGATTTGGAAAAGATTTCATTAGATTTACTATTTTAACCAATTTTTAAATAATTTTTTTATGTTTCACTCGTTTACTTTTAGATTTCTTTTATATAAAAAATTTGTAATAAACTATACTTAGCATATACCCTTAGAGTATATATCAAACAAAACTCTATTATTAAATCAATTTGACTTTTGTCTTGATTAAGTGAAAATAAACACCAACACATCTAGCTGTAATGTTCGGTTCCTCGGCCCCTTTCTCTCTCTTCCTGGAATCATCAACTTAATTTGTGAGTATTAAAGTTTTGGATCGGAATATTATTTTTTGGTAGTTTGCAAAATGGTCATATTTTGTACCTTAATTTATATTTTGTCCACCATCCTGATTTTTTTTTTATGACGAGGAACTCACCTTTGGCGGTAAACTCCGAGCACGTGACCCAACCGGCAAGAGCCACGTACCAGGTAAACCGGCTTGCGTCTACCGACTCGACCCACTGGTAGGGAGCAAGACAAACCTTGGATGAAAATCCCAAAGAAAGGGGCGGAGGCAGGAAACTAGCAAACTGTCCACCATTTCAACGTGCCCATGTGTCCCCTCCCATTTCAGTTTTATTTTTTGGTGCAAATATAAGTTTATATTGTGCAAATATACCATTTATTTTGCAAATATAAGCTTATTTTGTGCAAATATAATATTGTGTTGCAACCATACTACTATGTTGTTCCAAAATAACATTATATTGTGAATTCACTAGTGCAAGAGCAAAAGCCCCACCGTGCAAATATAACTTTTAGTTGTTCAAACATAACTTTTTGTTGTTTAAGGATGGCAAATAATGGAGTTTGGGAAATCAATTTTCCCTCGTTACTGAAATCAAAGGTTTTGGAAGTTGCCAGAGAAGACACTTGATTGAGTAACATGATTGAAAATTCTTAGGGGAAGAGCGATGAAGCAAAGCGGTGCTAAGAGAGCGCAAACATAGAGAAGCTCGGATGTATGAAGAGACCGCATCAGATCTACAAAGAGAAGAGAGAGATCTGGAGATTTGGGATGAATTTTAGGGAATTAGGTTTTCGATTGAATGTGAGATTGAGCGAGATTGGATGAGCATCTCAATTTCGATCAATCCCATTGCATCTCAATTTCGACTATTGATGTCAGCTGACGGAGATCTACAAGAAGGTGATCGACACTAACACCGGCCAGCGACAAACAACTCGAGCACACCCCGAGGATCACCAACGTCCCTTATCAGAGGACGCCACCGGTGATGACAATTGCAGATCAGGAGGAGCACGTGACGACAGATTCGATTGTAGATTTGGTTACATGATTGTGCAAACAAGCTCGTCATGACTAATCAACGACAACGACAAATGATTGAAATTGCGAGTTTGGAGGAGTTGGGAAAGGAGAAGGAGAATAATTGGAGATCAACAATGGAAAAAGATGAGGATTATGATGGGTTCCTCTACGTAGAAATCGGAGAGAGAGGTCTAAGGTTGGAGATCGACTGTAGATCGGAGATGTAAGTGAGAGAAAGGAGGAGAGAAGAGGAAACAGAGATGCATACAGTTTTATTACAAAATAAGATGGACATTTTGCCAATTAATTTAAGAGTATAGATAGTTTATCAGTTTCAACATTCAAATTTGCCTTTTAGGCAAATTTTATCGTTTTTTTTTCTTTTCAGATTTCAGCTTCTTGGAAAATTATAAATCGAAACATCTTTTTAAGTAGGGTGTTTATTTATAGGTTTTCAGTTTTGTTAGAAAAAATACTCCGTAATTTTTATAAAAATAACTTACTTGAATAGGTAAATAAAGAGCGGTCATTCCGGGGTTCAAACCGGGACCTATGGATACTATCCACAAGTCTTTTCCAGTGAGTCATTCCGGAATGGTTATAAAAATACTTACAATATAGAGTTGTAGCCCGGCGTGACGAAATCAAATGATGTCAATTATAAGGAGGCAATATAGAGTTGTAGCCTTGTAGGCCTTGTAGTGCACTTCCTGCCTAGCCCTAGGAGTCCTAGCTATTTACCCTTAACATCGATTTCACCTTATTATGTTTTGTTTTCTAGTTTCAAATACATATATCTAGTTGAATTCTAAAATGTCTAGTTTTGTAAAGTTTGCCTCAACAAATTATCCTAGTTGTTCTAAAATTTTGTTTACCTCGGTTGGTTAATTTGTTTAAGTGATTGATCAATCTATTATCTATTTATTACTACGGTTGAAACAAAAGCATATCTTAAAAAGTAAGGCAGACTGGAACGAGGCAAACACAAAACCTAAAAATGAGGACAAGAAACACACTAGAAAGCACACAAAATGGACCAAACCTCCTCTAGGACTCTACAAAATTAATGTAGACGTATCAGTTACAAGTGAGGGGAATAAGGGGCATTGCTAGAAACTGAATGGGAGAAGTAATTAAAATCTTCCAAGAAAACATTCCTAAGAGATCAGTTCTACAAACTGAATCCCTCGTTTGTGTAGCTCAACAAATTATCCTAGTTGTTCTAAAATTTTGTTTACCTCGGTTGGTTAATTTGTTTAAGTGATTGATCAATCTATTATCTATTTATTACTACGGTTGAAACAAAAGCATATCTTAAAAAGTAAGGCAGATTGGAACGAGGCAAACACAAAACCTAAAAATGAGGACAAGAAACACACTAGAAAGCACACAAAATGGACCAAACCTCCTCTAGGACTACAAAATTAATGTAGACGTATCAGTTACAAGTGAGGGGAATAAGGGGCATTGCTAGAAACTGAATGGGAGAAGTAATTAAAATCTTCCAAGAAAACATTCCTAAGAGTCAGTTCTACAAACTGAATCCCTCGTTTGTGTAAGGGTATAGAGCTAGCTTGCAGTAGAGGCTGACTTAACGTAATGATTGAAGGAGATAACTTATCAGTGTTCAAGGAGATTCCTGAAGATACAGAAGTTCCAGGGAAATTATGAGGATTGTTGAAAGAATTAGAAGAATGAAGAGTCTACTCACCACAATCAACTTCAGGCACGTCTTCCGAGAGGCAAATTCAGTGGCAGACTATATTGCTAGGATTGATATTGAATAATTAATGTAATCTTAATACCATCCTTATGAATATGGATCTCTACAACATTATCCGTAAGAATGATCAAGAGTAGTGTTTGTCTACTGTAAAAAAAGAAGAAGGAAAAAAGCAGTTCCATCCTAGATGATATCACAAGAGGGTTCGGTTCCACATAGTGTTTTATGAAGTGTGCCTAGCCTCTCTATCCATTTATTTTTTCATCTCCACGTAGACAAATAAAAATCGTCCTATTTGTTGGTTAGGCCATGTCATCATATTATTCATCTTACTACTTACCACACTACTAAACAATTATTTTATTTACCAAAAATAAAAAAATAAAACCAGAAGCAATATATATATATCCATTTATTACTTACATTATATTATAATTTATTACATTTGTAATAATTATAATTATAATATATATATCTTAATTACATAACTCTATGTCTTTCAAATTATCAAATATGCAATTTTTATTTTACAAAAATAAATCTTAATTTTTTTAAATTACATACATTTTTTCAAAAATAAAAGATTTTTTCTTGATTTGATGCAAATTAAATAGTCATATCTCAATGTAGTTAATTTTTTTTTACTTACAACAATTTTTTATACAATTTTTTTATATTATATAATATTTTCCTAAATTTTTCTGCACATCTATACTAAAACCAAAAGCTAGATCATGAATCGATTTTCTTTTTTAACAACGAACAAAGTACTAGGCAGAGATCATCCTTGATCCTCCAAAAGGATGATATTACATAATTTCCTATTGGAAGGAAGGTTCCTTATATATTTATAAGTACTTCTAGCTTTGGCAATATAACTGACACTTGCATTGGACTCTCTATAACCGTGTATGAATTTAATGTTAGTGAAGTGACTTTTCATACTTTGTATCATCATAAGTGACATCATGATAGTGCTCTATTCCATATGACATGTCAATAACTCACCCCATATCATTTGGCTTTTTAATTAAAAGTTAATTTTGTTATATCACACCCACACATCACTAATGCTCTCTCTAATAACCTTCTTCATATTATAATTTTCCTCCACTAAACCACTTACATTTATAAACTCTCCACCTCCCAAAAGTCATTCAATTATAACTTCTCTATGTATAATTCTACCACAAGTTTTAAACAAATTTTATAAAATTATATTACATTAAATTTTATTTCCAAATAATTTCACATGCATACATACATCTTTTTTTAATTTTTACAAAAAAAATAAAGATCTATCATGGTACGTAGTATCAATTTGGGAGTCGACTCTGTCGGCCTCTCGAGGATCTAGGTCTGTCTGGTCCTCAAATTATTTCCTTTTTAAAAAAAATGTTATTTTAACTATAATGAATAATGATAAATTTTCAAAATTATAAAATAATTATAATTATATATACACCTTTAAATTAAATTAATAAATAGTAAATTAATTAAATGCACATGTATAATAAATTAGGAGTATTAAAAAAAAAATTAAATTTATTTAAAATAAATTATTTTTAAAAAGGGCTATAGGGGAGTTTGAGATCCCAACAACGAACTTTTATTTTTACATAAACAAAAGGTTCTGGATCCAACAGCTCTGATTATGATATATCTTAATATATATATATATATATATATATATGAGTTGTTGCCAAAGATTTCACTGTATAATTATATCGTTATATATATATATATATATATGAGTTGTTGCCAAAGATTTCACTGTATAATTATATCGTTACCACTAGCTAGTAAATTTATTTATATATATTTTTATATTACTTTTAGGAATAATATTGCCAATTCCTTCAATAGTTTTATGTATATAAAAAACAAAAACTACCACTAAAAAAATATTAATTCACCTATTTCGTATACTACACGCCAAAGAGTTACCATTAAGAAGAAAATCCCATAAACTTATTATAATTTGAGGTTATATTAAGTTTATTAAATATAATGGGAGAATTTTTTTATCATTATAATTATTTATGGAGGGCAATTAGCAATATTAATATTAATTATTTGTATGCTGTTTAAGGTAATTAGTGCGTAATCTGTTATTACTTATTAACATAAAAAATGAAATCAATTGTGATAAATAAAATTGAAAATTGTGTTTTTTTTGGTAATTTTTTTTTATAAAATATATATGTAGAAGAATCATACTCATACATGCATAATTAATTAATTATTTGAATTATATAGTTGCATTAGTTATTTAACTTTTCATTATTCCATCTAACATGCAATGATACTACATTACTACTTAATTAATACCACTGATATACACTTGTAAGAACCTATATTTTCTATCACACCATTTTTATTTCTTGATCGATTAGTTATAACTTTTTATAAAAAAAACTGAAAAAATATTATTACCGTATTTAATATATTAAGAATATATCAACTAATTAAGCACATAAGACTTGTTTTGATAACATAACTTGATTAATATCAAGATAGTAGTATGAATTTAGATAATTAATATACAAATACTAATGGTGTTGAAATTTCGAAAACTAAATAATATGAGTAGTAAATAGGAAATAAAATTCTGAAAGAAGAAAGGAAAATAATAATATATAGGAAATCAAATTGACAGTAGAAGAAATGCATAAAAATAGAGAGAAATTAGTAAGAACTAACCGGCGGCCACGAGTACTGGTTGGAGTGTAGGTGGAAGCAAGCTTAGGCCTGGTGGCTCCTCGGCCTTGTAATTGTGTCAACAGCTGCTGTCCATGTCCATGGCTTCCATCAACGCTCACACTTGTGATTTTTCTGCCACCGTCGATCACGCATCAAAATTCAAGTTTAATGTGTTATTAATTAAGCAGCTGGAAATTTGAATTTTTGATTCGCCTGTGTTCATTTGAAATGCGCAATTTAATTAACCTAATTCAATTCGATAAAATTGATTAGAAGTAGGTGAAATTCAGTCACCTGCTCAGCAGCCTCAGCATATTGCTTCCGATTCCGAATTCGATCGATCACAATCTCGAGAGAGAGAGAGATGAAGATTCAAGATTCGAGAGAGATGAAGACAGGGGAGCGCAAATTCATGCAGAAAAGGAGAGAGATGAAGAGGTTGGAGAGGGGAAGCCCCTCTTTATAGGCCCCGCTGTCAAGCCTAGCTAGGTGATTTTTGTTTCATTTTATAATCCCATCAGAAACTTCACCAAAAAAAAAAAAAAAAAAAAAAAAACCAACAGAACAGACTTACACTGTAATTTACTCTTGATCCGGACCAGATTATGCTAACAAAAATATTATATATGTAATTCTAAGAGTAGACATCGATCAGCACTGTCCTCTGACTCCTCTCCCTCCGACCTGAAAAAAAGAGAGCCTATAACCATTCCGAAATGATTCAATCGGAAAAGATTTGCGGGTAGTACTAAAGGTCTTCGGTTCGAACCCCGATAACCGCTTTTTATTTACCAAATTTAATTAAGGAAAAAAGATCAGGTTTATAAGATCGAATCACAACACGATTTGTGGATCAATTGAATCGTAAGATTCTCGAAAAAATAATTTTAAAATAAAATAAAATAAAAAATATGTAAAAATGTATATAAAAAGTGATTTAATTTAAAATTCTAGAATTAGGAAAAAAGATTTCAGTTACGCAATATATTTTGGTTTCAAAACATAAAAAAAAACGACTTTTACTACCTTAGACATTGTGTGTGTGTGTATATATAGGGATTGACTCGGGTGAAGACCATTTCGTAGGGTGAAAACCAAAAGGACCATTCCTATTGGCTGTTTTTTAACAGTGGACACCTCCACTTTCCAACTAAAATCCAACTAAAAAACCCAAAATTACATAGAATAGCCACTAGTTTTAGAATTTCAATTTGTATGTTATTTAATATTTTGCATTTATTCCGCATTTATCTTATTATTATTTGTGATCATGCAATTTGATATCAGAGCCAAGTTAATTAAAAATAATCTGTATTTATCTATAAGACAATCTGGAGGTGCATGTCTACTAATTGCCCCCATAAGACTTATGCTCATGCTTTACATTTAGATGTAAGTGATAAGCATTTTGGAATAATTTTAAATGTCATTTCAGATCAACTTATAGATCTAAAACTCGAAGTTAGAAAATTAGAACAATTATATATCGATATTAGCAGTAAAATCTTTAAGATTGTAAAAGAAACAGGAGAAGTGCACCACTCAACAAATTTAAAAGTCATTAACGAAATTAGCCATCAGATAAGCTTAACATCAGATGGTGAAATAAAAAAAGGAGATCCTTTTAAATACAGTTATCCATTTAAAAAAATCCAAAAAGAAGTTTTCTACTAAATTAGATAATATTATAAAGAAAAAGGCGACTATAAAAGAAGAAAACCAAGACGAAAATCAAACTCTTAAAAATGAATCAACATCCACTTCGACAAACAAGGAAATTTAGCACTAAATTGGATAACCCATAATGGAAGCTGAAATTACAGAAACAAAAAGTCATTGAAACCAACTTTATGAACCAAGAAGTCATGAGCAACGACGAGTCTGAAAAGAACTCAGATGAAGAAGATGTGTATCAGCAAATGAGATTAATTAGCCTAAAAGACAATTAATGGAAAACATTCCTATATCCAAAGTCCAACAAAGGTTAAATGAAATTTTAAGACAAAGAAGGTCGGGGGAGAATGAACCAGTAGAACAAAACGAAGCTAGAAGACATTACAGACGATATGAACATGGTTCAACCAGTAATTACAGACCTAGGTTAAAGCCTAAAGAATTTCTAGAAAAGAAGGAAAGATTTGGAGTAAGCATTATGCCAAACCATATGCCAAATCAAAGAGAAATTTATCTAGAACCCATAAGTGAAACAAGTTATAAATTAAACCTAGATATGGTGTAAGGAATAGACGTGAAATTATAGAGTTCTGGAAGAAAAGTATGATGAGTGTTGATGCGGGACCATCCAAGACACCTCCGGACACACCTATAACACTTGGGGATGGACCTATGATTCGAGCTCGTGAGAATGATGTCATCCTCAAGAGGAGGAAGAAGGCTTCACCATGGGAGAAGGTCCAAAGGTGCAAGCTTGATCATCTTGACGTTTTTAGATTCGTTCAGCAGTTTGACAGTTTTTCGACGTCTCAGTAAAATGGGTCGTTCGGAGTCCGTATTTATCGGCTTGGGTCGTGCCATACCTTGTTGGAACGAGGAGGGAAAGATATACAACTTTTATGTTGAAGGTTTTTCCAGATTCGACCTAGAGCTTGTCCGAAAATCAACATCTTTGCAACTGTCACTGTTTTGGCCGAAATTACCTAAGTGTTGGAACTTTCTTTTGTTACTATTTTTAGAGACCTTCTTTACTTAAGTTTTTTTATGTAATTTTTAGGGAATTTATTTTAATTACTTTTAATTGTTATTTTCCATCTAAAATCAGCCTAGGGTTATTATATATTAAGCGGTTGATCCCTTTGTAGAACAATTAGACGTCTTCCATTGAATGAAAATTAGTTTGTGTGAAACACAATTGAGAGCAAAGTCAATCGATTCAAAGCAAGGCTCATCGATTGCAACTATTGGTATTGATCTCAGCTTGGTTTGTCTTGTGTTTGTCAACCTCGCAAGAGCTTGGTAATCCTGGTATCCACAAGTCCCCTCCTTGTGCCTCCAAGTTGTCCGCTTGGTTGTGTAAGGTTGTAGAGGCGGGTTGTGTAGTTGGTGTTTGGTTCCTACCCTCTACGGAGGCATGGGGTCTTCATCTCGCTCTACATAGTTCGAATCACCCATCTATCGGTCTTGTTCTTTGTTAAATTTTGAGTCTTGTCTTGTTCTTGAATCGAGTCTTGCGTCTTCTTTATAATCGATATCGAGTCTGCATCGAGTCCTTTGTTTCTTGGCGTTCTTGAGTCTTTCTTGCTGCGTTCTTGAGCTTTCTTGTTGAGTTCTTGTTAGTTTCTTGAGTTCTTGTTTGATTGTCGAAGATCGGGCCATCCTACGGCTTACCCCGTATCAAGTGTATTAAACATGAATGTAGGATGGAACTCTTCCTAATTTCTTAATTATATAGAACATAGCTTCTATATATGGATGTATTGCTGATTGGTATGGAGCTATTGGAGATGAACCAAAACAAGAACTTAGGAATTTGGCAAGTCCAGTGACTATGTTCACATTAATATGTGAATTAATAGAAGACGAATTCATTGGAGAAAAAGAAGATGAAGATAAGGAAGCTTTAAAATGGCAAAGAACCTTAAACAATCTTGAAATCTGTAACATGAAATATGTTGATAATTACATAACAGAATTCGAGAAGTATTATTTTAAGATAGGGGAGAATAGCACTAACTTACAAATGTTGTTTGATAAATTTTCTGCCCCAATTAATGAACAAATAAGTGAAGAGTATCGATCGAGAGTTAATTAAAAATGGAGATAAAGATACTCTTGGTAACAGAATTTCCTATTTTAGGAAATGGGTCTAGAAAAAATGTCGAGATGTGAGAAGCACCCAAAGAATGAAAAAACAATTCTTAACTTCTTGGGAGATGCCAACAGAGTGGGGATGTAACAACAGAGATTGCCAAGGAAAAAGAAACTATAAGAGAAAACGCTTCAATAAACAAAGAGGTGAAAAATATTATAAGAAGTATTATAAAAAAACCATTCTCTAAAAACAGAAGGTTTTTCCAGAAAGCCTCGTTCTGTCCTGAGAAAAAAAGAAAAACTGCAAATGTTGGACATGCAGAGAATCCGGTTATTATGCTAATGAATGCAAAAAGAAGAAAAATAATAGATTAGCAGAAGCCCTAGGTAGTTTGGATTACATCGAGCTATCAGAAGATGAAGCAGTAGATCTAACCTTAAGAAATAATAAAGGGATAGTAGAAATAATAGAAGAAAAGCTTGATCACTACTACAATAAAGGTCTAATGTGGCGGACCAAAACCGCCACATTAGGCATAAAAACTGCCACAAAAGACCTAATGTGGCGGTTTTTACTCGCCTCTGTTGTTCGCGTTGCATTAGGTTTAATGTGGCATTTTTATGGGCTATTGTGGCGGTTTTATGTCATAGTTGAAAACCGCTTCAATAGGTATTAGAGCCGTTGTAATAGGTTGTCAAATGCAGCGGTTTAATTCACACAGATGCGACAGTTTCCTTATCTAATGAAGCGGTTTCTTTTGGTTTCTCAATTACAAAAATACCACTTATTAGCCCGGTTTGCTTACACCCGAGATATAAAATCATTCAAATTCATATAAAAACGGGGCATTTTAGCCCACAGAGATCGAAAACATAAAAATGGAACATAAAGAATAGTACATAACTATTAATCAGTGGATTTTTTTCACACAATAAGTTTTGGGATCCATTTGATCTAGTTTTTAAGAACAAAATCAATAGAATCAATACAAAAAAAAAAAAGATAAGTCTATTGTTCACCAATTCTAATACATGCATATTGATGCAAGAGAATGCTGAGTCAAGAAACTGCAACCCATCCAACGCTCGAGCCTTAAACAATGTTCAAATCATAGAAGGTTTGCGAGGTACTTGTGGAGAGCACCCGTTTGAAGATGACAATTGCGAGAAACAAAACTTGGTGCTACATACCAGATTCTATATCTTTTTCATGAAAAAGATATAGAATCTGAAAATGAGTCAATAGAAGGTGAAGAAATTATTGAAGTGATGGAAGGAGAATCTCCTAGTGAGTTCTCTGATGAATATGAAATGACCACCTTAGCTCAACTTCAGCAAGCTGAAACCTCTATTGATGAATAACACGTTGAAGAAATGACTAGATCAGGGGTTGATTTCCCGATCATCGCTAAAGAACAGTTTGTTAAAAAATCATTATTCTCTAAATATGCTAAGTATGTTTGCGAAGAAATGTCCGAAGATGTAACTGTCAAGAATAATGAAAATCAAGTAACTGAAGTAAAGTTAATCAATTGGACAAATATTCAAAAACATAACAAAGATAAAAAAAAATTTAAATATATTTTCATATGTCGCATCCAAGTAATTATAACTCCATTACAAGACTATGGAAAAGATGTGCAATGCATTAATTTTATCTGTGACATTAGGCATAAAAAGTTTAGTGATCAATGCATCAGTGGTATAGTCTGTAATTTGAGTCAAGGAGCAGTTTCTTGGATCTATAGGCCTAACTATTATGTTAGTCTAGAGGATCATTATGCATCTAAATTCTTAGCTATAAAGTTGTTAACAGAAGGTATCAGTATGCATAAGGGAACTTGTCCTTTACCATTAAAGTGGAAGGTAGTTTATAAACTTGAGAATACTACAAATCCTTCACGAAAATGCCATATAGTGGAAGCTGAGAAACACTAGGTTGTAGGACCAAGTAAAGAGGTTGTGCCTGTTAAGCTAAGACCTGATCAAATAAGACTCAAAACCATTTGGGTAAATGCATTTGAAAATTATACAGCCACTAGCAGTGACAAAGTTTTAACCATAGATGAGGAAGGTAGAATCCATACGAATGCTAAACCACTAGTCAGTCTCTCTAGATGTCCAAGTTTATCAAGAAATACTAGTTTTAGGTTCAATCCTAATATTACTATTACCTTGAGGAATCAGGGAACTACTACGAGTAGAAGAGATAGATCATTTGTGGTAGATACATAGCAAGCATGGTAGCCGCGTTAAACAAAAAATTAGAAAATAAAATTATAAGAGAACCAACCAGACATAGTGTAGATTTAGGTTCTTGTCCTTTTAGGGGATCGGTTTCAATACCTCCAACGGTCCTAAAGGTTAGATAAGATCAAGAAGGATAATCTAGTTCCGAGCCAAAAGGGAAGATAATAGGATACTCCACTAAAATCTATAGTGAACCTATCTATGAAAATGATCCAAGAGCTAAGGATCTCAGACTCAAAGAATTTCTCACATATACATTATTTGAAGATAAAATAGGTATGAGGATGGAATTAATAGACCTCAGACATCTCTATGAAGGTAATATGAGAGTATAAGAAAACCTTGAACATGTCAACAAAGAGTCACTAAAGAAAAATTATAGAATTACCAACCCCAATAGCATTTATATCCCAATAAGTATTTGCTTAGAAGGGTTCAAAAAATATGAGTTATGTGCCTTTATAGACAACGGATGTTCAGTATGTTTTGGTAAGAAGGCATTATTTCCTGAGTTTATTTGGCAGAAGTCTCGTAGACCAATTCAAGTTAGAATAACTGATGATAGTATCATGGTTCATTCAGAATTAGCTTCTGATGTACCTATCACGATAGGAGGAGTCCAATGTGTAATTCCTACACTCTGGGCTACTAATCGGCCATCTCATGATATGTTAATTGGAAATAACTTCCAAAGACTCCATGTTCCGGTCACTCAGCACCTAGATATGATGGTCTTCAATATTCATGGAGAAGATGCTTGGGTGAAAAAGATTAAACAAGCCTATACACATCAAGCAATAGAGTTTACGCACACTAAGCGTGGTGAGGAATATATTCTTCCTACACAAAGAGAATTTGCACTCTCTATATGTGAGGTAACATCAAAAGAAAAAATTTTTAAACAACAAGAAAAAATGTGCAAGGAATTATATTCTGAAAATCCTTTAAAATTTTGGGAAAAAGATAAATCATTTGCTACCATAGAATTAATAGATCCCAAAGCTGTCATTAGAGTAAAACAAATGGTTTACACTTACAAGGATCAACAAGAATTCAAAGAACAAATTGACGAGCTCTTAAAGAAAGGATTAATTCGAGAAAGTAAAAGTCCTCATTCTAGTTCTACCTTTATGGTCAGAAATCATGCTGAAGAAAAAAGAGAAAAAGCTAGAATGGTTATTAATTATAAAAAACTTAATGATAATACTGTTTTTGATGGATATCATATCCCTAATAAGACAGTTTTATTTAATAGAATAGAGGGAGCCACTTGGTTCTCTAAAATGGATTGCAAAAGTGGTTATTGGCAAGTAAAGATGGATGAAGAAAGCATTCCACTTACTGCATTTAGTGCCCCACAAGGTCACTATGAATGGGTAGTCATGCCCTTTGGTTTGAAAAATGCACCACAGATATTTCAGAGAAGAATGGATAACGTTTTCAAGAAATTTAAATATTTTTGTCTTGTTTACATCGATGATATCCTAATTTTCTCTAAAACTATAGAGCAACATAAGCATGACTTGAAAGCTATAACTAAAAAATGTATGGACCATGGAATCATTTTAGGACAAAAAAAATGCATTTATGCTGAGCCTGAAATTGAGTTCCTAGGATTGAAGATTAAAGCATGTCAAATTGTCTTGCAAGAACATATTCTGGAAAAGGTAGAAAAAATTCCTAATAAAATCAAGGATAGGAAACAACTAGAAAGATTTCTAGGTTGTCTCACTTATGCTTCTGATTTTATTAAAGATCTAGCCAAATTAAGAAAACCTCTACATGTTAAATTAAAGAAAGATCAAGTTTGGAATTGGACTCATTTAGGTACTAAAATAGTCCAAGAGCTGAAAAGAAGATGTGAAAAACTTCGAAGATTGACTTTACCTAATGAAGAAGATGAGTTAGTTCTCAAAACAGATGCTAGTGATTATCATTGGGGAGCTGTTTTGAAACTAAAGAAAGATAATAAGCTTTGCAGGTATAGTAGTGGAAGCTTCAACAAATCTGAATATAATTACACTGTCATGGAAAAGGAGATTCTTGCAATTTATCGTGGAATCCAAAAGTTTATAATCTTCTTAGCTCCTAAACCTTTTACAGTTAGAACAGATTGTAAAGGAATATTGGGCTTCATAAATAATAATCTTGATAATATGAAAACGCATGAGAGACTCCTGCGTTGGCAATTAGCCCTTAATCAATTCACTTTTACCATTGAACATGTGCAGGGATCGAAAAATTCTCTAGTTGACAACTTAACGAGAGAATTACCTGATGGATAAGAGAAATCAAATTCGGTGGGAAAATCCGCAGTGGGTAACCCACCCATACGATATTCATCTCTTAGGAGAAATACAAAGATACCAAGTATGGGTTTCCCCTCCATGTTTTTATATTTCTGTTGACTTTGGAAGATTTACTAAAAACAGATTCCGCCGTGGGCTCTTATAAACGAGACACAAAGCGGTTATACGAATCTTAACCCTGGAGATAATAATAAAAGTTCTCCAGCTACCTATTGAACTCCAGGAAGACATCTGCAGAAAATGGAGGATGAGAGACTTCGAAGACTTCTACTGGACAATAACCCTGAGGGATCACAATACTACAACAAGGATGAGAGAATGGTGTAACCATTTTTATGTAAACAATGGCGCCGGATTAGGAGGAATCTCATTACCACTTACGACACATGTTGATACAGAGTATCTAAAAGCTTGTAAATATGGAATGTACATGTGTAAAGGACTCTACAAATACAAGCGACGATGGCCAAAAGAAGAGGAGCAGAGCGTCCTGTACAACTACTTCACTAAATTCCAGAAGAAGGTCTTCCTCAGAGCAACAAAGTTTGAGAAAATAGAGGAAATAAATGGTTGTCGTGTTATCAGTGCTTGCATGGATGTTAACCAGGGAAAAATCCGATTACCACATTACTTAATCTTCCTGCTATTTACTGAAGAATACTGGTACGTGATAGATCCAGCAGTAGAGAGAAGAATCGACGTAGTAAAGGATTCATGGGAGGCAAGAGCAAAATGATTCTTTTACATCTACTACCACATCACCAAGTATCGACACACTGACTGTGGGATATTCAAAGTCGGAAATACAACCTTCATCGTAACCCCACAACTCAAGACATTAATGCAGCAAGCCATAGACAGGTCCGAATCCATCGAGCTCTATTTAGCACAAATAGAAGCCGGACACTTTTTAGATAAAAGAGGTCACAAGAGAATGATTGATTTTCTGATTGCATGGGATCGAGAATACACTGAAGGATTATTGCTTGATCTCGATTTAGACAACGATCAAGATCTAGAGTTTGATAATACTCTAGATTTAGTACAAGATTACAATGATGATGACCTGGAAGCCAATATAAGAAGGGGTCTAGAACCTGGATGACTAAAAGCCATCATCAAGCCCCAACACCATTATTGTACCTTTGCTTTTACTGTTCAGCATGTGAGTTGTATTATTGAGTCAGCACTATGTGCTTTTATTGCTTTCTGAGTGCGTAGGGGGCCATTTGTCGGCCATTTGTCAAAAAGAGACGTTGGAAGGTATCCAATGCTCTCTCTTCAGCTCTATAAATAGAGCCATTCTCAGACTTCTCAAGGCACCGAATCCCAGAGAGAGAAAAATCATATGAGAAGAGAAAAAAAGTCTTGTAAATCAGAAAAAGAAGTAGAAGCGTTTTGTATTTGAGTAGATTGGTGTTTTCAACACTCTAAGGTTCAAAACCCTTCATGGATCTTTTGATATAAGTGTTAAGTGTGTTTAAGTTCTAAATTAGGAGTGCTTGTGTGTTGTAATATTTCTCAGATTCAATAAAGTTTGTTTTTAAGAAAGGGAAATCTATTTAATTGAACACTATGTTCTGAATACTCTGTTTTCTTGATTCAAATCCCTTCACTCTCTAAAAATCAAAACCAAAAGTTAGAGACTACGATCCGAGGCAGGAAACGAAATAGATATGTGCTCAATCTGGACTAAGGGAGGCCTGGTTGAAGGTTAGCCACCTCTAGAAAGTCGGAAGCTACAGGAACGCCGACGGTCCAGAGTAACTACGTTTAGGTATAGGTCAAACCTCTTTAGCTTGAAGTTTTAGTTGCAGAGCGTGGTGGGCTTAAAACCACATAAAACTTATTATTCATAATATAGTTAGTAGATTATGGTAGTTAGTACCACTAAAGTTATATATAAATCTTAGAAAGAATTTGTAATTTCTATAAAGTTTGGGTAAATTTGCAATTTGATATCAAAGTAGCCCCATCTGTGAGCCCCACAGTGTCAACCAATCAAAACGCTTCTCACGATTTTTACTAGACTTGTCAAAAGACAACCCGACCCGAACGCCCGAAAATTGTCCGACCCGAACCCGGAAATTTTGACCCGGAATTTTTTTTCGACCCGAACCCGAAAAACCGAAAATTTTTCGGGTAATCTGGGTTTCGATCCGGTGACCCGATTGACCTGGTAATTTTGACCCGATTTACCCGGTAACCCAGTTGATTTATAATCATATATAATTAATTTTTTATATATATATAATTAAAATTTATCGCAAAATTATCAAATCATGATTTTTTTAATTTAAAAAAGAAAAAAATTGACAAACCCGAAATCGACCCGAAACCCGGGTTTGAGTCAACCCGAAAATACCCGGAACCCGTTTTACCCGGGACCCGAAGTGACCTGACCCGAACCTGATCCGAATGACCCGTTTGACAAGTCTAGTTTCTACCATAATATTGGTTTTCACCAGCACGCCCCCATAATATTTGAGGTTTTCACCGGAGTCAATCCATATATATATATATATATATATATATATATATATATATATATATATATATATATATATATATATATATATACTACCAAAGCAAGATAATTCTTTGACTACTAACCACTACCGCCCTATAAGCTTGTGTTCCACTTTTTCTAAAATTCTAATAGAAAGACTTAAAAAAGTAATTGGTAGGCTAATTCACCCCCTACAGGGGGCATTTGTGTCAGATAGGTCAATTCAAGATAATGTGCTGATAGCCCACGAAATCTTCCATTCCTTTAGATCGCGCATGGGTCGGAAAGGGTGGCTGGCTATCAAACTGTACATGGAAAAAGCGTATGACAGGGTATATTGGAACTTCACAAAAAAATTCTTAATAAATTTGGGTTCCACCATAAATTCATTTCCTGGGTTATGGAATGTGTAACAACGGTTTCTTATTATATACTTGTGAATAACGGCCCTACAGATATGTTCTTCTCTTCTAGGGGACTTCGTCAAGGGGATCCCCTCTCCCCATTCCTATTTATTCTAGGAGCAGAAATACTGGCGCATCACCTGTCTGCTAATGCAAATAGAGATAGAAGCTCAATAGGCTTCACATTTGGGAGGAATGGCCCAAAAATTTCCTTTCTATCTTTTGCAGATGATATTATCATCTTTTCAAAAGGCAGCTTAGATGCTTGTAGAAGAGTTAAAACAATTGTTGACTCTTATTATAAAGTCTCGGGCCAAAAAGTAAACTACCATAAACCCTGCTTCCAAGCAACTAAAGGAATCACACAGTCCAGAGTTCTAGATCTCAATAGTTGCCTAAACATTTTTAACATTAATTCTAGAACTAGGCAAACGCGGGCCGGCCCGCCCGGCCCGTCCCTCCCGCCCGCGAAATTGGACAGACTTGGGTAGGGGGAAAAGCCCATGCGGGCCGCTAGGCCCTGCCCGCGCCCGCAGCGAAAACGGGATTGGGTAAGCCAATCTACCTGTTGCGGACCACTAGACCCGTAACGGGTACCCGCTATTTTTTTAATATATATATATATATATATATTATTAATTTAAAAAAATAAAATAAAATTTCTATGTTTACTTTACCCTTAATGCCTAAAAGTGTAAAACCCTAACTTCATTTGCTTAGCCACAGCCAGTCGCCCTCGTGCTCTACTGCTCTTCCTTCGCTGAGTTCGCTCACCCTATCAGTCCGCCGCTCAGATCTGAGATCTGTGGATCTCCCATCTTCGCTCACCCTTCTTCGTCCTCGTGCTCGCGTCGCCACTCCCGAGTCCCGGCGCTCTTCAAGCTCCTGCACCACTGCTCATGCTTGCCTCGCAGGTCCCTCAGCAAGTCAGCAGGTTGGTTTCTCGGTGTCTCCCTCTCTTTGATTGGATTTTAGTCATTTTACAAATCTCATATTGGATTCAAATTGGTCGTTAGAAATCTAAAATGTCTGAAATTTCTTATGTTTATTCCTCTCTTTGTTCATTGTGCTAGTTTGTAGATCACCAAAGACTCGTGCTGGTCTGAAATTTCTTATGTTTATTCCTCTCTTCGTCCTTGTGCTGGTCTGAAATTTCTTATGCTAAGTTTATATGGATTATAAGTTTATTTTTGTTATCTTGAAGGCCCCTCAAAGACTCTCAAGATTGGCGATGAAGGCGCAGAGGAGATGGAAGATGAAGAAGACGAGTCTTCCGAATCGATGTAATCGATCAAGCAATTACATGATGGATTGCACTTTCAAAACTATGTTGGCCTGGATTGTTTTTTTTTGTTTGTGTTTGTGTGAAAGTGTTGGACAATTGTTGCAATTGTTGTTAGACTTGTCACTTTATTCTCTATTTGTGTTTGAGTTTGCAAGGATTCTCACTTTGTAGCTCCAACAATTTGTGTGAGCAAGGGTTGTTGTTGGACTTTAAACCTTTTATTCTATGTTCGACTTTTTATTTTGCATTACTACCTTACAACAGCCAGTAGGTACAACAACGAGTGTTGCAATTTTTTTTTTATTTGTTAATAACAGCAGCATGTACAACAGGAAATTAAGCGGGTACCCGCGGGCTGCCCGCAACCGCAATAGCGGACGGGATCGGACAAGGTTTTCAACCCGTTAAGGGAGCTTAGCCCGGTCCGCGTCCGCATCAATGGGACAAATTTTTGGCCAAAGCCCGGCCCGCGCCTGCGTTTGCCCAGGTCCAATTAATTCTCTGGAAAAATATCTTGGATGTCCAATTATCAATGGCAGAGTAACTAAAGAAACTTTCGAAGATATTATTTGTAAATCTAGAGAACGAATAAGTAAACGTCGTGCTAACTCTTTATCTCAACAAGGTCAAGCTATCCTTATAAACACAAATTTATCAGCCAAACCCTTGTATATGATGCAAAGCTTCTTACTGCTATCTTCAATTCATAAAGAACTTTATCAGATTAATAGAACCTTTTTTTGGAATAAAGATCTTCAACACCGCCCATTGATTAGATGGGATAGAGTTTGTAGAACAAAAAAATGTGGGGGCATAGGGATTAGAAAATCCAAAAAATGAATGAAGCCCAACAAATGAAACTTCTATGGAAAACGCTAGCTGAGCCTGATAATGTTTGGGTACAAATAATCAGATATATATAAGTATCTTCGAGCAGATAATATTCTCTAATATAAGAAAAGTGGTGCCACCTCCTGACAATGGGCGAAACTTACAACTCTAATTGACAAGTTTAAAACGGGCCTTATTTGGTCGGTTGGCATCGGGACCTCTATCAAATTTTGGACAGATAACTGGATTACAACGTCCTCTATTTAGTCAAGGGATGATTGCCCAATTATTGATAACATCGACGATAAAGTTAGCGACTACATCCTGGGTGGCAAATGGTGGGAGGAGAAACTCTCTATTGTTCTCCCACACAACATTGTGGAGGAAATCCTTGACATTCCTCTCCCAATCTCAAATTTTGTGGACAAATTATACTGGTGGCCGGACCGAGCCGGTTGGTTCACCACATCAAACGCATATAAACTGGTTACCGCCGAATCCTCAATTCCCTTAGATAACAACACCTGGATCTGGCGTCTCGACATTCAACCTAAGATCAAAAATTCCTTGTGGAAAATTAGCCAGAATGGCCTCCCTACAGCTGCTAGGCTCGCCCTACGGGGGGTTTCTATCCCCTCTACATGTAGTTTTTGTAATTGCTCTATGGAAGGCGATGTTCATTTGTTGCTAGAATGCCAATATTTGAGATCTCTTCTTCAATTCTCAGGGCATATTAACTCCGCAATAGCCAGCCAAATAACAATATAAAGAGATATAAACCCAATCATGTCATTAATTGGGAATAGCCTATCAAAGGTGGCTCTAGGTAAACTTGCTTTCGCTTGGTGGACGACTTGGTATATTTGAAACCAACTTGTGTTTAGATAGGTACCAATCCCTCCTAAGGACGCCGCTTTGAAACTTATTAAAACTCACGAAATAAACTGGAGCAACACTCACCAATATGATAGCACACTAGATGAGAACACCCCCCTCAATCACGGAGCTTCAACCAACCCATAAAAAAGAACAAGACACGCCAGATCACGTGGCGCAAACCACCGAAAGGTACATTCAAACTCAAATTTGATGGATCAACAATCGCTAATAACCGCAGTACCGCTGGCGTGGTTATCAGGGGCTGGAAGGGACACCCGATACACATAGGATATAAACAGTTAGGTACAAGAAGCGCGCTTCAAGCGGAAGCCCTAGCAATCAAATTTGGGGTACAAATTGCCATTCAGCTCCGTATTGACAAAATTCACATTGAAGGAGATTCCGGCATAATTATTCACCATCTTAACAAAAAGTCCAGATGCCCATGGGAAATCGAACTCATTTTGTCTGACGTACAACTTCTACTCTCGACTTTGAAAGAAGTTTCTTTCTTTCATGTACCCCGTTTAGGCAATAGAGTGCTGATAAGGTTGCACACCTTTGCCACTCTGTCTGGGGTGTCGATATATATAACAATTTTGGTCTTACATACCTCATCCGCATGGATGCCTTCGGGTAGATCCTGCTCACCCGAATTTTTTCCTAATCATATATATATATATATATATATATATATATATATATATATATATATATATATATATAGAGAGAGAGAGAGAGAGAGAGAGAGAGAGAGAGAGAGAGAGAGAGAGAGAGAGAGAGAGAGAGAGAGAGAGAGAGAGAGAGAGAGAGAGGCCACCGATAAGCCAATATCAAGCGAGCATTGACAGAAAATATTGACGCACCTTATGGGTTACCTCGTTGGTCTTCGACTTAACGAATAATTACTATCAATTTAACGAATAATTACTATCAACTTATCGAATAGTTGCAAAATTGACTCACACTTTTGCAAGTTTTGAATAGTTGCAAATTTGGTCTATATATCAAGTTTCGATTATTTGGCAAGTTCAGAGTTAGTATTCAGTAATTTGGTAGTCATTTTTCGTTTCAGTATCAAGAATTATTTGTTTCTATTCAATAGTCCTGATTTGTTAACATTTAACACCATAAATGGTGAGTACACCGAACCACCTTATATATATATGCTTAAAAGATTCGAAAACAATTGTCTCTAAGCGATTTTTCATGTTTCACACATCAATTTGTGCATTTAAATACCTTAAAGTAGCTGATGAAACAAAACAAATGTTTAAAAAATACAGATTGTTAATAAAAATAGGATCTTTAGAATCGTAATTAAGATCCTATCAATCCACTAAGATTTTAAAAATCCCACAGCAGATGCTATGCAAAAAAAGATTATATGCATAAATTCGGATCAGACTCCTGATCAATAGGATCGTAGGATCTTAAGATTTTAAAGTTTCGGATCGAAATTTTAATAACACTAAAATGGGCTATGACAACAAAACAATGAGTTGAATATTTGATGTTTAGTTCATTTGTTTGTAGGCTTATGTTGGTGATCAAAAAAATGTTTTAGCCTATTAGCTCAAATGGGAGAACAAAATGCTCATACACAAAGATGCAGGTTCGAATCCGCATTAATGTGAAGAATATATTACTCTACCATTTAAGTAATCTAACTATCTAAGTACACTAGATAGAAGGGCAATCCCGCGCTACGCGCGAGACATTATTTATTGGGTTAAACTTTAAATCTTGTATGCTACGTAATGTATATGACATCTTTGAAATTGTTATTTACATGTCAAGGTAACTATGCTTTTATATATTCTCATGTCATTAGTCTTATATTACAATATTTCGTATACTGATTTTATTCCTTGTTAGTTAAGTTAAATAATACTATAATTGAGCGTGTACAATATTTTTTCTTATACTATACTTCGTATTTAATAGAATTGATCATTTTTATGACAATTAAAAATATTAATTTTATATATTCCTTATACTATAATTGAGCGTGTACAATATTTAATCTTTAGAAAAATATTCATTTTATTTTAGCAATTGATAACCACTTAATTTGCATAGAATTATATATATTCCTTATTTTTTTTTACAGCATTTTTTGCTAATTATTTTTATATAATAGAAGGCATAAAAATAATAAAAAGTAAAAAAATATAACAATGTTGTGTAGTTGAGGAGATTTGAACCCTTGTTGATATGCATTAGGATGACACCTAGAAGGCTAGAACCAATGAGCTGTAATGATTTTATGAATCTTGAAACTAATGTGCAATATATATTAAGTTGATTTTTGATGATCAATGAGTGCAACTAATTGGGCGTTCACCCAACTTTATAGATATAGTATAGATAGATAGTATAGACGTCTAAGTTAAAATTAATTAGTAAGTTAAATGCATTATCTTGAACATATTTAATATGTGTAAATGAAAGCAATATTTGTAGCTTATGTAAGATTGGTACTCGCATTAATGTGAAGAAAATATTACTCTACCATTTTTTAGCTAAGAGGCTAATATAAAATAAAGTCTCAACCCTAAAAGGCCCTAAACCATATTGTACACACAATGTTCCTTTGTTAGCATTAGCCTCTCTAGCATTTATGCTTTCTTTGTCCTAGATTTTTCCTTTGGTGACAACAATGATTACACTGTTTTTATGGTGGTGACACCACTAATAACACTTAACTATTCATCTCTTAATGCACACCACATGTTCTTTTGTTAGCATTAGCCTCACTAGCATTTGTGCTTTCCTTGTCCTATGTTTTTCCTTTTGTGACAGAAGTGATTACACTGTTTTTATGGTGGTGACACTACTAATAACACTTTACTATTCATCTCTTAATGTATCATAGGGCTTTTCTTTGGTGATGTACAACAGTGGTTACATCTTGTTTTTGTATGATAGAAACAATTATATTTGAACTTTGTCAAGACTTATATATATATATATATATATATATATATATATATATATATATATATATATATATATATATATATATATATATATATATATATATATTGTAAACCACATGTTCTTTTGGTTAGCATTAGCCCCTATACGTTTTTTTTTTCCCCTTGTTCTAGGGTTTTCCTCTGGTGACAACAATAGTTTCACTGGTTTTATGGTTGTGACACTACTAATAACACTTTGGAAGTGACTGAATCTTTTGATGAAAAGTTGTCACAAAAAAAAATTTTGTAAAAAAAGTTGCCACAAAAAAAGAGTTGTCACCACATGTGTCACTACTGAAAAGGGTGGTGACACCACTAATAACACTTGTCCTAGGGTTTTCCTTTGGTGACAACAGTGGTTACATTTTTTTTTATTGTGGTGACACTACTAATAAAACTTTCCCTTGTTCTAGGTTTTTTCTTTGCAGGTGACAACAATGGGTTCGCTTAGCATTAGCCCCTCTAAGGTTTGCGTTTCCCTTGTCCTAGGTTTTTTCTTTGGTGACAGCAGTGGTTACTTACAATATTTTTATGGTGGTGACATCACTAATAACACTTTGCTATTCATCTCCTAATGGATTATTGTCCTCCACATGCATCTTAGGGTTTGACCCTAAACCCTAAAGACTCAACCCTAAACCCTAAATCATATTGTACACGACATTGTCTTTTGCTTAGCATTAGCCCCTCTAAGGTTTGTGCTCCCCTTATCATAGGGTTTTCTTTTGGTGACAACAATAGTTACACTTTTTTTTATGATGGTGATAGTTATATTTGAACTTTGTCATGACTTATATTGAACACTGCATATTCTTTTGCATACCGAAGAGACCCCGACTTTCACCAAACCCCGTAACTTTTCGTTCCTTATGAAAACGGCAACCTAAACCCTAAACCTCCGAACACATACCCCTGACGAAACCCTAGATCCCATCGCGCCCCATCGATGCCTGAGGCCCTTCATTGAAGTGTATCGGCGACCTTTGTCGGGAAGGTGATTACTTGTCACTTGGCACGAGTTCTTGGATCGATTCGCCAACGCAACTAGTGAAGCGATCGGGTCGGACTATCGGTTCGTAAGATGCGGATAATACATCACGTCCCTCTATTTGGTTCTTGAACAACGGAGGTAATACGGGTGCTCACATATTCACATGTATGTCAATGTCGTCATGATTTCGACCAAATTTTGTTTGTATAAGTTGGCCGAGAACTCTCCACTCGTAACTCAATATTTGGGGTGCTGCATTAACTCCTCTAGAGTTTGCGCTTTCCTTGTACTAAGGTTTTTCTTTAGTGACAACATTGGTGATATTTTTTTTTTATTGTGGTGACACCACTAATAACACTTTGTTATTCATTTCTTAATGTATCATAGGGCTTTCCTAATGACAACAGTGGTTACACTTTTTTTTTAAATAATGGTGATAGTTATCTTTGAATTTTGTCATGACTTATATTTAACACCACATTATTTTCTTAGCATTAGCCCTTATAAGGCTTTTTCTCCCCTTGTCATAGGGTTTTCCTCTAGTGTCAGTAGTGGTTTCACTATTTATATTTTTGTGATACCACTAATAACACTTTGGAAGTGATTGAATCTATTGATGAAAAGTTGTCACCAAAAAAATATAAAAGAAGTTGTCACCAGCAAAAAAAAAGTTGTCACCAACAGTATCACCATTTAGTTTTTTGGTGTTTATGGAGTTTTAAAAGCAGTTTTATAGGTAATTAAAATGGCAAAAAAAAAAGGGCTTATAATAAAAAAAATCATGAAAGTATCACGTGAACTCGCATAATTTACATCTCTAATCTCTTATTTGCTCACACAGTCACACATATTGTTATGAGTCATGGGGGGTTGGCCCTTTGGGTTCTTCTTCTTCCATGCTTGATTTTTGCTAGACAAATTGAAAGGAAAATGTCCCTGCCGGCCCCTTCCATCTTCGTGATATCTAGTTTTCTTCACCATTTTTTTGATTGGTTGCATGACAATGCATATTTTGTATACGCATTCTAGGTAGTTTAAATGTAGTTTTAGGGGGCATTAGATAGGTTTTATAACTAAGTCAGATATATATATTTTTATACTCGAAGTTCGAAATCTACTATTTCTAGTGCTTATTAATTTGTAGATTATAAGATTCGAGCATGGAAGGTGGAGAAATCAAGGTGAAAATGGAACTAAAGAGAGCTAAGGGACAACCCAAGATAGAGTCAAGACAAGTCAAGGAGCAAGGGAGAAAGGAATCAAGGTCTAAGAGCTGAAACGACAACGAGCCGCAAAAGTTGTCCGCGCGACGAGCTGAACTTAAAACACGATTTTCCAGGGCCTCGGATGTCCGATTGCCTACTATGACACTGCGTTGGAAATCTCTCGATGATCTCTACATCTCCATGAAGATTGTAATTGGCGGCGCCCACTGTGGATGTTGTGCCAGAATCTGCGAAGATCTTCCCGAATCTTTATCATCATGGGAAGTTTATCCGAGTATTCTAAGGTTGCTTTGGACATCTTTCTACTATATTAGAGGCTATTTTAGTAGTTTTTTTTAATCATCATCAAATGATAGAATCATATACATTTTAGAGGATTGAAGATTAAAGCTTTTAGGTACGTAATAAGTACTTAGGACTCATTTGGTTTTGCCTACGATTCAAGACTTGGTTGGTTGAATCTTTGGACCTGATTTCTAGTATTCCTATGAACTATTTCATCTTCTTTTTGCTGATTTCATGTTGTTAGTTTTACTTTAATTGACCATCTATGTAGAATCGTATCTTGCTAGGGTTTCAATTCATTCGCAAGAATATATAATTAGAGCTTTTGTAGCAAACATAGTTGAGTAAATCCGCAAGGAGGAACTTGATTGCGTATGAAGATGACAGATTGGTTAAATATCGGTTCTTAAATTGCTAGGGTTGATGAGATGACAATTGTCAATACATACTAGTTTCTTAGGGAGGTTATTGCCTTTCTGCCAAGTATATTGAGAATTGATACTATTCTTATGTTAAATCTTGCAGGGAAGGGGTTGTATAGGAATGTAAGAGGTTGTTATATTCGCAAGTTAGCAATCCATATAAACCAATATCGGAACAATCTAATAACCAGAAGGAGAGTCGATGAGCGAGTAGGCCAACCAATGTTGCGAATTCGTAGATAAAACCACTTTTCTTCTATCTTTTAATCGCTCTTGTTAATATTCCTTATTGCTTATTTGCATTCATATCCCACCCTTTCTTTTATATTGATAAATACACATTGCGATTGAAATACTTGGTTCTATGTGGGTTCGACCCCCGTACTTGTATAAATTTGCATCATAACCTAAAGCATCCGTTATTATCCAATTAAATAATTAGGCAATGATATTGTTACTATTTTTATGGAGTTTAAATTATCAAAAATGTTTTTATTTAAAAAAAAAAATCTACCACATTTGAAAGAAAATCATTTATTCAAACGCATCAATTTATTATTTAATTGGATAAATATTAATAGCTTCTTTTATAAGTCAAATTTTCTTAGATTAACTATTTCTAATTATTTCTAACAAAATTATTTCAAATTAGGTAAATATATAATATTTAGGGTGATTTTGGTAGATGGCCTTTTTTGAATATTCAATTAGGCTCTTAGGCCCTAAATCAATTTAATTAGTTTTGCCCTAGACCACTTCCCAATAGAGTGGGTTGGTCAATTGTCAACCGTTGACCGGTCAACGTTGACCAACCCATTTTGATGCCAATTTTTTATTTATTTATTTATTTATTTTTTTAGTGATGCCATATTTTACCGTTTTGATGCCAAAATTTTACTATATTTTATTTTCACTTTGATGCCACTTTTCTAATGAAATGATTGGATGACACTTTTTTAATGTCACTTTTTTTAAAACCTTGATGACATTTTTTGTTTACAGTAATGTCACGTTGATCATTGATGCCATTTTTTTTACAGTTAACGACTGATGCGACTTTTTTTTATGTCAATTTTTTGATGATATTTTTTTTACCGTGATGCCATATTTTTGATGATATTTTTTCAAAGTAGTATTTTGATGACATTTTTTTCTTTAATGTGATACAATTTTTTCAAAATGGTATTTTGATGTCATTTTTATAATGTAATTATTTGATGCCATTTTTTTTAATCAAATCGATTGATGCCATATGTTTTTAATTTAATCAATTGTATATCGATTTATTTTCATCGATTATACTTTCATTCACTGATGACACGTTTGTGATTACACTTCATTGATGCAATCACTTGATATTATGTTTTTTTGATGATATTTTTTTTATCGTGATGCAATATTTTTTCAAAGTAGTTTTTTGATGACATTTTTTTTCTTTAATGTGATGCAATTTTTTCAAAGTATTGTTCTGATGCCATTTTTCTAATGTAATTATTTGATGTCATTTTTTTAATCAAATCATTTGATGTCACTTTTTATTATATTTTTATAATTTTATACAATTGATGACACAATGACATAAAATCTTATTAAACTTCATTGATGACATCTTTTATTAATGACTTTTATTAATTGATTACAATGTGATTATACTTCATCAAATTCAGTATCAAAATATATGGATGCAAATAAACTAACAATAACCAAGTCAAAACCTAAAAGGATGGAGATTGGTTCAAACAGATCCAACTAGCTAAAGATGTGAATATTTAGAATTTTCACCAGAAGCTCGTAAATCAATTGGTTAACAAATGACCTAATGGCAGCTAGATCAATTCATAAACCATTTACAAGCACACAGACACAAAAACACCTAAAAATTCACAATTCCTAATCCAGAAAACACATCAACACATGAAACAAAGCCACAAAACATAGTCTAATATGACACATACAGTAAGTTTCTTCAATGGAGCAGCGGCGTCACCACCACCGGCCTCATTATCAAGAATAGCTTCAACATCATCAATATCAACAACGGTACTCCCCGGCGGCGACTGAAGGGAGATTTCGACGACGGATTGAGGCTTAAACGCGGGAGAAGGGGGAGAGAGTAGGGAGCTATGGCTGAAACCAATGAAGGAGAAGACCTGCGAGAGAGACGGAGTCCCCCTAACAATCTGAACGAAGATCTGGACAAGGAAAGCCAGCCAATTCAACATCGTCTTCCACAGCTGTAATGAATTGGGCGCATACACTTCCGATTGCGCCATCGTCGACATCGACGAAGAAATTAGGGCTTCAAAGGGAGTGGAAGATCTCGGAATTGAGAAGTCATGAATCAAAACAAGATGTCGGTGCGGAGGAACAAACGCAATCAAATTCAGGGCACAATCGACCGGCACAATCATCTTACCCGATCGCAAATTCAGGTCCAAATTCAGACGGATCGAGCAACTCCCAAGCAGACCGTCTCTGATTGTGTCGCACGGCCTAGAGGTCGATATGATGGCGGTGGAGAATCTCCTGCTGTGCCGCGACACCTCCAGAGTTCATCGCCGTCGGGATCTACGGCGCCGAGGGAGTCAGAGCAGAGGGACGAAGACAAGCAAAAATCCATCGTCGGGATCTGTTGATCGTCGGGATCTGTTGGAAGTGTTATAGGTTAGCGGTAGGAATGGAGGAGCTTGGGAGAAGGAAGAAAGGGGTACAGTAAAATGGCCTAATAAAACTTTAATATGGTCTACAATAGCTAAAAAAATAATTAAAGAGGCTATTCACCTCATCAAATGTGCATAAGGGTCTAAACCACCAAAATCCCTCTAATATTTATTTATTTTGGTTAACCGGACTTAGGCAATGATATTGTATAAATTTCCATCATAATTAACCTAAAGCATCGTTATTATATAAACTTGACTTAAAAAATATTGAGAAACCCCCCAATTTAGTGATTGTCTCCCAACTCCGTCAAATTGGGCGTTTGTCCACTTTTTTGGACAAAATTGAGAGATCTAGGTTTCCGCAATCTGTTTCTCCTCGTATCCCTCCATCACCGGTTGTTCCTCGTCAGATCTCTCCATCACCGCTGTCTTCACTCTCCCTACCATCATCGTCAGTTGTCGCACGGGAATGGCGTCTTGCGTCACCGCTGTCTTCACTCCTCGATTTCGCCGGCCACACCGATCAATCAGTCACCGCCGATCGCCGCCCTAACTTCTGTGCTCGACGAGGGCGATGAAGACGATGGCGATGAAGATCCAAGGCAAAGAGGATGCCGCCTCCATCCTCGCGCTTCATCTCTCCAGGTCTGTACCTCTATCCGCCTCCATCCGAGGCAAAGAGGATCCGATGAAGATCCGAGGTAACGTCGGTGCAGGAGATGGCGACGGCGGTGGTGGAGGAAGATGGCGACACTCTCCGGCGATTTAGGATCCCAGACTAACAAGTGTTGTTGGTGAAATCGGGAACATCGGCAACTTTGAAGAATCGTCTGATCAAGCAACAGACAACCATCGACGAGGCTCTGGGATGAGGTACGGGATGATTGTTTCTGCTAGTAATTTGTGTCCCGCTGGTCTCTGAATCGACCTCGCTCTCGCTCACACTTTGTCTCCCTCTCGCTCTCGCTCCAGCTCCAACAGATCGAGATTTCAGCAGGATCCGATTGATCGAAAGCGATGATCCTTATGAAATCTCGATCGAGATTCCAGCAGATCGAGATCAATCGACGGCGTCTCGCTCTTGCTCTCGCTATCCCCTGGATCATGCTGAAATCTCGATCGAAGGCGAGGATCCTCCAGAAATCAATCAACACTGTTCAAACTGTGACCGAGATAGAGGTTCCAGCACATCGAGATTTCAGTCGGTGATGGCTAGGAGGAAGGCGAGGAGGAAGGAGATCCGATTGATCGAAGGTGAAGAGGAAGGAAGATAACGGGACCGACGGAGGGAGGAGGATTCCGGCAGCCTGATCAACGAAAGAAGGTATGTGAATCTCAATTGCTTCTGTCAAGGCTTCTGTCAAGGACGAACTCATCAGGATCAACTTTGATGGCCTCCGGAGATTGGTCTTGGAGGCTGTCAGGTTTGGATCTTTTCTCTGGGATACCGAGAGTTACGTCGACTCCAGGTACCACTTTGTCCTGAACTAGACAGATACAACTTTCATACTCTTTCAGCGGTTCTTCTTTTACAATTTTAGCTCTACAACTAGTCTACTTCTGATGGTTCTGTAAATAAGTTTACACCCTATTTGGAAGGTGGGATTTGGTGGGATTTTTAGAAAGGGAAGTGAGGGGAAAATAAAATTGGTGTTTGGGTGGACAATCAAGGGAAAGGGAAAGGATCACAAAGGTGGGTAACTGCTCAATTTGATGGGATTTCACACCCCATCAAAACGGTGGAATTTGATGGGAAAGTGAAATCCCTCCCCTTCCTTCCCCTTCCTTTCTCTTTTCCAATTTCCCACCCTTTCCCTCCCCTAAAAAAACCAAGTGCCAAACAGACTGTTATTGTAGTTAAGATTCTGATATATTTATTTGAGAAAAAACATTATTGTGATAAAGTTTCAAACATGCTTTGCCCTATTCTGATTGAGTTTCTGGCATTTGGTTGTTCTGAAATGTGATGAACACTTATCCTTTATATAACAAAGTTGCTTGGCCAGTTGCTTGGCCACTTATGTATCTGAATTTTGCTTGTGTAGCCTATTTGTTAATTTGATTTTCATCTGTTGTATTATTTATGATATAATGACTAGGAGATGAGAAATTAACACTTCCCTTTGGGAAGCAAATTCTCAAAATGTTTACAGTTACTTCATTAGATGAGCTGAATTTGATTCTTTTTTCCTGGTTGTAATGAATAATATAGCAGTGGTGTTTAGTGGTTGATAACTTTTATAGACTATTATACTTGTTTAGCAGTACTTTCTCTTGTCATTTACAGTACCTGATTGGAATATAGAGTAATTTTTACCTATTGAACTAGATTTAGGATTTTTTTTTAAAATGTGATGGTTTGGTAAATATTTAGTTTTTATATCAATAAATAAGTTTATATGAAATTAATTCTTAAATATATGATTCGCATAGCTTTATCAATATGTAATAAAGAGTATGAGTGCTGAAACCGTTGTTTCGGCATCAACAACAGTGCTTAAACCGTGGTTTCGACATCAACAACAGTGTTGAAATCGGGGTTTCAGCATCAACAAAAGCAAATTTTTTTGTGGGATCTGAAATGTTGAAATTAATTTTTATTAGGAAAATTCGTTATGCTGAAATCAATTTTGTGGAATTTGCAGATTGCACTGTGATCACAGTGGCTCACAGGATACCAACTGTCATGGACTCCTTCATTGAGTACATAATGCTTGATGGTGTGAATGATGGCGAGGAGCATGTTCACCTGCTTGGCAATTTGCTGCAAACAATGGACGTGGTGAGTTTGATTATTTTGTTAACAACACGTTGCTGAAACCGGGGTTTTAGCATCAACAGCGTTGTTGAAACCATAAACAACGGTTTTAGCAACAACATTGTGGAAGGAAATTTGGAGTTAGACCCATGAGAGGAATATTTTTACTCTTTTGGTGAGAACTCTTAGTTTGATCCTTTTTTTTGCTGAAATTGTTGTTGCTGAACTTGCTAATCTCCTTTAAAAGCCTCTTAGCTCTATGGTAGAGCGATGTGCTATGCGCAAATACGTGGGTTCGAATCCCGCATAGGCTAAATTTTATATCCCGTAACACGGTTTCAGCAACAACAACGTTGCTGAAATCGGGGTTTCAGCATCAACAACGTTGTTGAAACCGTGGTTTTAGCATCAATAACGTTGCTGAAACCGGGGTTTCAGTATCAACAACAGTGCTGAAATCGGGGTTTCAACAACGCGGAAAAAAAAAATTTTCAGCAACGCGAAAAAAAAAACTGTTGAAACATGAAGGGGGTTTCGGCATCAACAACAGTGCTGAAATTGGGGTTTCAGCAACATGAAAAAAAAAACAGTAATGCGAAAAGAAAAAAAACTGCTAAAACAGAGGGTGGCACATGAGTTTCAACAACTCTGAAAACGCGAAAAAAAAAGCGAAAAAAAAACTGCTGAAATAGGAGCGTGGGACAGGGGTTTCAGCAGTTTCGGCAGTTTCGCGGAAAAAAAAAACTCAAAAAAAAAAAAAACAAAACCGGGGCACAATTTCAGTAAATTCGTTTCAGTAGTGTCAGAAAATTGGTGGACATTTTGCTAATATGGAGAGGGTGGGAGACAATTTCCTAATATGACCTGTATAGTAACTGCCCCTAAAATATTATATAATAATGGTTAAACTTGGTTAACCGAACTTGGCATTAACAAATTGACTTATAAAATAAATAAATATTATATATATTTTATAAATTCGCAACATATCAAATATTTTAAAAATATGATAGAATTAAAATAGTAAACCCGTTATTATCGTTTCCTAATTTTCTTATTTAGGTTATTCTTTTGTGTTGTCTCATCATTAAACTTATATCTACATACCCTTAAAGATGTTCATAATAGGTTAAACATGTATTTGGTTAAATGATATTTTAGTTCGGAAAAAAGTAGGAACGTAAACCAAAGTTACCAAACATAAAAAAACGATGAATTTCCTAAGTTCGGTTAACCAAAAATTTAATTAATCACCACAGTCTATTGATTAAAAACATGGTAGTTTTTTATATTAGAACTTTAAGGTTGTTACTCCGTATTTATACTGATTTTTTTTTATAATGCAGAATATCTCTATTTCTCATAAAAGAATCCCAACATAGCTATCAACCCGGACCGTGCAGATAGGGTGTTTAGGTGGTTCGATGGAACAGGGCCCCAAAATTTTTAATACCCAATATCTTTTAAGATTTGCTACGTATAACTTTTGTTTCGATTTGATTCCCCATCCCCTTTTTTCAATCTACTTTGATTATTATTCTTTCAAACCCCTCTTTATTTTTTTAAACCAAGAACTGATTACATCTCTCCCCCTTTTTTAATCTTATTTGATAATATCATTTTTAGACTCTTTATTTCTTTTATCATAAACTAATTAAATTATACTATCTTTGACCGAAAATAAACGTCTTTTCATCTTTTCACATGTTTTTTTATGAGCTAAAAATATATTAAATATCCACTTTTTTATTAATCTTTTTTAATAATTACAAATTTATTATTAGGACATGTATTTTTGGACGAATGGGGTATTTAAGGTTTTCAAACAATCATATAATTTATTTTTGTGCATATAAATAAGATCTTATTCTTATTACATGTTTTTGCACATGGCCCCTTAAAACGTTGGCACGGCCCTGCTATCAACTAACTTCATTTTGACTATTTGATTTTATTTTCAATTTTCTTTGATTTAGCTTAACATCACGTCTCCATTGGAAGTTTGTTATAATTAACAACCAATAAGATTTTGTAAATCAATTTCCATAAATGTTAGCGATCTTTAAAAAATATCTTTTGTTTATTAACTATAAAGGGTTATTAATCATATTTTAAAATTTGAAATTAAATTATCTTTTTTTTTAAAGATTCATCAAATCCCATATTTTTATTGAAAAAACCAAAAACACATTTGATATTGAAATTTCAGTCTCAATTTTCATCTTCATCAGTAATTAATCTAAGGTTTCATTCTTATCTTTTTGTTGGAAAAAATAATAAATGAAAGATTTTGCTTAAATTGTTCAAAGAATAGGTCAAGCTATCAATCTTACACAGGATACTATCTCCTTATATATAAATATATGAAAAATGTAATAGGTTTTCTTTCACGTGATAAGCATTAAGTTTTCTATTATGTTCAACCTTTTCGTCTTATAATTATCGACTGTTCTATTGCTTTTTTCTTATTAATAATTGTATTTAGAATTCGATTTCAGTTTTTATGCTACACAGGGTGAGTGAATGATTTCCATTTGCAATTTGTAATAGGTGATACTCCTTCTAACATGCTCACATCTACAATCCAAGAAAAGCATTGCCACCGCTCTACGCTCAACATCAACCCCATCGCATCCAAAGGGTTTGCATATCCAACTTTGACATCAAAGAAAGGCAATTGGACTCCACCACCATTTTCCTTTTTTTCTTTATCTTTAGAAGCTCTCGAACCCCAAATGATGGCATTTGCCTCCAAAATCTCGGTTATGTCTGCCTACTACACTCTTGAAGACCCTAAAAAAATTACTTTGCCCCCAACATGCTCATGCCACAATCTTGATCCCATAGCCATCGTTCTCGCATACAACTGCAGTGCAATTTCGTTTATGGTTCCTTGAATTGATGCATTTTATTTTTCTTCCTCACTTATGTACTAGATTTTGTATGAAGTAATTGTGACGAATTTGTTGATGATGTATTTTCACACATCATTGTTTATCTAGCAAGACTTTTTTTTTTTTTGATGAGGAAATAATTCGAGACCGGACTGGCCCGAACCTCGAGAGGCCGACAAGGTCGGCAGACGGCAAGCCGTCTAAACATACAACAACAAAATAGAAGATATAACATAAAATACATCAAAAGAGCACCCAAAGAAACCCGGAAAAAACCCAAGACCTAAGCAAACTATCGGACACAACATCGAGGGGAAGGAAGTCGTCGCGGAGAAGTGGATAGCGAGCGCATGGGACAGCACTAGCTGGCACGATGTCTCGCCGCCGGAAAGACGGAAAGTAGAAATCCTCGTAAGGCAAAGGCGACACCTAGGAAAGTGTGGATCACATGACGTTCCCCCCGGGAACTTATTTCTATTAATAAGTTCGATCTATTCCTTTATACTATTTTTGTATAAAATATTTTTTTAATTTAGAATAAATAATTTTTAAGCGATTATCTATAAACAATAATATGCATATAACACTTAGAACCAATTTTGATTCGAATTCAGTAGTATTTTAAGCTTAATTTTTTTCCCAATTTTTTTAATCAATTATAAGTATATACGATGAAAGGATATTAAGACTAGAGTCACTTAAATTCTGATGTGTTTTCACCACAACAGAATTTAAAATAGTATAATATAAATCAATTAATTTTGATCAAAATTTATAATTTGTGATTATTAAGAAAGGCGTGCCTGTAACACATATGACAAGATCACTTAGATTGTGCTTAAAATGATATTAAGTTATAATACATAATTGTACAAAATATCCATCCGGTAAAACTAATAGTACATAAATCCTAATACATTGGGCTCAATGTGAACTATCATTAAATATTTTTTAAAAAAAACGTTATATTATTTTATTTCTTATATTATTTTTTTCTGTACAAGATATAGTAATTAAAACTATTAATTTATACATCATGAACATGCGTTCTTTAATTCTATATGCGTAATTTACTTTATGTGTAGATAAGATAATATTATAATATATCTAATATATAATGTAAATATATTATGATAATATCTTTTCAACAATATAATATATTTTTCAAATCCCGTGCGTTACGCACGGGTACTATGCTAGTACATATACTAAAACCGGTGCATTGTTGCATGTGTGGCGGCTTGTGAGAGAATCTGCTTACGTGGCGGCACGTGAGTGCATATCGCAAAACCTTCTCCTGTCAAAAAGGAAATCTAATAAAAATGATAAGCTGATAGTTCTAATCTATATAATTAAAAATAATTATTTTATTTTACCATTAATTCATATAATTGAATAGATGGAATATCTTATAAATGAGTAAATATTATATAAGGAAATAACTATATCAACATAATTAAACACAATAATAGTAATAAATTTGGCATATACCGATATACAAATTGTCACATAAGTGTATCTCCATATGGAATATAAATAATCTATCCAATAGACGGTTTATATATAAATTACACCATATGGACAGGACCTAAAAAAGACATTAGGTTCACCCAATTGCCATATAGACAAATTTTATGGCGGGTCTTTGGGGTCTAGGCGGGTCTTGGTGTCCTTGAAGGCCTTGGTGGAAGGATGAGGTAAGGGGTTTATGCGGGAGTCTAGGCGGGCCTTTAAGGGTTTTTTTAGAACAATGATCATAATTACCAAAAATATTAATAGATACATAGTAGTAACGAGTTAATAGATACATAGGAGAGACCAAAACCAGTCGGAGGAACGAGTTAAATTTTCCTCCTCATGAGCCACCACCAGCTCCTCCGAGAGCCACCACAACTCCTCCGGGAGCCCAAACCTCCTTTGGGGAGCCACCACATAGCCTCTTCCGCCTCCTAAACTAGGGTTCGCACCCCGTTTTCATCCAGACCACCTTTCGTTTCCGGCGAAGGTGACCCGTCTCCGACTTCGGCCTCCTACACTTGCCCTTCGGTGAGTGCTCCGGTGACTTATCGCAACCGATGACTGCTCTGACATACCTCGCCTTTCTCCTCGCCCTAATCCGGCTTGTCGAGCCTCGCTTTGCCCTGTTGGTCTCATCGTTGTCGAGCCTCGCCTCGCTGTCGCAAGACCCCTTCCTTTCTCATGTGATTAGCCCATGTTGGTCCGGCTGACAGTGCCGCTCCGACTTCAATTCCGGCTTCCCGACTTCTTCCGTTCCCTTACCCTCCGTCAATTTGAGGTTTTAGGGTCTTTTCGGCTTTGTTTCCGATTTGGGAATTTTGTGATTTCTCTCCTTGCTTCCCCTGGTTCGGCCTCATCCTTCTCATCCGGGGGCCTGGGGCCTGTATCCCTTCTTCTCGTCCTAATTTGATTCAATTCGAGCGGTGATTTTGGGGCTCGTCTCCGATTTCACTCCTCTATCTCCCCTCAGACCTCGGGGTTTTATATATTCTTCTTCCGCGGTCTTCGTGTCTGATCGGGCCTTTGTCTCCCCCCACTTTTCCGGCCTTGGCTCCGGCCGCGTCGTCTGGCGGTGGGACGCCGGAATCCCTGTTTCCGGTCTTCTTCTGTCGAGTTGAAATGGGTACGGAACTCTTGGCGTGCAAGGCTTACCTTTCGCCTTGCACGCCAAGCATGTTTAGCTTTAAAAAATAAAATAAAATAAATAATAATAATAATAATAATAATAAATAAAATAAAAATTTAAATATATTTTTTAAAGTAAAAAATAAAATAACTTGTGTAAATAAATTTCAGATTTTCTTGCGCTCTTCGTCCTCTCGCGGTCGTGCTTCACTTTCTCGAGTTGGTTGGAGTTCTGTCTGTTGGATTCGTGGTTAGTTTCGGTTGAGGAGCAGTTCTGCGGCCCTGGTTGATCGAAGTGATCGTGTTGGTGGTGTTCGTGGTCTCCGAAGATCCTTCATCTAGGTGGAGGGAACGTCGTGTGATCCACACTTCCCCAGGAGTCGTCTTTGCCCTACGTGGATTTCTGCTTTCCGTCTTTCCGGCGGCGAGACATCGTGTCAGCTATACTGTCCCATGCGCTCGCTATCCACTTCTCCATGCCGACTCTCCTTCTTCTCGCTGCTGTGTCCGCTGGTGTGCTTAGGGTCTGGGGTTTTCCGGGTTTATTTTGTGTAGTTATTTTGTTGTATTAGGGGTCAGTATTCTGTTTCCATGTTGTATTTTCTTTTGCTATGTTGTATGTTTAGACGACTTGCCGTCTGCCGACTTTGTTGGCCTCTCGAGATCCGGGCTTGTCCGGTCTCGAATTATTTCCTAATCAAAAAAAAAAAAAAAAGATACATAGTAGTAAATATTTGATAGGTGTTATCGATTATTTTTGGTGAAAAGAATTAATTATTTCATAGTTATTTTATTTATATTTATACTATTTTTCAAAAGCATGAGTTATTTAGATCTAGATTAATTTTAATCTTATATTTTCAATTATTAGTTTAATTATCATAATGTAATTCATATTTATTTATTTATTTTCATATTTATAATAGGATTTATTTTTATAGATAATAAATGTAATTTTATAATATTGTGTTAAAATTTTCTCGTGCAGGGGACGGGGCATACACTAGTATACTATATTAGTTAGTTAGTTTGAGAATTATTCTTTGGCGAGGTTAAACGACGACTTTCACCCCGTCATTGCGTATACCTTTCAATTATTTTTTTTGGTCAAATAAATTCATTTCACATATATACACGGTACGATCACAAGCAAAAAAAGAGAGATTTGTAACATGGAACCAATGTTTTTACGAGACGTTAGAAACCACAGGTAGAATTGAACTTTTGACTTTTGATAGCAACCAGAGTGGATGTCAACCACAATCACAACCCAAATTGAACTTAATTTTGACAGCAACCGACAACCCAAATTGAACATCCAGTTGCTCCCATTCCCCTTTCACAACTTAACTTGATATGAATTCCAAGAATCTCATATTCTGATGTCAACTTTCAACTAGCAAATGATGCCACAATCAAGAAGATCACTTTGTTGTTTTTTTTATCACGTCATTATACGGCTCCGCCTCCGCCCTCCCTCCCCATCTCCCAACCGCTTTCGCCGACTTTGATCCTGATCTACTCCTTCAATGGCGTCCGTTGTTGCCACCTCGTCCTATCAGGATCGGACGACTGAATTTCGATCCCTCTGGTACTGGGAAGCCAAAGGTAGGCATAGCTAGACCAAGCAAATCGAACCTCCGCGATCGAGCAAGACGAAGGTAGGAATGGTGTCAGGCTTCCTTTCTAAAGACATGCTAAAATTGATGAATTCTTTGCAGTCCTACATCGTGGACGCCATAGATGCTTTGCTCTTTCTCCATCGCCAGAACCATCACCAGATTTTGATTGTTTTAATTTGGGAAAAGGGTGAAGAAAGAAAGGTATGGCAAAAATGTCAATTTAGGACCATTGATCAAATCAGTTAGGAATGAACATTTACTAAAAAATGGTGCTATCTCAAATGGATATTTATAAAAAAAAATCCATTTTTTTTATGTGTTTTAAATAATGTGAATGGAAAATAAAATATCGTGTAGATTGTATAAATCAAATATTTAGTATTGTGTTAAGTTTATAATTTACTAATAATTTTTTTATTTTTAGTTAAAAATTTGAGTTCATGCATACTTGAAACTTGATGACCGAACAAGTTGCCAGACGAAAATCCGTCAATACAAAAATACACAATAACACAAAACATCATAGAAATAAAAACTCAACTAACCCATACAAGTCGTCAACCAATTAGGTATTTTATTTTTAAAATATTTATTTTTAAAACACAGTTTATAATGCAATTGATTTACACAACTTTTATATACTACGTATGACTTAATCAACACCATCCTCTCTTCTCTAGAGAGAGATAGAGAAAAACCCTTCTGGGGTCAGAACTCCGCCGCCGGCTATAGAGGGCTCCCCCGTCCTCTCTTTACTCCTCCATGACTCACCTTAAGTCTCTCTTTTAGAGAGCCTCTACCTCCCCTCCGGGGGCCCAACCCTTCTTCGGGAGCCACCACCCCCTCCTCCGGGAGGCACCACCCCACCGGATCTTTCCGTCGGTGGTAACTATACACGCTCCACTTGCGTTTTTATCACCGGATTGCCTTTCGTCGCCGCCGTCTTGCAATCTTCCGGTTTCGTACCAGTCGTCCTCGGTTGAGCATCCATCTTCTTGGTGTCCTCTCCCGTCGGCCGCCGCTCACCGTCCCAGTGCCGCCGCCGCCCCCATCTCCGGTGTGCTCCTAGTTGTAAACCTAGAACGAATTAACCTTGCTCCGTTTCAAGGTTGTGGTTATCATTCGAAACCTCAAATTGATTTGGGTCTTTTATCTATTGACGATTTCTTCCCCCAAATCTGAAATTGGTCAATCTGTTTTGTGCAAATCCACCTCTCCTCCTTCCATCTGGTTTGGTTGTTCGGGCGGTTTCACTCCGATCCGTTCTTCCCCGTCGGCCTGCCACTAGTTGGTCTCGTCTTTGCCTCTCCCCCAACCAATGTCTCTCCTGATTGAGTTCTTGGTTGGTGGAGGCTACCTCCCTCCGCTTGGGCTGCCCGAAGCCGTTGTTGGTTTCTTTGGCGACCTCTCCGCTGTCCTTTACGGTTTCAAACCTGCAGCCGCTCCTCCTTGGTTGCTCGTGTGTTTTGGTTTCCTTCGGTGGACGCGTCTGTGACCCGATATTTGATTCTTTGGGCCCAAGCGGCCCAGGACATTAAAAAAAATACAAATGAAAAGAAAAGCAAGCAAATTAAACAAAAAAATAAAATAAAATTATTCCCTCTAGGGTTTTTGTAAATCCCAAATTGGGTTTCTGGTGCGTTTTGGTTCAGGTGTCGGTGGTCTCTTCGTTTGGCGTGGTTGGGCTCTCTTTTCCGTTTGATGGGGTTCTGACAGTCGAAGTCGGGATAGGCTGGGGTCGTGGCAGTGTGTATCGAGGCGTCTCCTTTTTCCAGAAGAATGGTTCCTTGGAGGTTCGTCTTCACTGCCCACAGGTGACTCCTGATGTGCCGCCGGCTTACGGTGCTGCTCCAGGGTAGTGCTTGGCTTCGTCTTTCGTCTACGTCCTCGTCTGGTTCAGGATTGTTGTGTTCTGTTTCGCTTTGTAGAGCGCTTTTGCCTAGTTGTTGCACCTTCTTTGTATTTTTGGTTTGTTTTTTATGGTTTTTCGTCTGCCGACTTGTCGGCCATCGAGGTCCAGATTTGTCTGGCCTCGAATTTTTACTAATCCAAAAAAAAAAAAAAAAAAAAACAAAGAAAGAAAGAAAAGATTTACACAACTTTTACAAGTTAAATGCCAAATAACCAGCTTGGTTGATTTGAATGCCCTCTGTAGCAGAGTTGGAGTGTCACGGCATCTCACACACACACCACCACCACCACCAGTTTCCCTCTCAAACTCTGTTCACTCCGTCACGAACCAGATCTCAGATCTAGGGTTTTTTTTTTTTTTTGGTGTGTCCCTAGCCACTCGGCCTTGTCGTGTTCCATCTTGGAAACTCTCTGAATTTCAGTTTCACGAGCACAAAAAGTTTCGAATTTTACACAATAACCCCCTAATTTCAGTGCATCCACAGTTCGTTTCTGGATTCGTGTTCTCTATCAATTTTTGAGCTTTAACCCTCGCATGGGTTCAACTCAGTCTGTACAAGTGGCAGATGAGGAAGACGAGGAGGAGGAGGAGGAGGACGATGATGAAGAGGAAGAAGGCCACGTTCGAGGGGGAGAGCCGGAGGTAAAGAAGGTACTGCAGCAGGAGCCGGAGATGCTCCCCTGCTACGCCTCCGCTTCGCCTTTATCCCCGCAGCTCTCCTCCCTCGGAACCCCGCGCCTGGGGCCTTCGATCAAGGTCTGGGACCCGTACAACGTGCTAGCGCCTCCGCCGCACCATTTCTCTCGGAACTACTCCTTCGACGCGCCGGAAGACCGCGGCTTGGCGGCGGTGACGGAGGTTTACTTGATTTGCCACGGGGAGGCGGAGCTGAGCCTTAGGCCTGAGTTGATTTCTGGTAGGTGCCCTAGCTCTGGCTTGACGGCTAACGGGAAGCGGCAGGCGAGGGCTTTGGCGGTGTTTCTTAACTCTCAAGGGGTGCGGTTCAATGCGGTATACGCCTCTCCTTTGGATCGTGCTCGGGATACGGCGATCTCCGTTTGCCAGGTAATGGAGATCTGGCCTTTGATTTTTCTGCTTTTTATGTTTGCGAATGTAATATTTCATTTGCGTTCGATTCCTTCATGCTGAATCACTCGCCGATTCTGAGGGATTGTGGTAATCTGTGAGGTTGATTTTGATTGATGTAGTTAGAATTTAGAAATGTATTAGCTCGGTGGATGATCTGCTGCTTTTTTGAGCAATTTTATGATCAAATTTGCCTGTTTTGAAGAGAAATCCTGTAATTTGATTTGAATGGTCTTGGAAGTGTGATTCTGAAATGTGAAAGTAAGGATGATTTTTCTCTTGGAAATGGAAGCTCTAAAAATTTATAGAAGAACATTTGGAGTTTTGGACTGCTGAACAAGGAAATCTTGGAGATGAACTTTGTTGCAATTTGCTTGGTTATTTCATCATTAGTGCAGATTGAGATGGGGCTGTAGGGAGGAATCAAAATTTGGTTTGATATGTTCTTAATTTATTTTGTCCTTCAGAACTAAGAGAAATTTTACTTCCAAGCAGTGTGAATGAATAAGGAGATGATGTTGATAGTAAATTCTATTGTAGGAACTGTTTGATGCATTATGATGATGACCATCATTCAGTTCTTACTAATTGAGTTGAGGGTGATTATTTAACAAGAAGGATAGAAGCCACGCAAGCCATAGTTGGATTAAGATCGTAGCCATTGCTATATGTTAGACTGTTTGTCAAGCAACTATGACATCAGTTGGTGTATTAGGTTCTATATGCAGTTGAAGCTTCTGTAGTTATTTCTTTTCTATAGTTTAGTTGGTAGTTTGTGGGTCTTCTTCTTGTCTCCACTTATTACCCCCTATCTTCCAGTTTTATTGGTCACCTATAATCTTTTTAACCATTTGTTAATATCCTTTCATTTGATAATGAAAAGAGCAAATTATTATTTCATGGCTGCTGAATAGTTTCTAGATGTGTTTTTATCTCCTTATGATGTCTAAGTTTACTATCTCACAATGCAAGAGACATTTTGAATGTTTGGTCAGGAAATTACTATCATACGGAGTATCATTTTGTAAAACTAAAAATTGGAGTAAATCAAGATTTTCACAAAAGAAAAGAATCGAGATATTTATTTTTGTCACTCTTTCTTTAGATCTTAACAGTAAAATACATAACTCTAACTTATTATGAAGATCAGAAATCAACAAATAAAAACTCAAGATTCAAGAACATAGATTGTTGAAAGGAGATTTACCTCTTACTTAGGACTTAAACATTGACCATTTCTAAATGTGATACGTAAATTGCATCCTTATAGCTGATATTATGGTAGTCGAAAGTCGTGGACTTAAATCTGTCTGCTGTTGTCACAGGCTGATAATGGACAGCAATAATTTTTTATCTAAAATTGGAGAATAGATCTAACGAGCAGCAACTCACAAACTCACAGTAAACTAGGGAACTCTGGATAAAGTTACCTGGAAATTGGTATCAACCTCCCTAAGAGAGCGTCCGCTCCTTGGCCAAGGGTAAAAGCCTTCTACACTCCTATCCATAAGTAATATTCTGGATGGATAACACCCCTTTGTTTATACTACTTGCTGCTTTGTAAAATGACTGACAGTGAACTACCAAATTCTTGTCACATATTCACAAATATTCTTGTCAGAATTTAAACCCTGTTTTTTTTTTCTTCTCTCAAATGCTCTTGTTCATGGTGATCATTTGCAGAAAGTCCCATCACTTCATTAATCGCTTTTAGAGATTTGATTCTTGTATCTATCTTCATATATTTTGTGATCTTTATTTATTGGTGTCTGTAAACGAAAATGTGGGCAAAAAACTGGGCCATATCACATGCAAATACTCCTGATTGGTGCCATTCAGAACACAGTACCCACCTTGTGCTGTTACTATTGATTTTGAGTCTATTAATTTCAACTGTACTAGTTAATGTTTCACACATTGGCCTTCCATTAGTTTCTGCTAAGAATAAAAATGTGCAGAATCAAAGTTATAGAGCAATGCTTTACACTATTTAATTCGCTCGTTGCTTTGTGTTGTTTTTCATGTTTTCTAGAAAGTGGGATCTTCATCATTGATCAATGCCTGTGTCTCTGAGTTGTAACTTCATGCTACTCCTCTTCTCAAGAGGAAGTGCTAAAATAATATAGGAATCCTAATATGAATTAAGAATTTCTCTACCAAAAAAAAAATGAATTAAGAATTTATCCTATGCCTTCCCATTTTATAACCTAAAGTCATTCATTTGTAATCTCCATACTTTAGTCCGCACTAATCGCAATGTATTTGCATATTATATGGGATTGAAACAAAGAGATGGTGCTATTCAACTTACAATGCCCTGATGCTTTCTGCCTTTAGGATGAGTTCAGCTAAAGTATGCATTAGTATTCATGTTAACAAGTTTTAACAGATTTATTTGCTTGCAAGCAGGAGATGAGCTTTGCTGAGCAACAAATACAAATCTCGGATGCACTCACAGAAATGAGCCAGGGTCTCTGGGAGGGCTGCTTGCGATCAGAAACATACACCTATGAATTGTTGGGGTTGATTGACAGGCTCCAGCCCGACTTTGCAGCACCTTCTGGGGAATCACTTAGGCAGGTGGAATTCCGGATGGTTCAGTTCCTAAACCGAAGCCTCCTGGGTCTGCCTGAGAAGCTCAAGTCTGAGCTTTTATCGCCGTCCCATCCGAATGAGGGCCAGGGATTTCCCCAACAAAATGACAGCTCTTCATCTCTCACATCTCTCGCGTCGCCACCTCAATGGGATCTGCTTAGCAGGCACCGACAATTGTCAAGGAAGAAATCGGGTAAAAGCCGGCTACAGGTTGTAACCACAACTAGTGATAATAATCACTACCCGGAAGATGAAATATCCCCTCAAGTTTGTAATCAACACAGCATGAGCTCGTCTTGTTGCATCGGAGTCTTCACTCACTCGGTTCCCATCAAGTGTATCCTAACTGGGCTTCTTGGTTGTAGCCCCATGATGTCACAAAAGATCTGCATAGACGATTCTTCTGTGACCGTGCTACAGCATTCGTATAAAACTGGATGGCAGGTAAAGAGACTGAACGACACTGCTCATCTTCGGCTTCTCTAGCTTTGGGGTTAATGATGAGCGTCATTCCGTACGAATCCTTGTTGTACCGATTAAATGAGTCTGATGGATAGCTAGCCGTCGTTTTTTTTTTTTTTTTTGTTTCTGTTACATAATTTGCAGGCTTGCAACTCCTTAGCAGTGAGAAGACAAAGCTGGAGTTGGAATTTTGGATCACTGTGTTGGGAGTGATTCTTTTCATTTGTATCATTATTAACAGGAATTTGTTATTATTATTTTTATATTATAATTATACATTTTGTATTTTGGAAATTGGTAAAATGAGAAGCTCAAAGATTTCAAAATCCGTATGCCCTTCACATTTGCAGGTGTAAGTGTAACACATAAATATTTTGGGTCTCCTACAACCGCTTTGAGACATGCTTTGAGACACTAGGTGCAAGTGTAACACAAATATTTTGGGTATTTTTTAGTAGTTTATAAAAATTATATTTACATTGTATAATTTGTACTGTATATGAGAATTACGACGAGAATGAATCTCCTACAACAAACTTACATGAGACACTAGGTATAACACAACAATATTTGAGGTATTTTCTAATGATAATTTTTTTTTCTTACAAAATGATAATTTAATCATAAAGTCTATTGGCAAGGTGTGTTTTTTTTATTGACAAGACGAAGTTTACGTAATTGCACTCGACTCTTTTTCATTTTTTACATGGATTGGCCAGAGAGACGATAAAGAACCGAAATACCGAATTCTCGATTCCACCATAGCAAATTAAACTAGATGGAGCCAGAGGGCAGAGGCAAAAGAGATGCAAGGAGATCGATCGAGAGAGTTAGTTGACCGCTCAACGCACCCAATAATTAATCTAAACTAATTAACCTTAATTGTAGATCTGAACAGGACAACTCCAATCATCTATTTGATTTTGTTTGATGAATTTAATTGGGTAATGGTAGACAATTACATTATTGATATTGATTGTTCCGTTTATCTTTGTGAATTAGATGTTTCTTACATTATTGATTGTTCCGTTTGTCTTTGTAAATTAGATGAGTTGATTCTTTTGGATGAATGGTTAATGGTTTGAATAAACTCTTTCGAAAGTTAATTATCCAACGGTTTTAAGCAAATATTTGTTGAATTCAAACAAATCGGGACTTGATTTGTTATGGCCTTGATGCATTCGGGTGTGTGATGATTGGATTGCATTCGTTGTTGAGCAATTTTTGGAGTTGGGATTTTAGGTTTTCTTTAGTTTTCAATTTGATTGGTTAGCATTTTCAAAAATATGAAAGGACTTGAATGTAATTTATTAATATTTATCTTGTCATTAGACAATTTTCAACTTGTTGATAAGATTAGATCCGATTTGAAGACATGCAAGTCGAGAAAACAATAGATATAAACAAAGCAAAGCAGAAACGTAAAGTACACAACGGATTGTTGACGCGGTTCAGCGAACCTACTCCGTGGGGTTTCAAAAAGGGGAGACTCAGGCCCGATTCACTAAGCAAACCAGTTCTTTAGAAGGTAACAACACCAAAGGCAAGCGACAAGCAAGATCGAGGCAACAACTCAGAATACAGGAAGAAACAACAAAGGAACACGAAGGAAGGAACATAAAACCCCCTTGAATATCATATCTTGGATCTGAGATGGAGTCAATGAAGACGATGGAGCCAAGCTTAGAGATGAAGCTTTGACTATGTCTTAGTCCCAAATTCAGATGGGTTCAACTCTCCCTTACTCTTCTTTATCTCAAGGACTCTCTTCCAACTTTTGCCTAATAAAATGGAACCTGGCATCAATATATTTTGTTCTCTCATAGAACATTGGATCTTTACAAAAATACTGTTGAAAACCGAGATTCGATATAACGAAAGTGATTTATGCGGAAGCGAGAGATAAAGAACGAGAAACTCAAACAAGGCATGCAAGAACAACACCAGAGTTTTACGAGGTTCGGCAAAAGATGCCTACGTCCTCGGGGCCTCAAGAAGCGGCCGAATCCACTAAGTAATTGTTCAACAGAGGGTTACAATCAAGCAATGCAAAGATAAACCCTAGATCTAGCATGTACGAGTTTCAGAGATACAGAGAGAAGAAGACCCCCCTGTGTGGGATGACCGGAGTTCGAAGATCTCTTCGAAACTCCCAAACCCTAGATCTCCAGACGTGAGACAAGCGGCAACCAAAGCCAGGAGCTTAGCCGCGCCACCACCAGGAGATCACCGAGATCAGTCAACGCCTTCGTCTTCACAATCGCCGGAGAGGAGCCAGGAACAAACCCTAGAAACCCTTTGAGAGCGTTTGAGAAGAGACGGAGGAGAGAGAGAGAGAGCTGAACTGAGGATTCCAGAAGCTGCTAGCGAGCTTAAATAGCTAGGTCATCGGATCTCAAGTGAAGCCAAGGCCAAAACGCAGCGCTTCACTCCAATGGACCAGGCCGCCAAGCTCACTCCAGCCTGAGAGATCTTTGGGCTTGGAAATGTGCCTAAAGCCCACATCCGGGGTAAGACTTCTTCTATACATATATCATACATATTATACATACATTATATACCATAGGTTATACATTATACTCCACAAGTGTTCATTAGACTCGTTAGAGGATCAAGTCGATTTCTCGACTCAATACGACTCAGTCGAGTCTAATTATAACTGTGCATCCATGTATATCTAAGTATATAATATATGTTATATGCATACTCATCATACACTCATACATGATTACAAGCACATAACAATATTACATGTAACACATATGAAAGCAAGACATAGGGAAATATAACACATAGCATTACAACAAATCACCCTCTATTTTTCTAAGTCTTGCTCCAGGCAGACTATAACCTAAACAAAGTGGATTCAAGGCCAGTCCGTCATCAGCCCAGTCATGCAAGGATCACCCATGGAAATCCTCCAAATGGAGGAAGTTCCTGCAGAACACAAATTTTTCATAAGGAATAATTTTAGTGCCAAAATTTGCAGGATTATACTTACCATCAATTTTCTTAACATGTATGACATTATCTTCCACTTTCTCATGAATAAAATGGTATCTAACATCAATATGTTTAGTACGCTCATGGTACATGGGGTCCCTGCAGAGATAGAGTGCACTTTGACTGTCAATGTGTAAGACAGAAGTGTAGTGCTTCCTCTCTATCTCCTTAAGGATACCTTGCAGCCAGATGGCCTCCTTGCAGGCCTCTGTAGCTGCTATGTACTCAGCTTCAGTGGATGAGAGAGCAACAATGGGTTGCTGCTAGGATTTACAGGAAACACAATTGCATGCCCATGTATACACATAGGAGGTAATAGATTTCCTGGTATCCTTGTTAGAAGCATAATCAGCATCCACAAAGCCATGTAAGTTATAAGAGGAGGAGTGTTCAGCATATAACAAAGACATCTTAGAAGTTCCAAGCAAGTATCTTAACAGATATTTCATAGACACCTAATGTTTCTCAGCTGGTTCAGACATGAACCTACTGAGAGTGCTAATAGCAAATGCAAGATCAGGACGAGTACAAATCATAGAGTACATCACTGAACCTACATCAACATCATAAGGAATGGATTTCATAATATTCAACTCAGCAACAGACAATTTTCCTTTTATTTTAGTGAGATCAAGATGAGCACCTAAAGGAATATTGTTAATCTTATCACCAGAAATATGAAATCTTTCAAGAACCTTATGCACATAGTCACACTGATGCAACCATAACTTCTTATGCTTCCTATCTCTTATAATAGACATGCCTAAAATCTTTTTAGCAATGCCTAAATCTTTCATGTCAAAATGCTTTTGTAAGTTCTTTTTAATATCATGAATAGCATCAACAGATTTAGAAATCAGCAAGATGTCATCCACATATAAAAGCACAGAAAGGACAGGACTCTTATTGACACCCTTAAAGTATAAACAGGTATCAAATTTGCTCCTTTTAAACCCTAGACTGAACCTCATGCACTTGTCAAATTTGATATTCCATTGTCTAGGTGACTGTTTCAAACCATAGATGGATTTATTTAACAAGCAAGCATGATTAGGATGCACAGAATCAATGAAGCCCTTAGGCTGTCTCATATAAATTGTCTCATCCAAGTCACCATGAAGAAAAGCTGTCTTAACATCCATTTGTTCTAATTCAAAATCATAAACAGCAGTCATGGCAAGCAACAATCTCAAGGTTTTATATTTCACAACAGGGGCAAATATTTCATTGTAATCCTCACCCTCTCTTTGGGTAAAACCTTTAGCAACCAACCTAGCTTTATATCTAGGGGGTCAGACTTAGAAATGCCATCTTTAAGTTTGTAGATCCATTTACAATCAATTAATCTAGCACTCACAGGTTTAGGCACCAAAGTCCAGGTTTTATTCACCCTCATAGATTCTATCTCATCATTCATAGCATGTTTCCATTTAGCAGAGTGAATACATTTCATAGCATGTTCATAAGTTTCAGGAGTAAATGATACGTTTGGGATACCCGATCCTTCGCCTGTGGGCTTCAGATCAAGAACCACGCCGTATATTTGCTTTGATCTTGCAATGCTCTTCCGATATCTCCTGATTAACACAATTGAATTAAACTAATTAAACTTAAACTTAACTAAAAGGAACATAATTTATAACTTAAGAAAATTAAACTATCAATAGCTATGGAAAATAACTAAATTAACACTAATTCAACAATATTTCCTTAACTTAAGAAATCTAGCAATTAGAAGTGGCGGACTTAATGAAATCTAATCTTAACAGATGAACAAAGTAACAGTTTAAAGAAAGCAAAGGCAAGCGACAGAGAACGAAGGTTAGCGAGAGAGAGAGAGAGGCGAGGGACTGATCGCGCGGAGGTTGCTGGGCACACAGGCTTCTGACCTCAGGGTGTGCGCGGGACTCCGGGTGCGCGAGGACAGGAGCGCTCGCTGGGCGCAGGGGTGCAGGCGAGCGACGGCGAGATCGAAGACGCGGGAGCGGGACGCGCAGGAGCCAGCGCTGGAGAACACGAAGGGGCACCTGGGGAGCGCGGGAGCGAGCGCGAGGATGCGGGAGCAGGTGTCCGCGCTCGCTGGAAGCGAGGCCGGTTGCGAGTGTCGCCAAAGGCAGTGCTTCCTCGACAAGCCGGCGTCTCGATCAGGTTGGGGCTCTGTCCTTGCTCAATGTAGATGAACAGTAAGGGTTGGGTGTTTGGTGTTGCCGAAAGATCTCAAGAACAAAAGTGGGAAAGTGTTTTGGGATTGATAATCGAAGAACCCTTAATCCATAAAGGGTTTCTTCAATTCTATTTCAATCTAATTAAATCAAAGTGCATAACATGAATTTATAGTAAACTTATGAGAGATCTAACCAATCCTTCCTTGCAAAGGAAAGGGGTTTGGATAGATTAATTCTATCTAAAGATAAATGAAATAACATAAGATAAATAAATCCTAATGAGATAGAAATTTAATAACTTGGTGGTCAAGTATTATATCTAGAAGAGATATAATTAAATTCCACCTTATTTATCTAATTGTATGAAATAACAAATTAATTAAATCCGGCCCAACACAAGTGTGACTCGGCCCATGCTCTTCGACAAGACCAATGGCCCACTCGGCCGAGTGGCTTCTTGGTGATGCTGAGTTCAGTTGAATCATGGTGGGTATAGACGAGTCTTCATGAGCTCCGTGTGTGGACGTAGGCTCACTTCTTGTGCTGGCGGTGTAACCTTGAGCCAAGTGATCCAGGGTGGCCTGAACCCTTGCTCTAAAGTCCCATGGTGACGGACAAGAAAGGCCTTGGTTGCATTTTGAATCTTCTTGGCCCTTGAACGAGTGACAGGGCCATCAAATGGAACCTTCATGTTGTCCTCAATGTCACCAGGAGTCATCGATATTTGAACGACATCAGTAAAGATCTTCACAACATCAGAAACTAAGCAAGCAAACTCAACAATGTTATTACTGAACCTTTTATTTGGTATAACAGTCCTAGGACTCCTATCCCTAGTCAACTGCCAATTAGTCAAGTCATGCCCTTCAATGGCTGAAGAACTAGAGGTACCAGAACCAGACACAGGCACATAAATAACAACATCATCCTCATTCACAGAAATAGGAGAAGTAGAAGAGGAATTAGGTTCATTATTTGCTCCCCTACCCAATTGGTGAGGTTGCACAACATCAATTTGCAAATTATCAGAAACAGTAGCATCATCAGAAGTAGACAGAGATGAATCATGAGCAGAGAGAGTAGAGGAAGAAGAGGGAGAAAAGGTACTGTCAAACTCATCATCTGAATCAACATCATTGTGCTTAGGCACAAAGAATTGATCCTCTTGTACCTGCAAGTTAGCATCTGAGATAACAGGAGAAGCTTTCTTAAGGTGAAATTCATGCTCATTGATAAAGACATTCCTACTCACAATAGTTTTATAAACACCAGGTTGGACAAGAAGCAACTTATAACCCTTAACCCCTTCAGAATAACCCAATAAAACACATTTTTGGGACCAAGGATTAAGCTTACCTTGGTTAACATAAGAAAACACAGTGCAACCAAAAGGTTTAATGTGGTCTAAGTTTGGTTTTCTTTTAGTCCATAACTCATAAGGAGTTTTAAAATCAATAACAAAGGAAGGAGTCCTATTTATCAAGTAAGCAGCAGTCACAACAGCTTCACCCCACAAGCAATGTTTCAAACCAGAAGATATAAGCATGCATCTAGCTTTTTCAAGGAGAGTCATGTTCATCCTCTCAGCAGTACCATTCTGCTGGGGAGTTCCAGGAATGGTTAAGTGTCTCTTAATACCATTAGACTTGCAGTACTCATTGAACAAATAATTACAAAACTCAAGGCCATTATCAGTTTTTAAACATTTAACAGTCAGGCCAGTTTCATTTTCAACTCCAATTTTCCAGTTCTTAAAGGTTTCAAATGCCTCATCTTTAGTTTTAAGCAAATAGACCCAGACCTTCCTACTGTAGTGATCAATGAGAGACACAAAATATCTCTTATGACCTACAGTAGGAACAAGAGAGGGTCCCCACAAATCAGAATGAATATATTCAAGAGGTGCAGCAGCAACATAAGATGAATGCTTAAAACCTTTTCTAGCATGCTTTCCTAGGATACAATTTTCACAGAGATCAATCATGCAAGGTTTGGAGTTTATAATGCCAGTTTTATGAAGGTGTTCTAAGCCTTTATTGCCTATGTGGCCCAATCTATTATGCCACAACATAGTGTCATGCAGAGACATAGTATGCACAGAAGCAGTAAAGGCAGAAGCAGGATAATTCACAACAGGAGTAGCCAACACTTCATAAAGACCTTTCTTTCTAAAGCATTTAATGACAGGATTCCCATTTTTAGAAATAATCCTAACACCATTTGAACTAGTCATATCATAGTGTAATTCTTCAAAAGCATTCTCAGAAAGCAAGTTTCTCCTTAAATCAGGAACCCATTTAACATCCTTAACAATTCTAATCACATCATCAAACATTTTTAAAGCAACAGATCCAACACCTTTAATTTTAAGAATAGAGTGATCACCCAGCATAACAGTACCAGCATCAAAACATTTAAGATCAAAGAACCAAGATTTATGAAAGGTAGCATGCATGGTACACCCAGAATCCAAAATCCAAGTAGTAGAATCAGTGTCATTTAATAATGCAAGAACTTCATGAGTAACATAAGTATGGGATTCACAAACAGCAGACACATTAGGTTTCTTACCAGCTTTAATATCCCTTTTCTTTTTAAAACAATCCTTCTCAAGATGACAAGTTTTATTGTAGTAAGTACATAAAAGATGAGATTTATCAGGTTTTTCACCACTGGATTTATCAGAAGACACAGAATCAGATTTATTGTCTTTATTTTCCTGTTGCTTATTTTTCTTATTTCCTTTGTACTTAGACTTCACCATAAGAACCTCATCTTTGTTTTCAGGTTTAGGGTCAGTCTTATTTCCATTCACAGTTTTAAACACTTTCAGATTTTCATTTTTCTGTATGATAGAATCAATAAGCTCCTTTTGAGTCAACTTATTAGTGCCATACTGAACAACATCAACAAAAGTAGTAAACTGAGCAGGCAAAGAATTAAGCAATAAAACACACAATTGAGTCTCATCAACTTTGTTACCACATCTTTCCAGATCTTGGGTAATAGCCAAGAATCTGTCAAGATTATCAGCAAGAGTGCAAGTAGTAGACATTTTGTAATTGAAAAGTTTGTTGAAGAGATTTACCCTACTTGGTAGTGATTTTACCAAGTATAATTCCTCCAACCTTTTCCAGAGTTTTTCAGTAGTTGTGCAAGTAAGAACTTGCCTAGCCACCTCATCTGAGAGTCTCAACATAATCTCACTGTGTGCTATTTTATCAAGACGTTTTATATCCTTCTTCTTGTCTTCTTCAACATCTTCTCCAGTGACCACTTTATAGCAGTTTTCTTTGATTAATATGGCCTTCATTTTCACCTGCCACATAGCAAAGTCAGTAGTGCCATTGAAGGGTTTTAAACGATAGGATTCACCCATGTTTATAGCTAAGAACTTAAAAAACTTAACAAAACACAGTAAATCACGCAAGAGATTCAAGAAAACCTTGAACCTAAGAGCAGAGCACAGAATCACACACACACAAGCCTAGATCTAAACAAACAAGGCGTGGTATGTCACGTACGGGGGGTTCAACACCAGCGATGTCGCCTTTTAGGTCTGTCCGAGGCCTTACGTCCAGTCTCTATCCCTAGAACTCAAGAATGAGCCAGGAAATCGAGAGCGGGACACTCAAGCTCTGATACCACTTGTTGAAAACCGAGATTCGATATAACGAAAGTGATTTATGCGGAAGCGAGAGATAAAGAACGAGAAACTCAAACAAGGCATGCAAGAACAATACCAGAGTTTTACGAGGTTCGGCAAAAGATGCCTACGTCCTCGGGGCCTCAAGAAGCGGCCGAATCCACTAAGTAATTGTTCAACAAAGGGTTACAATCAAGCAATGCAAAGATAAACCCTAGATCTAGCATGTACGAGTTTCAGAGATACAGAGAGAAGAAGATCCCCCTGTGTGGGATGACCGGAGTTCGAAGATCTCTTCGAAACTCCCAAACCCTAGATCTCCAGACGTGAGACAAGCGGCAACCAAAGCCAGGAGCTTAGCCGCGCCACCACCAGGAGATCACCGAGATCAGCCAACGCCTTCGTCTTCACAATCGCCGGGGAGGAGCCAGGAACAAACCCTAGAAACCCTTTGAGAGCGTTTGAGAAGAGACGGAGGAGAGAGAGAGAGAGAGAGCTGAACTGAGGATTCCAGAAGCTGCTAGCGAGCTTAAATAGCTAGGTCATCAGATCTCAAGTGAAGCCAAGGCCAAAACGCAGCGCTTCACTCCAATGGACCAGGCCGCCAAGCTCACTCCAGCCTGAGAGATCTTTGGGCTTGGAAATGGGCCTAAAGCCCACATCCGGGGTAAGTCTTCCTCTATACATATATCATACATATTATACATACATTATATACCATAGGTTATACATTATACTCCACAAGTGTTCATTAGACTCATTAGAGGATCAAGTCGATTTCTCGACTCAATACGACTCAGTCGAGTCTAATTATAACTGTGCATCCATGTATATCTAAGTATATAATATATGTTATATGCATACTCATCATACACTCATACATGATTACAAGCACATAACAATATTACATGTAACACATATGAAAGCAAGACATAGGGAAATATAACACATAGCATTACAACAAATACAAACCACTATGAGAATAAGTATAAATCACAAGCATCACAGGTTTCTTTTGAAACACTTCCTTTAGCTGACCTTTTAGCCATATGGCTTCCTTAGCTACTTCAGTTGCTCCTATGTACTCAACCTCAGTGGACGAGAGGGCCACCACAGGCTGTAGCTGAGACTTCCAGGAAATGCAACTTACCTGCCCAAGTAAAATAAAAAGTAGTAACGGACTTCATGTTATCTTTGTTGCTGGCATAATCCGAGTCCACAAAGCCCTGTAGGTCTGGAGGAGCCTTATGAGCACCAAAGACCAGGCAATGGTCCTTGGTACCACACAAGTACTTCAACAGATATTTCATTGCAGTCCAATGTGCTTGTCTAGGATTTGCCATAAACTTGCTCAATACACATATAGAGAATGCCAAGTCAGGTCATGTACAAAGCATATCATACATGACAGAACCCACAAATACATCATAGGGGCACTTAGCCATACTTTTTCTATCATTGGGAGTTTTGGGACACTGCCTTTTTGTGAGCTTCAAGTGCCCCCCCCCCCCCCCCCCTTCCAAGGGGCTGGAGCAGACTTAGAAGAAAGTATGTTGAATCTAGACAACACCATGTGCACATAATTAGATTGAGACAATTTCATAAATTTGTTTCTTCTATCTCTGATTATATTAATCCTCAAGATTTTCTGTGCAGGACCTAAGTCCTTCATATCAAAATGCTTCATCGAATTCTTTTTAACTCCATTAATCACAAGCAAAGAGTCACAAAATTAAAAGAATATCAACCACATATAACATAATATAAACGAGGCAAGAAGACACTCTTTTCTGGTAAAGATAGATATCATATTTGTTTCTCTTGAAGACAAGGGACCTCATGCATAGGTCAAACTTATTATTTCATTGTATAGGGGACTACTGGAGTCCATAGATGGATTTCTTAAGCAAACAAGCATGATCAGGGTGATTCTTATCTATAAAACCTTTAGGTTGCTTCATATAGATAGTTTCCTCTAAATCAACATGTAAGAATGCAGTTTTCACATCCATTTGTTCAAGTTCAAGATCATGCACAACAGTAATAGCAAGTAGCAATCTCAGGGTCTTATATTTCACAACAGGTAAAAAAAATATCAGTATAATCAAGACCTTCACGTCGAGTGAATCCTTTTGCCACAAGCCTAGCGTTGAACATAGGTGGATCAGAGGGTTTTAGGCCATCTTTCAATTTAAACACCCATTTACAATCAATCAATCTAGCCCTAGCAGATTTAGGAACTAGCACCCATGTTTTATTTTCATGCATGGATTTAATCTCATCAGACATAACATGCTTCCAATTTTCATATTGTTGGCTATGTATAGCAGACTCATAAGTCTCGGGTATAGGGAATTTAACAATCTCATGAACAATCATAGCATACTCAACCAAATTAGAAGTATATTTCTTATTAGGAATTTTAATCCCATACTTCTATATCTGACCAACACATAATCATTTTTCACAATTGTAGGCACAAATCCCTCAAGGGGCACAAAATCAGTCAGAGTAGAGGGGGGTAGAAGTAGAAGATGAAGCAAACATAAAAGTAGCAGAGGGAGTAGTTTTAGGTTCAGAAGAACTCCTTGTGCTTGTGGTTCTGTTTGGATCACAAAAGCTTGACCTATGTCTTCAATATCTTTGACTTCAGTCAGGCCTACATTTCCCTCCCTTCATTTGGTAGGAGTTATGCTAGTTGTTCGGTCCTCTACAGGAGTTGGAGTGTGTCCAAACACTTTTTACAGAGGTTGGCCTATGTCAAATTCGTGTTCTTCACTGTCAGCTGAGCTCGAGGGGGGAAGGAAAGGGGGGGGGGGGGTTAGAAGCAAAGGGCACCGTGGGCATAGAGGAGGTACCTACAACTTCAGAAACAACAGTCATCTTTTCTTTAAAATAAAAATTGTTTTCTTCAAAAGTAACATTTCTAGAAGTAATAACTTTGTATCCTGCAGGCTAAATTAGAAGGAGTTTATAACCCTTCACACCCTCGGGGTACCCTAGCATCACACATTTGAGAGCCCTTGGTTGCATCTTTCCTTGTGAAACATGGGCATAAGTTGTGCATCCAAAGGGCCTCAAATATGTGAGGCTAGACTTCCTCCTAGTCTACATCTCTTGAGGAGTTTTAATCTTATAACAGAGGATGGGGACCTGTTGATAAGGTAAGCAGCGGTCATGAGTCATGACTGTCTTACCCCACAAAGATGGTTTCATGCATTAAGTTTATAAATAAAGAGCGACCATATGATGGTTTCATACCTGCATAAAAGAAGATACAACTAATTTTTTCAAGCAAAGTACGATTTATCATTTCAGCTGTGTCATTCTGTTGGGGAGTACTTGGAACTGTAAAGTGTCTTTTAATACCATTTTCTCTACAAAAAATAGTAAAAGCATTATTAAGAAACTCTAATCCATTGTCAGCCCTAAGACATTTCACCTTGTGGCCTGATTGACTTTCTACCCTAGTTTCCCAATCTTTGAATGATTGGAAGGCTTCATCCTTGGACTTGAGGAGACCTGAAATACTGGTCAACAAAAGAGATGAAGTACTTTATGCTCCCAAGAGTGTCCAACCCATATGTGAGGTTAGGCTTCCTCCCAGTCTATATCTCTTGAGGAGTTTTAAATCCTATAACAAAGGATGGAGACCTGTTGATAAGGTAACCAGCAGTCATGACTGCCTCACCCCACAGAGAGGGTTTCATGCCTACATAAAAGAGCATACATCTAATTTTTTTCAAGCAAAGTACGATTCATCCTTTGAGCTATACCATTCTATTTGGGAGTACTTGGAACTGTAAGGTGTCTTTTAATACCATTATCTCTACAGAAAATAGTAAAAGCATTATTAACAAACTCTAAGCCATTATTAGTCTTGAGACATTTCTTCTTATGGCCTGATTGATTTTCTACCTTAGTTTCCCAATCTTTTAATGATTGGAAGGCTTCATCCTTGGACTTGAGCAGACCAACCCATACCTTCCTGGAATAGTGGTCAACAAAAGAGATGAAGTACTTTCTGCCCCCAAGAGTGTCCACTTGTGTTGGACCCCAAAGATCCGAGTGAACATACTCCAAATGAGCTTCTGTGACATAAGAGGGGCTAAAGAAAGGTAGTTTGTTAGTTTTACCCATAATACAATTTTTACAAGTACTCAAATCAACATATTTTTATTTATCAAGCATACCATGTTTAAAAAAATAATAAAGGTATTAATTATCAATATGGCCTAATCTATTATGCCAAGTCTTAGTGTTTTCAAGAGTCATAGAGTCAAGTTTCACATAGTAAAGATCGACCGCCAATTTTCACAGCAATAAGAAGACATACGCCATTTTTGCTAACCTCATTCTTTCCTGCATAAGTTTTGATTAGTCAGTGCTGATCATCAAAAATAGAGATAAAGTAAACTTCTTCTCAAAGCTGGAACCCACTTGACATTTTCAACAAGGATACTTTCCCCATTAGGCAGTTTAAGTGTAATATCTTCTGCACCCTTAATTTTTAACACATTGTAATCACCAAGCATTACTTCACCAGTAACAAACTCATCAAGAGATTTAAACCAAGATTTAACAGGAGTAGCATGCATAGTACAACCTCAATCTACGATCCAAGTGTTACAATTAGCAGCAAAATCATACATAAACAACTCATTAGGATAACTATCATGAGACTCAAAACACAATAGCAGACATATCATGTTTATTCTTATTCTAGTCAACCCTTTTCTTCTTCCTACAATCTTGGATCCATTGACCTACATGACAACATTAATTGCATTTAAAATCTTTAGGCACTTTTTTTTATCATAATGCCCAACAAAACTTTTCTCATCCTCCTTAGGCATTTTTTGGGCTTACCACCCTTATTCTTATTTCCATTCATATACAAAAAATCCATTTTATCAGACTTGTCAGATTTAGTAGATCCCTTTATCTTAAAAACCTTCATAATCTCATTTTTCTCAATTATAGATTTGACAATTTTGTCTTTAGTCAGGGAGTGTCTACTAAATTGAATAGCATCTTCGAAGTTGTCAAACTGAGAAGGCAAAGAATTAAGCAATAAAATAGCCTGGTGAGTATTTTTGATATTATCATTACACCTTTCTAATTCTTTAGTCATTTTCAAGTTATCTTGCAAAGTCAAGTTTGAATCCATTTTAAATGTGAACAATCTGCAAAGAAAGGAAATCAAAATAGGAAGAGGCTTAAACAAATACATATTTTCTAAGGCACGCCAGAGGGAGTAAGGTTCAGTGTACTCATTAGTCAGTCACAACTCACAACATGATCTCAGCATGGGCTTGTTTAGCCATGTCTGGATCAACCGGGACATGAACTGTCTTACCTTATCTTCGGGGCTTGGAAGTTTCAGAGGGATCAGAATATGTTTCTTTGACTCCATGGATAGCCAATCTATTAGAAGGAGTCATAGATGACGTGGTAGGCACATTAGAAGCCTTCCAACACTTTTCTTTGACGAGAATTGCCTTCATCTTAAGTTTCAACATGGAAAAGTCCATTTGGTTGTCAAAGGGCTTGATCTTGAATAAGTTATCAAAAATGGTACAGCAGAACATATCAATATCAAGTACTCAAAATAAGAAACAAAGAGACCTTGTGATCTGTAAGAAACTGTGAGGACAAACTTTAGTAATCAAGAGAGTCGAACACATAAACAAATCAAGAAACGCGGAAGATTGTATTAAGAACAAAGAAAATCGATTAGTTATTTACGCCAGTGGTATTTCAGGCGGGAGCAAGATAGCACTAGGCATTGAGGCCCTATCTAGGTCTATCCAAGCCATTCCGCCTCAAAGTGAACTCCTCGAATCAACAATGATTCAAGAAGGTAGGATCTAAGTACACTCAAGCTCTGATACCACTATTGTAAGGTTAGATCTAATTCGAAGACATGCAAGTTGAGAAAACAATAGATCTAAACGAAGCAAAGCTGAAACGTAAAGGACATAACGGATTGTTGACACTGTTCGATGAACCTACTCCGCAGGGTCTCAAGAAGGGGAGACCCGGGCCCAATTCACTAAGCAAAGCGGTTCTTTATAAGGTAACAACACCAAAGGCAATCAACAAGCAAGATCGAGACAACAACTCAAAATACATGAAGAATTAACACAGGACCACGAAGCAAGGAACATAAAATCCCCTTGAATCTCATATCTTGGATCTGAGATGGAGTTGAAGAAGACGATGGAGTCGAGCTTAGAGATGAAGGTCCGACTATGCCTTCTTCATTCTTCTGCGTAGAACCTTCGTCTTCAGATCAACCTCGGTTATGGCAATTTCTCTCAAATCACCTCTTCGACTTCTCGCTCTCTCTTGCTTTCAGATTACGGTTTACCTTTAGCTGTCGACGCCCAGTATGAGAGCTAGGGTTAGGAGGTTATGTATATATAGGGATAGAGTTAGCTAAAATGCATCGTTTCATTTAAACGCTCTTTAACCTCCATAAGTTGCTACTCTTTGGATCCGGAGAGAGAGCTGAGCTGGGATGGGCATCACAATGGGGTTGTAAACCCATATATGTTCTTTCCATAGTCTGAGGTCCTAAGCCTTTCAATCTAGCTCACCTAGCTATATGTTATTTGACATGTACAATATAAATATAGTTTTTTATAATTTTTTACCATTAGAAATTACTCTAAATATTTTTGTGTTACACATAATGTCTCTTTATACATCTTCCTCGATGCATATCTAAGGGTGGCTCAACGGGCTGGGCCGGGCCCGAACCGAAAACCGAATATTCGGTTATGGTTTTTTCGGTTTTAGGACCGAAAAAACCGAATATGGAATACCCTTTTTTTTATCAATCCCTTTGTTTTTTAATAAAACTGTAAACTTTCGGATTTATAATTGGATTGATAAATTCAATCTAGGGCTGAAAATCACCCGTGGGTGACCGACTCACCCGACCCACCCGACCCGATTATACGGGTGAAAACCCGAAAAAAATCGGGTGATGGATGGTCGATGGGTGGGTGAAACGGGTGACGGGTCGGGTGATGGGTGATATGTTTTTCATCCATTACCCGACCCATCACCCGACCCATTACCCGACCCGCTTAACCACCCGTTAACCCACTCGATTATTTAAAAAAAATCCTAGTTTATAAAAAAAGTATAGCCTCACATAACTATATATTTCTCCTTTTCTAATTCTAGCTTCTCTATTCTCTAAGTGTTTTTGTGCAAAAAAAATATAAAAGAATATAAACTTATTTTATTTAACCCCACAACACATTTTTTTTAAAAATATATATTTTATTTGTTCTGCATACACTATTAGAGTGTTAGCAATTTCGGTCGTTTCAGCAACTTGGTTAGCATTTAGTGTGTTAAGGCATGATTTAGCAAAATTATTTTTTCTATTTTTAACTATGAATCTAGCAACGGACTAAAATTCATCTCATTTGATTTGATATTAAACTTATAATACTAACATTTTAAGATGAGGATAGTGGTATAATGCATGAATAAACATTTTATACATTTAATAAGATTTTCACGTTGACGTGATTTGTGAAATTATCGAATATGATCGATTTCTAAGTATGTCTTTTAACTCATTTTCTTTTAATTTACTTCACCCGATTACCCACCCGATTCACCCGACGGACGGGTGATGGGTGAAACATTAGATGGACGGGTGATGAATCGGGTGAATTTTTTTTGTAACGGGTCAGGTGGAAAAATGGCTCCACCCACCCATCACCTGACCCATTTCCACCCCTAATTCAATCAAAGAAAATTAAAGGAATTTTGAGCAGATGCCATCAGATCCTACAAAATATCTAATATTTCACTTGGTTTACTTTTATGATGTTGTTTCACTTGATTAATTTTAGATTATATAGATTTCCAATTCAAAGGTACAAGTAGGTAACTAGGTATTTCCGTATTGAAGATGAAGTTTGGGCTGGCATCGCCGACACAAACCAGATATCCACCTCTCCAACTTGCCAACACAAACCAGAACTTCAAGCGCCACCCCCGTCCACATCATTTCACCTGCTCGAATCAAAGAGACGAAACGCTCTAAATCCAGAGCCGAAACTAGATCCAAACTCACCCAATCTAGAGCCGAATTCAGGCCCCAAAGTCACCTCGCTCCGTCGAGTCGCGGTGCGCCTGTGCTACTGCGCAACTGTTGTGGGAGGGGGACTGCGTGAGGCTAGCTGCGAGATCCGGCAACGGCGAGTGCGGCCAACGACGCGGCTACGGCTGGGCAGGGCTAAGAAGTCGGAAGAGTTGAGGAGGAGAGGCGTTGAGGATGGTCTAGAGACTCTGAACACCGGACTCGGGAGAGGAAAAGAGGACTAGGGGAGAGGGGAGACTAGGAGAGGCGCTGGCATATTAGGGTAAATTAATAAAAATCTGTTTTTTGGGCCAAAACTTAATTTTTCGGCTCGGTTACAGTTTGTGGCCAGAAATCGAAATTTGGATATTTTAGGACCGAAGCCCGAACCGAATAGTGTCGGGCTGGCCCAAAACCGACCTTTTCGGTTCGGTTTTGACTCAGTTTTTGGGTCGGGCTAGATTCTGAGCAACCCTATTATCTTTACTTCAATAACTTTAATCTTTGCATTAATAATAACTTTAGATTCCGAGCAACCCGAGGAGCCTCGAAGTTGGTTTGTTCCCACCTGACATTTCTAGACCCGAATTGGGAGTGAAATTGTTAGGAGGACCGGCCAGCAACCGTGGTGTATTTTGTAATAGCTTGGTTATGAAGAGAGTTGACAAATCGATAGAGGTTCTAAAGGCTGTGAAGAGGCTAGAGGATGCCCAATGTGAACTGCTCCTTCTAAGAAATTGTATTGGGGTCTCAAGATTGTTGTTTGCCCTTCGAACGTGCCCCCCATCATTCCCTTCCCGATGCCATTGGTTGTTTTGATGATGAGCTTCGGGTCTCCCTTGAACATGTTATTACAATAGGGGGTTCGGCGTTTGGTCCATGGCAGTGGCGTCAGGCCACTCTTCCGTTAAAACTTGGTGGGTTTGGCGTGCTCACCGCGCATGATGTTAGTCATTTTGCTTTCATTGCATCTCGTCTCCAAACAGCTAAGCTCCAAACATCTATTTTGAGTAATTCATCGCCATCTCCGTCTAGATGTTCTAACATTGGCTCTGACAATGTTCTCACCCAATCCATCTCGAGGTATGTCACTTGTGTTGGTTCGAATGTTGATGACTTGAATGTATCCCCCGTCCCTAAAAAATTCATGTAAGTATTGGCGGATCGATACTTCAAATTCATTAATGACAACTTAGTGACTATGCTCAATCCGACGCCAAGGCAGCTACACATTCTGCAAGTTGTGAGAGGGGAAAGAGCACATGATTTTTGTTGACTGTTCCCATTGAGGACCTTGCTCAGACCATCTCGTCTCGACAGTTTCATTATGTTCTCCAATACCTTCTATCGATTTCTATGTTTAGCGGCTATCCAACTTGTCCCATTTGTGAGCTGGACAGGATGGACCCATTTGGAGATCATGCTTTACATTGCAGTCGAGGCATCGGGTCTAAGCACCGACATAACATGGTCCGAGATGTTTTGGTAGACATTTGTTATAAAGCGGGCATTGCAGTTCAGAAGGAAACGCATACAGGTATGAGTAGTGACAATGGTGTTGAGCTGAGACCGGATGATCTACTTGTTTATGGGTGGGACAAGGGGAGAGACACTTGTATCGATGTGGTCGGGGCTTCGCCGTTCACGACTAGAGCCAATGACTCATTTGTACTTGGCAAGGCGGTCTCTCAAGCCACTGAAAGAAAGAAGAAGAAGTACGCGGATGTTTGTGCTGTTATAGGGTATGGCTTCCTGGCTTTTGCGTTCTCCACATTTGGTGAATTGGGAGGCGATGCTATTGGTTTTTTAAAACGGGTTCAGTTGGTTACGAAAAGCCACGGGTCGTCGTCCGTTAATGGCGATTTCATATTTCATAGAGTTGGCTTTACTATTCAAAAAGATGTTGGAGCTCAATTTATTACGAGGCTCCCATCTAACTTTTTGTAAGTCATTCCCGGGCCTTCAGCTCCGTCTCCGTCAATTCCCTTGGCTGATGGTGGGGATGTGCCTGCTGGTTTGACTATATATTCGCTTGACCGTTTGTTTTCGATGGGGTTACGCACTGTGAAATCCATCCCTCTTAAGTGTCGCCTAGGGTTTTCTCGGGTTTTAAAAGGGGCTTTGGATGGTGTGGTTGACTCTCCGAGCGACCTTTCCTGCTGGATTCGCTTGCTTGTGATGCCTCTTTGTATACTTAAGACCTTTTCCCCACGAAGCAATCTTGAGTGTAGGACTTCTGTCAAGTGCCAGCGTCAGGAGGAGTGTATTGCTAATGCTATCCGTGCTTGGGGCGTGCCTGATGGCAGTTTGCAACTTGTTGGAGGAAGATTTGTGATGTCACTACACTGTTGAAGTTCATGTGCTTTCTTCATCAGGTATTGCCCCTTATTCTGATGTCACTCTTGTGGCCTTACAGGATAAGCATCCCACTGCTCCGTCTCCTAACTTGCCACCCTTTCATGTGGATCACCACCCTCTTGTTGCTTCTTCGGCCATTGTTTTGGATATAATTCGGAGCTTCCCGCGTGGTACGTGATGTGGGAGGGATGGATTCCGTGCTCAACATCTTTTTGATTGTTTGGGTGGAGCTGTTGTTGCTATTTCGGATTATTTGATCTCCTTTATTACTCAGGTGGTCAATCTTTTCCTTGAAGGCCGCTGCCCGCAAGTTCTGGGTGAGTATATTGCTAGTGCTCCGCTCACGTTGCTTGTTAAACCAGGTGGAGGTATACGTCCTATTGCTATTGGCACTGTTTGGAGATACCTTGTCTCTAAGGTTGGTGCTTATTTGGTTGGTCCCTCTTTGTCTGGTGGAGAAGAGGCTATTCTGCATGCCTTGAATCGTTTTGTTGAGGTTTGTGGCGGTGAGGAGGGTCTGTCTATGTTATTGGTGGATTTTCTTCATAATGCTTTCAACTTAGTTGATCGCGTGTCCATGTTACATAAAGTCTGCTGTCACTGCCCGGTTCTATCACAATGGGTGAAGTTTTGTTACTCTAGTCCTGCCCGACTGTATTATGGGGAGCATAGCTTATGGTCTTGTCGAGGGGTTCAATAGGGTGATCCTTTAGGCCCTTTACTATTTACTTTGGTGTTGCATCTTTTGGTTTGCAAGATCAGAGACTCTTTTTCCCTGAGTCTACAGGCTTGGTACTTAGATGATGACACTGTTGTTGGGGACACTTTGGTTGTGGGGGAGGTCTGGTCTTGGATTTGATTATGGCGGAAGGTCCCCGCTTTGGCCTTCATCCTAATGTGGATAAGACCGAGGTTTTTTGGCCCACATAATACCCCAGGAGTCGGCTCCCTGGGGTTTCCCCTCCTCTATTTCTCGGCCTTTGCGTGGTGTCAAAGTTCTAGGTGGGCCTGTCAGCGTGTGTCCTGTTTTCGGTAGTGACCTTGTGGCGAAGAGGGTGGCTAGGATCATAGAACTTATGGACTCTATCGCGAGGATTGATGATCCAAAGTGTGAGTTGCTTTTACTCCGAGCTTGTACGGGTATTTCTAAGCTTTACTTTGCTTTGCGTACTTGCTCCCCGCGTGTCCTTGGGTCGGCCCAACTCTCCTTTGATGTGGCACTCCGTTCTAGCTTGGAGCGTATTGTCACTGCGTCTGGGCCTGGGTTTGGGGATTGGCAGTGGCGACTTGCCACCTTCCCTTTTCATTTTGGTGGGCTCGGAGTGTACGTATGCTATTGGGGATGTCCTACATTATGCTTTTTTGGCGTCTCGATTGCAGTATGCTGAGTTGCAGGATAAGCTTCTACGTCCTTCTGGTATCATTGTTGATGGTCCCGCTTTTGATGATGCCTACCACAATTTTAATGAGACTACGAGTTCTGATCTTCTACCGTTCTACGCGATCCTAGTGAAATCGCTGCCCCCAAACTTATGAAGAAATTGGCGGATATATATTTCGCGAAGGTTGCTGCTACATCGGACTCTGTTTTCTCTTTGACTCTGCGGCAGATGGCATTGTGGAAGTCTCAGCATGGTGCTTACTCCTCCGATTGGTTGCGTGCAGTTCCTATTTCTGGGTTGAGACAGACTATGAATGGAATGACCTATCGTAGTGTGCTTAGCTATCGACTGGGTGTTCCTTTGTTTGTGGTGTCTAGGCCATGTCCGGCTTGTTCTGGGGCCTTTGATGGTGATGTCTATGGAGATCATGCTGAGTCCTGCACTGGTATTGTGGGCATTAAACATCGGCATAACCTCGTGCGCAACACCTTATTGGATATCTGTTTCAGGACAGGGATTTCTGCTGGTAAAGAGGTTGATATCGGCTTGGTTGATAGGCACGATAAGCCCCTTCGTCCGACGGATTTGCTTCTTTATTCGTGGGACAGGGGGCGAGATGTTTGTGTTGATCTGACAGGATCCTCCCCCTTGACTCAGTCTGCAGTGTCTGATTTTATCCCCGGTCGTATTGTTTTTGATACTGCTTGGCGCAAGTGTGTAAAGTATCGAGATTTGTGCACGTCGGCTCGGTATGGTTTCTTACCCTTCTTCTTCTCTTCCTTGGGGGAGCTAGATACGGATGTTGTTGCCTTGCTGAAGCGGATTCAGAAATTCTCAATATCCCAGGATGTCGGGGCTCGTGTTGCGGCTTATATTTTTACTAGACTTAACTTTGTTATCGCTAAGGGAGTGGGCGCCCATATAGTATCTCGGTTGCCTACTAATTTCTTGTAAATCTGTTCTTTTTATAATAATAATAATAATAATAATAATAATAATAATAATAATAATAATAATAATAATAATAATAATAATAATAATAATAATAATAATAAATAAAAGAGGTAATCAATTCTCTGTTTTAATAAGCAAAAAGTTGGTTGAGATCATCTAGTCTGCAATTAGGGCGTGTTTGGCAACGAGATGTGGGTAGGTAGATTGGGATGGATTTTGTGGGGTGGAAGGGATGGGGATGGAATTCCGGGGTGGACCGGGTGGAATTTTGAAGTCAGTTTAATCTCGTTCGTGTTTGGTTGAAGGTTAAAGTTCATGAGATGAGAGTGAATGAAAAAGACACCTTTACCCCCATTTGTGACATGAAAGGACAAAATGCCCCTCCAACATACCCCTTAAATGTTCCCTTTCCTCTTCAATTCGACGTTTTCAGACGCCACAAGAATCGCCCGAAGGTGGCTGCGAGCTTCACACCGGGCGACGTTGACGCTTCTCTTCCCTTCCCCTGCGGTACCGACGCCGCCTAGAACTCCGAACTCCATGTAAGTCTTCTACCCCTACCTGTGCTCTCTTCAATGAGTTCAGCAATGGATTCATCTGTGAGTTTCCATTGATTCCCCTCTTTCTCTAGTCGAAGAATTAGGTTAGTGAAATGGGGGTTTTGGATGCATTTCCGTGTTGAAGGTATGGGGAAATCGTTCATTGAAGATTGGACCCCATAGGAGTTACTAACGGGGTATGAACAGAGCGATTACCCACGTCGATTGGAATACAAATTACGGAATTAGGGTTCTGGAATTGGAGATGTTGTGCAGTCATTCAACAAAGTAGAACGGCCCATAGTAACGTTATTCGGCCTTGGCAACTGATTTTGAGGTCGATTGAAGTGAATTTCAATTGGTTGCCACTAAACTGACTATGGGGTAATAGGATTATTGGAGATAATCGATGAATTTAATTATGTGTGTATTTTTGGGTGTTTATATTGCCATTATTTCCTGTGTATACTGGGTGCTGTTATAAATGATGTTGTTGTTGTTGTTGTTGTTGTTGTTGTGTTCACCGATGTGCTTGGCTTTGTCGTCCATCACTTTTCCCTGAAACAACTGACATGATTCATTCGATATACTAGCGATCCTCGTCATATGAAATATACTAGCTGCACATATGGATTCCTCTTCCAAGTCGAAGGGGAAAGGAAAACGGAAGGCTAAGAAATCAACGGTTAACAGTTCTGGCAACAATAACTATGTACCACTTGCCTTCTACTGGTCTTTGGAATTGACAAAGAAGTTGATGCTTGTGCTCCTGGCCTACCAGCGGGAAAATGGAAAGGATCAGTCCTTCAAATAGGGGACCATCAATACCGCATTCGCGGGAAAATAGAAAGGATCAGTCCTTCAAATGGCCTATCAGCGGGAAAATGGAAAGGATCACTCTGAAGAACCGAACTCGTGACATAAAGGGCATATACCAATCCTGGAATAAGTTGAAAAAAGGGGAGACTGGCCTAGGATGGGATGAGGCCAGTGGCACCATAAGGGCACCGGACGAATGGTGGGAGAAAAAAATTGTGGTATGTGCTCGCCTTCCCTTCCCCTTCTGTCAATGCAAGAGATCCCGCGGTGTTTGTAGTCACCTCTTCCTGAATTGATTTGCTCAGGGGGGTAGCAACTTCAGCAGGTTCCGGAAGAAGGGGATTCCTCCGGAACTGGACGAACTGTTCCACCAAGTGTTTGGCGGCACCGTTTCCACCGGCGAGTTCTGCGTCGCCCCCTCCATGGACCCGGTCGTCCGTGTTGCGCAGGTGGCCGAGGAGGTAGAGAAGGACCAGGAGAATGAGAAAAAGGACGATGACAATGACACCGAGTCAAGGGGTGACCCCAAGGAGTCACAATTTGAGGGTGTTGAGCAGGAGTTCGACGAGCTGTTCAACACCCCTCGCTCCGATGCCGCAACGCCCTCCATGCAAGACTTTGTCCAGGGCATTGTGGATGACCAGGACTCACCCCCTACCCGCGATGCTGGAGCATCAGGCGCAGGGCCGTCACAGCCGTCTAGAGCTAAGCGAGGGGCTGGTTCTGAGACGACCTCCTCTCAGCGGAGCTCCAAGCGCAACGTCCGCGTGTCGGAGGGGACAAAACTGTTTGAACGCAGTGTTGGGGTCATCAAAGACAGCACACGAGAGATCATTGACGCTATTCAAAAGGACGAGGTATCGTCGAATGCCCCCCAAGACACAACAAAAGCAGTGTTGGACGTTGTGTGGTCGATGGTTGCGGAGGGGCTTATCGCCGAAGGTGACCCCATTTGGTGCTTCGGCTTAGCTCTCATCAGAGACATCACGCGACGTGAGGTCTTTATTCAGCTTGACAACAACGTCGCCAGGCTCAAGTGGCTTCGGTGGTCGTATTCCATGAACGACGGGTAGTAGCTGAGCGCCATCCACCTTGACTGACCCTCACCCATCGTCCCTCCACAAAGTTTTTACATATGAGAACCTTGCACCTGAATAAGGACCCAGTTTATGCCACATGTTGATGTTTGTCATTACATTTGTGTTCGTGTCTGATTGCATTTACATGCCAGTTAAAGGCCTTGCTAGATATCCTAGATTGTCGCACTGAGTTTGACTAGACAGTTGTTGTGTGCGATGTAATAACCTTGTCATGACGATTACTCATTTTTCCCCTTGCATGTTGTTTATTCCTCCTTATGGTTGAAATAAGTTTACCCAGGTTTATGGATATGGTTCGTTCTTCTCCGCTCATACTACTCTCTCCATGCGGGACGAAGGAAACGATGATTGAACGTCGTCGTTGCCGCCGACATAGACAAGCGAAGGGCGCAGCTAGCTTCGCCACCATACTTCTCAAGTGGCTCCCCTATGCCCACCACTACTTCACACGGGTGCACAAGGTTTCTCAGTTCATTGGAGAGTTTATAGGGGCACGATGGGTAGACCAGATCCTTACCCACCGTTCGCAGACAAGGAGCCTTAACGCATTCCGAATGGAAAAGGGAGCCTTTATTCGACTATGTGGGATGCTCCAACACCAGTACGGTCTTCAGGGGTCAATTCAACTGTCTCTGATGGAGAAGGATGCCATCTTCGTTAATACCATGGCTTGGGGTTCCCGTCAGCGCAACTCCTACGAGCGTTTCCTCCGATCCACATTCACAATTTCTGATTCAATATCGGAAGTGTTTGACGCCATATGCGGGGGGAGATGCAACGGGTTCCGCGGTCTAGTGGGGGACTTGATCCGGCCTCGAGACCCTCATATCAGAGACATTTCTGAGAAGATTAGGAACGACAATCGGTACTGGCCGTACTTCAAGGGTGCAATTGGGGCTATCGACGGAACGCATATTGAGGCCGCAATTCTGAAAGAAAAACATATCCGGCTCCGGTGTAGGAAGGGCACAACAACGTACAACGTCATGGCCGTTTGCGACTTCGACCTTCGCTTCACATTCATATCCGCTGGATGGGAGGGTAGCGCACATGATGCACGTGTCTTCGATCATGCAGTGAAGACGCCTGCGTTGAGGTTCCCACATCCACCTGCAGGGAGGTACTACCTATGCGACAAGGGGTATGGTTTCCGAAATGGGTACATGATCCCGTACTCGACGACGAAGTACCACAGACCGACCTTCATCGCATCCCAACCGAAAAACGAAAAATGAAGCATTCAACAAGTCAGACTCTTTCCTCCGAGGCGCGATTGAGAGGTCTTTCGGGGTCTTGAAGATGAAGTGGAGGATCCTCCGTCTCTACAAAACACACTACCACTATCCCAGCCTATTCCGACTCCAATAGTCAGAACTAAATCCACGGAGAAGAGCGCCAAATCACGCAACCGCAGAGCCGCAAACCACTTGAGAAAGGAGCACCCATAAACCCAATCGGAATTTAATCAACCCTAATGGGATTTTGATACGAGCCCTCACGGGATTTTTCAAGCCCTTTCGGGATTTGATTCGAACCTTTATTTTTCCCAAGCCCTTTCCTTCCAAATGCTTGCACATGCTTGCACGTCGAACCTTTTTTTTTCCCCTCCAATCCAATGTCTTGTTGTGCAAGGACAACTTACCATTAAGCTTGCGCAGCAAGGACCAATCTCGTGCACGACAAGGACAGAGCCCAGACGGAGTCGCGGAGGACCACTAGGACGGCCAAATGTGCAGGGATTTAGGCAATCTCACCGACGGCGCGCACTAGCCAACGGAGAAGATAATCGGTCGGAGATCGGCAACAAACGATAAATTCGAGGTCGGATTGGAGGGATGTGCAGGAGTGACGACAAACGGAGGTCGGCAAACACCGTGAGTCGAGGTCACACCAAGATTTTTCAAGACCCCCAAGGGGGTGGTTCAAATTCTCCCGGAGGAGATGGATCACTTACTTGTAATGGGGGATGTTTGGAGGTAGCGCAAGGTCGGGGACGGCGCATCACCGCGCCGTCCCCGGCCACTTCCTTCTCTATTGCCTCCGGAGATCTACTCTGAGATCGTCGACATCGGCCCTCGCTAGATCTGAGAATCCGAAGCGAGCGAGGCCGAGCGAGCGAGCGGTGGCGGTTTCGTTGATCAATTTTGCTTGCTTTTGTTGATTCAGTTTTCATTGTCAATAGAGGAGATTCGGCAATCGGCGATGGAAATAACTTGGAGAAGAAGGATAGAAGATCGGAGATCCAGATTTGGATGCAGATCGACCATCGATGGAGGAGTGGTGGAGGACGAAACCGAACAAGAGCGACATCAGCGGGAGCCTGTTGAGTAGCTACAACGGCACCAGTAGCACGTCCAACAACAGGTTATCCGATTAAACCTTCCTCCCTTCTTCTTTGTTGGATCTGCTCTTGCTCGATTGATGTCGGCGCATCCTCCGGTGGAGATATGTCCCCTAATTTCACCGATCTCGTCTCTCTTATAGTCTTGCTCTCTCGATCTCAAATCGACCTCTCTAGTTCCCCCAATTTCACCGATATGGATCTCGTCTTCGGTTTTCTTGCAATCAAGTTCGGCTTCCGGCAAATCGACTGATTTTGGTTGATCTCTGGAATTTCCAATCGAGTTTGGCTTCCGGTAGCACTGCGATCATCGTCGACACCGCTCACTCTCTCTCTCTCTCTCTCTCTGATGTGGTGCGTGTACCTGTGTTGAGCAATATTTCCATTCTTGCCGATCCCTGGAGCAATGCCCATCCTCAAGGTAAATTTTGATTTAAATTTTGAGGAATGTATTCTGTTTTGCTATAGGTTTGGTCCTTACTGCTGTCGATTTGTGATTACTGGCCTAGGTGATGGAGACAAGCCATTCATCTGCACTATGGATTCAATTGGTGCCAAGTATGTACTTATGTTCTTATTGTGTGCATCTAAATTATTTTTCCTTTTGACGTTGTGTGACCAAGATCGTAATTAGACCGTAAAGAATCCTCTTACATGTATATGATATTGGCTTTCAAATCTTGCTTTAGTAGTTAAGTTGCTCACATTGGCATCAATCCCAACTTCCAGCTCGGTATCTAGGTTTGTTAGGTCAATTTGAATCTTCATTGAAGGATTATACAAGCTATTATTGGTTCCTTGGAAAGAGATTTGGTTTGCTTAATAGTCTAAATTCAGCTCCGCATTATCTCACAATGTGAATGAGCTTTTATTTTATGTCTTGTTGATTTGGCCTTTCCCCTCTCTTTGGAACCAAGTATTTGTTATTTTATAGGTATCTCAATATTCTTTGTCTTGGTATATGGAATATGGCATGGCTTAAATTTGTATATATACAAAAAGGTGTTTTTTCCCCTAGCTACTAGATCCACTTGGCACTAGATTTGCTCATTGAAGGATAAAGTGCTCTTCCATAGGTTTTAACTGTTCTTCATTTTCAGTGAGCAGCAAGCAGCTATATGACATAAAAGATGGATTAATTGAATTGAAGGGTTTTAAGTTACGTTGTTGACTATCTCTTTCTCTCTCTACTTTACCTTGAAATTTTCATCTTTTAGCACTTTAAATTGCACATGTTTACTGGGGGTATTTTCCCACAAGATGATTCTCTTGAGTTATGTCACTATGGATGGAAATTGAATACCGTTTTTCTTTAAAAGCCTCTTAACTCAATGGTAGAGCGATGTGCTTATGCGCAAATACGTGGGTTCGACTCTCACATAGGCTAAAGTTTATATAATTCTAGTAATTTATAAAATTTCGTAATAAATGTTCAATAATAAGATATATTAGTGCAATTTTTTAGTGCTGACATCGTTTTTATGTGAAATTTATATGTGCTGACATCGTTTTTATGCGTATTTTTAGTGCTGACATCGTGGAGGCATGTACCTTTTAAAATTTGTTTTGGTATCGGAAACAATGGGAGGGGCGGTAACTCAAATACAATACAGAGTATTAAATATTCATGTGAATCCTCTATATCTGCTATTTGTAGCTTAATTGGAGATGTGAAGATGACTGTAAAAGGGAAAATTGCCGAGTACCGAGAGAGGTTGAACAAGACATTGACATCTCATGATCTCACCAATGGAGAAACTCTTAAGACTATCGTGAAGGATCAAATGCAGAGTGAAGCAAATATAGATGAGCATATATAAGATTAAGTGAAGCAAATATATATGAGCATATATAAGATTATATTGAGCAAATATAACATTAAGGTGAGCAAAGCTTCACCCCCCACACCCATATAGAGCAAGTATAATCTATTGAGCAAGTAAAAGATTATATTGAGTAAATATAATCTATTGTTGACCAACAATAAGAACATGTTGAACATAATTCCACCAATCCCACATGGTGTGCAATTATAGTCTATTGATGAGCAAAAATAAGACCATATTGTGCAAGTATAAAATAATATTGAGAAAAAATGAGATCATGTTGAGCACAATTTCACAAGTCTCAATTGTTGTGCAAATATAATCTATTGTTGAGCAAAAATAAGATCATGTTGAGCAAATTTTCATCAATCCCCCATGTTGTGCAATCATAGTCTATTGATGAGTAAAAATAAGACTATGTTGTGCAATAATCTATTGAGCAATTGTAAAATTATATTGAGAAAAAATAAGATCATGTTGAGCACACTTTCAATTTTATATTTGCACTTTTTAAAACTAAAATTGCATATTTAAGTTCTAAAATTGCACATTCAAACTAAAATTCCACTTTTCATGTCAGCACTTTTTATTGTGCAAATATAACTTGATGTTGTGCACATATAACACTATATTGTGCAAATATAACTTAATGTTGTGCACATATACCATTGAGCCGAAAGGCTTTTCAAAGCTCAATAAGTACTAGACGAGAGATAGAAATAAAATACTTGTAACCTATCCTATAACATTAAAAAAAAAGTGAAAAAATAACATATATTAGTGTTGACACCGTTAGTGCTGACACCGCTAACAGGGGTGATACCGTTAGTGCTGACATCGTTATTAGGAGTGACAACAACTTTGTTAGTTTGTTAAAGAAGTTTGCACTCTATGACAACCATTTGTCCATTTGTTCACTATATTTTTCATGGATTTCTTTTAGCCATCTAGCCCGTATTCAAATAGCTCAGTTTTGGGTCATAATACAAATCAGATTAAGTAGAACTTGAGTCACTTTCAGGTTGTAGTTTCCACAATTTACCTCTCACACTACCCAAAACATGTCATCCAAAAGATAAAGAACTCAAACCCCACCCAATTAGTACTCCAATCAGTAAAAATGATCACTAACCAGCTTGCAATGAAGCTTTGCAGACACAAGCGGAGATCATGCAAAAGGTTTTTTGAATGTTCTGCAATCCCAAACACAAGTACGGATTCAAATATCTACATAAAACTATAAATTGCATGAATAACACTCTGAAATGAATAAATAGATCTAGGTGGAGTCGAACCACCAACCTCTTGAACAATAATTTGTCCAGACGCTCTTTCCTATTGAGCTTATAGATCTTAGTGCTAGGATATGATTATAAAGTGCAAAAATAAGATTATAAAGTGCGTAAAAAAATATTTGAAAGTACATTGCTAAAAGGTTTTTTGCATGTTCTGCAATCCCAAACACATATAATTTTCTAATAGCAAATTGTTTTATAATTGATTTTACAAAAGAGCTGAGTTTGGTGACATCAATGAAGTGCAATATACCAAATTTGCAGTGAATAGAAATAACAGATTCAGAAGAAAAAAGATAGTGAAGACAACAGAAACACATACATAAACGATTCAATCCAATTTCTGTTTCCTTCAAAAATCACTTGCATCAACTGAGATCTCCAAGCCTATTCATATAACATTCAAAATCAAGAACAATGCACCATCCAACCCCCCAATTGCAGCCTATTCACAGCTTGAATAATCACACAAGCAAATTGATGTTAACAACACATCCGAGGACTAAACACCAACCTCTAAATTGTGGAGTGATAGGTCCAAGGGTGAACTTGGAGAATTTAAGGGATGAAAGTATAATTGGTTTGTATGACTCAAGAACAGGCTCCATAGAAGCCTTTATAAGCTCCGACACTGCCTAAAACATGAAGAACTCCTCCATAAGCGAGTCAACAACACAAAAAATCTAATAAAAATCACAACAACACATAAAGTAAAGTACTTGATCTACGAATGGCCAAACTTTGGTAAGATGTGCATTGAGCCAAGTCAACTGAAAGCAAGCAAAAGAGCCAAAATTCACTCAATTACGAACCATCATTGTCAAATTGCTGCTCTTTTTTCTCCAATGCTTACTCCAGATGCTACTTTAACAGGACATAACATACCTAAGCCACATGGCTTGTTAAGAGAATCAAACACAACTGCTATTGCACACATACCTCCTTCCTCCGTCGCAACTATCGATGCTTGTTGCTCAACCTGCATCTCGCATTCCTTGTGAAGCTGAGCCAGGATCATCAAGAATCTTCAATTGAAAGGAAATCGGTTGAATTCGTCTCCAGCGACTCCGTCTGCAGCAGAATCCCGACAGGCACCCGTTGATCAGCTGGTGTCGCTCTCGTTCGGTTTCGTCCTCCACCACTCCTTCTCGGCGCTCTTCGCAGCCATGGCTGCCACCGACGTCGCTCCGGCCTTCAAGCTTCCGGTGGAGATCAGCAGCAGCAAGAGACGTCATCAGATCTCGGCGTCATCAGATCAGCAGTAGTGATAGATCGAGGGAGAAGGCGACGATGTCGCCATAGATCTCGTCCTTGCTTTAGATGAGGAACACGGAGCGGATCTCGGCTTTGCTTCAGATCGGCGCCGAATTTCGACATAGATCTGGCAACCGGAGGAGAGAGAGCACCATAAGCGAAGGAGCTTCGTCGGATTCCGACGTCGATCAAAAGATGAAGAGAGATTGAGACAGAAGATTGAGCGATAGATGAAGATTGAACGACAGGGGGATCATTTGGAAGATTGAGCGAGAGAGAAGAGATCGAGAGAGCAGGAGAGAGTGGAGAGATAGGGTTAACCAAATTAGGGGAATTTTACAATTTGACAATTCACCAATTCAAATTTTCTCATATAAAGTGGACAGTTTTCCAAATTGTCCAAAAAGTTGGACAATTCACCAATTTAGCCAAAAAAAGTGCACGTTGGACAAGTTTTTTCTTTCTTTTATTGCAAATTTATAGCATAATTAATTTTGTGTTACACCTAGTGTCACACAAAGTGATGTAGAAGATCTTCATTGGGTTCTAAGTGGTATGGGAGGGAGTATATATATAATGTACTCCGTTTTTTTTTTAATTATGGAAGAGTCGCGGTTTTAAACAGCGACTCTCCCTATGTGTATTTTTGTTTGGTTTTCTAGTATTTTTCTTATTAAATATTAAATCAAAATTAAAAAAAATTAAGTAAGTCGTTGTTTAAATATTAAAATAGCGACTTTACTTATTTTTTTTAAACTCTGGGGTAAAGTCGATGTCCCAGTTTTGCTAAATCCCAAAATACTTTGACATTTTGGCTAATCTCCAATTTTTTTTTCTAATTTTTGGCTAATCCGAAAAAAAAAATTCAATTGTTTGTTACATTATTGTTACCATGCAAATAATTAAAGATAAGACTGATTAGTAGAGGTGGCAATCGGGTGGGTCGGTTCGGTTAGTCGGGTTTCGGGTAATGTCTAATAATTCAGTCATTCGGTTGGGTCGGGTTCGGGTTTCGGTTATTCGGATTTCGGTTGTCTTGAGTTTCAGTTATTTCGGGTTTGGATTGTCTCAAGTTTTCATTATTTCAATATTCATTTTAAAAAAAATTCTAGATTATATCTTAAAGTTCGGGTTACTTCGGGTTTTGGTTATAACAGGTTCGGATCTTAATGGGTTTCGGTTGAATCGGGTTCGGTTCATTCGGATTTCCGGTCCAAAATGGACGGGTTGAGTTGGTGTTCAGAACAATCGGTTCCAGGTCGACCAGGTCGGATTTTCGGGTTCGAGTCAGGTTTTGCCAGCTCTACTGATTAGTAGTAGCTAATCTATCTATCTATCTATCTATCTATCTATACATATACTAAAACCGATACATAGCATCCTATATGTCGCGTTGTGGTTGAATCTAGGATAAAAATTCCTATGTGGCGCGTTTTGGTTGATTGTGGGATAAAAATTAATAAAATAATATGTGGTCATAATTTATAGAAAGTTATGTAGGTCACAATCTATCTATCTATATATTTTAGTTTATTGACAAAAATATATATATATATATATATATATATATATATATATATATATATATATATATATATATATATATATATATATATATATATATATATAATATTTCATAGTCATTAAACTAGCATAATAAATATATTTTAGTTTATTGACAAAAATATCTATATTAGTTTTTGAGCTTAAAATGATTTATAAAAATATTATGTAGCCACAATCCAAACGTGCATAACTATTTTATTAAACTAGCATAATAAATATATTTTATACATATATATTTAATAAAAAAATATTAAAATCTTTTTAAAAATCAGTTATCTATTAAATTAAATGTGATTCGATTAATATTAGACTAGAAAAAAAAACTTTTAACTTATAAATGTGAATTTTTTATATATTTTAAGAGAATCTAAATAAAAGATATTAAAATTATATATAATCTATTGAACTAATTTTATTTATATCTATATTATTTTTTGGTAGAAAAAATTATTTATATTTAGATTTTTTTAATTACTCTTTCCGTCTCATATTAAATGTCATTTGTTTTTTTCTGCACGCTTTTTAAGGAGCGAAAAACTCAATAAAATATTATTTTTCTAATTAATTTTTTTATATAATTTGATACTTATTATAAGTATCAAATTATATTAAAAAATTAATTAGAAAAATAATATTTTATAGAGTTTTTCGCTCCTTAAAAAGCTTTCCGAAAAGTAAAATGACATTTAATTTGAGACGGAGAGAGTAAAATTTATCTAAATTATTTATAATATTGTATCTATGTATTCGCGGGAGGAATACACTAGATAACTTGACTAATCTGAATACCACTACAGTTCACCGGTCTCTCTCTCTCTCTCTAACTTTACCTTTTTGGCACTTTAGTTGGGAGTTGGAGCTCGTTTGCTCTTCTCTCTCATCTCCTCTTTGTCTTTCCCTATCTTTTCCCAGCATTTTCAGGGAATAATCTACCCCACCTCAACCGATTTCTTCACACAAATTGACTCTATTTCTTCCTCTTCAGATCCAAACGCTCAGTTCCACCCCTCCGTGGAATCTTACATTTTATAGTTCCCTGTGAATTTCACTTTCCTTGCAGATTCTGTAGCGGCTACATATTGCTTTTTCAAATTTTCACTTTGCTCTTGTTTTTATCAAAATTTCTCGGTGGTGTTGTGCAGTTCTCTGTGTATGCTTTGCCTTTTTATGTCGATGTGCGTTTTTTTTATGTTATTTTCGACTAATTGGGACCTGCATCTTAAAGTTGGGGATTTTACCAATCAGTTTTGTGTGAGGATTCCTTCTTCTTCCGATTCTTCTTGGTTTAGTAGGTTTCGGATCTGCTTTTAGTGGAATTCATTTTGATTAGGCTGTGTGTTACGCCTCTCCACAAAGTTTGGTTGAAGAATTAGGTGATTTTCTAGTAGGAAAGATTAGAAAATCTGGATGTATTAATTAAGGATATCTGAACTGAAAAGAGGTCGACTCTCGGGTTTTACTTTTCAAGTTCTATCCATAAGGACCTCAATTTGATCGCAATTCCAGAGGAAAAGGTGCAAGCTTGTTGTTCTTGTGTGTAACCTTGTTCTGGCTGTGCCTAGACCTTCAATCATGGATAATGTAATTGGTGGGAAGTTTAAGCTTGGGAGAAAGATTGGAAGCGGCTCATTTGGCGAGCTGTATTTAGGTATAGCTAGTTTGATCTGTGTCAATCTAGAAGCATATTCTCATGAATTGTTTTTTGTTTTTTCAAGTATGGTTATTAACTTGCCCTTTTGCTTTCTTCTGTTGGGGTCGATACCCTGCAGGGGTTAATGTACAGACTGGTGAAGAAGTTGCTGTTAAGCTGGTTAGTACTTCGGCCTTCTTTCTTTATATACTCTTGTTCTCTTGTTGGCTGATTGACTGTCTTTATGAACCTAGAAAGATTGCCTCCTGTGTAGTTGTCCTCATTAAGTTAAACATCTTAGGTTCTCCCAAGGCAGTGTATAATCCAAATAACTGCTCTTCTTTCAACAGGCTCCGTTTATTTTTTTATTTTATGTTGCGCAACACAGTGTTTTATCCTTCATCTGCGTTTCACAGTTTGGTGACATTTTGGTGGAAAGTGGTTTCTGAGATCAATCTTGGTGGCTGCCTTTCCATGGTCTTTTAGCATACCGTTCATTTGCATTTTCACATTAGGTTTGGTTTTTTGAGTCATCCTTGTCAGCTTTGTTGGCTATATAACTTCTAAGTGTTTCTTTTGTTGTCTAATATCTTAGAACTTGATGCCTCAAACCTCACCAAGTCCTTTATCTTGTGGAGAGGTTTGCTTTTTGTTTTTTCCCCTGTTGTGTTCATGGTCCCCTTTGAACTTATTTCCTTGATCCGACAGATTTAATCCTCAAGAGCTGACTCTTCTGATTCCCTCCAAGAGTTTTTTCCCCCTGTATTCATGGTCCCTTTTAAACTTATTACCTTGATCTAAGAGATTTGCTGACTCTTCTGATTCCCTCCAAGAGTTCTGTCTAGACGTAAATACACCTAATAAATATCCATTCCATGGAAGGCAAAGTGCCAAAGTGGAAGGAATATGTCTTCATATGGCAACTGAATAACTGATAAACCTTTAGCACTGAGTTATCATGTCCATTTCTTCCCAATCAATTATTTGGTTTGAAATTGTAACTGCATTTCATCAATGGCAAAAGCAAGTCTTTGGTTTTCTTCCTCTGTTTTTGAGTGAGATCTTATTAGTTAAAGTGAAATTGCTTAAGGAAAGAGGATTTGCATCCTTTCATTTCCCAACATAGTCTTTTAGTATGTTTTCCATATACATTTGTGTGGAAACCTTGCTTTATTATACTGAACCACTGACACTGAAATCCATACTATCACTGTAAAACAAAAACTAAGCGGTCAGAATGCTCTTATTATTTTCAGATTTTGATGTGCTTATTCCCAATCAACTGTAGGAATCAGTGAAGACCAAGCACCCTCAGCTTCAATATGAATCAAAATTGTATATGCTTCTTCAGGGAGGCAGTAAGCATCTCATTTTTGTCTAGCCTTTTATTTTCTAATAAACACTTTTATCAGTTATTATTATTGGATGACGGTTCTTCTTTCTCTAATTTCTCATTTTCTACAATGATACAGCTGGTATTTCCCATATTAAATGGTTTGGCGTTGAAAGTGAGTACAACATCATGGTCATTGACCTTCTAGGACCGAGTCTGGAAGATTTGTTCAACTATTGCAACCGCAAATTCTCTTTGAAGACAGTTTTAATGCTTGCAGATCAGATGGTACCAAACTTGCTTTGGGAGTAATTCCTTGTCTATATGAGATAGCATATGATAGATTCCACTGAGTACGATGGACTCGTACACAGGACACCACTCAAGCAATTGATTTGCAAGAGGAAAACCACTCTAGGCAAATACCAAGAGGACAATTTGTGCAGGAGAATTCCCACTTTTGTGACTCAATTGATTGATAAACTTTTCATGTCCTTACAAATAAACTTAACTAAGACTTAAATAGCCTACTGCAGAAACTACCCATAACTACCCACTAAACCCACTAACTTCTAATGCACTACAAATGAAGGAAACTAACTTTGACTCTTCCCCTTCAAATAACTACCCTAAAAATAGAAGAATAAACACTAGAATTAAATACTGAAATAATATAAATTAAGCTAAGCTAATTGGATTCCTGGGATCGTATCATTGCATGCCCCTCAAAAATCGCCTTGTCCACAAGGCGAAATTTTAGGCACCCCTATTGGCCTTCTATGTAACCGCACCCATGTAGCTTCCCCATGGTTCCTCTATGCCTTGACTAGCTCGTGACATTTCTGGCCCTTCTTCGAAAAAGAGGATGGTGATGGAGGACTTTTGATTTTGTGGGATATCACGGTTGAGGCCCTTGAGGAGGAGACTGGTGATAAGTGGTAGGATATGAGAGGGCTGAAATGTGGGGTTATTAAGAGCTCTGGGACATTCTTCTTCATCAGATTTTGCCTCAATCTCCCCCTCTTTTGTCACCTGAGCAACCTTCACATCCTCCTCTGCTGCCACTGCAGCCTCCATTTCCTCTGCTGCCATTAGACCAGCCTCCATTTCCTCTTCTGCATCAGCTTTCAGAGGCTCCTCCTTTGCTGTCACTGTAGCAACCTTCATCTCCTCTTCTGCTGCAGCTTTCTTTTTCTCTAAAACCACTGCAGCCGCTTTCATTGGCTCCATTGTTTCAGGGATGTTGTTGATGGGCTGTTGAGGGCCATAGTACACCTGCAGCCTTGAAACTTCAGCACTCAAAAGAGGCAGAATTTTCTTCAATTGAGAGATAACCGAAGCTAGTTCGTCAGTATAGGTGTAGTAGGTTGATGGATATGGTGGAAAGTTGTGGTGGTGGTTGTGGTGGAACGAAGGATAACGGGCTGACACCATCACCACGTCGGATCGACGAGGCTCTGATACCAAATTGATAGATTCCACTGAGTACGATGGACTCGTACACAGGACACCACTCAAGCAATTGATTTGCAAGAGGAAAACCACTCTAGGCAAATACCAAGAGGACAATTTGTGCAGGAGAATTCCCACTTTTGTGACTCAATTGATTGATAAACTTTTCATGTCCTTACAAATAAACTTAACTAAGACTTAAATAGCCTACTGCAGAAACTACCCATAACTACCCACTAAACCCACTAACTTCTAATGCACTACAAATGAAGGAAACTAACTTTGACTCTTCCCCTTCAAATAACTACCCTAAAAATAGAAGAATAAACACTAGAATTAAATACTGAAATAATATAAATTAAGCTAAGCTAATTGGATTCCTGGGATCGTATCAGCATACTTACACATGCTTCATATTATTCTTGCAGATTAACCGAGTCGAGTATATGCACTCCAGAGGTTTTCTTCATCGGGATATTAAACCTGATAACTTCTTGATGGGCCTGGGACGTAAAGCAAATCAGGTACTTCTTAGTATTCTGTCTTGAATATTTGCTCTGGCTGCCTACTATGGTTCCCTTTCCTTGACAGCGTAGCTGATGTTTAGAATTTATTGTATTCTAGAAAAAGCCAGTGTACTTAAGCGCTAGATGGGTCCTAGTCCTAGGTGGTGGTGTGTTTTCTAGTGCCTAGGGGGCCGCCTATCTTTAGGTGGTTGGAGGCACAATTAGAACACTATAAAAAGCTACTCACTCCGGTTTGGTAAAACATGTCATTTAATATTCACACACATTTTTAGGAAGGTAAAAACTATATAAAATATCCAATTTTAAGTAATTTTTTTAGCAACTTTTTAAAAAAATTTAGCAAAAAAGTCAATATTTTATATAGTTTTTAACACATTGAAAAAGTATGCGTGAATAGTAAACGACATATTTCGCTGAATGGAGGGAGTATTAGAAAAGCATCTCCTGTTTGACCAAGTTTTTGGTGATAGAAGTATTTACGGTGGAGATAACCATGGTAATTAATGGCATTGGCACATCGATGGTTTTTAGATGTTGCAGCATGCTTTGGGTTTGTTGGTTGCATGTGTTCTATTCACACTTGATACATTGGCACTCACAATTTGCCATGTTTATTATGCACAAGAAGAAAAGAAACGCATTTTTTTCTTTTAGTAGGAGCTGATGCTTTTGTTGATTCAGACAGAAGACTAGTCCTAAAAGAATATCGAAACCTGAAGTTATTTAATTCCATTACCGTGAAGGAGAATGATAGAGCCATCATTAGAATTGTCCGTTTTTTGTTCTTGGAACCTGGATTTCCATGCACAATGCTTTATCTTGCTTCATATTAAGCTTAACATATTTATATATAATTCTGCTAATCCTGAAACTGAAACCACCACCTCAATCATAGGTGAAATAAATTTTGGTAACGCGACTGGTGAGTGCTTAGCTGCATTCTCTTTTAAGAAGTTTTTCCCACATGTGGTCTGTTGATTTTCTTCTTTCTACTTATTTAGGTATATGTTATTGATTTTGGCCTTGCAAAAAAGTACCGTGATCTTCATACACACAAACACATACCATACAGGTATGAGATGCTATCTTCAATTTCTGCATTTCTATTTGCTGGTCGCTCTTTCGACTTTGTTGTTTCTTCAGCTATCTTGCAATTGTTGATTTTTTATTAGGTTCAATAAAAGATGTTCAGGGTCTATTTGGCTCCATGTTGGTGGTTCTTTCCAAATGCTTTATGTTGTAGAGTGGTATTATTGAAATAAGTTTTTGATTCAAAAATAATAATCTTTGATGTTGTGCATGTGCCCTTCAATGACTGAACATTTTCAGAGGTTAAAAGACAATAGATGTGATCATGTGGCAACTATGAGTTCTAGTCAGAGAGTCATGTAGCAAAACTGTTGGATTTCAATGACTGAACTTTTTCAGAGGTTAAAAGACAATAGATGTGATCATGTTGACTCTTCTCATCTCTCTTCTAAGAAGTTCCTTCTGATACATTATTCTAAAACCTCCAAAGTTGAAATGCTTCATCTCCTTAGACCACATTATTTTCCCTGGTATTTCTCCAGCATAGACCTTTCTTAAAGCTTATTGACATACTATTTGTGCATAACACAGTCAATTCTCCATCTTCAATGACACTGTAAATTTAGCTAAAAAGACAGTGGGATATTCAACAAAACTGATTTGGCCACGACTCCACTTGTTATAATAGTTTAGGCCGTCTTATCAAACCAAGTTGCCTCACACAAGATTTTCTTCTAAACACTTGTTTCACAGCATATTGATGTTTTAGAATCATTCTTTCCTTTTTCTGAAACTTAAGTGTAGGTTTTTGTTCAATCAAGCTCCTTGATCTACAAGTAATGGCTTGTACTTGGGTTTTATATAAATTATGACTCTTTGGATTATGACTTCTTCAGAGAGAATAAAAACCTTACTGGAACTGCTCGTTATGCGAGTGTCAATACACACCTTGGTATCGGTGAGTGTTTCTATTTCTTTAGCATGTGCCATATGGTGATGAATGATACCTGCAGTCACTACTTGCTGAAGTTAATTAATGCGATTTTGATCTGGAGCTCTGTGTTCCATCTATTTTTTCCCTTTCCACAGAGCAAAGTAGAAGAGATGACCTGGAGTCTCTTGGATATGTGCTCATGTATTTTCTAAGGGGAAGGTAGGAGAAAAAAAAAAATCAAAATTTGTGTATGTCCTAAATTCATCTTTGCTAGAGAACTTTAGTTGATATGTGTCATTTCTTTCAGCTTACCATGGCAGGGTCTAAAAGCTGGTACTAAAAAGCAGAAATATGACAAAATCAGTGAAAAGAAAATGCTCACTCCGATAGAGGTAGCTTCGTTTCTTGATGTCACCTTTTACTGTTTATCCACATTGCTTATCATATAACCTCCATGTTAACCGAGTTTTCATTTCATTAAGTTAATGGATGGAATGTTTTTAATGCCTCTTTAGGTCCTTTGCAAAAATTACCCTTCAGAGTTCACATCATATTTCCATTATTGTCGGTCATTGCGATTTGATGACAAGCCAGATTATTCATACCTTAAAAGGCTCTTCCGGGATCTTTTCATTCGTGAAGGTATTACTATTATATTCAATCAGCGGAGAATACTTCAATACGATGGATTGTCATTTTTGGGTTGGATAATATGGATACTTCTTAGGCTGCTGTGGGTTGACATTGTCTTTTAAGGTGGTTTTAGGAAAAGGTTAACCTTTATCCCAATGACAATAGTAGTACAGCCCTATGATAATGCAGATATTATGTTTCCATTTATCCTGTCTAATTGCTAATCTATTATGACAAAAAAAAATCTAATTGCTAATCTATCATTGAATAGGGTGCTTGGGGGAAAAAAAGTTATTGCCATTTTAGCATATTTCAACAAGGGTATCAATGTATGATATGTTTGAATAGTCCCTTCATTAGTAGGATCTTGATTTGATTAGATGTTGATTAAGGACCCTCTATGGACTTTTTCCTCCCAAAACATGAAGATAAACCAAGTCATGATAAAGCAAATGAAAATGACAGGGGCCAATAAGATGTCTTAGTGTGTGTGCATGTGTATGTGACTGAGTGGGATTATGTTTTAAGCATATCCGTATAAATTTGTTTGTGCAGGTTACCAGTTTGACTACGTTTTTGACTGGACAATGTTGAAGTATCCACAAATAGGTTCCAGCTCTAGAGTAAGGATTAGTCTATTCAGTCAGTTTTATGTTGTTAGTGTTAATCTGGCCAACTCCTGATTATTCATTTATGAACCATGGCTGCAGCCAAATGTGAAACCTGCTTTAAATCCTGGACCTTCTGCAGAAAGGACGGAGAGGCCTTCAGGTATCTAATTACTTACTTTACAAGTGTGATGATAGATCGTAACATGAATGAGACAATACAATCACACTCGATTAGAGCTTTCTGCTAATGGCTTTTTGTCAGTCCTGCATCCTCCGGTCATTGCATGTTTATAATATAACTCTCCTTGATAAAGCCTTATTCTTCAGGAAAGTGATTACGTATTCCATAGTTTGACACTTTGATATCATGTGATTGCATAGTGGGACAGGAAATTCGAGAGAGATTCTCTGGTGCTGTTGAGGCATTTGCTAAACGGAACCCTGTATCTGCATTTCACGGTGACCTTTCCAGGAACAAGTCATTGGATGGTACATCCAAGGATGTGGTGAGTAGTTAGTGCAATTAAAGAAAGGATTGCCCCCAATCCTTTGTTCATAGAAAAAGGAAGGTTTAGAAAAGAAAAGAAAAATATGAAAGAGATCAGGATTAAGATTTATCAACAATGATAAACCAACATAGACAATACATGGCGATATTGTTATAAATTTATGAAACTGTTGTTACCGCTTTTGATATCGTTGGATCTAATGAGTATGTTTGTAAAACGTGTCTACCAGCAAGCTGATTCTGAAAGGGGTCGCAATTCCAGGAACGGCAGTGCCTCAAAGAGAGCTGTTGTTTCAACGAGTAAGCCGAGTTCTTCCTGTGAACCCACTGAAAGCCGACTCAGCAGACTGTTATCATCTAGTGGCCGCATGTCAACCACACAAAGGACCCAACCTGGGTCTGAGTCCAAATCCTCAAACATTGGACGTGGCTCATTCATGAAGCCCGGTGGTCGGGATGATGCCCTTAGGAGCTTCGATTTCCTCTCTATTGGGTCTGGAAAGAAGAAGTGAGATGATACCTCCATGGTCTGAGCCAAAATCGTCATTCAGCAGAAAAAGGGTTAGAACTGCTACGATTTTACTACGGTTGCTTTTCCTGTGAATATAATCTCTGCGCTCATCGTGGTTGAAGCTCAACTCCTATGCCTTGAACATCTGCTGGGGGCTTTTGGGTACACTTTGAAGTGATCTATACAGCACTGAGAACCATAGAAGGGGATAATTCCTCTGACATGAAATTGTTCATACAATGACACTATTAATTGTAATAAATAATGAAATGACAACCCTTGTGTCCCGGATCCCCCGTCGACATCTCCTGTGTGCAATTTGTACTATTTGCCGTGTCAAATGTCTACAATTTACTACATAAGATTATATTTTGATTTTTGAATGTTGCAGTTTCAAACTTAGCTGTGCATTTGCAGGATTTAGTAGATTGAGCTATTCGTTGATGTTTGTTTGATTTTATGTTGAAGGTTATGAAATGAGAGATTGCTGAGAGAAAAATCAGATCTATTATTTCTGAGAAAGGTTATAGAATATATAGAGAACGGCCGTGGTGAAAAGTGGATGAGCATGAGATCCATCAAGCTGTCAAGGGGATTGGTGCGTTCAAACCGCCGGGTGTCGATGGTTCCAACCAATTTTCTTTCAAAAATGCTGGTCTACTGTCCAAGAGTCCGAGTTTGAGGTTGAGTATGTTCGTGAGTTCTTCGGGTCTTCTAGACTCCTAGATGGGAATAGTGGCAGTCTTATTGTACTTTGGGCTAAAGTGGCTATTCAAAAATGCTGGTCTACTTTCCAGGAGTCCGAGTTTGAGGTTGAGTATGTTCGTGAGTTCTTCAGGTCTTCTAAACTCCTAGATGGGAATAGTGACAGTCTTATTGTACTTTGGGCTAAAGTGGCTAAACCGGAGGTTATTGCACAATTCCACCCCATTCGTCTTTGTAATGTTCTTTATAGGTCATTACAAAGGTCTTGGTGAATCGTCTATGACCTCTTCTCCCGTCCTTGATCGGACTTATGCAAGGTAGCTTTCTACCCGGGAGACTTACTACGTACAACCTTGTTATGATGCAAGAGATGATTCATTCCATGCGGCGAAAGAAAGGTAAGATAAGGTGGATGTAGCTTAAGGTTGATCTCGAAAAAGCTTATGACTGGCTGCGTTGGAACTTCATCACGGATACCTTGGAGGATGTCGGGTTTCTGGAGTGTTGGGTGAAGTGGATCTCTAAGTGCATTGGTTTGGTGAAGACCCGTGTTCTTGTTAACAATGAGTTGACGAAGGAATTTGAACCAATTAAGGGCATCTGTCAAGGGGATCCCATATTGCCTTGTTAATTCTCTAGATCAAGCGCCTCAGTGAATTTGATCCATGTTGAATTTGACTATCACCGGTAAGTTGATGTGGTGCATCCTTGCCTGCAAGGGCTCTGAAACCTGGTCTAATATCTTCAAAGCAAAATTCTTTCACCCCTCGACGAGCACGGTTGTTGGTGCTTCTGCGGTCTGAAATATCATGTTAAAAAGCTTGGATGTCGTGGTTGCCAAAGGATCTAGGAGGCTGCTGAGGATGGAGAATGGCTAGATTCTGGTTAGATTCATGGTTGTGTGATGATAGGCTTATTGATCTGGCTATCGACGACATCAACATGGATCTAGTGCACGAGAATATCCGCTTCTTTTGGGTTGATAATGCTAACTAGAATTGGGCATTATTGTTACCTCTGTTGCCAACTAATAATCTCGTGATCGATGCTTGATGTAGTAGCTGTGACCGAAAAGCGGAAAACGACGAGAATCAAGACACTTTGAACTGAAGAGCGACGCGTACTGGATGGGAATTACTTCATTGGTACTGCATAAAGTGCATATACCCACTTTGACGAATCCCGATTTTCAGAATCCCGTGTCGGCGGATTCCGGGATCGAGTTGGACGCGGGCGAGCTCAGACGATCGGGCTTACCTGAGACGCGCAACGAGATTACCGTCGGCGTACCCAAACCTGTGCCGATCCGAGCTCAAGCCACTCGCGGACAACCGTCCTCCCTGCTGGGCTCCATCAAACGTCGGTCTAGACGAGACTAATCCCGCTCGAAAGGGGGCTCAAAGCTAGGGATTCCGGCCTCAGCCGTTAGAGATCCCAAATTCCGACCTCTAGAAATGACCCATCATTCCGATATATATAGACCAAGATGAGCTCCCCTTTGCATGAATTATTGGACAAGTGTCTTGAATCATAGGACAAGTGTCGGGTTTTAGGACAAGTGTCGGGTGTGTGATGCCACGTGTCGGTAGGGGTTTTTAGTGGGTTTTCCCATATCTTGGTCGGGTTTATAATCAACCTACAAACGGGTTTATTTATATAGCGGGAACCTGATTATATATGCATATGATTTTTTTTTTTTTAGTGTTTCGTCACATCTCCTCGAACCTTAGTTAAGTTGAGACTTAGCTAGGGTTCGATTCAAACGAGACAACATATGCATTTGTACATCGTCCTCCTTCGGAATAGTACTCAATACATCAGACTTTTGGTGCGAAGTTTAAACTAAGTCTTTTTTAGTCTGGGCTGTACCCAACTCATTAGTGGGTTGCCTACGTATCTCTTGGGAAGAGAATCAAGCCTTTCGTAGTTCAATCAGGAAGTCCTCCGCGGATGAGAGCTCCGGCGTTGAGGGGCTTTAGTTTATACTCATTTAGAGTTTATCTCCGCGAGCCTACCAGCTACGATCAGATGCCCTCCGCGAACAACAGCTCCAGCGTTGAGGGACTTTAGTTTATACTCATTTAGAGTTTATCTCCGCGAGCCTACCAGCTACGATCGGAGGCCCTCAACGAGCAATAGCTCCAACGTTGAGGGGCTTTAGTTTATACTCATTTAGAGTTTATCTCCGCGAGCCTACTAGCTACGATCAGAGGCCCTCCGTGAACGACAGCTCCAGCGTTGAGGGACTTTAGTTTATACTTATTTAGAGTTTATCTCCGCGAGCCTACCAGCTACGATCAGAGGCCCTCCGCGAGCGATAGCTCCAGCGTTGAGGGACTTTAGTTTATACTCATTTAGAGTTTATCTCCGCGAGCCTACCAGCTACGATCGAATGCCCTCAACGAGCATAGCTCCAACGTCTAGGGACTTAATGAAATCTCCGATCTGGGAGGCAAGCTCTATGACCGGATGCCCGACACAGAGCAATCTCACGCGTAATGGGACTTAATAAAATCTCAGATCCAGGAGGCAAGCTCTTCGACCGGTTGCTCGACGCGGAGAAACTCCAGCGTCCTGGGACTTAATAAAATCTCCGATCCGGGAGGCAAGCTCCAGCGTCATGGGGCTTATGCAACCCATCCTCTATATTTAGCTCAATAGATTACAAACCACTTTCTTCACCAGTCCGATCCCATGGGGTTGTGTGCAGACAAAAAGGCTTCGTGATGATTTTTTCTGGAATCTTCTTAATTGTGGGTGCGTTATTTTTTGCCCGTGGGCCCAGTTGCAAGTCACTCCTTGTGAAGCTCTCCCCAATAAACTCGATTTCGCAGATCGAAAGTGCATCAACAATGGAAACAAACCTAAGCGGCGGCCTAGTAGAATCATCAGGCCAGCAGCGCGACTCATCCGCGGATCGAACAAACTGTGTCGAGCCATTTCTACCTTTTGATTAACGCATCGATGATTTGTCGTGGCCCAACAACGAGCTTGAAGGAGATTTGCGAGCAACAGGCCAAGGGAATGCAGATAACCCCCAAAGGTGAACAGACGCAGGAGTCGACCGCGGATAAAGCCAAGGTTTTACTGAGCTTGAGGTTGTCGCTCATTCCAAAGGGGGAAACATCTATGGAAAAAATTGATGTTTGGCGAAACCCTAATTCAATAGCTGACACTTCATATCAAGAAATTGCTCGACATTGATTATAAGCTTGGGACGCGGATGGGGGACCCAAAGGCGTTGCGCGTCCGAGATAAGATCAGGCAGAGATAGGGAAAACTGACGGCCAGACGCGGTCATTCAGGACCACCGGAAGGTCCGACGCGAGCTGATGAGTTGCGCCACGGTTGCCTAATATGGTGCTCGTTGCAATGTGCTAGGACTTGGATTGTCGCCCGAGTCCAGCGCGCCACAGCTTTTGGCCATATGACTCGCGACTGACTTTAAATAGCTTGTGATTGATTCTTCAAAGAATATCGACGTCACCTTGAGTGGCTAAAAACTTCGTGAAGGATTCAAATTCTGATGCATTGGCTCCACCGTTTCCGTACTTAATTTCTTTTACAAGCTCCAGATCAACTCGGTTGATTTATGTAAAACATAGGTATATCTATATCTATATCTATATTAAAAGCATGAGTTTGGGAAATGAGCAGTGTTCGGACCATTCTGCTCCCATTATTTCTCTGCACAAGATTACCAAAAAAAAAAAAAAAACCACTTACGGCCAGCCGCTTTATTTGATTGAATTTACTCAGATGCGGAATACTAGATATATGATACTGTACGGAGTACATGCAAACATGTTACCGGGTCTGCCTTTACCAAATACTGTAAACGATTGGGCCGATCCAAATGAGCTTAACAAACTACTAATGGCCCATTTTGAATTTTGTTTATTCTTATATATTTGCAATATGTTTTTTTATTAAATATTTGCAATATGTTATTCTTATATATAACCAGTGAGGCTATAAAAATACATTTGCACAATTTTTTATATTGGTAATATGTTATTTTTTCCATCCCTATTATTCCTATAAAGGCAAAATTATTATTTAAGTTTTAATTTCTGGTTTCTATAAATAGCTCCTCTCTCAATCTTTGGTGTGCAAAGCTTTTAACGAATGTATAATTAATTAACGAGTTTTTCAGAGTTTTTAAGAATTAATAGACAACACGAGGAGGTAACTAGCCAGCCAGCTAGATAAAAGATGATTTGGGAGACGAGGTATGGCCAAACTTTCAACTATAATAAAATAAATTTTCATATATACAACATCCAACTATAATAGAAAAAAAAACTGTAATGAAAAATACAAGATAAAAAGACAATATAAAATTGTATTGTCTAGCCCACAAATTCAACCCTTATTCAGCCCACAAGCATAATCAAATTTAATAAGATCATACACACTACACTTTATTATTATTATTATTATTATTATTATTATTATAATAAAAAATATAGGAGCTTACAAAGAATTAGTGGGAAGCCGAGAGACAATCTGGGCCCCCACTCCTTTAGCAATAGAAAACCCTACCCTAGTGAAAATATGAGTTGCATTATGAGCCCCCATATCGTGAGCTTGAGCAAATTTCTGGATCATCTTTAGAAGGGCTATGGCGTCTGTCTCAAGTTCCCCCAATGCAGAGAAAGAGAAGGGTAAGATCCCATAACCAATGGCTTTACACTTATCTTGATACTTGACCCGCTTACAACGAGCTGCCTCCGCCACCACATGTCCTGGAACAAAATCTCTCAACCCAGATTACGTCAAGGGAGATAACCCTGTCAAGTCAACACAAACATCCAGCCCTTCGTCCCACACATACAGAAGCATGTCTGCAGGGCGGAGGGGTTTCCCGTCTCCCCCACACATGCCAATATCAACTTCTTTACCAGCTGAGATCCCAGATCGATAACAGACATTCACTAAAGTGTCACGAACAGCATTATGACGATGTTTAATCCTCACAATACCAGCACACGACACAGCATGATCTCCAAAAATGTCTCCCTCAAATACCCTGGAGCAAGCAGAACAAGGCTTCGAAATGGAAAACAAAGGGATGCCTAACCGATAGCACAACACACAACGGTACGTCCTACCATTCATAGTCTGACCCAACCCAGAGATAGGGACAACTCTAAGCCAATCAGTAGCATGGTCTCGACATTGAGAACTCCACAAAGCCATCTGACACTGTGATAAGGAAAAGGTAGTCTCAACATCTTTCGTAATATGTGTGAAATATATATCTGCCAATTTCTTCATGAGTTTGGGGGCAGCGATATCACTTGGATTGCTTAGAATATCAGTTCCTACCTTACTGTTGAAGACATGCACGACGTCATCCAAAGCAAAACCAGACGATGTGACATCAACATGTTGGAGAAGCTTACTCTGCAGGCTAGCAGATTGTAAACGCGACGCTAGAAAAGCATAAAAGAGAGCATCACCTGCAGAATAAATACCAAGGCCCCCAAACCCGAAGGGCAGTGTGGTGAGCCTCCATTGCCAATTGCCAAAACCTGGCCCAGAAGCAGTGATAATACGTTCCATGGAGCGTCGAAGAGCTAGATCAAACTTAAGCTGGGCAGACTCGAAGGCCAGAGGTGGACATGTACGTAAAGCAAAATAAAGTTTAGAGACCCCAGTACAAGCCCGCAACAACAATAGCTCACATTGTGGATCACCAATCTTAGCAACCGCATCCATAAGCGCAATCGTTTTGTCCACTCTTTTCATCACAAGCTCACTACTGAACGCCGGATTAGCACTGACCGGCCCACCAAGAAGCTTAACCCCTTGCAACGGCCTAGCAATGTTAGGAGGAAAAACACCAGCCAGCCTGCTCCTTGGGTCCTCTCTTGGCCAAAAAATTTCAGTTTTATCAACATTTAGGTGCAAACCAAAACTGGGTCCGTCCTCAATAATCATCTGCAGAACCTTCCCCAAGACCAAGGTATTCCCAACAATAGTACCGTCATCCAAATACCAAGCCTGGAAAGATAACTGAAACATGTCCCAAATTTTGTGCACCAACGGATGCAAAACTAACGCAAACAATAAAGGGCCAAGCGGATCTCCTTGTTGCACCCCTTGACAAGACCAAAGAGTATGATCCCCATAATACAACCTAGCTGGATTGGAGTAGCAGAACTCGACCCAATGAGAGATTGCAGGACAATGGGTTCGAACTTCACGAATCATGGCTTCCCGCTCCACCATATTAAAAGCATTTTTAAAGTCCACCAACAACATAGTAAGACCCTCCTCATTACCGCGCTCCTCAACCAAACGATTCATAGCATGGAGGATGGCCTCACCCCCACCAGACACTCCCACCCCAAACTGAAAATCACCCAAATAACCACCCAAGGAATGACCAATCAAGGAAGCACAAACCTTAGAAACCAAACGCCTCCAAACAGTACCCACCGCAATGGGGCGAATACCACCGCCTGGCTTGACAAGAGGCGTGAGAGGTGCACTAGCAATGTACTCGCCTAACACCTTAGGGCAAATACCACCTTAGGGCATCTCCCCTCCAGAAAGAGATTAACCACATGGGTTATAGCATCGACTAACTCATCGGAAATAGCAACCGCAGCCCCACTCAAGCAGTCAATAAGATGTTGAGCACGCAAACCATCCCTTCCACACGATGAACCCCGTGGAAAACTCTTAATCCTATCCAAAACAACTCCTTTAGACGCGAATAGGCTATGGGGACCAATAGGAGTATTAGGTAAGAACGGCGGCTGAGAGGAAGGATGTTTGGCCTCTAACTCCTCAAGAGTGGCACTAGAATATGGGGCAATGCCAGAGGAGGAAAGAACCCTGACAGCTGCGGTGTAGTGTCCATCACAAATCTTCCTCTTACACTGCTTGATATTACGCTCAGTCAAATCAAGGTCCTCCTCGTCCGCAACTGACACGGGTGGAGAAGGTTCGGACAGAGTATCCCAAACAAGCTGCATAAAAGCGTCAGGCTCACTCCAAGAACAAATAGCCTTACCTATACATTCCTCCTGCAACCGCCGCTTGTTAGCGGATCTGGATTCCTGGCTGCTCCTTGGAGAAAAGGTTTTAAGAACACACATAGGAAACACCAACTATCTAACCCACCCTCCGACGTCATCCGGATTGTTGATCACACTATCAAGAGCTCCTTTCAACACCCGAGAAAATCCAAGACGACACTTAGGAGGAATATATTTCACATTACGCAACCTCTTGGAAAAGATACAGTCAAGCAGATCAACGTCGAAAGAACATTGTTGCCGATCCACCAAACCAGAACCACGAACAAGAGGAAACATGTGGCCTAACAAAGTCATAAAGCACGAATCTAACCACACCATCACCACAATCAGGTGGGTGTACAAACTCATAACCACTACCATGACGACATTTTGAACGGAGAGTATGCGTTTTGAAACAAACCCCACACAACCAAATTCCCATCTTCCTAAAGGTAGTTTCAGCCTCAGCGAAGACAAGCACGTCAGAAGAAATAGCATTCCTTGTCGTTACCTGAGCATCCCCGTACAATGACGGTCCCTAAGGTGTGTGATCAAGGACGCCTTGGTGAGCCCTTGTCCTCCACCATCTTGGCACCCGTTGAGACCCACGAATGGGAAATGGAACCGAACCGTAGCAGTCGGCATCGACAAGCAAAAACAAGGGACACCCAAAACAACAACCAACAAAACCTAGCACGGAAGAAAAGACACGATCACACAGACAAGAAGCGAGGAGCAATACAGAGCACAACCGACGCCTCTCACAACCTCCAAACAACAGCAACCAGAAGCAACGCACTCCGAGCAGATAGAAGAAACAACGGAAACGACACTGAAGCGACAGCGCCTCACGCAGCGACTCCGAGCGCTTCTCACAGAAGCAACCAGACCGAGAGGGGCACCAAACTGCTGCCGGCGAGACTGAAGCAACCACACTGCTGCCGGCGACAGCACACCCCGACAGCCGGCAAAAACACCCCTCGACGGCCGCCTGAACTGTCGAGAAAGAAACGGGGAAATCGACCGCAAAAACACCGATTAAAGGACGACAAACCTGATTGAGACCCCCTGAAAGATTATGCAAAGGGGCCACGATGAGGACCAACGACAGGGGGAAGGAGGCTTCCGATCTACCGACTCCGGACGTCGGACTGGACCAAGGACGCCATGAGGAATGTTATTAGTATTTTTTAAGTGGGGTTTCGAAATTATCTAATAATATACACATGAGGAATGTTATGCTGATCAATACGTATTGATTTTGTTTGTCTAGAGATACACCAATAAAATGTAATAAGTATATCTACTTTTTTGTTTTGAAACCAAGGAATTGTTATAAAACAAGGAAATTGTATTACCTCTGTTTAATAATGTTCTTTTAGTTTTTAATATGCTTTTTAAGAAGCGGTATAATTAGGGTTTAAAATATCAAATTTTTAATTATTTTATTACATGATTTTATACTATAAAAATAAACGTTCTTTTACTTTTTAGGATGCTTTTTATTTTTTAATTAGAACTTTATATACCTATGAAATTCTAGATACCTCTAGCCATTGATGGAGGATGACCAATTAGAGATTCAAGCTAAAAAAAATCAGGAATTAAGTTGTTAAAATTGATTTTTTTTTTACATAGATATTACCCATTAGTAGCAATAATTTAAAGTGTTGGGCTTGGTAAATAGAGTACATGAACTTAGGTCACTTTGCGGTCAATAAATCTCAATCGGCATTGCATATCATTCTTGAGTACTTGCTTTTAATGTGTCTTAGTTTTCTTATAATCATCAATTACAAAATTAATATAAGAATAGTATGTAATAAGCTTGATTTTCAAAAATGTATTAGGAGACATAGTTAGACTCTTTTCGATATGAAATAATAAAATTTAATTATTCAACATGTTTTCTAAGAATCGCAAATAGAATATCAATTTTAACACCTATATATATATATATATATATATATATATATATATATATATATATATATATATATATATATATATATATATATATATATATAGGGTTTACTTCAAATGTAAAAACTCCTTAACGTGTAAAATTTGCTTATCGCGTAAAATTTGCTAATGTGCCTAATTTAATTACTAATGGACCTAATTTAATTACTAATGGGCCTAATATTTCATTAGTAGAATATCTGCCCCCCTTGCCCCTGCGTGTGCCCCCCCTTGCCCCCTTCTCGGACCAGATTTTTTTTTAAAAAAAAAAAATTTAAATTTTTTTTTTTTGGCCCAGATTTTTTTTTTCGTGTTAACACTTTCTCCTTTGCAAGTATAACTTGCTTTTGTGCACATATAACATCTTATTGTGCAAATATAAGTTTATTTTGTGCAGACAAAATAATTCATTATGGGGTAAATAGGTAAATGTGTCTATTTCAATTATAAAAATTTATAATTGAAATATGTTTAATTTATGGGTAAATTGGTAAACATGTCTAATTTTATGGGTAAATGCACTTTTTCCCGTTTTCGATATCTTTTGTGCAACTGTGAAGTGCATTTGTGCAATTGTGAAGTGCATTTGTGCAAATGTAAAGTGCATTTGTGCAACTTTAAAGTGCAAATATAAGAACATAAAGTGTGAAAATAAAATTATAATGTGCAAATTTAGAATACAAGTGTGCAAAAGTAGGATACAATTGTGCAAATTTAAACTACAATTGTGCAAAAGTAAGATACAATTGTGCAAATATAAGATCATAATGTGCATTAATAAGACAAAAGATGTGCTTTTGAAATCGATGTTTTAATTTTGTTTTTTTTTTTACTTTTGAGAGTTTGGGTTCACCTCTCGGATAATTTAGGTTGATAGATGTAAGTTTGAAATCGATTTTTTTACGTATAAGCTTTTAAAATTAAAGTGCATAAATAAGATTAAAATGTGCATAATTAAGGTTAAAAAGTGCATACTTTAGATTATAATGTGCATGATTAACAATTTGCGATTGTTGCGCTCTTGTCTATTATGTAACCTATGTGGGATTTGAACCCACATCTTTTGTGCAAATGCACATTGCTCTACCAATTGAGCTAATAGGCTAAATTATGATTTTTATGCTAAAATAGAAGAACCTAATCGACCTAAAGCATATTGCAATAAAATTCTAAAATTCAATTAGCTCATGATTCACAAACAATTTGACAATGCTATAAACATGAAATTAGCTCCAAATCAACCCAACAACACAACCATATCATCAATTTCAGTCAATTTTGCTTTTGGCAAAAAGCCCCAAATTCTAAAACATATCACAATATAAAATTCTAAAATTCAATTAGCTCATGATCCATAAACAATTTGACAATGATATGAACATGAAATTAGCTCAAAATCAACCCAAAAACACAACCATATTATCAATTTCAATCAATTTGGCTTTTGGCAAAAAGCCCCAAATTCTAAAACATATTGCAATCTAAAATTCTAAAATTCAATTAGCTCATGATCCATAAACAATTTGACAATGATATGAACATGAAATTAGCTCAAAATCAACCCAACAACACAACCATATCATCAATTTCAATCAATTTGGCGTTTGGCAAAAAGCCCCAAATTCCGCTCCTAAATCAAACCCTAGGTTTTCAATCTCAACCTAAATCATTCAAACAATCTAAATAATTGTAATAAACAAGTTTAGGGCTATAAATCATACCAAATTCGAGTTGAAATAAGGAGAAAAATGGGGATTTCGAAGGTATTTTGAGCCAACAATGTCGAACAACACTTATGGGGAGATGGGCTTGGTGTGAGCTCGGCTGGGCTCGAACCATGTGTATTCCGGTCTCGGGGGGTGCGCCTGAGGGAGGGGGTTCGAGTAGGTGGTGGCTGGTGGCCGGAGGTGGCTCGTGGGTGGCGTGGGAGGCCGAGATAGTGGTGGCTCGAACAAGGCGGGGAAGGTTCGGTGATGGTGCAACTGGGCTCGAACCAAGCCAAGTCAGGGCTCGGGGGGTGCGGCCAGGGGTTGGCTCGAGCGCGGCTAGGCGGTGGTGGCCGGAGGTGGCTCGACGTGGGGTGGGTGCGGGGCAGCGGGAGGCTGAGAGAGAAGCCGTTGTACGTTGTACGTGGAGCGCGCGTGGTAATTCCTTAAAAAAATAAATTTTACACGTTAAGCGGATTTTACACGTTAAGGAGTTTTTACATTTTAAAGCTTCCCTATATATATATATATATATATATATATATATATATATATATATATATATATATATATATATATATATATATATATAATTAAAAAACAATCTAATTAAACACCAAGAGCATCCTACTCTCTCTATTCAGCAAAATATGTAATTTTAGAGGGTTAATTTTGTACAGAAAAATGCGTCATTATTGATATTTTGAACTAAAAATAAAAACGTCATTGTAATGATTAGTAGATTTAGATTGTATATAAAATGTACGATAGAGATTGTTAATCAAAATGCGTAAAATATTAAGAGTGGGTGTCCGCACGCGTAGCGTGCGGCGCCAACTAGTGTATATAAACACACAGGCCGGACAATATATATATATATATATATATATATATATATATATATATATATATATATATATATATATATATATATATATATATAAAGAGCAGCAACGCAATTTTTTATAAATAGCCTAAAGCCTAGAATGCGTGATACACTGAGTATTCACTTAGAGCTTTAAGAAAGAAACAGAAGATGATGATGAATTTATAATCTCCTTAAGATGATACTATGCAGTCATGAATTACGAGATGTGCAAAGGAGCGGCCAAAGGCACAAAAAGTCAAATGAATGCCTACCATAGCCATATTCAAATCTCCCTCTTCGAGTTAATGTAATGAATTCGACAGATTTTGCTAAACATACACCAAACAGGGACCAGTTTCACTTTGAATCCTATGCTCCTGCATATATATATATATATATATATATATATATATATATATATATATATATATATATATATATATATTTGGGCTAATGCAAAATTTAAGAATTGACACGGGCGATTCATTTGTTTGCCAATCGTATGGCTCCCGTGATAAATCCATATAGATTTATGGTCACATATTTCACATGTAATCGAATTTAGCCTTGGGATGAAATCCACACCCCAAATGGCAGGTATATAACATCGAATGCACCTTTTGCTAAATCAAAACGCATATAACATCGAAATTGATTAAAATGGAGTAAGCGGATACTCATATACCCCGTTGCAAATACAAATTATCTCTTAGTGTCTCATCTCCGAGAATGTAGCTTCGATCGGAGGCCCGACGCGTAGCCAAGCTCCAGCGTCCTAGGGACTTATAAAAAATCTAATCTCCGAGAATGTATAAATCTATGATAGTAATTCTAGAATAAGCAAACTGCAAAGCTGCCATTAGTCTTTAGCTAATACTTGAAACTCAAATGAATGCTGCTAACAGGTTTATTCAAGTGATCCTCAGATGCGTACCTATATGTATTTGTATACATTATACATGTTCTAATAACTTTATGATAACAGGCTGGCATCCGGATTCCAGCTGCTAGTTTATTCAAGCTGAAATTTATATATAGCAATTGAACCCAATTGAGGCAAAATATGCAAATAGCTAACAGGAATATGATAATTGTTTAGGGCGTTCATCATAGCATAAACAATATAAGAACAACCTACGACTGTTGTTTTCGTCTTTCTCCCCGGATCAAATGCAGCCCGCGGACAAAGATTCGTGACATGTATGACAGCTATTTTACCACTTCGCCCATTCGATATGTATAACGGCAACATATTTAAATCAAAAAACATTTTTTCCTACGATTGTTGTAGCTATACATATATGCATCTCCTTGAATCGAAACCATAATTCTTTGCATAAATACATATCTATTTATATGTTTATCACAGTAGCCTTGCGGCTTTTGCTCAAACTCAATAAATTTTGGAACCTTATCAAAGTAAAATAAGTGGATAATTTACCTTGAAAAATCACCTCTTAAGGTGAGTGTTTCCCACAGACGGCTCCAATGACGAATCCCGATTTTCCGAATCCCGTGTCGGCGGGTTTCGGGATCGAGTTGGACGCGGGCGAGCTCAGACGATCGGGCTTACCTGAGACACGCAACGAGATTACCGTCGGCGTACCCAAACCTGTGGCGATCCGAGCTCAAGCCACTCGCGGACAACCGTCCTCCCTGCTGGGCTCCATCAAACGTCGGTCTAGCTGAGACTAATCCCGCTCGAAAGGGGGCTCAAAGCTAGGGATTCCGGCCTCAGCCGTTAGAGATCCCAAATTCCGACCTCTAGAAATGACCCATCATTCCGATATATATAGATCAAGATGAGCTCCCCTTTGCATGAATCATTGGACAAGTGTCTTGAATCATAGGACAAGTGTCGGGTCTTAGGACAAGTGTCGGGTGTGTGATGCCACGTGTCGGTAGGGATTTTTAGTGGGTTTTCACATATCTTGGTCGGTTTTATAATCAACCTACAAACGGGTTTATTTATATAGATGGAACTCGATTATATATGCATATGATTATTTATTTTTTTAGTGTTTCGTCACACTTAATCTGCATTAACTTATGTAATATTGATGCATCGGTGTATGAAAATTTTTGGAAGTTAAATGTGCAAGAGTAGGTGCGATGCTTTGTGTGGGAATGTTTAGAGAATGTGAAGAGACTAAGGAGTCTCATATTGAAAATATGAAAGATCAGCCTTAGTATATAAGCTAGTGGGCTACTACTCCTATTGTCAACTGGTTTTAGGATGGAATCTCATTCGGCTTATGTGTTAGACTATTTGCGTATGGGCACACGTGTGCACACGACATCACGAGTCCCAAAGAACATTGAGTGGATGTTGCTATGGCCGGTTGTGGAGCTTTGTGGCATCTTGGATGGCATTCGCATTGCTCGGAGTAGAGGCTTTCAGAAAGTGGAAGTTGAATCGGATTCATTGCTAGCCGCCGACTGAAGTATCTGCTATAGGCCAATATATACCTATTTAAGTTCACAAAGCGTGAAGAGTAATTGATCAGATCCACCAATAAAATTAAATGAAGAGTTGCTAGTAGTCACCCTCTCTTTAGCCTGGTTAACCAATCGTGTTGTCGGTTCACTTGTCACCTCTTCCTTACTTTTTCTCCTTTGGGTCTCCATGTACTCTCGGATCCGCTTGTGGATTCGATACCTTGGAGAAGAGATACTCTATGTTTACTCTTGTTTAGTTGTTTTTTAGGAGAGGTACCTCACCCTTTTTTCTCTACGAGAAAAAAGAAGGTTACCAATAGAACAAGAAAATTAGAGGCTCTAAAAGTTGTAAAAGTAGGAGTACACTATAAGGCCAATGGCATATCCTAGAAATAGAGTAATAATTATATGCATGCAAATATACTAACACTTCCCCCCAAATAAGATGGTAGTGGTCTATCGATCCAAACTTAGAAGTCAAATTAATCAAATATGCAACGATAAAATTCTTCTATCAATAAATAAGCAAGTTTATCTTTTGGCTTAATGAAGAATATCCTAACAACCTTTCTAAACTCCTAGATGGGAATAATGACAGTCTTATTATACTTTGGGCTAAAGTGGCTAAATTGGAGGTTATTGCACAATTTCACCCCATTAGTCTTTGTAATGTTCTTTATAAGGTCATTACAAAGGTCTTGTTGACTTGTCTATGACCTCTTCTCTCATCCTTGATCGGATCTATGCAAAGTAGCTTTCTACCCGGGAGACTTATTACGAACAACCTTGTTATGTTGCAAGAGATGGTTCATTCCATGCGATGAAAGAAAGGTAAGATAAGGTGGATGTAACTTAAGATTGATCTCGAAAAAGCTTATGACCGGCTGCGTTGGAACTTCATCACGGATACCTTGGAGGATGTCGGGTTTCTGGAGTGTTGGGTGAAGTGGATATCTAAGTGCATTGGTTTGGTGAAGAAACGTGTTCTTTTTAACAATGAGTCGACGAAGGAATTTGAACCAAATAAGGGCATTTGTCAAGGGGATCCCATATTGCCTTGTTAATTCTTTGGATCAAGCGCCTCAGTGAATTTGATCCATATTTAATCTGACTATCACCGGTAAGTTGATGTGGTGCATCCTTGCCTGTAAAGGCTCTGAAACCTGGTCTAACATCTTCAAAGCAAAATTCTTTCGCTCCTCGGGGAGCATGGTTGTTGGTGCTTATGCGGTCTGAAATATCATGTTAAAAAACTTGGATGTCGTGGTTGTCAAAGGGTCGAGGTGGTTGCTGGGGATGGGAGAATGGCTAGTTTCTAGAGATTCATGTTTGTGTGATGATACACTTATTAATCTGGCTATCGACGACATCAACATGGATCTAGTGCATGAGAATATCCACTTCTTTTGGGTCAATAATGCTGACTAGAATTGGGCATTATTGTTGCCTCTGTTGCCGACTAATATTCTCATGATGCTTGTTGTAGTAGCTATGACCGACATTTGGGATTCCCAAATGTCCAAACAAATTCCCCTCTCACTTGTGAATCCATCACAAGTCTAGCCCGGTTGGAATTGACCCCCACACAACGGGTTCGACTAACTCGTCATCGTATACAAATGTGTAGTCCATCTCAATCTTCGGTGCATCCGGCCCACCCCGAACCCGGCTCTGATACTAGTTTTTTGGGGAAAAACTTGTTGGGCCCGACCAGAAAGCCCAACATATAAGCCAGCCACCATTCCAAAACCAATTGGCATTAGGTGCTGTAGGTAACATATCGTTGCCAAACCACGTTAAATCTATGTGCCTTTCTTCTGTGTTATCGTTCTCGTTATAACAAACTGGTATCAATGCCAGGTTCGGGGTGGGCCGGTCGCACCAAAGTTTGACCCTCCCGAACATTTGCCTTGTACAGGCCCGTGCCCCATGGTGGTTCAGGTGGATCGGCTGAACAGGGCCCCCAAATTTTAAGGGGCCCTATAACGTTTTAGTTTTAGGTTAAATAAAAAAAAAGTATGTCAATGAAACACATTCATAAAGTGGTCTACTAGCAATCTGCGTTACAACTCTTCTCAACGTTTGCCAACCCTCCCGCGTTCGATTCCCACTTTCCCAGCAGCTATAGCCTACCTGACTTTGAATATTTTTTTTTTTGGTGGTTGTATAATTTGCTCTTCTTTTTCTTTCATAAAACCATAAACAATAATATTTTCTTTCATAAAACCATAAACAATAATATTTTCTTTCATAAAATAAACAATAATATTATGTTATATTAACTATACAAATATCTTCTTTTTTTTCATTTTTAACTTATTAAGAGGCCCTTTTTTCAAAAAAAATTCGTCTTTTAATTTATTTTTTTAATCATTAAAAAAAATTATTCTCTTTTTAAAAAAAAAAAAATACAAAGCCCATTGCTTAGAGAAATTAGTGGACTTTCCCCCAAAATAATTAAAATTTTAATGAACTTATTATGAAAGTCAAATAAATTTTTTAAGAAAATCATATTTATCATTTTTAATGAATCATTCACAACCATTTTATGTTTAAAAGAGTGTTCAAAGGCTTCAAATTTTTACCTTATTTCTATTTTGATTAATTTAATGTATATAAAGTTGACTTTGAATTACAATATTCCTTATGGTCCTTGGCATTTTGATTTCTTTTTATGCATTTTGTAAATATAAATAGAGTCATTGTTGATTTTTTTTAAATAAAAATATAATTATATTTTTTTTTTATAATAGCAAAACAATTTACATAATGCAACTTTTATATATATATATATATATAGGGTGTGGTTCGGGTGTGCACACCTCTTAGGGTGTGCATTGTGCACAAATATTATTCGGTGAAATGTGAAACATTATTCGGTGAAATTTGAAGCATTATTCGGTGAAATGTGAATCATTCTACCGAATATTGTTATGTTTTTTTTTTCCGTTCAGTTCAGATGAAAACGTCCCAATTCAACTGAATAATTTATAACATTCTACCGAATAATGTTTAGTTTTTTTATTTATTCATTTCAAATAAAAGAAACCTCAATTCCCTAAACAATAGTTACAATTTATATGAAATGCCTCAAATTTCACCAAATAATGTTTCACATTCCCCTAAACAATACTCACATTTCACCGAATAATGCTTCAAATTTCACTGAATAAAGTTTCATATTTCACCGAATAATATTTTGTGCACAATGCACATCCTAAGCCTTGTGCACAAGTTATCAATTCTCTCTCTCTCTCTCTCTCTATATATATATATATATATATATATATATATATATATATATATAAAAGATAAGATAAGATCGTTCACACAGTAAGATCTGATTATTTTTTCGTACAGGCCCCTCAAAAGTACCCTCACGGCCCTGACCTTGTATAATCATGGTGGACCATCCCTAACATTTGCCTTGTATTAAAAAAAAAAGGTGCATGGCGTTGACCCCTAAATCCTGCTCTATCCAGTCTCCTCCTTTACCTCCAAATCCGAAGATCAGATCTCATCCCAAACCAAACTTCAACTCTTCGCTAACTTCCCCTTTTTCCCCCTTTTTATAAATTTTTATTTTACGTGATTTCTTCCTCTTCTTCCTCCCCCGAATAGATTATAGATCAATCCATCTCAATTCATCTCCAGATCAATGCACACGGATTGATTGATCCCACTACCCTGATTCACCATTTGATTCCCTGGCCCTTCCTTTAATATTTTTGGTAGCCAATATGGATACCAACTATTCCGCCGTACCAGGCACCAAATTCGTGCGACTAGGCGATGATCAGCCCCCAACTCCCAGATCCAATGATCCAGCAGTGTTGCAGTTGACATCCGTCAAGATCAACGCCAATGGCGACCGCAACTCCATCGATCCATACGGTGAGAAACGCCCCATCTTTTCTTCTCGTGGTGACTTGGGTGATGATGATGAATTTGACGATTTAGACTTCGATAATTACCCCCTTGTTATGGACGCGATTGGATCCGGATCCGGATCTGGGATTCCTGGTGCCGTTTTCAACCTAACCACTTCCATTATTGGGGCCGGCATCATGGCCCTTCCCGCCACCATGAAGGTTCTAGGGTTAGGTTTGGGGTTCTCTTTGATCGTTGTGATGGGCATTGTTTCGGAAATCAGTGTCGAAATGTTCATTCGTTTCGCGGTCTATTGCAAAGCCGATTCCTATGGAGAGGTTGTGCAGCATGCTTTGGGTCGCCCCGCGAGGATTTTGTCTGAAATTTGTATTATCGTCAACAATGGAGGGGTTCTGGTGGTCTATTTGATCATCATAGGGGATGTGCTGTCTGGTTCAGTGAATCATGTCGGTGTTTTTGATCAATTGTCGGGTAGTAATGGGGTTTGGGATCATAGGAAGTTGGTGATTTTTGTGGTTTTGTTGGTGTTCCTTGCTCCCCTATGTGCTTTGGAGAAGATCGATTCGTTGAGCTTGACTTCAGCTGCTTCGGTCGCTCTTGCTGTGATTTTCGTCATCGTGGCATGCTCCATTGCATTTGTTAAGCTCGTCGAGGGGAAGATTGAAGCTCCCAGGTGGACGCCTGATTTCAGTTCCAAGAAAGCCATCTTGGATTTGCTTGTGGTGATCCCCATCATGACGAATGCTTATGTTTGCCATTTCAATGTGCAGCCTATATACAATGAGTTGAAAGGACGATCGCCTCAGAAGATGAACCGGGTTGGGAGGATCACAACAGTTCTTTGTGTGACCGTCTATGCCTTGACTGCCATCTCGGGTTACCTGCTCTTTGGGAAAGATACCGAGTCTGATGTACTGACGAATTTCGACGCTGACCTGGGGGTTCCTTTCAGCAGAGCCCTGGATTACATTGTCCGGATAGGCTATATTCTCCATTTGGTGACTGTTTTCCCCGTTATTCATTTTTCTCTTAGGCGGACTGTGAATGCCTTAATGTTTGAGGACTCTGCTCCGCTTGCAGAGAGTAAGAAGAGATTTGTTGGCTTGACATTGGTTCTACTCGCCCTCATATATATCGGATCTACCGTGATTCCGAGCATATGGACAGCTTTTAAGTTTACAGGGGCAACAACTGCTGTTTCTCTAGGCTTTATATTTCCTCCTTTAATAGCATTGAAGTTAAGTAGCAAAGGTGAACCTTTGACTCGTGGGGAGAAGATCTTATCATGGACCATGTTGGTGTTGGCTATGATAGTTAGTGTTATTGGAGTGATTGGTAATATTTACAGTATCAGCAATCACTCAGAATGAGCCCTCCTTGTGTAGATTTCTGAATATAAGGTTCCATTTCTTTAGTCGATATCAGATTGATGATAAGATTTGAAAAGTTATGTGAGATCTTGGTATTCTCGCGTGTGGTCATGCTGCCTTGACAATTCTGATCAACTTATATACTGAAATCTGGCCTGATGTCAGAATCTTATCCCTATGTTGTATGTGGATTGGTTCAAGTGATTGAAAAATTGAGTCAAACTGGACATATATCAAGAATGTTAGAGCCATGGCTCAAGGACAAGTATCAGACTGTCATGCGAACAAGCAGAAGTAGCATTCAAGGGAATCATATCACATAGCTGAAGGAGTTAGGAGCATCTACTATGAATGCACTTTCCATACAAGATCAGAGATTAGTTGAATGTAACCCTCCAATGCAGTTGCTTATTTTGTTGTGATATAGTAAGTTGGATAATCTTGGTTCCAGCTTTATGTTGCACCTTATTTTTTAGGGGAGAAGTTGCAGTTACTCTCCCATGATTCATCAAAAATATACACCATTGTTTTACATTGCTTTGCCTTGGAGCATTTCTTATGTGCATCGAAAGCGTTGTCTAGTTGTTCTTTGTGTATGCTTTGCCTTTTTTGTTGAATTCCTTTTTTTTTTATGTGAGTTCCGACTAATTGGGAGTTGTATCTTAAAGTTAGGGATTTTAGCAATCTGTTTTGTGTGAGGATTTCATTTTATACGATTTTTCTTAGTTTAGTAGGTTTTATATCTGGTTGTATTGGAATTCATTTTGATTAGGTTGTGTGTTATGCCTGTACACTATGATTCTGGGTGTATTGGAATTCATTTTGATTAGGTAGTGTGTTATGCCTGTACACTATGATTGAAGAGTTGGGAGATTTTCTGGAAGTAAAGACTAGAAAATCTGGATATATTAAAGATCTCTAAACTGAAACGAGGTAGACTCTCGGGTTTTACTTTGGAAGTTCTATCCGCAAGGACGTCCGTTTGATTGCAATTCAAGAGGAAAAGGTGCAAGCTTGCATTTCTTGTGTGTAAGGTTGTTCTGGCTGTCCCTAGAGCTTCACTCATGGATCATGTAATTGGTGGGAAGTTTAAGCTTGGGAGAAAGTTTTGAAGCTGCTCATTTGGCGAGCTATATTTAGGTATATAGCTTAGTTTGATTTGTTTCATTCTAGAATCTAGAAGCATATTCTCATGAATTGTTTTTATTTATGTTGGGGGTGATACCTTGTAGGTGTTAATGTGCAGACCGGTGAAGAAGTTGCTGTTAAGCTGGTTTGTACTTCGGCCTTTTTTATGCTCTTTAAGTTTTATTGGCTGATTGACATCTTCCTGTGTAGTTGTCCTCATTAAGTTAAACATCTTAGGTTCTCCCAAGCTAGTGTATAATCCAAATAACTGCTATTCTTTCAAGATGCTCCATTTATTTATATATTTTTATGTTGTGCAATGCAATGCGTTATTCCTTCATCCATCTTCATCTGCATTTTCACATTAGGTTTGGTTTGTTGGAGCATGTCTTTTTAAAATGAATTTTCCGGTGCTCATCTTGGATAACAATTTATATGGCCTTAAGGAGCATGTCTTTTCAAAATGAATTGTTGGCTATTCAACTTCTAAGCATTTCTTTTGATGTTTGTTATTTTAGAACTTGATGCCTCAAAGCTCACCAAATCAGTTGCCTCAAGGAGAGGTTTGCTTGTCCCCCCCCCCGTGTTCATGCTTCCCTTTAAATTTATTACGTTGAGGCTTGATCTAAGAAGTTTAATCATCAAGAGCTGAATCTTCTGATTCCTTCCAAAAGACTCTCTCTAGACCTTAACATGCCTAAAAAACATCCATTCTAATGAAAGCAAAGAGGCAGGAATATCACTTCATACAGCAACTGATAAACCTGTGCGCTGCGTTTATCCTGTCCATTTCTTCACAATCATGTATTTGGTTTGAAATTGAAACTGCATTTCATCAATGGAAAATGCAGTTCTTTGGTTCTCTTCCTCTATTTTTCAGCAAGATCTTATAATATAAGGGAAAGATGCTTAAAGAAAGAGGATTTGCATCCTTTCATTCCCAACATATAGTCTTCTAGTACGTTTTCCCATATACGTCTGTGTAGAAACTTTGCTTTATCATATAGGACCGAGTCTGGAAGGTTTTCTTAACTATTACAATTTACAAGTTCTCTTTGAAGACAGTTTTTATGCTTGCAGATCAGTTGGTACCATACTTGCTTTCGGAGTAATTCCTTCTCTATATGAGATAGCATACTTAAACATGCTTCATATTATTCTCAGTTCTTGATGGACCTCAGACGCAAAGCAAATCGGGTAATTCTCAGTATTCTGTTTTGAGTATTTGTTCTGGGCCTTTGGCCACCTACTATGGTTCCCTTTCCTTGAGACACTTGATAGCTTAGCTATTGCTCAGAATTCACTGTATCCAAAAAGCTATTAGAAAAGCATCTCATATACAGCCAAGTTTTTGGTGATAGTGGTATTTATGGTCGAGATAACCATGGTAATTTAAGGCACTGGTACATCTATGTATCCTGGAATAAGCTTTTAGGAAAGCTATTAGAATTGTCCCTTTTTGTTCTTGGAACCTGGATTGCCATGCACAGTGCTTTATCTTGCTTCCGAGCAAGTTTAACATATTTATCTACAATTCTGCTAATCCTGAAACTGAAACCATGAAGGCCACGCCGGTGATACGGCCTCCTCTTCTCCTCATCTCCATCTTTCTTCAATTATCTTCTATTTCATTAATTAGTTTCCCCCTTTTCATTTCCCCATGTTTGGCTATGGCAATTGCCGATTTCAGACCATGAAGGCCACGCCGACGATTGTAATCCAGTTGACGGCCTCAAATTCCCTCTTCTTGTTGTTGTTGACCCTCAACGATTGTAGTTCAGGATCCAGGTCTTCCTCTACCAATTTCGAATCGTAAGCCCCAAATTCCTTTATTTGAGGATCACCCTTTCTCATTTTATTTTTAATGAAAAATTAGGGGTTGCCTTTGTTTGATGAATTTTTGTTCTGTATCTTTGTATGACAGCAACAACAAATAAAATTCAGGGCTTAGTTTCCCCCTTGAAGATTGTAGTTCAGGATTCAGGACTTATTTTAGGCCAAATTTTATAAATAAAATTACTATTATCAAGAGTAAATAAAATTAGGGTTTGCCTTTGTGTCTTTGGTAAAATTGCCAATTTTATCTATTCTCAATTTTATGTTCTTAAGCTTTCATCCTTTGTTGACAAATTGAGAGGGTTATACAACTTATACTTCATTTTGATGTTTTATATAAAAAAATTTCAAATTCAAAACTTTTGAAATTTAAGATTTAGAAATGTAATTTGCCCATGCACTCAATGTGTGTTCGACAAAATGGCTCCAAGGTGCTCATTGTTAAAGGTTACGGGCCTTCTATCGGTAGACATTAGTGACTGCAAATGTTTCTATTTGATTGAATCTCTCTTATTTCTTTGTATACGATTGTGCATCTGTATATGTAAGTGTATGATTGGATAAGGAAGTGAGATTGTTGTTGCCAAACCTTGACTTTGAAGCTATAAAAGTGAAATAATTTACACTTGCTTAGAAACTAAAACACACTTTTTTTTTTCTATACTTTGTATGACAGCAACAGCAAATAAAATTCAGGGCTTATTTTAGTCCAAATTTTATAAATAAAAAGGTAGATAAACTTTTTAGAAAGTTGTGGGATTTGAAATCACTCAACTTGGCGTTTTATGGAAGATGTTATGGATTTTTTTATATCGAAATCAAACACTTTTTCATCCCCTTATTTTAACAGCAACAACAAGAAAAAAAAATATTGGTTCATTCTCCTAAAGTTTGGATTATCTGTGTGTATGCATTGATTTCTTCTTCTCCGCCATTACGAGATACCGGTGCCTCCAATGATGGTGAAGATGAATACAATTTCCGCCATGGACCTCACGGGTAAGTTATCTTTGTCTTCATTCTGTTTCTAAAATTCAGGATCTTTAAATTTGTTCTTTATTTCATCCCAATTTTGTATAGTCGGGTCATTCATCTGTCTTCATTAATTTTTGCCTTCATTCTATTGCCTAGAACACTCAAATCATTTCTGTTTTGTAATTTTGTTCAAAATTAATCCACTTATGTAATTCAGTATTTTCATTGTTTTCTTTCAAGTGTTTTTGCTATGAATAATTGTTGTGTTATTCTGCATGAATTTGAACAAGCCTATCATGGGTGAGAGACTTCTTTATGAATTAGTGCTACACTTTTCTTTTCGTCGTGTGGTGTTTTGATATGACTCGTGTTTTCATCTTTTGCTTCTTTATGTCTGTGATATCCTAAATTTATCTGACGTGGGATCTTAGGGCATCTTCCTCCGTAGGCCATAATGGCTAGGAAAAATAGCCTACCAAAAGAGAATATTCTGTAGAATATTCTCTTTTGGCCTATTATATGATTTTGTTTTTCCCCTCGTACGCCAATTTTGGCAGGCTAAAACTTCCTATAAATATTAATATAATCCTGAACTTTCACATATCATTTCCATCACTCGATCCTATCTTTATATATCCTTTCGATTTGAATCAACAATGAATTCATCACAAATATCATCATCATCTCACTCTTCAAACGAAACTATTGAGATTTTTAATTCTATCTTTGATTCATTTAAACATGATCAAAATGTTTTATTTTGTATGTATGTAAATAACAGGAAATGGTTATGAAGAGAGTAATGCGGATCTACCGGAATATTAGATGTGACCATGATTCAATAGTTGGTAGTTTCATTTTTGTGCTTGTTTTTTCTTCTTCTTTAGTACTTTAAGCAACACAATATTTATTTTTATTATAATTTTGATGAATCTATAATAAAAAAAATTAATGTCATTTTCTAAAAATATTATTTATGCAATAATAATTCAAATATGTTAAATATTATAGTCATATCCAAGAACTCTTGAATATCTTTACACTACTACAACTTTTATTTTAAATTAAAAATCATAACTATATAATATATAGATTTATAATTATATTATGTATAGATTTACATAAATATTAAACAATTAAAAATAAATGAATAAATAAATAAATAACATTTGGCCTTCCAAAAGAGGAAGCCAAATTTAGCCTTTCTTTTAGAAATAGGCCAAAAACAAAAAGGTTAAAATAGTTTTTGGCCTATGGTGGGAGTAAAATTAGGCTAAAACCTATTTTTTGGCTTACCATGGGAGATGGCCTTACAGGTTATGTATCATCTATCTCACCTTGAGTTTCAGATTGTGAGCTTAGTTTTAAAAAGCGTGCCCCAGGCGCGCCTAGGCTCAGGGCGCAGTGGGGGCTCAGGCCTTGGGGCTTTTTCTAGTCCAGGTGAAGCTCATTACGACAGCCGCGCGCCTCTGAGTGCCCTGGTGAGCTTTTCTCCGGGCGCAGCGCCCTGGGCTTTTAGCGCTTTAAGTATTGCTCTATTTTTTTTAACCTAATTTATATATTAACATAATGGGCCCACTTTTGGGGTTTTTAATCCGAAAAACTGTTTTCACTAATCCCTAATTTGTCTCTTCTGCCGTCTATATCAATCTTCCCAACTCACGTACACACGTTCTTCTTCTAGTCTTCTCTTCTGCTGCAATTCTTTTTCTCCTCCCTTCTGTTATCCTGAGACTCACAGAGGTATGCATTTCTTCCCCTAATCCCCATCAATTGTCCTCTCTTATTTATCTTATTTATTCTGTTGTCCAGACTTGGTTTTTTTCTCCTCTAGTCCTCTCGTCTGGCCTGTTTTTCTTTTTCACTCAGTGCTGCAGCAGATAGGGAACTTTTCGATTTTTTTTTCCACTCAGTCCAGCTTCATTAGGAGATTCATGGTTTTGAAAAACTGTGTTTTGCATTATTTAGTTTCCACTTTGTTTTATTTGTTTCATTGTCTCTTTATTTCATTTTGAAGTTTGGACTAGGTTTATTTTAAATGTTGAAGTACTAAACTATGCTTTGTTTTGATATTTAACCATATATTATATGGTTATCCTTTTATTTTAAGTACAAATATAAGCTTTAAACTATTCTAAGTTAAAACTCAGCCTCCCCTATGCCGGGCGCGCGCCCTGCGCCTAGGCTCCAGGGACCCTCTGCGCCTCAGTGCGCCTTGCGCCCTTTAAAACTAAGATTGTGACAAGATGCCTGGTGTTTGGAGTTCTCCTCCTTCCTCCGCCAGATGTGTCATTCCTCCTCCTTCGAATTCGCTTCCTTCGTGCCTCTCGCGATTCGTACGCCTTACTCCTCCGTCGATTCCAACTCTTCCTCCTTGCCTCTTCCGATTTAATGACATCTTCTTCCTACTTGCCGTCGTTCATGGCTTTAACAACCTTTGACAGATTTCATCAGGCCGGTTAATTCTTCCCATGCCCCTTGCCTTTGTCGGTTTTCCCTCTTCTTTCTCTTGCCTCTACCGGTTCCAGTCGTTCCTCCTCCGGTAAGGTTATATGCCTCCTTCTCCCACACGCCTCCTTCACCCGTTCTTTCTCCCTCCTCTCTCTCTCTCTCTCTCTCTCTCTCTCTCTCTCTCTCTCTCTCTCTCTGATGCCTCCTCTTCTTGGCTGGTTCCAATTTTGATCCCCTTGCTTCTGTCGGTTCCCTCTTCTTGGTCTTTTCGCTAATTTCGCTCGTTGTCTTTGTCCAATCACACACTGAATTGAGCAACTAGAAATCGCTGAGGATATGGAAATCGCCGAGGCTAATGGCTACTCTGAGTCCTGACTTCATCAATGTCCTAGAAATAAGGTTTGTCCCCATTTTCTTTGTCTTCCTTAATTATGTTTCTAACATTCAATCTCTGCAATCTGATATTTATTTTGGATTTGTAAATCAGCCTCTGTGTCTTTCTTATTTCAAGATCTTCCTTAATTCTGAGCACAAGTTGATGAAATTGGAGTCGATGTTGCATCCCAGGTACCCACAATCTAACTTTAAGATATTCCTTAATCTGTTCTTGTTTCATGTTTCTTATAAGTTTAAGATCTTCTTTCTCCTGTCCTATAAGTTTAGCACCATTGACTATTAGTGATTTTTGTTCCAATCTGTCTTATGCTTGAGAACCTGAACTTAGCTTTGATATATTATACCTTCCCCTTGACCATTAGTAAATGTGAATATGCAACTTGCTTGAGAGCAAATTCCCCCTTCCGTTGTTGTTCGTTGACATTCTCTTTGTCATATATTCTTGAACATTGTTCGCATATTCTCCTTGGGATTCCGTTTAGTTCACTGAATGTGGCCTCCTTCTTGTTCTAGAGCACTACTGATTTCCAATTTCCATGGAAGAGTACCATTTGGGTAAGCGGGTTGTTTTTATATCCATGAGTCACTTGCATTTATTTTCTGGATTGTTTTAACTTTTTACTATCACATCTTTGTTTTTTAGTTTCTTAGGTTATGTATCGCTTGGTCTGTCATGATCACCGACAATTATAACATTGTTCTTATTTCGATCCGTTGAGAGCTTTCAACTTTGAACTTCTTCAGGGACTTGCTAATGCTGTACGAGACACTTTTCTTTGCCAAAATGAGCATGAATGGCGGCAGGATACTGCAATTGTTACAAAGTGGTTACTAGGGTGTCACCGGTATTGATTTTTTCTATTACTTTTATGTTTGATACTCATTAATTATTAACTGGGGACATTTCTTCCATTAATTACTCCACCAACAATATTTCAAGCACGCATATGGCTGACATGGTTGACTGTTCGCTATTCTCTAAAGGTATTTGACATAAATGTTAAAATTTTAATATATTTGCATGTTCCTGTTTGAGATGATATACTTGGGATTTTCATGTGGCACTAAGTTGGTTGATGCATTTTGCAGATGTTTCAAGCTTTGGCAAGAGATTGACTTGAACGTTTGAACGAATCTCCTGATGCAGTTTTCACTAGACCTGTCAATCGGATCAAACGGGTCGCGTTCGGGTCGGGTCGTAACGGGTTTCGGATAAAACGAGTTTTGGATAAACGGGTCTCGGGTAAACCCGGGTCCATCCTACCTCGGGTTGACCCGGGTCTCAGGTCGATTTCGAGTCAATTTTCAGATTGCCAATTTTTTTATTTTGTCAATCAAAATTGATACTTCGACGCCCCATAAAGTGTAAAACGCTAAAATGAAAGGGGATAACTTATCGGAAATGACAAAAAGTCAAACATAACCAAATATTACAATAATCAATAAGTTAAGATGACCAAATACTAAAAATATCCATAATATCTGATCATTTGAAAATTGTAAATACGCGTCTAAAAATCCGCAAATTCAAACACAATAGATAGGGTTGAATAAAAATTAGTTAGGATAACACCCTTTACAATAGAAACAGAACCCAATACAAGCTTCAAAATATGATATTAGATGAGCCACAAAACACAACTGGCGTACTCCTTCAATCGTCAGATCCTCATTTCGTTCATTTGATACTCAATTCCTCGAATATCTTGGTGTTCATTTTTATCTGTATTATAGTAAATATTCAATCAATACTCTAAATCTCTAATCAATTATAAAAGATAGTGTATCAATGCCGTTCAAAGTAAACGTACCTTCATCAATATGAAATCCAAACAACCAAGTGCGAGTGGTCAATAGCGCATCTGTTGTATACGGATGGAGAGAGGATCTCCATACGGAATCGAAACACCTAATTGAACAACAGACGAGTTGGGTGAAGAGTGAATCGAAAATCAGCCTATACCTTAATTGAAGATCAGCAAGAGATTGAGCTCTTACTTTTCTGGTAGAGCAGCTTCTGTTCCAAAAATCACAATCAGTTAGTCCTAATATGGAGAATCTATCACTAAATCACAATCAAAATGCACAGATTACTGTTGTCTACTACTTAAATCATTCATGGGTGGGCGATACATAAGTAAGTTATCCTATACACATGTAGCTTCCAAATAGGTCTAAATCTCCTATCCCTAAACTTTTTCTTAAAACCACACAAAAACATTCATTTTGGCAGATAAGAGGGAATTCAATTTGATAATTACAAACAAAGCATGCAACTAAATCAATAGAAGCATTAGCATATATAAAATCACTAGCATTTATCTTTATTCTGTATTGATTCACAAGTGCATGGATAAAATTGGATTTGGGGAAACCCCACCAGAAGCGACATCTTGTATAGCAAAAGAACAAAAAATCTCGATCTTCGACAACAAATGATAGCTATAACTTCCACTCTCAAACTTTCGTAAATCAGACACATGAAAATCCTTCAAAATTTCGCCTAAAATGTTAAGTCTTATGCAGTATAAATTAAATTAAATTTATAAAGAAAGAAGAGAAAAAATTTGACTCCATATGAGATAGGAGTAAGCAAGTACATGCCACCGAGCAGCCCATACCTGAATTGAAGAGGAGGCCACCGAGCAGCAGGAGGAGCCGGCGAGAGCAGTAGGAGCAAGAGCGGCTCGAGAGCGCAACCAGGTCGAGACGACGAGACTCGATAGCAGCAGGTCGAGAGCAGCAGCAACGCAACTAGGTCGAGAGCAGGAGCAGCAGGAGAAGGCGAGCGCAACAGGAGAAAAGCGGCTGGTCACAGACAGTGGTTAGGGTTGAGTGAAGAGCGGAGACGGCAACTGAAGATTGAAGACGGGCGTTCTGCTTTTGCCCCAAACCCTTCTTTCTTTTCCCTTTTTTTTAAAGATCATTGACCCGACCGGGTCGACCCAGACCCGAACCCGGTTGACCCGGAAATTTATCGGGTTTTCGGGTTCGGGTCGAAAAAAAATCCCGGGTCTAAATTTTCCGGTTTTGACCCAAAAATTTCCGGGCGGTCGGGTCGGGTTTCATTTTGACAGGTCTAGTTTTCACCATTGACATCATTTGATATTTCTTTTTATCCTACTTCTTTTACTATGAAATATATTGTCTAGCTAGGACTATCTTCCTTATTCTATTATTCTTCGTTTCATACAATGCATTCATGGTTTTCCTAGTGTGCTCATTTCTTGGAAAGTAATAGCTATAAATGGAGTGTGTGTGTGTATATATATATATGTGTGTGATTGTATAAAAAAAGAAGTGACAAGTTGACTGCATTAATGTCTTTTCATGTTCATTATATACAACTACTTTGTTGCACTTCTTCATGACAAAGTTCTATCATTTCAACCCTATGGTATACATACACATTAGAACACCTCTGATGGTAGAATCGTAGCTTGATTTGCCAACGCTACATGTAATGTTAATGGATAGAAATACTTCATGTCCTTGAATAATAAACAAAAATAGCACATTAAATCCTTCGGGTCCTTGAAACTTATCTTCAACTAGCATAATAGGTGATCTTATCCCGTTTTGAGTTAAATGTGGATCCTTCCCATTTGTTTGAAACTTATCTGACTTTGGTAAACCTAGCTTCTTAATTCAATTTCCTTGGGTGAAATTGACAGTTTTTTTTTTTTTTGTTATGATAGAGTCTTCTTATGTGGTTTTGTGTGGCCTTAGATGTTAGTGTATATTTTCAAAGACTACACTTGCTTTTCTGTTTTTTTTTTAAAAAAAAAAATCTATTAAACACTTTAAAGGGAATAAAATAATGCTCTAAAAGTGTTTGTATTTGAATAGGTTCTCTTCCAAAATGATCCAACAGCAACATTACTTGCAATGGTGATTGGGATCATCGGTCCAATTAACCAGGGGCTCTCAAATGGTGATTGGACAGGAAGCTGGATGCAGCAGGTGGATTGTGTAAGAGGAGAACAAGCTGTAACGGTTGAAATTGGCTCTTTCAGATTGAGTGATTCCAAAATGTTGACATCTAAGGCCATATCTGATCTCTTTTGTTCATCATGAGGTTGGATGCGAATTGGAAGGGAAATAGAAAACACAGGGGCTCTGACAATGAATTTAGTGTTTAGGATACCTTTTCAGATTTTGAACGTGTAGTAAAAATTGAAGTATCTTTATCATTTGTCCCTCCTTTCTAATTGATGCACTTTGTTGCAGGTATGTTCAGATTCTCGGTGCTTTTTACTTGCGGCTAACTGGAACTGATACCGATGTATATCTGTACTTGGAGCCATTATATAACAACTACAGGAAATTGAGGATGAAGAAGTCAGATGGAAGTAAGTTTTTGCCCAAAGTTAATCTTATGGTTTTCATGACTCATGTGGATGGGTTCATTGATAAACTTTTGACATCAGACTATTCATGTGACATTGCTATGCCCCGCATCAAGAAAAGGTAACATCCTATTGACATAATCTCCGGTTGTTGTCCATTGTTATTTGGATTGAAATTATTATATTGGATCTCCATTTGCCGATGATTATTAATATCCGATCTTAAGAATAAGATTCTAGGATTATACGATCTTATGGAAGTAATGAAAGTAGTCTTAGCTATAATAGAAATTAGTCCAATTTAAGTTACATTAGAAATTAGAAATTCACTTAATAGCTCTCATATATTTTGGTAACATATAACCTATATGCCATGAACTTGTTGTGGTAAGATTTAGTGATTCTTGGTTTCTATTTATGATTGTATTATATTCCTAATGTGATTCTATAAATGTATTATGTTGGCTGTCACATGATGATTTGTTTAGACCTGCCATTGGGCTTCTTATTTTTAATAGCCATGGTGTTAACTCTAGTGATGAGCTGTAAATGATCGATTAACATGTATCAACTGGAATAAGCTCTTAGTGTGTCTTCCATAATGTTTTTTCCAATTTGACACCTACGATAGAGTTACCTTTCGCAACCTGATTGTTTGTAGACCTTTTGCCAACTAGAATAAGCTCTTGATGTTGCCAATTGTTTTTCCATCAAATTCAGAGAAGATTATTTAAGAATTGGTGATATTTTGCTTAATGGATTGGACTTTTTTTTTAAAGGTTTTTTCCTTCGATAAGGCTCTGTCAATTGTAAGAGATATTTTTTGTAACCCATCTTTTGATTCATTTATGTCTTATTGCATTGTTTTCTGGAATTCATTGTAGGTAATGTGTCAGTTGTATGAAGTTGAGGTGTGATAATTGTTTATGTTGCTCAGTTTTGGATGTTTTCCTTCAAAAGTATGCTCCTAATTCCATTGAATATCTTCAGACATTATGAGATGTTTTGAAGACAAAGCTTAGCCTAGAGGAGGATGTTCTATCTAGGCCAATGGAGACAAGATGACATATGAGTATGTTTATTGCTGTTAATTTAGGTTATCGGTGTATTTGTACTAATCTATAATTTTGCAATTTTTATGTTTTTTTAAAATAATTTTAAGCATTTCATAACTTGATTGGAGTCGTGGACTGATTGCTTACGATATTCTTTAATGTGTTGCATTGTATTTATTTTACAAACTCATTTTGATTTTTTTGCAGGTTTATGCTTTGCACTTTCTACTCAACTTGATTGAAATCCCAATGTTTTGATCCATTTCAAGCTCAAATATTTCAACTGAAAAAAAAAACACAAAATATTTTTTTTCTCCAGGATTTGCATGGACGAAGCCTATAACATCAACTCTAAGCCTTTTGTGAACATCTATGTTGTTCAATAACAATATTATTGTATTGCACTTTTTAAATATATACTCCGTATGTGTTTAGATTGTTTTTAGTCGTTTCTTATAATCAATATTTTATATTCTATTTTAATTTTTTTTCCTCGCAATTGCGCCATGGCGCGGGAATTCCACTAGTTTAGTATAAATAGGACCCTTGGGGTTATATTTTATTCATTCAAATTTTCAGCCAAGAATCGTTATACTTCAGCACTCGGTTTTAGGGTTTTTCTTAGGCGATTCGAGAGCTTTTTGAGGCATTTTCTTCGGCTAAAATTGGAGAACGTTTTGTGGGGCTTTTGAGATGCTATTTTAAGATTAATTCCAGGTTTTATTTCATTATAAATTTATATTTTTCTTATTCTTATTCTTTTCATGAATTTTAAGTTATTCACCATGTTTGTGTGGGAGTAGTCGCCTTTTCTAGGGTTCTAGTGAGCCCAATGATAGTGATGCGTGTGAATTTGTTATGAATCTATGATTTGAATGATTTTATCTATATTATGTGCTTAAGTACTCAATGAAGGTTGGGAAAAATTCCTTTTTGCAATTAGATTAAAAGGTACTCTATCCGTTAAGAAAAACTTGTCGTTTTACGAAGTAAATCTTGTTAAGAAAAACTTGTCATTTTAGGTATTTTGCCGCCTTTTTTACGGAATTGCCCTTGTAATGATTAGATAGGTTTTAATTGTAGTTTTTGAGAAGGTAAAAAAGTAGATTAATAATTAGGGATATTAGTGTAATTTTATTTGTTTTCTTAATAAGTGTGTAGATTTCTAAAATGACAAGTTTTAATTAATGGAGGGAGTATAATTGTGAATTGAATAGTAATTAGAGTTTTGAAACGCGAGTTTTGGCAACCTAATTAAGATTTATAGTAAAGTTGATTAATTTATGAAAATAAATTGATTGCTTTGCTAGTGTTGATATAAGTTAGCCTTTTCATAGATAAAAGTAAGATTTTTATGCGATTTGTGGTGTTGCATGCATGATTGTCGTTGTGGTGATCCTTATGCCCTAGATTTCATTTATATTGATTTTTATTCCTTAATTCCAGCAACTATAACCCCCACAAAACCGCTACCTTTCACATCTTCTTGCCACTCTTAACCCTAAAGAAACTAAATAAAGAACCGTTGACTTTCTCTCGTGACGATCCTGACTCTTTATACTATAGCGGAGTCTTGACTATAAATTTATTTGGTTAAGAAACCCTCTCATCAAATTGACGTTGTTGCTAGGGAGAGTTCAATCACGCCTTGTTTAGTTGTTTTTATGGTTTGGGAATAGCTCATCCTTTTTCTTTTGTAAACTTTCTTTTCTTTTCTTTTAGTTAGTTTTTATTTTTATTTTTATCTTTCTTCGAAAACCACTCCTCCCGTCACCCGCCTCGTTGATGTGCGCCTATTTTACCATGTTTTGCGCTTACTTTTATTCCGATTCTTGTTTATATTTTATACTTTTATGCTGGGAAAGTATGGATTTGTGTAGTTTGTATTTATTTGCAAGAAATTAAGGTCTACACAAGTTTTTGCTTGATTTCTCGAGAATTGGAGACATTTCATAGCAATTTGGAGAAGAAGGAACCAAACTGAAGAAGCACTCGATATCTAGTGGACTCACTCGATATGGACTGAAGAAGAGGTGAAGATTCGCTAAGTGTTGGACAAGGAAGCTACTGAGTTTTCAGTCGAAATTGGACCTTGAGATCAACTGAGGCACTCGACATCTACTGGAGTACTCGACGTCTATTGAGAATCACTCGATGTCTAGTGAAAACATCCACACTTAGCAGCTGAAGAGAGGAAGAGCACTCGAGATCTACTGGAAGCATTCGAGATCGAGTGAAGTTGACTCGACGTCGACTGAACCTTAGTCGATGTCGAGTGAAACCCTAGTGGGCCGTAGACGAGATTTGGAGAATCCGAGTGAAAGGTAAGTTAAGAGAAGATCTTTTATTTTCCATATGAACTTCTATCCTTATGGGTGAATGTTTGTTTACCCTAGGGATTTACTTGTTTAGATAATATTTTATTATTTCAAGTTTTAGTAGGATTAGAATTACTTTCCTCGGCTAACAAGGATTAGTTAGCTATAAATAAAGGCATTAGGCCTAGGTTTTAATCATCCCGCTCTTGAGCAATCAAGTTATAGAGTAGAGAAAGAGAGAGTCGACCGAGAGAGGAGAGAGAGACGGTTTAGAGACGTTCGGTTGTACTCTTTTTGCAATTTCAATCCAAGTTTATGTTTATTTCCATGATGATGTCCATGATGATGATGCGTGAGTAGTCGTCCCACTTCTAGGTTCGGGGTGAGCCCGAAAATAGTCATGTAAGTATGCTTGAGATTATGATTCTTATGTGATTTTAATCATCTATCTCATGCTTAATCCGCTACGAGAGTAGGGGACAATCCCTTATTTATGATTTTGAAGCGAAGGTGGATTTATTATGAATTTGGATAGTAATTAGGTTTTTCTTGCAAAAGTTGGTTAACCCTAATTATGAAAAGGATAGAAACAAATAGGCTTTTATGCGAGAGCCTCTATATTACTATTTGATGATAACGAGAGTTGTCTATTTGATGAAAAACATATATCTTTCAATGATTTGAGTATGTTGCATACATGGTTATTGTCTTGGTAATCTCTTGCCTTGGAAGTTTTTTTATTATATTGTTGAAAAATCCCTTTATATTTCTGATCATTACATCTTTATTCATCCTTACGTCTTTCGGTCGTTCTTTGCCGAACAAAGTTACTGTTTTTACTGATTATGTACTCGAGATCGACTCATCGAGTGGAGCTGACTCGACATCGACTTCCCCTTTAATCGATGTCGATTGTTCTGTTGTGTTTTACAGGTTGCCGAGGAGAAATCGACAGCCACGGGTCGAGATTGACTGGACTCTAGTCGATATCGAGTGACTTCTCGTCTATATAGAGAGAGGATTTCAAGACTATTTAGGCGAGCGCTAACTAGCTTCCTCGAAGATCGATCTTGATTCCCTTCCACTACAGCGGGGGAGTCTTGTAATTTATATTTGCTAGGACTAGGAGTTGATTTGCTTTGAGATTATATATTTTGATATACTTTACTCCTCTACGTCACTCATCGGTACCGACTTGGTGTCAGGCCCTCGCTATTTGATTTGTGCATTATGTGTATGTTTGAAGGGTTAGGTACAAGATGCAGTATGCACATGAAGTTTACCCGGGTAAATCTGAGGCTGAGAGGGCATCCCATAAAGCGCAGAGGGAATCTGTTGTGAGATATCTAGCTGAGGTTGAGAAGTATGACTACATTGATTATAACAACTGGGTAGCAATGAAGTCTCTTGAGGATCCAACCAAAATAGATAAGCCATACAGGTCCTATCAACCAGAGGAGGGTTATTACGCTCCACACGACTATAGGGACCCGTATGAACCATACCATCCATGGACTGTCTCGCAATAGGCATCAACTAAGGAGGATGAACTACTAAGGGAAAATGTTAGGCTACGGGAACAACTACGTATTCTCGAGGCTAACCAGCCTTGCCATCTATGCAAAACCAGGTAATATCTTGGCCTTGCTTGCCCTAATCTGTATCAGGTACCACCTCATTCTTATAAGCAATGGGAGCCACCTCCAGAGGAATCATATTGGTATCCTGAGCACCAGGAACCACTTCATGGGTACAAGGACTTCAAGAAGGACTACAAGGCATTTGTGAAGAGATAGACGCAGGGAAGAAGGATATGTCAGAATCACCATCACAAGATACAGCCCCACGACTAATAGAAATGTCCTATCAGTATGAGGTCAGTTCATATGATAACATTATCTTTTGTGAGCATGTAGGTAAAGAAGAGCCCGTGGTCGAGTTGGTACCTATCCGAACCATGTCAATATACACTTGTGTTGACCCTACTCGGGCTCTTGACGATTCGATTGTGTGTCATAAGAAGGAAAAAGAGAATTGCTAGAATCCTACCGAGCCACAATTAAGCTTAGGTATGATCCATAACCTCTTTTCTCATAATGAACATGTAAGCTTTAGCATTCCTACCGAGCCATACCGCCACCTTTTCCATTTGAGGTGAAGGCAATTCCCGATGATTTCGAGCAAACATCTTTTGCATTCAAGTATGGGGTTCTTGCGAAGTGGCACATCAAAGATGAGGCAGTAAAGGATGAAGTGAAGGAATGTCTTCCCCCTCCATCATTGTACACCAAACCCAAAGAAGCAACACATCTATTTCTATATGATGGTGGAGAAGCAAAGAACGACCAATCAATAATGAGAAAGAGGATCATATATGTGGGAAGCACACATGTTGAGTGCTTTCCAAGGAAAGATTAATAGGTGGAAGGTTGGAGTGTCCACTCAGGAAGGTTCAAGCTTATTCACAAAGCAAGGAAAGGTGGTCCAAGGAAGTATAAAGCAGATGAGCAAGGGCCATGTCATACCGAGGGCCTATTATGAAGTACCACCCAATGACGTTCCACCACCATTTCCGCCAGCTGAACAATCAGATTCATCTTGAGAACTAAGGTATGTCATGTCAATCTAGATTAAATTTAGTGCTTACGGGAAGCAACCTGCTTTATTTCTTAATTTGTTTAAGTTTTGTTATCAATTCTTTGGAAGATTGGTCAACGCCTTTCAAGAAAATCATAATCGACGATGTTCCTTGAAATGCCATGAACTGCATTATCACGTGAAGGTTTTAAACTATCCCGAGAAAATTGGCAAACAAAAATAAATGAAAGATGCATTGAGCACCTTCAATTTTTTCCTCCCTTGCTTCGTCTGCACCAAAGGATTCCTTAATGAGTGAAAATATTTATCTTTTTGTTGTTCATTTTGTTGCACTGCTTGACTGTTCCCTGACGCATTATCATTTTCTGCTTTGAAAATTTAGAAAAGTAGACAAATATGTCATAACAAGCTTATCAACTAGCGAAAAACAAGGATGCTTAATACTGTTAGTATGGAGCCAAAAAAAAACAGAGAAAGTACTAGGCTTTGTTGAACATGAACTTTCGTGAAGAGGTGATTGATTCAACAAAGAACAAAATTGAGCCTGATTTTGCAACAGATGAGACAGCAGAATCAACCAAGCACCACGACCAAGTATAAACTGGTTTTTTCTATAGAAATCAGCTCTCAAATTGCATATTTTGATAGTGAACCAGATCCACATTTAGCTCCGTTAAACCAACATCCAAACATAAAAAAAAAAATCAACAAGTTCAGCTCCAAATCTTTGATCGAAAAAAGCACTCGAATCAAGCAACAAACATTTAGATGTGTAGAGCGTCAAGCCAATCAGGATTAAGATCCAAATTTAATTGATTTTTATAAGGAAAATGAAAGAAAACTAGTGAGATGAACACTAAGAAGGAGGATTCCTCCCACCCTGGAATTTTCATGGCATATCAGATGGTAACCTTAGTATAGTGGACAAAATTTTACTAGTGTCTTTACTTCTCTACCTTTCGAATTGCCATCAACATCTAAAAGCCACAAAATCCCCAATTATTGAAGCAATTTGATCACATAATCCAGATCACATGAATATAAAGATACAAATTTTAAAGACAGTAAAAGTAGAAGAAGCAAAAACACTCTCAAAACCAAAGTATCCAAAAGCAAACAATAGCTATCGAATCTTAAAACTAGTAAAAGTGATGCGAATTTGATCTACGGATGATCACATGGACATAATCCTCAATTTTTATTTCAAAACCTTGGCTATTGAATCAATTAAGCAATTCAAAATGATTAATCGGAGAAGAGGAGGAGAAGAAGATGACATTGGAGCTACAAGGGATGAGCAATTGAAGGCGATCGAGATGAGAGTTGATCCTCTCCCTCCGCCTCCTTATGATTCCGGAACTAATTAAACAAAGAGGGAGCAAAAGAGGCACAACTTGAGGGATTTGGACGATAGGCTTCGGAGAGCGAGAGGAGGCTGGAGGCGGCTGCGAATTCCGGGAAGAGAAGAAGGAAAGGAATCGAGGCTGAGTAAGCCAAAATTGGAAGCGGAACCGGAGGAGAAGCAATGGAGAAGGAAGAGAGAAGATGGAGGGCGACTGCGAATATGGGAAGCGAATAAGGAAAGGAATCGATGCCGAGGAAGAACGTCATGAGAAGGAAGAACGGAGAAGTGAAGGAGGAAGTTGGAAGGAAGCTAAGGAGGAGAACGACTCATTTAATTTTGAAAGTGGACAAATAGCTAGCTTCTTTTTTTTATCCGAGAAAGGGGACAAATAGCTAATTTAATTTTTGAAGGGATACAATGGGCTAAATTTCCTCTAAAAATAACTTATATTTCAATGCTAACAAATAAAATAATGAAAACTTTTTGTTTATTATATTTTTTACAAGGAATTTATATACAACAATAACAACCCAGTATATCTCATGATTAAGTAGGGTCTGGAGGTCAGGTTGTAAGCACTCTTTCTCCGAATTAGTCGAGAGTGAGTGTTTTCCGAGCAAGGAATTTATATAAATATTTTATTTTTTTTAATCAGGTCGTGCAAAGTACGAGTAGTGAGCTTGTATATTATATCGTCTAAACTAAATACACCACAAATCTTGCACGTTAAAAAGGATGTGCATGATTGAAGTGGGCTAATTAATTGGAAAAGCGTGTTAATTAATTGAAAAGGTTTGCATGTTTTTTTTTTTGATGAGGTAAAAATTCGGATGCGCATCAGGCGCTATCCGAGGGCATCCTTTCGGATGAGAGCAAACCTTGGTCACTTAGTAAGTTAGGGTTATTGGTGTTGCGTCCTAGGAAAGCAATCCTATCAGCGACACAGTTACCAGTGCGAAGTATATGTGAGTAGAATACTTCCTTAAACCCCTTCAGCAATGAAGTGATATCCGACATGAAAATCTCAATTTCCCAAGGACAGCACTTTCTGTTTTTAAGATAATTGATAATTATAAGAGAATCTCCTTCAATAAGGATTTTGTCCAGGTTTAGTTCTCTAGCTTTGATAATGCCTAGATGAAGCGCACTAGCTTCTGCAACTATAGGAGATTGTTGTCCGAGCCTTCTGACATCAGCAGAAACCGGCCGCCCCTCGCAGTTTCTGATAACAAAGCCACTCGTGATGTTACCCTGCAAGCATGAAGACCCATCGAAGTTTAGTTTGTGTCATCCCGGAGGTGGTTTTTTTCCATTTATTATTATTTCCTTTGCTCTTTCCATCCAGGCTCCTCTTTCGTATTTTGTATGAGTTTTTACCATGATTTGATTCCAGCCGGTGAGAATTGGCTGTATTCCAATTTTTCAGAAAATGGTCTGGCCTAAATTGCACTTGATCAACTGGAGGCATTTTTTCATTTCTGAACACAAGTTGGTTTCGGACTAGCCAGATTGTCCACCAGTTTAGTGACAGGATTTGCTTTTCTTTCTTCGTCAGATTATTCGATAGGATTGTCATAATTGGTTTGATATCACAGTTTTTATTGATAGCGTCTTGGACCAACAATTTAACTTTAATTCTTAGATTTTTGTAAAAGAAACAATATTTGCATTCACAGAATATGTGTACTTCGTCTTCCTCGTGGTGATTACAAATTTGGCATGAGGCAGGGACCGCAACCCCCTTCCTAGATAGTCTTGATGCAGTTGGAAGGCCATTTTGACAGATTTTCCATAGGAAATTCTTGACCTTAGGGGGGCATCTTGCTTCCAGATCCAATAATTATCATCTATTTTGTTTATCGATGATTTTGTAACAAAATTATATGCACTTGACGTTGTAAACCACTCATTCTTAGCTGTCTCCCAGTATAGTGTGTCCTCAATAGTTGAAATCGGAAGAGGAATATTCAGAATTTTATTTACAATCTCGACCCATCTTGGATCTAATTTCAATTCAGATACATTGCAATCACAAATAGATTGTAGAATCTCGGCAGACAAGATAACTCGGAAATTAGCAACTAAAGTAAAAACCAGTGAATAAGATTAAGGTAAAATGAATAACAACTCTAAATAATGAAATACCTTACTATTCTAATAAACCTACCCATCTTGGATCTGGGGACCTTTACTCAAACCTAGAATTAAACGCATGTGAGCGAATAAGTTTATAGAGAATACAAAAGGCGAAATTAGATAACAAATGAAACTGAAGCAAAAAACATACCTGTTGTCAAACCAACCCGAGGAATTCCATAAACAAAACGAAGAAGGGGGGACAACATCAGCTGCTAAACGAATCCGAGAAAGTAGATTGTTTCAAGTAACGTGATCAATAGGGTTTTAAACCTAAGAATAACAACATGAATCAGGGTTTTAATTGGTAAGAAAGCAAACAGCCTATAAAGAGAGAGAACTCGAAAACAAGAAATCGAAAAGAAACAAGGAAAGAAAGCCTATAAATTGGAGGATTGGAACTGAATGTGAAGATATCTACCCACAAACTAAAAATTAGCTTCTTGCATGCCTCATCGGTGGTTCAAAATTCAATCTCCACAAGTCTACTCCCTTCCCTATCAATTTCTTGATTTTAATTACAATTCAAAAACTGATCTGCCTTAAAAACAAGATTTGAGTTAAAAACAGCTAATCTAAACCCAAATCACAACATATTAAATTAAAAACAACTAATCTAAATCCAATTCTATATTACTACAACAATCACGAATCTTGGAAATTTTGAGAATAACACCATTGAAATACCAACTGTTCATTTTACGCAAATGAGAAAGCCGCTCGAACTAAAAGTAGAACACAACTTGGGAGAAAGTTAACTACCACAAATTGAAATCAGTACCTCTTATGTTCAAATATAGGTATAATTTTTTGACTGAAGACATTAGGGGTCTTTTAGATTCATGGAGGACGAGGTAGCTAGATGAATTGCTAACATGAAAAACACCAATTACAAATAAAATTATAAAGAAAGCTAACCTAAAAAACAACTAAACCAAACATAAAGTACTATTCTAAACAAGCACTGATTGAAAATTTGGGGAAAATCTTTGTTAGACATTTTAACAAACACCTTGAGGGCATTATCAACTCACATGTCTATATTTCGAAATTATCTGAAAATTATCTGAAAGATGCTATATGAAGGGCTCCTAATCACTCAACAAGAACAAAGGAAACGGTTTACCACTTGGTTTATCAGGGTGTACACTAACCCCCGTTTGTTTTTTGGTAGAGAAATGTAATGATTATCTAGTCCATATTTATGTTAAAATTCATTGATCACTATTTTAATCATTCATCTTCTTCTCTCATTTTTCATACAAATTTGTTATCCTTCTATTAGTGATTCATTGAGTTTTGCAGACTTGTACAGCAAATCACAACATATTAATACATTCTTTGAAGGAATCAACATCGTCAATCGGATTTGGGTTTCAACTGTTTAATGATTTCGATAAGAAAAATAAATCCAAACAACTACAAGAAAATAAAAAAGAAGAGAAATTGTATGAGTTGAAATCAGAACATAATTCCTTCACCTGGAGAAAACAGATTGAAGGTGTCGAGCAACACAGAGGGAGAAGACACAGGCGAAGGTGGTGCGCCGAGAAAACAACAGAGAAAGAGAGTGAGGAAGAAGAGAAGACGACAGAATAACCTGGAAAGGAAGATGTCTACAATCGAAAGTGAAGACTGAGCGAGGTAGGAGAGCAGTGGTGAGCCCAGCAGAGGCGGATGATAGGACAAATTCAAGAAGAATAAATAGCCATCCACTTTGAACCACACAACAACAAACAGTCACCACACAAACTTTACACACATCTCTCCACTTTATCACAAACACTTGCTAAACTTTCTAAGCCTCTTCAATGGCTTCCACCCCAAACCCGATATCTCCATCCCTAACACAAACCACCACCACCTGCCCTTCCTCTTTTGCTCTTCCTCCAATATGGATGCCCTGCAAGCCCATCTCCCCATCTTCTCCTTCCATCATGTCAAATCGAGCACTAAGAGAAGTTGCAGCTTCTGTTGCATTCAATCCGTCAGGAAACTACGACATCTCTTTGCTCCAAGAAGATGAAGGTATTACATGGTTTACGAGAGTCTCTTGGGCTCTGTTCCTTGTGTGTTTTGATGATGACTTGACAAACGCACGCTGAATTGGTTTTTGGCTTGCAGAACTGGAGAGGGTTGCCCCACCTATGCCGCCTACACAAGGCCGGTTTGAGGTTGTGATTGACAATGACATAGTTCGTCGTCTGGACCTGACCCCATTTCAAGCTGCAACCGCAATTTCCTCGCCTGAGTTAGGTAAACAAGCATTTTAATGTCGAACCCATTTGGAGAATATCTAGAGCATTGAGCTGAAGTCAGATTTCTCTTAATGCAGTTGAACCCGAGGAGTATCTTGACAGGACAATTGGATTCACTATCAACTACAAAAGAGGAGAAGATGATGATTTAAGGGAGCTATCCGAATTCCCTGATATAAGGCTCTGGTTCGTTAGGCTCGATGCTGAATACCCTTGGCTACCTGTGTTGCTTGACTGGCGAGCCGGTGAACTCGCACGCTACGCAGCCATGTTGGTTCCTCACCAGGTAATGAATTGCTACACAAGCAGGAATTGCTCTATTAGAAACTGATGCAATAAGAGACTTACATCATCTTGCTGCATTGTATGATGCCAGATGAGCATGAAAATGGGAGTAGTCTTCAACCCGGAAGCTCTGGAGCTGTTTGTCATGAAGAAGGTGTTCATCGTCTACTCTTGGTTGAAGCACCATGACATCCCAAAGCCTAGACTGAAGACGAGCGACATGGCCAGGATGCTTGGCTTTGGGATTGGGGACGAGCTGTTTGATTTGCTAGACCAGCAGCCTCTCTCCCCATCCTCCTCATCGTCAATACCTACAGACACAGCGAGCACAACACCAACAACTAGATAAGTGCAGGCTCCACAGATGTATATGAGATTCCGAGAAAGGAAGTGAACAATGCGTTTTGTTATCTGCTTCCACATCACATTTTGTAGCAATTCTCGATTGAAGCAACTGATTTCCGATGAGTTACAAGATGATACTCAAAAGCATCTCATAGGCAACCTGCGAAAATGAATGCAGCCTTACCAAACTAACAAAAAAGGAGATCCATTATGAAACACTATCCAAAATTTAAGCTTCTCAAAACCATATGGTGAAAATTGGTACATAAAGAGCAAGTTATGCCATAGATTCTTCATCACTTCATCTTTCTTTTCTTGTTCTTCGAAATAGAATCTTTATCCTTGTTGAATCCTCTAAGATCACTTGTAGTGGCCGATGTGTTCTGCTTCTTCATTCCCTTTCTGCCTCCAAATCCGAATTTGGTATCCCTCTGGTTCCTTTTCTTGTCGCCCATGGCCTTCCTTCCCATCCCACCAGACCTATCCCCAGGTGAAGCCCCAGTCTTCTTTGTGCCCGGCCTCTGGAATGCAGTCCCGTCTTCGAAAGACATGGCCATCTCATCCTTATCGTTCGGAGCAAACCCACTCTGCTGTCTCTGCTTCCTCCACTTCTTAACGGACTCAATCTGCTGTTTCCTATCCTTAGCCCTCTCCTTTTGCTTCTCGGCCTGGACTTCCTTGGCAATTCGCTTTGCCTCTCTAGCCTTCCTCCTCTCCTCTGCCTCTTCAATCTGCTTCTTCTCGAACAACAGCTTGCCCTTCACTTTCACCATGTGCTTATCAGTTTTCACCATCTCAGCATAGTAATCATCAGGCCTCAAGAATGGAAGGCCCAAGGCCTCGAGCTTCCCAAAAGCCTGCCTTGTTCCTTCCAGAGCTTGAGTGTAGAACGCCAGCTCCCGTGCCAGATCATCATTTACATCCACCTCTTGATCTCGGTCAACGTCAACAGTGAGCTTATGAATCCATTCCACATTCTCAGGCCAACTTATATCAGCACGCTTGTCCTCAAGCCCCTCTCGGTTGTATACGGCGGTCTTTGAAGGTTCACTTAGCTTGGCGTCTTCCTCTCCCTCTGATTCTGATTCGAGTTCAGAATCTGATAGCTCACGGTCATCTTCCATTTCAAATCTGCAAACGAGTAAACCAAATCAGAAGAGTAAATCCTGAAAATTCATCATGAATAGGAAATGAAAATTTTATTTTCTAATGAAGATCGCAAGTATAACAGACAATTCGCCTTCCTCACAAACTCTGTTGCCATATAATGAACTACACAATCCTCACCGCTTCAGCTGTACATTGAAGCAAAACAATGGGAATGGTCCGTTCTCATTAACATGTTCGGTGCAGCTTGAAATGCAAATCAGTTGGAATAACCTAATTCAAACAGAGGACCACTTGGTTTTTTCGACAAATCTTTCTTGACCGGAGGTCGTGCTCGTGGTGACATGTTTACTATAAGAGTGGTGTGAGTATATATTAGCGAAATGAATCAATCCCCAAAAAACAACTTGAACACCCTGATATAATTGGTGCATGGTATAATGTGCCTAACTGCCTATGCATCAACCTAATTGAGGCTGATAGAAAACATAGTTGCAGCTTAAAGAACATGACAGAGACTTATACTGTATTACAGAACAAGACTGACACTGTAATGTTTTCACTTACTGTTCATTTAAATCTCAGAAATGGAGGTATGCAAGAGAATTGAGAAAATTAAAAGAACAATGAAGCAAATGGAAATTTAGTTTCGACAAGAGCAAAAAAAACTAAGAATTAGGAACGTTTCCTAAAAAACACAGTAAACACTTGAAGGAGTTCAAATTGTAATTTGCAGGGGTTCAAAAACCCACTACCCTCCATGTTTCCTTTTCCCAAAATGGAATCCAAACAACATAATATGATTTACTTCTCTTAACTAGCCCCCACTTTGTCATATAAACATGTAAGCAGTGTTTAAAATAGCTAGAGGCGATGAAAAGCGATGGGACCAGCCTAGCGCTATAGCGCGCCTTAGAGGCAAAGGCGATCGCTTTTCCATAATTAATGTAAAAATACTTTAAACTTATCTAACTTTCAAATTTAATAGTATAAATATGTTAATGATGAAATAAAACCTAATTGAAAACCTAATAATATAATAAAACCAAGTCCAAAACATCATAGATACTAAATGCAAGTCTAAAATATAAGAGATTAAAGAAATGAAAGAATTCAAGTGGAATGGGTTGGAAAGGTGGATGGTTAGGAAGTGGATCAAACGAAGTCATCAAGGCCATCTTCATCATCTTCTTCCTCATAGTCCCCATCATCTTCATCAATGGACTTGTATCCTTCAACTTCCTCCTCCTCTTCTTCTTGTGATCTTAACTGCTGGGTCTATGAGCTACTACTCAGCAGCAGTGAAGACACAGCAGCAGCGAAGAGCAAGCAACTCCAGAAGGGGAGAAGGATAGAGAATGGAGGGAAGTAGATTGGAAGGTGTGGGTAAAGAAGGGAGGAATCAAACTTGTAGAGGAGTTGAGGAAGGCTGATCATATTTATTGAATAAGAGAAAGGATAAATAATGATAGAGAATAAAATCTTCAAATTTTGTTGAAATATATTTTCCAAAACTACAAAGATATGAAAAGATTTTATAATTAAAAAAACTGGAAAGGATAAACTTAAGTGAAATAGTAATCTGCACGGAATATGGAAAAGCAATAACGCGCTATAGCACGCCTTGTGCCATAGGTGCGCCTCGAGCGCTTTTGGGTTGCTATTCCACTCAATGGGCGCCTTTGTCAAGGCAGGCGGTGGGAGGTTCAGAAGTTGCTATAGCGAGCTATAGCGCGCTATAGCACTACTTTTTTAAACACTGCATGTAAGCGCCTTGATTTAGAGATCATGATGCATATTTGTGGACCAACTAGAATTGGATATGAATCTTTATCAAAATGAAGCATAGAATTGCACATATAACTAAATTTTATGTCAAACAAAATACTTAAGGAAAATCAAGTAGCTGTCTTTCTCCTAAGAAATAAACTGCACACATGACACTCATAAGAAATACACTGCACTGCACACATGACACAGATAAGAAATACACTGCACTGCACACATGACACAAGTATAAATTCGAAGTAATCCTCCTTCAATTAAAATGGAAGAACTATGAGCAACAGCTTGGCCGACAAAAGCAACAGCTTAAAGCATAAATTAAAGCATAAATTTGTTAAGGTCGATTGAACTAATATGGAGACTATAGCAACAGCTTGGCCGACGGAACTAATATGGAGACTGGAGCAACAACTTGTCATCTCCAATTTCTAAAAATCAGTTAGGTAGAGAATTGAACAGACAACCATTCAACCTAATATGCGTTCTCAAACAAGCCAATCAACAAATAAATTCAACAACAACCTATAGGGAGAGAATGGAGCATTGCTTCGTGAAATTGAAATGGAGGAGGTGCAAAGTAGCAACCGAATCTTCGAAATTGCAGTTTTAAATAAGATCAGGGAGAAAGAAAAACAGTTCAAAATTGAAAAACGATTCGATATAAGATCAGGGAGAGAGGAGCGCACCTGAAGGGGAAGACGATCGAACACGGTCGTGAACGGCAGGAGCGAGGCGAGCGAAGGTGAAGACTGGAGGAGCGGCTGAACAGGAGGAGCGGCTCGCTTATGGCGGAAATAAGGTGAAGACTGGAGGCAGAGGTCGCGCGAGGCGAGCGAAGGTGAAGACTGGAGGAACGATGGTGAAATCTGGAGGCGGTCACCAACAGCAGGATCGACTAGCGAGGCGAGCTCGAGTTAGGGCATCTTATCATTCAAAGCGCTGCGTTTTGCCCTGCAGTCACTCCCAGTCAGCGCTCCTTTTTTTTTTACAACCGACCTGATCGGGTTAACCCGGAAATTAATCGGGTTTTCGGGTGTGGGTCGAAGTAAAATTCCGGGTCTAATTTTTCTGGTCTTGACCCAAAAAACTTCGGGCGTACGGGTCGGGTTGTGTTTTAATAGGTCTAGGAAGGAGGCAAGGAGCCAAAACAGAGAGAATAGAATGTTCAACAGTTAATGCAACATAGCATGGTACTACATGACATGCTGATCATGAATGTAAGCACCTAATATATCATACACCTAAAATAGAGAATATCTCTATTTCAATCTGAATAAGCTCCGAAGAGACTTACCTGGTAAGCAGAACAACAAAATTACGATCTCAGCAAGTAGCACGAACAATCAGATAATATCACCTAGATTCATATCGGAACATCCATATCAGTCTATATCTAACCATTCAATCACACAAGGACACATCATTTAATAGAATTGACCACACCATAATCATCATTCCATCCAATCAACCATTCATCATTTCACCACATTCCATAAGACCACATCATTCTCGTCATTCCATTCAGCCACATTCATATATCCGTAATAATAAATCTGCATAGCCACTTATCTCAAGGTTCCTCATACTCATCATATCTCATAAGGTATAAATCAAACGATACATAATTATAATATCTCATCATGTCGTTAGTCATTCATACATGTCATTAGTCCACACAAATCATGTTATTAGTCACACATTCATATTATCATGCTTGTCAGGCATTGAACAAATTAAATTCCCAAGATCCCCCAAAATTCTTAAATCTCAAGTTAACTTAAATCATCATTCAAGCACCTTCCCAATTCATGCTTGACCCAAAATCCATTTATAAAACAGACGAAATAAATTTTGGTAGGGAAATTGATGGTTGCGTAGTTGCATTATGTTTTTAGCAGCTTTTCACATATGTGGTCCGTTGATTTTCTTCTTTCTGCTTGTTAAGGTATATGTTATTGATTTGGCCTTGCAAAGAAGCATGTGATATTCATACACAAACACATATGATAGAGGTATGGGATGATATCTTCAATTTCTACATTTCTATTTGCAGGTTGCTCATTCAGCTTCATTGTTTCTTCAACTATCTTGCAGTTATTGATTTTGACCGAGGTTCAATACAAAGATGTCCAGGACCTATTTGGCTCCATCTTGGTGATTCTTTACAAGTACTTAATATTGTAGAGTGGTATTATTAAAATAATATTTTAATTAATGTTCCTTGATTATGTGCCCTTCATGCTGGTAGATCCCTTGGTGCATGCTGTTTGCAGACGACATTGTGTTGGTTGACAACTCAAGTTCGGGTTTGGCTCGCAAGCTAGAAAACTGGAGAGATGTGCTGGAGTCTAAGGGTTTTAGAGTGAATAGGACCAAGACCGAATATGTCCAGTTTCATTTTGGAGATGTCAGAGTTCCTGACTCATCAGTGGTTTTAGGGGAGGATCTAGTCCCCATGAAAGAGTTCTTCAAGTACCTAGGCTCGTTCGTTCAAAGCAACGGTGGAGTTGATAGGGATATCAATCATCGGGTCCAGGCAGGGTGGTTTTGATGGAGAAGAGGGTCAGGGGTGCTTTGTGACAAGAAAGTCTCGGCTAAATTGAAAGGGAAATTCTATAAGGTGGTTGTCAAACCGACTCTATTGTAAGGCTCAGAGTGTTGGCCAGTCACAAAAGTGCAAGAACAAAAGTTGTCGGTGGCATGAGAATGTTGCATTGGATGAGTAGTCATACGAGACTAGACAGAATCAGGAATGTCGACATCAGGAGGAGAGTTGGAGTTAGGAGTATTGTAGACAAACTGCGGGAAGTCAAGCTGCGTTGGTTTGGGCACGTTCGAAGGAGACCTAGATCGGCCCCAGTTCGTAGGAGCGAGTTATTGGATCTTGGAGCTATCCGTAGGAGGAGAGGGAGACCGAAGAAGAGCTGGATGGAGGTTATCAGTCAGGACCTCAATATGTTGAGCCTTTCAAAGGGCATGGCTTTGGATAGAGACCACTGGCAGAGATGCATTCGGGTGGTTGATTTGTAGAGTCAGGGGGTGTGTTGTAGTGTCTGTTTGTCTTTACTTTGGCTCTGACTTGTGCTTATGCTCTGACTGTGCTTTTGCACCTTTTTTGGGCTTCTGGTCCTGCTATGTTTCCTCTTTCTTTGTGGTTTGTCCCTTTTTGTTCTAGGTCTCTCGGTAACACTCTCTCGAATCTTTCGGGGTAAGAGTGTGTACATCTTGACCCTCCACATACCCTTCTTATGCGGGATATATTGAGTTGTTGTTGTTGTTTGATTATTTGCCCTTCATTGACTGAATATTTTCAGAATCTAAAAGACAATAGATGTGATCATGCAACAAATATGAGTTCTAGTCAGAGAGTGAGGTTGCAAAACTAATATGGTTTAATTGGCCTTGGAAAGGGTGAAATGGAGATGTTTATGATAGGAAATATGGTTTAATGGGCCTTGGAAAGGGTGAAATGGAGATGTTTATGATAGGAAATGAGAGAATTTGAAGAAAGAGAAGAGGGAGTGGGAGAAGAAAAATCAAATGTGATATACCTTAGAAGAGTTACATAATATAAAGAGAAAGACTAGTTTAGAATGCTTTGGGAATGGAGTAGGAAAAAAGTAAAAAGTTGTAAAAGTTATCTAGGAGTAATTACACTAAGGCCTCGTTTGGTATGAATATGGTAATCGGAATGGAAATGGAAATCGAAATCGGAATCAAAAGTCGGAATAAGTCATTACCGAGGCATGTCGTTTGGTATAATGTTGGAATGAGAAATTTAAAAATTCAACCCAAAAATACACAGATTCAACCTATCCAATTCAATACCACACAAATTCAATTTCTCAAATTAATCCTAAAATACACAAATTCTAACTTATCAAAACCATTTAAAAAAAAATTGTTATCAAAAATTCAAAATAAGGCTACTGGGGGTGTTCGATTGCAATGTTCGACTGCAATGAGGGCTACAGGGCGGTGGTGAGAGAGAAGGAGGGAGGAGGGCGAGGGCAGCTGGGACGGAATGTGGTGAGAGAGGAGGGAGGAGGGCAAGGGCGGTCGGGCTGGGCTGTGGTGAGGGAGAAGGAGGGAGGAGGGTGAGGGCGGTTGGGCTGGGCGGCAGGCAGGAGGGAGGATGACGACGGCGAGGGCTGGGCAGGCAAGAGGGAGGGGGAGGGTGACTGTAGACGACGACGACAATTGACGACGACCGCTAGGAGGTAGATCTGGAAGACGACAATGGAGGACAACGACGACACCATCAGATCTGGTCCATAGCGGTGGAGACAGATCTAGAATGGGGCGAAGAGCGAACGTCGATGGCGGCGGCGAAGTCTTCGACGGATTTGGACGAGGCTGTGGAGATGAAGGAGAACAAGGACTGTGGATATGGAGGAGGACGGGAACAAACAGAGAAGGGTTTATGTGAAATCGGGAATGAGGGATTCCCTACCTTTTAGGGATGAAATTGGGATAAAATTGGGGAATGGATTTATTACTGGTAATCGCCAGTTTTTTGCTTACCAAACATGAAAATGGGAATCCTTTATTCCGATTATCAGTTTTTGATTACCAGTAATCGATACCAAACAGGCCTTAAAAGACCTATAGCGTAACCTAGAAACGAAGTGTTGGATGAATTGGTTTTACTATTATGTCACAATTTAGTTGGTTGTTGTATTTAATGTGCTGCTTTAGTTTTAATTTTTTTAGTTGTAGGTTTATATTTCCTGAGCTGTTTTTCTAATAGTTATTATGTCATTTGTAGCTTTACTTTTCAGACTTTGGAGCTTCTCTTTTAAGCTTTAAAAGTCATCTCTTGTCTTTAAATAGTTGTAAAAAAATATTACCTTTTGACATTTTATTCCAATGGTTGTAAAGTTGTAAATTTTAAAGTCATTCTCTTTTGTTTTTTCTGAAACTCTAGCTTAGGTTTTTTACTTTTGTTCAATCAAGCTCCTTGATCATCAAGTAATGGTTGGTACAATGGTACTAGTGTTTTCTTATAAATTATGACTATTTGGATTCTGACATCTTCAGAGAGAATAAGAACCTTACAAGAACTGCTCATTATGCCAGTGTCAATATGTAAGTTTTACTATTGTTGTAATATGCCATATGTTGCTGAATGATATCTGTAGTCCTCACTAGTTGAATTTAATTGTTACTAAAAATAATTTTTGATCTGGAACTATGTTCCATATTCCTTTGTTTTCCCCCTTTCCACTGAGCAAGTAGGTGAGATTACCTGGAGTCTCTTGGATGTGTGCTCATATATTTTCGGAGGGGAAGGTAATAGAAAAAAAAAAATCAAATTTTGTGTATGTCCTAAATTCATCTTTGCTAGAGAGGCCTCTAGTTCATATATGTGTAATGCTCACCTTGATAGAACTAACTCTCTGTTGATGCCATCTTTTACTTTTGATCCACATCCTTATCATATAACCTCCATATGTTACCTAAGTTTTTGTTTCGTTAACTTAAAACATGGAATGTTTTTAATGCCTCTTACGTGGTCCTTTTCAAAAATTACCGATCAGAGTTGATATCATATTTCCATTATTGTCAATCATTGCGATTTGATGACAAGCCAGGTTATTCAATACCACGGCTTGCCTTTTTTGTTTGTTGGACAATACGGAATTATGAATATTTCTTAGGTATTATGTTTTCATTTACCCTATCTAATTGTGATTCTATCAGGAATAGGGTGCTTGGGAAAAAAAATTATTACTCTATTAACCTATTCGAATTGGGGTGTCAATGTTTGATATGTTTGAACAGTCCTTTCTAATGTAGATTCTTGATAAGATTTTGATTAAGGACCCTCTGATTTTTTTTCCCAAACATGAAGGGAAACCAAGTCATAGTAAAGAAAGTGAAAGCGAAACAGGCCAATAAGATGTTGTCTCGGACTTAGAGTGTGCGTACATAAGTGGTTGTGTGGGGTTTTTTTTTTATTAGGTAATAGTTTGGGTGGAAGACCTACCTGATAGCATCCTTACGGATGAGGTTTTGAAGACCAATGTCGTTATTGATGTCGAGACCCCAGACAGAGCGGCAAAGGTGTGTAACCTTATCAACCACTCTGATTCCATCACGGGGTATATGAGAAATAGACATCTCTCACACTCAACAAGAGGGTTTTAATGTCTGATATAGTCATTTCGATTTCCCAAGAGTATTTGGTTTGTGATTTGAGAATCTCCTTCGATCAGTAATTTGTCTATACCCAGCTACAGAGAGTGGGTAATGTCATGTCTTAAAGCAATGGCTTCTGCTTTTAGGGGGATCTGGTGACCTATCGTGTCGTAGCCAATATGAACGGGTCGTCCTTCCCAATCTCTAATAATAAAGCCAATCGAGCTGTTGTTATTCGGAAGAGCGGATCCATCAAAGTTAAGTTTGAACGTCCCTATCGGAGGTTTTTCCCATTTGATAGTTTTTCGTTGAGTATTTTTCTTAGTCCTTTGGTTGGTTGCTTTAGCGTAAATTAGATTTGTGTTGATATTTTGTTCAAGTTGCAGTTCTAAGCTAGTTTACCACGTGTGCATTGGTTATTTGCTGGATTGTTTCTTGTGATGGTGGTGGTTCATGCCGAAATATAATTTGGTTTCTAATATACTATGTTGTCCACAAGGAGAAAGCTAATTTTTCCTTTTCTATATTTTTTTAATTTGTTACCCAGATACGTTATGATGAGCTTTATTTATCTGGAGCTTGTGATCATGTTGTTTATGGTTTGACAGACATCTATTGGTAATGATGGTTGGAAACTATTGTACTGACATTCTAAGAAGAGATGGGTTTCCGAAGAAATTTTTTTATTTTAGGAGGGATGTCAACTTTCCAAATCAACGAGTTTTCGTCATTTACTGCTGTGTTGTGAGATGTTATTAATTGGTTTGTGGGCTTATGTTTTAAGCATGTGTGTATAAATTGGTTTGTGCAGGTTAACAATTTCACTATGTTTTTTACTATGTTTTTTTACTGGGCAATGTTCAAGTATCCATAAGTTAAATAGGTTCCAGCTCTATATTAAAAGTTAGTTTATTTAGTTAGTTTTATCTTGTGAGATTTACTGGCCAACTCTGATTATTCATTTATGAACTATTGTTGTAGTCAACTGTAAAACGGAATGAAATCCTCTGTCCTCAAATTTATCCCCACGTTCCTCCAACCCCTCCCCTCACAATTCCCAATTAAAAAAATAAAATAAAATACAATAAAGAAAAAGAGTTTTTGTGAAGGGGACAGGAGAAGGGGGCGTTATTGGGCGTAGAACATGCTTTAACACCTAGACCTTCTAGAGAAAAAGATGGATAGGCCTTCAGTTATATAATTACTTACCTTGTTACCTGCTATGCAAATGTGTGTGTGATGAAAGCAGGTAACAAGACCGAGTGAATACAATCACACTCAACTAGAGCTTTTTGCTAATGGCTTTTTTGTATTTTCCGGTCCTGCATCATTCTGAACTCGCCATACTGGTGTGTTTTCTGCCAGTACATGAAATGAATTTCATACCCATATTCTCTCTTGAGAAAAATAAGTTCTCCATAGGTGATGAATTGTAATGTAGGTCGTGGCACACTTGGTGCTCCACTGCAGATTTTCATCCAAAGGAATGCAACCTTGAATACCAACTGCAAGATAGTTTACTCCAAGGAAGTTAAGTAACATGCTTATCCTTTTTCCTGGCAATGGAAGCTTTCAACTGTAAAGACATCTGACATCAAGAATGCCAACACTAGAATTTCATTGCAACGGGACCTTGTGTAAGAGCACACGCATTCGAGTAGCTGGTTCTGAGATGAAGGCAAGCATGCATAGAAATTAACTGAAAATCAAGAAACCAAAACACAACGGACCCTAAAGGGTATGCGCAACGCAAGTATGGGATGAGAGTTCTAATCAAAAGTCGCCGCATTGCTCAAGAATCTTTTCCTTTCTCTAGGATGTGACAAAAGAAGTTAATCCCTCGGTACAAGCATACCCATTAACTGAATCACAAAATTTCAAAACCACGAGTTCTTAAGCACTAGCTTTTTTCAACTTGGCAAGCTCCTGCCTGACCGCTCCAGCTCTCTGCGTTTTACGAAGAAAATTCATAATATCAGTAATGCTCTAAACCCAAAATTACTTCCAAATTTGTTTCAAATTAAGAGAAAATTTGAAAATAGCAGAGATACACAGAACTCTCAAGGCATGCATCAAAATCCCAGTAAACTAAACAACTAATGTACACCCCAACCATAAAAAGCAATTGGCATGGAGACATACTCTAGGCTACGTATCTACTATTACAGTTGAAAGCTATCATTGATAAACATCGTACATCTTGGACATGACATACCTTGATCTTAGCCAACATGATCTTGAACCTATCAAAGTCATTGAGTGAAGCTCTGGTTTTCTGAACAATCAACTTCTTCCCCCAAGAGCTCTTCTCCCACTTGTTCTTCACATCTGCCATAATTAATCCATGTTTTTTTTAAAATAAACACCAATAGCACTGGATTTGAATACTCCACTGAAGACATGAAGATGAAGAAAATTATCCTTACCAGCGGCCTCCATTGCCTCAATAAGAGTCTTCTTCTTTGGAATCCTGGGGATATCAATCTTAATGTCTGTGAGTGTAAGCCTCTTGAAGTTCATTTGGCACCTTACCATGTCAGGAGCATCAACAAGTGCCTGAAACAAAGCAAGCTACTAATTTAGAGAAAATATAGATCATATGCAAACAAAAACACATGATCTTGAACAATGCAAGCTTGTAAAAGAAGGCATTGGAAAGATAATAACCTAATCAGAGTGGGAGAGATAAGGAACGAAATGCAATTGCAAAAAGCCAAAAACCCAATGCTTACACTCGTCAAGAATCCATACGAAAACATTTGCAGCAATGAAAATCTAACTTCATTGAACTGGTTACCTAAGCCACAGCAAAACCAACTTAAGAAACTGAAACTAATGTAAATACCTGCAACGTATGAAACAGAAAGCGTTCAATGAAAATAACTTTCAAAGACATCAAGAGACAAATCAATCAAATCCACATCGACAAATGTATGCTGCAATAGGTTGGACAATGTCTTCATTTATATATAGCATTTGATTTCCATTAACCATTTAAACCCTAATTGCACCCCAAACACGAATTGCTACAAAATTAAACTTCATTTCCAAACTGTTCAGCCATATCACAAAATACAATAAAAAGAGGGAGAGACGCACCCTGTTCTGGTCAATGACATCGACAATGACGACGAGTCTACCATACTCCTTGCCGTAGTTGATGAGAGCAATCCTCCCGATCTCCACAAACCTCTTGAACGGCTACAAAGCAACCAAACTAGGTGCGATTAGATCAACGAAGAGAGATAACACGGAGGGCTAAGGAGTACAGACGGAGAAGGAGCTCACCATATTCGCTGAAGCTCGAACGTCGCTGGGAGAACAGTCGAATCCGAAACACCAGGAGAGACGCAAAAGATGAAGAGAAGCACACAAAGGAAGGGTTTTAACTTTTAAGGTGTTTTGTGTTGAGTTCAACTTGCATTCTCAGCCGTTGGATCTAGGGCTTTCCACCATCTCCACTGGGTGGGCCGTACCCGTATTCTGATTCGGGTTTTTACAAGTTTCGAAACCTCGTTCAGACGATATCCATCGGGCCTAACGGCCCATGAAATTATATTTTTCTATTTCTTACACTATATCTATATTTGAATTTGTAAAATGAAATAACAATCTACGGAGTATATAGAAACTTTTTTTTTTATCCGAAATCTATATAGGGTGTATAGGGTATGTATGGTTGCAAAAAATAAACAGGTAAAAAAGGATTTGGCTCCCCTCAAGTACTGTAGGGTGAAATTCAACAAATCCTAACCATCAAAAGATAGGTGGGTGGTAAAGATTGCCCTCTCCTTTGGGGCCCACCCCAGCCAAATTTATTTTTTCTTTTCCTAAAAATAAAATCTGTGAGGAGAAAACTAACTTGACGGTGCAGTACTGCACCGAAATCAAACCCGGTAAAAAATAAGTTGAAGTTGAAGTTTTTTTTTAAACAGGTTAAAGAGTGTATGGATGAGAAAAAAATGGTAAAAGTAGTTAAAACTTTGAGTTAAAAAATGCTTATGGAATGTGTTTTTTTTTTTATCCTTTCCAGTTCAAGTGGGCTTAGACCACTCTACATCTGGATCGGGTTACTGTAGGCCCATTTTTGGTGTTTAAATTTTTAACTACAAAAATCAACACACACTCTTTTTGCATTATTTATTTATTTATCACAATTAAAACACCCTTGTGCCCCATATTTTTAACTACTTTTACCAACTGTTTATAAATTTTACCATATTTACAATTTTAGTCAGTTTATTAATCTCGCCCCATACAAACCCACATATATCAATCTATAACTACTATCTAAATCTATCTATAATCTTTCTATCTATAATCTATAATCTTTAACTAACTATTATTAGAGAAGCCAAAAAAAAAAGATGTGTCACATCCTCCTTACATTTAAGTATCTTATCCAATAAAATATCATATTCATAATTTGTATTTTCATTTTCAATTCAAAGCATCAATTCTTTTAAATTATTTTATACTTTCTAACTGGACCTATAATTTCTAACCACATATATCAATCTCTACTTCCAAAAATATATTTATATTTTGTGAGTGTAAATAATATATATTTAACTAACTTGCTTTAAACACATGGGTGTGCAGTGTATGGGTGTTTGTTTTAGTAGTTTATAAACTACTAAAATGAAGAGGTTAAATTATTAGTTGTGTTATGGGGCTGTTTATATGTGGGGTTTTAGTTAAAATTGGGTGTTTAAAAAAAAAGCTACATTTGATAGCTTTTTTTTTTGTTTTTGATGTTTATTTTATGTGAAAATACAAGTATACCCCTAATAACAACCAAATAAACTCTACTTTTTTTTTATAAATAAACTGTTTTTCATCCCATCATGGGCGGATCCTCTTTAGGGCCAGAGGTGGCAGTCGCCTCCCCAATCAAAAATAAAATTTAAAGTACATATTCTTCTCGTCGATAGCTTCGATTTGATATATTATAAGCTCAAATCCAATAACTGAGTAAAAAGTTATAAACGTTTCAAGACTGAAGCGATATAAATTATTTTTCACATTATTTACTAAATTAATACACTTCTATCATACTTATCATTTGTTAAACTTCGTAACTTAATACAATAATTAAACTCGAAAACTTCAAATATTGATGATTTTTTCGAAAAAAAATTAGAGATCAATTTTCGCCCCCTCAACTAAACGCTTCAGGATCCGCCACTGATTCCCATACAGGGTTTATATTTCACACCAAATTTTAACCTTATTTCAAACAAATTTTTAACTTTAACCTGTTTATAAATTTTAGTTATTTTTTTCAACCCCGTCCATTATTTGTAAAAACATTGAGTAGAGATTCATACCAGAGTTATTAGATGGATAAACAAAGGATTTTGCATATCTGTCATGGTGATCCAAGTTCTCCTTGCTAGTAGAGATCCAGTGGTCGTATTAGATCTTGCTCCTTTTGAGAATTGGAAAGAACAATACAGAATCAAGCTAGATCTCGATGATTGAGCATGATCGAGCTCATCTTTGATTCCATATTGAAGATCGAGAGGAAGAGATTGAAGAATGAAGACGAAATGCGCTTATTTATTCAATTCTGTAAATTCTATCATCTCTTCATCAATGTCATCTTCCTCATTGTAAGTTTTTTTTATCATTGTAATTTAATTCTAATTTCTTGTAATCGTCTCCTCACTCTAATTTTTAGCATTTTTATCTTTTTACGTACTTTGTTTGTTTTTTTTAATTATTTTTTTAATGACGTGGAGGTTCCGAGGTTATCGACTAGTCCTCCACGGGCCGAGCACTAGCCTGCAAAGCACTCGAGCCGGGTAAGCCATGCGGCAAGCCGCAAGACAGGCTAACCCACGCCAAGGCAAACCAAGGCATGAGTACCCACTCAAGCACAAATTGCTCCTAGTGGGATTTGAACCCTTGACCTCATGGTAGTAAGGCACAAGGAAGCACCTCACTCTTACCACTAAGGCAAGAGGTCATTGGTCGTACTTTGTTTGTTATTTATTCCAACTTACTCTTAATTAGTATATGCATGCAATTGTTTGTTTACAAGATGCTAAAAAGTACTCCCTCCGTTAATTAAAATTTGACGTTTTACTATTCACACACGCTTTTTGAGGTGTTAAAAAGTACATAAAATATTACTCCGTAACTTTTTAAATATATTTTTAAAACAGTTTCATAGATATTACTATTAAGTATGAATTTATAAAAACAAAATGTAAAAAAAGTTGATATTTTATATCATTTTTATCATTCAAAAAAGCATGCATGAATAGTAAACGACAAGTTTTAATTAACAGATGGAGTAATAATTTGATAATCCCACTACTAGAATTTTGTTCATAGACATCGGGTACAAACCGATGTTAATAAAAAAAAAATTCGACGTGTTAGTGGGTGGTGTTAAAGATCCCAACTTTACCACATCGGTTTATAACCGATGTCTTTAATAGTTTATAACATCGTTTTTCTTTTTAGTAATGATTTAAATACATGGATATAATTACTTTTGTATTGATTCATCTAATGTTAAACCATTTTTTTTTTCATTTCTAGCCATTTGGAGTTATGTAGGGTAATACATAATTTCAAATTAGAATCGCTATTTTTTTATAAACTTGATGTCTTACATTGCTATACACATCGGTTATGTATTATTCAATTTGTGAATACTCTTTTTTCATTTGTAATTTGTGATATTATTTTATATTTTTATATAAATATAATATACCATATTGAATATTTTTAAAATCAATGTTATTTATATATTTTCACATCAGTTTTGTTCTTTAAAAGTGATGTTTTGATTATTTACAACATCATTTTATATATTTTTAACGATATAATTGCTACATATACACATCTGTTTTTGTTATAATTTTCATATAGGTTGGGTTTAGAAATCAATTTGTATCGTAATAGTCGACGTATTTACAAACGTAGACATCGCTTTTCTCTCTCAAGTTCGATGTGTTTCATCAAATACACCTAATAATCTATATTGTAACATTGTTTTGGCAACTAGAAAATTATACAATGCAAAAAACCATAGCCAATACATTAAATAATGACAATAGAGTCGAATACAAGATAACAAGGCTAAATACAAAACAAAATACATCAACTATCGGATTCTAAGCTTGACATAATATCACTTGAAAATAAAGTGAAAGAAGTCAAATGCACATCCTGTATTTCAATAAAATTAACCTCATCTAAACATTTAAGAATAGTAAAACTACACCAAAAGCAAAGCTGAATTCATAACACAGGATAAAACTAAGTGGAGCCAAGCGAATCTAAAGTCTTGCCTGCTACATCAATAGTGGGTTTCGAGAGTTGCTGGTGTCTCTCCCTGTACATAGCAACACCTGACTATACAAAGGCTTATTGTTCCTTTCATCTAGATATCAAAAAGGTTTAGATTAATCACTTTAGTTCCATATTTCTTGCATACCAAATGAGCATGTTGTTCCCCAATGCTTGGGTTTCTGACTTCTTTTTGGTTTTTTTTCTTCCGTTTCTTGTCCGCATTGGTTCCGTTGGAGCTCTCCTAAGGACAACAAGGTTCTTTTCAGCAGAATGATCATGGGTCAATATGCATCTCAAATAAATTTGTATAGAAACACAAGAGAAGTCTCCACAAGACAACCAAAGAATTCAGAGTTTCAGTAATGTACATATGTTCTCCTTTTTGTGTATTTTCTTTATGTTTTCTCCTGAAGAGGGATATTAGATTCCACCAAATTATAAAGTTTATACAAGTAAACAACAGATATTTGATCATATAAACAATGTCCCGACGTCAGTTTAATTAATCTAGTTTGTTTCAGAAGTATGTACCAGATTAAAGGTGAGAAGAGAAAACACCCTTTTCCATTCCCAACCAAGTACTAATCATTGATCTTCTTAATTCTTCCCCACCCTATAAAAGGTATTTCAAGGAGTTTAAAGAATACATATTCGTTTTCTAGTTCTGTCTTCATACTCTTGGGCTTTCTTCTTATGCTTGTTGTGTAATCATTTTTCTTGGCCATATGACTGCTCATAGAGATAAAAAAAACATAGTATTCTCTTTTCCTAAAGAACATAACTCAAGCCATAATTCAAAACCCTGCTCAACTATTATTTCTGTATCTTGCTTTAGCTGTTGGTTTCCATATTTTCTTTCTATCATTTCAAAAATAGGGGATTTTTATATAATAGTTGGTCATGTGATTTTTTGCATTTCCCAAACATCTAATACACAGGAAAAGGTACAACCACCCGAGGAGAATCAAATTAGCAGATAAGAATCTCCACAAGTTCACTCAGATGGCCAATTTCCGATCTTTTTCACATGCTCGATTTTCATTCATTCCCTTTCGGAAAGGCCATATATATTCACAAAAACCAGCAGATAAGGAGAAAGAAAATAAAGAGACCAAGGATTGAAGGTACACACCTGGGTTTCAGATCTTCGTTTCTTTTGAGGATCATTTCAGATTTTTCCTTCTTTTTGTCTTGTTTCCTGATCTTTCCAATGGAATGATGGGTCTAGGCTAGTTTCTGGTCCTTTTTCTTTGTTGTTTCTTCTTCAATCTTCCTTTACTTTCTTTCTTGTTTCCTGTAAAGACAAAGGAGATTCTCAGTATCACTTTATTCATATTCATTCATGAATTTGGCATCTAAGATCCGTCAAAGTCATTGAGGTTTCAAGTACACGGATATCAAACTTATCAAATTGAATCATAATATGTTTAATCTCAATCAGTTAGTTTGAACGAGTTGATGTTATAAATATTTTTAACATCATGCGTTTTTCTAACCGGTATAAAAGATCCGATGTCTATTAACAGAATTCTAGTAGTGTCCACTTGATTTAATTCAATTTGTATTCTTCTGTCCCACTCAATAACATTATAGTTTTCGAGGTAAATCATCTACAAGTGTCTATTCTCTCTAATCACAATTTACGAAACTATTAATATATTTCTATGACCTTTTTCTTTGCACGTACTAACTTAATGTGGAGTGCTTCATTTCTCTTCTGGGATAAAATTTCTCTATATTTTCAAAATTGCATTTTTTTTCCATTAAAATACAAGTGTCTATTCTCTTCCGCACTCACGTTTATCTCAAAGTCAAGTTGTCCATCTCTTCCTTTATTATGTTTGATTCGAAATCTATCCAATTGTTAATTAATGAAGTCTCTTTTTCTCATTTTTCCATTTTTTTGTTTATTAGGATTCAATTGCATTGCATTAATCCAACCATGCTATTCACTTTATTATATGATTGATGTTGGGGTGGAGGGGATGGAATTACACCTCACCTCTTCCACCTTCTCTCACCAAGGTAGGGGATTTTGCCCCACCTCCACTTTCTTTTACCCACCTACATCTCCTCCACCTCCACCTCTTAAAAAAGAGGTGAGGAAAACACACCCTAAGGGGTGGAATGGGTGGAAAGGGTTGGAGATCCACTCCACCCCTCCACCTTCCCCTCCTAAGGTGGGAAATTCCCCCCCCCCCCCCCCCCCCCACCTCCACCCCTCCACCCTCTAAAATGGCGGTTTGGAAAACAGACCCTTAATTCATTGTACCACCCTAGCAAGCCATAGTATGTAATTGTTTGAATTACATATTTATGAAAATTAAGAATTGTTAACAAATATTTTTTATATATTTGGATGTTGAACACAATATTAAAATAGAAAAATCCCACTCATTATACTTATTTGTGATGATTTGGTTGAGGTTTTGACACTTTAGGAACAAAATCATCTTCAATCAAAATATGAGCAAATAATAATTGAATTTACTAAATCCCAAATTGTTAACCTGAACATTGCAAACAAACAAATATGATGATGGATCAAAATACAAACATAATAATATACAGTTACAACATCCTAAAAGGAAAAATGGAAAAAAAAAACCATTTCTTTAAAATTAATTTTAATCTAATTCCAAAGTGACTTACTTAAGTTTTTTAACGTTTTTTATACAGGAAATATTTCAAAATACCATACAAGCCAATGTTAGGTAAATCAAGAGGATACTGAGGCGGCAGACGGACAAACTATCATAATACAAAACAATGAAAACACAAAATAGAAAAAAAATTGCAGTTAAAAGTCGACCGTGTCATACAAAAAGTGGAGACTAGATTAACTAAAAAGAAAAAACTATCAAATCGAAGACGCTGATCGTCTGAATATTTGGGTCATCTCCTAATGTTTGTTTAAAAAAACACAAACATTAGGAAATAAATTGTGCGTGTAGCCCTTTCCCAATGTTTTTTTTAAAGAGGTTAACAGGGAAATAAATACATTTTTATTTTCAAATTATATTTTCTCATTTTTTGAACTTGAATTTAATAATCTAAGTGCTAAAATTATGGTTGATAAAAAAAAACAAAAGAAGAGGGAATGGTAGTAATTAGACAAAAAAAAAAATTACGTCCGACAGAAGTTTACTCTACTTTTTTTTTTTTTTGTAAAAGTAGCTCCCATTCGTGTGAAACGGCCATTAGAGTGTCAGTTACAAAAGAAAGGGAGAACCAGAGAGAGAGAGAGTTAGTATGCAAGGGTGTCAGCCAAATCAGAGAAAAAAAAAAGGAAAGAGTGATTGTGAGTGAGCGAGAGAGAGGATAATTACCACAATACTATTAATGGATGATTGATTTTATTTGATTAAAATGCAAATTTTTCTATTAAAAACTTTTAAAACAATTTTTTTTAAATTATCACAACATTAGATTCATTTTTCTCTACCCATTGACATAAACTTTGAATATATTTGAAATAATTTTAAAAATATTATTTGTTTGGGTATACTTTCACTTGTAAATATACCACATCATCGACAATATAAGGTATGACAGGAAATATATACAATAGTGGCAGGAAAAGATAGAACTCCGGTCCTGTATAGAAAGTAAAGAGTCCCCATGGTAGAAAATATATTTACAAGCTACTGACAGGAAAAATCTGTGAAGGTGATAGTGTATTACATACCTTGCACAAATGTGGGATTGCCCTCCTCCAAACCCCGAAGACGATGAAAGCGTACTTGAATTGTTTGTCGACCCCCATCCTCCACTTTAATGGTGGGTAAACGTCATCCGCCTCGTCAGAAGAGCTTCCTAATTCACTATGAACACACCCCTACGGAACGATTTCGTCGTCGTCATTACTGGCGATAACAACTTGCTTCCTAAGTTTGATGGCATCGACCTTGCTTATCATGTGACTTTCATGGTGAGCTCCTTTCTTGTATCCCGAACTGTCTATCCTGACACCTTCACTGTCTGTCCTGCCACATTCATTGCCTGTTCTACCACCTTCATTTTCTCCCTTGACACTTGTGCCATGTTCATTGTCAGGTCTGATAACATTCACTTCATCCTCCTCGTCACATGTTCCATGTTCCATTTCCCTCATGTCCCCTTCCACCCCCTTATCTACCAAGTCATCCTGAACGATAGACAACCCGGTTATATGTGTTTCTCCATGTGTGGGGGTCGAGATATCCGCCCCTACGGAGTCTTCCGATTGTGGTCCGTGTGAGATGGACGGTGGGCTATTAGCTTTGTATCGTAAGGTCATGTGGAGTTCCATCGGCCAAGCACCTACACCAGACTCGTTGTTGTAGAATTTGTAGGCCTCCATCGTCATCTTTGTCCACAAGACCACAACGTCGAAGGGGGGGGGGGGATAGGTAGGGTTGGGCCGTGGTACATAAATTACCATACCAACCGTACCAACAGAAGTTTGGTACCATGTAGTCGGTAACCGAAGGAATCGGTAACCGGTAATAAAAATTCAAATCTTGTGGTACCTTGGTACCGAATATATGTAAATTTTTTTAAAAAAATCCCTAAAGCCCCTACTCCCTACCGTATCCACTATCCATCCCTTAAATTATTTGTTTCTAAAAAAATGACAGTTAATTTCCAAATGTTCAATATTGTGAATATATATGATTAAAATAATCAACTTCTTCTTTCTTCTTCACAAGTTCAACCCGTCGCCAGCCCAACCCTAACATATCCAAGTTTCAAGTAGTGGCTCACACCTGGATCTCCGGTCATCTTCGTCCACGTCTGACGCAGGTGACGAAGGCTCCCTCAACTACTCAACCGATGTAACTCTTCAATCACTCAATCTCCCTTCAATCTCATATCTCGCTCAATATGAGATTCCGAGTCGATCTCCCTAATTTTCGCTTCAATCTCACTTTCTCCCTTCAAACCAGTCAAATGGGTCATCTTTGAGGTTCGTTGGGAAGACTCTCTGGTAGCGAACGGGGTGCACGAGGAAGAGGTGCGAGCCTCATACCTTTTGTAGTCGAATCTACTCAAGTCGCGTCTACTTGGGGAATTGTTCAATTGTTTTTTTGATTTTGTTTTGGGGGAATTTTTTTGATTTTGTTCAATTGGCCGTCTGTTCGTTTGTTCATTTGTGGGTTGATGAGTGAGTGTTCATTGTAGCTTTTGATTTCGTTCAATTTGTGATGAGTAAGTGTTCAACTGCAACTTTTGATTTTGTTCAATTTTGTTCAGTTGTTCATTACAGCTTCTTCTGACGTGAGAGTGAGTGTCGGTAACCACGGTACCACAAATTCGGTAACCGATACTTTCGGTACCAAAAACTTCGGTACCAAAAACTTCGGTTACCGATCATTTCGGTTGGAACGTGGTAATTGAAATTACATACCGAATGGTATCGGTACGGTACCGATACCATTCGGTCCAAGCCTGTCCCAAGCCCGGCCCGCGCCCGCATCAACGGGATAAATTTTCGGACCAAGCCCGGCCCAAGCCCGCGTTTGCCCAGGTCTATCGGTACGGTACGTGGTAATCAATATTTTTTCCATGGTACCGTACCATGCCAACCCTAGGGATAGGCGAGCTCGATGTCATATAACATGTAGTCTACGTCAAACTTCTCCACTATCTTCTACTTTAGTGAATCATATCCGATTTTCTCGGGCACGACCATCGTTGCACTCTTCTTTGTACCCGTAAAGATCAATCTGCCGTTGTTGCACGCCCACCATCCTCCGAACACTACCTTGATGTCATACCTTATCGTCTATTTCTTAAATGTGAAAAGAACTTGCCAACGTGAGATAAGAGTTTAGATATTGTGGGTATGACAACAACTTTATATCAAAGGTACATGTGCACTTACCTATCGCAGAGATTGACCGCCAACAAAACAATTACACCCTCCTAGACATGGCATGAAATTTGAAAACTGATAATAGGCGTGGGTTTCAAACCCGACAGAACATCGAATGTCCCACAAAATGTCAATGATTACCTCCTTATTCGATCCATTAGGAAGCATTTGATTTGACCCCATAAAAAGGCGGGAGCTATTTATAAAATAAAGTAGTGACTCCCTTTCCTATTTCGGAAATAAAACCCTCCCGCATTAAATATAACATTAATGACCCCCCTCTCTCCTCTTGTTTTCCCAAAAATTGGTATGCCACACTGACACATTCCCTCCTTTTATACCTAGAAACAGTCCAACTGGTAACCAATAAAATTGGACATAAGTGGACTTGGTCCATTTTTGCAATTTTCCACACCCGTGAACATTTTTGCAAACCACAAAAAAGTTTGGCCTACTTATGCAAAATGCCCTAAAAAAATTGGATCGAACCGTAAATTCCGGTTTAGGATTGGTGAACCAGAATATATGTATGTGTTTTAAAATAAAAATAAAGTGGCCAAGTAATAAGTATGGAAATTGGCCATGCATAGGGAATCCGAAGGAGTTTTTTTTTTTTTTAAGCAAGATAAGAATTCAATTATCTAGACATTAGACAAGCCTCTAAATCGATAGACCGGACAAGCCGATAGATAGACTAACCATCACGTACAACCAAATCAAATAACAGAAGCAAATGACAGAAAGGAAATAACAGAAGCAAATGACAGAAATGAAAATGTGAAAATAAAATACACATGCAAGCTATCCTACATCGTAAAACAAAGCCAACACGACAGACGAATCAATCAGCCAACGGAAGACGCACACAGAGAACCCTGAAGACACTAGCTGACATCTCAGATTATGGAATCCGAGGAGGTTTTTTTTATGTATTAGTAAGATTAATTCAATTAAGTCTATTTTCACATTTAATAAAAAAAACATTATGAAAACATCAGTAAAGTATTTCATAAATACGATTTCGCTTTTAAATCAATTTAATTTTAAAATTTTTTGTAAACAAGAGATCCAAATCGGTCCAACTAGTCCGTAGACCGTATATCACGACCCCGATCCCATCCATGGTCCAAAGTTCCGAAAATATCAGTCCGGGTCAGCTGGGCAGCCCTAGTTAAGATCACTATGTTAATTTTCAACCAATAAGTCCTTGTTAAACCCTTGCTTGAAAAACTAAAAAAGGTACAACTATCAACCTGACAACCTTAATGGACTACAAATTATTGATAGTAAGCAGTTTCAGTGACAAAAACAAAGCACTTTGAGAGAAGATGCTAAAACCTGAGAGAGTAGTGAGCCCTAAACATAAAAAAGAGTGAATAGAGAAATTACATTTCAGTAACAAGCTTAACACCAGAAGATAAGCAAGTGCCTTGTAGCTACTAGATGCAGAGAACTAGAGATGTGATCCAAGCTTTATGAGTCACTTAACCGGTTACATCCGAAATGGTCGCTTTGTTTCAGTTCATGAAGCTTTGAGATCATCCAAGCCAACCCCAGCCTGCAATAGACAACATTCTTGCAAGTCATGAAAGATAACAGCTATTTGTTATTGCAGTGATCTCTTTAGCCAGAGTTGTAGTAATTCAGAGGAAATCTTTACCAAGAACTTGTGGTTTGCTTGAAGAATCGGAGAAAAAGACACCAAAAATTTCTCAATGTCGCCTTTCACATTTCCGCCAGTCCCTAGTACTTCCATGAACTTGCTCCTGTCAGGAGCTAGTTTCATAGCGACCTGCCATTACATTTCGTAAGCCCATCAAATTGTTCAATGAGTTAGTCATGGAGCTTGCAAAATTTACCAAACTTGGAAGCATATATAAGAATTCGTACAGTGAAGCTTGAACTAGCAAGCCAACCATGCCATTTCTTCAGGGTCTTGCCATACGAATCTGTACAACATTGCGTCATTGTCCAGTCAGGGTGCTCTATCAGATTGCGAAACAGCTCCACCAGGAAATCCATTGCTCTGTCAGATTTACAAACAAGCTTCACCGTACAACGATCTTGACTTGCATATACAATGGGACATTCACTCAATAGTGGAAGAACAATTTTTTCGAAAAGAAATACCTTGTCAACCAAAGTAAGCCATTTGTGCAGCTGGATGAGCCCTTTGCTGTTTTAGTTTCGACCTCTATCTTTATCATGTTGTATAACAGATTATATTTGGACGGATCCTCGGAATACTTACTGTCCAATCTCTAAATCTCAACATTTTCATCAGCAAAGATTAAGCACACAGACTTTGAAACAATGGCAACAAAACCAAAATTATCATCTGGAAAGGAATTAAAGAGCTTACCGATATATTCCCACCAATATCAGATTTGACAATTGCCATGGCAGCGCCGAATTTTTCTAGTATGAAAGAAATGAAACATGAATCAACACATGAAATGACATCCTAATAAACAAAAAATCAAACATCTGAGAAAGGCTCAAAATCGCGGAGATAGTACAAGTTTTGTCAAACCTATGACAGGCAATATGTGTTTGCACACATCCAAGAAGGGTTTGGCTAAGATTTCTCCATCGTCGGACTTGACATGCTTCATTCCTTCCAAGGCAGGCGTAAATACAGTTTCCGCCATTTCGCAATGTACTGCATAAACGATACAAACCCGAGTTTCACATAGATATATGGATATGGATCATAGTTTCAGCAATCATACAATGAATTATTAAGGGATAGATGAATATAGTTCGTTTCAGATTGGATCGAAATCTAATTTCACTAAATCGATACCTAATCCAGCGGCGACTTCAAATTAAGCTGCGTGATCGATCTGCAACAATTCTGAGCCTACTCTAAAAGTTTTCTCAATCGAAATCAAACAAAATCCCCCAAACTAAAAATTTCATTACCCGTGAATGAGACGCAAACACATGTCATCTCCTCGAGCTTTTTTCAACCACCAATTTGCTTAATTAATCGTTTTGTTTAATAATTAAAGATTAAATATAATTATAGGGAGTAATTAATTTATGTTCTTAATTTTTAGGGGCTCGTTTGCAAACGAACACATGAATCAATTTCTTCATTTTGATTATCACAAGTTAAAAAATGGACTCAAAAAACAGGCATCAGGAATAGAAAGATGAACACATATCCTCCTGTTACAGATATCAGTACACATATCCTCCTGTTACAGATATCAGTACACAGGCATAGCAGCATATCTCATTTCAATGTCTCAAAAACGAGACAGAAAGACCCCGGGGCTGGGTCTAAGCTTTAGGGTAGGAGACACAAAAGAATCATCATTAAGTACACTTGAATCAAGCTGATCCTAACAGGCACACACTACTAAACCGCGGTGGTCATGGGGAGCTTGTTATCGAGAGAGCTGAATGGCATTTGGACAGCGGTCTGTGGCCTTCTGGTTGCGCGTAAGCAAGCTAGGTGGCCTCCCAATTGGCTGTTGCAGGCCGGTAGTTTGCTTGCAGCCACGTTTGCTTCCTTCTCCCTTGCTACCGGAGCCCCAGTCGGATCCTACATAACAAATCAACAAATTTTGTATTTAAGATCAGAACAAGGAATCTCAAGGAAGGAGTAGTCTTTTGGTCTTTGTGTGTGTGTGTGTGTGTGTAATGTGTTTGTTACAAACTTACCCCTAAAGACAGGAAGGTGAAATCCTGCTTGTCCGCGCCAAGGTTGATTTCAACGAGCTTCCTCAGATCAGCAAGGCTGGCGTCCTTTGCGAGCTTCAGCTTGGTGATCAGCTTCCCAGGGTTCTCTTTTGTGGCCTCCCACTTGACATATATCTCAACCGAAGCATCAGTGTTGCCCGGCTTCATGTTCTCCTTCTGATCAGGGGAAGAAATGATGATGCTCTTCACTGGAGGAGGAGGAGAGTTTACTTGTTTCAGCTGAGGAGGAGTGGCGGTTTCAACGAGTGCAACCACCTCTTTATCATTGTTCTTCGTCCACTCGGATTCAAGATCATCAGCAGCCTTGGGAGGGGCAGTTGTTGTTGTTGTTGTGCCGGTTTGAGAGAGCTCCCTATAGTTTCCGCAGAGGGTGAAGATGTTCTGAATGCGCATTCTCCTCGAAGCCTCTGAGTCCACATCATCAGTAGTAGTACTCAGCACCCTTTTCTCCTCAATTACCTCCTTTTCGACCACTTCATCCTCTTTTGGCCTCTCATCTTCATCTTCCATCTCTTCCTCCTCGTAGACGGTACTCAAGCACATTCTCTCAGGAGCACTCGGCATCAAGTATCCCTGCCCAGTAGATGCAGCATTCAGGGAGAGATGACCACCAACAATTTTCACCTCTCTTCCATAGGTGTCGTCCCCCATGTCCAAGTCCATCGACTTTATCATGCTTGGATCATCGTCTGCATACAGCTCCTTGAGCCTCTTGGCAAGGCCATTGCCATCATCCAAGTCAGGTCCACTTCCTTCGCTACTGCTTCCGTCCCTTGAACGAGACAGCTCAATCTCCATCTCCTCCAGCCGCCTCTTCAGCGTCCACACTTCTTGCTGCTGTTGCAGCATCTTCTCTTCCATTCTCCTCCTCTCCATCTCAACGAGCTCCTGCGCCATCCTCTGCGCTTCTTTGATTTGCTTGTCCATTTCCTGCCTCAGCATCTGCGTTCTTTCGTTCACCTTCTCGTTGATCTCCTCCTCGCTTGTCCCAAACTCTTTGCCTTCCACTTGTTCTAGCTTTGCTCTCAGCTCAGCAATTTCCTCCTCTTTTCTCATCAGCTGCTTATGTGCCTCGTTCCGCTCTCTCTCCCTTTGTTTGTTCTCCATTTCAAGCTTCGATATAAACTGGTCCATAGCAGCTATTCTAGACCCCATGATTATATTCGATGAATCCTCACTGTCCTTGATCGGCGTGTGTGGTCCACGAACTATACACTTTGCTTTAGCTCCATACTCAAGGGTTGATATCGTCTTATGCATCTCTTTCGGGTCTGGGTTCGCACACAGGATCATGAGTATCTTCGACTTGTCATCTTCAAACGAGTCCTTTAACAAGAAAAACACAAAACAACAGTCTAAAAAAGTAGATACATATGCATTGACATCTGATAATTATAGAAGCCATTCTACGCCAAATCACGCAACTGGAAACGCTTATCGATTACCTGCAAAAGCATAGTCAGCTTGCTATCTCTAAATGGCACATGAGAGTCTCCATTTGCAATAGACTCGACAACTCTCTTTAGAGCTGTATTGCCCTGGTTTATCTTTGCTGTCTGCAGAATGTATACAAAAGGTTAGTAATAAAACTTTAATCGATTCCCTTAACACAAGTAAAGCAAACCGAAAGATTGTAGTCTCACCTGCATTTTGGCTTCGAGTCCAACCTGGCCAGCTTGCTCAATGTTTTCGGAGCCTGCCATATCAACGAGCATAAGCCGCCCTCCAACTGTTGGGGCATCAAGGATGATCTGTAAACAACAAGGTGAGTCAGAACAATGTAGATTCAACAGAAGAGACCAACAGGCGAGTTAGAAGCCGCGTTAGAAGCATTAACCATGCAGTGGCTACGAGAGCTCCTATCGTTACAGTTCGTGCTTTTAACAATCCTTCGCTTCTCCACCTTTTGTATCTCCTTCGATATCTTTCCAGCGTCGGTCCCAGATATGAAGGTAGCATTCTTTGCTTTCTTTCCCATGACTTCCAATCTCACCTGCAAACACAAAACAACCCTAATTACCTTTTGTTCGTGCAGTGGCAGGAACAAGATTGCCTCAAATTTGGCTCTCTCTCTCTGATGTACCAGTGGTAACTGAAATTCTATCTAATAATACCATTCCATTCCTGCAATAGCCCCAATTTCCCCCATCTTCAGCTCCAAACAAAGAATACCTCTAATGAGTAATGACTATCTCAAACAATCCAAGGTGTTACTTAAACTTCAATCTTGAAAACAAGGGTATCTAATTCTCAATCAACACATCCCTCAATTTCCAAATTCTCAACGCTATTAGTGAAGACACAACAGAAATTCATAGAAAGAGGAATCTAAACTGCAAAAACTCACCTTGGAAGCACCACCTTTAGACCATAAGCTAAAGCCGCCGCCTCCTTTTTCACAGGAAAGGAGATCATAAATCTCCTCATTGTAAATCTCCAAGACACTGACGTTAACAAATACACCCAAATTCCCTTCCTGGTCACTGCCGTCGTCACTGATTTCCCCCAATATGTCCTTCAGAGACCGATAAACGATCCCGGGTTGCTTCAAGCACCCGAACATGGTGTGACTCTTGCCCGACCCGGTTGGCCCGTACATCATAATGGTGCACTTGGCACCCATTTTCACCCCAAGTATCCTGCTTTGGATGTACTTCGTGTAAAACCCTTCAAGATCGTCCTCCTCCGAGGAGGAAACCCCATCAAGACTGAAATCCCGGTAACCAATTTCGGTCCGGACGCGGATGGATTGGCGATCCGGGATGATATGAAAACCTGTGCCGGTAGGGGGGTCATCCTTGGATGGGGGGTGATCCCTAATTCGCCCAATTACTTCAATTGGGTGATCCAGGGGAGGGTTAGGGTTTTCTTTCGGGAGCGCCGAGTTAGGGTTTGGGGAAGCTTTGCTGATTTTGAAGTGAATTCGGTTCTTGGATGTTGGGGTTTTGATCTGGGTGTGGTTTGTGTGATTCGATTTGGAAGGAGTCGGAGCCATTTTTGCAGATTTGCCCCCCTCTCCGTTGAATTGAATGACTGTAATTAGGGTTTAATGCGCAAGAGGGCAACAGCGAGAGAGGGAGAGAGAGATGAGATTGAAGAAATGAAACGGCTAGTGAATATGGAAAGTATAACTCTTTAGATTTTCCCTTTTCCTCTGAAATGGCTTTTTGAAATTCAATCGTAGGAGAGGAGAGATAGAGCCGTTACACAACGGCTATTTGTATTTGGATCCTGATGAATACCATGACGGGCCACGGGTTATTGGGTGGGTCAACACATTCAAACACGGGTCTGTTAAGTTAGAGTTGATTTTTTTTTTCGGGGCAATTCCATTAGGTAACCTTGACCTCGAGGGTAATTCGTATGGTAAACAAGAGTTTTTAAATTTTCGCTAGGCTATCATAGATTTTCAAAATATTGTGTCACGCCCAAATTTCTTGTTTTCATTGAAACACGGTAGTTTGAATTCTTTGGGGCAAATAATGTAATATTTATAAATAATGTGGATTCTTTTTACAATGTCCAAACGTCGCCATGGCAAGGAGCTCAAAACCGCCTTTCAGCCCCACCTCCCACTCCACTTATGATTCCACCAGAGATGACCATGGGCGATAGAGCCACCGCCTCCGAGTGCTCCAGCGAGGAGCACGGGGGCGAACATGGTGCCACCAACTAGGTCCGGTGAGATCCATATGTCAGAAAAATCCCAAAGTAAAAAGGCGTTTCTAAGTGAAACGTACAATAATACTAAAGGAGAATAATGGGCAATTCTTATAGGCAATAAGAGCGTCTCTACCCTCGTTACATCTTCACCCAATCAACCACCAATCACAAACCACAAGTTCGATCAAGCAATCAATTAGCTAAAGTTTTGGGAGATTCCAAGACCAGACTTTCAAATTCATCAAATTCAGTGTCTAATTCGAACCACAAACGTCACAATTTCAGATCAAGGGCTCGAGGTTAGCATGAAGGATGCGAACTAGAACCCTAAATCCCCAACTCGATCGATGACATATTATAAATTCTTCATGTCAAGAATGATTCGAGCCCCAATAGACCAAAGAGAAGGCCAGAGGAAAGTTAATTATATGAAGGCCAAACCAACGCGAGTAATGTAAATTTCTATCGATTTTTAAAATCAAGTGATGAATTGCTAAAAAGAATTCACATCATTTATAAATACTACATTATTTCCCCGCAAAGAATTCAAGTTACCATTTTTCAATCAAAACAAGGATTTTGGGCGAAATGGGCCACAAAATATTTCAAAAGCCTCGGTTATGTGATGAAATTTCAAAAACTCTTGTTTACTTTTAACTTTAGTGTTACCTCGTGAAATTTTCGTTTTTTTTAATAGGAAAAGCCTTCACGGGTGGATTTACTCCCGCATCAACTAAAATATGGAAGAACAAGTTAAAGATGATGATTTACTTGTTTTGTATTAATTATATCTCATATTGTGAATATACCATTAAATAAAAATTTAGAAATGGTTTTTAGAGCTTAGTCTCATTAATTATGTCAAAAATGATATGGAAAACATAGAGCTTTTGTAATTTTGTAGTTACAGAAATGATAAATTAATATCTGTATAAACTCTATACTTGACACAATTAAATCTCATACATGGCTTCAGAAGAACATCTTGAATCACGGAAGATATAATTAAAAAATAAATTAATGTGAGAAAAAGGTTCTAGAAAACCATCAAAACACTATAATATAAGAAGGAAAGAGTAGGGATAAATAAACTAGGATCGTAAAAGTTGTTGGACGACTAATAATTGTCAAAGGCACTGGTTTTTCTTTGGTTGATGACGTCAAAATGAAGAGCTCCAAATAATAGATAGATTATCGATGATGGCCACATATAGGGATGGCAACGGGGCGGGGAGTACCCTCTTCGTCCCCATCCCCGTTTATCAAAACGCCCCCCGTCCCCGTCCACGTCCGGGGATTGAAAATTGTTCCCGTCTCCATCCCCGCATGATCCCCGTCCCCGTTTAATGTTTCCCTATTTAGTTTCCCCGCGGGTTTCCTTACGGATTTCCCCATCAAGTTCCATAATATAAGCTTCACTTTAGTTTAATATATAAGTTTATACCTACCACAAAATTGTGTTAAACTTTAAAAATAAAAATATATAAAATAGATAGATTAATTAATAACAAATAATAATAATTAAAAATGTTAAAATAATATTGTATAAATCTTCTAAAGGTGTTTAACGGGGTCCCCATCGGGGATTCCTGCGAGGTTCTCCATCGGGTGGCGGGGCGGGGTGGGGACTATCATCCCCGTCCCCATCCCCATCCCCGTACGGAGAATTGTTTTTGCCCCCGTCTCCGTCCCCATCCCCATTTATTTTCCCCATCCCGTCCCTGCATCGGGGATTCCCTGCCTTATTGCCATCCCTACCCACATAGAAGTAAACATGAAAATGCTATCAATAAAATTGATATGCTAAATGAGCATTAAGAAACTTACACTCAACATGATCACGTAAAGTCGCTAGTTAGACGATTATCATTATTAGCTAGGATAATGCTAATATATGGAATGACTCAGTAGATTCACCAATAATAAATATCATGCAGTTTTGCACCTCAAGAGTTTGATTTAATGTATTTTTTTTTTTGATTAGGTAAAAATTCGAGTTCAGTTAGGCCTGAAACTCGATAGGCCGACGAATCGGCAGACGGACTAACCATCAACGTACAGCAAACAACATAATATACACACAAAAATCACAGATGAAAGAAACAACCCTAAGAACCCATATAAGCCGTCAGCCAGCGGAGGAGTCGAGGGAGATCCAAGGCGAGAAATGAATGCCGAGAACACGGGAGAGCGCGTCGACTCACACGGCGTCTCGACGCCGAGAAGGCGGAGAACAGTAACCCACCACCGGAAAGGGCGAAACCTGAGGAAGTGCGGATCACCGACGTTGCCCCCACATAGATGAGGGATCTTCGAAGACCACGAACACCGCCACGATCCTCTCGATCATACAGGAAGCCCGATACTGCAACCCAACTCGGAACTAAACGTATCCACGCCAAAGCTGCGACCCGACGCCAAAAGAGGGAACAAATACAGGCCAGAAAGGGAAGAACTAACCATCCGAAGAAAAAAGTGTGCAAACTCCCGGAACAAACTAGAAGTCTGAGATAAAATTATTTAACCTACAATACCAATTATTTCGTAGATCCTTACGGGATTTAAACTAATCCTTTCGGGATTTAAATAAGGTCCTTTCGGTATGTAAAACCAGCTTTTTTATTTATAAAAATATATAAATAAAAAAACTGTTTTTTTTTTTTTTTTTTTTTTTTAATCCTTGTGCTTGGCGTGCAAGGTTGAAAAATAGCCTTGCACGCCAAGGCTGTTTCGCCTCCGACAGATCCATACGCGGAAGGCCGGCAAGCAACTGGAGACTGGAGGAAGCCGGCGCTGTCCAAGCAAAGTACCAGCACCAGCGGCGAGAGATCGGGAGGCGGAATGGACGCCAGGGCGGTGGGTCGCAGGCGACAGCCACAAAAACCCCCAAATCGGAAAGGGGGAAATTGAAGGGAGACCAACAGGGCCGACCGCAGGTGGAGGGAGATGGAGAGCGCCGACCATCGTCGGCGATGGAACGGTGGTGGTGGGCAATTGGCGGCGCCAGGAGAAGACGACGGCGGAAAAAGACCACCATCAAAAGCAACCAAGCCTGACGCCGATGGATCGATCTCCGCCGACGGAAAGAACTCCGATGGAGCCGGAGGAGGATGAATTGGGCAAAGAACCCCCAACCAATGGGCAGGGCAGATGGAGAAGACGCATCAGAGCAAGGCGTCGAGGAGGGTCGAGAGAAGGGGATCGATTTGGGGGTTAATTAGAGACCAACCAACACCAAAAATTGGGCAATAGAGGATCATTAGTCCAAAATGAATTTTGGATACTCAACTCACAAAACGTGATTAGTGAGATTGGATGGATAAATTTCTAGGATTGGAAGGATTGAAGGAGAAGATTCAATCACCCCAATTGAGGACGGGTTTCACAAGCATGCCCACAAGTTGTGGCGGAGGTGAGCGGGTGGTTATGGGATCCGAGAAGGCGAGTTGGTGGCTCCCGGAGGAGGAGTTGGTGGTTCCCGGAGGAGGGTTAGGCTCCCGGAGGAGGAGTTGGTGGCTCCCGGAGGAGGGTTAGGCTCCCGGAGGAGGAGTTGGTGGCTCCCGAAGGAGGGTTAGGCTCCCGAAGGAGGAGTTGGTGGCTCCCGGAGGAGGGTTAGGCTCCCGGAGGAGGAGGTGGTGTCTCCCGGAGGAGTTTAGGCTCCCGGAGGAGGAGATAGAGTTTGATTTAATGTAGATCGTTCACATTATAATTTTTATTTTTAAAATTTTTCTCCAGAAGATGATATTTATAGGTTTGGTATCTTTGGTATGTATATGCGTCAAAATCACTAAGATTTGTTAGTATATTTATCGAGAGTTTGAGTCCCCACATATCTTTAATTGACGTAATTGGATGCTTGAATAATCTAAACATGATTGTTTTGAACATTTAGCTCCAATATTGAAGATGTAAATACATCGTGGTTATAAATTAATGTTCTTATGTAATGTGATTTTTTTTATTGAACAATCTAATAGAAATCTAACAAGTAGCATAACGTTGATTTTTGTGTTTTTCCAAAGTATGATTTTTTATGAGGCAACCTATCTCTCAAAAGGAAACATTATATATCTCAAATGGAATAAGAATTCATCCAAGGTAGTGTCAATATTCGATCAAGTAAAGATCGATATGTTTACGAAACCACTATCTCCAATAAACTTTGAAGACATCCCAAAAGGTTGAAGAGCATATTGAACTTTGACAGGGAGCATTATACGCAATGCACTCTTTTCCCTTTCGATTAGGTTTTTATCTCAATGTTTTTTTCCGACAAGGCTTTTAACGAGACAGTACAATAATAACGCATGTAGAATGCTACACTTTTTTCCATGCTATGGTTTTGTCAACTTCGATAAATTTTTTCTTTGGTATAGCGAATCAAAAATATGACAAGTAGAACAAATATAGGTAACTTGTTGGATGAAAGGATGGTGAATACTCTCCCTTACCCTCACTCCGCCACCTATGGTTGATTTATTGCTCAAATATGTTATCCTATATATTAGGGGGTGGACACAAATCCCGCAAATCTCAGTCTTGCCCCGATCCCGGTGGGAATAGAGGAAAAAAAAGTGAATCCCATTCTAGTCCCGTCCCACATAATTTTATGCGGAACGGGACACGAGACAAACTATGTGATCTCGCAAATCTCGGTCTCGTTCGCATAAATATAAATATAAATATAAATATAAATAAGTCTCGTCATGTCCCATGAGGAATAAGGCTCGTGTGGAATTAAAAAAAGAGAAAACTAATTAAAATACCCTCACCTTTGGGACTTGGGAGTATGGTAAAAATATATCATCAACTTTCAAATGTAATAAAAATATCTCGACCTTTGAGGGTAGTATTAATATATTACCATGGGTTTTTTCACATGTAAAAAATGATGATAATGTAGGATGTGTGGAAGTCTTTTTACAAATTAGCACTAAAATTGGGTTTTCTTAAACGATTTCCTTAGAAAAAAATACACCAACAACAAAATTAAACCCGAAAAACAAAATTGGTTCAACCGAGCAACTAATCTGGTCAAAATTGCCTCAAATTAACACAACATGATTATTCCTCACACCAAACCGACAACAACAGCAACAACGAAGAGGGGAAAAAAAAACTTACTCAGCCAAGGTTGTGAACGAATCAAAGAGGAAGAAGATTCGAGAGAGACAGCTCAAGATAGACTACCACGAGGGAGGAAGACTGCCATTGAAGATGAACCATGAGCTGCCTGGAAGACCTAGAAGACAGTTCAAGAGGTGACCACAAAAGAAGATAGGAGGGAGGAAAAAGGGCTGGGCATGAACCCAGTTCAACTCTTTATTTTTTTTTTCCAAGGAAACCGTTCAAGAAAACTCTTGTCAAAAAAATCAATGTAGGCCGCCTTGCCAACATTTTTGACCCGTGAGAAATCCCCTCCCCTGGTAATATATTATCACTACCCTCAAAGGTCGGGATATATTTATTACATTTGAAAGTTGAGGATATATGTTTACCATACCCCTAAATGTGAGGGTATTTTAATTATTTTTCCCTTAAAAAAATAGAGAGTGAATCCCGTCTACAAATATTAAGCCCGTCCCGGTCCTGTCCTCTCCCGCGTCCACCCTCCATATTGTGCTCTATAAAAGCTTAATAAGATATCAATTACTCTTCTTTTCTCTTCGTACCCTCTATATTAAAATAAAATTGATTTCTTATGGGAGATAAACAAAATGTTCTAGAGAGAGGGCAGAGCCCTTCTCTCTAGAAATTGTCTATCTTCACCAGTGAAAACTCCTTTGGCTACCCACAAAACCTAGAGTCCAGATTTCTATCAAACTTAACCACAACTCCCTTTGTTTGTTCAATCACTTTGGGGCTCTGTTAGATCGGTTCTTCATCTTCGTTTCCCGATCTCTCTCCTGCCAATTTCGGATCTCTCTGCTCCGGATCTGTTCAACCTGGCCTGGCTTCCGATGGGTCCTCCGATCGGCGCTGCTGGCTCTCGCCTCCCTGTTTCTGGCGCTGCCTAGTGCTCCTAGAACTCGGCCTTGCGCCGTGCTATCTCCGGCGTGCTTTCCTTTCCGCCTTCGACCCTCTGTCCTCCCTCATCTTTGCCGACGCCCGTTCTATGGGTTGTCGCCGTCGATCGTTGCCAGGGTGGTCTGGTGGTGGGTGTGGTGTGGTGCTGGGTACCGATTGCCGTCGCCGCCGTCCAGTTTCGGCCTCACCTTCGCCGCCGGTTCCCTGATTGTTCCTGCAAATGCGCTGCTCTTTGGCGTGCAAGGCTAAGTTTTGTCCTTGCACACCAAGTTTGGAAACATATATATATAAAAAAAAACTTATACTGATTTTGTGAGAATCAAATCTTTTGGGTTATTATATACAGTATATATTTAACCTAAATTACATCCCGAAAGGGTTTGAGTAAATCCATCCGAAAGGGTATGAGTAACTCACCCGTAAGGGTCCTGACAATCTCCCGTAAGGGTTTTTTGGTACGTTTTATACAGGGTGGCTCTCGGCGATGGTTCCGGGTGCTCTTGGCGGTCCTAGTCTGAGTTGGGACTCTGGTGTCCGGTGTCGGGTCTGGCTGGGGTCGTGGCGGTGTGCATCGAGGCGACTCCGTTTTCTGAAAATTTCCTTGGAGGTTCGTCTTCATTGCCCACAGGAGGGACTCCTGATGTACCGCTGACCAGCGGTGTCATCGCTTGGTGGCGCTTGGCTCCGGGGTTTGTCCATGTTGTTCTCAGCTCTTTTTGGTTAGGTTCGTCTGGAGTTGTTTAGTTGTCACTTTTGTATTGCACCATTTACTTTAGATTGTATGCTCGACGGTTCGCCGTCTACCGACTATGTCGGCCTCTCGATGAGCCAGACCTTTCTGGTCATCGAATTTTTACCTAATAAAAAAAAAAAAATTTGATTTCTTATGATATACAGAACAGAGTAATAACTAATAATTATAAATATTGAAAGAAATTAATTAATTAATATAAATTTTATTTAAATTGAAAAAAATGATTATATATTAAAGTGGAAGTTAGATATTAAGATTTAATTACAATACTCCGTAATTTTTATACGTGTTTGAATTAATATTAAAAGAATGCACAAAGTGCAGGTCCTAAACTAGCATGTTGATATAGGGAAAACAATTTCCCAGATAAAAGAACGTGTCTCACGCGCGAGCAAACCCCCCTATCCATCCTCCTCTCCAGATCTCCTCCTTCCTTGTTTACATTACCCTATTGTTTTAGGGATCTACCTCTTCCGGGCTGATGTTTGTCCTGCGTCTCTTCTTCAGCTTGCCGCCGGCCATCGATCGGTGTATGAAGCGGATGTGCTCTTTAAAAGGGCCTGTGTCGTATCAAAATTGGGGCTTTTGTGTGAGGTCTGCTGTTGGGCGATCTTCCTTATTCCGATCGCTTCCAATCGATTGAGGATTTTGCTGATGAGATCTGCAATTGTTTGGTTAAATCGGCCTCCGCCTTGGCCAAATCGGCTGGATTCGGTGGTATCTGGAGGAATCTGCTACTTCAATCCAGTTCGCCCTCTTCTCTGTTGGTCTGAGACGGTCGGTTTGCTCTTCAGCAACAAGAAGGCCTTCGAGGGGGGTTGGTTTCATAGCTACAGGGTGGGTTCTCTCTCCTTATCTTCTACATTTCTACTGCTTAATAACTCTTTCCCTATTAAATGGGGGCTTCAGTGGAGTCCGCTTCACTGCTTTCCTCTTGTTTACCTACTGTCTCTCATAAGCTTATCCCTTCGTTCTAACCGACACCCTCTTATTCTCTCAATGGCTCCTTCTGGAGTGGACAAAATCATAAAAACCATGGAAGCAGAAGATCCTGCTTTCCAAATGTATAAACCCCGAAAGGGAACAACCATGCCGGAGGGCCTTAAACTCAATGAGAACCCCCCTCCCTGTGATGATGACCGCTTGGTGAAGCTGAGATCCAAGGATGAGGAAAACATTAAGAGATGTACTATTATACAGGAGAAACTCACTGTTGTACAAAACCGAGTCCAGGAGATCATCGTTGCTCTGCATTCTATTACACCTTTTGCAACCACTATTGGCGATCCCATCAATGGCAAGGAAGACCGGAAGCCTATTAGGTACGGTTGGAAATTTCTTTCGGGCAACTTCTGTCTCCTTTTTGTGTTGCTCATGACTCTGTCAGGAGTTGTCAAAGGAAAGAAGCCTTTGATAGCAGTAGATCCTGCTCCTCAAATGACTAAACCCCAAAAGAGAACAAACCAGCCGGAGGGCTCTAAGCTTGCTGAGAATATCTCTCGCTCTGATGATGGTAATAGGGTGATTTGGAAAGCTAAGGCAGAGGAAAAGCTCAAGAGAAGACCTTTCAACAGAGAAAAGCTTCTCGTTTTGCAAGTTTGGCTCCAGGTAACCATCTCTGCATTATATTTTGCTTCTTGGGGCCGTTTATGGCTAACTGCACAATTATTAATTGCTACACCTTAGTTTGCTAAGTACACTATCTCTTTGCTCTCAACTATAGGCCACAACTCTCTCAGTAATAAAATGGTTGGGCCAATTCTGTGTGTGTGGATATATGTCTAGCACATAGTATTCTTTGTGTTAATGGTTTATGAATATGTCAGTAATAGCATACTTAAGGATTTTATTGGGGAAAATGGTCTACGAAGTGTAATTCTGGTGGCTAATTTCAATTCTAATGGTGCAAGTTTTTGGTTACCAAGGCTCTGTGTCGTTAGGGACCTTTTCTTGTTCTATGAATGCAAATTTAGGTGTATGATCTTGCTGAACTCTGTGTTTGAAAGGGGTAAAAACTCTGCTGAGAGAAAGGAAATCAAGGAAAAACTAAAGTATGGGGAGAAATTTGCTTATGGTGATTTTAAGCTTAACCGTATTGTAAACAATTGGTTTGTGTATAGACAAATTGTATGGACCCGAACAGTGAGAAACGATGGTACACAACCCACATCATTGCAACTATTCCTCTTTGGAGGCAAAAACCAAAATCTGAGCAGCTCCAGAAACATGCTTGTAAACATAAACTATAATCTGTCTATATTTCCTATGGTATGGTGGCAATCACGTGTTTCATTTATGGCCTCCTACATTGTATTCCAATACTATTTGATTTATGAGTTTAAGTGTGCTATGGTGTGTGAGTGGCACTACCTTTACTGTAGTCTCGAATATGTATCTTATGATTCCACCCATCTTGAAGATCCTGGACTAATATTAGCCATCAGAAAAAAGCTACCAATCAAATATTGGGAACTTGCTGCTAGTAAGTGTAAATGTAATAGGAAGAACTTGATGATTTCCTTTCCTTGTGTTTTACGGGTTTCTCATTTAATGAATCGGGATTTAAGTAACATGAGCACTCCCTCTTGTCTAGCTCACTGTATGTACCAATTAGTATTGATTTGGGTGTGTATTCCTCAAATCTCTTGGGTACAAATATATAGCTGTGCTGGTTGGCTAACTACAATTTGCTACCGGTTGTACATGGATAGCGTAATCCCCACCGTCATATGTAGAACTCCCTCTTGTCTGACACATCTCTTGGTGTACTTGTTACGTTGTGTACAAAACCACACCGTCTACTGGTGTTTGATCAAACCCGTGTTTGAGGCATATGCCTCTTCACACCATACCCCCCGAAAGGGCTCGGCACAATCTGTGGCTTTTGTGACCTCTAATAGTTTTACCAACTTTCCTGGGGAGGGTGCAACGTTCACGACTGATCCGTCAATGCTTGGGAACTCTGTCTGGCCTATGAACATCCGGGTGTTACTATGCTCTCGTTGCACTCGGCTTCCGGGTATAACTTATCTGTATCTTGACTACATCCCGGTTGATGCATATCTTGGGTTTATGATGTATTGTCTAAAATCACCCTTTGCTTTCTGATGTTTTGTCATAGCAGTAAATGTAGGTCGAATAAAACAATAAGAGAAATATTTACAAAGACTAAAAATGTACAAAAGAAACTCAAAAGAGTAAGATATGGGTATGGGAGGGCTCACCTTTTGCTCTCCTATGCAAAAACAAAGTGGTCATGATCATACGATATTGGAACTGTAGGGGGATTGGAAAAAGAACCTTCTGGACTAACATGAACGAATGGCGCTTGCTAGATCATGTACAAATGCTAATTTTAGCAGAAACAAAGACTGAAACAGAACCAAAGGAATCTCTATGGAAAAATGCGGGACTCACAAACAGGTGTTGGTCCCCAGCTTCTGGTCGTGCTGGGGGTATTGCCCTATTCTGGAATGAAAACTCCTTCATAGACGAAGCAATCTCGGTAACTATTCATCTCCCAAGAATTATTGGAGTAAAATATGAGAACATAAAAGAGAACTTTGAGTGTCTAATGCTGTTTGTATACGCCCCCTCAAACCCCTCAGAAAAAGACGAGTTTTGGAGAAATCTATACAATCTGATTACCCAAAGTGATATTCCATGCTTAATCATGGGAGATCTAAATGAAATAAGCCAACCATCGGATAAGAGCGGAGGGGCAGAAATCCAACCTGGAAGATTGATGAGAATAATGGAATTAAAGGATGCATGCTCCTTGCTGGAGATCCCCTCGTACGGTAACCCGTTTACTTGGAGAAAGAAGAAATTTGGCCCAGATAACATTTTGGAAAAACTTGACAGGGTGCTTGTCCATCATGAAATAATCGACATGTTTCCCAAGCTGGCAACTAAGAATGGAGCATTCTCTAACTCGGACCATTGCCCTATTTCAATTGACATCTCCAAAAACACTAGCTTTAAACCACCCCCTTTTAAATTTGAAAACATTTGGCTGCAAAGGAGAGACTTCCGAAATATTGTTAAACAAGCATGAAGAGCTTCATGTGCAGGCTCTGCTATGTTTCGAATTACATACAAATCAAAAATCCTCAAACAAAAGGCCAAAAATTGGAATAAAAAAACATTTGGAAACATCTTCCGACAAATACAAGACGTTGACGAGGCCCTAATCCAAATACAATCTATCCAACAAACTAACCAAAATCCAGAATCATACACAAAAGAACAAAATCTACTATCTAAACGAGAAAAGCTACTTTTGTTTCATAAAACTTACTGGAACCAAAGAGCTAAATCAAAACACTTAAAGTTAGCAGATACCAACTCCTCCTATTTCCATAGAGTAGCAACAGGGAGGAGAAATCGGAAGATAATTAGAACAATTACCTCCGCAGAAGGAACAAACATAATTGGCAATGAAAACATTAAAAAGGAAATTCTAAGAGACTTTGAGAAAAGGTTTCATCGAGAACAAATGTATAGGACCCCCCAATTAGAAGAATACCTTTCAGAAATCAACCCGATCATTACAGAAGAGGAAAAACAAATCACTTATTCAACAACCAACAAACAGTGAAATCAAAAAAGCTGTCTTCTCAATGGGGAACAACAAATCCCCCGGTCCTGATGGAATGACGACTGAATTCTACAAAAAATATTGGGACATCGTTGGATCTGATATCATCCGGGCTACAAAAGCTTTCTTCCACTCTGGCAAAATGCTAAAACAAATTAACCACACTTTTATCTCCCTCATACCAAAAATTGATAACCCTTCCATGACTACACACTATCGCCCTATTAGCCTATGTTATACCTTATATAAAATCATCTCAAAGATAATAACAGAACGATTGAAAATGGTAATAGGAAAACTTATACACCCACTACAAGGAGCCTTTGTTCCTGACAGAGCAATCCAAGACAATATCCTAATAGCACATGAGGTATTCCACTCCTTTCGTACTAGAAAAGGCACCAAGGGATGGGCTGCAATAAAACTTGATATGGAGAAAGCATACGACAAAGTAGATTGGCTTTTCACGAAAGCAATGCTTCAAAAATTTGGATTCAACCAAAAATTTGTGGACATTATCATGGAATGTGTGACTATAGTCTCTTTTTCTGTTTTAGTAAACAACGGCCCTACGGATCCTTTCAAACCATCAAGGGGTTTGAGGCAAGGGGACCCCCTCTCCCCGTTTCTCTTCCTGCTCGGGGCAGAAATTCTTGCGCGAAAACTCTCAAGGGATGCAGAATCTAACCATAACAGCATCAGATTTAAATTTGGCCATTCGGGCCCCATGCGTTCCGTTCCTGGCCTTTGCAGACGACATAATAATTTTCTCGAAAGGAAGTAATTCTGCATGTACAAAAGTTAAAGAAATAATTGAAGACTATTGTAAATTCTCAGGGCAAAAAGTAAATTACCACAAATCATCCTTTCAAACCACCCCAGGTATTCCTAGATCAAGAGCTCGAGACCTAGAAGGGATTCTAAACATACCCCTTGAACGAAACATGGAAAAATACCTAGGTTGTCCAATCATAAATGGGAGGGTTTCCAAGGAAACCTTTGGCAAAATGATATGCAAATATAAAGATCAATTGAGCAAATGGCGTGCTAATGCCCTTTCTCAACAAGGCAGAGCAACCCTAATAGCGTCTAATCTATCATCAAAACCTTTATACTCAATGCAGAGCTTCATGCTTCCGGTAGCGGTCCACAAACAACTAGATCAAATCAACAGAACCTTTTTCTGGAACAAAGATGCGCAACATAGTCCATTAATCAGTTGGGACAAAATATGTAAATCAAAAAAGGACGGAGGACTGGGAATTAGAAAAACCAAAGATATGAATGAAGCTCTTCAACTAAAACTCCTCTGGAAAATACTGGCGGAACCGGAAAATAACTGGGTCAAAATCATACAACACAAGTATTTGAAAGAAAACCACATCCTTACCTACTCCAGAAAAGGCAATGCCTCGTGGCAATGGTCGAAACTAAGCTATCTAATCCCAAAATTCAAAACAGGACTCATCTGGCAGGTGGGGGATGGGAAATCAATTAAGTTTTGGGAAGATAACTGGGTGGCTACGACACCTCTAAAAGACAAAATAGACTCTCACCATAGCATTAATCCACATGATTCCGTAAGTAATTTTATAATAGGAGGACAATGGTGGAAGGAAAAACTTGAATCGGTACTTCCTAAGCCGATAGTAGAGGATATTATGAAAATTCCCCTGCCAATCACTCCCCTTACAGACAGACTGTATTGATGGCCTGCCAAAAAGGGATGGTTCACAACAACAAGTGCCTATAACTTAATCTCATCCACATCACAAAGACCGTCGGATGAGTTCTCATGGATCTGGAAACTTGACGTCCCACCCAAAGTTAAGAACCTTATTTGGAAAATAAAACATAAAGGCCTCGCCACGGCTACCAGGCTAGCCCTCAAGGGGGTGGCGGTACCGACCACATGTATCTTGTGCAACCAGTTCATGGAAGATGATATCCACCTATTCATAGAATGTCCCATCAACAATTTCCAACAACAATTCCATGGCCAAATATCTCAAGACATCAACAACCTAATTACAGAAAACAGATATATGAATCAAATTTTACAAATTTTAGGCTCCACTCTTCCGAGGGAAAAGAAACAATATGTAGCAATCAGATGGTGGACCATTTGGTTTATAAGAAATCAAACAATCTTTAGAAATGAAACCATCCCCTCGGCAGACGCTATCAAGAAAATGATCACGGACAATATTGATAATTGGAGGAAAGCTAGTAGATGGAATGACATGGAAGAAGAAGGCATACAGAAACGAAGTAAAGGAAAACGGCTCTCTGGGAACAATAGGATAACCTACCGATGGAGGAAACCTCCACAGGACAAATATAAGTTAAACTTTGATGGATCATTTAAGTCAACCACAAACAATTCCATTGGATACATCATCAGAGACTGGCGTGGAAACCCAATCAATATTGGCGGAAAAGCAACTGGTGGACAATCACCCCTGATAGCGGAAGCCTTAGCCCTTCGCCTAGGGATAGAAAAAGCAAGAGAACTAAACATAACAAATCTAATAATAGAAGGACACTCTAAAATTATCACGGACTACCTAAGATCACAAGCTGGATGTCCTTGGGAAATTGAAATAGTTATGTCAGATATCCCAAGTCTTCTCAAAGGAATAATGAATGTTAGTATATCACATATTCCCCGTATTGGTAACCGAGTAGCGGATAAGGTTGCACACCTTTGCTACTCTACCAGGGGGCCTGAGCTATATTCAGATACAGGTCTTCTCGACCTCATCCGACAGGATGCTTTCGGGTAGGGCTCCCCATCCGAATTCTTACCTAAAAAAAAAAAAAAAAAAAAAAAAATCTGATCCCTACCGACTTCAGCGGCTCTTTTCAAAACTTGATTCTTTCATGTAAGATAGCAATTTTGTAGCCTCAATTGGGAAACTTGATTCTTTCATGTACGCCTGCAGCCGTGCACCATAGCAACTAAGGGCCAACCAAGTTCAGCAGCTCTTTTCGAAACGTTTGAATGAAAAATTCATTGAGCTGTCTCCTTCAAGATCATTGCTCATTTGATTCATGTGGCCTGTGCTCGCCACTTGATGAATCGATGGCTCATCTGGGTTCCTGCTGATCCCCAGTTTCACTACGAACGTGACTAGGCTTCCCTTGTCCAGTCCTTCGCTTTCAACCCAGATATGACCACCCAGGAGATTCACAAACCTGAATCAATCACTTCCAACGAATTCAGAAATACTCCATATAGAGGTAGGATGGGATTTCATATTCGGAACTCGTACCTTTTACAAAGGGCAAGTCCAAGACCAGCTCCAGAATGATTTCGACGACCACTGTGAGACAGAGAGAACTTATCAAAGATGGTCTGGATCTCTTGTGGGTTAATCCCACATCCAGTATCCTTAACCTGCAGCAACACAGGACAATAAAACAAAAGGGATTGCTTGGATATAAATATGCACAATCATGTCTCACGAAACGCCCAAGTGAACACTAGAAATTTTCACTAACCTGTACCCTAAGGTAGAACTGGCCTTTGTTCAAGGCTTCATAGATGTCTGCAGGCCGCCAATCCCTCAAAGAATCAAGTTTTGCAACAGTAACAATAACTGAAACTCCACCCATCTTTGTAAACTTAACAGCATTGCCCACAACGTTCATTATGGTTTGCATTAGCCGTGTCTCGTCACCAACAACACACATAGGAACCTCAGGTGCCACAGCTAATGTCAAGGATAGCTTCTTGACACATGCAACCGGCTTTATTGAATTGATTACCTGCAAAACGACACGCCAATTAAATCAAGCCCAGACTTGAAGCTTCATGTATTGTTACTAGGTAGCAATGACCAAGGTGTTAAAATTAATAATTATCACCTTTCTAAACACTGTATGAAGATTGAATGTTACAGAATCTAGTTCTAGAGTACCATCTTCTAATCTAGATAGATCAAGAACATCATTTATAAGTGTCGCCAAAATGTTGCTACTCCGAAGTATAGTCTCTATCATCACCCTTTGCTCAGGTGTGAGTTCAGTTTCAAGAAGAAGGGAGGACAAGGTGATTATTGCATGCATTGGTGTCCTCATTTCATGGTTCATGACAGCTAGAAAATCATTGCGTGCACGAATAGCCATCTCAGCCTCTTGCCGGGCTAGATCCAGAGCAGCATTCTTCTCCAAGAGCTGCTCATGGGCTCCCATAGACTCTTCAAGGATCGCAGCATGAGAAAGAGCAACAGCAACCTACAAAGCAAGGGTGCATGAGAAACGGAATTGGCCTTTAACAACTGATCATTTGTTTCAAAATATAAGGCCTAAAAGATGTAATCCATGTGCTCCAGGTGTAGATCATCCACTTAACATTTGTCTGTAAGAAATGATATTAACAGCATAATGGTCAAATTGATTTAGGTCAGCTCAACCTAGTAAACCTTGTCTTAACCTTACCCTGATTACCAGCACACAGCCAAATTGATTCTAAAGAAAGAAAAACTATTAAAACCAACAACATAGGAAGCCTATAATGCGAATTACTCTCTGCTCCCTGCCGATCTTTAAAAGAATTTGCTAGTTACCCGGGTACTCATGGATTGATCTTTTGATGCTATTGTGACTATTGTCACATATCCCGCGGTTCAGCTCACAGGACCAAATCCCCAAGGCAGGGGTTGGCACTTGGTGCCTTTGGTGGGCGCCCATGGGTTTGATCTTTGATGTAATTATCACATATTCCGTGGTTAATCTCCCAGGACCAAATCCCAGGGGCTGGCACTTGGCAGTGCGCCCCATGATGGAGGGAGTTCCAGTGTCATTCGAAAAATGAAAAAAAAGGGGGAAAAATAGTAAGCCAACTTCATAACTCATTAATAGACTCCTAAACATGTGCAGCGGGGAACTAATAATCATCCAAAAAAATAGTAACACAACTTCACAACACATCAACAGAGTCCTTAGCATGAGCACAAGGGATGAAGGGAACAACTAATTAAGAGATATTCCAATGAAGGATAGAGAAGAAAAAGAACCTGGTCTGCAACAACTTCAATTAGCTCCAATTCATGATCACGGAACTTTCTTATTTCATCAGATGGAAGAACCAAAACCATCACTGCATATGATTTTCCGGAGACGTTGGACCAATCATTTATTTGAAAATGGGATAGATTTAAAAGAGGGACACGAACAGCAACAATCTCAGGAGCTACATATCTCCCTGCTATGGGTTTAGTGACAAGTGGACATGTATGCGGTATTCTCACCACCCCAGGATTATTGAAGATTTCAGCAATCACAGGAAGATTCATTGACACATAAGACCCAACAGGTGTCAAATTCTGTAGAGCATGAGAAAGCCGCAGTCTCATCCCAGTTTCTGATGGCATCCAAAGGGAACATTCCTCCAGGCCCAGTGTTCTACCCAACTCGACAAGAGTAGTTCTTAATATTGTATGTCTATCAAGGGTGCTTCGAATCTCATGAGTCAGCATTCTTACATGCCTACCAGTTTCTTCTTGGGTAAGAATGAGACCCATCTCCCTGTCGAGCTCATCAGCCCTCCTCTTCAGGTTTGATTCTCTTATCTTTACATTTAGTAAATCAGGAATAATGTGAACAAGCATCAACGCAGTAATGCACGATACAGCAGCCGTAGACATTTTTGCAATAGTCATCACGACTGCAACAGTTTTGGAGTGTATATATATCGTCCATAAGTTTATAAGGTGTGTTGCCCCACACAGCACGATGAAGGCGCCAAACTGCATGAGAACCCATCTATATGGAAAGCATGCTGATTTTTGCACAAAATAAATGAGCTCCAGGGGAATGGAGAAATATGCAACAGCGATGAAGAAGTCCGACAGATACTGGTATCTAACAAGAAGTTCATCAGCAAACCACTGAGTATCAACACAATCACAGGACTCCATCATCATAACGCTCCGTAAAAAACCTGAGATATTTATGCCATGGGCTATGAAAAACAATAAATCAATCATTGATTACACAAGGAACTAGATTAGGTAGCCATGACATGCATGCACAAGACCCTTAAGGGTCTCCTGAAGTAATGCAGATCCATCCATAAGAATAGAATAGTATTAATTCGGATAGAGGAACTAAATATCCCTAAAAATCTCAGTAAACGAAATCTGAAACTCGAGGCAACTAGATCATGCTGGCACTGCCAATGCACGTAAAATATCCTTATTATTCTGGAATAGAGGATCACAGGACAAAGACATTATATATCTGTGAACAAGTTTTATTACTGCAGACAACATTAGGCCTTTACTTGTAACAAAAAAGCCTCTATTTCCTTTTCTAAATCTGCAAAGACATCTTGTTACATAACATGATAGCCCCTGTGCTGATCATTGGTAGTTGAACTTCATATCTTGCGCCCCACAACAAGTGTAGACATTACTGATATTACATCCTTCTAGAGGGGAGAGGCAATATAGCGTTAAGTAAAAAAGAAAACAAAAACAACGATCAGGTACCTACAGCCTAGCGAGAAGCAACCTACGAGAAGTTTATGCTTCCTGGATTCAAAGCACACACTATTACAAAATCTGCTTCTCTTCTTTTCATTTTTGTTTCTAAAACATATTGACATGCAGCATCACAGACTTGTAATGTTTTCGAAATACAAACTGAACGTAGATATGCATTCAAAACGCAATGGAGAGTTGATATCAAAATATAATATGCTGCAATGTTTTACAAATAACATGTAAGTAATTTCGTGGCAAACTACTATAACAAATTATTGGATTACAGATTGCGCAATGTGTTAATAACATATCATATAGTTTGCCAATTCAACCTAGCACGTACAATTAAAATATTAAGTGTTTTAAATTAAAGAAACCCAAAGGATAAAGACAAAATAGATAGTTATATGACTGCTAAACCACGAAAATGACAACAAAAGGATAACTACTATGAAACCAAAATGGGGAGTAATAGTTATTACGAACATATTTAAACACCACAAAAAATGGTAAAACTTGCTTTTGGTTAGTAAAGATCAGTTTGTCTCTTAAGCCTGCCCAGTAAAGCCACTTCACAATTAGACATTGATCACGTAAGTCCCCTCTCTAACCGAGCCTAGTTTCATCTTCGCTTTTAGAGCAAAGCCTGTAAGTGTCGCTATTTTATTCATCAGAAAGCTTTCCAAAAACCACAACTCATCTTACTAACAGTTTTCATAGGCCGGTTGATTATTACAAAAGTTGCTGAATCCCTCCCTTACACATAAACTTGAAGCAACTTTTATATACAATAATGCGTACATGGAAGAAGAGTGAACCAATGAGATGCACACGCACATTCGCATCATCCTTCCCCATCTATTTGTTTTTTTCACTATCATTTGGACACATCAATAAAAGAGTTAAAACATTTTAGCAATTTAAGAATTTGGCCTCTCTAAATATATGCAAATGTCAACTATAAAATTGAATAAAATACATGTACGGTGATAAAGATTGGACATATGAATTTTTAGAAAGCTCAAAACCGAATATGATTCAATTATATTACAATTTAATGTTTAACTTCTGTGTATGGCTTTATTTATTTTGGGGAAAAGCATTTTTTTTTTTTTAAATTTAGTTTGATCTAGAAATTTACAAGTCGATCGGATATGGGCAATTTTAGATTGAAGTTGAAAAAATTTATGCAAAATCCACAATTTACATACTCCTCGGAGTATTATGTTGGATCAGAATCTCATGTGGGTAGAAAAAATGTAATACTAAATACAGAACAAGGTATATAAAAATACTGAGTATATATCAAAATATGAGGAAAAAAGAAGAAGTGAAATTCAAGAAAACTCACCATATGAGATGAACAAGTGTAAAACCCTAAAATCTGAAAATCAGATTAGAGAAGCAACATAAAGCACCAAAACCGGATGAGAGGAACAGCGAAAACAGAGAGCAGCACATACATCGGTGGAAGATAGAGCAAGAGGGGAAATAGGGGATGAATTGGGTGAATTGAAGCGAAATTAAAGAAGCGAGAGATCACGGGGGTTTAGAAGGGGCAGGAAAAAGGTAGGGTTGGAGGAGGAAAGCAATCATGGGGGATGGCTGAATGGAGATGAAAGGGGTCATTGTCACATTTGTTTTGCAGCTGAAGCTTATAGAGAGAGAGAGAGATTGCATGTGAGAGATAAAAAGGAGGGAGGAAAGAGAGATGAAAGGGTTGGCTGGCTGCCTGAATTGTGTGGCCGTGCAAGTGGGTGGGAGTCAAATGGGGAAAGATTGGAGTTGGAAAAAGTTTTCCCATTTCAAAACCATGGGCGATTTTGGTGTGGGCCCCACCACTTCTGCCATGGAAATTGCAGAAAACTACCCTCTAAATACTCCGTTCACAAATATAAGATTGTTGACTTTTTGCACGTATTTTAATGAGTGAAAAACTATATAAAATATTATTTTTTTTTCAAAATTTTTTTCCGTAATATAATATTTATTAATAATACATACTATATTGTGAAAAAAATTAATTAAAAAATTAATATTTTATATAGTTTTTTACTTCTTAAAATACGTGCAAAAGTGAAGTGATCTTATATTTATGAACAGAGGGAGTAAATACTTTGAATCAAATCAACTAGGCCTGGCTGTTGAAATGAACCATCATTTTATGTGTTCTAGATCCTCAACAACAATGTTTGCAAAGTGCAAACGCTCCCTCTTCTCTCTAACTTTCTAGAGAGAGGGAGCCAACACTAAAGATAAACACTCCGGCATACGATTAGAAACCTCTTCGGAGGCTACAATCACCTCTTCGGAGGCTTCTAAATCCTCTTCGGAGGTAACAATCACCTCTTCGGAGGCTTCTAAATCCTCTTCGGAGGCCCCTATACCCTCTTCGGAGGCCTTGAAACCAGCCTTGCCGATCCTCGGTGGTGCTGGACCCAGTCTGTCCTCGGAATCGTCGGGTGGTGGCTGGTTCCTCCCCGTCGGTTCCTTGGGTCTCAATCCCCCGCCCTCTGTCTCCTCTAACCCCCTCGACGGTCTCCCATCCTGGGTTTGAACCTGCTCCTCCCGGCGCCGCTGGGTGTCGATTGACCTCTTCCCGTTGGCCTCTCCCCGTCAGCTCTCGGGGTCTCTCTCCTCCCGCCCTTAATTTTACCTCCCCCTCCTCGGTATCCCTCCGATTCCGGCCTGGGGTGGTGGTCTTTCCGGCACCGTCCTCGGTGTGGCCAAAGGCTTGGCCCCCCCCGTTGATTTCACTGGGTCGATTTCCCCTGCCCGCACCCTCTCCTTCCCTCCCGCCTCGGAATCCTTTCTCTCGTCCGGGGTGTGGTGGTTCCGGCATCTCATCTCGCGGATCTGGTCCCGGATCTGGTCCCGGATCTGTCAATCCCGTTCGACGCTCGCTTGCCTTGTTGCCTTCCCTCATCTCCTGGTGTGTGGACGGCGGCAGTCGGCGGCGGCTAGGGTTCTTATTCCCCTTTCGTGGATGAAGATGGTGATTGCTTCTCTTCAGCCCGTGGGCTGAGCACATCGTGTGCTTTGGGCCCAATGATTTATTCCTTGGGCCCTAATAGCCCGGACTAATCTTGGGCCCGATTCTAAAGCCCTTGATATGTCCTTTGGGCCCAAGGTTTTGCCTTGGGCCCAAAGCTGACTTGTATCATAATTGAAATAAATTAAATAAAAATTGTTCGTAGTATATTATATTAAAATAAAGTAAATAACAAAATAACTCGTGTAAATAAATTCCGGAATTTTCTTGCGCCCGTCGTCCTCTCGCGGTCGTGCTTCACTTTCTCGGGTTGGTTGGAGTTCTGTCTGTTGGATCCGTGGTTAGTTTCGGTTGAGGAGCAGTTCTACGGCCCTGGTTGATCGAAGTGATCGTGTTGGTGGTGTTCGTGGTCTCCGACGATCCTTCATCTAGGTGGAGGGAACGTCGTGTGATCCACACTTCCCCAGGAGTCGTCTTTGCCCTTCGTGGATTTCTGCTTTCTGTCTTTCCGGCGGCGAGACATCGTGTCAGCCATGCTGTCCCATGCGCTCGCTATCCACTCCTCCAGGCCGGGTCTCCCTCTTCTCGCTGCTGTGTCCGCTGGTGTGCTTAGGGTCTGGGGTTTTCCGGGTTTATTTTGTGTAGTTCTTTTGTTGTATTAGGTAACTATATTCTGTTTCTATGTTGTATTTTCTTTTGCTATGATGTATGCTTTGACGGCTTGCCGTCTGCCGACCTTGTCGGCCTCTCGAGGTCCGGGCCTGTCCGGTCTCGAATTATTTCCTAATCAAAAAAAAAAAAAAACTAGGCCTAGTTGTTGGGAACACGGTGCAGTAAATTCCACCCAAGTGCACACAGTTAACGCCTACGGGATCCAAAATTGAAACAAGGAAGATGAAATTGTGCAACTACAAGGGGCCGAATCCGAATCAACGCTAAAAAATTTGTATTGCAATTGCAAGGGGAGTTGCTGGAAAAATCAGCCTTAGCCTGGAGAGGAATTAAGATCAGCTCAACCGTTAATGAAGCACAAAAATCGAATTGAAGGAAAAAAAATATTAATCCGAAGGGAGTTGTCCGCGAGAAGCTCTCTTTGGCCCTTCCGTTCCGATTTGTTCTAGCCTGCTACTTTGGTCCCTCCAGAATCCAGATTGTGCTCTGCTGTTGGCTCGGCCGAATGTTTTTTTAGCAGCACAGAGGCAAAACTCTATTTGCTACCTACTGGAATAAAGGGCTTTCCTTAAACCATTCCGGAATGGCTCACCAGAAAGGACTTGTGGGTAGTACCCATAGGTCTCTGGTTCGAACCCCGGAATGACCGCTCTTTATTTACCAATACAAGGAATAAAGGGCTTCCCATTCCCCACAATAACAATATGTGAAAGTTTGGGCCTAATTCATGAAATTATAGTGGACTTTTTTAGCTCAATTACTTGCTAAGTAATTTTATTGGGTCATTCTAAAAGCAAAGGTATCCAGTTTGAACCCCGGATGACCTCTCTCTTTATTTACCAATTCAATGGTCATTCTAAAAAAATACTCACTCCCTTCAGAAAAACATGTCATTTTATGAGTAAAATATTGTTAAGAAAAAAACACGTCGTTTTAGGTGTTTTGATGTTCACTTTTCAAAATAACCCTTGTAATGATTAGAGAGTAGCTTTTAAGTAAGAATGGAGTCAAAACATCAAACCAAATTCTCCTCATATTAAATTGTTCTTAAAAGAACTACATAAGATTTGATTCCGATTTATTGGATATATGTAGAAAACTCGATAAAAAGTTAAAACTTTGTCGGCTTTGATAAATATAATTTGTAAAATATTTATAAATCAGGTCATATCTCTCCACTCTACCACTTTAATCTCAACTAGTGGAATTCCCGCGCCATGGCGCGCTTGCGAGGAAAAAAAAAAGAATATAAAATATTTATTATAAGATGTTTCAGTAGCATTTTCGGGTGAGTAACTTCAACAAAAAAGTACATCGTTAGTGGCTCATAGCCAATGTAGATGCAGATTGTTCACCAACTTAAATGTGCTATAACGATTTAACATTAAAAACATCCAGGGTTCTTTAAAAATCAAAATTGTTTATCAAACAACCACCAACATCCAAGGGATTAAATAAACCAACCGAAATGAGTTCCAAAGAAGTAACCAAACAAACATCCAGGGAAAACAAAATGATCAGCTCAACAATAACAAAGATTGCTCCCTAAATAATCATGAAGGCCGATAATATGAACATCAAGAGGCATCAACTCGCTCAATCTGACAGTCCTCCTTATCATCCCCACTATCGATGGCAATGTCGTTTGCCGAGAGTAGCTAGTATAAGGCCTCTATAGAAGAGCAAAGATCCGAATGAGAGTCTTAATGGTAAAAAATAGTGAGAAGGTAATTAGTTTGAAAGAAATTTATGTAAATGACATTCATTATTAATATAGTTTAGATTGCATGAAATAAATGAGAATAAAAAGTGAAAAAAATCAGTATTTATATATGTTACTCTAAGGATGGCGAAATCTAGGTATGCAAACAAATTATCTGCAAGGAAGGAGTCCTACATTAAAATCTTGACTTAAACTCGAAACATATACCTTTTATTGAGCAATACGTTAAAATCTTTGGGGAATGCATCCAAATCACCAACCTAAAACGTTATAAATGATAGGTATCAGGTTCCAAAAAGATGAATTGTGGGTGATCAGTAAGCTTAGAAAGCGAAAGTTGAAATTTTATAGTATAGTGGGTAATAACAAACCGGCATCAGTCCTTTAACAACATACATATATGCCTAAAATAATATAGTCATGTATTATATAACATAGGGAACTGAAAAGTACATTGGTGTAATTGGCCTTTTCCAGTCTTTTTTTTTATCACGACCTTTTCCAGTCACCATGCCTGAATCCATAAACAAAAGGGCGGTTTCCATTAAAAAAAGGGTGATCTGCTTAGATATTTTAGTAAGTATACATAGACCGAGGTTTTAGTAGCGTAAACAATGTGTAAATTGAACAGTATACTGAAGTTTTAGCAAAGTATACCTGATATATAAAAATAAACACCAATACAACATGCACTATTATCATTAAGTTGGTCATGGAAACCTGCAAACTCAGCAACACACATGCAAGCAAGTGCAATCGGAGTAAAAGACATAACAAAATACAGAAATGATCTAGGAGAAGGAATATTTGTTAGATAACTTTGTAAAACCAATCATAAATGTTATGCTCGAATTTATAGCTCCTGTAGGAGAAAATGCTCCATTGGAGGTGTATGTTGGAAGTGAGGATGATGTAGAACAATTAGTAAGAGTAACTTTTAAACAACAATTAGACTATGAAGAATTCGTGATTTATGAAATGATTTCATCTTCAAGGTCACACGATTGCAGCAAAAGTAGAACAATTAGTAATTATTTCAAGCAAAAACTTCCTATCATCATCACTACCAAAAGTGATACCTCTCTCTACTCTAATTATCAACACCACCATGATATGAGACACCTTCCCGACTTCCCGACTTCAGCAAAAACTTCTCATGAACATTAGAAGACATTAGAGGAAAATGAAGAAACCAAAAGCGCTAACCAATTCGAATGAACATTAGAAGACATTAGAGGAAGATGAAGATCTTGAAATGAGAAACACAGAGAGGCTGATTTACAAATCCAAAATCAATATCAGATTTTGCAGAGCTTGAGTTTTAGAAACATAATTAAGGAAGACAAAGAAAATAGGTACAAACCTTATTTCTAGGACATTGATGAAGCCAGGACTCATAGTAGTCATTAGCCTCGGCGATTTCCATAGCCAAACCTCAGCGATTTCCATAGCCTCGACGATTTACAGTCGCTCGATTCGGAGTGTGATTGGACAAAGACGGCGAGAGAAATCAGTGAAAAGGCCAAGAAGAGGGGATCAAAATTCGATTTAGGAGAAAAGGAGGCGTCTGGGAGAGAGGAGGGAGAAAGAACGGGAGAAGGAGGCGTGTGGGAGAAGGAGAAGGCGTGTGGGAGAACCTTAGCCGATGAAGAACAATGGCTGGAACCGGCAGAGGCGAGGAGAAGAGAAGAGAACCGACAGAGGCAAGGGGTCGACGACATAGGCGGGATCCTTTATCCTTGATCTCGTCGGCGAAATCCTCGCTCTGTAGAAAGGCAAATTCCATAGCCAAACCTGGAAAAAAAGGGGGAAAACTAATGAAGGAAATTGAAGATCGGTGCAGAGAGATGAAGATGAGGAGGCGGGCGTATAACCTTAGCGGAGGAGGACGACTGCCATGGAACTGGTAGAGGCAGGAAGGAAGGGGGCGGAGGAGGTCGTATATAGCCCTAACTGTTCATTCTAAGATGTGAAGACCGAAGAGAAAATAAATTGAAAAAAAAAAGAAAAAAAGAAAAAATGTGAAAGAGAAGGACAGAGTGACACGTGGAACAAACTCTTTGCAATTAAGTATGTATATAGATGGAAATGTTCAGATCATACCACTCTCATCTAACCTACATGGTTTTCTCTTCTCAGAATTATATTTTACAAGATGAGGTAGCCACCAAACTTGATCAAGATCACGAATTCAAAAAACCCTAATAACTAGATTGAACTAGATATGATAATAACTAGATTGAACTAGATATGATAGATTATTTTGCCCAATATCAAAAGGAAAAAATTCTAAATCTAATTACCAATTAAAATAATTTCAAATTGATATTTCATGTACAGTACATAAGACATTTGTGTTGCCAATGGACCAACAAAGCATGTAGTGAGCCAATCACATGACATTGTGCTGAATTTCACTTTTAATCCATTTCACCCATTCGCTTTTCAGTGTCATTTTTTTTTGATGCTAGATAAAGATTGGGTCGGGTCGGCCGCAGTAGAGGCCCTTTCTAGCGCATCCTTCCGGACGAGAACATGCAGTTAGTGATTGAAAAAGCGTCGCTTAAGCGAGCGCTTTTCCCGCTTAAGCGCTGAAGCGAAAAAAGCGTTGAAGCGGGCGCTTTGTAACGCTTTGTGGACAAAAGCATTTGTTTAGCATTTTTTTACACTATTTAGTACATTTTCAACTAAATATATGTGATTTGTACTTTCACTAAATAAATTGGTATTGATGATGGTGCTTTACATGATGAGTAGAGGACATGAGCTCATCATCTGACTCAAATGCTGAATAAGTTTTCCATCTAATATTTTGGTTTAAATAGTTATCATTTTGCTATGATAATGGAAGTATATGTCTTTTTCTAAAAAACTGTATGCAGCATGATATGTTCACTTTTTTTACAATTATCTTTTATTTTTGGTTAAATTTTTACAATTATCCTTTAATATTATGTTAAATCTATTTAGATTTGAAAGAATCTTAAGAATATTTATGAGATGTAGGTTGAATTTGCCACTATTTACACCATCAACATCTATTTAACAAAAAGGAGGAGCATATAGTGTGTATTTTGAAAACATATAATGATATGTGTGTGTAAATATATAGAGTATGCATGTATATATATGCTAATATGTATTAATTTTGTGTTAAATTATTACTAACTAATGTTATAGTATGAGTGTATATTATAAAAACACATTTTATAGAATCAGGCGGTGTATATTATAAAAACACATTTTATAGAATCAGGCGTTTCGTCCATGAAGCGGGCGCTTCGTGTCGCTCGCTTCACGCTTAAGCGATAGGCACCCTATCGCTTTTTTTCGCTTCACGCATTTTTTTACACTGCATGCAGTTCTGGATCATCCTCACAGCTGACGTCGGCAGGGGATGCAGGGCCACTACAAGCAAGATAGTCGGTCACAACATTAGATTCCCTGAAAATATGACGAATAACAACACAAGTAAAGGACGAGATATCAGACAGAATATCAGCTTGTAACATCTCGCTTTTCAGTGTCATAGTTGTAGACTTCTTTCATTTTCCTTTTTTTTTTTTTTTTCCGGCATTCTATTTTCCCTTCGTTTGGCTTTTGCAAACCCATTTTCCCTCCCAAAATTGTCCATTGCAAGTTGAACCAAAGTAGTTATTTTTTCCTTTTTTCACATGGTTTGATATACAATTACAATATTTCAAGGGCATTCTGATCAAGATAACCGTTGAAAAACATGACTTGCTTTTACTCTTTGTCTATGCCCCTTCAGCTGAAGGTGAAAAAGATGAATTCTGGCATGAAATGTATCAACTAATCTATACATACATGTTTCATGTTCTGATTATTGGTGACCTTAATGATATAGAGGCAGACACACAGACAAGGTTGGAGGCATCACTCCTAACATTAATAGATTTAGAAGAATTAGAAATATTAAAGAAGAGATTGGATTACAAATCCTCCTCTTCTCAGGTTCACCCTTTACATGGAGGAAGAGCAAAAAGCTGATTAACACCACCTTTGAGCGCTTAGATAGAATTCTAGATCACCAACAATGTCTGAAGCTGGTTCCCTAATCTCTGTACCAAACACCACCATTTCTCTAGCTCGGATCACGCTCCAATCGCTCTCCAACTAGGTTCTCAACCGAAAAGAAAAGGCTCTCCCTTTAGGTTCGAAATGGCTTGGACATCTAATGATGCTCTTGAAAGCATGATAAAAAAAGTTTGGAGCTATAAGATAAGAGGTTCATTATGTTTCAAGCTATTGCAAAAACAGAAATTATTGAAACAAAACATCAAAAGATGGTGTAAAGCCAATCCTAATAATATCACAAAACAACTTTCTAAGGTAGATCTTCAAATTAAATCCCTCTAGGACAGATTGCCCTGGGCTGATATCTCAACCTTGGAAGGTCACAAACTGGCAAGATTAGAACACAAAAGATACAGACTGCTTGATTACAATTATAAGTTTTGGAAACAACGAGCCAAAACTAAACATCTCCAACTTGGTGATAAAAATACAAAATACTTTCAAGTTACGGCTAGAATAAAAAACATCAGAAGATCAACTACTTCTTTTACTACAAAGCAGAATGTGCTTCTAACATACCAGGATTTGATCACATATCACATTATGTTAGAAAAGTTCATAGGATCTAATCAAACCAATGTTTCTGCTAATCATGTTTGGAACATCCAACCCCAAGTAACAACTGAGGAAAATGTTAAACTCATCTCTCAGCCTACTAATACAGAAATAAAAAATACTCTCTTTAGCATGACAGATGACAAGTCGCCAGGACCGCACTACAAGAAAAAACACTTTGGGCGACAAAATATTTCATTGCCCTAACCCATTTTTTCGTCGCCCAAAAGAGACTAACGGAGTAGGTTTTGTCACGAGTTTGTCGCCATAGATGTGTCGCCCTAAGTCTTGGGCGACAAAACTCTTTTCCATCGCATTGCATTTCAATTTGTGACGAAGTAAATATTTGTTGCCCCAATTCTTCCGTGACGAATTTCTATCTTTGTCGCTCATGTGCTTCCATGACAAATAGTTTACTTCGTGGCCCATAATTCTTCCGTGACGAATTTTCATCTTTGTCGCCCATGCGCTTTCATGACAAATTGTTTACTTCGTGGCCCATAGTTCTTCCGTGACGAATTTTCATCTTTGTCGCCCATACGCTTCTATGACAAATAGTTCACTCTGTGGCCCATAATTTTTGGCGATGAATAGTTTCTTTTGTTGCCCAAAATTTTGGGTGACAAATGACGTTGTTTGTAGCCCAAAGTCTACCATGGCGTAGGACAAGCTGAGGAATTTTCCCTACTTTTTCCGGCCCTTCACCTTCACTACCACTACCATCTTGTCCATTAGTGTTTTCTTGCCATCGAGAACAACCACAAGTAGGACAAACATCGTAGTTTGCATACTCTTTTCGAAATAAAACACAATGGTTTCTACATGCATCAATCTTTATATAATCCAACCCTAAATCTTTGGTGTACTTCTTTGCTTCGTATGAGCTCTTCGGAAAAGACGCATCAAAACCAAAGGCTCTGTGTAATGCATTCAACAACATGGAAAATGACTTGTTACTCCATTTGTGACTCACTTTTATATGGAGTAACGTGATGATAAACTCCAACTTTGAGAATGTCTTACATCCAGGATACAAATCTTCCTCTGCATTTCTCATCAATCTATCAAAATTTTCCGGCATCTCAAAATTATCAGGCTCCCCACTATATTCAGTACCCATATCCGGCATCTCCCCACTGTATTCAGTACCCATATTCGAACTGTTGTTCTCTACACTAGCTGACATTTGCACATTCATTGCATCATGTAACAAAGTAGTCATGTCATCTCTCGACATATCATCATCTACATTTACATCATCCCCTTGACATTCTTCGTCACTTTCTCTACTTTGAATAGGATCCTCTCCATGAAACTTCCAAGGATCATAGTTATTCACAATTCCATTTTCCATCAAGTGGTCCCACATCTTATCTCGATCAATAAAATAAGTCATTAAGCACTTCTGACAAGGACACCTTAACACAACACCTTTATCTTTACCCTTGAATGCAAATTCTAAAAAACTAAGCACCCCTTCTATATATTCAGGTTTCCTCCTATCCGACGCACCTTTATTGATCATCCATGTTCGATCATTAGCCATGCTTCAAATGAAGATAAAAAGGCAACTTCAAATAGACGTACAAAACAACAGATGCATGTGTTACTATATCTGTAACTTGTAACAATTGAAGATGCATGTGTTACTATCTTTGTAACTTGGAACAAAGCTAAAGCTTTGAATTAGTTTTAACATTTTTCCTAAAGAACTTGAGAAGATGTCAGTTTGAATTGCAAACATAATCTAGACATATTTAAGACTAAATGAAAGCAATCTTAAAAGCACACCAAATTCAGTATAAATAACACTCATCTGAAGTCCGTGTCCACGCATAAATTATGTAAAATTGAGACTTATTTTTATATCAATCAAAGTACACAATTATAACCATTAGCATTAATAATTGACGAAATCTAAAAACCAAAATCGCATGCATCTACAATATTACTATTATGAGATAAGAAACCGGTGGAAATCAAGCGCATTCCATAGACTACCAACCGATTTGAACTAATCATCTGAATACTAAAATTAAAGAACTAAAGTAATCAAGCAATTGCAATTGATTATTATATGAACAACCAAACCCCCACAACTTTGAACAGCTAGTTTGAAATTTTAGTTTTTGGCCAAATTACTATTGAAAAACTGAAGTAATCAAAGCGATTTTCACTATATGAGAGCTTGCCTCACACTTTCTTAACAAATTAACTCAAAATCATACCTGATCAAGCAACCCGCAGCAGTCGAAGATGACGATTCTTGGTCGATTTTGCCTGAGAGAGGCAAAGAACCCTAGCAGAACCGCAAAAATCGATCGTGTGGAGAGATTTCCTTCTTTGCTCAAATCGCGTTTAATTTGGAATCGAAAAATTCTCGAAAAACTTTCCATATCTTGTATCCCGCCTTTTGATTTGGGGCGACAGAGGGATTGCTTTGTCATCTTCAATCTCCGATGGGCAACTATTGTGTGAAGTTGTCGCCTAGGTTTTGAGTTATATGGCTTCAAGGAGTTCAATTTTCAACTTTCAAGCTATTTCCTTTTTTTTTATCATTAAAAGCTACTGTATTTCTTATTACTCCCTCCGTTCCATAATACATGTCCCTTTGCTTTTCGGCACGCTTTTTAATGAGCGAAAAACTCTATAAAATATTATTTTTTTAATTAATTTTTTTATATAATATGATACTTATTACTAATAAGTATCATATTATATAAAAAAATTAATGAAAAAAATAATATTTTATAGAGTTTTTCGTTCATTAAAAAGCGTGTCGAAAAGCAAAAGGACATGTATTATGGAACGGAGGGAGTAATATATACGCAATGTCAGTTCTTAAAAAAATCAATTATGTATTGTCATTTGTCAATCAATATTTATCCTCATTAATACGGAGTATAATTATTGTAAATCCAATTTCTTACGGAGTATTTCAATAAAACTTGTTTAAACTATTTTCTTAATGTTTTTTATTTGTCAAATCAGTGACAAATATGCTTATTTACAGTATAGTTTTATTCGTTTTTTTGAGAAACATAATAAACTTTATAAAGGACGTTTTGCACTAATATACCAAAAAAATACCAATTTTGCAAAAATGTCAATGGGGTGTAAAAATTGCAAGGGAGTGTCAAAATGTTACTTTTGCAAATTTTTCTCACCAGGTAGCAGGTCATTTGGCCAACAAAAAAACAACAAGATTTGTGGGCGAGAGTGCAAATGAGATGGTGACAAGTGGCAAAACTTAAGTTTTAATTGTTTTAAACTAATTTTCAGCCATTTTTATTTGTTAAAATAAAAAAATAAATTTATTTTTGAACTTAATTTAATTTTATCTATCTATAGACACCCACTTTATATATGTTTATGGAAAAAAATATTTCGAACTAAAGTTAGGCGTATATCGTATCGTGATCTCAATTTGGAGTATGGCATGGATAATCATTTGGATGGCAAAAATAACAATTTAGCTGGCACGGAAATTCACACAACTGGCAAGATAAACCAGAAAATCTGGGCAGAACCGACAATCGTTGTTCCGGAGATGAAAGGTAAAGTTGTCGACGTGGACATGGAGGAGGGGACAATGCTCATAGAGGAGAGCATGTCATTTGGGTCCGTCAGGAGCAAGATAATGGAGACAAGCAGGTACCCGTCTCGATGATAGTTCCTTCGCCGGAAGCGTTGGAGAACATAAGCAAGCGTGTGATGATAAGGTGAAGAAATCGATGTCTAGTGGGACTACTCTTCTCTTGCGTAGTCGAATGTAGTATTTTGTTAGTTTGCTTCTAACTCACTGATACTTTGGGGTTTTGGTGGTTTTGAATGTACATAACTAACTCTAGAAACTAACCTACATTACTCTCAAATGAAATCGTCCATTGTAACATTAATGGTTTCAATCACAACACACTTCAACACATAGAAAGAAATTTACAACGATGTATAAGTATAACTCATTGCGATGTATGCTTACTAGCCAGTAAATACTATTATCTAGCCAGTGACAATGATGTCTTAGCCGATAAAAGAATAGCACCTGACATATTTTATCTATCTCATAAACTTCCCAACCTAAGAATATCGGCCATTAAACCCAAATGAAATGCGTTATAACGCAACATTCACAACAACCATCCATAATGAATATAAAAAAGTATCCACAACATAACTTATCAGTCATCAAATACAAGTCATCCAAAAGGTGGAAACGATTAAATGTTTAACAAGTAAACCAAACACTACGAAGTACTAAAGTTCCCTTCCAAAGAAGCTTTGAATGTCATCTTTGTGATTCTCCTCCTCAAAGTCCCGATTTCTTCTAGCACATTTGAGGTCGGTGACGAGGCAAAATTCCTTGATGGAAAACCGGAAGAGTCGCCCCTATAGCTCGTACCATGTCTTACACCTCTGAAATACTTTTCCAGAGGAAGGGCTAGTGTCGGCTGCACAAATATCACACGACACGACATGTTTAACATCACCAAGACAAAAAGAAGGCCCTTAATCTGTCTAAGAAGTGATTACAATTAATACCTTATTGTTCGATGGCGTCGCTACTTTTTTTCTTTTCAATTTTCTCATTGTCTACTTAATCTGTCATACAGGTATTCAGATAATACCCATTTTAACAATAATCCTAGCCAGTATATACATATGTCTAGCCAGTCAAACTAATGTTTATGTCAAAACAGATAACATTACACAAATGACACAACTACACAAATGTCACGAATACAAATGTTCACATATTCATATGTCCGGAAAATACACATGTTCAAATAATCTCAAAATGGTAACTGACACAAGTAAAGAATGAAACAAACACGACACATACACAACTACACAATAGTGTCAACAATAAAAAAAAAACTTATGTAATACACATATGACAACCCTAGAAACAAACCTACATTAGTCTTAAATGACATCGTCCAGTGTAACATTAATGGTTTCAATCACAACATACTTCAACACATAGAAACAAACTTACAACGATGTACAAGTATAACCCATTATTAGCATTATATTTTGAAGGCAACTAGTCACTAAACACCACCGATCTTGAAATCCACAAAAAGTTTCCGATATCCAAAATAATACGCACCCATTCCGTCTACCATTCACCTTCCCCTTAACACATCCAACATCATTCTATACCCATCTCAGCAAGACAACAAAACACACACGAAAAGACACAGCATCACCATTGTTGCTGGTCAAACAAAAATCCGTGCCAGTAAAGAAAAAATCTGTGCCAGTAAAGAAAAAATGCGTGACAGAAAAATGTATGACAGTAAAAAATCTGTGACGTTAACTATTTTCCCATTCCAAAATCCACCAATTAATCGAGATTTTCAGTTCGATTCACTCATGTTCAGACCTTCAATTTCAATTTCGTCTTCATATCCCCGATGACTTCCATGTCCATTTGAAAATCACAACTTCCTCAATTTCCCCAAACCTTCCAACTCCTACAAAGTTAGGGTTTCAAAAAAATTTCAATCCGATTTGTCCCCAACCTGGCTGACTATCTACAATAGGACAATCTACAAAATTTTCGAGTTCAATAGAGGGAGGATGAGTACTTACTTGCTTTTTGTGTGGGCGGGGGATTGTTCTTCTTCAATTGCCTTCAATATTTCTCGGCGGTGGGGTTTCTTCTTCTTCGAAACTCCTCCAAAGCTTCTTCCTTTGATTTCTTCATTGTCTTCTCCCTTATGGAATCGCCTCCCGGGCTTCTCTCTTTTTTGGGTGGGTGGTGAGGGTGTCGGTTCGAACGGTGGTGGTTGGGTGGGCACGAACCGGGTGGGTTATGGGCTCAGTGGGTGCACCGGAGAAAGAGGGTTCGAACGCAGGTGGTTGGGTGGCCGGAGGTGGCTTGTGGAGGGCGGGGAACGACCGGAGAGAAGGCGGGGCGGTGAGGGCACAGTTCAGCAGGAAGGGTAACCTGTGAAAGGAGGTGATGACCACCGGTTATTTTTGTCAATGTTTGGACCTATTTACTACTTTTGCAAATTTTACAAGGGGGTGTCATTTTTGCAAGAAGCCCAAAGTTTTGGTATATTCCCTATCATTTTCTCCTTTATAAAACTAAATTAGAATTTCTATTATTCTAAACTGAATATTATAAATTGACAAATACTCCGCTCCAATATATATATATGTCCCCTTTTGACACGCTTTTTAATGAGAGAAAAACTCTAAAAAACATTACTGTATTTTTTAGTTAATTTTTTTATATAATTTGATACTTCCTCCTTCTCAAAAATACTTGTCATGTTACTTTTGGCACATTTTTTAAGAACGGTAAAAACTATATAAAATGTCAACGATTTTATTAATTTAAAAAACTAATTTCATACTTAATACAATTGTCTATAAAATTATGAAAAAAAATAAATATTTTATAGAGTTTTTAACTTCTTAAAAAACGTGCTAAAAAGTAAAACAACAGGTATTTTGAGACGGAGGTAGTACTTATTAGTAATAAGTATCAAATTATATAAAAAAATTTAATTAAAAAAAATTTTTATAGAGTTTTTCGCTCATTAAAAAGTGTGTCAAAAAGCAAAAGGACACGTGTTATGGAACAGAGGGAGTAATTAAACTATCCTATAGCTAATGCTATATGTTTCAATTCGCTTGAAATTTAAATTTCTGGAACCAATTCAAATCTTTTTGTATATAGTATTCCCCCTGTCTCGCAAAACTTGTTGTTTTAGCTTTATGCACACTTATTAATAAACCCTATGTTTCCTTTACTTTTATAGGATAAAATACATAAAAGCATTTATTATTACCTATAAAAAGAGCAATCATTTCCTATAAAGATAATAACTATAGCTAAAATAACAGGGTTTTTTTATACAAGTTTACTACTCTGAAAGAGCAACTATTGCAAGATGAAGGGAGTAACAAAATAGATGCATAGAGTTATACTCATAATGCATTTACTTATATTAAGATCAATAATGAATATAGGTATTTTCATTTGAATATGAATATAGGTATTTTCATATATTCAAATAAATATTCATTTGAATGAGAGAAATGGATTTCGTCTCTCCTTTAGGCTAATATTGTCTCTCATCTTCATTTAAATAATATTCATTTGAATATCCCTATTCATTTAATTGAATATATGTATATTCATATATTCAAATGAATATGAATATAAGTTGTTTGAATATTCATTTCAATATATCTATATTTGGATGAATATTGACTTATATTCAAATGAATATTTATTTTTATAGCGTTTAAATTTTCAACTGTATGTGTTTAACAAATTGGGTGAGAGAGAATAATAGACACGGAGAGAGAATCTAATTAATTTTTTTAAAATGATTTTTAGTTATTTATTTTTAGTTTAAAATCTATCCATTCATTAAAACTCATCTAATGGCTCACAAATGTTCTCATGTGTACATTGTAAGAGTGAATGCATGTGAAAGCTCCCCTATATATATATATATATATATATATATATATATATATATATATATATATAAAATTTATCCAACAAACTTATCTTGTTCAAATACAATATAAGTTGAACAAGATAAATTTTTTGACATATAATATTAACATATTTGAATATATGGATAGAATCAAATATACTAATTAATATTATGTCGATAAACTTATATTTAAAAAACATGAGTAATGAAAAAAAAATGTATTAAAATTAGTACTCCGTACTTTTTTTTCAAGTTTTAGATATAATGAAATTGATTTATGATTGTGGGTTATATTGTGAATATGTTGGGCGACAAATGACAGTTTCATCGCACAATATAGTGATTTTGGGCGACAAAGAAGAGTTTTTTGTCGCCATAGACAATAAGGTTGGGCCTCCATTTTGGTAATGTCGCATAAAGCCTTCATTTGAGGGCGACAAAACATATTTTTGTTGCACAAAAGCCTTCAATTAGGGTGACAAACGTGTAATTATTGCAAAAGCCTCCTAATAGGGTGACAAATATGCATTTCATCACAAAACACCTTCAATTAGGGTGACAAACGTGTAATTGTTGCAAAAGCCTCCTATTAGGGTGACAAATATGCATTTCGTCACAAAACACCTTCAATTAGGGCCACAAACTTATTATTGATGCCCAAAACCTTCACTTACGGCAACAAAACATGGGTTTTGTTGCACCAAGTCTTTCCTTTAATGCGAAAAACGTATAATTGTTGCACAATGTATGATATAGGGCAACAAATGACTATTTGTCGCACTAGATGAGAATTTTTGCGACTATTTTCATAATTTGTTGCCAAAATAACACTATACGGCGACAATTTTTTATCTTGTCGCCAATGCACATAAGAGGCGAAAAAAACAATATTACATCACCGTATAGTGTTGTTTTGCGATGAAGTATGGATTTGTCACGCATTTTCAATTTTTGGCGACGAAAATTGTATTGTCGCCCCATAATTTTTATTTCGTCACCCAATCCATGTTTTCTTGTAGTGCCTGATGGCTATCCTCCTGAATTCTATAAACGCTATTGGAATATCATAGGACAATCCTATTGTAAAGTAGTCAAAGCTTTCTTCCACTCAGGTCAGATGTTATCTGAATTAAACCAAACTTTTATACCATTAATACCAAAAGTTGAAAATCCCACATCTATTAATCACTACAGGCATATTAGTCTCTGTAATACTGTCTATAAAGTTATCTAAAAAATAATCGCAAACCGCTTGAAGCCAATCCTTCCTAAGCTAATCAATCCTTTCCAAGGATCATTTGTGGAGGGTAGATCAATTCAAGATAACACCCTTATAGCTCACGAGATTTTCCATAAACTGGAACTATATTAAGGCAGTGCTGTTTAAACTTGGCCGCCCCACCCTCCGGCGACGTAATTTCCTAGTATATATGTAAAAAAAAATAAAACAATTAAAAAATGTGAAAGTGAACACTAAACCTATCTAGCTTAGTTGGTGAAAGGTGGGAAGGAAGGTAAAGGGATCCAAGAGGTTATGGGTTCAAATCTCATTCCTTCCTTTTTTCCACTATTTTTTATTCCAATCAAATTTTTCCTATTATAAATGTCATATTTAAATCAAATTTTATATTTTTCTTTTAATATTTTCATAAGATTATTCTTTATGTTACACATATATTTTTTAAAAAAATTCTAATTTTTATTCTTATGAAAATTTCTTAGTTAAACCACAATTTATGAGGTTTTTTGTCATAGTTTTCAATCTTATCAAATTTTTTTTCCATTTACCAATGACAAATTCTTTAAAAAAATTATAATTTTCTTTCAATATTTTTAAAAAAAATCTTAATCATGCTACACATATATAAATTATTAAATTATTGCATGAATTTTTGTAATAAAATATCATATTTATACCACAATTTATAGTTTTCTTTCAATATATTTTAAAAATAGTCTTTTTTATATATACCGAGAATTTTTTTTTCCCCCAACAAACAATTTCACCCCCCCCCCCTCTAGCGATTCCTACGGGCGCCACTGGAAAGGATTATCTAGGGAATTACATAAGGAAGCACTTCTTGAGGACGCCTTAATCGGCATTAAACTGGCTAAAAATGGCACTCCTATACCTTTCTTAACCTTTGCCGATGATACAATCATATTTGCAAAAGAAGCCCATACCAGCTTAAATACAATTCAGAACATATTAAATAACTTTTCAAATTTATCAGGCTTAACCATAAACTACAATAAGAGCTCACTGCAATGCTCTAAGAATATTAATCCTAATTTGGCAAGGGGTTTGGCAGCCCATATGGGTATCCCAGTCTCAAAAACTATTGAAAAATACCTTGGAATCCCTCTTGTCAATGGCAGAATAAAAAATAGTGTCTTTGATGAAGCAATCCAGAACATGAAAAAACAACTCTCAAAATGGAAAGCATCCACCCTTTCTCAAGCAGGCAGAACTGTTCTAATACAATCAAACTTAAGCTCCAAAACAAACTACTTAATGCAAAACTTCCTACTGCCCAAAGGAGTTCTTAACCAAATGGACCAAATCAACATAAACTTCTTTTGGAATAAATCACCAGCAGATAAATACATCCCTCTGATAAGTTGTGATACCATCTGCAAAAGTAAATCGCTTGGAGGCCTAGGCCTTAAAAAAGCAGAGGAATTAAACATCGCCCTTTAAATGAAACTTCTTTGGAAAATATACAAAAATGAAAATAGCATTTGGGTACAAATCATAAAGGAAAAATACCTCCAACAAGAAAGCATGAGGAGCTTCAACAAAAAAGATGCTTCATGGAAATTCGGAAGGCTTCTCACCCTAAGGAAATTTTTTGAAGAAGGACTCCTCTGGGTTGTTGGTAATGGTTCAGATATAAACGTATGGGAAGACAACTGGATCCCATCGATCAGCCTTAGAGACTACAGAGGTACAAATGATCCTAACATGACAGTTGAATCTCTTATCAGTGACATGAAGTTATGGAAGGAAGATGTATTAAGACAAACCTTCCCCCAAGGAGTCATCGACAAGATTCTGCAATTAAAAATCCCCCAGTGGAAGGCTCATGACAACCTGATTTGGAGTCCCGACCCACAAGGTAAATTCACTACCAGACCGGTGAAGAAAATTCTAGCTACACAACCCCAAGATCATAAGTCACAAAGCTTGATTTGGAAGTTTAAGACCCCCCCCGCATCAAAAACCTCCTATGGAAGATCAAGATTGATGGTCTTCCAACGACTGACAGACTTAATAGGTATGTTAACAGAGTCCCTAGCCAATGCTCTCTTTGTGGTCATGCAAATGAAGATGCTGCTCATCTATTCACTAAGTGCACCTACACAAGGGAAGTCATAGCCCAATATGAGTAGAAATCGGGTCTATACTTCAACAACCTTAATCTCCATGGCCCGCTGAGTGAAAATCTGTATAGAATCAATACGTCTAAGACTAACTTTATTGATCTAGCCTTTATATGTCAGTCTATTTGGAATATTAGAATTGACAAAAATTTCAGGTCTAAAGATTCGACTGGCACCTCTGTACTGATCCAGATGATAAACTAGAGCATTACGGATTGGACCAAGGAAGAACAACACAACACAAAACAACAATCAAACGCTATAAGAAGAGTGATAGCTAGAAGGACCAGACCTCATAGGACTATCTACAAGATTAATGTAGATGGTTCTTTTACCCAATTTGGTAAAAGCCAGACTGGGGGAATCATTCGTAATTCTGAAGGAAATATTATTGATATTTTTTTCCAAATAAGCTAATGTTGGATCAGCAATCCAAACAGATCGCCTCTGCCATGATTCTAGGTCTTCAAAGAGCAAGACATAAGGGACTAAGGAAGATTATTATGGAAAGTGACAATCAGATTCTGGTCAAAGCAGCCAACAGAGAACAGTCGTCCAGATGGGAAATTCTACATCAGATTGAAGAAATCCAAAGGCTTACAGCTGAATTCTTATAAGTGGAGATCCGACATATATTTAAAGAAGCAAACCATACTGCGGACTATATAGCCAAATCAGGTGTAATGTGTAACTTACCCTCTATTCCCTACCATAGAGATCTCTGTAAAATCATCCTTCAGGATGATCCGGGAGTTATGTTGTTTTATTAGCAACGGCTCCCAATGTTTGTCTACTGTTAAAAAAAAAAAAAAAAAAAAAACTATATCTCAAGGGCATGCTTTGCAAAACGGGCAAGGGTTGGTAATTTAATACCATTAACTTCTTAAATTACTAATCATGATGATGATTTCCCAACTACTTATGATAGATCGATATAGAGTGGTACAAAAACAGATCGATTTTTTCAAATAATAAAGAAGTGATATATATACATATATGTAAATGAAACAACTTATTTAAATGTTTACATATAACATATGTTGGGTTCATATATTTATTTATGAAAGCTATAAAGCCTTACTTTGAAAAAAAGGAGCGTATAGATAGGGTTATGTGTGCAACAAGTTCATGTGCATGGTAGATAGAAGAATTCAATGCTTAAATTATTTAGGGGAGAAAATGATATATGTATCTCTCTATATTCATTGCTCCTTTACTTGTGTTGAAAATTGATATACGCTTGTTTAATTCATCCGTGGCTAGAAAGGGACAATAGATTTAAATTCCAATTTTGTTCATATTATATAAGGGGGATCCATAATATATAAAGTTTCACTTTTCCGCCCACATTTTAAAGACCGATCTAAAAACAATATAAAATATTAACTTTTTAAATTATTTTTTTAATTTAATAATCATTTAATCAAAATAATTTACAAAATATATACTCCTACTAAACTATTTATCACTTTAATCAAGCTATTTAACTATTTTTCAAAACATAAGGGCTCCAGCCAAGATGAGAAAAGGGTTATTGACAAGACCATTTTCACAAAATTGCAAACAAGTCCTTCCCATTCTAAAAAAAATTATAAATCTGCCCGAAAGAAGAATTGAAAACTAACGCTATTCAACCTCGTTTCACTTGGACGAGCCACAAACGGTAGAGAGAAATCACTCATACCTTGTTCATTGCGGTAGATTTGTGAGGGCTTTTAACAAATCTACCATATTTAAGGCAAGAAGCTTCATTTACAATTGATTTTAATGTTTTTTATTTGAAGAAATTGTATGTTTTAGGGTTTGAAATTAGAATTGAAATTGATGAAATTGGTTGTTGTTTGTGTGTTTTGTTTGATTGTTGTTGATTTGAGTGTTGTTTGAGTTGAAGTATGAGTAGCAATTGCAACGAAAACGAAAGAAATTGCTCGCTTTGTTGCGATTGGAGTTGGTTTCTTTGATGCTTTTTCATGGCTTACTGTCGGGCAAAGGGCTCATGTAAATCTTGCGAGGTGATGACATATGCTCGGCTACTGTCACCGAGCCTCTTGTGTACCCTCACCATTTTTTGTCGAGGTTCCTTCATACCCTCGACAAATTTTTCCGAGCCTCATTTGTACCCTCGACATCATTTGCCGAGGTCCCTTATTTAGCTCGTTCTCTCCGAGGTTCGACAGATTTTTCAAACGACGACTACAAATAACCGTTGAATGTCATTCGATAATCATCCAAATTGATCGACATACGAAAGTGAGTGTCAATCAATTCGTTCCTTGATAAATTTCATCGATTTTAGCCAGTTTTCGAGCAAACAATTCATTAGACAGATTTATGTTTTTTCATTCGCTCTGATTCGTAGATGAGAGCTTTGAACCTTTTTGCAATTTGTTTGGAAAAAATGAAAAGGACCTGCGTTAAATTACTTAAAATTGTCTTGACAGTAGCCGTTTTGGAATCTTGTCTAAAGCCTCACTCTTTTCAAAATGTTCAAAGTTGTCAATCTACATCTTTTGAATTTAGAAAAAGTACCCCATCAGAGTCTGCAAATTAAAATATTTAACTAGAGAGGTTTGAAAAATACCTCAACGTACGTAGTCGATCACTTTGAATTATGAGTTCCTCTAGTTTTCGACTTTCAATTGGTGGCTAAACTTTAACCAAACCTCCTTTAGTCCAAACACGTACAACACAAATCTGTTTATTTTTTGACCTCAAATCGTAGTCGATCTTTAGTTTTGATTTTCTTCGAGAGTGTGAAAGAATTGAAATTGAGAGAGCAAAGTATCCAAACATAACTTTTGATTAAAGGAAAACTTATATTGAATTTGGAAGATTACAACACACGAATACTAGGGACATCAAAATCCTGGATAGAATGGAAGAAAGCCTTGGCGAAATCCAACCAAGGTATTAAGAGACAAAGCAGGATAAGGATAACTCACATCCTAAACTATATCCATTATTATTATTTTATATAAAGAAACATATCCTAGGAGTTTTTTTTTTATTTGTTTTCATTGAAACTGTATTAGGGTACATCCCAACATTAAAGTAAGTTATGGTAGTGCCTCAAGTCTCACAGTCAACCATCATAGTGCCAATTTAGTACTGTTTGAAAAGTCATTTATTTTGAAACGGACGAAGGAAGAAGTATTAGTAGTAGTAGAGAGTTGACTAGCTTCATAAATGGATCACAATAAATAAAAGAGTCTCTACTAGGAAAGGATGCTGACTAGCATATGCCATTAGGGTACATACCATTCTTAACTTGCCATAAACATGATGATATTTGTGATTAATAATAAAGCCTAATTAATAACTATATCTATATGATTGCTCATCAATAGGTTGTGCATTAATGGATAAATCAATATATATATAGGAATGACTCATGTACAGTTGGACCTAATTAATAAATCCAGCCTTTTTTTTTATTAGCAAAATGAAGCATCAATTAATAATACTGTATAATCGTATTATACAGTGTATCCTTGACTAAAACACTTGAATTGCAGATCGAACTCATATATATATATATATTCATTCACATTTCACATGCAATATATAGTGATGGATGTCTATTTATTGTTCACAAGTTGTTGTTTCCTTCTTGTTAAAAATTGCTATCAGTGCCAAATAATTGGAGTAGATCGGCTGATATATTAACTGTTAAGGGCAATTGAGCGCACTCTTTGAATTTGTAAATAAAGAGCTAGTGGTACTCCGCTGAAATTAAGACGCACTCAAACTCAACACACAGGTATTTAGGGTATGTTTGGTAAAAGTAAGTAATTTTTCGGAGCTTTTGGTTTTGATATTCTATAGTCTTAAACAGTGGCGGATCTAGTGTTTCAAAGTTAGGTGAGCGAAAAAATACTGACGGCTAAGAAACTAATAAACTTTTTCGGGTCAAAATATGATTTTGATAGTATTCCATCGGGGAATTATTATATAAAAACAAAAAAATTATACAAATTCATCCTACTAATTTTGCAGTAAAAAATAAAGTTAACAAAATAATAGCTAGATTGTGTAAAGTATAAAAAAGCATAAAATACATTAATCCCAATTTCTATTATCAAATTATCAAACAATTCAAAACTCTAATTATAAAATTTAAGAATTAAATAAATAGTTTTGAAAGAATTCTAAAAAGAGACTTTGTAGACATGCCTAATAATTTGTGAAACATGTAGATTAAATAACTACGGTGAGGAATTTTAGAGTCTTGAGGAGTAACAGAGAAATTCTTGTTTTAATCTTAGTGGTGAAATGCTACCGTAATTAAACTAATTAAGGACTAAAGGAGTTTCAGTATTACTGTATTAGTGGCTTAGTTCGAGTTATATATATGAGTCAAGAAATTAAGCCATAAAAAATAAGATTCACCCAGCAATTTAACTTTTGTTAAACTAACCCCTAAAAATTTCACCCAGTAATTGCTGGGTACGCCCACTCTACCATCCGCCTCTAGTCTTAAATGAAATAAATATAAGATTTTAGTTTAATTAGTTTTTGAAAGCTTTTGAAATCTAAGCTTTTCAACAACTATTTACCCAAGCTTTTCGGAACTTTTGGTTTTTTATTCACAAGTTTTTAACAGCTACCCTAACAGCTAGGTTTACCAAACACTGTACTAGCTTATTAACATATATTTAACTCAAATAATCCAACATAGGCGTGGCCACGGGTCGGACCCGCCAGGGTCGACGGGTTTGACCCGCCGGGTCAAGGGTCAGGGTTGGCCGACCCGAACCCTAACCCGTAAATCTCACGGGTTGACGGGTTCGGGTCGACCCGTTGACCAGCCGGGTCGACCCGTTGACCCGACGGGTTACATTATTTAAAAAAAAATCATTTTTTTTAAAAAATTACTATTGAAAAAAATAAATAAATAATATGTAAAGATTTTATCTTCACAACACATTTTATCACTTTGATATGAAGTGTTAAAAATGTAGGAAGATTATATCTCCATATTAATTCTTTCATCCACAATAATTTCATCGTGTGATGTAAGAGAAAAATATGCGAATATATTTCTCAAACTTCATTTTCAACTTAATTTCCAATGTAGGAAATGTAGGAAACAAGTGAAGTGGAAGAAATGTGGTAGTGGGGTACATATATATAGCCTCATGCCTTCTCATTCTAATTCCATATTTTCGATGTGGGACAAATCATTTGTCCCACATTGGAAATGAGGGGAAGGAAGGAAGATTTCCAAGTTCCAACTCTATAAAAGGAGAAGGATGGGGTTTATTTGTCTCACATTGCACTTTGCATATTAGTTTATGTATTATTGTGAGTTATTTTAAGAATAATTTACATAATATTATAAATTTATTTTATTAAAAATAAATTTTTCCAAAAAAAAAGTATTTTGAAAAAGCGGTTTGACCCGCCGGGTCACGGGTTGCAAAACCCCCGACCCTAACCCTAACCCGCTACCCGTCCCCACCCGGCTACCTGTCAACCCGGACCCGCCGGGTCAACGACCCGTACGACCCGCCGGGTCACGGGTTGACCCGTAACCCGTGGCCACGCCTAATCCAACAGCTTCAGCTACCCAACAACTTCAGTTCCTCCAACAGCTACCATTTTGCCAAACACACCCTTAATTAGAATGTGTGTTACTCCCTCCGAACTAAAATATATGTCGTTTGACTTTTCAACACGTATGTTAAGAAGCTAAAAACTATACTCCGTATAAAATATCAATTTTTTTTAAATTATTTTTTTACAACTTAATATTTGTTGTTAATAAGTATTAAATTGTAAAAAAAAAATAATATATAAAATAGTTAATATATTATATACTCCCTCCGTCTCAAAATACATGTCTTTTTAGCCGTATAATTTTGTCAAAAATACATGTCTTTTTAGATTTAATCATTACACTTAACCTATTTTTACATCATTACTCTAATTTTTGCATCACCCCTACTTTCCTCCTCACAAATTCAAAAGAAAAAAGAAACAAATACAAGTTTAATCATTACACTTAACATACTTTTTACAACTAATCATTAAACTTAACCTACTTCTTAATTCCCGTACTCGATCCGTCCTAAAAAGACATGTATTTTGAGACGGAGGGAGTAATTTTTAGCTCTTTAAAATATGTGTTAAAAAGTCAAACGATATATATTTTGGATCGGAGGTAGTATTTTTTTTTAAATGGTCTTTATAACCGAATTAATTAGATTAGGATTTTAAATTATGTTGTAATTTTATTGAAATTAGATTAGGATTTTTGAAGGTTTTTGGAAATTTTAGATTTAGTTTATTATTTATTGCAATTAAATTAGCATTCTCATGAAATTTTTAGGATTTTATTGGGACATGTCCGGAAAAAGTCCGGGGTTTGCGAGCTTTGTGCCCATCCCCTAGATTGTTTTATTCATAATTATATTGCTTTTTTTTAAAAAAATTATAAAGTTGTTTTAAAAAGACCAAAATTATAAATCATAATTATAAAAAAATCCATTAAAAATTAATTACATTTAATGTGTTTAAAATGCTTAAGAAAAAATAAATTACAAAAAAAACTCATTACATGAAAAAAATAGTTTATTAAATTTCTTTAAATGCTGTATAAAAAATATCGAATAGAAAAAAATCAAATTATAAAAAAATAATTTAAAAATATATAAAAAATTAAATTAGATAAATTCAAAATTACATTAGAAATCGTTATGCAAAAAAATTCTTTATGCTTTAAATCCGTTGAACTCTAAAGCCGAAAAATTTTGATTTAGAAATCGTTGAAAATAATTATAAAGAAAAGTTTTTTTTGTTGTAAATTAATGGGTGATTTTAGTACTTGGCTTTTTTTAATATTCAATTGGGCACTTAGCCCTAAATCAATTTAATTAGTTTTGCCCTAGCCCCCTTCCCAATAGGGTGGGTTGGTCAATGGTCAACTGTTTGACCATTGACCGGTCAACGTTGACCAACCCATTTTGATGCCAACTTTTTTTTCTTTTTTTTTTTTTAGTGATGCCATATTTTACCGTTTTGATGCCAAAATTTTACTATATTTTATTTTCACTTTGATGACACTTTTTTAATGTCACTTTTTTTAAACATTGATGACATTTTTTGTTTACAGTAATGTCACGTTGATCATTGATGCCATTTTTTTTTATATTTTTGATGATATTTTTTCAATGTAGTATTTTGATGACATTTTTTTTCTTTAATGTGATACAAATTTTTCAAAATGGTATTTTGATGTCATTTTTATAATGTAATTATTTGATGCCATTTTTTTTTAATTAAATCGATTGATGCCACATGTTTTTAATGTAATCAATTATATATCGATTTATTTTCATCGATTATACTTTCATTCATTGATGACACGTTTGTGATTACACTTCATTGATGCAATCACTTGTGGTGACATATTCATTAAATTTTTATTCATGGATGACATTTATATAATTGATGACATAAGAGCTTAAAACGTGGAATCAAAATATTGTCACCTTATTGCACATATAAAAATACAAAGTCTTTGAAACTACGACATTAATATTGGTTGTATACGTAAAAACACCTATTATAACATGTCATCAACTAAAAAAAATGCATCAATGTAAGTAATATAATGCGAAATCAATAAAATCAATACAAGGTGTCATATTTTACTGTTTTGATGCCAAAATTTTATTATATTTTATTTTCACTTTGATGCAACTTTTCTAATGCCACTTTTTTTAAACCTTGATGACATTTTTTGTTGATTACATTTTTATTGATGAAATATGAGCATAAAATGCGATTACACTCCATTAACGACCGATGACACTTTTTTTTATGTCAATTTTTTGATGATTTTTTTTTACCGTGATGCCATTTTTTTGATGAAATTTTTGCAAAGTAGTATTTTGATGATATTTTTTTCAAAGTAGTATTTTGATGACATTTTTTTCCATTAATGTGGTCCAACTTTTTCAAAATGGTGTTTTGATGTCATTTTTATAATGTAATTATTTGATGCCACTTTTTTAATTAAATCGATTGATGCCACCTGTTTTTAATTTAATCAATTGTATATCGATTTATTTTCTTCGATTATACTTTTGTTCATTAAATTTTTATTCATGGATGACATTTGTTATTACGCTTCATTAATCACAATTGTTTATGGTGACAATTTTATATAATTGATGGCATAAGAGCTTAAAACGTGGAATCAAAATATTGTCACCTTATTACACATATATAAACACCTATTATAACATTCCCTCTTGTGTTATTTATTGCTTAAAAACTCTCCTTTACAAAATAAAAATAAAACGGGTCAAAACCGGGATATGATAAATAAGCGGATCAACATCTTAAAACTAAACCGGTTTTGGGTACATAGAACCGGATCATAACCGGTTTGCTTCTTCTTCTTCTTCCTCCCACCCTTTAATGGCGATTCTTCAATTTCAACTTCAATTTGAGACGTTTTAAACACAAATCTTATCTAAAACTCAATGTGGAACATTACTAACTAATCAATTCGTGGTTTTGTTGATGAATCTAACCCGAAATCCATCCAAATTCTAAAACCCCTCCCATGGCGACCCCCATAACTACCATTTCCGAATGAGGTAGAGCTCGGAATTAGTTTCATCGAGTTCTGAATTCACCTAGGAACATTTTCCCTCAAACATTTTTTCCCAAATCAACTCCAATCGAAAACCCCCAAATTTCAAATTTGAGGTCGCCGGTGTCGTAGCCGCCCGAAGCTCTGCCGTCGTCGCCCAGGACCACCGGGAGCCTCGCCGCCCTTCGCCGGCATCACCACCACCCAGAGCGGGCGCCACCGAGCCTAGTCGAGCCGCTGCAGCCGCGCCACCAGTTGCAGGCGAGGGAGCTGTGTACACAGGCGAGGGAGCTCCCGAGGAAGAAGATGCTAAAAAAAAATTAAAAGGGTTGGTTGCTCCTAATAAACAAATTAAGGGGGCTAACTACCTAATCAAATATGGTAAAAGGTTCACTTAAGCAAATTCCCTCTAAATTAATTCATTACCTTTAGACTGATTCAGAAGTTATAAATTGTTAAATTATTAAAATTCTACAAACAGTTAAAATTATTGAAATATATCGACAAAAATCTCTTATATACCTCTAAATCTTAATTACACATATTTTGCACAACAGTCGGAGACATCAAATAAACGGAAGATAAAGGCTCGTAAGCTTACCGCATCTCTTCGGGTCGCACGAGACATTTCTGTAGATCCAGCTAATGTGCTTGAGGATAGTGGGTCAGTGTACTTTGATACTTTAGAGCATTCATCAATTGATGACGATGATGATGCAGTTGACACTGCTGAGATTCAAACGGGGTTGAGGGTGTTATGGACATTGAGACACCTGTTAAAGATGTACCTCATGATATCCCGAAGCACTTCTGCACACGAGGAGTCCAACATCCCCGAGAGTCTTGCTACGGATCTTCATACGTATGTCAATCCTGACCTAACCATGGATGCGAGTGTCTCGTCCAAACGAGCGCTATAGGCATCATCATCGAGGGTGACAGAGGCAGAGCTGTCAATCTGTCATCATCGAGGGTGCTAGATGCACAAGCATCGGATGATAGGTGCTGAATGCTGGATTGAGGAGACCATATCCGGTGATCCAAGCAGTGCTCGCCAAGCACATGGATGTTGATATATTTAATTGAAAAAATAGAAAAAATAAATTTTATAAATGTTGTATGTTATTTTCATAATTTATTTGGAGATCATGTTGTGTCGTGTGCAAGCATTGTGGGGATTAAACATCGACATAATTATGTTGTTCGTGACACTTTGGTGAATGTCTGCTATCGTTCTGGGATCTCAGTTGGTAAAAAGGTTGATATTGGTCTATGTGGGGGAGATGGGAAATCCTTGCGACCTGCGGGCATGCTTCCTTAGGCGTGGGATGAGGGGTTAGATGTTTGTATTGACCCGACATGATCATCCCCTTTGACGCAATCTTGGATGACTAATTTTGTTCCAAGGCATGTAGTGACCGAGGCGGCTCGTCATAAGCGGGTCAAGCATCAAGCTAAGTGCAAAGCTATTGGTTATGGTTTCTTGCCCTTCTCTTTTTTGGTGGTGGGGGAACTTGAGTCAGATGCTATAGCTCTCCTAAAAAGGATTCAGAAATTTTCTCTAAGCTCAAGATATTGGGGCTTCAAATGCGGCTCATATTTTCACTATAGTGGGGATTTCTATTGCTAAAGGAGTGGGGGCCCAGATTGTTTCTCGGCTCCCCACTAATTCTTTGTAAACTCTTATTGTTTTATAATAATAATAATAATAATAATAATAATAATAATAATAATAATAACAATAACAATAAACTCTTATTTTTTTCTCTAGTTCTCGTCTAGCTGCTCATATTTTTATCAGAGTTTGTTTTTCCATTGCTAAATGGGTTGGTGCACAGCTTGTTTCTCAGTTGTCGGCTAACTTCTTGTAAACATTTGATTGTTTGTTTTCTATACTATTTGGAGTTATATAATAATAATAATAATAATAATAATAATAATAATAATAATGATAGGCGTTCGGAGATCGGCAATGTGGCCCTCTCCGAGTCATCCCGACGCCTAGGGGCACTTTCTCAGGCCGTTGCGGCTCCTCTCGGTGTCCGGCGTCACATCAGGTTCGTTTCTTCAACTTGGTTCGGTGTCTACGATGTTTGTTTTGCATCTGTCGGGTCTGATTTTGCGATCGCTGGGTTCGATCGGTGTCGGGTAACAGTTCGATCGCCGGTGTAAGTTGTTTTGGTGGTGTCGCTGCTACTGTCTGGCTTGCTGTTTCATCTCGATCGGGCTTTGTTTTGCGGCTGCTGTGTTGTGGTGCTTCTCCGGTTGATGATCGGCTGATTGTGTTGGTTTTGGAGGGGATTTTGAGCGGTTTCATGTTCTACTGTTGGTCTCCGGTTGGTGTTGTGATGTTGGTCTCCGCCGACTTGCTGCATTGGTTCGGCTACTGATCAATTCAGCCTCCTATGGCATTGTTGAAGATTTGATTATATTATTATTAATTTGTTGAGTGCTTAGTTTATAATTATTATTATTTAGTCCGGCTTGTGGGATGTCCGACCTTGTTCGGTACCATTGTCCTTTTGTGGGTCTCTGTGGGTGCCTTGATGGTGGTGGTAGAGGCCTTGTTAAAACCTCCGTGATAGACATTGCAGTGGTGATGCTCAGGTCCTTACCCGTCAAACTCTTTCTAATAGTTTGGCTAATTATTCGGATGCTGAGACGACTTTCAGACGCATGGGGGTTTGGTTATGTGGAGTTTGTCTTAAAACTCATACCTTTTGTGCTCGGTGTCGGCATAGTCAGGATGATTCCGTGGCACCTCCGGACTGTGGTGATGGCCTTGTTTGTTTTATTATTTATGATATTCCCCGACCTTCAGCTCCGTCTCCGTCAGTTACCTTGGATGATGTTGGGGATGTGCCTGCTGGTTCGACTATATCATCACTTGACCGTTTGTTTTCGATGGGGTTACGTACCGTGAAATCCATCCCTCCTAAGTGTCGCTTAGGTTTTTCTCGGATTTTAAAAGGGGCTTTGGATGGTGTGGCTGACTCTCCGAGCGACCTTTCCTGCTGGATTCGCTTGCTTGTGATGCCTCTTTGTATACTTAAAGACATTTTCCCTACGAAGTAATCTTGAGTGTAGGACTGCTGTCAAGCGCCAGCGTCAGGAGGAGTGTATTGCTAGTGCTATCCGTGCTTGGGGTATGTCTGGTGGCAGTTTGCAGCTTGTGCAAGAGTCTTTAGCGAAGGTTCCCCCTTCTTTTATTGTGGAAGAGGAACTTGATTTGAGTGAGCGTAACCTTCGGCAATGTCGGAGGAAGATTTGTGATGGTCATTACACTGCTGCAGTTCGGGTGCTCTCTTCATCAGGTATTGCCCCTTATTCTGATATCACTCTTGCTGCTCTACAGGATAAGCCCCCCACTGCCTCGTCTCCTAACTTGCCACCCTTGCCTATTGATCACCATCCTCTTGTTGCATCTTCAGCCGTTGTTTTGGATATGATTCAGAGCTTCACGCGTGGTACGTCATGTGGGAAAGATGGGTTCCGTGCTCAACATCTTTTTTATTGTTTGGGAGGAGCTGCTGTTGCTATTTTAGATGATTTGATCTCCTCTATTACTCGAGTGGTCAATCTTTTCCTTGAAGGTCGTTGTCCCCAGGTTCTGATTGAGTATATTGCTAGTGCTCCGCTCACGCCGCTTGTTAAACCAGGTGGAGGTATACGTCCTATTGTTGTTAGCACTATTTGGAGACACCTTGTCTCTAAGGTCAGTGCTTGTTTGGTCGGTCCCTCTTTGTCCGGTTATTTTGCTCGTCTTGTCGGGGTATCTGGTGGAGGAGAGGCTATTCTGCATGCCTTGAATCGTTTTGTTGAGGCTTGTGGCGGTGAGAAGGGTCTGACTATGTTATTGGTGGATTTTCAGAATGCTTTCAACTTAGTTGATCGTGTGTCCATGTTACAGGAAGTCCGCCGTCAGTGCCCGGTTCTATCACGATGGGTGGAGTTTTGTTACTCTAGTCCTGCCCGACTGTATTATGGGGAGCATAGCTTATGGTCTTGTCGAGGGGTTTACCAGGGTGATCCTTTAGGGCCTTTACTTTTTGCTTTGATGTTGCATCCTTTGGTTTGCAAGATCAGAGACTCTTTTTCCCTGGATCTGCAGGCTTGGTACTTAGATGATGGCACTATTGTTGAGGACACTTTGATTGTGGGGGAGGTCTTGGATCTGATTATGGCGGAGGGTCCCCGGTTTGGCCTTCATCTTAATGTGGATAAGACCGAGGTTTTTTGGCCTACAGAAGACCCAAGGAGTCAGCTCACTGGGGTTTTTCCCCCCTCTATTGCTCGGCCTTCGCATGGTGTCAAAGTTTTGGGTCGGCCTATCAGCACATGTCCTGTTTTTGGCAATGACCTTGTGGCGAAGAGGGTGGCTAGGACCATAGAGCTTATGGACTCTGTCGCGAGGATTGATGATCCACAGTGCGAGTTACTTTTACTCCGAGCTTGTATGAGTATTTCTAAGCTTTACTTTGCTTTGCGTACTTGCTCCCCGCGTGTCTTTGGGTCGGCCCTACTCTCTTTTGACGTGGCACTCCATTCTAGCTTGGAGCGTATTGTCACTGCATTCGGGCCTGGGTTTGGGGATTGGCAGTGGCGGCTTGCCACCTTCCCTTTTCATTTTGGTGGGCTCGGAGTGTATGTTGCTAGGGATGTCCTACATTATGCTTTTTTTTTGGCGTCTCGATTGCAGTCTGCTGAGTTGCAAGCTAAGCTTCTACGTCCTTCTAGTATCATTGCTGTTGGTCCCGCTTTTGATGATGCATGCCACGCTTTTAATGAGACTACATATTCTGATCTTCTACGCGGTCCTAGTGAAATCGCTGCCTCCAAACTTATGAAGAAATTGACAGATATATATTTCACGAAGTTTGCTGCTACATCGGACTCTGTTTTCTCTTTGACTCCGCGGCAGGTGGCATTGTGGAAGTCTCAACAGGGTGCTCACTTCTCCGATTGGTTGCGTGCAGTTCCTATTTCTGGGTTGAGCCAGACTATGAATGGAATGACCTATCGTAGTGTGCTTAGTTATCATCTGGGTGTTCCTTTGTTTGCGGTATCTAGGCCCTGTCTGGCTTGTTCTCGGGTCTTTGATGGTGATGTCTATGGAGATCATGTTGTGTCTTGCGCCGGTACTGTAGGCATGAAACATCGACACAACCTTGTATGCGACACCTTATTGGATATCTGCTATAGGGCTGGGATTTCTGCCGGTAAGGAAGTTGATATCGGGTTGGTTGATGGACATGATAAGCCTATTCGTCCCGCAGATTTGCTTCTTTATTCATGGGATAGGGGGCGAGATGTGTGTGTTGATCTGACCGGGTCCTCCCCTTTGACTCAGTCAGGGGTGTCTGACTTTGTCCCAGGCCGTGTTGTTTCTGCTGCTGCTCAACGTAAGTGTGTCAAGTATAGAGATGTGTGAACGGCGACTGGATATGGTTTCCTACCCTTTTCCTTCTCGTCGTTGGGGGAGCTGGATACGGATGCAGTTGCCTTGTTGAAGCGGATTCAGAAAGTCTCGGTATCTCATGACGTCGGGGCTCGTGCTGCAGCTTTTATTATCGCTAAAGGAGTGGGGGCCCAGATAGTATCTCGGCTACCCACTAATTTCTTGTAATTTATAATAATAATATTTATAATAATAGTAATAATAATAATAATAAGCATCGTCATAATATAGTGCGTGATGTTTTGTACGATGAGTGCTTGAAGGCCGGAATCTCTGTTCGTAAAGAGGTGCCTACTGGTATGGTTGATGACAAAGAAGGGGAGCTTCGTCCAACCGATATTCTGTTCTACAACTGGTTTCAGGGCAAAGACACTTGTGTAGACATTACGGGGACTTCTATCTTCAGTCGTCTTTCAAGTTTCATTACGGGGAAAGCGGCTAGAGTGGCTGCTGATAACAAAAGGAAGAAGTACAAGGATGTTTGCGGGGCAAAAGGTTATCACTTTCTATCGTTTTCCTTTTCCACTATTGGCGATTTAGAAGATGACGCTATTGGACTTCTCAAGCCGGTGTATGGGGTCGCTAAGGGATTACCCGAATATAGCAGGGATTCTTATCCAGTGGCGGAACTTGGACAAAAGTTTCGCAGGGGCCATTTTTTTTTTAGGGTTTGGAACCTAGTCAAGCTAGGAGGCTCATCCCTACGCCTTTTTCAGTTATACAAAAAAACAAAGTATATAGGAGGGGACTTGATGCCAAAACTCCATACAAAAACTAAATTATAACGAATTCTATCTAAATAGTACTCTACGTTCTTTCATAGAAACAAATTCATCTAAAATTTCATCTGATGTAAAGGTCTTAACCATTTCCTTTTCAATGTAAACAACTAAGTTATCTGCCAAAAAATCATCTTCCATCTTATGATATGTTATGGGATTCCACCGTATGAATTAGGGTTAGAATTTCAATTAAGAGATTTGATATTAAGTGGTTGAGATATTAAAAATATGGAAGTTAAAAATAATTTTTTTTTGTCAATTAAATAAAATCTTAAGGTGAGTAAATCGAAATGTTCAAAAAAAATTAAAAAAAGGAAATCTATTTTTTTTTAAAACACGAGCCAACGGGATTGTTGAATAATAAATAAAAATAAAACAACAATCTAATAATTAAAAAAAAAAAAAGAGTAAAACAACATTATGTGAGAATATGTGATGTATGTGGTAGCCGTCCGTAGCACCGAAAATCTGAAAGGAAAATTAGGAAATCCATACTCGACCTCTTTTTTTTTTTTGCTTTCAAAAAGAAAAAGAAAAAAGGAAGTCCATACTCCTACTGTAACATATATACACACATACTATTAAAAAAAAATTCTCCCGGGGTGGCCATGGCCCCCACCCGTCCTCAAAAGCTTCCGCCACTGTTCTTATCACACTTTAACTAGGATTGCGTTTAGTATTCAAAAGGATGAAGAGTTCAGCTTGTTAGTCGGCTCCGATCCAATTTTATGTAGAAACTTTATTATGATGATGATGATGATGATGATGATGATGATAATGTTGCGATCTAAATCAAGCGGGTTTTACATGAAGATTTGGGTTAGCATGCTCTATTCGATATTGGTCTTGTTAAATATGTTTTAATTATTATATATATTTCAAGGGCCTATGGTAAGTAGTGTGCTCTCACTCATAGGTGATTGCACTTGTAGTATAAATAAGGTAAAAACCCTATTTGGACATTATCAATTTGGGGATTTGTTCCTCTCTCCTTTGTATGCAACTTTAATGCTGAAATCAATGTGATGATACATTGATCATTCCCTTCTCTCGGCTATCACCTCTATCAGCTTCTTATCTGGACTGCATATGTGATTCACCAATCTTCACGGTATAAGAGCCAGGTTGATTCGAATCATCAACAATCCCTGCCGAAATCTTCAGGTGACAAGCTCGTTGTAAGGGTCTCTTGTGCATCTTCAATTCGCTTCTGAAAATCGGTTCTTAGTGCCATTTCATCATCTGGGGAGATCATTCTGGTGAGCGATTTGTGACCCAGGAGAGACGCAGAGGTGAATACATCACTGCAGTTGGCGTGAACAATCCTTGGTTCATACATCCGTCTGAAAATTCAGGTTCGACGATGGAAGAAGGCTATGAGCAAGGTTTTAACTGTGAAAAAAAACTGGGTTTTATTGATGGATCTCTCGTTAAATCTCCTGAAAACTCTACTATGTGGAATAGATGTAATGATATGGCATGCTATTGGATTCTTAACACTGTGTCAAAGGAGATTTACTCCACTTTAGATGAGTTTGACATAGCAAGAGAGATGTGGTTGAACTTGGAGGAAAGTTATTGGCAGAGAAATGGCCCCTTGATCTTTCAAGTGAAGAAAGAAATTCAAGAATGTGAGCAGGGCAACATCTCCATGACTGAATACTTCACAAAATTGAAGGGGTTGTGGCAGCAATTGCCAGGTCTTGTTCCTCACATTCAATGCAAGTGTGGGAAATGTGAATGTAATCTGAATGCTCAAATTGAAGCCTCTGATAAGGAGAACAAACTCAAGAAATTTTTTATGGGTTTGAATGATGGCTATGCAGCAGCAAGGAGACAAATATTACTTAATGCCCCTCTTCCAATAACTAGTGTAGCTCATGCTCTTCTTATACAAGATGATGTAGGAAACAAGTTAGCTGGATCCTCTATCTCACAAGACTCAACTGCCTTGAACTCAAATGCTAGAAAGGAGAAGGAGAGAAAAGAGAAATGTGAGCATTGCAATGGAAATCACAAAACTGATAGATGCTGGGAAGTATTTGGTTATCCATCTTGGCATCCTAAGAGCAAATTCAATCCTCAACTTTCCAACTTTGGAGGTGGAAATGACTCTCGGTCCAAGGAAAAGGAAGCACTAGACAGGAAGTACAACGCCAACAGTGTTAATGCCTGTGCTATGAATAAAGTTCCAAGTTCCCCTGTGAATGAATCATGTGCTGCTTAAAACCTGTCTTCAGAAAATCAACAATTGCTTAATTCTCTTCTAAAGCTGCTTGACAAGAGAGATAAAGCAACGAAAATGTCATTGGGAGGTATTATTAATTGTCTTAACTCTTCAATGTTTTTAAAGTTATGGATTCTAGATAGTGGAGCCACTGACCACATGACTTGCAATCCAATTTTTTTTATCAAACACAAGACCTCTAATCAAACCCATTTATGTGTTTCTCTCTAATGAGACAAACAAAAATGTCACTCTTACAGATGGTGTCTCTATCTCATATACACTCACCCTAAATAATGTTCTGTATGTCCCTCAGTTTGAATTCAACCTGTTATCCACCAGTAAACTAATCCATTGTAACACCCCCTTCTGTAAACGAGGGAATGTTACAGCGCCAGTGATTACTCGGATTTTAATGTCTTCGTAACCACCTTAGGCTTATAGGGACATGCTACCATGCTCCCATAAACAAGATGATAACAAAATTAAATATAAATAGCGGAAGTCTTAAAATACAATAAATCTTTTTTTATTAAACGTATAATTCAAATTACAATATTCAATACACTAAAACATTACAGCGGAAGACTTGGTAAAAATAAACACTTAAATCTTTATACAATATTTTCTAACAACTTTAGATAATTAAATCTTGAAAATAAAATGTCTTCTTAAACTTCTCTTCGGAGACTCGACCTTAACCTGCGAACTGGAGACTGGGGTATTGTATGAAGACAATGAACCCGTAGCCGTCCAAATTAACAAAAGACGGTTAGTTCGCGAGAACTAGCAAGTGACGGCTCAAAAAATGGGACTACTTCAGATTTATACTCATTGACCTTTAATGGTATGAATAAAACCCGACTGCGATTATTAGAGTATTTTAGATGGGCTAAAAATTTGACGACACAGCTGTTATGACATGGATAATCCCGAAGGATTGAATAACATAAGGAGTGGGCGACAAGCACCCTTAGGAACCATATCCTGAGTACAGATGGGATATGATATAGCTTGAATTAATTGTGATCACTATGAAACCAAATGTCTCTATCACACACTTCACTCACTATGAAATCAAATGTCTATCACACACTTCACTAACTTTCCTAACATTGAATAGCTTGAACACAACTTTACTTTCCTCACGTTGAATAGCTTGAACACAACTTCACTTTCCTCACATTGAATAGCTTGAACACAACATCACTTTCTTCACGTTGAATAGCTTGAGCACAACTTTATATAACGTTACACATTTTAGCACTTTGATAGGTTACACATTTCATACGACACACCTCTTAATTAATAATCAAGCATATGATACCGGTCCCGCTCTCAATAGGAGATAACGACCTACTACCTTTTTATTTGGTAGTGTAACATTCCGATAGATAATATATGCGCGTTCGGAATGTGTGAGTTTCATGAAACTTTAAGACCGAGGAATAACGGCCCCGACCTGACTCTACCACATCACTTTCACTTAACACCTTACATGTTTCACTATGCTTTGCATTGATTGATACGTTTTAATTGAATTGATCTTGATTCAATTGAGTTCCGATCATAACACACAATCCTCACATTTTCACTATTGATTAATGACATATCTTAAGTGATCACACAATACAAAAGTAATCCATATTATTTAAAGGTAACATGGATGCCAAATAGAATAAAATAAAATAATGGATGGAAACATCAATGAAATAATATGTTCCATACCTAACCATTTTAGCGTGAAAGAACAATAATAAATCATGCTTTAAAGAAACGGTGAGTAAACTATGTTATTATTTTATATTAAGGTCAAATAATAACTTTACCCAATTATACTTGCCAAATCCAAACTGATAGTTAAATAAATTACACAAAACGAGTGAATTGTAATTTATTTTATTTAACTTGGAAAGCAACCAAATAAGAGAAAACAACTAGACACGAAAGCAACAAAGTGAGCAAAAAGGCTCGGAAAGTCACTTGCCTTTTTCGCCTTGTTGGATTTCGATACCAACTATGGACTTCAAAGACTTGGTGACTTATTTGAATAAATTGGCGGCGGATCTACATACATGATTTACGAGACGCGAATAATAAATTAATTAATTGGTACTTTAGTAACAAAATTGACTTATTTAATTCGAAGAAATATCGAATTAATTAAAAGTCGGAAAATAATACCAATATGATTCTCTTCAGGACCTCCTCGAAATATGGGTGTCGGATTTTGAAATGACCGCTGCGAATTTTTAAGATTTAACGCGAGTTAGATACATTCTAAAACTGCGGGTTAATCTGTATAATTTTCGAATTGAACTAGGGGCATATTTTACCAAAACAGAAAGTTTGGGAGGTTTATGTACTTAAGCCTTCTTCTTCCCCCAACCCGTGGCTACTGTACACCGTTTACACACAACTCCACAACTGGTGGCGCGGCTACAGCGGCTCGACACGGCTCAGCGGCGCCCGCTTTAGGTGGGGGTGGTACCGGCGAAGGCTGTGAGCACGGTGGTGGCAGCAGATGGAGAGCGGCGGAACGGTGGTGCGGTGGAGCGAAATCCCGATTTCGGCGTTTTTAATCTTATATGTTTTTCTCAAAAAATTTTGAATGGAATTTGTAGAATAAGGTGTTTAGAACACTATCAACTAGGTTAGGAGCTCGAGTCGTGGCTATCAATGGTGGAATGTCCTTCGAAAAGGTCCGACTTCCCTTCTTATAATATCGGCATTGCAATGTGAATGGAATCAAGAATTGAAGGCGTCATTGAATCGGTATTGACGAGAGGATTCAATTCATATAATAAATTGGGAGTTTAATACTTTCTCTCCACATCAATTGGTCAAGCCATGAAAATTAGGGTTTTATGAATTTGGACGGATTTTAGGTTAGATTCATGAATAAAACCACGAATTGATTATTTAGTAACGTTTTCCATTGAGTTTTGGATAAGACTTGTGTTTAATACGTGTTGAATTGAATTAAGAAGGGATGAGTCCACCATTGGAGCTCTTGAGCTTTCTAACGAAGGAAGAAGAAGCAGATGGGTCAGCCGAACCCGGTTTTGTTTTTTTATTTGTGCCGGTTCATTCGGTTCAACAAAACCAAATGCTTGATTTTATATCTACTTACATCCCTATTTATTTAATTTGCCTTTTATTTTTATTATGTCTTACCTTAGGTGTGTGACATAATATAAAAATAAATATATGATAAGATAAAATCATATATATATATATATCATTTTTAATAAATCACAATATGTATTTTTTTTTCTAGAATAACTATTTCGAATAAACTTTTATAATACTTCAAACTTTATAATAAATTCATTTTAACCTTTTAATTATAAGATACGTTAAATATATAAGTTGGGTCATATGTCATACTTATTTTGCGTAAGGTTATATCACAATGAATATTGAAATAATTCACTTTTCAAATAAAATAATGATTTCCAATCAAGCTTTACACTTATAAAATTAATTATTTTGAGATTAATACTAATAATAGTAACTAGTTCTTTTCCCGAACCTTGTTCGGGTTTTTTTAATAATATTTTCGGTTGAGTTTGATGTATTAAACAAAATATTCGACACGTCAATTTTCTACTAACATATTGCCCATGCTTATTGTGATGTTGTTCTTTGAAATTTTCTTTTATTAAGATGATTGATACTTCAAATTTGACAAAAAATAGTAAATCAGGCGCTTCCACGCTTCTCCTAACATCCGTCCTAATTGAAAGCAAATAAAAAGAAACCTTATAGTTTTTTCCTTAAGAAAATTGAGTTTGGACCCTCTATGATACTTTATCTATTACATATTATGTTACACCTTTTAAATTGGTCTAAATTATAAACCGATTTGATAAAGATACCTTAAGTTTAAATGTATAAACCTTGTATAGCTAAACAATAAACAAAAAAAAATATCAGTGTGTGGTTTTTATAATGTCTAAGATCCTTAATTAGAAAAAGGTACGTACTCTATATGAACCAAAAAAATAAAAAGTGCTCTATGTTTTTGTGTATAGATACTAAAAGGCCAAAACATTAAAAAAAAAAAGAGTTATACTTCTCAAATGAGTCTACATTATAAATCAATTTCAATTCAGCCCACTTTAAAAAATTAATTTTAAATTCAATTCCATATTTGAAATATTAAATACTTAGATGCATTTCATCGAACGCCCTATGGAAAATGATTAAACCCATCAAACCACAATTTATAACCTTCTATTTTACTTGAATAACACCAATATCTAATGATGAAATTCGATCAATAATTTATAATCTTCAATTTCACAAATTTCATCAATGGAGTAAACAATTTATGCATTGATATCTAAATATTTTGCCCAAAAAATATTCCAACGAAAATATCTTGGAACCCTTGTCAAGGCCAGACTTAAATATATGATGGGTATATGATGAGATGAGCATCGAATATTTTTTTTTTCCCATTGTATTTAATATTGAAAATCAAACATAAGCATTGCTTTCCAATTTGAGTGGAAATCACCTCACGGTCATCAAGAAGCCTTAGCGGAGTGGTATCCAGTGAAAGGAGATCCCTAACAGATTCATTATAGATCTCCATTGCAGAAAACTTTAGCAGAAACTCTCTTTCTTTATGCTACTAGTGATGCAAATCATCTTTCATCGGAGAAATAAGCTCTTAAGTGAACTAGGGGGAAAACAATGAAACATGAAGCATTTCTTCTTACCTTCTGGATATATTCAAATATATCTGTCATTGTGTATTGTGTGATTCCAGTCATGGTGTATGTCTTTCCACTACTTGTCTGCCCATATGCAAAAACACTTGCAAAACACTTGCTGCAGAGAATATGATATTAAAATGAGCTCCCACAAAGGCAGGTCGGTGAATGAGGAGTTGGTAGCAACTAAAGTTTTTTTTTTTTAAAAAAAAAGGTAATATACTCACAGTTTATGCCACCAACAACTGAAAGGGCAATTGCTTTTGCACCTTCCTCATAGACCTGTCTTGATGTTCATTAAAAGAGGGAAAGCCATACGAAGTTATAAAACTTGAAAGATCAGCTGAAAGCTAAACTAAAGGGGAAATAATTGTAAATTACCCATTAATAATTGCTCACAGAACGAAAATTCCAGACAAATTTCAGCTCAACTAAACAAAAGTACATAAAAGCGATGTGCAAGTGCTACTCACCAAATGTGTAAGTAGTAGGATATAATGATCGATCAATTTAGAACAGGTGTCCATATCGATGTCGCCGCCGATGTAATTGAATACATACCTAAAAAATCTGCACCGGCCTCACCAATAAAAAACTTCAAAATGCAATTAGAAGTATATAAGTGTGAAAGAAATAGCCGCAAATAAAATAAAATGTGTCATATGCACACACCTTCCTACGGATGACAGCTCTAGGCTCGCCTTGAATGGCCATGTACTTCATGCCGACAAGGAATAAACCAGTAAGGGCAAGGGACCCTGTAGGTTCATCAAAATCCTTCACGGTCGCGAAAATCTCTTCGGGCTTCAGTTGCATGACATACACAAGTCAAAGATGTATTAAGAGAATTGCATTAGATCCAAGAAATAGTAACAGAAAAATTCACACAAGCAAACATATGCAACAGAAAAATATGATAAATAATAAAATCTAGTTTCAAAGCTATGATCATTGAAAGCTTTCATCCAATGGACAATTAAGCAAATTAACCAGATATTTCAACCACGATCTCAACATAGGAACCAATCCTTTGTCCTTCTATAAAAAAGAATGCAATTTTTGAACAATATCTCCAAATTCATTCACAACAACTTTGTCATGGATCCAATTCGTGAGGTTAGGGGTCTGCAGTTAACTAAAATGAAAACGAAATCTATCAAACTCAATTCCACGAAATATCATCCCCAGACCCGAATCAAGCCAATGCACGAAATTGTGAAAATCGAACAACACGCATCACAATCGCTAAATCAAAATCGACCAGAAATTGCATAGAATGGAATTCCACCCGCTCCAGACTCAACAACAATCATGAAGATTAAATAAAATTCGAACAATGCAAGTTACGCTACCTCATAGAAAATAAGGAAGATGGTAAAAGTGAGACCTTCTTTAGCTTATCGTCGGACGTAGGTGAAGTTATCGGTTACCGCATCATCAAGGCCAACATAGTGTGGCTCCACTGTATCCCCCCTTTTCAATTGAAGTTTGGTTATGAGCTAGGCATCAATTTATGCATTTGAAAGATAAATTGATTATCATGCAAGACAGCAAGCTTGATAATTATAACAGATTATGCATAAAAACTGAAATTAGGAACATCAAGGAACTCAAAAGACAATTGAAGGAGTTCTCTGAACATGCATATACAGTAATATGGAGAAAAGGTAGTGACAAAGAACACCCAAATGATTTTGACAAATGCATCTAAACGCATTAAACTAACACTAAATCATGTAGTATAAAAAATTATGGTGATTAAACATGGTCAATCAAAGTATCATCTCCCTGAAAAGGAGACCAAAGCACGCTAATTCAATGTGTTGGTGTTGGAACGAATTGGGCATGCAGTGGCCAAAATTATAGTATATTAAACACTATCAACAACCAAAGAAGCCATAAACTTGCTTAATTTGAAGCAAGCACAAAACTTTATGACGAAAAATAAGGTACATAGACAAAATCAGAATAGGGCTTTTACCGATGGAACAAAATCTAGCCGGTGAAAGAAACCGATCACCAAAACAACAGACCTACCAAGACATATTGAATAGAAGGATCAAGAAAGATGAGCATGAGGCGACCTGTGGGAAAGTGACGCTCTGAGCCTAGACGTCTTCGTCGTGACCAAGTGACCAACCGCCATCGACTCCCCTAAACACTCCTCGCTCGCAATCGTCGTCTGACGCAATAGCACCCAGGCTCTTACGGTCATTATTTAACATATTCCATCTCCTCTTATCCTCTTGGTCTCGCGCGACCTCTCTTCCCCAGTCCGGCCCGACCCCAAATCTCCACATCGCGAAATTAAAACTTGCATCCCTCTCCCATCGTCTTTCGTCCGCCCTCTTTTCCGCCAGACTCGAGAATCCGCCCTCTTTTCTGCCAGACTCGAGAATCCGCCCTCTTCGCTGGCAGACCCAAGGCCCGACGCCCCTCTCCCTCCTAGCTAGGGCTGGGCAGAAATTGGATCGGACCAGGATCGGACCGGGACCGGACCGGAAATTACGGTCTTGGATCGGACCGGAAGTATTACGGTCTGGTCCACGGTCCAAGGAATTTCAGATTCCGGTTTCTGGTCCAAACCCGAGACCAGACCGGAATTTCCGGGTTGAACCGGAATAGGACCGGATTTTATTGTTATTAAAAAAAAATAGGGCCATAGGAGTGGACTTTCTACTGGGCTTGTGCAGTAGCATGCGGCATTCCTGACCAAAAGTAAGGCAACCTTTTCTTTTAAAAAATAAAAGCTCACAAGTCATCTCACAACCCTAAACGTGCGCCTCTCTCAACTTCATCTCTCTCAACCTCTCTGAGTCGCTGCGCACTCTCCCAATCCCAACTCCATCTCTCAGCCTCTCTCAGTCTTCTTGCTCGGATTGGTCGCTGCTCGCACTAGCCACTCTCTCGCCCAGTCGCCGCCTCCATCGCTGCCGCCCATCACCACCGCCACCGCCCTTCACCGCCGCTCATCAGTCATCGTCCGTCATACTTCCATCTGAGCAGGCATCTCTCTTCAGTCTCCACTGTCCTCGCCAGTCGTCACCACCATCGCTACTACCCAACCGTAGGCCGGCACCAGCCAAATGTAGACATCTCTCTTCACTTTCTTTTCAGATTCTTTTCAGATCTAGGTTTATAGAATTTCAATTTGATTTTAAAACTTTCAGATCTTTTTGGATATGTTCAGATTTTTAATTTCCAGATCTAGAAGAAATTTCAATTTGAATATCTTAAACATTCAGTTTCAACTTTCAAGATTATGAGGAATTTTCAGATCTAATTTACGGTCCAAACGGTCTTAACGGTCCACGGACCGGAAAACCCGGGACCATCTCCTAGCAATGGATCATGCTCCCTCACCGACGGTTTCCAAATCCAAACCCTGAAAAAAAATTGAAAACAGAGAAATTCAATTTCAGTTTTTTTGATGGGCAGTCAAGAGAACGTGGATGAAAACTGTTTCTTAATTTTGCTCAAAGAGGAATCGTGGCTCATTCTTTTACAAAGAGGCTGTTTCTAAAATAATAAGTATAAGGGGTGGATGATAATACCAATCCTTTATTGTAGTTAAAATAAGTTTCACAATGAAAAATAATAATGTCAACTTGAGTGTCATGTTCTAAATACTAAGAACCGAATAATAAGATATATATATATATATATCATAAATAATTTTATAAAATTTTTTATTTCAAAATTTTATCCTTATATTTTTATTTAAATTAAAACAGAAATACCCAAAAATACTTTGGGGTATTTCATCCATGACCTTCATTGCTTTGTTTACTTCTTTTCTGATAAATGTGTCATTCAGGACCATGCAAGGAGGACAGTGATTCCAATTGGTAAAGAGATTGGATGACTATATCACTTAGTTCCTGATGCTGAACTGGATGCCACGTTACTTGATGATTCTAGCAATTTTGTCCCACACGAAACTCTGAAAAATGTTTATCAGTGTAAATCTAGACATGGCATTCCCTTCTTTTTACCTACAACTTCAAGTTCTGATTTGAGTGTTATTTGACATTACAGACTAGGACATGCTCCCTTTGGCAAGTTAATGCATGTTCCTTCTATCTCTTCCTCTATGCACAAATTTAAAACAGAATTTACTTGCTCTATTTGTCCTCTTGCTAGACAGACAAAGAATTTTTTCATTCAAGTGAATCTCATGCTGATTTTGCACTCTCTTTGTTACATTGTGATCTATGGGGACCTTTTGATACTCAAGCCTACAATGGTCATAGATATTTTTTTAACTGTTGTGAATGATTACAGTAGGAGTGTTTGAGATTTTCTAATGAAACACAAGTCTGAAACACCATCTATTATTAAGAATTTCATTGCCTTGATTGAAAAGCAATTCTCCACAACTGTTAAAACTCTCAGAAGTGACTAGGGCACAAAATTCTTCAATTCTGAACTGATACACTTTCTTCATTCTAAGGGTATCATTCATGAAAGCTCTTGCAAAGGCACACCCCAACAAAATGACCGAGTTGAAAGAAAACACAGATACATATTAGAAACTGCTCGTGCCTTAAAATACCAATCATGTGTTCCTATGACCTTTTGGGGTGATTGCATTCTCACAACCACCTACATTATAAATAGATGGCCTTCTCCTCTTCTCAAACACAAATCTCCTTATGAATTTCTTTCCCATACTCCTCGTGACTATGGAAAATTAAAGGTGTTTGGATCATTATGTTTTGGATCACTCACTCAACTTCTAGAGACAAATTTGACCCAAGGTCTGCCCCATATGTCTTTCTTGGATATCCTTTTGGGTTCAAAGGATATAAAGTGTTTTAACATGTTGACTAAGAAATGTGAAATCAGTAGAGATATGACCTTTGTTGAGACTGTTTTTCCTTTTGCTGCTAGCATGGACAGTCCCTCCTACACATCACCAGCCCCTCAACGTTCCACATATGTGGATGAGTGTCTTGAGCCATTCTCTGAATTTACACCCATTAACATTTTGCATGATCAATCTCCTCCATCTTTGAACCCCTAAAGTCCACATTCTCATGCAGAGTATTCACCATCACCTTTCCCTCAAGGTTTTGATGATATCTCACAAGTACCTGAACCTTATCAACCAGACCCACCTCAGCCTCGCAAATCATCAAGAAATGTGCAACCTCCAACTTGGCAGAAGGAATATGTGTGTACAACTCTCAAGGCTCACTCCAATGCAATTGCTACTCCTAGTAAGTCACCTTATCCCATCACTTCTGCCCTTTCCTACATCCTTTGTTCTCGCTCTTAAAAATCTTTCATGCATAATGTGGCCTCATTATCTGAGCCATCTACTTTGGATGAGGCATTAACTAAGAAATAATGGATTAATGCCATGCTAACTGAGCTCAATGCCCTTGAGGAGAATGGAACATGGTCACTTGTGCCAAAGAACAATGCCACTTCCATTGTCAGCTGCAGATGGTTGTTCATGCTCATGTTTAATGTTGATGGATCTCTTGACAAACACAAGGCCGGATTGGTTGCTCGAGGATTCTCCCAACTAGAAGGAATTGATTACAGTGAAACTTTTGCCCCTGTGGCAAAAATGATCACAGTTAGAACCCTTCTGGTTGTAGCTCTTGTTAAAAAATGGGACATCACACAAATCGATGTCGTTAATACCTTTCTTCATGGGGACTTGGATGAGGAGGTCTGTATGGAACTGCCACCAACTTATCACTTCCTAAAGTAGCACTCTTATCCTCAGGGGGAGTGTATAAATGAGGCCAAAAAACCTTCTGAAATGGTGTGCAAACTAAACAAGTCCCTCTATGGACTTAAACATGCACCTAGGCGATGGTTCTATAGGTTCTCTCAAGTTGTGAAGGAAGCAGGCTTAATTTGAGAAGTCCAAGACTGATTACTCTATCTTCTTCAAGGCTAAGGCAAAATCATACACTACATTGCTTGTATATGTAGATGATATGATCATCACAGGGAATTATTCTAAAGAGATTAAAAGGCTGAAGATGCATGTTCACAACCACTTCAAAATGAAAGATCTGGGGAAGATGAGATACTTTCTAGGCATTGAAGCTGAGAACACACCTCAAGGATTGTTGACAAATCAGAGGAAATACACCCTTGAGCTGCTGCAGGAAACAGGAATGAGTTACTCAAAACCTGTTGCTACTCATCTTGATCCAAAAGTGAAGATGTCACTAGGAGAAAGAGACTTAGTAGATGCAGTGACCTATAGAAGATTAGTTGAAAAACTCATATATCTCACAAACACTCGTCCTGACATATGTTATGTTGTGCAAGTTCTTAGCCAATTCATGCACAAGCCAAATGATATGCATTGGAGGGATGCCAAGCATATCTTGAGGCATCTTAAAGGTGCTCCAGGACAAGGACTTTTGCTATCAAACAAGTCATCGCTACAGTTGAACACCTTCTGTGATGCTGACGTGCAAAGCTGCCCTATGACCAGAAAATCTCTAATTGGTTTCTGTGTGATGCTTGGAAGCTTTCTCATCTCATGGAGAACAAATAAACAATCATATGTTGCCATGTCTTCCGCTAAATCTGAATACATAGCCATGGCTACTGTATGTTGTGAGATAACTTGGTTAGTAAAGCTACTTGTTGATCTTGGTGTCAAACATACTGATCTAGTGAGGCTGTTATGTGATAACAACCCTGCCATATATGCACATATCTAGAAACCCAGTGTTTCATGAACGCACAAAACACATAGAAGGTGATTGCCATCTAGTGAGAAATAAAGTGTTGAGCAAAGAGGTGATTCTTGGCTATATACCAACTAAAGAGCAGTCGACTGATACTCCAGAGAAGAACACGTATGACTCTACTACTCCAGACTAGTTTTTATTAAGAATTTAATAAACCAATGAATATATAATTTCGGGTAATAAGACAAAAGGACAATAATTAAAAAAAAATGGGTGACGGACATGAGAGTGGAGTGCACAAATGTGGATGAAATTAATTGAAAAAAATAATAATATAAAAGGGTATACTTGTGCTAATGTGGCGTAGAAAAAATGGGTTAAATACGGGAAGGAGCGTACATGGACACATCACACATCCATGTATGGCTTAGAGCATCCACTACGCCTATTTTTTTTGGGTGTCTTTTTTTTTTTGCAGGAAAAAGTCAGGCCTTTTTGCAGAAGGGTGGCAGAGAGTTTCATCAATTTGGCCTGGAGCTTCTTCTTCCAGTAAAAAAACCTGACACAAGACACCCAATATCACCTTTATTTAATTTACTTTTAAAAAAAAAATTAAGACACCCACAATGGGTATTAGCATTGTGGAGCTCTTAGGCCCCCCGGGGCATAGCTCACTGGTTGAAAGGTCACCCTACGCTGGGCCTGGAAGCTTCGGGTGGGAGGTTCGATTCCCATGAGGAGCATTATTTATTTCTCTTGTGGAGTGGGCCTCCTTGAGCCAAAGGGTATAAAAGGGGGGTGGTTGGACCATTGGTGAGGCACATCCCGCGGTTTACCTCCCCAAGTCGATGAGGGGCCGGAGATTTGGGGTTCAGGACTAGTCTAAGTGTAAGCTTGGGATACCTGAATATAAAAAATAAAAAAATAAATTTTTGTGGAGCTCTTAGGCTTTAGGAGTTGGGGAGTCCATAATTTGTAATAAATGAATGATCGACGAAAGTCAATTGACGCGGAGGGAATTAGTAAATGCGAAAGGAAATAAGTTTGATATACAGCCTGCAAAATTAGGTGTTATACTGTGGAGTAATTACTAGAGTAGTACTGAGTATGATAAATGATCATCTCTGAAGTCTGAACCTGAATTGAAGCTTTTAGGTAGCCTCCTTGGTTGACGATCGATCAAGTATACGTACGTGATCAGTTGCAGTTCTCTGTCAGGAAAGGACGACATGCCCATATATGCTTGATTCCTCCATTTTGTTCAACTCTCAAAATTCAGGGTATATATGGTCATGGATCATATCATCGGATGTAGTAATTAAACTCTCAAAATTCAATGGTTCATTCAAACTTTAAAAAACCTTAAAAATATTAGATTGTATGGATGCTATAGGGGTATAATGTGATAATGAAGCGCATATGGCAAGATAAATTTTCTTGATAAAAAAATAATGTTATTCAAGTAAATTCTAAAAAATTCCTCTTAAAAAAAATGTAAATACTAAAAATATTTTAAAAGTTAAAATTGGGTCATTTTTTTTTTTGTTCATAGGTAGGCACTTAGGTCATTACAATATGAGAGGGAGGATTTGAATTTGTGGGTGAGGATGACTAGGGTGGATACTTAGGTCGAGGAGGACTGGGTATCAGGAAAGCAGAAGATCTCAATATAAGCATACAAATGAAACTCCTTTGGAAGTTCTACACAAACGAGAACAATATATGAGTTCACGTCATAAATGAAAAGTATATGCAAAAGGAAAATATTAGAAACCGCTCCAATCATTTTACTTCATGGCAATTTGGTCGACTTCTTTCCTTAAGAAATAAATTTAAGCAAGATCTTCTTTGGTTAATTGGGAATGGAAGTAGCATAAATGTTTGGTCTCACCCCTAGGTCCCAAATCAAGATCTTGAACAATTTAGAGGGAACCATGATCCGGAAATGAAAGAAAACCAGCTTTTTAACTCACAAAAACGTTGGAATACTCCACTAGTAAATAACATCTTCCCTCCGAAAGTCTCTTGTAAAATTCTAGATATACAAATCCCAAACTGGGATACACCAGACAAACTTATCTGGAAGCTTGACCCAAGTGGAAATTTCACCACAAAATCTCTCAATCGCATGACAAATAATGTAACTCAAATTTCAAAAGATCTTAACTGGATTTGGAAACTAAATCTACCTCCTAGAATAAAAAGCTTTATGTGGAAAATAATGGTAGATGGTCTTCCTACCACTCAAAGGCTTAATAAATACATTAACCGAGTTCCCAATCAATGTAGTCTTTGCAATCAAGCGGAAGAAGATGCGAAACATTTAATGAGAAGTTCTCTATTCACTAGGAAAATAATTGACCATTTTGAGCTACAAATAGGAAAATACTTCCAACGTATGAATATAAATGATTCTCACCCTTTTAATATAGATGAAATTCGACTTGGAAACAAGAATTTTGAGAAACTGGTCTTCATTTGGCAAACTATTTGGGAAATCAGAAATGAATTTATCTTTAGGAATAAAACTCCGACCCCAATAGAAAATATTATTCGAAGAATCATAGCAAACATCTATGATTGGAGTCAAATTGAAAAAGATAATCATATGAATAAAGCAACAAATAAGATAATTAAAGCTAAATGGAGCAGATCACCAAGAGTTGTCTACAAAATCAATGTGGATGGCTCTGTTAATCCCACAGGTGCATGCCATGTGGGAGAGGTTGCTCAGGACTCCCGGGGCCACGTCATTGACATGTTTTATAAGAAAACTGTCAAAGCCTCAGTCATTCAAACTGAAGCTATCGCTATCGAGGCAGGTATAGAGCAAGCAATATATGAAAGGACTTCGAAGAGTAATAATAGAAGGGGACAATCTGCAGCTCATCAAAGCCATCACAAGCAGCAGTAATGTAAGATGGGAGATTATACGTCACATTGAAAAGATCAATCAATTGGAATATGCTTTTGACTTTGTTGAATACAGGCACTGCTACCGAGAAGCGAATCAAGTAGCCGACTTTATAGCTCGGAAGGGTATCATTTGTAGTAGCTCTACTATCCCTTTTAATAGGAAACTTTGTACCATCATCCTTAAGGATGATCAAGGAGCCAGATTACAGCTTTTGTAATCGCTTATAATTCTTGCCTGATCACTACATACCATCCTTACCAGATCATTACCAACTAAGTTAGCTAGCAAGGTTTAATTGGGTAATGAGGTAACTCTTTTATAACTATACAAAGTTATATATAGCTGCCACAAGTAGTGAGGTGGATATTATGTGTGCAATTATATATAAATCAAATTTAAAAATTGGATGATGTGGATAATAAAGAATTGAATGATGTTTTTTTTTTGGAAGCAAGATAAGAAATTTGGTTCTCTAGACAAGCCTAGAGAAACCGAGAGACCGGACAAGCCAGTGGATGGACTAACCATCATGTACAACTGAAGCAAATGACAGAAAAGAAAAGACATAAGCAAAAGACATAAAAAATACAAGGATCGTACAAGCCATCCTACGCTGTAAATCACAAGTCAGAAGAGAAACGAAAAGATTGGCCAAAGAGACAACGCACTCAGAGAACTCTGGGGTAGCGGACACCTCAGATTATGGACTCAAAAGAGTCATCAGGTGTCGATCGCAAACCACGACGTCATCGAACATAACAAATCATCAACCGCTCACAAGAAACCTGCAACACAACAAGAACAGACCAGTACACCAACCCACAAAATCAAACCCAAACCACATCATTGCCCACTCAAACTCCCGAGCACTCATTTCAACCCTCAAGGACGATAACTAGATCGTGAGCGGACTATCATAAGGATAAGCCCAAATAGAGGCGATAAAAAATGAGAGAAGGAAACGAAAAGGAGCAATAATGAATCGGAGAACGATTGAAAGTGCGGGCGAAACAACAATCCAAATTGTTTAAGCTCATTGACATGAACAACCGGAGTAGGCAACGGTGGGAGTAGACGACGAAATAGGCGGCGGAGCCAAAGAGAGCCGGTGAGGTCGAGGTCGAAACAAGGGTCGGCGAACCGATGTTGACGGGAGCCGAGGTAGGCAGAGGAAGGCAGAGGAGGCGGAACAGGGAGGCAACAAAGGCTAGACAAAGACAAGGCGGCGGAAGACCGGCGAGGGCGATGGGCTGGCGGAGCCGAGAGACCTAAGAGATGCGGCTAAGAGGTGAGGGCCGGGTGACGGGCTGGCGAGCAGCGGTCATGGAGGCGGCCAAAGAGGTGGAGGACGCAGACGGAGGTTGGAGAGTTACGACGGTGAGCCAAGGACAGCTATCGGCAGCAAGGAGCATGGTGGTGGACTGGTGGCAGCGGCGGCCGAAGGTGGCGGCGTAAATCTATGTTAAATGGAGGCGGCGGGCCTCAAAAGAGAGAATTGAATGATGTTGTCTATTATGTGACACCGAATATTTCTACTTTATACAGAGTATGTAATATCGATAGATATTTTTTAAAAAAAAATCATATCCTTTCTAAAAACAAATAAATTCAATATATTTCTTTTTTTCAAATTAAAAATTAAACAATGGATAGCATAGATTACATGCATGTGTACTTAATTTGTTAATTAATTAATATTCAAAGTTATCCCTATTTTTTCCATAAAATTTTGAATATTTGGATTACAAATTCTAGAAAAAAATATCATATAGTTTTCTTCTTTAATTATATCAATAATTTGCTCTTTTTTTATTAATAAACTAGATAGCTTGATAATGTAAAATTGGTTCACTTTCATTTAATTGGTTAATTTAGGTGCAATCATTTTAAATATTTGGAAATGTTCTAGTGGTTAGGGTGGTTAGTAGAGGTGTTGCAGTTAACACGACAATATGGTAAAAATTAATGAAGTAGATATAAATTAGTAATTTTTAAAAATAAATGTAAATTTAAAGTATCTCTGGCCAACAGTGTTATTCCTCGATTGTACTTGCCTGCTTGGCTTCCTCTGTAGTCTACGTCCCCAACTTGCTAGTTTTAGATCCGCTTAGGTTCATCTTATATTGTTTTTATTGCCTGGTCTTTTGCACATTTTTCTGTATTTATATTATATGTTTTTGAGGTTTGCCGTTTATCAACTTGCCAGTTTCTTGAGCTTTAGGTTTGTCTGAGCTCGACTTATTGATCTCTCAAGTTTTTAGTTTGTCTGACCTCAACTTATTAGCTTCTCGATTTATGAGTTCGAATTTTTATAACACTAACGCCCTTTTTCCCACCGGGCCCACCCAGCCGTTTGAAAAATTCTTGATTAGCTCTAGCCGCAGAGATCTCCTCTCACTAATTCCACGATCTAACGTAAAGTACGTACCAAAGCATGCATGCATTATAAACTTAGGTCTTCTAGCTTCAATGATGAAAGTAAATTATTTTCCTTTATTTTCTTTTTAATTAGGTAAAAATTCGAGATTAGACATATCTAAACCTCAAATGATGAGATGGAAAATAAAAAATACAATAATGGTGCAAGATACAAGCAAAAACACTCTATAAAAACGAAACTAAAAATAAACCAGACCGAACGAAATGAGGACATAGACGACGGACGAAGTCGAGTATTCCCCGAGAGTAGCACCGCAAGCCATGTGTCTATACACTGTATATGTATCTTTATGGTTGTCATTGTTTCATCACATACCCATTTCAGAGATGATGACCAAACTAACTTATAAAGTTAATAGTTAATAAAGTAATAAGTATATATATTCTATTATTCATTCCATTATTTAGGCTAGCTAGCTACATGTAAAATTAAATGTGATGAAACAATGACAACTGTAAAGATAAATATACATAGTGTATAGACACATGGTTTGAAGGTCGAAATCTTCCCATCTTCTTTATTGCCGTCACTCGATCGGAGTTGTTATTATTTTCACAATAATACGACTACGCGCGTAATACTATATTATTTGTTTTTTTTTTCAGAAAAAAATGATCTTTTAAGATTTGAGGGATATGAGTCGAATATTTTGAGTCCGGCTCTGTTACTTCAAACTCATTCATTTATTTAAATAAGGTGAGCATGAATATAATTTAAACTCAATCCAAACTGAGGTTTTACTCAAATCAAACTCAAATAGAATTATGTGAATTTGCAAAATTTTCCTTCATTTTATATATTAAATCCATTAGGACTCTGGTCAAGAGGTCACGTTAATTGTTTTGTTTTACTACTTGGATATCATACTAAATCCATTAGGACTCATGACCAGAGGTCGTGTACACAAACACTAGCTTGTACGCTAGACGCTCATTCGCCCAACATATATATAATTATATAAGTTAATTGAGGTTTCAAATCATTTGGCGATAGAAAGAATAGCCCATCAACTTCCAAACTACTGTATTTTTTTAATATTTTGAACGTAAGACTATTTTATTTATTCACGTCTCAACAAACCAACTGTTGCGACAAAAGGAAGGAAAATCCATGGACCGACTCCATCGTCTCCACCCCGTAGGAACTACGAGATCACCCCAAGGACGCCTTCGGCATCCAGGGGTCACGGGCCGACCATAGAACCCTGTTCAATAAGTGGAATGCATTAGCTGTCCGCTCTCCGGTTGGACAGTAAGGGTCAGAGAAGGGCAATCACTCATTCTTCAAACCAGCATTTTTAAGACAAAGTCGGGTATTTCGTACGGTTAAAGAATAAACAAATAGATTACATACTAGCTTTCTTTCTTTTAGATTACTAGCTATATTAATACTAAAAAAAAGAAAAACTTTGACTTGAATTTGAATGTATAAAAAAAATAGAAATAAATCAAAAATACCCTCCAATAACTAAACTATATGGGTTCGTTTCACTCCGATAATACTACTACTCTACTACAGGAGTTAGAACCTTTTTTAATTAAAAAAAAATTATGCTTAGACGATTTTTAGAGTGAAGTTGGTAAAAGTAATTAAAGGGGAAAAAAAAGAAGTTGGAATCAGTTGGGGGTTGGAAGCACAATAAATGCAAAGCACTGTTAGTGGTACGTAACGTAGTAGTATCTATAATCTCCAATCAAATCTTGATCCATGTTATTAAATCAAATATTAAAAGAGAGCCAAAAAAAATGAGGTTATAAAAGGGGGTTAATGGCCAGTTGAACTCTCATACTCAAAAACTCAGAAGCTAGCTACTGGTAGCAGAGATCGAGCTAATTAAAGTGAAGTTTGTTTCTCCGAAAATGGTGGGCGGGGGGACGACTAAGACGAGAGTTGTGTTGTTGTTTTTGGTTTGTTTTCATGTTTCTGTTTCGACTGTTTTTGGGAGGGATTTGGTGACCAAGAGTGACCGGGATGAGAAGTTCTTACTCTGGAAGGGCATCGGCGGAGGCTTTGGCTCTGGTGGCGGCTTCGGAGGTGGCGGTGGCGGTGGCTTTGGGGGAGGAGGAGGAGGTGGTGCTGGTGGTGGCTTTGGAGGAGGAGCTGGAGGTGGTGCCGGTGGTGGAGCTGGGTTCGGTGGCGGGTCCGGTGGGGGCTTAGGCGGAGGCGGGGGCTTAGGTGGTGGAGGTGGAAGTGGATTGGGTGGTGGGATTGGCGGGGGACATGGCATCGGAGGGGGTATTGGCGGTGGACATGGCATCGGAGGCGGTGCTGGTGGGGGGCATGGCATTGGTGGCGGTGCTGGAGGTGGATATGGGAAAGGTGGTGGTGGAGGTATTGGTGGGGGCTATGGCAAAGGAGGGGGGCTAGGTGGAGGTGGAGGATATGGAAAAGGTGGTGGAATTGGCAAAGGTGGAGGCTTTGGTGGTGGCATTGGAAAGGGCGGAGGTCTTGGAGGCGGCGGAGGCTTCGGAAAGGGCCACGGATATGGTGGTGGCATTGGAAAGGGCGGAGGTCTTGGAGGAGGCGGAGGCTTCGGAAAGGGCCACGGATATGGTGGCGGCATTGGAAAGGGTGGTGGTTTTGGTGGCGGCATTGGCAAGGGTGGAGGTTTAGGGGGTGGTGTTGGTGGTGGGTATGGCAAGGGCGGTGGATTAGGTGGTGGTGCTGGAGGAGGGTTTGGAAAGGGTGGTGGATTTGGAGGCGGCATTGGCAAAGGAGGCGGCCTTGGAGGTGGATCCGGAGGAGGACTAGGTGGTGGTATTGGCAAGGGTGGAGGATTAGGAGGTGGTGTTGGTGGAGGCTATGGAAAGGGTGGTGGAATTGGAGGCGGCATTGGCAAAGGAGGCGGTTTTGGTGGTGGAGTTGGAGGTGGCGCAGGTGGCGGAGGAGGATTAGGTGGTGGTATTGGCAAGGGTGGAGGTATCGGTGGAGGGTTCGGAAAGGGTGGTGGATTCGGAGGAGGCATTGGTAAAGGAGGAGGTTTTGGTGGCGGCATTGGAGGTGGTGCAGGTGGCGGAGGAGGATTAGGTGGTGGTATTGGCAAGGGTGGAGGCATCGGAGGAGGGTTCGGAAAGGGTGGTGGATTTGGAGGTGGCATTGGTAAAGGAGGAGGTTTTGGCGGCGGGTTTGGAGGTGGTGCTGGTGGCGGTGGAGGACTAGGTGGTGGAGGAGGATTCGGTAAAGGAGGAGGGTTTGGTGTCGGTGGTGGCTCCGGAGGAGGGTTTGGTGGTGGCGGAGGGGGTGGGGGCGGATTTGGTGGCGGTGGCGGCGGAGGATTCGGAGGTGGTGGTGGGATTGGTGGCCACCATTAAGTTGATTGTTGCTTGGATAGTTGCACAAATATATTATTCTCAAGTTGGATTTACTGAGTAAAACTATGAATTGCATGCTTTCAATTTCATGTCCTTTTTTTTTGCCGTAAGTTAATTCCATGTAATATGAGAAACTATATGTTTTTTTTTTATCAATATATGTTATTCATATTAATTATATAATTTTCATTTGAATAATTACTTTAAAAAGTATGGATCGTTCATGCTGTTCAATTCTTCATCAAATATTAATTAGCGTGTACACTACGCCATTTTACACCTTAGGCGACTTATAAAGGTTAATCGTTTGAGATTTATTCAGCCGACGTATATCTGTTTCTACGTCGCTCTAGTCAAATTCGGGTGTGGTCAAAGAAAGACTAGCATTTGGGCAACGAATTTACCATATGCTTATCGCATGAATAAACCCTAGCCACGAAGCTACACATAAATTCGTCGCCTGGAGATAAGCCATCAAAAGCTGGACTACAAACGACAAAAAATAATATACAATGTTGGTATCTTGCTTAGGTGTAGGTGACGGAGTTGTTCAAATTATCATTCAGACGACAAGGTAAGTATGCATGTTTGTCGCCTGAAATAGATTGGGTATGAGCACATTAAATAAAAGGGGATTGATGGACGAACTTTGGTTATGTATGTCGCCTGAACGAAAAGTAGATCTGACACAATAAATGAGGTTTGTTGTAGCGACAAAGTATAATAAATGTTCGTCGCCTGAATGAAAAGTAGTTCCGACACATTACATGAGGTGTGTTGTAGCGACGAATTGTGACGAATGTACGTTGTCTGAAGTGAGTATGGATCTGACACATTTAATAGTACTTATCATTAGGAGACTAACATTGGAAAAATACGTCGCCTGAAGGCTAACTTATTCCTGTCGTTACTTGTCACATTTAATCAAAAGTTTCAAACACAATTTTTTTTTTCCTCAACCCAAACCGTACTCTCTTTCCAAAATTTCTTCCATCCTTCTTCTCCATCCATAGCTCTCTTCTCCTCCATTTTTAGTGTTATGTAATTTAACGTTAGTATAAATTTAATGATTTCATTTTATTTATTGTTGTTATTAATGTACATATTTATTGTTATTGTATACATTTATATATAAATATGGGATGTTCAGATGAGAATTTGCATGGAAGAAATTGTTGAAAATGTTGGTAGAGATTTGTATGGCATGACAAGAAATTGTTGGAAATGTTGGTTTTGAATGTTTGAGATTTTGGTACAGATTGAGATTTTGATATATATAAATTTGTTTGAGATTATGGCCCCTTGTTTGAGATTTTGTTAGAGATGGAGATTTTGATATATGTGAATTTGTTTGATTGCTCGTGTAGCGTATGTCGTAATAGTCAACAACCAATTGCCATTGGAGAGATGTTTACCCATATGTATCGAAGTGACACTACAGTAACCCGATCCAGATGTAGAGTGGGAGAGTCAACCCCTTAAATGGACCTACAGTGACCCGATCCAGATATAGAGTGGGCTAAACCCACTTGAACTGGAAAGGATAAAAAAAAAACTAAAAAACTGTCAAATCGCAACGGATTTTAGCAACCAAAATTTATTGTTGTTCGTTGCCTGTCGAAAAGGGAGTATACGCATAGTCACGTAATTGTCCGTTGCAGAGGCCGTGGCTAAAACAGTTGGGTCATTAATAACCGAATTGAAGTTTTACACCATTATGGACGAGATATAGGTGGACTTTACTTGTCTTCCTCTTTATTTTCCCCCAAATCTCATACCAGAGGAGCCCCTTCGATAAAAAAAAAATCCCAGGCCACATACAAGTTCTTACCCCCGCCAAGCTCTCGATTGATCGAATTGATCGAAAGTGTGGCAAACAATTAATAAGGTACGTACTATATATACGTGTTATGATATCATTTTCTTTCACGCACTCAAATTCATCGATATATATATATATATATATATATATATATATATATAGAGGATAGATCATATGAGAACAGCCCTTAAAATGTATCATGAGAACAAATCGGGACCTTTAATTTAAAGATAATCAATGGGTAGGATTGTGCCACGTATTAGGATGAATTTTGTAAAACAATTCCGGAAAAGAGGCCTAATTTAATTGTTGTAGCGCGTGGGCGTGTAGGAGTGAAACCATAAAACCCTAGGTTTCGACGTTTCGTGGTCCATCTCTGTCGCTGCAAACGGGAAGCCTGATAGCCGCCTCTTTGGATTCATCTCTAACGACGGCGATGACGATTTCCGGTGAAGAGGAGGCGCCGACGACTGCACTGTCCACCGCCCCCGATACCACCCGATTTCAGCAACCGCTGCAACAATTGAATTGGCCCTCTTTTCCGATTTCAGCAACCGCTGCCGCTTGTCCAGGAGGCGCCGACGACTGCAATTGTCGGTGAAGAGGAGATGCAGTGATTGCGATCGGAGAAGGAGGACGACCAACGGAGGCGGACAACCCACAGAGGCGGTGGTGATTCGTCGGGCTTGTCGAAGGAGACGACGATGGCCGACTAGCGAAGGCTGCGACGGTGGCTATATGGGCCTACAGGTGGTTTGACGTCGCGGCGGTTGTGAAGCCGGTAAGCCTTTCCTCTCTTTCTCTCTTCAATTGAAGGTACGGTGAAGGCGGACGACGATTGCGAAGGCGGTGATGGCGATCGGAGAAGGAGGACGACCAACGGAGGCGGACAACCCACAGAGGCGGTGGTGATTCGTCGGGCTTGTCGAAGGAGACGACGATGGCCGACTAGCGAAGGCTGCGACGGTGGCTATATGGGCCTACATGTGGTTTGACGTCGCGGCGGTTGTGAAGCCGGTAAGCCTTTCCTCTCTTTCTCTCTTCAATTGAAGGTACGGTGAAGGCGGACGACGATTGCGAAGGCGGTGAGAGCACATCTACGGCTTGTCCGGCTCCAAAGGCGGCGCCTCCTGGTCGTCGACCTCCCTCCTTCTCCCTTCTTACAAATCCAAATTGGTTTTGAATCGAGATTTATGGGTTGTTTTTAACCGCAGTCCTGGAATGAATTAGGTCGATACCTTAGGAATTGTGTATTAAATCGAAGCCCTGTAATGATCTGGTGGGGAGATTGATGTTTTGTGTTGAATTGCTGTTATGGAGATTGAAGTCCTGGAATGAATTAGGTCGAAGTCCTGTTGTTTTGAATCGAAGTCCTGGGTTGTTTTGAATCGACATTTCATGAGATTTAAGATTTATTTGGAGGAAAGCCCAAATTATTCATATGTATGACTGATTTTGTGCATCATGGAATGAGTTTTTTTTTTATGCTGGGTCCTATGAATAAAAAAATACACCTATACCATCGAATAATCATGTGATACCATCAAATAATCATGCGATACCATCGAATAATCATGCAATACCATCGATTAATTTTTAGGTCATCGAATAATCAAGCTATACCATCGATACCATTGCATAATTCGTCTATACCATTGCATAATTCGTGAATACAATCTAATAATCCAGCGATACACATCGAATAATCAATCATTTATAAAGATTAAAAAAAAAATCATATACCATCGCATAATCTGTCGATACCATTGCATAATCAGACAATACGATTGAATAATCTAGATATACTGTCGAATAATTTGAAGAAAGTGCACCACACACGCCCCCATTCAACAAGTGGGCAAAAAAACGACGTGGGTCCCACTGTTTTTTAATTTAAAAAAAGCCAAAATTGCCTATTAATCTCATCCTTCCATTTCATTCAATCAATGGTCCAAATGTGTTCTCATGTTACACAATAAGAGATGAGTACCCATGAACCACCCTATATATATATATATATGCTAGCTACAATTTTATATATATGCGCAGATTGTTGATCGATCGATATATATGGACAATCGAGCGTGGATGTATGATATGTACTTGTCAGGTGATAGAGGATTGAAACCCGAATATTACGCCGGGGTAGAAAAGTTTATACAGTTTGCATATTCTCAACCGAATTACATGGATGAGGGCAAAATAAAATGTCCATGTAGAACATGTGTTAACTGAAAATTTGAGCCAATAGATGATGTGAAGGGACATTTATATAAACGTGGTTTTATTCCATATTATTATCGGTGGACAGCGCATGGTGAATCAGTGCAGACATTCGTTCCTCCATCTAATAACTATCCCGAAGAAAGGGTAGGGGATCAGTTGTATGGTGAATTAACTGCAGAGCAGAGGATGGTGTTTGATGTTGCAGGCCCAAATTTTGTTCCTCCATCGTGGTTTAGTGTTCGCAATGATCATGGTCGTACGAACACTACTCATAGTGAAGGTGGATTCCAACTAGCGGAAGACATAGAGGTTGATGAAATGAGAGAAGATCATGTAGGTGAATATGGTACTGATATCGATATTGATGGGGTCTCCATGCTATTTGCAGATGTGTTGAAAGCGGCTGATAAACCGGTGTTCCCAGGGTGTAGTACTCATACACAATTGTCCTTTGTGAGTAGGCTCATGAGTTTAAAGTGTGAGTATAATGTTCCTCAAAACCTCTTCAATGGGTTCGTGCAGTTGTATGATGAAGTGTTGCCTCGAGGACACAAGATTCCGATCAGTTACTATGAAACGGAGAAAGTCGTTCGCAGTTTAGGTTTGCATATGGAAAGAATATCCATGTGTCCAAATGGTTGTATGTTGTACTGGAAGGATGATGCAAATGAAGAATCATGCAAGTTTTGTGGTCATGCAAGATATGAGGAGGTGGGAAGTAGTGCAAGACGCACACCGCTTAAAGTCTTATTCTACCTACCTTTGATTTCGCGATTGCAGCGATTATACGAGTCTGAGGTGACTGCTATACATATGACATGGCACGCATGCCATGAACCGGATGATGAGGGGGTGATGTCCGTTTGGGTTTGTGCACCGACGGGTTTGCACCCTTTAACAAATTTGGACAGAATTATTCTTGTTGGCCTGTTATTGTGATGCCTTACAATCTCCCCCCTAGCATGTGCATGAGAACCGAGTACATGTTCTTGTCGCTGATAGTGCTAGGTCCTCGAAACCCGAAGAGATTAATTGATGTTTGCCTCCAACCACTTATTGATGAGTTGATGCAGTTGTGGTCCGATGGCGTGACCACTTATGATGCCTCGACGAAAGAGCACTTCACCATGCGCGCAGCTTTACTCTGGACGATTAGTGACTTTCCTGCATATGCAATGCTGTCAGGATGAAGTACTGCAGGGGAGTTAGCGTGTCCCATTTGCATGGAAAGAGGAGTGGATGCTTTCCGGTTACAAAATGGTAGAAATCCTTGTTGGTTTGATTGCCATAAGAAATTTTTAGAAGTCAACCATCCATGGCGCCGAAATAGGACTGACTTCTACAGAAGGCATGTGGAAACAACATTGCCACCCCCATTGTTAACAGGGGAACATATATGGGAACGGATTCGCCATTTTCCAACAGTTGTAGAGGATCCACTTCACAACCCCCAAGACTACGTCGTTTCGTATAAGTGGACGAAGCAGAGTATTTTTTGGACTACCTTACTGGAAAGATCTTCTAGTTCGACATAACTTAGACGTTATGCACATTGAGAAAAATGTGTTTGACAATGTGTTTAACACTGTGATGGATATCCCTGGGAAGACGAATGACAACTTAAATGCACGGAGGGATATCGGCATGTATTGTAGTCGTCCTGAGCTTGAGGTGGATGACAATCATAGTGGTTCAAAACCAAAAGCTATATACACCTTTGATAACTCCACTCCCTTGATGAAAATCGGAATAAGTTTCAAAGGTCTTGACAGTCTGTTTGTGTCAAAGGTCTTGAAGCTTTAGCAGTGTTGATGAAACACAAAACCCGTTGTTTATATTATTATGCTCGAATATTATTTTATGATATTATATGCTTCCATATTATTATTATACATTCACTAACCTTTCAGGAAGCTATTTGAATTTTATATCCTTCCTTAAGCGTTCAAAATTGAGAGAATTCAAATTGGAAGATCATGGCGTCCAAGTTTCCAAGAATAGAAGATCTCGAAGATAGTCATGATCAAGCCTAGTCGTTGGAGAGAAAGATTCATCTTTGGAGGCGCCGATTTGTTCTCTATATAGAAAAGAAAGAAGAGAAGACAAGATACATCTGTTGAACACAATCTTTCATACACTCAAGCTTTCAAGCGAGATCTGTCTTCTTCGTGTGCTCTCAGCTAGTCCTTAAGAGTCTGTTATTTCATTTCAAAGCATTTGAGAGTTACAAAGTGAGCTTATAGGATATATTCTGTTATAGTGTTATACTCGAGAGTTTGTAACTCAGGAAGTGAACACTAGGCGATTGATTCACTAAGTATATGAGGGTTGTACTAGATATCATAGAGAGGTGAGGCTCTTCTAGATTGGTCTAGGACTCCAAGGGAACGTGAGTTGACTAGATTGCAATTGTATAAGAGAGAGGCTTCTCGGGGAGCTACTAGGATCCTAAGTCTTGTGAATCAATAAAAGCCGGTTGAATCCTAGGGTTGTGGAAGAACCCTAGGCGGGGACGTAGGCCAAGTTCGTGTCGAACCTCATTAACAATTCGTTGCGTCCTTTACTTACTGCTTTACCATATTTCTGCATTTGTTCGAATTGTATAACTTATTTGTGATTCAGGTTTTCCAGAGAAAAGATTAAGTATAATCTCAAAGGGTTTTGCACGAGCTTCAAAAGTCTTGAGATTACCTGCAAAAAAACGGCATACTCTATTCAACCCTCCTTCTAGAGTATCTTTATATTACTTTGTTTTACATTATTGAACCTTCAATTGGTATCAGAGCTTTACTCACTGCTTTTGATCTAACAATCTTGTGAGTTTTTTATCATGTCTGGTGAAGCAAGCGGAGGATTTGCACAAGGGAGGTCTACCATTAGACCACCACTCTTTGTAGGAAACAACTTCGTCCACTGGAGATCCTTGATGAAAATGTTCATTATAGATCAAGATCTGGAACTTTGGAACATTACAGAGAATGGTCTGAAGGTTCCAGAGAAAGACGGACCAAATGGAACCAAAATTGCAAAGAAGAAGTCTGAATACATCCAAGCGGATCTTGAACTCGTCTCCAAAAACTACAAGGCTATTAACTTACTTTATTGTGGTCTTAGCACTGATGAGTTTAACCGTATTTCATCTTGTAGGTCAGCTAAAGAGATTTGGGACAAGCTGATCGTCACCTACGAAGGAACCAGTCAAGTGAAGGACACCAAGATCAGTATCTTCCTTCGAAAGTATGAGCTTTTCAAGATGAAGCCTGATGAGTCTATCAAGGCCATGTTCACATGATTCACGGAAATCACCAACAACCTTGACTCTCTCGGCAAGAGCTTTACGAACGTTGAGAAAGTGAGGAAGATATTGAGGTGCCTCCCAAAAGAAAAATGGGGTCCTAAAGTAACAGCCATAGAGGAAGCCCAAGATCTCACCACTCTACCCCTTGATGACTTGCTTGGGAAGTTGATCACACATGAGATGATTCTCAATGAAGACAATGGAGAAATCCCTACAAGCACTAAGAACTTGGCGTTCAAGTATAAGAAGGATGAGCCCAAAGATGTGTTTGATTCCGAAGATGAGGATGACGATGAGGATGATCCTTTTGCTCTTATCACAAGAGGCCTTGCTCGAATCCTCAAAATGAAGAAACAATTCAACAACAAGGATGGATCAGAGTCTTCTAAATTTCGAGGTAAGCCTCAATACAACAAATATGATAAGAAGACTAAACCTTTGTCTTGTTTTAAATGTGGTGAAACAGATCATCTTGTGAAAGATTGCCCTCAAAAGACGAAGAGCCAGTCCAAGAAAGGTGATAGATGGAAAAAGAAAGCCATGGTGGCAGCTTGGAGTGATTCCGACTCAGGTGACTCAAATTCCGATGATGAAAAGGCCAACCTTTGTCTCATGGCCACAGGAGATGAATCCCACGATGAGAAGCTTGAGGTAACTGTAAGAGAACTTATGGCAAGTCCAAAAGAGGTATTATCGGAATTCCTTTCTAATATGATTGCCAATGAAGAGAAACTTATTGCCCAAACTAACATTCTTATTAAGAAAATTGTGAACCAGGAAAGAACTATTGAGGATCTGTCTATGAGGGCCAAATGTCTTGAAGCTTCTTATTCAGGTCTTGACATTAAAGTCAAGACTCTTGACTCAGAGAAATCTGAACTCAAGCAAGATCTCTCCTCTCTAAGAAGTGAACATCATGACTTAGAGAACGAGAAGATCTCCCTGAATAATAAGATTCAAGACCATCAGACAACCCTCATAAGTCTTACCAAATCCAAAGGCACTCTTGATAGGATGTTGGGTGAGCAACAAAGTTCTCTAAACAAAAGTGTTATTGGTTACAATCCAAGATTTTTAAAGAAGCAGCACATTACCACTTTTGTAAAGGCAAAAGGAAGCAGAACCTCTCCTATATGTCACCACTGTACGAGAAAGGGACATGTAAGAGAGACCTGCCGCTATAGAAGAAAGGATCCACATATTATTTGCAATACATTTCTTGTTCATTTGAGAAAAGAACGGATAACGCAAGTTTGGGTCCCCAAAGGCACTATTTTACCAAATATGGTTTATCCCAATAACGGATCTAAATTTGCTCACTGGTCTAGCCACAAAGGTTGATTTTTGTTTTGCAGGAAATCACCATGGTGAAAGAGCAAAAATGGATTATTGATAGTGGATGCTTGAGACATATGAGTGGGAAGAGTTCTCTCTTTCATGATCTAAAGGAGCAATCCACAGGAAAAATCACTCTTGGTGACAAAGGAAAATGTGACATCGTTGGTATTGGTAGCGTTGGGAGTGATTCCAACCATAGTATTAAAAATATCTATCTTGTGAAAGGTTTAAAGTATAATTTGCTTAGTGTTTCTCAATTATGTGATAGTGGCAACAATGTCAGATTTAACAAGAAAAGATGCCTAGTGTGCAGAGAAGATACAGGTGAAGTTATACTGCCTGCATATCGTTACAACAATATATACGCTATAAATGCTGATCAAGTGGCACAAGGAAGCTTAACCTGTCTAAAGGCTCTGACGGACGATCCAAAGCTCTGGCACAGGAGACTCGGTCATGTGAGCCCACGTACACTACAGAAGCTTGTGTCCAAAGGGCTTGTAAGAGGGCTATCTGAGATGGACTTCAAAGGTATTGATATGTGCAATGCATGCACACGAGTTAAACAAACACGTAGCTCTTTCAAACCCAAAAAGATATAGATCTTAACATCCATGCAGAGAACGAGGAAGGTGATGATGTTGCTACCAAGAACACAGAGAAGAGGAACATGCAGGAACAAATTCTCAACACTGAAGAATAGGCCCAAGGTGTTGAAGATTCGTCCAAAGCCCTTGGTGTCCAATCCAACAGTGTTGAAACGTCAGAAATTGCTGAAACTGAACCTAACAGGACTATGGAGTCAGATGTACCTCAAATCAATCCTGCTGGTGTGACGAATCAAGAAGCTGAGACTAGCAAAAGAAAATTTAAATACTCCTCATCAATCTCATTAAAGGATATCATTTCTGACCCTACTTCTAGTGTTCAAACTCGTTCTAAACTTAAAGATCTTTGTGCTTTTCATGCGTTTGTTTCTCTTATTGAGCCAAAGAAGGTAGATGAAACCCTTCAAGAGCCAGATTGGATCATTGCTATGCAAAGTGAGCTTAATGAATTTGAAAGGAACAAAGTCTGGACCTTGAAGCCTAGGCCAAAGCATCAGTCAGTCATTGGCACATGATGGGTATTTTGAAACAAGCTAGATGAGAATGGTAAGATCGTGAGGAACAAGGCAAGGCTTGTTGCTCAAGGCTACAATCAAGAGGAAGGTATTGACTACGAGGAGACCTTTGCTCCCGTAGCCAGGCTTGAAGCTATTCGCATATTATTAGCATTTGCATCTTTCATGCGCATAAATTTATATCAAATGGATGTCAAGTGTGCTTTTCTTAATGGTTTCTTAGAGGAAGAAGTCTATGTGGCTCAACCCCCAGGTTTTGAAAGTTCGGAATTTCCTAATCATGTTTATAAACTTGACAAAGCGCTTTATGGTTTGAAACAAGCCCTAAGAGCTTAGTATGAGCGCTTGTCAAAATATCTTTTAGAAAATGATTTTAAAAGGGGGTGATCGACAAGACTCTTTTTATCAAGACCAAAGAAAATGACATTTTGGTTATTCAAATTTATGTTGATGATATATTATTTGGTGCTACTAACACATCTTTGTGCAAGGAATTTTCTGACATTATGTGCAGTGAATTTGAGATGAGCTTGATGGGTGAACTCAATTTCTTTTTGGGATTACAAGTTCATCAATCCAAGAAAGGGATCTTTGTCAACCAAAGCAAGTACACTAAGGATCTCTTGAAGAAGTTCAAGATGGATCAATCCAAAGCAGCCGAGACTCCCATGAGCTCAACGTTATCCCTAGATCAAGAAAAGACTGGGAAGAGTGTCAATCAAAAGGAGTATCGAGGAATGATTGGATCTTTACTATATCTTACAGCTAGTAGACCTGACATCATGTTTAGTGTTTGCATGTGTGCTAGGTTTCAAGCTGATCCTAAAGAATCTCACCTCGTGGCTGTAAAGAGGATCTTTCGATATCACAATGGCACTAAGGAGCTTGGACTATGGTACCCCAAGCAAAAGGATTTCACATTAATCGGGTATTCTGATGCAGATTTTGCAGGCTATAAGGTGGATAGGAAGAGCACATCAGGATGTTGCCAATTCTTAGGAGCATCCTTGATCAGTTGGCATTCTAAGAAACAAAACTCAGTTGCCCTATCCACTGCAGAAGCCGAATACATAGCAGCTGGAGCATGTTGCTCCCAAATCCTTTGGATAGCTCAACAAATGCGAGATCTTGGCATCAACCTCAAAGGCATTCCCATTAAGTGTGACAATACAAGTGCCATCTCCATTACAAAGAATCATGTTCAGCATTCAAGGACCAAACATATTGATGTAAGACATCATTTCATTAGAGACCATGTTGAAAAAGGTGATGTGTCCATTTCTTTTATATCAACTGATTATCAATGGGCTGACATTTTTACTAAGCCATTGGCAGAGGACAGGTTTACCTTCATTAGACGAGAGATTGAGATGTTTAACAAGGATGCACTTTCGTAGGGGGAGCTTTCCCTTTACGAAAGATAAATTCTACTCAGTGTCAAGACCGTTGAGAATTATGTCAAGGTTTGTGAACTGAATGGTAGATTACAGATATCGGATCACATATATTTGGTTAATATCTTTTTAGATATTTGATCAAGTATATTTTTAACGGATTTTAAAATTTTATTTGTCACATATTTTTATCCGTTGAGATATTTTTGGAACAAAATAATTTCGGACATTTCCCTCCTATTTTAAAATGGTTAAGAAAAAAATTTGAATTTTGAATTGGAATTTTTTTCAAATTGGCAATGTTATGATTACTATCCTTGGAACTCTAAACCCGTCCAATCAACTCCATCACCTCACTCTACTTAAACCCAAATCTGTACCCGACTCTCTCACCAATTCAGACTTATCCAAACCCTTCCAAATTCTCTTTCTTCAACCTTCCAAACTGTTCTGAAAACCCTAGCCGATTACCTCCATGGCTCTCAAATCAAAGAAAGCTTCTACACCCAAAAGACTTGGCGCTAGCCCCAAGGGACGTCAGGTCACTGCTACTTCTCCTACACTAGAACCCACTCCTCAAGCTATCGTCTCTGTTGTTGTCCAGAGAACGGCTACAGTAACCAAGGGCTCTCAAAAACGCTATGCTAAGAAGCCTCTCAGTGCAAAGTAGAAAGGGAAAAAGAAAATCATCGCTGAGGAGGTGGATGATAAGGAGGAAGAAGAGGATCTTGACGCTATTCTGGAACGGGATGCCGCCAAGGAAGCTGAAGAAGAAGCTTTAAGGAAGAAGAAGGCCGAGGAAGAGGCTGAGCAGGCAAGAAAGCTAGTCGAGGAGGAGGTCGAGAGAATCAGGAAAGAGGCCGAGGCAGAGGTTCCCACTGAGGAGGAACCAGAGGAAGAATAAGAGGAGGATGATGAGACAGGTGATGACAAGAATGCTGAAGGAGACAACAATGAGGGGTCCGCTGAGGACTCGGGGTTTGAGGACGAGGAGGAAGAGGAACCAGAACTTGTTGCCTCTCCTTCTCCTTCTCCTCCTCCCCCGTCTCCAAAGAAGCGGAAAGCCCCAACAGCTGTCAAGCCTCCATCTCCAAAGCGTACCAGGAAGGGTACCCTCAGAGGCCTTGAGGCGCCTGCCAAGAGGACTGCTCTAACACAGGCTCGAAGGAAGAATGCTGACCCACCTGCCTACATCCATGTAAACCAATCCTTACCTTCTTCATGGTTTGAAAATGCTGAAACGGCTGGAAAGTGGGTAGATGAGTTTCGAATTCGTAGGATCTGCTGTTCTGATTTTTTGGATATTGCGTTCTTTGAAGCTTTGAACTTACCTTGCATTGCTATCCTTAAAAAATCCCCAACCTGGACCCTTCTCAATCTTGAAACCGTCTATTATCCCCAACTCACCCGCCTGTTCTACATAAACCTCAAAGCCAAACACATTGACGATGGTTGGTTCTTGGAATATGTCGTGAAGGGAGTTAGAATCTCTTTCAACTCCTTTGACTTTGCTGATTTCCTTGGCCTACCAAGACCTTGTCCACCCTCTGAAGAAAACCCCTCTAAAGAAGACTGCATTACCCTTGCCCGATCCAAATACCTCTTACCCGAAGCATCCACCAGCACCTCAAAGCAGCTAACCCACTCATCCCTTACCTTAGAGGCAAAAATTATCTTTAACATCATTGTTCGTTGCCTCTTACCCCGTCTTAATTCTGGCTCGCTCCTTACCGATAATGTCATGGTCCTACTTTACCGAATCCTCAATGGCCTTGATCTTGATCTGGCCAACACCATTCTAGGATCCATGGCTCACACAAGAAAAGCCAGGAAAGGAACTCCCCTCCCCTTTGCCACCCTTTTGACCCAAATCTTCAAAGCTTCTGGAATCGATTTCAAAAATGAAGAACATCAGCGTCATGTGGGTAAGTTCTGTGGTGTTACTTTACATCCTCCCTTTGTTGAAAGACAAAAAGGGGGAGATGTTATGTGGTGTTAGACCTTTTTAAAACTGTTGCTATTCAAAGGTCTTGGAAGACCTTGGTTTTGTTTTTGGTTGGATATTTTCATGTTTTAAAATTTCGATCCAACATTCGTCTAACCCATGCAGGTACTTAGTCTGATTTTGCTTTTATTATATATGTTTGACTAAGTTGCAGGGATGCATAGGTTTTGTCTTTCATCAAGGGGGAGATTGATAACTCCACTCCCTTGATGAGAATCGGAATAAGTTTCAAAGGCCTTGACAGTCTGTTTGTGTCAAAGGTCTTGAAGCTTTAGCAGTGTTGATGAAACACAAAACCTATTCTTTATATTATTATGCTCGAATATTATTTTATGATATTATATGCTTCCATATTATTATTATACATTCACTAACCTTTCAGGAAGCTATTTGAATTTTATATCCTTCCTTAAGCGTTCAAAATTGAGAGAATTCAAATTGGAAGATCATGGCGTCCAAGTTTCCAAGAATAGAAGATCTCGAAGATTGCCATGATCAAGCCTAGCCGTTGAAGAGAAAGATTCATCTTTGGAGGCGCCGATTTGTTCTCTATATAGAAAAGGAAGAAGAGAAGACAAGATACATATGTTGAACACAAGCTTTCATACACTCAAGCCTTCAAGCGAGATCTGTCTTCTTCGTGTGCTCTCAGCTAGTCCTTAAGAGTCTGTTATTTCATTTCAAAGCATTTGAGAGTTACAAAGTGAGCTTATAGGATATATTCTGTTATAGTGTTATACTCGAGAGTTTGTAACTCAGGAAGTGAACACTAGGCAATTGATTCACTAAGTGTAAGAGGGTTGTACTAGATAGCATAGAGAGGTGGGGCTCTTCTAGATTGGTCTAGGACTCCAAGGGAATGTGAGTTGACTAGATTGCAATTGTATAGGAGAGAGGCTTCTCGGAGAGCTACTAGGATCCTAAGTCTTGTGAATAAATAAAAGTCGGTTGAATCCTAGGGTTGTGGAAGAACCCTAGGCGGGGACGTAGGCCAAGTTCGTGTCGAACCTCGTTAACAATTCGTTGCGTCCTTTACTTACTGCTTTACCATATTTTCGCATTTGTTCGAATTGTATAACTTATTTGTGATTCAGGTTTTCCAGAGAAAAGATTAAGTCTAATCTCAAAGGGTTTTGCACGAGCTTCAAAAGTCTTGAGATTACCTGCGAAAAATCGGCATACTCTATTCAACCCCCCTTCTAGAGTATCTTTATATTACTTTGTTTTACATTATCGAACCTTCAACCTTATCAAGAGATGAGAAAAAGAAGGTGGGTCAATGGCTGAGGTCCGTGAAGTTTCCTGATGGTTACGCTTCAAATGTGGGTAGATGTGTCCAAAGTGATGATTGTAGTCTCCTAGGAATGAAGAGCCATGACTGCCATGTGTTTATGGAAAGACTTCTTCCTATTGCCTTCAAGGAGATGCTTGACCCAACAGTTTGGGGTCCTTTGACGGAGCTGAGTATCTTATTTCAGACCATTTATTCGTCGACGCTGTCAGTTGACCACATGTTGCAATTGCAATCCATGACCCCTATACTTGTTTGTAAGTTGGAGCGTATCTTTCCTCCTTCATTTTTTGATTCCATGGAACATCTCCTCGTCCATTTTCCATATGAGGCACAAGTAGGTGGTCCTGTCCAATATCGATGGATGTACCCCTTCGAGAGATTCTTGTTTCATTTGAAGCGCATGATTGTCCAAAAGAGTCATGTGGAAGGATCAATATGTATGGCTTACTTGAGGGAGGAAGTTTCTACCTTTTTGGTACACTATTTTCCATTTCATGTTCCGTCAAAGTTGAGGAGACCAGGAAGGAATGATGTGTCCGGATGCAGTGGTGGACCTATTTTCGTTTTCAACTACCCTGGCCGAAGTAGTGGCAAAGGGAAAGTAAGGTGGATGACTGAAGATAGAGAGTGGAATGCAGCACACACTTATATTTTGATCAACTATCCGGAAGTCCAGCCGTTCATCGGGTAACCACTTACTTCATTATATATAGTAGTTATACTAGTGCATATATGCATGAAACCGATGTTTACTTTTTTCATATATATCTCCTGATTTGAGTACAATCAGGTTGTTTGAGGATATGCGGGGCATTGACGCCGGAGATGATATAATTGAACAAGAATTCGCAGCATGGTTTAAGGTCTTTGTATGTGACTTTAATTTTTCGATCTCTTTGACCAGCTTTGCTCGATCGGTGATATATGTTGACCAACCTCATCTGGATCAATCTTACTGCAGGCCTTAACTGAAGGAAATGGAATTCAGACATATGATCTGTTGTGGTGCTTAGCTTGGGGTCCCAATGTGAAAGCCACAACTTATCATGGGTACTTTGTTAACGGTTATAAGTTCCACACCGAGGAGCATGGCCTAGGAAAAGCCACAATGAATAATGGTGTTTGTGTCAAAGGATCTAACTATGCAAATTCAGAATCAGATTTTTTTTTGGGTACTTGAAGAAATCATTGAGCTTGAGTACCTGAGTGTACCGGAGAATCCTCTACAGGTTATGTTGTTTAAGTGTCGATGGTTTGACCCAACTCCACGTGGATCAAGAGTCCATCCAGTCTATCATTTTGTTGAAGTTAATCAGAAGAAATTGTATCGGAAGTACTAGCCGTTCGTGCTCGATCAGCAGGCAGTAAAGGTCTACTATGTTCCATACCCAGGTGCTAGACGGGATCGAGTGGATTGGAGGCATGTCTGCAGGACAATGCCTCGAAATAGAATAGAGCAAAGATAGGGATCGAATGAGCCACAAATATCTCTTGATGCCTATCAAAATGATGAAATCGTTACTCCTGACGTAGCTGTCCACATCACCGCTGATGAAGTGCCACTGCAATTACATGATCTGACAGGAACCGTCGACATATGCAACGACGAGGGTGGTAGCGAAGGTGAATATGGAAATGAGGGTGGTAGCGAAGATGGGTTCGAGGTTCCTAGTGATGACAAATATGGATTCGAAGTGGAGGATCCGAACGATGAAGATTGATCACCGCTGATGTTGTGCTATATATATATATATGTGTTATATACATTAATTAATATTATATTTTGTGACTAGCTAGCTAGGTGATCGATCAAATGGTACTGCAACTCGATCTGTTGGCATGCAATTCAACTTAATTGATTTTTCATTACATTACACACTAGCTAGCTAGATACCTACAAGTTCTCATCAATCCATACAAAAGTGGTCGGCCTGCCTTCATTCATATATAACAAATTAAGTTTGATCTCATCGATCCATAGCACTTAAGGTACAAAAAGTGGTCGGTTGGGCATCACAATTCATGTTACAGTACTTCGTCCAATTGCAAGCAACAACTTACCGACTAAGACAAGGATGATAGCTGTGAGACTCGCCTGCCTACCCACTAGCTTCTCATTGACAGCTCGAACTCTGGCCAGCTCGACCTCACGACTATCACCTCCATCCTCACTGAGTCGAAGGCGAGCACTTAGGTAACATATCATTGCTTCGAGTTCAAGGATGTGGGTGTTTCCATCATTCGATGTAGCATTCTCCACCACATTGTGAGGATGCTCAACTGGAGGATCAGTAACTGGAGGTGCATTTTGTTCCAGAATGTTTTCCATACTGTGAGGATGCTCAATTGGAGGATGCTCAACTAGAGGATCATCAACTGGAGGCGCATTTGGATCCGGAGGTATTTGCGAACACTCCGCCTACAACCACACATGCATCAATATACGCTGGTATGTAGTAGGATATAAATAAGGGGGAATACGAATCTTGTTACCTCTTGCCCCCAAGGATCGTAGTCGTCGACATCCCCGTGGATCCACCAGTATTTACGTGAATCACCGCTCGGCCAACTAGTGTCGGAGTCGCAGCCCGCCATTCTTTCGAACTGTACAGAGTGGAACAGATCGAGTCTGATTTTGTTAAATGCAACAATGCAGCTCAATCCCTCTTCAAAACACACAGACCATCATATCGTTGCTCACCCAATTTTGCCCCAAAACACGATCAGGATATCATCTGCAACCCAATTTTGCCCCTACCCCGGCCCGAATTCGGCATGGATTCATGTTACCCCTAACTCGATATCAAGATCGGACTTCATCTTCAACCCACTTTTGCCTCCAACCATAGGCCTTATGATCGAATTGAATCACACACTCCACAATCTCCGTTAACGCAACCCTAGGCCTTTAATTTGCTGAAATCGAAAGGATCTCTAAACCTAGGTGTCGACAAGTGAAAATGTTGTTTCCTACGACTATAGGAGAATTGGTGATAAGAGAAAACAGAGGAGGGTACGAACCTGGATCCGCTGATGGTCGCCGGTGATCCCCTGTTGCGAACAGCTTCCGAGTCGCCCAAGGACGCAGCGACGACGGTGATAAGAGAAAGAAGATGAGGGTATGGAGTGGGCCTATTTGGTGATAAGAGAACAGCTTCCGGGTATGGATTGGGCCTATTTTGGTGGGCTTCAATGTTTGGTGGGCTCTCACACAAAATTGGGAAGGAAGTGAAATATTGGGAGGGAAACACAAAATTTTCGTCTTCTGAGCTCTCACACAAATCTCTCTCACAATCTCTCTCTCCTCGCTCCTCCTTCACATCCAGACGATCAGAATCGCCTCCTCGCTCAAGCTCGCCCTGAATCTCCTCCTCCTCCTTCACATCCAAGTACCCCGAATCGCCTCCTCGCTCAAGCTCGCCCCAAATCTCCCCCACTTTCGTGAATCTCATCACCGGTAATCGTCTTCTCTCTAGTTCACACTGAATCTCCCCCAATCTATCGACCTAGGGTTTTGCAAATTGTCATAGTTCGACCTTCTATTTATACTGTCGACCTAGGGTTTACTCTCTCTCAATTGAACTGTTCAATTTCACACTTGAAGTTCTTCGTTGAAACTGCCTAGCTACCTAGGGTTTAATATCTCTCATTAATATTTGATATATATGCAGCTTGTCACACTGGCTCCTAAAATGCGTGGAGGGTTGTATCAACCAAGAGATCTGGTCGACGAACCTGGGACATCTCCACCTATTTCACACTCTCAAGACTGTAATGCAACCTCTAAACCCCCCTCTACAACACCTACAACACCCACTCAACCGTCTACCACTGCAGCCACTCTCCTCAAAGCACCCTCTACCAATGCACCCAGTACTATCCCTAAAAAAGGACCCTTTACAGCACCTAAAGCACCCACTCCACCATCTAGGAATGCACCCATTGTCCACAGAGCACCCTCTACAGCACCTAAGACACCCACTCCACCGGCCACCAATGCACCCTCTCTCCCCAAAGCACCCTCTAAAGCACCTTGCCCATCATCCACAGATGCACCCTCTCTCCCCAAAGCACCCTCTAAAGTACCTTGCCCATCATCCACAGTTGCACCCTCTCTTCCCAAAGCACCCTCTAAAGCACCTTGCCCATCATCCACAGTTGCACCCTCTCTCCCCACATCACCCTCTAAATCACCACGGCCAGCATCCACAGCTGCACCCTCTCTCCCCACAACTCCACAGGTTGCAGCATGCTCACAGCCTTCTGCTGATGATGAGTTATCCCCCGAACCAACCCACAATTACCTCCAACTATATGGATGCCCATCAGTAGGTTGTGAACAGCCTGTACTCTCTCACAGTATCCATCAAGAGAATATCGTCACACCTACATAATCATCTCAGGTGGATAGAAGAGTGCATATTGAGTTGATCAATGGAAGGTATATGTATGCATTTTCAAGCTCTTTTTGTTTTAGATCTCCATATCTTGTAAAGTACCAACACTTGTTGTTGTCAATTCAACTGAGCATAAACTTCACATAAGCTTGTTGATTATTCGGTAAAGGGAGCTGAGCTTGTGCATTTGTAAGCTTCTAAACCTTATAAATCTTGGTAACCATGAATTTATAATACTTATTCTTCTTCGTTACATGTATATGTGTTCACTTGTTCGGACGTTTGTCCTGATCATGCATGTCTGAATTTGTAATTATTGTGCAAGGTTCGATGGATCAAGTACTGCATATGGAGTACTTACACAGATCATACACTCCCATTTTGATGGCCCTTACATTCGGTGGAGTAGTGTTCCTGAAGAAACACTGGATTTATGGTGGGAAATGTTCAAGGTATGACTATATAACATTCAATCCATTATACTGTCTATATTATTGTTGTCTAACTATATACACTAACATTGATATATCCTCAATACACGCAGAGTCGCTGTAAATTGGATGACAAATTCTCTGAAGAACATGTTCGTAAAGTGTTCAACACAAAAGGAGGTGACCACTTCAGGAACGTCTTCGGGAAGGTTCGTGGGGGAAAAACGAGGAAGAGGCCTTGTTGGGTGAATAAAGATTTATGGTTGAAGATGTTACATTTATGGGCACACGAAGATAAGTTTCTACACCAATCTGGAGTAAACAAGCATAATCGAGCGATTGCAACAGATAAGGGCACGCCCATTTATAGTGGCGGATCAGTTTCAACGACCGTAGTTAGAGATCGATTGGTAAGTGTTATGAACTTGTTTTTATGTTGTTAACAACAGTAGCTATTTAGTTCGAAAAGACTGACACTATTGTAACTACTTACGTTGTTCGTACGTACAGAAGAAGGAACTTGGACAAGATCCAACACCAAAGCAGACATTTGAAAAGTGTCATAGAAAGAAGGATGGTTCTTGGGCTGGCTCTCAATGCCAAGAAACTGTGGTAAGTTCAAATCCCCCCCCCCCCCCCCCCACTTGTTTCTTTGATCTTCTGGTATTGTTGTGGTTTGAAAGCATAACCATGTAACTACTTAAGTGGCACGGCTTGTTGAACCATGTGTTTCTGTCTTGCAAAAATGTGGTGCCTTAATCCTGTGTTTCTGTATATATATGATGCAATCTCGTAGTTACTTTTTATCTTCATGTTACTTCTCACTAGGTGCAAACAATGGTACCACGGTTTTTGGCTTCTTTCACTTATTCAAATATTCATTTCATTTAGTCAACTCTTTATTCAATTCAGTTAAAGTACGAACTTTGGTTGGATATCTACTTCATTGAAGTGATTATATACTGTCTTCCTTAGGAAAAGTTTGATCAACTGCTAGAGGAAGCACTCCAGGATGGCGAGCTGCCCAATAGTGGTTCCCATGCGGTTGACGAGAATGGGCTGTGGATCAAAGCATCGGGAGGTGTCAAAAAAAGGAGGAGGATTGTAGGCATGGGATCGGAGTCCCTAGCTATCTTGAAATCAACCCCAGGTATGTCTTCAACTGATGTACAAGTTTCTAGTGGTCAAAATTATGAGAGCATAAGAGAGGCGATACTCTCGCAAATGTCAACTTTCAAGAAAGATGTGAGGAAAGAAATGACAGAGTTAGGCGAGCAAGTTCAGGCCAATGTGACTGCAAACATTAGAGAGGAAATGACATCGTTCGGAGATAAGGTTCAGGAGCAAATGACTTCTAGCTTGAAGCATGAACAGAACGCCTTTGGGGAACAAGTCATGCATGAGACTAGTAAGCGTAACGATGAATGGTAGGAAAAGCTTATCGCCACCATGATGCGGTTTTATCAAGGCAAAAGTCCTCGCAAGAGTCCCCGCACCAACAAGTAACTTTCATGCAGCTTATATATATACATTAGTACAATGCATTTTCTGTTTCCTACCTTATCTGCTTGACTTGGACTTTTCTGATCTGCTGGACTACATTAGGACAATGCATTTTAATTTCTGATTTGCTGTGCTATGGCCAACTACTTCATGTTTTGTATGTGTGTATATTTGGAGTTGTTTGGACTGGTTGGGATGCAAACTATGGCATCTTCTTTTGTATGTGCAGATAGTTATGTAATTTTGTGTAGGTGATTTGCAATGCACTACTAATGCAACAATGATGTAATATATATTTCTTTGCTTTATTTATATTACCAACGAATTTACTAACAAACACAACCACAACTATTGGATGACATATGATGACTACCATATTGCCACAAAACAACCAATAAAATCAGCCACGACTCTCTGTATTAGCTACATATTCATTTGCCAATGCAATTAGCAATGAATATTGCCACGATGATGTCCATCCAGTAGTAATGATATCAGCCACGAATTCTACCTCCAAGTCAGCAACTACCAACATAACAACGACTTTACGCATGGAACCGGCCACAAATTAGGGATCACCAAATCAACGACCGCTATAAACTTAGCAACAACATTGGAAATATACTTATCCACGAAATAGGCCACCACAAATGTTTGCCCCTAGAGTCGTCGCTACAGCCACGACCGTCCACTTCTCCAACTTGCAATGAACTTGGCTACGATAAATGTGGTCGTGGCCTTGGTCGTTGCAATAGCCACGACTAGTGATTCTGACGACCAGCCACGGAATTCCAAATGACGACTATATTCGTGGTTGTTTCCATGGCTATTGGCCATTGCTATCAGCTTCGAGGTGAATTGCTACGGTCGTACTGTTCGTGGCTGAGTTCAAGGCTATTCGGTTAGCCACGGAAGTTCGTGGCTATTTCCATGGCTATATGTCGTTGCTATTTGACAGTTTTTTAGTAGTGTGGTATAGAACCTACGTACCTATACAATATGGGATAAACATGGTGAACCACGAGTTGAATCTAGAACATCACAGCTCAGAACCTTCGTCTAGTGAGGGTCCCACAATGGAGATTTTGCAAGATTGTTTCCCTTATCATGTCAGATACAATGCATTTGTTGATGGAGGCTATGGGGATATGATGAGAGCGGTTTCTTGATCACTTATCAATCAAATAAATTTATAAGATCAAGACCCTGTTGAGTATAGCAAAGTCAGGTTCGTCCACGAGAGAGAGAGAGAGAGAGAGAATTCCAAATATAGTTACTTAGGCTAAAATTAAAGTAGTGAAAAGAAGTGAAGAATATATAGTTTTGGGGGTTTGTGGTATCAAATTTCAGGACTTCAATTGTTATAGCGAGAATGAAAATAACGAAGAAAGAAGCAGAGAGATTTACGTGGTTCGACAATGGTGTGTTACCTACGTCCACGGGCAGAGAACTAGCTTTGTATTAGAGGAAGCAAAACAGATTAGGGTTAAACAGACAATGGACTGAAGGCCCAAAATAAACAGTGAGGCCACCGCCGAGGGGCTCCGCCCCCCGGACCCCCCGATGTCTCGCCGGTCAACGATGATTCAAGGCACATTAACATAAGTCAATATGTAAAAAGCTTCCAAGGTTTACGGATCACCACAAAAATAGTCATATATGCAAACACCATCGAATCACATAAAGGTCATGCTTTTATCACATAAAAAGGTCAACTTTCATTTACCACGCAAGCCAATCAAACAACTTTCGTTGATTCAGTCAACTCATTTACCTTATTCAATCTAAATTAGGATAATCGAGCTTTTGTTTCAAAACCCGACCCTAATCAATTATTGCAATTAACAATTTTCTCTTTCAATCAAATTGCAAACAAGAAAATTTCTTAACTTTCATCAAGTATTTAAGCACAAAATTCATAGATTCACCAACATTCACTTACAAGACTATCGTTGGGATCACCCTAACCTTAGAAGAAGAAAAAGACTACTCACACATTATCACGGTGAGCAAAGACATAGATGGGAGAACAAAACTGAAATAAAACCTGAAAATAACGTCATAGTCTCAGCCACAACATCTCAGCAATGCCTCGAAAATTGCGCTCGAGCCATCGTCTAAACATGCTCTAACTCTCCCTAGAACTGTCCTCCTCTTTATCCCCCAAACTCCCACCAAACCGATACACCTAAAACTAACATAAAGATGCCTTATATATAGTAGAAATTAATAATCTATCTTAGAAAAATAAAATCTCAAAAGATCTATCTAAATCTAAAATGTTTCGGGATATAACCTCCTTAAAATCTGAATCCATGTCACACTACCAAGACTTCTAGGATTGGTACCGATGTCAGTCAAGGTCGGTAGGGTTTCATTCAGCTTGGATCTCAATATGGCATAGGGTCAATACCGAGTCACTAAGGTCGGCAGCCAAGTCGGTAGGCTTCCAGTTACTTCACTTTCACTTTCACTTTCTCTTCTCCTTCAAGGGTCAGTAATGAACCACTCAGGTCGGTAGCCGGGTTGATAATGACGATGATTCAACATCTTGTACTTCTTCTCTAGCAGGGTCGGTACCGAGTTGGGCCTCTCAGTAGATGGGTATGTACCGTTGTACCTAGGGTCGACAACGACCCGTTTTCAGCTTCTCCAGCTCAGTCTTGTAATGTACTTTTCAAGGTCCTATTCATTCGATTGACACATATGAATATGCATTGGAACGCTCTTTCCAAGGACTACAAGTCTACAAGTATCATGAAGACGTGAAACTTGATTCATTGTGACAAAGTGTAAAAATAGTCGTTTTTCCTAATAATTATTTAAAATTTGTGACAATTTTTTTTTGAAATGGAAATAATTCGACGTACCAGGCAAAACTGGTTAACCGAGAGGCCAAAAACGACAGATGGACTAACTGTCATGATACAACAAGCCAAAAAAAAAAGACCCGTCCCAAACAATCACAATAACGATCCGCCCAACCAGCTAGGAAGTCAAAAGACCCGGGGAAAGACTGTGAATGCCGAGAGCACGGGAGAGCCGATGGAATAACACGGTATCTTGATGCTGGTGAGACGAGAACAGAAGCCCACCAAGGGAAAGAGACGTCACATGGGCAAGTCACAAGTGTGGATTACCGACGTTCCCCTCACCTAGATGAGAGATTTTCGAAAACCACGAACACTGCCACAATTAACTCGATGAACAGGGCGTCCGAGATTGAACCTCATCCGGAACTAAACACAGCAACAACAAAGGCCGACTCCATAGACGGAAGAGCAACACCAAAACGTGATCGAAAAACCCGAACGAGTCATCGAGTGAAAATTTGTGACAAATTAAACACATGTTGCCAAAACTATGCTTTTTTATATAAAAAAAGAAAAAGAAAAAGAAAGAGACTCTAGACTTATCTTCACTTAAATAAAAGAAAAAGAAAAGTAAGCTAGTCAAACGCCTCCATGGGCAAAACACAAGGATTATGAAAACTTGGTTAAGCAGGCTTGGCGTCTTAACCCTACTGGCTCCCATCTTTTTAAACTAGTCAAACGCCTCCATGAGCTCAAAAAGAAAAGTAAGCTTTGGAGTAAAAAAACATTTGGGAACATCTTCTCGCAAATTGCTAACACTGAAATAGATCTGCAACATCTACAATCTCAGCTATTCATAAAATACGACAAAAACACAGATATGAAGCACAAACGCTTGCTAAACAAATATAACCATCTTGTGAACTTTCAAAAAACCTATTGGGGACAAACAGCAAAGCGAATCCATATTAAAAACATGGATACTAACTCCAAATACTTTCATCGTATTGCAACTGGGAGAAGAAACCGAAATGTCATAAAAAATCTTATCATCAAAGAAGGTATTACCCTCAACACAGTATCGCAAATCCGTGATGAAATTAAGTTGGATTTCTCCAGCCGATATTCCGCTACATCTCAAACACAGGGGAATTGCCGATTGTTAGATCACATCAAGCCAGCTCTCACAATAGCAGACAATGATTGGCTAACTCAACCAATTTCGAACTCTGAGGTTAGAACGGCTGTCTTTTCACTGGCAAGAGATAAATCTCCGGGCCCTGACGGCTTTCCTGCGGGCTTTTTCCGCACTTACTGGCAAATTGTTGGCCCATCCGTCATCAAAGCTACTAAAGGTTTTTTCTCCAGTGGGAAAATTCTTAAACAAATAAATCACACCTTTATCGCTCTAATACCCAAATGCGATAACCCACAAATGACTAACAACTTCAGACCCATTAGCCTTTGCTCAACCATCTACAAAATAATCTCTAAGATCTTGGCTAATAGATTACGACAAATTCTCCCCAAACTAATTCACCCACTCCAAAGTGCTTTCTTAGCTAAGCGCTACATCCAAGACAACATCCTTATCGCAAATGAAATATTCCACTCTTTTCAACATAAAAAGGGGTCATCCGGATGGATGGCAGTCAAAATGGATATGGAAAAAGTCTTTGACATGGTTCGCTGGGATTTTCAGCTTAAAATCCTGGATAAATTTGGATTTTGCAGCAAATTCTGTTGTTGGATAAAGGAATGTATAACAACACTAACCTACTCGGTCCTAGTTAACAATGAACTCATCGACTTGTTCACCCCATCCAAGGGTCTGAGGCAAGGAGACCCACTATCCCCATATCTCTTCCTCCTTGTCTCGGAGGTTCTCGCTAGAGGACTACAATCTGAAGCGAATTTACCAGGTAGCCACCTTGGCATATCGATCAAACGAGCATGTTACAAGATCCCTTTTTTGGCTTTCGCTGACGACATCATCATTTTCGCTTCCGCAACGAAAACATCCTGCGACCAAATCAATGCAATCACTCAGAATTTTTGCCGATTTTCTGGTCAGCGTATTAATTTTAATAAATCAGCATTTCACACTACACCGAACACTGGAAACACTATAATAAACACCATTAAAAATGAACTTCAAATAACGTATACAACCAACCTAGGTAAATACCTAGGATGCCCTGTCATTACCAGCAAAGTCTCCAACTCCATCTTTGAAGACATCACAAACTCCAGTAAAACACAACTAACAAAATGGACAGCAAGCAATCTATCACAAGCTGGAAGATGCACACTTATCAAATCCAACCTAGCTGCAAAACCTTTACACATAATGCAATGTTTCCTACTCTCGTCACATATCCACAAAGAGCTAGATAAGATCAACAGAAACTTTCTCTGGAACAAGGGCCCTAAACACAAACCCCTTATTAACTGGTTTGAGGTGTGCAAATCTCGATCTAATGGGGGCCTAGGCCTTCGCCTTTCTGAAGACATGAACAAGGCTCTTCAGCTAAAACTCCTTTGGAAAATACTAGCAGAACCGGAAAACCCTTGGATAAAACTAGTATCCCAAACATACTTGAAAGACAAGCAAATCCTTAATTATGAGAAAAAAGGCAATGTATCTTGGCAATGGTCAAAATTGACCTCTCTTATTCCCCTCTTTAAAAGCGGTCTACGATGGGGCATTGCTAATGGAAAATCAATAAATTTCTGGTATGATCTTTGGATTGGGGATTCCCCCTTATTGGCACAAGCTCCAAATCCAAACTCAATTGACCACAACCTAATGGTTGGCAGCTTTATATCTAATGACCATTTCTGGGATACCAATAAACTAAAGAACAATTTAAGCAACCTTGTTAGCAGAGAAACTCTGGAAAATATTATACAAACACCAATTCCAAAACATATTCACCAAGACAGGTTATATTGGGCCCCCGGTAAAAATGGTTGGTTCTCAACTGCCTCGGCAATGGATCTCATCAAAAGAGCAAAAAATCACTCCATGGCGCAATTGTACTGGATATGGAAACTAGACGTGGCCCCAAAAATCAAAGATTTTTTATGGCGCATCTCCAAAAACAGGCTACCTACATCTGTCAAACTAGCCTCTCGCAGAGTTGGCATTCTCACTGACTGCCCTCTTTGCGGAATGAACTTTGAGGACACTGATCATTTATTATTTCATTGCCCAACAATAACACACACAATACAACATCTCTCGCCTAAAATCTACAACACACTTCAAGGTGTCTACGACACCACTACTAACATAAACGAATCACTATGCGCTCTTTACATCTCCCTAAGTAAATCAGAATTTTCATCGCTAGCCACAGCCTGGTGGTGTTCTTGGTATTTCAGGAACAAAGCCCTCTTTGATAAAGTCAGATCTAACCCTAAAACAATAGCATCCTTCATAAAGGATCAATTAACTAACTGGGAGAAAGCAAAAATTGATGACATAAGTTCAGAAAGAGACACACATAACAAAGAACCCAACCCTAGGAAGACCAGAAAACGTACAACAAAATGGATTAAACCGAGAAATAATTGGTATAAATTAAATTTCGATGGAGCGTTTTCCACCAACAAATTAGGCACTTATGGATTTCTTATAAGAGATAGTTTGGGTGGTACTCTGTATGCAGAATCTGGTCCCTCTCCACTCGCTTCCGTTATTGGATCAGAATGCTACGGCCTATGGAAAGGCGTGCTTAAATCAGTAGAACTAAATATTCCGCGTATCTGCATTGAAGGTGATAATCTTAGTATTATCAATAGCCTCAAGGCAGGTGCGTCTTGCTTTGGCGAGATAGAGATGCTCCTATCCGACACTCTATGTGCACTGAGTACGTTTTCTGAACTTGAGATCTCTCATGTATTTAGGGATAGCAATCAAGCCGTTGACCGCCTATCTTACCTTGGGATTGTTTTCTCCGGCTTGGCCTACCCCTCAAATGCAGTTTTATGTAGCATCATCCGAAAGGATGCTCTTGGCTAGTTGACTTTGCCAACAGCCAAATTCTTTCCTGTTCAAAAAAAAATAAATAAAAATAAATAAAAGAAAATAAAAGAAAAAGAAAAAACAAACTAATCGGAAAACGTTGAGAGTTCTGTACTTCTGTAACTACCCATTCATATTTCATCCATCCCTTCCACGCCTCGAATGGGGGTAATCTCCATAACCGTCCTCAGTGCCCCTCTTAAGCTCTCCACACCTTCCCTCCCATCTCTCTCATCCACCTCCAAATCTTCCTCTTTCTCCTTCCCAATCTCCATCAATCCCCATTCTGTCTCTAATTTCACCCATCTCTCCTTATTTTCTTCTTTGTCGTTGTCGTCATCGTCAGCGTCAATGGCGTCGTTCACTCTCCCTGTCGTTGCCGCCTCTGCTGCCGGTACTCTCTTTCTTTTCTCTCAGTTTTCGCGTTCACCCTAATTTTTGGACAAGTATGCATCCGGATTACCCGATTTGTGTCTGCTGAAACCAAAAGAACAAAACTGAGCACTGATTTTATTTTCTTTTTGTTTCTTTTTCGGAATTTGGATATGGAAAAGGAGCTTCGAATTTGGAATTGGAATCCGACAGAAAGAAAAAGAATGCGGAGTCGGAAGCGGCGTCTTCGGGGATAGTAAGCGCGGATGATTTGTTGATTGTTGGACCTGGTGTTCTTGGCCGCTTAGTGGCTTTGAAGTGGAAAGAGGTATCACTTCCATTCTAAATGGAGCTTATTGAATGCTCGAACACATGTCTGAACGATTTGCTGTGTGATGAATGCGTTTGTTTTCGTTTTGGTAGGATCACCCTGGCTGTCAAGTTTATGGACACACAATCACCACTGATCATCACAAAGAATTGAGCCAAATGGGGATTAATCCTTGTTTAAGGGAGACTAAGCCTAGCAGCCGCTTTTCCTATGTTATTTTCTGTGCTCCTCCTAATCCTAGTCCAGATTATTCAAGTGATATCAGGTGAGATTGTGATTCTTACATTTTCATTTCATTTATGCGCTTTGGCTGTAAGTCCGTAACTTGACTGGTTTATTGTTGGATTGAGTTGCATATGCTACTGAAGCCTCTTGATTGTTACTTAAAACCTCAATATTTCCGTAATTGGTCATTGAATATTGTTGTGTAACTTACAGCAGTACGTTGTTGAATCCACTACCATGAATGTGAAATTATTTAGGTTCTTTGCGTGTTCTATCTCAGATAAGTTTTGAGACAGTGATACTTTTAGGATTCTAAACAGCTGTCATGACTCATGTTCGAGTTGTTATAGTAATAGTAATCTAAATCTAATAGTCTCTTCACATCTGATTAAAGAAAAAAGTAATCTAATAGACTGAATAGTGCTATTGGCAAGCATGTTCTGCATTTATCGTGTTTCCTCGCAGCGAGTATGTGCCGAGATGATTTAGATGTTTTTCATTATCTAAAATAATCAGATGATTGAAGTTCAAGTAGTTACAAATAATAATAAAATGAATCCATATTTCTGTTAATTCATACGGAGTATGACATAGTGAATCTCTATTTGCATGATCAAAATCCAAGGCCTTGTCAGTGGATTTATTTTTTATACCTTGCATTTTCTTAGACTTATTTCATCTATTTCACGTATCTGATGTGTATTTTGAGCACTAGCTTGTTGAGGATTATATCAGGGATAATATTTTAGTAACTAGAGTAGTATTTATGTTTCTATTGTAGAAAGTTGTAGAAGCATTGTCACTGGAAATTGATTATTTCGTTGTTCTGAAACCTTGTGCTATAGTTGAAGGATAAAAATTCTGTGCTTATATTTTACAGTATATAGTATATCTTTACTTATAAAACTAGATAATCCAAATACCAGGAACTCACATGTTTCTGTCATTGGTTTCACCTGGTACTGTAAGCAGGGGAGCTGTGTCAAGTTGGAATGGTGAAGGTTGTTTCCTTTTCACATCAAGCTCAGCACCATATGATTGCAATGACAACGGATTTTGTGATGAGGTGCTAAATCCTGTATAAGATATAGAATGTCTGGTATCAATTATTTGGTATCTTTCTATATATCTTCTATAAGCAGAGGAAATTCCTAGGACATTTAGGGAAGCCAAGCGTGAAAAAAAAATTATTGTCTCCTTTTTGTGGTTTAATATGGTAGTATACGAAAGGGTGAAAACGTATTTTTGTTGTTGTGGAATAAGAAGCCTTCATATCTTACTGTATGTATTGAATTTGTTCGGAGCTATATGAGTCAAAGCAACAACAGGGATATTTCTACTCTTTAGTTGACTTGATGAACTGATATGTCTTCGCTTTCTCTGATAGAATACTCCTAAGCAACTTTTATTTGCATAACTTCATCCATTCTTAAATTGCATGCATCTACCTTTTTTCAAGTAGTTTTCATGATTTTGAGTTTTTTTTTTTAATTAAGGCACTTTCCTGTAAAATTTTTAGAACACTCCTTCGGTTCCATTAGGAAGGAGCTCCAGGACAGACGTCCTTCTAAAAGCAGAAAAGGTGGTGCTGGATAACAACGGCTGTGTTCTTAGACTGGCTGGACTGTACATATCCTTTGTTACTTATCTCTAAAGAAATATATGATCATGTAAAATGGAAATGGATGAAGATTGTTCAAATAATTTGATAGTTTGACCTTGACTTCTAATACACAGCAGATAGAGGTGCACATATTTATTGGCTGCAGAAGGGAATCGTGGAAGCTCGTCCCGATCATATCCTAAATTTGATACATTATGAGGTAGGTAATGCTTTAAGCGCTTTCATTATTTATAGCATTGTCAGCAACACCTTTACTGCCATTTGTTGGAAAGTTTATACTGTTTGCTTCTATATATGAGCATTTTTTCTGCTTCATTGACCTGACATTCGCAGTTTTTCAAATTCTGCCACAATTGGCAATTGTTCGTAATTGTATGGTTGCATACATATAACCATTATCAGTCCTTGCCCTCCTTGGTATAGGTACCCTTTGTCATATTAAACATGTGTTCGATTAATTCATATTCAAAGGCCAACCTATTAATGGACTTTTTAAGGAGTTGACAGGCTTGTACAAGGGCAGTAGAATGGGTCAGCCCTTAAATTAATGTAATGGATTTGTGACTTGGATTCAGCACATCCATGAAGATTGAATAATTATAGTGCAGACCAGAGAATTTGAGGATATATTTGTATGCTTGGTGAGATGAATGTCAGTTATTCATCAATCATGATCTGCAGGTTTGCATAAAAATATGGGGTTAGAGGTTAGCTTTAGTCAGTGCATTGATGTAAAATAACAAGGAAGAACAAATATTTGATTTAGGTCTGTGTCGTTTTGTTGCTTCCCAAGTGAGTTGAGTTGGTCGATCAATTAGGTAGCGTGTGGAGAGTGATTCATCAAGGGAAGTGTGTGAGCTCTCGATCAAGTGTGTGAGTATAAGTGAGAGTATTGTATCATGATTCATAAGAGTTGTACTCCATACTTTTGTACAATATAGAATGCAAGTTTTCATTGTATTGGAATAAATATGTCATCTTCCCACACACACAAAAAAAAAACATCATTCATATTTTGTTTCAGGATGGATGAAGCAAAATTAAATGTAAGTCATTTTTTTAATTTAGCCGTGTGGGATAGTTTAAGCTTTGTCCTTACAATTTAATGGATGATAACCAATAATTAGTTTTAGCCCTTGCCTGTGGTTTCCGTGTGTGGTGAGACCTTAATTAGGCCGTCTGTAAATATCTGAAATTTAGTTCAAGATTCCTTCCTTCACATAATGCCATAGAAATGCAATTGATCGTTTTCTTGTTTTTGTTACAGGACGCAGCCTCCCTTGCAGTTACAATTTTGAAAAAGAATTTGCGTGGCCAGATCTTCTTGGGCTGTGACAATCATCCTTTATCCAGGTCATCCTTCTCCTAGGCATGCTTAGGCGTGGGGTATGTCATATGTGGTTCTTCCTTTTCCTTACACTATTTAGCCGAATTTCTTATCCTTTATAGGCAAGAAATCATGGACTCGGTTGACAAAAGTGGCAAGTTTGAGAAGAAGTTCAAGCTTTTTACAGGTGTCCTTGTTTCCTTGATCGCGTTCCCTCCATTTGATTGTGTCAATGCTAGCTATATATCTCCATTGTATGGTGTAGCTCTAATCAGGTAGTTTTCGCTTATCAAATTGCAGGCACCAGCGATCCTTTAGGGAAGAGACTGAACAACTCAAAAACAAGGAAGGAGCTCGGATGGGAGCCCAAATACCCTAGTTTTGCCCATTTCCTCGAGACCATGTAAACAATATTCCTACTTAAGCTTTCTGCAGACAGATGACTCAAAACATTTGCAAGTTGATTCTTTTTAGTTGATCATAATGAATGCTAAACTTTGATATATGGGAGGTGATTTAGTGATTGTAGGACCAGGTGTTTTTGGCCGCTTAATTGATTAGTCTTTGGCTCTTTGCTGCATACACAATCACCAACTTCCAATTTCCGTCTGTTAGACTAAGTTTATGATTGATTCTTTATTTTGAGAACTATATGAGGATAAGATTTTAGTTAAAATTAGTAGTATGCCTAAAGAGGTAAATATATAGATGAGTAATGCGTAATTACAAAAAGACAAGTTCAAGATGCTTGTCGCATAATGGGCGGCTAAAGCCGTGTGCACACACCATACAAGAGCTCGCTTCATTGAGTAACTTGCATTTGCACCTCAATGAGATATAGTATTTATTGTAGAAAGCTGTAATAGTAGTATTCCGTTTCTATTGTAGAAAGTTGTAATACTACATCACTGAAGCTGAGTGAATTTTGATTGTTCTTCTCAATGCCTCTCCCACCACCGTCGACAGCACATACCATGAGGCAACGTCCAATACTCAGAGGCCATCACCCTTTCCTGCTTTCTCCTTCTCCAGGTCTCTCTCAATGCTTTTTTAGTTTCTCCTTTTGAACCCAAGACTAGTAAATCTTGAGCCTTTTTGTGGCTTTTTCATATTGAGGGAGTTTTTGGATCGATTTTGGATTGATTGTGGGGTTCGGATAGTTTTTTATGAGGGTTTGTTGGCAGTGGATGGGGGTGGTGGCATGGGTGTTATATGAACTGAAGAGTTCAAGATCTAGCTCGGCTTAGGATCGGTTCAAAAAAATCTCAACTCGATCGAGCTCGTTCACTTATCTAAACAAGCTGAGCCTGAACAGTATTTTAAGCTTGGTTGAAAGCTCGACTCATTCGATTTAAGCTCGAATAGCTTGAACTTTATGAAATTTTTAAAATTTCCATTAAGCCAATATGTTCTAACCAAGTAGAACTGCTTAAAGCTTGAAAAAAAACTCGACTCAAGCTCGTTCATTTCCTAAACACGCCAAGCTTGATAATAAAAAAAAAAAAACTCGTTTAAAAATTGGGTTCAACTCGGTTCAAGCTCATTTAACAAACTAATCAAGCTTGAACGTGCCAAACTCGGCTCATTCGACTCGAATAACACCCCTAGACGGTGGCGTGTGGGATGCTTTTAAGGTTTTAGATTGATTTTTATTTGAAGGATGGGCAAGAAAATGTATATTTAATCAACGGAACAAAATACTAAAAAATGAAGTGTATTTTTACACATTTTATACAAACGTGTACATTTTATCCAAAACTTCATCAGGTGACATTGTGGGATAGTTTGGTTGCTTTATTATAATAGGTACATTAGGAGCTGCTACTTAAAATAGTAGCCTAACTCCATGATCATCCTGAAGAATGATGTTACAAAAAACCCTATGATAGGGGATAGACTGCAAATTACAGATAATTCCTTTTCTAGCTATATAATCTGTTGACATGTTTGACTCTCTATAGACATGGTGGATATCTGCCATCGTGAATTCTGATAGAAGTTTGATAATGTCTTCAACTTGTCACATAACATCCCATCTTGGTTGTTGCAGTCGCTTAATAAACTTAACTAGAACTTGGTTATCACTCTTAAGAATGATCTTCATAATACCTTTCTCCTTTGCACGTTGCAGCCCAAAAAGGATTGATGAAGCCTCCGTTTGGAAGACTGAGCCTTCGCTTATTTCCTTATGAAATATATCAATAATCTGGCCATCGGAATCCTGAATGATTCCTCCAATCTGGCACTTGTCAGAAAGGGCGATAGAACCATCTACATTAATTTTGTAGATAGTTCTGGGTGGTCTACTCCACTTGGCAGTAACCCTTCTGCTTCTTACTTTATTGGCTTGTAAAGTGCTACCATACCCCTCGTTCCAATCAAATAGAGTCTGTCTGATTCTTTGAACTATTTGGGCTACCATATAAATATATTTTATTACATCTAGATTAAAAAAAAAAAGATTGTACACATTGGTTGGATTATGTGGGTATAATTTAGATATTCGGGTATTGGAGGATTATTAAGCATTTGTAACATCACTTGAAATTGAGAAATTTTGAAAAGATTTGGATCAAAAGGTATATTTGGAATGAGTGGAGTATTTGGATTATTGTGATCCATAGTTAAAAAAAATAGGTGCAACTACAATAGATCAAGATGTGGTATATATAGGGTAAAATTGGGCTCAAGTTATAGAAAAAAATAAAATTAAATCAATGAGATATTTTGTTTTAAAAAATAATGAAATATAAATATATTTTTATTTCATTTTAAACACTATTACAATTAATAAATCTAAATGGAAAAGAAAATATCCTACTTTATCACTAAAAAAAGAAAATAAAATTAGAAAAGGGAAGAGGTTATCTCTCTCTACCAAGGTAACCCCTTCCCACCCCTTACCTTAAGGTAAACTCCACAACTATGGGCTTACCTTTTAGCAATCTTCAGGTAAGTAAAACTCATGGTTCCTTATGCTCTGAGGGGGATGTATCTATCTGATTGAGATTTATTCTAGGAAAAATTTCTGTTAATTTGATCAATTTGATTAAGAATACCCTTTGGAAGTAAATTTTTTTGCATGAGATAGTTTGTCTTTGAGCTAAGATTGGATTGGATAAGGACCACTCTTCCAGCCTGAGAGAGGCTAGACGCTTTCCATTTGGCTAGTTGTTTTCGTAAACTGTCCACCATTTCATTAAAAACATAGTTTTTGACTCGGCCATTAACTAAAGGGATTCCAAGATGATTTTCAAGAGTCTTTGAAATTGAAACACCCATATGGGCAGATAAGTCTTTAATCGGGTTTGGGTTAACGTTCCTAGAACATTGCAGAGAACTCTTGTTATAGTTGATTGTAAGACCAGAAAGATTTGAGAAGTTATTTATGATATTCTCGATCATATTTAGGCTAGTATGGGCCGCTTTAGAAAAATAATAGTGTCGTCAGCAAATGTTAAGAAAAGAATAGGAGTACCATTCTTTTTGAACTTATTGTCTATTAGAGCATCTTCTAGCAAGACTTCTTTGTGAAGTTCTCTGGACAAGCCTTCCATAACAAGAACAAATAGGTAAGGGTAAAGGGGGTCTCCTTGTCTAATGCCTCTATTGGGTTTAAAGAGGGGGGGCAGGGGTGTTATTGACTAGAACAGAGAAAGAGGTAGTCGTGATACACTTCATAACCCAGCTGATCCAAGTCGGATGAAGTCCAAATTTCTCAAGAACTGCTTTAATGTAGCTCCAGTTAATTTTGTCGTAAGATTTTTCCATATCCAATTTTAAAGTCATCCAACATTGCTTGCCTTTTTGTTTATGAAATGAGTGGAAGATTTCATGAGCTATAAGAGTATTATTCTTAGAGCATCCGCATCCATGAAACCCGATTCGGTTCCTTAACTCTTCTTTTTATTTTTTCTCTCTCCTTAAGAAATCTAATTTAATTTTTAACCCACATCCATGGAACCCGATTCGGTTCCTTAACTCATCTCTTTCTCTTTCCCCTCCTCTCACTCATATCCCCCGCCTTCTTTCTTTCTTAGTAATGAATCCGTCAAATCGTTCATTAACAAAATTTATCTCTCCTTTATTATTTTATTATTAAGTATCTTATATTTATCTTTAAAACACCCCAATGTGGGTGTTTTTTTTTTTTTACAGTGGGCAAGCAGTCGGAGCTATTACAAATAATGTAAACGTGCTCCGGGATCATCCTTACGGATGATGGTACAAAGTTCCCTATTAAAAGGGATTGTAGATCTATCACTAATGATACCCCTAGTAGCTATATAATCTGCAACTTTGTTCGCCTCTCTGTAGATGTGTCTGTACTCGACCTTTTCAAAGTTTGTCTCCATGATCTTGATCTGTTCAATTTGGCGTAAAATCTCCCATATGCTATCTCGTTCTTTCGCGAGAATCCTCATCAGCTCTTGGTTGTCGCCTTCTACGATTATGTGTCTTATTCCTAGTGTTGTGGCTACTTTCATCCCTTCTAGTACTGTTGCTGCCTCCGTTTGAATAATTGTACCTTGAACAATTTCCTGGTAGAAAATGTCAATTATATGGCCCCGTGAATCACGAATGATTCCACCCACCTGACAAGCGCCCGTGGGTTTGACAGAACCATCTACGTTAATCTTGTAGATGACTGCTACTGGGCTAGTCCAACTAGTTCTAGACCTTTTCTTCCTATTGTTAGCATCTTTTTTTGTATTAGCTCTTAATAGATCTTCCTTCCACAAAAGCTCCTTGAAAAGGGTTTATGAGTTTGCATGGGATAATTTTTTACGACCTTGCTTGCCTTTTTGTTTATGAGTTTGCGATAAATTTTTATATTACTTTATAGATAGTATTACAGAGACTAATGAGTCTATAGTGATTGATTGTTGTAGGATTGTCAGTTTTTTGTATGAGGGCTATAAAAGTTTGATTAATTTCAGATAAAAGTTGACCTGAGTGGAAGAAAGCTTTGACTGCTTTACAACAAGAGGGCCCAATAATATTCCAGTAACATTTATAAAATTCAGGGGGTAACCATCGGGGCCTAGAGTTTTATCCTCTGCCATACTAAGAAGAGTTCGCTTGATTTCTGCATCTGAGGGATGCGCTATAAGATTGTTGTTTTCAGTTTGGGAATTTTGAGGTTGGATGTTCCAAACTTCATCTTGGGCAATATGCTTTTGATTATGACTTATATGTATTGAAATAACACAAGTAGATCTATTTAAAAATTTTCCACCACAAATCACTTGGTATGGATCTCCTACAACACTCAATGTGGTATTTTTTTAAATAAAAAAAATTCTATTTACATTGTACATGTTAAATAACAAATATTTGTATAACTTTTTAATATAAAATAATGTTATAACAATATTAAAATTAGAAGAGTCATTATGTTATAATGTCAATTATAAGAATTATTAAAATATCATTTTGTAAGAAAAAAAATGCAAATATTAAACATGTAAAATATAAATATAAATTTTTATCATTAAAAACAAATACTACCACAATAATTTTGTGTCACATTCAATGACACATTGGATGTTGTACGTAGGAGATCCATACTCGAAATCACTTGCCCTTTGTGCATTTTCCACCTAAGATCACTTGCCCTTTGTGCATTTTTCACCTAAGATTATTTAGTTACACAACATATCTCTTCGAGTTTTAAGAATTAATTGATTTTTCAATTGATTTTACATTGAAAAGTTGAAAAGATGCATTAAAAAAGATGAAAGATTTTAATTTTGCATTGGAATTGCTAATGAAAAAGTAGCCTAAAACATTACTAAGTGGTTTGAGATAATATAAAAAATTCGATATGAGAGAGTATGTTACATCGTTTTAGACTATGAAAAGCATTGCTTACATATATGCATCTATTGTTACATTTTTTTAATTGAGTTTTGCATTCAAAATTTAAAAAGGTGAATTAAAGCAATGAAAGATTTGAATTTTGTGTTGGAAATTGATGATGAAAGAAATAAAATGACGATTTGTTGAAAAGTACCCTAAAACATTAACTATTTTTTAGACAAATTTTGAGTTAAAACATCAACAATGGAGAAAGCGTTATTTCGGACGAGAAGAACATGCTTAAGATGGGATCCCAAAGATTCGGAATCTGAGGAGAACTAAAGTCTGATCACCTTATCAGCCACTTGATTGACCTCTTTGAAAAGATGGGTGCATAGGACAGCGTCGAAAGTCTGTAGAAGGAAGGGAGAGTCCGTTACCATCATTACATAAACCGCATAAAAGTGCGGGTATTTAACTAATTACTAATAAAACGTAAGAAAAATGAAAAGACCCAAATTTCAACGTTCGAATCCAAATTTAGACTCATTTGAGTTCAACTCATTTCAAAATAAGTTAAATATGAACAATCATTATTCGACTTATTAGACTCCAATATTAGCTCTAACTTTTTTTTGGTCAAAAGAAGAATCGGGGTTCTCCACGCATGTAGACGTGCTTTTATTAAAATAGGAAAAAAAAAGTTAAGTAGTCAGCATACGGGAATAGTCTGGTCCCTAACATCACGATGTAAGAAAGATAAAACACCATTCAAAAGGTCACACAATACATAAAGATCAATGTTATAAATAAAAGCTAAGCTAGCTAAGTGATATGCGACACCACTGGTCCCACGATACACATGTCTAAACTGGATATTCCATCAAAATATATGAAAATCTACCCCACCTTATATTTAAACTCTATCAGTTTAACCCTTAGAGCATGCACAGTGGAGGGCCCGGCCCCGGGCCCTTAACTTACTTTTCCTCTGCCACATCAGTTTAAGGGCCTCATTCCATCTTTTTACTATTTGCACTCTCATCAGAGAGCCCCACTCTCGGGCCCTTAAGTTACATTTTACTATTTACCTTTTTAAAAAATAACATATGCAAAATGAGTGTATAAAATTAATTCACACTTGAATATAATTTTTATTTTATTTTATAATTATAGAAAATGTCTAAAAATCATTTTTTATAGGGTTAATTCACATGTATTGTCGGTATACGTGCTAAGGGTTTCACTTTTTGGGCTCTTGTATAAGGGCCTCCGGGATGGGGCTCTTATCCTTTTTGCTTTTCCTTTTATATTTTTTGCTTAGTTGGCAATTATAAGGGCTTAGAGGCCCTCCAATGCACATGCTCTTAGAACATCTATAAAATTACTAAAAATGCCATTCCCTAATCCCTCTTTCCCTAATTCCCTCCCTCAATTTTGCCGCTCGCATTAAAATATGCCTTAACACCTTCCTCTATCTCCCGCTCAACGGTCACCCCACCGTTCCCTATGTGTGCGCATTCTAGCCCCACTCCACATTCTCATGCTAACCTGCACGGCGCCGTTTCACTAACATACGCCGGTTCCACCCTCCTCCCATCCCAATCCCACAGAGTGAGACTCCCATTACCGAACCCGGCGGACTCGGAAGCAATTAAAAGGGCAGTGAAGTGAAATGGACCACTCGTTGCAGAGACCCCACCCAAAACGAAAACCAAATGTTCACTCTCTCAGAGTAAAAACGACGACGATGACTACACACTCCCTGTAGGCTGTAGTTGTCTTGTCTCCATCGCCATTTAACCTCGAGGTTAGCCCCATTTTCCGAGACAACCCCTGAACCCCCTGGTTCTCCTTTTTGGGTTTCCTTCCATCTTGGTTTTCTGGGGTTCGGGAGCAGATTGCAATTTCCATTTGGTTTTCACATTTTATGGTCTCTGAATCCGTGTTTTTGAGTTTCGGGTTCAAGGAATCAACTTTTCCCCCAAAGGTAACTAAAAAGGTTGCTCCTTTTTTTTTTTTTTTTTCCTTTTCTTGTTAGTCAGTTTGATTTTTTGGGGGCTTTTTAACACTTATCATCTCCCTTTTTTGGTATGATAATCTGATAAGGGCAATGCTGATAGTCTGCATGATGTTAATTAGGTTTTCCGTTATCACTTTATGATATTGATTGTTTCCCTTTGTTTTGTTTTCTATTTTGGGGGGTTTAGGATTAGGGTAGAGTTTCTTGTTGCTGTAAGAGTGAAAAATGTTTGGATTTTCAAGGCGCCGGATGAAACATGGCAGGTCTGTTTCCTTTTCTCCTCCTCATAATATTCTTAACTTGGTGTTGTTTAATTTTGCATTATCATTTTTTATTTACTGTATTGCTCCATTGTTCTTGATATGGGTATGCTGGTTTTCAATTTGTTGGTAAATAGGTTTAATGTAGGTAAAAACAAACTGTTTGGATGAGTTTTGATGATAATTTTGCTTGTAGATTCATAGAACTGCTCTTGTGTTTGAAAGTTCATGGGCTTTGTCAATGTCAGTTTTGCAACTAAAGTGAACAGTGCAAATGCAAGCAGGCAAATATGTTGTCTGGTTCATTTTCATGATAATTGATAAATCATCAAAACATGGTTATGAGATGGAGAGTTTGATTCTTTAGTCACCCACCTTAACCTTTTCTTTTATTAGTTACTTGGATCCTTTGCATCAATCAGTATAAGCTTAAACTCTTCATGGCTGTTGTGGAGAGTTTCTTCTATTTTGTGTGCCTTTTCTTTAAGAGGATTTCTTGTTGAAAATTGATTGTAAAAGTACAGTAGGGTAGGAGCAGTCTTGTGTTCTCTTAGACAATAAAGTGTACGTGTCTAGTTTACATGTTTGATGTTTGTAATAAGAAAAGGAATGGAACATGTTATATAGTGAAATTTATGTGTGAAAACGCTAAATTGATTCATTTCATTAGCTGTCACAGAGTACTCTCTAAAATATTACAGGTATGCCAAAAGTACTATTGAGTATTGAGAACACTATACATTTGAAGACCCTTAAATATTGAATCAAAGACAATGTCCTCTCTTTCTTCTTTAAAGAGTCATTTTTCCCTTTTATAGGTGATATAGTAGTGGACCTAGTGGTTAGTAAAGTAGCAAGTGAGCTAAGTAGGCTGAATGTGGTTTGATGATAACTGATAGTGAGAGACTGTCAAACATTGAAAGCTTAGAATCACTGTTGTGATTCTACAAATGTGTGATTTGGATCAGAATCATTGTTGTTTGAATACTATCATAAGAAACATTGGTAGGATTTGCAACTTCAATTTGAATAAGATTGGCGAGGCTATCCGTATCATCATATATATATAAGCTAGCACTATGGAATTCTAGTAAAAACTGGATATGCAGTATATTGGCCACTCTCGATGGATTACTGTGCACATGGTGTGTGATGGCTCGTCATAGGAAGGTGGTTTATTCTTGTGCTGATCCATATTAGGTAGATTTGCAAATCTGTACCGCTATTCAGCAAACGATAGTCAGCTATAATTGCTTTTCAACCACTCACTGGTCCATACTAGCTTATTTGTTGCTCTAATCTAAATAGAAACATATCTTGAGCAGAATCACTATCTCAGTTTTAGGATAACTAAATCAATTTGTTCACATGCATAATATTGTATGCAGTCATTATATTGCTTGTCTAGCTTATTAACTGTTGGATAGAGAGCTAACTAGTCTTACATTATATACAATCTATCTGATTCAGGGTCAAAGTGCAGCTGTCAGATAATGTTCAAGGAACTAGAAGCCCGTTAAGAAACCCCAAAAGGGCCGGGAATCTCAATGTACGTGGTTCTGCTTTGCATTCTATTATTTATCATGTATAATTTTTCATACCAACATGTTAAGTATATAGCAGGTTGAAGGTAATGCCCTGGCAACTGGTAGTTCAGATGATCATGATTGTCACTGCTCATCTGCCACATCTGATATTAACAACTACACATTGGGAAGCTTGGAGAGCTGGATGGAGCTATCAATATCTGGAGACAAACCTGCATCTCGGTTTAATGTACATAAATGCTAACTTTAGTTTTACATGCAAAATATGCCTTAGAACATCAATTTAATAAAATAATGCTTCTGTACAGCACGCGATGTTGCAGTAACTACAGAGGAATCAAGCTGCTGAGTCACACGATGAAGTTATGGGAAAGAGTTGTAGGAGTCAGACTTCAGAGATTGGTCAGCGTTTCCGAGAATCAGTTTGGCTTCGTCCCGGGCAGATCAACAGTGGAGGCTATCCACCTGCTTAGGCGTTTGATCGAGATGCACAGAGACAGGAAGAAGAATCTGCATATGGCCTTCATTGATATAGAAAAGCATACGATAAGGTTTCGAGAGGGCTACTTTGGAGTTGCTTGGTAGAGAAGGGAGTACCGGGGTCGTATATCAGAGTCATCAGGGATATGTACGAGGGTTCGCTGACAAGTGTTAGAACGCCATGTGGTGATTCTGAGTATTTTGAGGTTCGTGTGGGGCTTCACCAGGGTTCAGCGCTCAGTCCGTTTCTTTTCACTCTAGTTTTGGATACTCTTTCTGCTCCACTCCAAGAAGAGGTTCCATGGTGCATGCTGTTTGCTGACGACATTGTTCTTGTGGACAACTCAAGATCGGGTTTGGATCGCAGACTAGAAAACTGGAGAGAGGTGTTGGAGTCTAAGGGATTCAGAATGAGTAGGTCCAAATCCGAGTATGTTCAGTTTCGTTTTGGCGCTGACAGGGACCCAGGGGCATCAGTTTCATTGGGGGACGTTATTGTCCCAAGGAAAGAGTATTTCAAGTACCTTGGGTCGTACGTCCAAAGTGATGGGGGTGTCGACAGAGATATCGAACATCGAGTCCAGGCGGGATGGCTGAGATGGAGAAGAGCGTCAGGGGTGCTATGTGATAAGAAAGTTCCGACTAAATTGAAAGGGAAGTTCTACAAGGTTGCTGTTAGGCCGACCTTATTGTATGGTTCAGAGTGCTGGCCCGTCACCAAAGCTCAAGAACAGAAGTTGGCAGTGGCTGAGATAAGGATGTTGCGATGGATGTGTGGGCATACGAGACTTGACAGAATCAGAAATGAAGACATTAGGAGTAAAGTTGGAGTTGCAAGTATTGTGGACAAGCTGAGAGAGTCCAGATTGCGGTGGTTTGGGCACGTTCGGCGGAGACCTGGATCGGCGCCTGTTCGTAGGTGTGAGAGTTTGGAGTTTGGAGCTATTTGTAGGGGTAGAGGTAGACCGAAAAAGAGTTGGATGGAGGTTATTAGGCAGGATCTTAATCTGCTCAACTTATCGGAAGAATTGACTTTGGACAGAGACCGTTGGAGGAGGGCTATTCGGGCTTCGGATGTGTAGCAGTACTAGGCTGGGGTTTTGTTCTATTGTGGTTGCTTTTATTCCGCCTCCCTCTTTGCTTCTTCGTGCCTCTTTTTCTACTGTTTAGCGTGCTTTGATGGGATTGATATGCCTACTATTTTGGGTCTATCGGAAACACTCTCTCGATGTACTCGGGGAAAGAGTGCGTACATCCTGACCCCCCAGACCCTGCTTAATTGCGGGATTTACTGGGTAGTTGTTGTTGTTGTTGTTGTTGTTCTGTACAGCACGCGGCTGCTGTCATTGGGAATAAGATGGTGGTTGTTGGTGGTGAATCTGAAAATGGAATATTGAATGATGTACAGGTACTTGAATCTATGCCCCTACCTCTTTAAGCTTTTCATTTCTCATATCCTTGTTAGCTTATTGCATCATTTGTAGAATTGAAAATCCGTCTTCTGTCATGGTGGAATACTATTTAAGAAACGTGGAACCTTTTCTGCTATGAGATTTTTTTTCCCTTTTTAACTGAGACAGGTGCTCAATTTCAATACAAAAACATGGACGACAGCTTCTTCGAAAATATTCTTGTCGCCAACAAATCTGCCCTTGAAGATCCCAGCATGCAAGGGCCATAGATTGGTACCACTTCTCAATCTCTCCATAAATCCATGAACATTGAAATATAAGACATTTATGGTTGTACTTAGACCATATCACATTTTTTCATTTGTTTCAATTGGTTAACTCAATTCTAAAACTAGGTTTCTTGGGGTAAGAAGGTTCTTTTAGTTGGAGGAAACACTGATCCGAGTAGCGAAAAGGTTTCAGGTAAAGATTTGCTTACCTTTTCTCAACTGTCACTTTTTAGGATTAATAAGGAATCTCTGAGTAGATGTTTTGGATATTACAGTTTGGGCATTCGACACAGAAGCAGAATGTTGGTCACTAATGGAGGCAAAGGGAGACATACCAGTAAGGAATCTGACTTGTTTTGGCATCATTGAAGAAAAAAAAATTGGTCAATATGTAAATCAATTTAAAATGAATAAAGGATCTGCTTGAAAGCAAAGTTTTTTGATGCAACAATATTGTGCAGGTTGCTCGAAGTGGCCATGCTGTGGTAAGAGTAGGCTCTCATTTAATACTCTTTGGTGGCGAAGATACTAAGAGAAGAAAGCTGAATGACCTATATATGTTTGAGCTAAAGTCTATGACTTGGCTTCCCCTTCATTGCACGTAAGTCGCTCCTGTTTACCCTTTAGAATTTTGTTTTCATCTTTCTCTACATAAGTGTGTTTGAGTTAGATGACTGATACATATGCTTCCACTAGTTTTTCATTTTGTTTGTTGACGAATGGTTCGTTTTATTGCCAGAGGAACAGGACCATCACCTCGATCAAACCACGTTGCAGCTCTTTATGATGACAGAACGCTTTTCATTTTTGGAGGCTCTTCAAAGTCAAAAACCTTGAATGATTTGTACTCGCTTGACTTTGAAACGGTTCGTTCATTAACCCTTGATTTCGCAAGAAATGCTTCTCTTTCCGAAATCTCACACATGGTTTTTTCTCTTTGATTTGTCAGATGGTTTGGTCCAGGATTAAGATTCGAGGTTTACACCCATCAGCAAGGGCCGGTTCCTGTGGTGTTTTATGTGGAACCAAATGGTACATCGTCGGGGGTGGAAGCCAGAAAAAACGTATGAGCCATATCTCCGATGCTCGCCTTTCAGTGATGCTAAATTTTAGTCTTAACTTGTGCTGTAAAATATATGCAGTCTGTTTTGAGAATCTGTGTTTTGTTCATTGTCAATTCCAGGCCACGCAGAAACTGTAGTCTTTGATGTTTTAAAGCATGAGTGGTCAGTTGCCTTCACATCACCTCCATCTTCAATCACTACAAGTAAAGTGAGTTGCTTTCTTCAATTCTTAAGCGATTACACGCAACAAAGAGATTTCCGCCTTCAGTTCTTCAAAGTCATTGACATTGCAACTCGCAGGGATTTAGCCTCGTACTGATGCAGGACAAGGACGCCATTGCATTTGGTGGGTCTAAAAAGGAGCCATCTAATCAGGTTGTTAACAACCAAACCAACATTCTCTTTAATCACTGCACAATCTGGAATACCTGAGATCACTAAAATTCAAAAGAGGGTTCTCCTTTATGCAGGTTGAAGTTCTAGTTTTGGAAAAGAAGGAGAACTTGTCTGGCAGGCGAGCGCCAACTAACCAAGTCTCAGGAAAGCCATCTTGTCAGAATCACACCTCGTTAACGAGCATGGCACCTCCAGGAGAGCAAAATTTAGCTTCTATAATTATCAGTGAGCATGGCTCCTCCAGGAGATCAGCATCAGAAACGGTCATTTGTGATCTCAATCCCGCATCTGGAAGCGTCTCCCTGCGTAGGCAACTGAATGAGGACCATACATTAGCCAAAAATTCATTCGATGATGGCTCTTTCACACAGGTTGGCCTAAGTATATGCAGTATACATCTAGAGCTCAAAATATGACTTCTTTGTTTTCAGTCTTGTTTGTCACTTCTGACTAGAGCTTAACTGCTGTGCTAACTCGAAGATCGTATCTAATTTCAGTCAATGGAGCAGCGTAAAGCGCTAGATATGCGTTCTTTGTCAAACATCTGTGGCAAGGTAATCACCGAAGTGATACCTTCATCATCAGAGCTAGATTATTCAGACATCCACTTTGATGATGAGCGAGTTTTCCCTGAGATTGATGATAAATCATCCATCCCATCAGCCCCTTCAACCATACCTCAGATATACGAAGCCAAAATGGCAGCCTTGATAAGAAAGAATGGGATTTTGGAAGGGCAATTGACGGCTGCAGTAGCTGGCCAGGAAGCGGCTGAGAAGAACTTGTCTTCTATCCAGAAGAGTAGGCAGGAGCTGGAGAAGAAACTGGATGATTCCGTCAAAGAAATGGATTCGTTGAAGGAGAAGCTCACTGGTTTAGAACTCGCTCATGAAGAGGCAAACAGCATGTCTAATATGGTGCACTCGGATAATGTTAGGCTTGAACATGATGTTGCTTTTGTGAGGGCTGTTTTGGATGACACCCAGAAGGTAGCTTTTCTTTCACCTGGCTATATTTCAATCTATACCTTGTTGATCCTAATGGTTGAAATATTGTGTAGGAGTTGCAATCAACAAGAGGAATCCTTGCAAATGAAAGAGCAAGAGCATTCCAGCTACAGGTACTATCTTCTGATTTCTGTACTTTATTCATCTGCTTTGTTTACTCAAATGTTGGATCTGGGAATTACCCAGTTTTACTAGTTTTGCATTCATAAGTCAAACTTGGGTTTGATTTTATGGTTGCATTTCTCAAGTTTTGCTAAAAACATCACTTGGTTAAGGTTTACACTGATTTTGCAGGTTGAAGTGTTTCATCTGAAGCAAAGACTTCAGTCACTGGAGAACCGAGCACCTACACCTAGAAAACCTTTTCAAATGTAACTAACCCTTGATGTATGCTAAGTTCCCACTTCTGAAACCTCTACTTGTCTGATTTCGAATATCAGTTACTCGAATGGAATGGATGATGTACTAAAGAACCCTTCCAATATGAAATCAGTTAAACTTTGGGTTCACATTAATTCACACTATATGATCAGAGCTGCAGTAAATTCTCTGCCAGATGATTCACACCATATGATCAGAGGAGGTGCTAATGCGCTGTGGTAGATGAATTGACACTAAAAAATTATCCCTCCTAGTTTTATGAATTGTCTGGAACGGTGTTATGGGAAAAACAAGTTTGAAATGTAAAACAAAGCAAATGGTAATTGCAAGTAATTGTTACTTCAGCAACCTTTTTATAACCAGCTTGGTTGGATTTCAGCAAGAAAATGCCCAGAAAACAATACAATATGTGCAGCAGAAGCAAAAGGCCCCAGGAATATGAAGTGGAAAAAACCCCCCAAAATTACCAAAGATCAGACAACAATACAATTTGTATCACCTGAACCAGATTGCAGTGCCTTGTCAATAAGTTCCAGCAAACATTAAAATCTTGCAGGTATACAGTGGGAGATCCAAAGACATGGAGAAACAGAAAGATTCTAAAAATATGAAGATGACGGGAATATAGTTGTTTTCTCTGTTTATACAAAGTATGGATGCCCGTTCGACTTTTTTTTTGTGTCCCTATAATGAAATTGCTTGAAAAGTTTCAAGTAATGTTCACAAAAAATTGACACAAAGTATATGTGGAAAAGAAAAAGGACGTACCTGGATGGATCCCATGTCATGTCACAGCATTGCTGCAAGCAAAAAGGTGGGGAAACAAGGTGTGTTCCAAGTTCCAACATTTCCATTCTAAACTAGGAATTGGAACTTTCTTCCCGGGTTATCGGAAAGAGTAATGATAATAAATAGATAACAGCTCTGTACAAATGAGTTTGGAAGGGTTGTCTGACATATTTGTTTCCAGTTACTGAGGATAAGAAGTAACCAACCATAAATTATTTGTATTGGAGCTTTGTTGTAGATAGAAAATGGGGTTTATTCAGAGGTGGCTGCATATAAATGCACATATATGGAGGCAAATAGTGGAAGACAAAGTGAAAAGAGTGCTTCTCGAGTTTGGAAGCGGCAGCAAGGGATTTGTTTCCAGTTACTCAGATGAGAAGTATCCAACCACACGTTATTTGCATTGGAGCTTCGTGGAAAGGGTTTATTCAGAGGTGAAGGATGACCGTGCATAAATGACCACACATGTATGGAGGCCAAGTGGAAGATGTGGTGGAAAGAGAATGAAGGACATGGTGTTATTTCTCACCTAGCTCAATTGCTTCATTGACCGCTTGCACTGCTAGGGGTGGCAGCCTGGATAGTAGAGATCTGGGTTGGATCTTGTGTACCAGAATGAGGAACAGAAGGTGCAGTCTTTGACAACAATGCACCAGTTGAAACCCTTGGTAAGGGAGATATTTTGGTAGGCGAGTCCTTGGATCCTGAGATAGCTTCAATTCGTAAATCTGAGGACAAGTATGATGGGGCAACAGCCGCTATTGAATATCCCACAGGGTAGGGAGCCACAGGCATATCATAGAGAGAGGATGTAGACGGACTGTAACTCAGTGAACCCATTGGATGATTAAACTTGCACGATGATCCAAACTTGCAAACTCCATGTTGTATAAAGTGAGTACACGTCGGAGCACCCTGACAAAAAAAAAGGTCATGAAAAGATCAAAATATATAAAAAGAAGAATCTATATATACTAGTAAAGCTACAAAGATATTTACATTCAACCAGCTAGAGTGGTCTTACTGTTTTAGAAGGTTAAAAGCAGGGTAACACTAACATACTTCATAAGCAGCAAAACAATGTGAAGTTAGTTAAATGGAAAGTTTTCATGAAGGACTTTCTCAGCTCAAGGGGAAAAAAAAAAACAATTTTTCTTGTTACGAAAAATATATTGATTAGGGCTAAATTGTTTAATAAGTGTAGCAAGAACATATGGGAAAAGAAAACAAGGAAAGCAAGACAAGTTTGAAATTTGAACATCTGTATACTCCATTCACAATCGAGTCTGCTCAATTAACCTGTAAAGAAATAAATTATCTCATGAGACCTGCTTAAGCAAAAGATTGATGATTACTGCTACTAGGTTCAATAAAAAAGGTGTTTGTTGAGAATTACAGCTCTTGCGGCTCTTCTCTAAAGTTATTTGATAAATGTAGCCACGTGGTGTAAAAACAAACATCTCAATAGGAAAACTGCACTTGAAAACCTGATATCTTGATCCTGAGACACAAACCAAACGCAAGATTTCAACTACCCTCCACGAAACCCAACTAATAGTTTATGAGTAGGCCCTAGTAAAACACAAAAGGGATCATCTTCTTCTACAGTCTCGATTCACTTACACAAGAGAAACCTGACTGGTACAGGAACATCAAACACATCCAACAGAAGCTCCGAAGCAAAAAATAAACACACAAGAAGCAACTGACACCGGTTAGAAAAGTAGAGATTTTATTTTTTTTGGGGGGGGGGGGGGGGGGTGTTGTGCTTCAAGTTAAGTTCTCATTAAATAAAGACTGTACTAGGATACATACTGGACGTAGTGGAAGGACCATTGGAGTAAAAGCATAACTTGATTTCTGCAAACTCCATTCTGAAGGGTGATGGTATCTACATGAAGATCCATACTTGCATTCCCCTGTTCTCAAATAATGCTGGCATTCAGGTTGACCGGGCCTTTCAGGATGTGTGAGTTCCTTCTGGGCAGTACTTGAAGGACCAGCAGAATAAGTCATAGGTGGATAAGGTCCAGTGTAAACAGACGCAACAGGAGATATGGGAGGAACACCATAAAGTTGACCAGCCCCAACAGTTGACTGAGTTGAAAGAGAAGGCAATGAACCAAAAGATGCCTGAAATTCGAATAACTTATGGTCAGGATACTCACAATAAATATCGCATGATTGACAATAAAATCACTTACCGTGTAGGGACTCCAACCAGCAAAAGGAACAACCCCAGTGGAAAAAAGCATTGATCCATACGGTCCTTGAATGTATGAACCTGGCACCATAGGAGGCTGCGCCACTTGCCAGCTCCCTGCTGCAACCTCAAATTGCTGAGGAGTAGCATGTGGAACCGTGGGGTATAAAATTGGTGGAGGCATAGCAGGAGGCCCTGGTAAAGAGGTGGCTCTAGAGGCCACGGCTGGTACTTGTACATTGGAATATTGTGGATGGTGGAATTTACATGTCACGCCAAATTTGCATTGCCCATATCTCATATAGTAGGAACACTCTTTCTCACCCTGCATGACAAGCAATGCAAAACAAGTATATTTGATGGTGATGGCTGCTAATACTACACTTTCAACCGTATAAAAACTAACTGAATGAAAATGTTCAGCTAGATGAGTAAGAGAACGTTACTGTCTGACCGGTCTCAATGGATATCCATGGAAATTCACTGTGAGAGCACTTGCAGAACCCGCTTCATGTCTTGGATGATGGTACTTACAGGAAGAACCGAATTTACAAGCCCCAGTCCTCATAAAATACTGCATCATACAGTAGGTTCATCATGCCAAAACAAAAAATCAGTTGGAGGAGGTAAAAAAACAAACAAAACAACCTAGAACAGATTTTGTAATCAGCAGTGAATGAGGTACAGAATCCAGCAGAAAATATACAATTACCTGACAAACATGCTGCCCAAGTCGCTCCGGATAGTCCTCTCCACAAGCTCTTGCACCTCCATAGGCCTCCTATGAATCAAACATCCTCCCATTCATAGATTGTCAATCAAAACCCACTCTCCACCCGGTTAATGTAATGGTTTCATCTTATCCAATAGTGAGTCAACGAAACCAACTCCAGTTACAGAGGATAGATAGTCAAAATTCCAAAACCCCCAATTGCAAACAAACTCAATTATGAGATATTAGCAATTTCATAAAAGCCAACAAAACAGCTACGCCCTAATTGAAATGAACAAGTAAGAAAGTACTAAAAGGGGGCAAAATTGCAAGTAAAGGAAACAATGCATTTACCGGGCCACGATCATGGGGATGATTGAACCGACAACTCTCACCATAGCGACAGAACCCAGTCCTCAGAAAATAAATGCAATCAGGCTCCCCGGGGCGATCGGGGTACGTCGATTCATCGCCGGCAGCGTCAGAGGCGGGGGTGAATCCCATCTGCCGCACGGGATCTAACAAGCACACAAACGCACACCAAAATGTGAAATCCAAGATGAACAACACAAGCAGAGAGAAATAGAATCAACGAAACGGGAGAAAGAAGTGAAATTCGTGAGGGGAGTGAAATGCAGGATAGGCGGATTCACCTTCAAGACCGGTATCGGGCCTCTGGGACGACTGATCCATACCTGGATCCGATTCGGACCTCTTCATTGCACTCGTCCTCCGATTACTGAAATGGGTGTGTTTCAGACCTAAAAACAGATGAATAGATGGAGTGGAAATGGGAGATCGGAGGGCGAGGGGAGTGAATTGAAGAGAGATTTGGGAGGGTGAGCAAGTAATTGGAGAGTGATGGATGTTGTGGGAGATTTACACTTCTGGGCGTCCTCTCTTCAAGGACTCGTCCGGTTGGGAAGGAAAGCTCTGTTGCGGTTTTGGTTCTGTTTCAAAAAGCGTTTCCTCTTTCGTAATGCCTTTCCTTCCTTTTTATACGTCACTATTTTTTATTTATATTTATATTTATACTATTTATTTATTTTTACTGATCTTTTGTCACAACGTCCCCTCGCACCGTCGCCCCGCAGCACTATTAAGATGGGGAGATTTTTAAGGGGAAATTGTACTAAACACCCTTAACAGTTAACATTTGCGATTTCTTCACAAAATTATCCATATGTTTTATAATTATACAAAACCCTTCCTAAGAGCATCTGCAATGGTAAGGAGCTCCCCTTCCGATTTTACTTTTTCATCCGATTTGAGAAATCCGACTATTGTACACAACCTCCTCAAATTTAAAGTGTTCCAGTATATTGGGTACCTTTCCAAATCCGAAACCAATAAAACAATGGCATGTGTCTACTTAATATTTTTTTTTTAAATTTTCCTTAGATTTTAATTGAAAACTCAAAATATTAACAATTTCATAAAAATATTTTTAAATATTAAAATTAATTATCAAATATAATTATATCAATACATTAATAAAAATTTTAAAATTTTCAATTTATTAACAATTTAGTTAAGATATTTTAAATTATTAAAATTAATTATCAAATATACTTAGAAAATTTAATTAATATTTTTAGTTCTCAGATACATTAAAAATTTAGTAGAAATGTTTTAAATTATTAAACATAACTATCATATATAATTAAAAATTAATTTTTTTTTTTGAATTTTCAAATTTATTAACAAGTTATTTAAAAATATTTTAAATTATTAAAACTAACTAAAAATATAATTACAAAATTAAATTAATTTTTTATATTGATAAATCAATTCAATTTTTTAAATATTTGAAATTATAGGAAAAATATAATGGGTGTGGAAAAAGTGACGAGATAGATTATTGGGGAACTTGACCATTGTGGAAAGGGAGAATCGAATTGGAGACGTTTGAGAATAAAGTCAGTGAGAAGTGAGTTGGACGAATAAGAAAAGATGATAGATGAGCAGTGAACAGAACGGTTTAAATAACTTCCTAAGAAAATCTTAACAGTTTAAATAAACCAGTGGCTAGGATTAATTCTACCTAAATAAATTAAATCCAAATAAACAAATTTACGTGATAGCTGAGCAGTGAACAGAACGTTTCAGAGAAACCAAAGGAGAGATAAGAGGCCGGATTCCGACACCGTGCATCGCCAGCCGTCGTTGGATAGGAAACAAGGATGTGCAATCGGTATACCGGCCAAGGTCCTCTCTATTGAGCACAATACTCATTTCTCTGTGCTACTCGCAAAGCTTCCCCCATCTATTATGCTCTTCCCTCCGAGATCTGCTTCAAGTACCATGAGGAGCATGAGGAGCTCGATGCGTTGATATTTGTGACGAACGATGAGGACCTCGAGCACTTGATGTCGGAGTACGATAGCCTCAATTGGTGCTCTCCGAAGCCTGCCAGACTCAAGATCTTCCAATTTCCGGTCAATTTGAAGCCGAATTCGGATGAGCATTTTGAGTCGGAGGGAAGTTAATTGGTTCATCAACACTCTCAATTCGATCCAATTCAGGCCTCTGGAGGAGTACTTCGACGCTTCTGGGGTATAATAAGAAACGTTTTTCTGCTGAAAAGCTTGAGATTGGTTTCGGTGGTCTCTGTATATAACATTTTGCTTTTTCACAATAAGTATGAAATTGATCTCAAAGTCTTTTGCACACTTCAATTTTTTTTTTCTTCCAATTGCTCTCAATTCTTGGATGAGGATCGGACTTCACACCATAAAATTTCATTAGCAATGATATGGAGCTTCCTTCTGACGTACAAATATTTTAAAGGTTTATAAATTAATTGTCAATTAATTTAAGTAGAGCTAATCGTAGCCATCGATTTAACTGAACGGTGGAGATCAATTTGTTAGGAAGATATTAGGAAGATTTTCCTATGGAGAGGATCCGGATCCTCCCATAATTGGGGCCGGGGGTGCTCTAAAGTTGATTCTATTTTTATTCAAACTAGTACGATCTCCGCGCCATGACGCGGTTTTTTGATAAATAATATTTAGATATAGATAAATCATAGACATTAGATTTAATTCAATATTTTTAATCAAAACCATTGATTAGTAAATGTGTTAAAAAATAATAGAAAAAATACACTTGGGTTAAAGAGATAAAGAGAAAAATAAATAATAAATAGTAAAAGATAAAAGTTTTGAATTAATCCCATTGGTTAAAAAATGTAACATCAAATAATATTGGGTAATTAATATTAGAATATTTTTCAAAAAAAATAATATTATAAAATATAGTTACTATAATAAAAATGATATTATGTAAATAATATTTTCACAAATAAATTTAACATGGAGAGGACACGTGACATAAATTTATATAGTATATAGATATAGATATAGATTGTTAGTAAATGAATTTGAGTAAAGCCCAATATATAGTTATATTAGATTGAATTCAATGTTTTGAATTAACCCCAACAGTTAGTAAAATTAAAGAAAAAAAGATAATTAAAAGAAAAGAAGAAGAAAAAGAGAATTAAAAAAAAGGATTAAAGAGAAAAAAGATAATTATAATTGGTCAAAACCCCTAAAATCTCTCTAATGTTGACACCTTAGCATAAACTCTTCTAAATTAAGAGTTTATATAGATATAGATAGTTAGTAAAATTAAAGAAAAAAAGAGAATTAAACGAAAAAGAAGAAGAAAAAGAGAATTAAAAAAAAGGATTAAAGAGAAAAAAGAAAATTATAATTGGTCAAAACCCCTAAAATCTCTTTAATGTTGACACCTTAGCATAAACTCTTCTAAATTAAGAGTTTATATAGATATAGATATAGATAGTTGGCCATTTTGCATAACTAGACAAAAAAAAAAAACAACTTTGCACAACTGGCCATGTCTCTTGTTTATTTGCTAGGGGTAGAAAGTGGTTAATTTTTGCAAATAAAAAAGGCAACCGGGAGAGGAAGTTGCAGGTGAAGGAGAGGGACACTGTAGCTGTCAGTGACATGTGGCACAAAAAGACATCCTTCGTTCATTTCAGAAAACTGTAGACTGCCCATCTTACCAATGGAATTAATTGGTCCTACCAATAGGCTAAACCTGTCTTTCCATACCTGGAGATATTTTGGAGAGAATCTAGAGGGGATTCACTGTAGTTGATTTGGCGGGCTGTCAGTGCATTTTTGGCGCCAAAACAGGGTCCCTCCTTTGGGGAAAGGGGGAGCATTTATGAGGGAAAAAAATGCAATGATTGCATTGATGGGTGTCCCCCAAGAACATATGTAAGCTTGAGAGGATGATCTGAAACACCATAACAAGCTTTGCAAAAAGTGAGACAGAATAGGAGAGAAGCGGAAAGGACGGGGAAAAAGTTACCCGTTCATTTCAGGAAACGATACAATCCCTATCCTACCAATAGAATATTTCCGTCCTACCAATAGTGTCCAACTGTCATTTCATACCTGAAAAAGTGCAAGAAGTTTGTCCGATGACAGTGGCAGCGATGGGTAAGTGATCTTGTACCTATCATTTGTAGTTGTTCCTTTTTCTTATAACAGAACTACCCCAAGGTGACGGTTTCACGAGACCAGTTGCAGAGAGTTCGTAATTTATACTCTCTCTTTTTGATCAATTGCATAACTTGCAAATTAAGATTACAAATTCAAGCGCTATTTTTGCTTCCTACGAAATTATCACTTCTTGATGCCTAGACGATCATAAGGACCCATTGAAAATAGTCTATTAGCTCAAATGGTAGAGCGTTGTGTTTGCACACAAAGATGTGAGTTCGACTCTCACATAGGCTAATACGGAGTATGTGTTCATGAATCTCTCTGAACTTATACGATTATAAACTTCAGTCTCTGCCTGTGGAGCCTGCCTTCTCCTTTTGCTTTTCTGAGATTCATGTGGAAGTAAATTTTTTTCGTAAAGTCAATTATGCATTTATATTTTTCCAATAGTATAAATATATCGTACCATCAGTGTGCATCTATCCTATCATTAGTGTCAAGTTATACATGAATTATTGGGTTTCCATTATGATCCTACCAATATCGTTGTTTTCTCCTACCATTAGTTTCCATCAATCCTACCATTCTGATCCTACCGATATCGTTGTTTTCACCTACCATTAGTTTTCATCTATCCTACCATTTTTGTGTATCTATCATACCAATTTAAATAGCTTTCAAGGCAAATCAAGCTAGAAACCGTAGCAAATTATGTTCCACATTTTTCAGAAAAACAACCAAGGGTAGAGGATTTCCAGCCTACAACAGAAGATGAAGGAAACCTAAGTAACATTATATCTGAGGGTAGAGGCTCTAATTTAGTCGTTCTAGCATTGAATTAGATTGGATTCATGAATTTTGATTGGTAGAAATTGGATTGAGATTGGGATTTTGATTAGGAATTTCGGTGATTACATTATTATCATACCAATATCGTATATTTATCCTACCAAGTTCACAAATTTGTCCTATCACTAGTGTATATATTTCCTACCAGGTTCATAATTTTATAAGTTCAGAGATATTCATAATTCATAAATTTGTCCTACCAGATTCACAAATTTGTCCTGCCACTAGTGTATATATGTCCTACTATGTTCATAGTCGTATAAGCTTAGAGAGATATGAACACATACTCCGCATTAGCCTATGTGAGAAATAATCTAGTGAAGTAAAAACATTCGTTTCATGGTCAGAAAAAATCAAAGCTGAGTTGCAGGCTTCCTGGGAGAAAGAATGTAGTAATTCATCCTTTTGAAACTAATGTACTAGTTCATCCTTTTAATTCCAAACTATTTCCACTTTAACAGCCAAAGAGATGAAGAGAACACAAAAAAAATATTTATCCTACCAGGTTCACAAGTGTGTCCTACCACTAATGTATATATTTCCTACCAGATTCATAATTTTATAACCCTATGAATTTTTCCTACCAGATTCACAAATTTGTCCTACCACTAGTGTATATATTTCCTACCATTTTCAATCGTATAAGTCCAGAGAGATATGAACTCATACTCCGCATTAGCCTATGTGAGAGTCGAACTCACATCTTTGTGTGCATACACAATGTTCTATCAATTGAGCTAATAGGCTATGTGATCTACTTTAGGGAGTGACTTTTTGTTCTCGAACTTGCCTATTGAGTTTGTATCACAAACAATGGTCACATCACATGTGTGCAAGAAGCAATCTTATTTCGAATTGCCCTCATTCCTTGAGGCTCATCTTCTTCCAAGTTGTTTGCATGTCAATGAATTAGACCTGAATCTGTTAAAGGACATGGGAGCTTTCTTAAAGGGCATAGGACTTGAATCAGACTATAATGGGCTGTCATTTATTTTCAGCAGGGAAAGTAATAGGATTTTTACCGGAACATCAATTTCAAGACCCTCCAATTTGATGTTTTCCCAAGACAGAAGATGAATGAATGCATCCTATAATGAAAATCAGTGATTTTCAAGTAAAGTAATAATACCAAGGAAAGTAATACCAAACATAAACAACTCCTCTTTTTTTTCCTGGTTGTATAGGCTATGGTCTAATTTTTTAGTGCTACTTTCTAGATTAGCAATGACGTACTGTACTAAAATTTTTAAAAGGAATTCTCCGCATTGAAATTTGGTGGGAAAGTAAATGAACTCTTTGAAATTGCTGAACATTCAGGCTTTTCTGAATACAATTCAACGTATATATAGAATCAAACCCTAAACAGTTTACTCTCACCCTCACCTATCACCATCATTTGATTCATGTTTTTTAGCCTAGTTTACTTAAAAACTCTGGAATTTTGGTTCTTATAATCTAAAGTTGAAAACAAACTTTCAAGGTTCAGACCCTACGGAAAGCATCAACATACATGATACATATATCAAATCTACACTAAAAAACTGACAGGGTATTCATGGTAGAAGAGCTCAGTATCTACTTTATATCTACTATCTACTTATCTAGATATATGCCCCAAATCCCCCAGATTCAATTTCAAATTCGATCCGTGAAACAATTCGAAGCAAAGCCCTAATTACAGATCGAAATTCAAGAGCAAAATCAAAACCCTAGCGAGGTAATGGAAGGAAAGCAAAGGGAAATTACCATGTTTCAGCATTTTGAGAAGAGCGAGGGAAGAAACGCCGGTGTTCAACGAGGCAGTGATCACCGGCTTCCCCATTCCGTCCCCAACCCACACCAAATTCTTCTTCTCAAACCTAACTCTCACCGTCTCCTCATACACCCCCTCCTTTATGTGTATGACATGCCTCTTTCCGCCCTCTGACGCCGCCTCCACCGCCGCTTGCACCGTCCCAAAATCACACCCCGCCCTGCAAGCCGTAGCATCCGCCGCCAAACCCGCCGGAAACCACCCACCGAGCCTCAAATCCGAGCCCGTTGATTCCCAAAAGCCGGAGCGCTCAGTCCTAGGCGGGGCCCAAGAGGCTGTGTCGTCGCCGCCTCACCCTCACCCACCGCCGTCCGACGCAGCCCCGACTTGTCTCGCTGGAGTTCCCCTTATTTGCCCCTTCTCCTCCCTCGATTTTCTGTCGCAGTTTTCACTCCCGCACAGCTCACCTTCTACGTCCGGTCATGAATAGTTACAAATGACCGGGCCTTTTATTTGCATGATATGACCAGGCTAATTTGGGCCAATTTTTTCCCCTCTTGGCTATTTGTGCAAATATGCCCATTTTTTGGCCTATTTGGTACCATTTCCTCTAGATAGTTAGTAAAATTAAAGAAAAAAAGAAAATTAAAAGAAATAGAAGAAGAAAAAGAGAATTAAAAAAAATGATTAAAGAGAAAAAAGAAAATTATAATTGGTTAAAACCCCTAAAATATCTGACAACTTAGCATAGACTCTTCTAAATTAAGAGTTTATATAGATATAGATTCACCCGTATTTTTTTTAATGTTTCAAATGGGTGATGATATGTACACCGCTAATTTTTACTATTTACACCGCAAATCCACCGCATCCCTATGCGGTGACTTAATCAAATTTTAGCCCGACATATCGCATGTACATGCGGTATTTTCGTTGACCGTATAAAAACACCGCATGTACGTGCGGTGGGTTAGGTTAAAACGGAGTCCGTAATACGATAATCCGGTTGGGTCGAAGTTATCCGAAACCCACCGCATGGGTATGCGGTGGTTTTTTAAAATATTTAAAATTTGGGTAAGAACATACCGCATGGAGATACGGTATGTTTTTAAAATATATAAAATTTGGGTAGGAACATACCGCATGGAGATGCGGTATGTTTTTTACCGTTGGGGCCCATTATAAATAGGCGTGGGGGGCCCAGTTCTCCGACACATCGAATTTTCTCCGATTCCTTTCTTTCTGAGCCCGACTCGAATCTTCTCCGATTCCTTTCTTTCCGAGCCCGACTTTTGGTTCCGTCCATTTCCCGTCCCTATATCTACCACCACTTTGTACCCGAGTTTTGAGATGGTGAAAGACAATCGTGGAAAAGCCGCGGCTGATGATGTCGGTCCTTTTCGGAGACATCCGTTACAAGTAACATTTAATGTTTATAATAATCAATTTGCTTTATTTTTTAATTTGAAGGAAATAGTGTTAACATTTCATTATTATATATAATGTAGCCGGAACCCACTATACAGAGGCGGAGGACGACAGATGTACCGCCACCGCTGGAGACACAGCCTCAGCCTACGGTATGTTAAAATTGTTACTAGGTGTAGGGAAATTGATATCGAATAAGTATATATTTCTGTTTTCTTAGGAATTGATAGTATTAGGTTGAAGTCATACGATATAGTATCGTATTCGAGCCATAGGATTCTGACAAATACTAGGTGTAGGGAAATTGAAATCGAATAAGTATATATTTATGTTTTCTTATGAATTGTTAGTATTAAGATGATATCATTAATAAACCTTACGAAAATCTTGCCACATTTAGACAGTCATACGATATAGTATTGTAATTGAGCGATAGGATTCTGACAAATATATTTTAATTTACACAGTCTGCATTATCGAGAAATTTATGAGAGAGGGTGGTTTTGCAATCTGTTAGGAGAGCTGCCCTTAGGGAGAGACAAACGTTGGTGGATGTATCACTTCCTATGGAGACGGATAGTGACGCGGTAGATGATGATACCGAGGCTGCCGTCAGGGAGACCCAGACGTTGGAGGATGCAGTGGATCCTCCGGAGAGGGATACTGAGACGGTAGGAGCTGATACTGGGCCATCTTCTCAGTCACGTGTTGACCAGAGTGATGGTTTGGGGCACACGTCCCAGTCGTCTATAAAGACATATCAGAGTCTGGTGCAGATTGAGTTGGCCTTGATGTCTGACCACACGGATGACCCAGTGGTGCAGTCGACCGGAGAGTTTGGTCAAGGCGACCAGGGTATTGAGATGGTGGAGGAGTACCTACGAGGGGACCGAGCACGGCAGACGGATGAGCATTTGCATACTGGAGCTGAGAGAGTGGTAGAGCAGTTGCAGACTCATCATGACAGTTATCAGGACTACTTTGGGACTGCGTTTGCGAGCGAACAATTGAACTCGTATGACGACACGACACCTCTGCTCGGAGATGTGGGTGTTGGGACGAGTCATGCTTGAGGTGGCGACCAGGAGCCATGGGTCGTTGGGCAGATAGATTTTACGTCGTTCACCCCGGTAGGATCTACGTTTGTAGGGAGGACGCCTGGGAGTCAGCATGCGGCGCCATCGTCGACGCCGAGGACCGCCGAGCCTGAGCCGATCATCGGGAGTCAGCAGGCGGCGCCATCAGCGACACCTAGGAACTTGGAGGGTGTGCCGATTGCCGAGGGGCATGAGAGGCAGGTACGTGGACAGAGAAGTTCTTCGGCCCCACCTATTGAGTCAGCTACACTTTCGAGGCATGTGTCGCTGGACCCCTTCGACCACAGACATGATCCGATGTGGGGGGCATCTGACGATGTTTGTCAGGATATGGAAGGAGACCAGGCGGCACAGCCCCCTGTCCGTGTAGTGCAGAGGAGGCGGAGACAGCGTGGCGAGAGCAGTAGGGCAGGTGGTGTTGGGCAGCATGGTGAGGGGAGTAGTGCAGGAGGTGATAGGCAGCATGACGAGCCTATTAGGACAGGGGTCATTCGGGCTGTTCTGCCCGAATGGCCAGGGAGGCCACATACCGTTTCCCTTCTGAGAGACTACGAGACCCACATTGCATAGGCTGTTTGGAGACGGGAGGATGAAGCCTTGCGTAGGGGTGTGCGTGTGCAGAGACGAGGGCAGTCGCTGGGCCGGGTAAAGGCGTTGTTGGAGGTTGATGGACGTGAGTCCTGGTTTCCCGCAGTGCGTGAGACTGGGTTCTGGGACCTGAGAGATTTCGAGTGGGATCATGTGGATCACACTCTGATGGTGCGTTTGTTGAGCACTGGCACCCCGAGACGAACAGTTTTCACTTCGCATGGGGAGAGATCACCATCACACTGCACGATATGGTCTTCATACTTGGCCTTGGTTTGGACGGAGAAGAGTGTATTCACTTGGATGACATGGGCGCCTCGAGGGACACAGTTGTGGAGTATTACGGCTTGACTCAGAACGAGCGGACGAGCGCATGGGCCCATGGAGGCCCTACTGTTCAGCTCCTCCTTCAAAAGATAGCACCGATGCAACAGCGGGTTCGAGATGGCGCCCCACTTGAGCATGATATGGAGTGCATCTTGGGTGTTGTGATGGGGATGATTGCGACTGCGACCTTGTTCATCGACAAGTCGGGCGGAAGATTGCGTCCGGAGGTGATCCGTAGGTTTATGGATGCAGCGCAGGTGTCGCATCTTTCTCTAGCTGCAGGGGTCTTGGCGTGCTTGTACCGGGGATTGGGCGAGGCGACCTGGGAGTTGGCCAAAGACATGGACGGTTGTACAAAACTATTGGAGGTAAGTCATTCGTTCTGTGATTATTTATTTTAGAAGTTTTGTAACTAGGTTATAATGACTATGTTGCTGATAGTATTGTTCCTTTGTAGGTGTGGATATGGTTGCATTTTCCGGTGTTCAAGCCCGGCATGACGCTCGATCGGAGGCTAGCCCGGGATCCGCGACGCGGGGTGAGGTACGTCCTGGAGGCGACGCCATTTTCCACTACGGTCACCCGGGATGATAGGCCTCGCATCGAGCGACTGAATGTTCTGCGGCAGAGGCTGGATGAGATGACTGTCGACGAGGTACGAACACAATTTATATCCGCACTTACATTTGTCATACTATAAACTAGATTTTAGTCGTAATAACAATTTCTATTCCATTGCAGATCGAGTTCATGCCATTTGGTAGACACTTGGATTTTGATGGAGATCTGCGTCTTTCGAGATATAGGGGCACCATTCGGTGGTTGTTCGAGGAGGAGCCGTATATGCCGGACCGTGTGCTGCGACAGTTTGGTCGGGTTCAACACATTCCCGCTGATCCAATCAGACCGACCGTAGTGCTCAGACCGAAGTCCGCCAAGTGCAAGAAGGAGGCGTCGTTCCACCCAGCTGACAACCACTGGGCGCACAGGTTCGATCATCTTTTCCCCATGGAGGAGTTGCCACGGACCTCTGAAGAGTACCCATATGGCGTGGCCGATGACTATCTGGAGTGGTTTCACCGCCATAGTCATCCATACCTACTTCCTGACACTCCTCGACACCAGCCCATCATCCCACCGCCGCCACCCCCGCCGTCGCCACCCCCGCCGACCATTATTGAGCAGCGCCATCATGCGACTGGGTTGGAGATTCGGCGACTCAAGGACCTTGGAGTTGAGTTGACAGCTGCACACCTGGCTCGCATCTATGAGCAATTTTGGGGTCCTCCCCCACCGTGACGGTGCGATCTGGGATGATGTATGTGGTTGTTCTGTTTGCTGGTAGATGGCTTTTTGTGTAGTAGTTGGTAGTTTGGATTCTTTTTTGTGCAGTAGTTTGGATTGTTTTTTGTGCAGTAGTTGATGATTCGATTTTGGATTGCGTAATTTGTGTGTTGGTGTGGATTTGATGGTTTGTTACCGTTGCAGATCGTTTTCAAATTTGAATAGTATGTCCGTACACAACTTTCAATATCATGATTCGAAACGAACTTTATAAATTAAAAGCAAGCAAATACAAACGGCCCTAATATAGTCAAGTGTTACGCACAGTAGCTTCACCTAGCTTCATTACAAGAGCCTTTTTTTCCTCTTCCAGAACTGCAACTTGACTTTCCAGGATATCAATCCGCCAATGGGCTTGTTGGTTTTCGACCAGCAGCGACCGATTTTCATTACGTAGTCTCTTTATCATCGCCTCCACCGTCTTTGACTGTGGACTACCAGTGTAGAGAACCGCCTCAAACTCTTCCATCGTGCCTTGACGTATTATGTCGTTGTTTGAGCTTCCTCCAATGGTGTCCGACATGTTGATGTGTGGTACCTTGGTCAGAGACTCCGGGCCATATATAGGTTTTAGACACCGCATGGACATGCGGTATGTACTACCGCATGGACATGCGGTATGTACTCACCACCCCCTCGTCTTCCGGTATGTGATTAATGTTTATCATTTGGAATGTCGTTGTAGGTAGAATATAGGTAGTGGAATAACCAGAATATAGGTAGTGGAATCATATGGAATGGAAACCAAGATATAGGTACCGGTTTTTAAATGTAGGGGAATAAATTAGGTTCTGAAATAGAGCAGACGGAAACCATGAATGGGTCACGTAATATATATGTACTGTTTGCATGCTGACAGCTACCACTGGAGGAGCAGGCTGATCCGATGCCGGAAGACGGTCAAGACGATCAGGCCCGTAACCAGGAGTACCGCGATTACACTCCCGAATTTGCTACATCCCAGACGTGGACCAATCGCGACGATCTCCTACAACACTGTCGTGGCACAACATTAAAGCTTAATATGGTTTTGACAATCAAGCGTTCTTGGGGGAGCACTCCTACAAGGCGTGGGAGTCTATTGCTCGCATGTGAGAAGTACGGCCAGTACACTCCTCGTAAGAGACCGCGAGTAGCCGGAGATGATGCAAGCGGGAACACGCGCAGAGCTGTTTCGAAGATAGAGGGGTGTCCGTTTGCATTGTCTGGCGTGGAGTTCAAACGGGGCGAATGGGGCCTGGATGTTATTCATGGCAAGCACAACCATCTACTCCCCGGTGCATTGGACGGTCACCCGTACGTCGGACGAATGGATACAGATGAAAGAGACACTACGTTGGCCCTTACCGTCGCTGGTACCCCACCAAAACCGATTTTAGCTACATTGAAGATGACAGCTGACGCACGACAGAAGTTGAACTTCACATCGCGGCGCCAAGTGTACAATGCGAGAGCAAAGTTTAAAGCTGAAGCGAGAGGAGATCGAACAGTCTCCTAGGAAGCACTCCGCATTTTGCGGGATAAGGGTTACTACTACTGTACGAGGAGATCCCCTAACGATCCCAACAGGCTTCAAGATCTATTTATCGCCCATACAAACGCTCGCCATCTTCTAGCCATGTTTCCATACGTCGTCCTCGTCGATAGTACATACCGGACGAATGCGTAAGTTTCTATATACACTTATTCTTTTACCCCTTCCCAACAGGGTCTGCGAACTCAAATATTTCATTGTGCAGGTACGGGATCCCTTTGTGTGAGTTCGTTGGATTTACTTGCACAAAGAAGAACTTTGTCATCGGGTTCTGCTTCATGTCGCACGAGAACACAGATATGTACATTTGGGCGTTGGGGCAGCTCGTTTACCTCATGCGAGGTAATCTTCCTAACGTTGTTGTCACTGATCGAGAGTTGGGGTTGATTGCGGTGCTACGAGAAGTTCTTCCCAATGTCAGGCATATGTTGTGCACAGTGCACGTCCTCCGACGATGCGAAGAAGCTGCTTTCCAGAAGTCAAAGAATCTTGATGTTGCTAGGCGTTTCAAGAACGCATGTGTTGGCCTGTTCCAATCTAGATCGGTTGAAACTTTCGCCGCTAGAAGGAGGGGTATGCATGCAGAGTGGGGGCATATCGAAGGGCTTATGCCGTATTTGGAGGCGACGTGGTTACGAGATTACTCGGAGCCGATAGTTCGTGCATGGACAGACGCAATCCAGCATTTTGGTACGACCACGACGAGTAGGTGCGCCTACGTTTTCATTATAAAATTCATTATACACGTTATTTGTTTACATATAACGATCTTCACCTGCGAGTCTCACTTATCTTTTAGGGTTGAGGCTGCTCATTCTGTGTTGAAAAAGACCTTAAACTCTGCAGTCGGTGATTTCACTCACGTGATAAACACAATCGATCTGATGATGGCGGATCAAATATGGGAGGTGAAGAATACATTGGGGAGAGCGAACAACACCTGGCCTACAGACTCCCACGGCTTATGGATTTTCGATCGAATTCGGAATATTGTGTCGAAGGAATATTTCAACCTGTTGTTCGAAATCTACACAAAGATGGAAGCCGAGCCACCGTCGCAACCATGCAGAGATGCATACTGGAGGGACGTCTACGATCTTCCATGCACACATGACATGCAAGCTTGTCGAGACACGCAGATACCCATCAGACCATCCCAGATACACATTTTTTGGAAGCAATTGGATTTCAAGAGGCCTCATGTTGACAACGTCCAGGATAACACTCCTCTCAGCAGAGCTGATGTGGACATGTCGCGCATGATCAGTTTGTTCCAGAGCGGAGCTATGGACGAGGATACTCGTTGGAGAATCGCGTCGGCATTCAACGACGGGGATCGTCCCTCCCATACACCGTTGACCACCCCTGACCCGGAGGACCGTAGACCGCCCGGGAGACCGAGGACTCGCCACCCCTGTCAGACGAACCCTCTACCCTGGGAACGTGAGCGTGCTCGGGCTCAACGTCGGGCAGATAGACAGGCGACCACTGGATCTGCACGAGGGCGAGGCCGAGGTCGGTGTCAACCAGCATCAAACGAAACAGATGACGTGGAAGGTACTGAGGAGGCCACTGGGTCCAACGACATTGCCATCGACGGCCCTCCTAGGGGCCGAGGAGTAGGCAGAGGACGAGGACGGGGTCGTGGAAGGGGACGTGGACGAGGTCGATCAGCGTCGGAGCCAGCTCCGGGGATTGTAGGTGACATTCCAACACCAGCACCTACGACGCTTCCACCACAGAATCTACCTCGAGTAGAATTCAATTGGGGCACTGACAACATCGACGAATTCATGATTACTTTCGTACGAGCCGTCACAAATGTTGCAGGTGATGGTCACTGTGGGTATAGGTCTTTTGCTTGTCTTCTGAACTTGGGACAAGACGCATGGCCTCGAGTTCGACGAGAGCTGGCCGTTGAGTTGCAGGTCCATTCAGATCGGTACCATTACTATCCGGCCTTAGATGAGCTCATCATGAGGGTCAACTATTTCGGCACGTGTCATGATGCTACGTATTGGATGGAGATTCCGATCATGGGCGAGGTGTTTGCCACGCTTCACCAGCGTCCTTTGGTGATTTTGTCACAGATGATGCCTATGTTGTGCCTACCTCTGTACGCCACCGGTGGCCCGTCAGTACCGGCCTATGAGGAGCTAGATGGAATAGCTTTAGTCGGCAACAACAACCATTTCGTTCCGGTACGTTTCGTATTTCATATTCATTAATTTGTTACTGTTTTGTTTCTCTTTTCTGATATCAATATTAACCTTGTATTCACAGATTTGGTTGTTGCCTGGTTCACCTCTTCCTCCAGTCTACGTCACATGGACACGGCATCACGATCGCACTGTCGACGGTTGGGAAGAGCAGTTTGCAGCGAGGATTGCACGATATAGAGCTTACCGCCATCGTGATGGTGGCCGTCCCCTACCGTATTAGCACTTTCCACTTTCTGGTGTCATTTTTCGAACTTCATATGTTCAATTGGGTTGTATCTTTGTTTATTCCATTTCACAACCGAACTCCATATTTTCGTCATCGATTATATTTATCGCACTTTCGTTTTAATCATCTTTCTTTTCAATTCAACATATGAGTTATTTCGGATCACGACTTTTATTAAAGTTAATTCCACTGTAGTAGGATATACCATTGCAGATGTCCTTGTATTATACGATCAATTCGTAGTGTCGGCGTATACCGCATACCCAAGCGGTGTGTATCGGTTCCTATCGGTCCGTTCAGCTCCTCTAAATAGCTATATGCAAATCCGGTTATCCGATACCCACCGCATGGGTCTGCGGTGGGGTTGAAACGGAACGGTGATACTCACCGCATCTTCATGCGGTGAGTATCCATACGGTGGGTAGTACCGCATATACATGCGGTGACCTACCGCATATATATGCGGTGGGTGCTTTGACCGTCATTAACTTACCGCATAGATATGCGGTGATTAGCGGTGGAAATAGTAAAAATTAGCGGTGTAGATATCGTTTCCGGTTTCAAATGTGGTTCGGAAAAAAATCATTAGATATTTATTAATGATGTGCTTATTGAAGGAAAGGAAACAAAAATATACGAGTAATAAGGTGTTTGTATAATTCTGGATGTCGGCAACGAACTTCCCAATTGATGTTACTTGTATTTGGTTGATTTTGATAGGGTGATTTTGATAGATGACTTTTTTTGAATGTTCAATTGAATACTAAGACTCCAAACTAATTCAATTAGTTTTACGTAGACCCCTTCCCAATAGAGTAGAATGATCAACGATCAACCGTTGACCGTTGATCAACCAATTTGGATTTTTTTATGCTATATTTTACCGTTTTGATGCTAAAATTTTATTATATTTTATATTCACTTTGATGCCACTTTTCTAATGAAATGATTGGATGACACTTTTTTAATGCCACTTTTTTAAAGCCTTGACATTTTTTGTTTATTGTAATGTCACGTTGACCATTGATGCCATTTTTTTTACTGTTACCGACTGATGCCACTTTTTTTATGTCAATTTTTTAATGATATTTTTTTACCGTGATGCAATATTTTTGATGATATTTTTTCAAAGTAGTATTTTGATGACATTTTTTCCTTAATGTGATACAACTTTTTCAAAATGGTGTTTTGATTTCATTTTTATAATGTAATTATTTGATGTCACTTTTTTAATCAAATCGATTGATGCCATATGTTTTTAATTTAATCAATTGTATATCGATTTATTTTCATCGATTATGCTTTCATTCACTGATGACACGTTTGTGATTACACTTCATTGATGCAATCACTTGTGGTGACATGTTCATTAAATTTTTATTCATGGATGACATTTGTTTATGGTGACAATTTTATATAATTGATGACATAAGAGCTTAAAACGTGGAATCAAAATATTGTCACCTTATTGCACATATAAAAATACAAAGTCTTTGAAACTACGACATTAATATTGGCTGTATACGTAAAAACACCTATTATAACATGTCATCAACTAAAAAAAATGCATCAATGTAAGTAATATAATGTGGAATCAATAAAATCAATACAAGGTGACATAACCATCCAAGAATTATATACAACATTTCTAAAGACTCCACCTTCTCAAAAGTAGCATCAAAGTAGTTGGTAACAATTCCAACTTAGAACTAGCATGTGTAGATGACAAGGAATAGTGGAACTTGATCAAAGTCTGACCAATGCACTACCCATATAACTAGGCCGGTGCACTTATATGTAAAGTGAAGTGCCCATATCTGTGGACAGATAAAGAGTGGAGAAGTGGACCATAGACAACAACTATAAGAAAACACAACGCAATAAATAAAACTGGCGTTTGGTTTCGAAACCAGGAGTAAACAATGGTGTTCAGAGAATTTTGTCCCCCTACCTCTTTTTCGCAACAAGAGGGCACATCAAATACAGCCCGGGTTTGAAATTATTAAATGGGGTCTTCCCTCAAAATACCATTACCAATCCAAAACTTTTAGCAGCTAGCATCAAATGTTTAGCTTGAATTGAAGGTCTTGCTTGCTATTGACCTACACATCGACCACTTCAATGAGGGATGGCTCATAGTCGCCCGGGGCCTCTAATCCATGAAGGTTTATCACGGTTGAAGCTACGTTGGCAAGGCCACCGGTAGGAAGATCTTTGCGGAATCTGACGCCAGGTGCAAGACCGGGGCCACCAATTGCAATGGGGACCTGCAAGTGGCAATTTTAAGCGTTGGGTAAAAAAAAAGGAGGAATTTCACAACGCACAAGAGACTTGGTAATCGAGGTAAAGAGATGCTAACCGGTTGTAGGGTGTGAGATGTTAGAATTTGGAGCTCGCCATTTTTGTCCAAGAGTGACTTCCCCTTCTTGTCTCTCTTGACCATATCTTCAGCATTTCCATGGTCAGCAGTGACAACGTAAATGCCTCCAACTTGCTCAATTGCATCAATGATCATCTGTAGCAATATACTTGTTCCAATTCTTGAGAAACACATGACTTACTTTGAGTGTTTTAATGTATGTTACTTCTTATACTCTTATCTCCTACTGTCACATAAAAGATTCAACAAAGTGATGGCCGGTAAATTCAATGTAAAATTACTATCAATCCTTGTATACACCTAATGCTTCAGAGTGGCAATTTCTCGGAAAAGAATTAAGATCAACCTGTCATTCTCGACAATAAATGGAAGGAAAGAATACTACAGCTTAACGAATGGTTTCCACACTTATCCATAATCCAAGTATTTCATAAACACAAAAACACCACCCAAATAAAAAATCCCAAGTGAGAGATCATTCATCTTTCCAGCCATTTCCAAAGTTATAGACCTCCAAAAAAAAGTAAAAACCAATGAAGCTGCAAACAGTCAAACAAGGGTAATCAAAGACATGTCTTCCATCCACACAAAACTCTCTGATGAAATTGGTAGCATAGTTCAATCTTTCCTTCAATTCAGAAAATGATTTATTGGATGTATTGTGTTAATGTGTTATATAAGAAAATTATCGATGGAACAACAAAACAAACTCAATTCATCTAGGCATTTCATCGAACATCTTGGATGCACCTATTACCTCACCCAATTCAAAGCTATTCAACACCTTCAAATTTTCCCTAAATTCCCCTAAACTCGAAAACCTAAAGATACACAAAGAGTACATCAACAAAACTAAATAATCAGCAAAAAGAATACATAAACGATAAGAAAATGGAAGCAATTTCACAAAATTGGGGACAATTGCAGCCAACATCAAAACCCTAATCACAACCAAAAATAAAATACAAGTAGATTGGGAACAACTAAATGCCATCAAAATTCCGAGTAGTGAATTCTCAATTAGAACCCAGTCCAGTAAGTCCCATCGATTCGGTGCCAGTGCTCGCCCGAAGATGGTTCCATGGTCGATCCAGGAGAAAGCAAATTCAACCCTAACCCGCAATCTCAGATCCAGGAGAAGAGAAGAAGAAGAAGAGTGTACCTGGAATCACAGGATTGAAATCGCGTGAAGAAGTAGAGGAGATGAGAGATGGAATCGCAAGGATGAAGACAGGAGGAACGACGATCGACGGGCGGCCAGGAGAACATGAGAGCGCTGGGAGAACGAAGAGGAAGGAGCACCTGAGAACGAGCCCAGGAAGGGTCGGGAAAGCGAAAAAACAATTAAGAAGGTTTATGCATCCTAAAAAAACATTTAATGGGCCTATCTACCTAACTAAAAATGCTTAAAGGTTCATTTCAGCAAATTCCCTCATTTTAATTTCACTTTTCATCCTTGGAAATTAGGGTTCGAATCGATCCTCTCCCCACAACCCTTTTGGTTTTTGAAGGACCTATCCCTTAAAATCACGATCGGGATACCCAAAGCTATGAAACTTGGGTGTGAGTCTTTTGTTGAAATGAAATAGGCTTTACCTTTTTTTCTCGTGGTGATCGTAAATGGGATTATTTTAAAGTATAATAGCTCTCGACTGTCGGTCAGCAGCCAGGGCCGGACTTGAGGGCAGGCAAACGGGGTCTCCGCCTTAGGCCCAAAATTTAAAGGGGCCTAATTTTTTAATTTTTTTTAAGTATATGCATTTTTTTATAAGTAAGTTTAACTAATGCTATTATAGTGTATTGGTCAAAAATCTCCTTTTTCCTATTAGTTCATGATTCGATTCTGTTTGTAATCCATTAACTTGGTTGCATTTTTCCACCAAAATTTCATTTAATAATCACTAAAACCACCAATAAAATAGAAATTATCCATTATATATGGTTATGAAAAATAAACAAAATTTTATTAATGTTTTATTTCTTTTTATCTTGTGCAACTTCATATTTAAAAAAAAATTAGATTTTCACAAACCTTTTCTAAAAGAATAATTGCCCAAAATCACGAATAGAAAACTATTTAAAACCACCCATATTGAGTTTTTTTTATATAAAAATAGCTAAATAAAATAAATGAACGAAATGATAAAGAAAACTATCCAAAAAAATGGTAGAGGGCCCTATTTTTATATCCGGCCTCGGGCATTTCAAATCTCAGGTCTGGCCCTGTCAACAACATACTTTTTTGTTTTACGCCCCTTAACTCTTCCTCATCCAGACTTAGACAGAATAGAAAAGCAAGTACAAGTGCAACTTGATCAGTTGACGTATAGTGTGACTTATCAGTAGGAATGACAATGGGTCGAATGATGGGTGATGGGTGATGGACCCCCATTTCACCCAACCTACCATGGATGATCAATCACCCCACCTGACCCACCACCCATATCTACTTCACCCATATCCATCGGGTGAGCGGATGAAATGGGTGAAAATGGATGACATATATGTGATTTTTGCTAAATAAACATCATTGAATTCCAATAAAACATGTAGATAAAACAGTGGCTAAAATAACATCATCTTGCACATTAAGTCTTAAATAAGTCATCATAAGTTTAAATAACATTGTCTTAAACATATGACCATAAGTTTTAAACACAAACGAGAGTTTAAATAGCATTGTCTTAAGGAAAATAAGTCGCCCATCAACATCAAGACAAGAGTGGTAGAGGACGAAGAGGGAAAGAGGTTTGCAGAACGAAGTGTCGATTAAGAAGTTATGCTTTAGGAAATTAGAAAGTTTATATATTTTTTATATAAAATATATAAATAATACGTACTTTTATAATGTAGATGGATGGTGGATCGGGTCGAGTGGTGGATGATGGATCGGGTGTGGGTGGAAAAAATCTCACCCCACCCGACCCACCACCCATATCCACTTCACCCATATTCACTTTTCACCCGTTTTTTTTTCTCGGGTTTTCACCCACTTTTTCGAGTCAGGTGATTCAGATTCGAGTTGGGTGTGGGTGAAATTATCATCCCTACTTATCAGATATAGTGGGTCATATGGGTTTTTCCCATTCTCTTCCTTCATCAAGATATCCCTTTTGCCCAAGAAAGATTAAGTGAATAGTCTAAAATTCGGAGTGTGAAGTTAAACTAGATCCATTTGAAAGGGGATTTAGATTAATAGTATCAATTAGAATAACTTAGAGTTGGTTTGGTTAAACCAATAAAATGACATGAAGTATCCATGCTTCATTTAAAAAAAATCCTAATTGATAATACTCACTTCATTAATTAAAACTTGACGTTTTACTAATCATGCGTGTTTTTAGGTGTTATAATATATAAAATATTAATTATTTAAATAATTTTTTAAAATAATTTCGTACTTATTACTGTTAAGTATGACTTTATAAAAACAAATGTAAAAAAAGTTAATATTTTATATAGTTTTTATCACTCTAAAAAAACATGCATGAATAGTAAACGACAAGTTTTAATTAACAGAGGGAGTATATTGATAATTAATGCTTGTATTATATGAATACTTATTTTTATTTTAAAATGATAAAACGAATAATGCTTGAGGGTGATAAAATTTAATGTGAAGGAGTACCCTAATTTTTTTTTTGATAGATTGAGAGATCGGATTTAGGGGTTTATGGACGTTGATTTCGGTAAGATCCTTCAATTTAGATTAGCATCACCTTTGATGACATATCCTCAAAGTTAAGGGCGAGGTTCAAACGAGGAAATAATTGCGGTGGATATCTAGGCACCCAGAGACGAGGAAGGGCGTAGTAAGCGAAAAAATGCTTCGGAGAGCTGAAAATATATATAGATCCAGAGATTACTGAATAGGTCAGCCTTTTAAATTGTTGTTGAATCCATGGACAAGCAAGAGGCAAGCTGGCAAACTAAAACATCTTAGTAGCCAGAGAAAAAGAAAGAATTCTCGTCGTAGTCGTGAGCGAAATGGGAGCAACCTAAACCGTGAAAAAAGAGATATGACAGAGCAATATAAGAGTAGTGCTACCAGGCGAAGTGGTGGAGTGTCGCACCCTAGATGGCGAGAGTGTAGTAGCCGAAAGCATCACTAGCTTACGCTTTGACCCGAGTAGCATAGGGCACGTGGAATCCAGTGTGAATGAGCAAGGACCACCTTGTAAGGCTAAATACTTCCGGATGACTGATAACGAAGTAGTATAGTGAGGGAATGGTGAAAAGAACCCCATCAGGAGTGAAATAGAATATGAAAACCATAAGCTCCCAAGAAGTGGGAGGAGCACATAGGGCTCTAACCACGTGCATATTGAAGAATGAGTTGGCGACTCATATACAATGACTTTGTTAAGCCACCAGAGCCATAGTGAAAGCGAGTCGTCATAGGGCAGGCAATTGCCACTCCTTATGGACCCAAACCTAGATGATTCATCCATGACCAAGATGAAGCTTGGGTGAATCTAAGTGGAGTTTCAAACTAATTAACTAATGTTGAAGAATCATTACTCTCTTTTTTGCTTTTGTTTACTTTTTACTTTTACAATTAATCTCTTGAATTAGTTACTTTTGGTTAGCAATGAAAGTGCACAGGAACGATAATTCTCCCCGTGAATCGATTTCGGGCATGCTGACTATACTAGCTAGTAGGTTTGGGTTATCTTTGATAGAGAACCAATTATTTTTCACTTCTTCAAGGGTTTACCTTGTCGTCATGTTTTTATGGTATTAAAAGATTTGGGAATAAAGAAGCTTCTTGAGACTTTGGTTTTGCTGAGGTGGATAAAAAAAGTAGCACTATCCCCATTTTTTTAAATATTGATGATGTAATTGTTCAACAATGTGCACAAATTGATATATGCACGTAAGACGTTAAGAAGTGAAATTCTTACAAAGGTACATAATTGTTTGGCATTGATTGAGCAAGATCAAGACAATTTGAAGAAGTTTGATGATTAGATAAATGCATATATTGAGTCACTGAAATGATTGGTTAGTGAAAGTGATCAGGTTATCGATAAACAAAAACTGATGGAATACTAGGTGGGAAGGTATATGCCAGATTAGATTGTAGTCCATGACTCAGTAAGGACAAGCAATAAAGGCAGTGGAAAGAGACTAAAAGAGAAAAAAAGGCAACGGACAAGCAGAAGAAGAAGAAGAAGCAAAGAGATTGTTCAAAGAATGTAACAATTTATTATTACATGACAGTAAAAACTGCAAAAAGATTCAAGCAGAGAAGAAAAAAGATGGGAGAAATGAATAAGGTTGCTCAAAACATGTTATAAACAATTTCATGTTATACTATACTACACTTACTGTCGTTTTAATTGAACAACTCTTATTTCCGTAATACAACTTTATGTTAATGTCACGAACAATTTGTTATATGAACCACTCTTTGATTTTATATTCTAAAACAATTATTATTAATTTCATGAACCACTACTATTAATTCCATAAACCAATATATCATTATTCTATGAACCACTCTATGTTATATATGTTGAACCACTTAGTTTAAAATGTTATTAACCAATATATATATATATATATATATATATATATATATATATATATATATATATATATATATATAGGGAGTGATTATCTTGTGCACACCCCTTAGGGTGTATCTTGTGCACAAATATAAACCTTTGATCTAAAATAATGGATGACCATGATTAAATGAATTTTCTTTTTTATTTTTTACTGAAAAATAGTGGGACCCGCCTGATTAAAGTGAGGGATGATCACTTACTCTCTCCACCGGGGCGCGTGTTTGCTTCACTCCAGTGGCCCCCTACAAACGTACTCCAACCACACTTTGTAGCCTTGTACAGATTGTATTTTTTTTTAAAAAAAAATGTGAGTGGGGCCAACATATATGGGTAGGATGCAAATCAAATTGGTTTATTTTTTTGAAAATATTAGTGGGGTTCACAAAGGAGATTGCACCGAATAATATTTGGGAATTCTACCGAATAATGTTTTACATGATACCGAATAATTTTTTTTTCATCTAGTTCAGATAAAAAAATTACCAATTCCACTAAATAATAATTAAGATTTATAGAAATAATTTACCAGTTCCACTTAATAATAATTACGATTTATAGAAATAATGTTTTATATTTCACTGAATAATGTTTCAACTTTCACCTTTCATCATAGTATCGACGATAATTGTAACCGTTGCATATTCCCATCCAAAAATTCTTAAATACTACCGAATAATGCACCAGATTTAATTGAATAATCATAAAACTCGTCGTAAATGTCTCATAGTTGATCTTTTGAGATAATAAAAATTGGATTCTATAAACGAATACTCATTAGAGATTCATCGAATAATATTTGTATTTCATTGAATAACGTTTCATGTGCACACGGTAAAGGTAACCACCTTATATTTGCCTACCCAATTTGTTATATTCTACGGAATAATAAACAGATTTAACAACTAATAAAGAAAATTTGACTACATATTAAAAAATTGACGATTATCGTGAATAATCTTTACTGATTCACCGAATAATGCTTGTATTCCACCGAATATTCATTAAAGATTCACCAACACTTGTATTCACCGTCGAAGGAGGCTCAACCTTCATCTTCGCTTTCACTATCGGAACTCGTGATGAACCATCCAAAGCACTGTAAACTCTCACAAGTCTGTATCAAGAAGAAGCAACCAAGCAACTTAAAGGAAATAAATAATTGACTGGATTGAGATTTGAGAGAGATGATTAAAAAAACAGAGCTTGACGAATCCAATTGGTTAAATTTGTGGATAGCCCAAACAAAGTAGAAAACCTGAAGCTAAAAAATTAGCCCTAAAATTAAACTGGTTCGAAATATGACTCGAGGAAGAATTTCTCTGAAAAACTGGGAGTTTATTTCATGCCCAACCATTGCTGCAGATCGATTTTCCCTTGAATCTTCTTAATCAGAGGAATAGTACGTACGGCGTAATTTAATTTGAAGTAGAAATGGGAAGAGTATGTATCTGTATATAAGTACTTGAATAAATTCCAGCCAAGACATGGAACCAACTTTCAAATCTCCCACAACACCCACAAATCGCAAACAACTTTCAAAAACATACAAATCTCAAACAAATTTTAAAAACAAAAAAAGCTTGATATTTACCCATTTATGGAGGTTGAAGCTCGTCGCACCATCCGACGACAATAGACCCTCCTCGCAACCCTGGAGTGCATTTGCCCGGACACCGACTCGATTCGACCGGACAACATCCCCTGGAGTGGATTCGCCCGGACACCAACTTGATTCGACCGGACAACAGCCCTTGGAGTGGATTCGCCTCAGCCTCGCCTCACCGCCGGACTACGAAAAACAAGTCCCCCTTTCGCCGACGATCAGAAATAGCATTAATCCGGTAAAGGTGTGCTCAATCCATCGCCCTCTTCGCCTCCATTTTGTGATTTCGTCTCCACAACGATGGAGAAGATATGAAATCCGATTTAGGGTTTTTATTTATTCAAATCCACATGCGCTGCACGCACCAATATGGCCTGAGTTTTAAAATACTTTTTCACAATTTTTTTAAATGCACATGACACGTGTTAAAATCTCAACCCTTCATTCAATATATAAATCAAAACTCATTTAATGAATCACTACTATATTATGTTGAACCGCTTATTCAAAAATGCCATGAGCCACTATTCAATTCGTGAACCATGCATTAGATATATATATTGATTATATTCTATAAAGCATTGTATGTTATATATGTTGAACCATTTGTTGTAAATTCAATAAATCACTACTATATATTTGATGAATCAATACTAATTATTCAATCAACCACTACTATGTTTATGTTGAATCACTTAGTCTAAAATCTCATGAACCACTACTATTCAATCTAGGCACATTTAAGTTAATATTACTTTCAAAACCACAATGTAGTATAATATATATCAAATTTTATAATTTTGTAAAATAGTAAATTACATAATATCTTAAATTTATAAATTCAAATAATCATTAATTTTGGCCCGTGTAACTTGCTCGGTATGAATCACTTCCTTATTGAAATCCATGTGAATTACTTTAAACTATTCAATTCTGACTTCAACTCTTCTCTTTTTGTTGGTCAACTTCAATACACATATAGAAAAAATCTTTAAAAAAACATTTTTAAATAAACAAGAATAAAAACAGCTAAACAACTGTTTTTCAAATTTAGCAGAATGACTTCATTGGTGTTATCGTTTGGAAGAGCAACTCCACGTCTCCTTTCCACATTAGCCTTCTCCCCTAGAGTAATGGAAAAATGCATTTCATAGACAGATGCAACAACGAAAGCCTTTCTCTAGTTGCAATAATATTTGTTTCAATATCCAAGTCTAGATAATAGATATCATATGCAGGGTAGAGAAAATCATCTAGAAGATCCATGTGTTCAGATATCACTTTAAGCCATTTGACCAAGACATATTTATACTAAGATATAAATCATTAGGAAAATCTGGACTGTGAGTAGAAGTATAACTTGAATCGCTACTCTCCATTTCATAGAAGAAATATAATAAAATTATGCTCAACAATGTAAATGCCTAAAATTTTAAACTTTTCACAAATAATTCCATTGAGGTTTATTCGTGTTTATTTAAAATCTGGGATTTATTAAAATCTTATAAAGTAATAATAAGTAATTTAATTTCTAATTTACATATAAAATGGTTTATAAATTGTAGATTTCCAGTCAACAAAAAAAATACCGTTTTAAACATATCAAATAATTTTTATGATATTTTGAAGTTGAACAATATCTATTTGGTTACATTTTGTTATTTATTGTGGTAAGATTTTCATAATGTAAAAAATAGTGGATTAATTTTGTAATTATCTCTAAACTAACCTAACCTAATTGAACGAGTATATACCCCTCCTCTCCAATTTCGAGTTTGAGCCGCCTGTTCACCCCTTGCTTCTTCTTCAACTCCCAACTTACGCCCTCAGATCTGCAAAGAGTCGCCCGGCTGCTCGCCCGACCCTTGAGCGCGGCTTCCCTGTTCTTCTCGCTCAAATCCCGCTCCAGCACCAATCTCTCCCTTACATCAGCAGCGTCGAGCTCCAGCGCCATGGCCAGCACCTGCTCCTCGCCTTGCTCCTTCTTCTTCAAACTCCCTTCTCATGGATTCTTCCTCTCTCTCTCTCTCTCAACCGGAACTAACCACGACAAGCCACCATCGGCGGGCACGAACTGAGGAACCCCACCAGCGCCGGAGGCTATGGAATTAAGCAAGCCCTCCTCTCCCTCTCGACCTCACGTCCCTCGCCGGTTGCCAACCCGATGCTGAATTGCCGCTCTCGCCTCAACGACGCCAGATCCGCATCCGGAGCTCGCTCTCCCATCCTTCCGTTTCGAAACCCAGCCAGAGAGGAAGAAGCCTAGGTATCGCGCCTTCCTCCGCTCTGTTGAATACGTATTAAACTTAATTTTGCGTTTTAAATTGCCTAATTTACAACTTACAAGGTTTACAACACTACGTACTGTACAATTCAGGCGACGGACATAAAGTTGTCGTCTGAATGCCTCTCACGTCACGTGAGGATTCAGGCAACAGACATGATGTCGGATCATGTCGCCTGAGACCCCGATGCTTCAAGCCTGTCCTGAGTAGTCTCAGACAACGAACAAACCGTCCCCTGCCTGGATATTGGTCAACGGGTTTGGAATCGGTTGTAGCCATTCAAGTGACAAGATAAGTTCGTCGCCCAAGTGTTATTCGTTGCATGAGTGTTGTTCATTGTTAAAAAAAATCTAAATATTCAGACCACGAAAGTAACTTTATTTCGTTGCTTGAGTCATCTAAGCACCGGATATGATGTCGTAGCCTGAGACCGGAAGGAGGTGTTTTTTCATGTTGTAGCAACCACAAGGGTTCCTTTGTTCCGACATCTAATGCCGATGGTGGGGAGTAGTTCGCTCGACTTGATGGCATCGGCGGAGTAAGCGACAGACCCGGAGGTGATGACGAGCGACTGTGACGAACCTGCAAAGGTGGAAGATTTCCCTTCAATGGGGGTCCAGGAAGTGAGGACTGGGGTCAATGCGGGTGTCGGAGAAGGGGCTCCCTGGATGGATGAAGGAGTGGATTCGCCGTTGGGTGGAGCTGGAGGAGTGGCTTGAGGAGTGAGTTGAGGAGTGGCTGACGTTGGTGACGTAAAGGCTGCGAGCAACGAGGCAACCGTCTTGTTCGTTTGCGAGGAGGCATATCGGTGGTTAGGGATTTAGCGTGCGATTAGGGTTTGAAATTGGGGCAAGAGGAGAATGAATTTCGAAAGAGATGAGTGGGGACGAAAGATTTGGGGTCAACGAGATATTTTGGGTTGAGTTCGAAAGAGATTGGAGATAAGGAGATGGGTGGCGGCTTTGGTTAGGGTTAGAGATGGATTAAGGTTGGGGAAAGAAGAAGAATGAGAAACATATGCTGACTTTTTTTATTTATAATATATGTTCTAGCGACGAACATACATCTATGTTCGTCACTGGAGTGGTTACATAAGTACATATAATTAACAGTGCTTCGAGTGATTATAAATAATTTGTCCGTTGCCTAAACTGATTACAGTTCACCAAAACCTTCTAGTCACTAACAATCGAGCAATATTTGTCACTTGAAAATTCAAATTTTGATTAAAACGGAGGGAGGTTTGAGCATGTGAAATTTTTGGGGGAAAATAGGGCGGTAATATTGGTGCCATGGTGAAAACATCTGTAGCGACAAACTTATAACTTTGTTCGTTGCTGGAATCGATTCAGGCAACGAACAATTTCGTATGTTCGTCATCTAAGTGTTTGACAGAACAAAAACTACACTTTAAAGTGTATCTAGGCTCCCTAAGCTACAAATTAACCAACCATAAAGCATAGTTTTATTATATTGATAAACCATAGTTTTATATATAATATTCATACACTATAGTGTTATAAAAATCTAATCTTCTCCTTCATCATCATCTCAGTCATCCTCGTCGTCGCCATATAAGTTCATCATCCTCCGTGTCCTGATCGGCATCATCCTTCGTGTCCTCATCGTCATCATCCTCCTCGTCTTCAACCTCCTCTTCCTCGTCGTCTTTCCTATCGGAGTCCTCGTCTTCTGCCTCGTCCTCTTCTTGGTCTTCCACCTCAAGATCAACAATGAGATTGAAAGATGGGGAAACGTCGTTGGTGGCCATCTCTTGGTAAGCTTCCATGGCCTCAAGTGGACACCTAATTGTAGGTGTGTCCCCATTCTTTTTTGCTAGTGTGGTGGAGTCGAACATGTTTCTGTGAGCCATCACATTCCCCACTTTCCATGTCTCTCCGACCTTTGGATCGTATATGTAGAATACTTGCCTAGCTGTGAGGGCAAGACATAACGGTGAATCCTCATACCAACTCATGTTTGTATCAACATACACCAACCCGTGTTCAAACTGTATGCTCCCGGAGTGGGGGTGAGTGCCGAACCATTTGCACTTGAACAACACTACCGGCATCCGATTTGCATATATAAGTTCAAAGACTTCCTCGATGATACCATAAAAGTTGCCTTTTGCTGTCTCCACCATCACCCCACTGTTTTGTGTGATCCGTGTTCAATCTTTCTCCCATGGGAAAAACTTCACACCGTTGACAGAACATGCGGAGTAAATCTGAACTTGTTGGGGTTTTCTGGCCAAATTCAGGAGTTCTTTAAATTTAGGGTCTCCATTTCTCTTTTGGTTGCGAACCTATTGACGAGGATAACATTTGAGTGAAGATAGACATCCAATTAGGGGACGGATCATGAATTTCTCAAATTATGGGACGAGGATAATATTTGAGCGAAGATGCTCACCCATTGAAGGAAGAAAGGGAAAAACTGTTCATGCGGCCATGCTCCTAGTGATTTGGGTACAATCGTCTATACTCAGCTTCATGCACATTCATGTAGATTGTCATTTCATCACATTCAATCAGAGCTTGCCAGTGAGCCTCTATAATCTCATCACGACTCAACCTCCGTCGATAGTCCTCATTTTGAGGCTGCATAAGGTCAGATACGATGGAAAGAGCATGGTGGGTTGCATCATGAGTGACATCAGCCTCCTCATCATCATCATCGCCGACCCCTATGTACAATCTGCAATAAGTAATGGCCTCTTTTGTAAGGTATTTCTCCGTGATACTTCGCTTTGGGAAGTGTTTGTTGGCTACCCTTTGCTTGTAACTACCCAATTGTCTGCAGCACATCACAGGGAAATAGGATCAAAATTATGTCTCGCTAAAGTGATAAAAGGGAACATAATCATAATATAGGCGACCTTATACCTTTCTATTGGGTACATCCAAGTATAGTGCACATGACTGGTTTGCAGCACTTGGTGTGGTAGATGCACCATGAGGTGAACCATGATCGTGCAAAAATGTGGAGGATAAATCATCTCCAGGGGATAGAGAATCCGGATGATCTCTTCTTCCATCGACTGAACATCATCTCTCCGCATCTCTCGATTGCATAATTTCTGAAACCATCTGGACAGTGCAACCAGAGGCTTCACGGCGGTCGATGGCAAGTATTCACGAATGAAAATAGGGAGAAGTTGTTGAAACATCACATGTCAATCATGTGTTTTCAATCCTTGAAACTTCTTCTCACGCAAGTTAACTTTATTCTTGAAACACACAGCATAACCGTCAGGGTACTTCACATCACTGTATGACTCGAACATGTCGAGAAGGTCTGTCGACTTCACCAAGAACGGTGGGTGTGGAAGCCGTCCTCTATGCCTCTCTGTCTACTCTCTCTTGACCCCTCTATGTTGTAAGGCGTCCCTCGTCTTTGAGCCATCTTTCCACTTTCTGTCAATGCTAAGTGTGATCCCGATGATGTTATTGAAGACATTCTTCTCAATATGCATAATGTCAAATCTATACCTGACCACACTGTATTCCCAGTAAGGCAATCTCCAAACCTAGCACTTATTAGTCCAACATTTCTGGTTTCTTGTATTATAAGGTACCTTGAACTTCTCGTGCAAGCCGAGGATGGGGAACATACTCCTGCACATATATATAGAAAATGGATAAGGCATATGTCTTTGAATCTAATATGGAATGAAATTGAAGGTGTGGTTCGTATCGGTCGATTCTATCACGAACTTCCTCTCCGGACAAATTGAGAGGTCTATATCTGTACTCAGACTTTCCGTTGAATGCTTGACGTGCGGCTCTTCAATGGTGGTTCAGTGCAAGCCATCTACGATGACCATCGTACACCATTCGTCCTTGTTCGTGCGTTACAACAGTGTCATCCAAACAAACGGGATACACTTTATAGCTCTTTGTAGCTGCACCAGCCAACAAACCATAATTTATTACATCGAAATATTAAACCAACTCTTAAGAAATAAAAAGTTCATAAACCAAACTAGCGAAATGCGTATCTTTTACATTATTAAAACATCATATACAAACGACTAAGAATGTAAAGCCATAAAAGAAGATGATTCCGGTTCCAAGTGCCCAACCTTCGACGACAACGAATTTACCCTTGACCTGCAGGTCATGACATGACATCCGAGGGATACCATCCATCCAAAATAAGGGATGGTAAGTTCGCGAGAACTAGCAAGTGACGGCTCAAAACTAGGACTTCTTTGGATTTAAACGCATTGAACCTTAATGGTGTGAATTTAAACCCAAATGCGAGTATTGAAGTATTTTAGTGGGTTGATGATTTTATGACACGACTTCTAAGACACGGATAACCCCGAAGGGTTGAACGAGAAAGTGAGGTAGGTGATGAGCACCCTTAGAAACCATACCCCGATTACAGATGGGATATGATATAGCTTTAGAAATGCGTTTATGATTACCATGAAAATATTTTTCTTGTTAAGTTCGGACTTGATATCGGATTAGAGGTACTCTGTGAGCCTACTATTAGGAGTGGGAAGAGGTTTGACTTTGTGTCCCACGATATCAAGTCTAAACAAAAACTTTGGCCAAATGAAGAAATATTATTCACTCACTATCTCACATTGCATAGCTTAACATTATTTCATCTTTTTAACAAAACACGCTTTTGAATAATGATAACGGCCCCACTTACTAAAGTGGACACGACCTAAAACCTTTTTATTTAGTAATGTAACATTCCGATTAAATAATATATATGTGCACATTCGGTATGTGTGAGTTTCATGAAACTTTTAGACAGGGGAATAACGGTCTCGACCTCGCATTATACTAGATAGATTTTATTTGTATTTACTCTTGATGCAATTGAGTTCCATGTACTACTATTTCAATACATTGTTAACTAGTGATTAAGGACAACCTAGGTGATCATGCATGTAAAATAATCAATTTTAATAGAAGTGAAATGGATGTCAAGACCATAAATAAAATGCATAGAGCATAAACAAAAGCATGTTACATACCTAATAAATTGCATGAAAGGATAAATAATAATTCATGCGTTTTTATGAAGTGGATATCTCCGTTATTATTTTATAACAAGGTCGAATAATAACATTACCCAATTACACATGCCAATTCCAAAATAACGGATGAATGAATTACACAAAGCAAGTGATTGTAATTTATTTTTAATCGATTTGGGATGCATGTCAAGGCAAGAAAACAACAATACACGAAGTTACCAAGTGAACGAAAATGCTCGAATGGTCACTTGCCTTCTTGTTGTTCTTGAATCCGGGAAGTTATACGGTTGAATTTGGTGGCTTCGAATGGATTTACACCAAAATCACATCACACAACAAAAGAAATTTACTAGATGATATTTTGGTCAAATACGATTTTGTTCAATTTGTAACGTAAATAGAAGGAGAAAAAGTCGTTAAATAAGACCACTACCCACCTCTTAACAAACTTGCGTTGGCATGTGCGTAGTTTGGTGAATGGTTGTGGTTCAAAAGGATAGAGATGTTAACAAGTGATTTTACCCAAATAAAAATTACGGACACAATCTGTAATCTTTATAATTAGACAAGGGCAATGATTGTAAGGACAGAAAGTATGGCGCGGGTTGTGCAATTTACCCTTCTTCTTCTTCCACAAATCATGATGCAATACAACGTAGTCTTCACCTGCTACTGGAAGGCGACCACGGTGGCTCGACGCGGTAGTTCGACGTGGCTCGATGGCTCCGACTGTCGTGGGTGGTTGCTCCGACAGTAGACGACTCAACTCCAGTCGACACGGGCGGCGGCAAGGCGGCGTACAGGTGGTTCGACGACAACGAAAGGTCTGAGCGAATTCGGGGCTTGTAGATTTTGTATGTAATTTAACCAATTTTTGGAATAGAATTGCCTCTGGAGATGCAACGAAGACGATGGAATTGGAGAAGAGCTCAGAGCGTGAGAGAAACAAATGAATTGCACTCAACAAGGTGGAGGGTGAATCCCCTTTTATTCCGAGCTCACCTAGAGCTGATAAACACTAATTAATGACGCAATTACGTTCGGATTAACTACCCAAATCAATTGCAATCATCATTGCGGTGTAATTCGACCATTAATTAACACGATTTTGATAGGAATAAGTAGAATCACCACTAACTCGACATCGAGGGTACGCCCCTCCATTTTGATAGGAAACTTATGCAGCACCTTGTTTCCTATGATCTTATTACCGTTAGGGACCCCAACGATAAACGACTCCTCTAAAGTCTCACATTCCAGTTTTAACTTTTCTACCGTACTTTCAACAATAAATGAATGCGTTGCACTAGAATCAAATAAGATATCAATAGGTTCTGTATGGTGATAAATAATACCTTGAGTCATAGGGGTAGTCACATCATCAGCTTGCCTCATCTCATACAGTCGCGATCCTTGATTTGAGGTACCTGCAATACAATTTCCCTTATCGATAGTAGGCTATGATCCCACAAAACCTGGTTCCTCGGCTGATACTGTTGTTGTGACCTCTGATGCGGCGGAAAACTGCCCTGTCTTGGATTATGAGCTCGAGGGGCAGCAGTTAAAGCCTATTGAGAACGAGCTTGGACACCATTAGTTGATCTACAGAACTTGACCATGTGACCTGTCCGATTACAGCCTCGACATGTCCGCGACACTTCGGTGCAATTAGGCTTGATATGTCCCTCCTTCCCGCAGTTATGAAAAGCAACAACTTACTTGCCACGAGGGGTGGTCAGCTAGGATTGTTGACCACTTCGACCGCTGTTGGGATAATTCCTCCCGAAGGTGCAGACGAGGCAACTTGCTTAGTTCATGAATACTTCTGCTTGCCCTTTCTTCTTTCGACCAGCTCAAAGTTTCGCTTACCCTCATCTAATGTTGCCTCAACTCTATAAGCATCATTGATGTACTCATCAAGAGTCTCATAATTCCGGTGCAACATCTGTAACTTCAGCCTATAGTATGTTGTCTCATGGAAATAACGAATCTTATCCTCCTCACAATGTACTAGATCCCCAACATAAGGAAGCAGATTGTAAAACCATAACACCAGCTGTGACATTTTCATGCCCTGAGTCTTGGGGTACAAGAATTCCCACCTTTTCTCCAGCCTTAGAGAAGGGACGAAGTAGTGGTTGGTGATAGTCTCCTTGAAAGCTTCCCAAGTCGGGTTGGCTTCCCATGCATGACGTGCCACCTCCAACCATTGTCCCGCCTCCCCTTTCAAATATAAGGCGGTGATGTTGACCTGATCGACATCAGTACATGAGACACCCCTAAACACCTTCTTAATGTGCGTCAACCACTGTACCACTTTGTAGGGTTCACCGGTACCATCAAACCCATCTGGTTTGTTGAAATTGAGTGCCTTAAGAGCTCAGGTGTATGTCTTTCTCTGTCCCACGGTTTGGGCAAATAACCATTCTAAGTTACCTTTTGGAGGCGCAACTTCTGCTAGTGGAATCTGAGCAACTAACCCTGCTGGCCCGTTAGGTGGGGGAAAACCTTTGTCCATTATAGTCTTTTCCACAACACTTTTTAACAGGTTCAAAGCCTGCATGATTTCAGATCCTATGCTACCATCTGTAACTTGGGATCGTCCCTTCTGTTGGCCCCAGTTTGGTTGATTGACCTGAGTTCCACCCTGCACCGAGTGCTCATCAGCCTCTTCCCGATCACCTGTCAGTGTCGCTGGATTCGGCCTAGGCTTGGGGTTTTGTGGGGCTCCTAGGGCAGTGATGTACATGTTGTGGTTGCGGCTCCTTCTAGCCGCTAGGGTCAATGTTGCTTGACGACACACTCCTCGCTTGGTCATGATCTAATATTGGAAAGAAGAAAGATTTTTGGGGCTAAAATACTTAACCGTTCACACCCACGTATGCTTATGCCGCAAATCAATTCTCATAGATCATGACAATACTCATAAACAATGCCTTGTTAGATTTTAATTGCCAAGGGTGCACCCTAAAGATCTTAGGAGCATTAGTGTCTACACATACTGCTCTCCCATTTATTTCCAAACTTAAATGCTATGAGTTGCGCTATTGTCAACTCTTAGCTCGATTCTTTTGAGTTTATACTACCCATGATTGCTAAGTCTCTCCTTTATCCTTAGTGAGGCGGAAATCCCATATCACTTAGGGATAAGTGATTGAGATTGTCATTACCATTGCGGACTTTCCTCATTTTTGGTACGTGGGAAACTTGTGGGAATGTAATAATTTCACAAAAACTTTCCAAGGACAAGAATATTATTGATAATCATAAATTACCGGATCCAAATACTAAATTGTTCCCAAACAACCAACGATGAAAGAAAGAGTGCGAGAAAGGAAAATAATATGCTCAAAGGGAAATAAACTGCGTAGATCAAACTATTAAAGGAAAGTCTAGGGATGGTGGATTCTCCTCCCGGGATCCAAAGTACTCTGCTTCTTGGGTCGGGAGGGTCCTGCTTTGGAGTCGAAGGTATGAGCACTCAGGGCAAATGGAGGGTTGTCGGGCATGGTAGTGGCAAGGTGGGCGTCTGAGCGGGCTTGGTGAAGGAGATAACTCTCATACTTTTCCTTGCTTATCTTCTCCTCCAATGCCCTCGTCTCTGCCTCCAGGATATCTATTGATTCGTTCTTCTCCCTGATCTCATGATCAAAGAAATGAACCGTCTTTATCAACCTCTTGTGTTCCAACCCCTTGAGAAATTCCTTCCTATATAATTTGGAGACCATCCCTAGAGGAGGATAGCCCATCTCACTTCCAAAACGAGGTGGCTCTTGACTCATCGGCGCGCCATGTGCCACATGTCCTCTCAAGCCTCCTCATCCGAATACTCCTGAAATCCTACATTCTCTCCCTGTTGATGTCGTCATGGTTGAGACATAGCAAGGGGTTTTCATCCTCCTCAGATGTTTCCCTCGCTAGCCCATTATTTGGATCTTCAAAGGGTTCCGAGTCCTCCTCATCCTCCTCTTGAAGAATGATCACCTGAGATTGAGCCTGACCTAACACAATCGGCTACATGGGGGAAAATCCAGCTCATCCGTTATCTCCTCATTAGCTCTATTTCTTGAGCCCCATGGGTCAATCTCGTGTGCTGCTGAATGGTTGCAGTGCTCCATAGCCTCGATGATCTTCGACCTTAGATTGGTGTTCATCTGCCGCATAGGTAGGAGGATGTTAGTACCTCAAATGATGGTAAGATAAGCGAAGGGTGCATCAAATGACACCCTAAGACACTTTTGAAGATCTAGTTGGGATGCCGGAATCACTATTGAAAACAAATTTATTTTTAAAACAAATTTTCTCAATTAAAGATCACCAATACTTATTCTTTTAACCATTAAGGGGATCTAAAAATATAAGAAACATTTAAAACTTGGTATAAACTTTTTAAAACGTTATTTAAAAACCTTTAGCTCTGATACACCTTCTGTAACACCCCTTTTTTTTAAAAAATTAGAGGAATGATACATCGCCAATAGTTATTTGGATGGAAATGCCCTCCTAACTACCTTAAGCTTATAGGAAAATGCTACCATCCTCCCATAAACAAGATGATACAAGTATTAAATACAATAACAGAAGTCTTTATAAAAAGATTCATCAAACCACAATTTACTACATCAAAATATTAAACCAAGTCTTAGGAAATAAAAAGTTCATAAACCAAACCAGCGGTATTCATATCTTTTACATTATTAAAACACCATATACAAACGACTAAGAATATAAAGCCATAAAAGAAGATGATTCCGATTCTAAGTGTCCAACCTTCGATGACAACGCGTTTACCCTAGACCTGCGGGTCATGGCCTGACATCCGACGAATACTAGCCATCCAAAATAAAGGATGGTTAGTTCGTGAGAACTAGCATTGACCCTTAATGGTGTGAATTTAAACCCAAATGCGAGTATTGAAGTATTTTAGTGGGTTGGTGAATTTCTGACACGACTTCTAGGACACGGATAACCCCGAAGGGTTGAATGAGAAAGTGAAGTAGGTGACGAGCACCCTTTGGAACCATACCCGGATTAAGAATGAGATATGATACAACTTTAGAAATGCGTTTGTGATCACCATGAAAATATTTTTCTTGTTAAGTTCGGACTTGATATCGGATTATGAGGTACTCCGTGTGGCCCAAATCCGTCCCGCCAGTAGTTACCCAGACGTTAGGGAGAGCCTACTATTAGGAGTGGGAATAAGATTGACTTCGTATCCCCCGATATCAAGTCTAAAAAAAAAACTTTGCCCAAATGAATAAACATTATTCACTCACTATCTCACATTGCATAGCTTAACATTATTTCATCTTTTTAACAAAACACGCTTTTGAATAATGATACCGGCCCCACTTACTAAAGTGGACGCGACCTAAAACCTTTTTATTTGGTAGTGTAACATTCCGAATAGATAATATATATGCGCACATTTGGAATATGTGAGTTTCATGAAACTTTTAGACAGGGGAATAACGGCCCCGACCTCGCATTATACTACATAGATTTGTTTATTTGTATTTACTCTTGACCCAATGGAGTTCCACGTACTACTATTCCAACACATTGTTAACTAGTGATTAAGGACAACCTAGGTGATCACGCATGAAAAATAATCCATTTTAATATAAGTAAAATGGATGCCAATACCATAAATAAAATGCATAGAACATAAACAAAGGCATGTTACGTACCTAATAAATTGCATGAAAGGATAAAGAATAAGTCATGCGTTTTTATGACGCGGCTATCTACGTTATTATTTTATAATAAGGCCGAATAATAACATTACTCGATTACATGCCAATTACAAAATAACGGATGAATAAATTGCACAAAGCAAGTGATTGCAATTTATTTTTAATCGATTTGGGATGCATGCCAAGGCAACAAAACAACAAGACACGAAGGTACCAAGTGAGCGAAAATGCTCGGATTGTCACTTGCCTTCTTGTTGTTCTTGAATTAGGGAAGTTATACGGTTGAATTTGGTGGCTTCGAATGGATCTACACCAAAATCACATCACACAATGAAAGAAATTTATTAGATGGTATTTTGGTCAAATACGACTTTTCTTCAATTTGTAACGTAAATCGAAAGAGAAAAAGTCGTTAAATAAGACCACTACCCACCTTTTAACAATCTTGCGTTGGCATGTGCGCGTAAGGAGTTTGGTAAATGGCTGCGGTTCAAAAGGATAGAGAGGTTAACAAGTGATTTTACCCAAATAAAAATTACGAATACAATCGCTAATCTTTATAATTAGACAAGGGAAATTATTGTAAGGATAGAAAGTATGGGGTGGGTTGTGCACTTTACCCTTCTTCCCCAAATCGTGTTGTAATACAACGTAGCCTTCACTTGCTACTAGAAGGCAATCAGGGTGGCTCGACACGGTGGTTCAACGTGGCTCGGTGCCTTTGACTTTTGTGGGTGGTTGCTCCGTCAGTAGACAACGCAACTCCTGTTGACACGGACGGCGGCAAGGTGACATACAAGTGGTTCGACGACGGCGAAAGGGCTTAGCGAATTTGGGGGTTTTTGGATTTTGTATGTAATTTAACCAATTTTTGAAATAGAATTGCTTATGGAGATGCAAGGAACACGATGGAATAGGAGAAGAGCTCAGAGTGAGACAGAAATGAACGAATTGCACTCAACAAGGTGGAGGGTGAATCCCCTTTTATACTGAGCTCACCCGGAGCAGATAAACACTAATTAACGACGCAATTATGTCTGGATTAACTACCCAAATCAATTGCAATCATCATTGTGGTGTAATTCAGCCAATAATTAACACGACAGTTACACTTGAAAACCTCACGAAACGGGGGAGAATTAGCGTTAATGGTTCAAATGTGACGTTAATGTGATTCTACCGATTAAAGCCTCCAGCACACCATCCTTATCCATAACATTCAATTGGTATTAATTTCTCCAATTATCGAAACGAAACAGTCGCTTAATTGCAAGGTTCGATCTGACCGTTTGAAGGTTGAAAACGGAGTTGACTCACTAACTTGACCGAGTCAACTCGACTGACTCACAATTAGCTCAAAGCCTTGCTCGAGTGGGCTGGGTTGCTCAAAGGAATTGGGCTTCAGCCCATAGTTGGTTTCAAAAAGACGGTAGTTGTATATATGTATATAATTAATATATATACATGACTAAAAAACGGTAAGGTCCAATTATCGAATCACATAACAAGTTCAATCAAAAAGTTGACCTATAACGCTGTCTTTTTAGAGGCGTTTATCGACTCCGCCGCCAGCCGTCATCAGGCGCTATTCTCCTCAATCGGGATGTTCTTCTTCCCTGGAAGCCTCCTCTTTTCCAAATCTTTCCATCTAGTTCCCGTCTCCACCCTCACTAGGCTATCCGAGCGTGTGAGAAAAAGATCATTCAATACGTTTTCATCCTCTAGGCTTCTTTTGAAGTCGTAGTAGTAGCCCCTTTCTCGGAGACGATAGAGGATATCTTGTGCCATCGTCCCATTTTCTCTCTCTTCGATGGCAAGCTTGTTGAGGGTGTTCTCAAGTGACAGTGAGGTGATGCTATTCACATCCAATTGTCGTAACCCGTATGCGATGGCCTTGAGAGAAATCCCAATGGCTTTCATCCATTTGCACATTTTCTTGTTCGTCTATTTCATCCTTCCCGCTTAAGCATGACCCTTCACGCGTTGAGGGAGGTGATGGTTGTATGCCACATGTTGCACGGTCATCGTCCACTGTTAGGAGGGGAATCCAGTTATAAAATAAATATAAAATGTAAACGAACTAAACCGACTCCCAGTCCAAGAAAATAAAATACAAGAATCTCTCCCGTTGTAGTGGTAGGGTTTCATGATTGTATCTACGAAGAAGCGTGTTAGCGCTCGCCTTTCAAGTTCCAAAATCGCCCTCGAAATCGACCAGAAGCTAACTCAAAGTCGACCAGAGTAGTCGACGTCGACCTAAGCTATTGATCCTTGTAAAGCTGCACAATAGAAGACAAAAGCAAACCCGACGTCGAGTAGAAGTACTCAATGTCGACTCAGTGTACTCGATGTCGACCAACAGTAGTCGATGTCGAATGTGTATGTGCAGAAAAATCATAACTTGCAATAAAATAAAAGTCAGAAAAGATGTCCGAAGAATAAAGGATGGATGCGAAGATGATGAACAGAAATAAACACAGATTTGTAGGATTTTGAATTCAATAAAATAAAAGACTTCCAAGGTTAGGGTTTCAACACCACAACGATAATCATGTAAGAATTATGCCAAAGTATAAAAGTTCATGCCTTTTCATCAAATAACTTTCGTCATTAACAATTAAGAATATAGAGGTTCTCGCATAAACCCTAATTGTTACTAACCCTTTTTAATGATTAATCCAAATTCATATTAAGATCACTTTCGCTTCAATAACACAAATAAGGATCACCTGCTACTGTCGTAGAAGAATCATACAAATAAGGATAGAAGATGAAATCGCAATAAAGATCGTACCTTTGATGCATAATCCTACATGGCTACCGTCGGACTCACCCCGACCCTAGAAGTAGGGTGACTACTCGCTCTTCATCATAACAACAAACATCAATATCATAAAAGAAAAAACTAATTGCATTAAAATAAACGAAAGCTTACAACCGTTCGAATCCAAATTTACTCTCGCTCCTAGAACTCCAATCGGCCAACTCTCTCTCTATCTCTACTTTATAGGTGCACAATTGCTTGTGGAATGGAATGATCTAAAACTCAGCCCCTATGGCTTTATTTATAGTGTTCAACCCTTGCTATCCAAGGAAAGAACAACTCTATCTATTTCCTAAGATAAAAGATCTCCTTCCTTAAGATAAAATGTTCCAAATAAATAAAATAAAAACAATTAAAAATCCCCTAAGTAAAAGTGGGAATTACTAAGGTAGATAAACATCTTCCAATATGATAGAACATCGTGCCTTGGTATGGAAGAAATCAACACTCGGACTTATACTCGACTTCGACTTGGATTCGGCTCAGTGGTCTACTCGACATTGAGTAGGTTACTCGACGTCGTATACATGTGTGGTGTCTTGGCTTAGCTTCACTCGACCTTGTCTTCTTTGGCTCCACTGGACAGGTGTGTGTCGAGGTCTTCACTCGACATCGAGTAATGCACTCGACGTCGACTTCTGTCGTCGAGTGTTTGCCCTTCTCCATTTCTGCTCGATGTGCTAGGTCCAACTTCCACTCGACGTCGAGTCACTTGGTAGACGCCGAGTGACTCTACAGTAGACGTGAGTGGTTTTCCAGCTTGAATTCTGCTTCTCGGAATTGTCCCGAATTTGTCTCGATTTCTGCAAAATTAAACAAGAACTAGTGTAGATCTTCATAATTGGCAAATAAGCATAAACTACACAATTCCTGCATTATTCTAACCCAGAGATATAAAATGCAAACATAAATCGATATGCATGTAAGTGAAAATCATGGTTATTTGAGCACACATCATCCACATACTCGATCCTCCCTCATGATCGTAGAAAGAGAATTGACAGTTGATTAGTTTGCTCTGCATGCTACAAAGTTTCTTTTCCCCTTCTATGAAACACTCTGTATTGCTCGCACGCTAGCAATACGTCACTCAGTCGGTTTGCAGCACCAATCCACGATCTATTTATTACTAGCACTAGATTGTATTTTACACCAAGGTTCTTAAAATGGTCGACCATCTCGTTACAATCATGCCAAGTACGGTCGTCGGTGAACTCCATCATAAAGTCTGAAAACTAGATGCAGATATAAGAGTTCACAATAGATGCTAGTGAATAAATTACTAACTACGGAAATATATAATACTACATTTGGTAGTGAAAATCACCTGTAATTAAAACTTCATTTTGTCGTGGTTGGCGAGCTACATCTCTCGCAACTTCGATCTCACGTGCATTTTCTATGGACGACATTTTTCTGTTTGAATACAAAGTTACTCTTGTGCAAATAGTGCGAACGAGATCCATACGTCCTTATATAGTAGGGAATGGATATCAACGTTATGGTGGGAGGGCCATACACAACGTCAAATTTGACGTTGTGTAAGGTCTGAGTGCCCCCTCAAGGGTTTGACTGCCCCCATATAACTACTCTCTCTCCACAACGGCTCTCCCTCCTCCACCATCACTCTTCCTCCTCTCTACCCCGACTTCCTTCCCGTCCAACTCTCCCCCATCTCCTCCTCTCTTTATTTTTTATTTAAAAATAAAAAAAGGTAGAATTGCGGTTTACTTTTTTTTTTTCAGTTAAGAATTCGAGTTCAGACATATATGAAACTCGAAGGCCGGTCAAGCCGGCAGACGGAGGAACCATCTAAATACATAAATAAACAAAAATACATAACGGTGCAGCTTAGGCAAAAGCACTCTACAGAAAGAATGAAACCGAGCAGGCCTAAACCAAAAGGGATGTGGTCGAAGATGACAGACGAAGCCAAGCCCCGCACTAAAGTAGAATCGTAGGTCAGCGATGCATCAGGACCCGATCATCCTATGGGCAGTGAGGACGAAACTCCAGGGAAGCAGTCAACCTAAGAATAGGAGACGCCACGAAACTCACTATCACGATCCCAACCTATCCCGACTCCAACTGTCAAAACCAAATCCACGGAGAAGAAATGCCAAGTTATGCCACCGCATAGCCGCACAAACGCCCGAATAAAGAGCACCCGAAAACCCTATTGGGATTTAGTCAATCCTAGCGGATATTAATATACGCCTAGACGAGCGGGGTTTGAAACCTTGTGGGATTTTAACCAATATATATAAATACATGAATATATATAAACGGAAAAATATTAAGCCCCTTCAAATGATCAAAGGGAGTTTAATAAGTACCATTTATATATAAATATAAATATATACACCCAATTTTTTTTTTTAAGATAGCCTTGGGCCCAAAGCATGACCCCGCAATGGATAGTCTCTCTCCCCAAGCAAACCAAAAAAGGACGCCTGAGAAGAAACAGTGCTGCAGCCAAGCAACCGGAGGTGAGCAGCCTAGCCACCGCCAGCACAAGCACCAAGGATGTCAACCGGAAGAAGACTGACCAAGGTCGGAATCAGCCCGGACAATCGCACACCCGAACCAGAGAAGTCGAGAAGAGGACCGCCGGGATAGTTCTAAGAGTTCTTCGATTGAAGGACAAAAGTTTGAAATCGGAGGACGATTGTTTGAAGTATGTTAGATCGATCAAGGAAATGAGATCCCAAACCTCAAATCTAAAAAAGCCCCAAAGAATTAGAGCTAATTGACCAGAATTTTGTTACAAAAACTAGGGTTGTTGAGCCCCAAGGAGGAGGGCAGATTCCGGCGACCAGAAAATGGACCACCACCTCAAACCGGAAGCGATGAGGTGACAGGGATGTGAACGAGGGGAAGAGTTTCGAGGCCCCAAAATGAAAGAAGATTCGAGGATGTAGGAAGGAGGATGATCGAAGGCAGCGATCGAGAACCGAAGGCTGCCAGAAAATCCACCCGAAGCCGGAAGTCGATGATCACCACGAGAGGCAAACGAGTTGATGGCGGCCGGAGCCGAGTTTGTGGTGGCCGGAGCTGAGTTCAGATCAGCCGAGGCTGAGGTATGGTGTCCCTCAACGGGGGGTTACAACCGCGATTTACTTTTTTTTTTTGTGTATAAATTTTTCTACAGTTTTCTAAAACCACGTTTTTCTGTCTCTTCTCACAGTTTTGAACATTTTGACAAATTATTTCAATCAATGCCTACTTTCACAATTATTTTTTAAATCGTAAATTTTTCGAAAATTATTAAATATGGGTATTCATATCTTTGATTTTTTTTTTCAAAAAAACATATGCAAAGTGGGTCTATGAGTAAATAAATTACATTAAAAAAACAATTTTTGTTTTTTATTTATATCTTAAAAAAGCCGAAAAATGAGTGTTAAAAAAAATATCTAGGGCTACCACGTGGCACGACTGATTGATTTGAATACAAGATTCCCAAAAAAATGACTACGTAAAAGTACTATTTAATCCTTAAACGATTTGGATCCACTGATTAAAAGGGCTTCTTAAATAAATTAGGATTAAAAAATTATAATAGAGATAGATTAGGAAGTAGAAGAAACAAAGAAATTTCTCATATTCGGCTCTCCCTTTTAATGGAAGGAGAATTTATCCCTTCTTTTACCAAATTAGGTTTTGAGGTGGCAATATTCGAATTATCCAACTCCCTATTGGATTATGTGAAAGTTAGGCCACCTCAATTAAACAATTAGTTTAATTGATATTATTCGTCCCCTAATATGGAATTCCTTTTTTGAAGAACACGGTTCTTATTTCTTTTATTTAAAGGATCTGTGTTCATTTTATGGATACAAATTAATTTGTTTCATAGTTGTGCTAATTCATTACTTCAATATTCTAAGAACAACGAAGTCTATATATATATATATATATATATATATATATATATATATATATATATATATATATATATATATATATATATATATATATATATATATATATATATATATATATATATATATATATATATATATATATATATATATATTAGCTTTGCTAATTAAATTAATGTCGGTACTTTTTTAATTTTCGTGTGTAGGATGATGTTTTTCTAAAAAAAACTTTAAAGTTTGGTGGAATGTTGAATCCCTGAGAGCGCTCAAAAAAATATAAAAAGTTGGGTAGAATGTCAAAGTTTTGTTTACATCTTCTCTCTTCTTCCCGGTGAGTTCCTACTTCTCAAATCTTAAATTCGCTCGATAACTTTCCCCTAATTCTACACCATGTAAAACGTGGTTTTTTTTAGACGAGTTAAGAATATAAACGGTGTAAAACCTTCCTTATCCATCCTCTTCTAACTTGGGAAACGAATTTCGGGTGTGACAAAAGAGCATCATCCATGGTCCGTGAAATTAAATGTCGTAGTTGCACTATTTTGCCTGCCACTTAGTTGACCTCGCAAAAGACGTGCGTGCAAGACTTTGATCATCAATCACAAACAGATTTGAACAACTGGAAATTCATAACAACTTGTAAAAGAGAGTGTTTTACAGATGGAAGAAAATTGCAACTGAAATCTCTTCTATTCTTGGCGCCAAACAGCTAACCAAATAGGATCTCTAACAACCTTACTTGAAAAGACAGAAATACCCCTCCGATTCCCAACATACATGACCATAGGCCCCCCTCATACACCAAAACAACTGTCATGAAGGAGCCATTTCTCTTCACAAATAAAGAGTAGTCATGGACAGACTGAGTGAAGCCAAGTTTAACCATAAACTTTGTGAGTTCACAGTTCCACTGCCGGGTAGCCTGTTTAAGGCCATATAAGGATCTCTTGAGTCTGCATACATGCCCAGAAGGAAATGTGTAGCTAGGAGGTGGCTTCATATACACTTCTTCATCTAGGAACCCATGTAAGAAGGCATTGTTGACATCCAATTGGTGCAACATCCATCCCTTATAAGCTGCCAAAGAAAGGATCACCCTTACAGTTGAAAGCTTAGCAACAAGTGAGAATGTTTGTTTGTAATCCTTGTCTTTGACTTGGTTATATCCTTTAGCAACTAACTTGGCCTTGTACCTTTCTATTGAACCATCAGCCTTGTACTTGATTTTAAAGATCCACTTGCATCCAATGGCTTTCTTCCCTGCAGGAAGTGGAGTGATTTGCCATGTATGATTTGCATTCAAGGCATTGAGCTCAGTAGTCAGAGCAGTCTCCCATTCAGGATTTCCCTTGGCTTGTGCAAGAGAATGAGGCTCAAATGTATCACACATGTTGATAAATGAATCAATATAATTGGGAGAGAGATGGAGTAAGTTCTGAGTAGAGAAAACTGCAAAGGACTCAGACTGAGAAGAGGAATCAAGTTGCCCTCTGGATGGAAGATTGGAGCAAATGTACTCTTGGAGCCTGCTGGGTCTGTGGGTGTAGGAACGAAGCACCATTTGGTATGGCTGGTGAGGGTCAGGAGCAGCACTATTAGGAGCAGTGGAAGAACTGTCACCACTGGTGTAACCAAGAGAAGAGGGTGAGACACTGATGTGGTTCTCAGAGGAACTTAAAGGCTGATGACTGTGACTAGCAGTACTAGGTAAACTAAGAATGTGGCCAAGAATAGGTGAAGGGCTTGAAGATGCATGCCCATGTGTATGATGAGGTGGACTCTCCTCATCATCAATCAACTGATCATATGATGTCTGAAACTCAGCTCTAGACTCAGGTGTATGCATTTTGTAAGGAAATACATGTTCTACAAACTTCACATGCCTGCTAATGATGACAACCTTTTTGTCAAGGTCATAGAGTTTAAAAGCTTTCTGACCAACCGGATAACCTATGAAGACACATCTCCTAGCAACTGTGCCCATTTTATCCTTGTAATCATTTGCTTGTACTGTATAGCACAAACAACCAATGACTTTCATCTGATCATATCTAGGTAAGACTCTGTATAGAACTTCAGATGGAGATTTCCAATTGAGAATAGAGGATGGCATTTTGTTGATGATATGTGTTGCACTAAGAATGTATTCTCCCCAAAACTGAATAGGCAATCCTGCATGAATTCTTATGGCTCTTGCAGTGTCAATGAGGTGCATGTGCTTCCTTTCTACCCTTCTATTTTGCTCATGAACCCTAGGTGCGGTCCTTTGATGAAATATTCCTCGAGAGCTAAAGAGTTCACCATTGTCTGATCTAATCACCTGAACTGAAGCGTGGAATTGAGTTTCAACTAAGTTTATGAATCCTATAATAATCCTGAGCACCTGCTGTTTGTCTTGCGTCAGAAATACCCAAGTAGATCTTGTGTGATCATCTAAAACAGTAAGAAAATACCTAGCTCCACACATAGCAGGAACTCTGTAATGACCCCAAATGTCCATGTGAATTAATGCAAAAGGAAGGGCTGCTAAGGAGTCACTTCTATCAAATTTCAGTTTATGACACTTAGTCATAGAACAAGTGTCACAAAACATGTCTGAAATATCACCACAATTACTGCCTGGCACATGATGTAAATTGGAAAAGGACATATGTCCGAGTCTAGCATGAAGTAGCTGAGCATTCTTCAGCTTATTACAACTAGAAGTAACATGACTTGAAAAACAGTGATTGGTCTTGATCACAGCATCTCTCCTGCAGCCAGATGCTCTTAGCATGTACAACCCTCTACTTTCAGCTCCTATAGCTACATTGTGTTTAGTTATAGGGTCTTGTATCCAACAAGACAATTCATCAAAACTCACACAAAGCTTCTCTGTACAGGCTATCTTGGACACAGAAAATAAATTGTGTTTGAAGCTTGGCACAAGAAGAACATCCTTAAGGCAAAGCTGGTAACTGATCCAAATGACCCCACTTTGCTTTACTGAGATGCATGTACCATCAGACAGACCAAGTCTAATAGGAGTATGTAAATCAAATAGATCAACAAAAATACTGCTATCAAATGCAAGGTGGTCAGTGGCACCCGAGTCCACTATCCACACACCATTCTCAGCCTTGTTCACACCAATAAGAAATGAAACACTTAAAGTACCTGCAAAGTGAGTCATTGCCTGATTACCTGAACTGTCTACTGAATCCACAGGTGCCTTGCCCTTCATCATCTACAAAACTTCCTGAAAAACAGCATTGACAATAGCCTGATCTGGCTTATGAGATGACTGATTTGACTCAAAACAATGGTCAAAAGGGCTATCCTGTTGGTTGCTCTCAAACTGAGCTACAAATTTTCCAGGTTGCTTGGGCCTTTCTTCATCCTTGGGTCCCCTAAACCACTCAAGGTACCCAATCAGCTTAAAACAGTAGTCCTTGGTATGACCACGTTCCCCACAATGATCACATTTCCTGTCCATCTTGAACCTTTTATAGTATCTTCTGCCCTGATCACTTTGTCTGTGTTGCTCATATTTGAACTTGGAGGCTGCATTAGCTTCCACTTCAAACTGCTCATCTCTGTTAGTCATAAGAATACTGGATTCTGAAGAAGTAATGGAGGTAACTCCCTTTGACCTCTCAATTTGTATTGCCATTTGATATACCTTATGAATGCCTGGAAAGGGATTTTTTGACAACACATTTCCCCTTAGATGTTCATAAGCATTATTCAATCCTAGCAAAAACTGCATGATCTTTGCCTTTTCATCCCTGTCAACTATCCTTTTAATCACATTACAAGAACACTGATTCAAACCTCCACAATTGCAAGTAGGAAGTGGATCCAGCAACTGAATCTCCTCCCAGATCTTCTTCAGTTTCATGAAATATGCACCAACTGAGAGATTTTCTTGCTTAAGATTGCTTAGATCACGTCTCAATTGAAAAATTAAGGGATCATTTGATTCAAAATACCTATCTCTGATTTCATCCCACAACTCTTTCGAAGACTGAGCATACGTCAAACTCTCTGCTATCTCACTCTTTAACGAATTAACTAGCCAACACTGAATCATGTAGTCTGCTCGCAGCCATTTCTCATGATCATCACTATCCTCACTCGGTTTGACACAACTTCCAGTTATAAAACCTAGTTTAGCTTTGGCTCCAAGCGCCATTCGGATACTACGACTCCAGCTAGTAAAATTGACCCCATTGAACTGTGTAGCTACCAAATTCATGCCTGGATGATCCGAATTTGAAAGGAAATAGGGATTAACATGAACATTGTTCATACCTTGATTGATATCCCCAAATTGCATTCCCGGAAATCCTGGATTTCCGATGTTCCAGCCTCGTCCTGCTCCCGGAGCTGGTGGAGTGACAAATACTCCTCTTCCAGCGCCGTTTCCATCACCATTACCACTAGATCCATGACCAGGTGTACTCGTCGAACCTCGTCCCACCATGTCGACTTGAAATCAGCAAGATCAGCTTTGAAAAGAAACGAAAACGAAAAACTGAATTGCTCAGATCTAGCAACAACTAGCAGACGATGAAAGCTTAAGAAAACAGAAATCGTTTCCATCAGCTCTGATACCATTTGAATTTGTGTAATCGATCATCAATCACAAACAGATTTGAACAACTGGAAATTCATAACAACTTGCAAAAGAGAGTGTTTTACATATGGAAGAAAATTGCAACTGAAATCTCTTCTGTTCTTGGCGCCAAACAGCTAACCAAATAGGACCTCTAACAACCTTACTTGAAAAGACAGAAATACCCCTCTGATTCCCAACATACATGACCATAAAGACGACCACTCAAAATATTGCAGGAGTTGTAGAATTTCCGCGATGATCATCTCAATCTCTCAAGGGCATTTTCACTTACCAGAGATGAAATTGACGACCGTATAGGCTATCTCCTTCGATCTTGATGCGTTGGAAGTCGTGGTCTTCTGCTACCACTAGACAAGAATGATGCGCCAAAGATTGTGCCATCAAGGAGGATGCACCGGCACAAAAGAAACTACCAAAAGCCATAATCAAGCCATTGACATGGCTTAAATCCGTTGTTGATACCAACAAAGACAAACTCAACTCAATAGCTTGTATAACGGTAGAGTAGAGGTCGATATATACCATAGAGAGTGTGTGCGTCTTATGTATGTTCTTTGTCAACAAAGAGAGAGAAGTTTAGAAAGATGTAGAGAAAGCAATAACAATGGTGAAAGCAAGGATAAAGGAATAAAAGCAATTGTGATTGTTTGAAACCAATAGAAATAAAGATAGTTTCACTCACGATTCGTAACAATGGTTGAATTTATGATCTTTGGGCTTTTCTCTAGTTAAGTTGGTTTCTACTTAGTTATTCTAATGTTTGGTTTATGTACAAACTTTAGTAGGTCGCCTATTCGATCACCACTTAAGTCCCTTCATCTAGGCACTATCACTCCCGTTTTGTCAACTTCTCACTTGGTTGTCAACCCAACCATCGCTTTCACTAAAAGTGATAAATCCTAGTTGTCAACCTTTGCATACCATTAAGAGTCCTAAATCATTCCTACAAGACTATGTTTGGCTACTTAGGGATTAAAGCCCGCAAATGAAACAAGGAAGATTAAATAGAATTGACCATAAATCAGCCCTCTAGGCACTATCCTAGCGCGATGTGATTCTATCTTAGTGGTCATTTTAGACACAATTCAATCAACAACCTTAGCAATATCGAAAAAAGGAAGATTGAAATAAACTTAAATAGAATTGACCATAAATCAGCCCTCACACTTCATCAACAATGTCTTGAAACGTGAGCAAAACTAAAGAAAAGTTTAGCCACTCATGGCTTACATCAAAACCCTAGAATGAAGAAACTGTAAAGCGATTGTTGCGGTCTTCCAAATGATCTGTTGAATGAATGATTTTAATGATGAAAACCCTAAATGAAACTACCCTATTTGTAGTGTAAGGGTTTGTCAAAAACCCTAGGAAAACTGGCTAAAATAGGCTAAGAACGAACCATTATAGGATAGAAATAAATCTACTTAGATAAACTTCGTAAGATTTACGCGGATCTGGCCTTATCCACATCGGTGGGCGCCAACCTCCATTGGTGGGTGCCGACCCTCAGTCAACCCTCAGCGTCCCGTAATCGTCGTTTTCGCTTCCATGCATTCAACTCGTCTCTTGTCTTGGCTCATTTAAGCTCCTTCTTGGACATGTTTACTTCTCTTCTCAATCATCCTTAGTAGATCTAGCAGCTCCAAGGCTAGCTCCAGCATCACCCTATTGATCCACCTTTGGAGTCTGGAACTGTGAATCTGCATAATTAACCAAAAAAGGCGTAGATCGAACTTCGACCATCAATTGATACGATATGCGAAATAACTATAAAACACGCAATATGCACCCTAAAACTACCCTAAAACTACCTAGAATGCATATAAAAATATGCATTATGAAGCATCTCAGATGGCAAAACCAGAAGTAGATCAATTCTTTCAAAAAATATTGTAGAATTCATTGATGTTTGTTTTTCTACAGGAAAGCTTAATTTGAAATTTATTTTAATTTATAATTAATTTTTGCTTATAGATGAGATAATATGTAGTTTTATTAAACACTTTCAAAGCAATAAGATCAACTTGCTTTTATGCACTTTCACAACTTTTGTTTCAAATTTAACGTGTGGTTATATTATATATTAGATGATGGTATTTAATTAATTTTAAACGCTCATGTGAATTCATAACAATCAAGTTATAATTTATAATTAATATGCAGAATATCTATATTTCATTTCCCTATCACTACTTCTTATGGGACTAGATTCTAGTTAAGTATGTGAGAAGTTCGAACCTTTATTCATTTTCAAATACAATATAAAAAAGATAAGCTGATATGGCATGACTTAATCCGTATTCAATTTAATCACGTACATTTGGAATGACGACTTGATGTTTTCCATGTCACACTGTACTAACTGCTTATCTCAACCCCATTTACTTTTATAATCATTTCATTGATCATTCCATTCCTCATATAGTCATATGGAATAAAATTGAAAATTTAGTTATACCTTCTCATTGATCATCTCCAAGATTTCTTCTAACTTATGAATGAATCAAATGACTACTTCCATCTTTTATTATACAATTTCTAATCTGAATCTCTCCACCAATTTCCATCATTTTCATCACCTAGATTCTTTTAATTATACGTTTATATGTACGTTTTTTTAGATAACTTTGGATGTAACAATTGCAGACCAAGTCATCTCTAGAGGGTCGGGGGAAAATACTGGTGTCGTCATTTGATTTAAAAAGGTGAATAGAGGGGAAAGTATTGGCGTTATCATCTATTATATGTTTAACTAAAGGGAGATAAAAATAACAGTTATGTATATTTAGTTATATGACATTTGTAAACTTAATATGATATGAATATTAAAAAATTTCACTTCATTTTACAAAATGTCAAATGTACATAAAACATATCTACAAGTTATATATATATACATATATATTAAGGTAATTACATATTTTAAACAAAAAATCCGTGTCTCGGGCATGAGTACTATATATACTAGTACTATATTAAATTAAAAAAGAATGAAAATATCGCATGTTATATTTTCTCTCTTTCATGTAAGTGATTTTCATAAAATTATCTTTAGTTAAATCTTTAAGTATTGTTAGAATGATTGATAATGCATGTTTTGCACACTACTAGAAATGTCTTCATACACGTCGGTTAAAAACCGATGTCAAACAGAAAAACTTTCAACGTGTTAGTGGGAGGCGTTAAGGATCCAAACTTTACCACATCGGTTTTTAACCGATGTCTATAATTATTTATAACATTGCTTTTATTGTTGATAACGATTTAAGTACGTTGACATAATTACGTTTTGGTTGATGAACCTAATGTTAAACTATTATTATTTTGCATTTCTAGCCATTTGAAGGTTTGTAGGAAAACCCATAACTTCACATTAACATCGCTATTTTTTATAAACATGATGTTTTACATTAATAAACACATCGGTTATGAATTATTCAATTTGTGCATACTCTTTTTTCATGTTTAATTTTTTATATTATTTTATATAAATACAATGGACCACATTTAATATTTTAAAAGTCGATGTTATTTAGATATTTTCAAATCATTTTTTATATGAAAAACGATGTTTTGATATTTTATCACATCGTTTTATATTACAATTTTGACATATACGGGGTTTTAGAAATCGATTTGTATACCTATGATCGACGTATTCATAAAGATAGACATCGTTTTTTCTCTCTGAAGTCCGATGTTTTTCATCGAATACACCAATCATCCAATACCCCTGTTGATCTATATTGTGACCCTGTTTTGGCTAATAGAAACTTAAAGATTCTGAAAGACTAACACATGCATTAAATAATAAAAATCAAACAATGTTCTTGATTGCAATAACTCGTCTAATATACATTGGTGTCTTAAGTCCCTTGTACATGTGCTATCTTCCACTTTTCCATTCTTGAACTAAATCATGGTTGATCATGTGAGCTTTGTAATTACACGTTCCCATGTCTCCTCCAAGATCTTCATAGCTTCAGTGAAGAGCACCTCCAGGGGTAAGGATAGCTTCGGTGAAGAGCACCTCCAGGGGTAAGGCATTCGTTCACTCAATGGCTAAGTAACAAGAGAAAGAAAACTGAAACATTTCAGTCTTCAAACATGGCAGTAACATATAAAGAATGGAAAGCAATACATCACTAAAGAGGCCTGCAAGATGGCTTAGAAGACGATCACACACTAAAAGATCGTGGATAATCAAACAGATTATTATGGATGGCCATACATCACTAAAGAGGCCTACAAGATGTAATTAAGTGACTTGAATCAAATTCATAAAAAAAAACAATTGAAAAACCCTAGGGCGAAACTGAGAGGCGACTTCGGCGAGTGTTTCCTGACATTCTCTGATCGTCTCCCTTCTCTCCGGTCAACGGCCGTGGGAGCCTAGGTCTTCCCGCCGACTGCGTGCGGGATTCACCATCTACGGAATTGATGTGTTCGGGTTAGATTTGCAAGGTTCTGGGTTAGGGCGTAGCGATGGAGAGAGGAAAGGAGAAGAAGAGCAATTTGACGTTGACGGAGGAAGAAGAGGTCGAGGTTACAGTGGGTGACGGTGGGCGACAGCAAGAGGTTAGGAGGGAAGCGCTGTCTCTGATGGGGTCGCACTTGATGGCTAGACCGTTCAATTCATATGCTTTACAAGCCACAATGAAGGGAGCATGGAGGCTGAAAAGTGGTTTTGAATTCAAGGAAATCAGGCATAATCTTTTTTTGTTCCAGTTTGCGAGCGCAGGAGATAAAGAGAGGGTCTTGAAGGGAGGACCGTGGTTGTTCGATAAGATGCTCTTTGCCCTCAAAGAACCAGGTACTGATTAGCCATCAAAGATTACTTTTGATAGAATTCCCTTTTGGATTCGGGTGTATGATCTCCCGATATATATGATGACGAAGGAGACAGCTATGGCAGTGGGAGGGATTTTCGGAGGTGCCATAGAAGTGGATGAGGAAGAGTTATGAGGCTGTGCAAAGTTTCTTAGACTTCGAGTGGAGGTCAAGGTGGCAAAACCGTTGAGAAGATGGGCATTATTGAGGGTGGATGGGAAAAGAATTTGGGTAGACATAAAGTATGAGCGCTTACCGAACTTCTGTTATGGGTGTGGATGTTTAACTCATGTTGAAACAGATTGCACACAAGAGACACATCAGGTGCAACATGAATATGACGATTGGCTAAGGGCGTCACCGTTGAAACGAGGACATGATAAAGTGGGAGGAGAAAAGAAAAGGGGAATTCAGAGGGGAGGAGGGATTGATGTGCGGAGGGAGGAGCAGAATGTCGATGGCAATGAGAGAGGAGGTAGGGGAGTGAGGAGATCATTATTAGATGTCTTGGCAGAGAAAGAAAATGAGGATGAAGGCAGGGAAGGAGGGCAAAAGGAGAAGGGTGCAAATCAAGTGGAGCTAGAGGGAGTGAGTAGACTAGAGGGTTGTCTTTGGGACAAGCTAGCATACCGCAGAGGGAGAATTTGAAAGAGGATGGGAAGAATAACAAAGAGGGAGGGGTAGGTGAGGGAGGTGACAGGAGAGGTATGGTGGGAGTGGATAAACGGGGCTTGGGCTACACAAAAGACAAAGGGAGGGAGGTGAATATTGAGGGAGAAAAAGATAAAAAAAAAAAAAAAAAAGGGGAGTGATGGGGGAAAAGGGGAAGGTAAAAAATGAAAAAGGTTGCCTAGGCAGGGGGTTGGTATGGAAGTGGATGGGATGAATACATAAGGAAAGAGGAAGGAGCAGGAGGGGGGAGGAGACAACATGGAGGTGGAGGAAGGAGAGGATACATGGAAAAGGAGGAAACAAAATTCGGATATCATTACAACTATATCGGCTGGAGATGACGACAGTCTCTCCTGCCAGGAGCCATGAGTCTCCTAAGCTACAACTGTCGGGGATTGGGGAAGGCCCGTGCAGTTGTGAGACTCACTAACCTGGTGAGAAGAGAGGGCCCCAGAATCGTGTTTCTGATGGAGACACGTTGCGAGCGAAAGAGGATGGAGGAGGTTAGAATTAAGTTGGGATTCGGTAACTGTTTTACAGTGGATTGTGTAGGGAAGTCGGGAGGGTTATGTTTATTATGGGAAGAGGGTGTTGATGTTGAGATCCAAACTTACACTTCTCATCATATTGATGCAACTGTAGCCAGCGAGGGAGGGAGGAAATGGAGGTTGACAGGTTTCTATGGGTGGTCTCGGAGAGAGGAGAAAGTCCATTCGTGGGGGCTGATGAGAAGGCTGGCCCAAGAAACTCATGAGGCTTGGATGTGTATGGGAGATTTCAATCAAATTTTGAGCCCAGATGATAAGGAGGGGGGCTTAGTGCCTAGGATTGAGGATATGAGAGGTTTTAGGGAGGCTATTGAGCAATGTGGTTTGAAGCTTGTGCCTTTTAAAGGGCCAAGATTCACTTGGGATAATGGTAGGAAGGAAAGAGATTTTATACAAGAAAGGTTAGATTATGTTATGTGTAACGATGAGATGATTGATAGATTCCAATGAAAAAGTGCAGTGCATCTAGAGAGACAGGGATCAGACCATCTCCCAATAATGGTCTATACGCTGAGGGTCGAGCAAGAATGGGGGGAGGAACGAAGAGGAGAACGACCGCTGAGGTTTGAAGCCCTCTAGGCTGAACATGAGGGGAGTGAGGAGGTTGTCCGAAATAGTTGGATGAACGCAGGGGATGTGGTAGGTCAGGAGAGTGTAGTGGGGAAGGTGGCAAGATGTCTAGGAGACCTGCGGGAGTGGAACAAGCTTACATTTGGGAATGTGTTAAAGAAATTGCAAAAAGTTAGAGAGCAACTGAGGGCGATACACAAGGCAGGGATGTCAGGAGGGATGGTGGAGAAGAGACGAGAGCTTGAGAAGGAAGAAGAGAGGTTGATGGAGGAGGAAGAGTTGCTTTGGTTTCAACGGGCAAAGGCAAATGAGTTCAGATGGGGAGATAGGAACTCTAAATACTTTCATCAAAAAGCAAATGGGAGGGAAAACAGAAATAAGCTTACCAGATTGGTGGACGATGAGGGGATGGAGTGGAGACGTAGAGAAGGGATGTCGAGAGTTGCAGTGTCCTACTTTCAGAATTTGTTTAAATCTAACCTGAACACTAATCCGAGGATGGATACTCAAGGAATCTCGCCTATTTTGTCGGAAGAGGACAACCTGGAGCTGCTACGCCCATTCTCTGGTATGGAGGTAAAATCTGCCCTATTCTCAATGCATCCCACAAAATCTCCAAGGCCTGACGGTATGTCAGCAATGTTCTACCAACGTTACTGGCATATTATTGGGCCTGAGGTAACAAAGTTAATTTTAGATATTTTGGATGGAGCTTCTTTCCCGGATGACCTTAATCATACATACATTGCACTAATCCCGAAGGTCTCATCCCCGTTTAGGATGAAAGATCTTCGGCCGATCAACCTATGCAATGTATTGTATAAGATCATTTCGAAGGTGTTGACTAACCGATTGAAAGTGTGCCTTAACAAGGTTATCTCCTCAAACCAGAGTGCTTTTTTGCCCGGAAGGCTCATTACAGACAACGTCTTGTCATCTTTCGAGATCTTCCACTACATGAAGAACAAGAAGAGGGGGGGAGAGAGGGGCTTCATTCCCCTTAAGTTGGATATGGCGAAGGCATATGACAGAGTCGAGTGGAGTTTCCTAGATCATTGCATGGGAAAGATGGGTTTCCAGCAGGAGTGGAGAAGACTAGTGATGAGATGCGTTACGACAGTATCCTTTTCGGCTCTTGTTGGGGGGTCACCGACGCAGATTTTCAAACCTGACAGGGGACTCAGACAAGGTGATCCTTTATCCCTATACTTATTTCTGATTTGTGTAGAGGCTTTCTCAGGTCTCATTAGGAAGAGTGAGGAGGAAGGGCGATGGAATGGAATCAGGATCGCTCCTTCGGCACCGAGGGTTTCCTATCTATTTTTTGCGGACGATAGTATTCTTTTCGCAAAGGCAGACTGTCAACAGGGCTCAGAAATTGTGAACATACTCCGTATTTATGGAGAAGCGTCAGGTTAACAGGTAAACTTTGTGAAGTCCGAGCTATCTTTCAGCAGAAATGTGAGTGCTGAGGTCCGAGAGGAGATTCAGGGTTTGATTGGGATTGCGGAAGTGGAAAAACATGAGAAGTATCTAGGGCTCCCCACGATGATAGGGTGATCGAAGAAGGTGATTTTCAGCGGGATTCGGGATAGGGTGTGGAAGAAGCTTAAAGGCTGGAAAGAAAAGACATTATCTAGAGCTGGAAAAGAGGTGCTCTTGAAATCAGTAATTTAGGCAATACCAATGTACACAATGTCATGTTTCCTATTGCCTGGTTACATGTGTAGGGAGCTAGAGCAATTAATGTGTGATTTTTGGTGGGGAAGCGGAGGAGAAAAGCGAAAGATTCACTGGATGTCCTGGAAAAGAATGTGCTACTCGAAGAAAGAGGGGGGGATGGGTTTTAGGGATATGGAGGCCTTCCACTTAGCTCTCTTGGCCAAGATGGGATGGAGGATAATGAGTGAACCAGACTCCTTGTTGGCTCAACTTATGAAGGCCAAATATTACCCCCGAACCACTTTTCTTGATGCAAGACTTAGGTCAAACCCGAGCTATGTGTGGAGAAGCCTATTGAAGGGGAGAGAATCGCTGGAGGAGGGGCTGTTTTGGGCTGTGGGGAACGGAGCATCATTGGATGCTTGGAGGGATAGATGGATTCCTAGACCGGCTTCGTTTAGGCCGATTGAAAATCCACGTGGGAGAGATGTGGGAACAAGAGTCCTTGATTTTATTGATTGGGAGAGGGGTCAATGGGATGAGGTGGCAGTGAGAACGACGTTCATGCCATGTGATGCGGAGATAATATTAAAAATACATCTAGTGGATGCTTTGACGGAGGATAGCTTAACTTAATACTACACAATAGATGGAAAGTTCTCAGTTAAATTGGCTTATCATCTGACCTTGGAAAAGTTAAGGAAGGAAGCGGCAAAAGGGGAGTGTTCTAGTGCATCACAAATTCAAAAATTTTGGCCTGCAATGTGGAAGCTCTCGGTGGCACCCAGGGATCGGAACCTTCTTTGGCGAGCTTGTCGTGGGATCCTTCCATGTAAACGTGTCCTGTTCGAAAGAAGGGTTGTACCTGAACCTTGGTGTGAATGTTGCGGGGTAGAGGAAACGATTATGCATGCTCTCTATGGGTGTAAGCGGGCAAAGGCTGTTTGGGGGCTTGTTCCGGAGCTTAAGGGTACGAGTAAAAGGATAACAGATTTTATTCAATGGGTGGAGAAGGTGCTGCTAATACGTGAAGAGGAGACGAGGAGTTTGTGGGATAACATAGTAAGTGGGGTGTGGAGAGCTAGGAACCGGCGTATATTCGAGGGTATAGAGCCAAACCCGACACACATATTAGAGGAGGCTTGGGACCGAGTGCAGCAGCAGCAGGTTCACAAGCACCATCAAGGACAGGTAGGCAATAACATTGATGTGGGGAGAAGCTACGCACGATGGCACTTGCCGGAGGATGGGTACACCAAGATCAACTGTGATGCCGCCTCTTCTACGTAGGAGGGGTGCGGAGTCGGAGCTATTGCTAGAAACTCTAATGGTGCTGTGGTATGGGCTGCGGCAAAGCGCATTCAGCAAGGGTATGAACCTCTAGTAGCGGAATTGGAGGCAGTGGTTTAGGCGCTTCAGATTGCGAAGGAGAGGGGACATCACGCTATCGTTGTCGAGTCGGACTGCGCTACGGCATTACAGCTCCTGCAAGGAAGAGTCTCCTTCCGTGGGGCTGCTGGAAATGTAGCTCTCAAGGCTAGTAGATTGGCGAGGAATTTTCAGGTATGTGTGTGGAGCCTCGTTCACCGAGTTAGAAATCAAGCTGCACACCACCTAGCACAATTACGCCCGGAGTCTAGTACATTTTGGTTTTCTGAATTTGATTTTCCACAAAACCTGGTTAATATTGTGTATGGGGATTTGGAGGTTGATGAATAGATGATGACGTTTTCAATAAAAAAAAAAGAATCAAATTCATGATGCATCGTAGCAAATACAGATATAGGCATACCTTCTTGCAACACTCAATCTTAAACTTGAAAGCTCCTCAGGAAGAACAACTACAGTGTACAAATATGTCCACACATACACTAGCTTGAACAGCAACAACAGCCTGTGAACCACAAATCAGTTCTAAGATTTTGGGAGCAACTATGATAAAATAGATGGAGAGGCAAAAAACAAATATTGGCAAAATTGAAAATTTAATAATCACCAAATCTTTATAAAATGGTGTATGCTCAGGAAGTAAAGCAAGGTCTGCAAATCAAAAGAAAGCTCAACGTTTAGTAAATCAAAAGAAATCTCAAACCATGACAAAGAAATACGAGTGAGAACGCAAAAGACGAGGGAGGAGCAACTCTTGAGGCTGATTACGAGTTGCAAATACTTCAATTTCACTAGTAAGAATATTGGATAGAGGATCAGAGTATGACTATTTATATATATGCTCAACAACCTTGTGTGTTTAGATTCGTAAGACATTCATTTGGATCCTCTAAAATCTCATTGTAATTACTAGAAGATTTTAGAGGATTAAAAGAAGAGGGAAATTATACAACACAAGATGGAAACTATATAACACAATAAAAAAAACTTTTTTAAAGCAAATTAAAGAAGATTAAAGGCATATTATAAAGAAAACAACACTAACGCCTTCTACAAGAAATGAAAATGTACACACGATGAATTGATGTTCACATATTCAGATTTGGAACACATAAAATGATTTAGCTTTAACAAAGCTAGAATCTGCACGGTATTGAATTAAACTACTGAAATATACAAAAAAAAATTAAAAGAAAAGGAGAAAAGGAAGAAGAATACTTCTTGAAGTTCTTGAATGCAGTTGTGTCATCTAGCTCGCCTCTCATATCCAAGATAGCCTAACTATTAGGCTTTGAAAAAAATCTACTCTTATGTAATCATTAAGCAAATAAGAAAAAAGTAAACAATTCATTCCTTTTCAGTATAAAAGGAAAATATGCACTGATCTCTTGAATCTAGTTATCATCAAGTACTTACACTCATGAGCACCAAGACGGTCAAGGGCATTGCATTCTAAATCATGCACATTGCTTTCATCTTTTGAAATTTGACCCTCGACTACTCGAGGTTGTAAAAGTCCAGGGCATTGCATTCTTCCAATGCATCTCCAGATTAGCTTGGCACGTAGAGTATGTTCTTCCAATTCAGTGTTCTTGACCGGCGATACTTCAACAAAATTACTATTTTCAGCATCAGACTCAACTATCAATTAACTTGGTATAGCAGTTTCAAGATGTGGCTGATATATGCATGTCAACACACAAAATAGGTAATGAATAATTTTAAAGATATGATCAATGGCATAGCTATGAATACAAAGCAAAAAAAAATGCATAAGAGAATGTGCACTGTGCATACCTTGATATCCAGATTCACACTCTGGGAGAAATATTCATGTAAATGTGTCAGTGGAGGTGCTTGTTAAGGCTGGATCAATCTTGACACGGTAATCAGCCTTTGATGCGGTGTTTTCCAGCTCTTTTTTGCTGCCCTCAGTGAAACTTCTAAATACAGTTGAGCTTGTACCACATTGTGAAGCCTGTAATCCAATAGAAGGAAGAAGCATAACTTATGCATCATCTAATGAAATCCCATCAAGAATTACTGCTTCTTTGTTTGAAAAAAGAAAAATAAGTACTACAGGTAGAGTTAAATCATCAGCACATTAACACAAAACTATTTACTTCAACTGTATTAAAGGATACATATAAACCAACATACGTAATAGAACAACCATGCATTTTCTTCCAATTCAGTGTTCTTCACATTTTCTAATGCTTCATATGCGAAACAATATTTTGTGTAAAGTATGTAGCCACCAAAAGAATCTTGATAACTGGCCCACCAACCTATCACTTTGATTTGGAGGAACCCGGTCGTTTCAATTAGATGATCATTTTAAACTTTTTTTTTCTTTAAAGAAAAAACATCTTCAATGCATGGGAAGTACATCACATAAAACTAACAAACCTTTCTCGAGGAGGCAGTCTAGCTAGAAGATGCTTGAAAGAAGAGACACCACTGATGGAGGGCATGGATTAGTATTCCACCCTGCCAAATTTAAAGTGTGAATCATGACCCAAAACAAGTAATGATAGGAGAACCATGTCATACATTTCAGTCCAAGTATTAAATACACACACAAGGCGGTTTAGAAATGGCTAAGGCCTAGAAAATTCTCACAAGGCGGTGTGAATAGTGAGAGGTTGTGTAAGTTAAGATGTGAGTCTCCTAAAGTGGTGTAGTATGTGGAGTTGTGAGTCGACTTGGATCAATCCGATGGGCCTTGGCAAGATTTTTTTTCATTTTATTCTTAGCAATTCTCTAATGCTGGAATTGTAAAGATCATAAATTGTAGGATCAATTTGCGAAATAAGGCATTGCTTCTATTTTGCATTGGCCGGTGCTCAAAAGCAACTCAAGAATGAAAATTCTTGGGGATTTTGTCCAAATATGCAACACCATTCAGCTACGAGGTAGCCTAACGTCGTTCCCTTTCTCTCAAAAAGTTTATGCATTAAGCCTTTGAAGTGGATTGCAACTACAACAAGAAATCTAGATTTGTTGCATCTATATAAGCTATGGTTTAGTACAAAAATCAGTGGGCTGAGAAATTACACAGAGAGAGTAACACAAACACAATAGATGACATGTCCTTAGTGCCTAGCCATCGACAAAAAAGTTCAGCAGATTGAGAGAAAGAGAACGGGGGAGTTCAGGCTTTAGTTTAGTATCCAGGTGTGTGATGTTGCATTAAAACAGTGAAATTCATTATAGTTTTGTTTTGAACTTTCAATGTTGAATTTCCCCACACAAAATAGAACAGGAATAGATCAAAATGAGATGCATGTGACATTTATCATATAGAAGTAAAAGCTTAAATTTTCTATGCAAATTTTGGTTGAAACGCCCTATAGGCCGGATAAATCCTTGGAGCTTTCAGAACCAGACACATGTGACAGAGAGGAGAATAAGAGATTCAAGTCAACTGTGCAATATGGATTTTAAATAAGATTGGACATGAGTTAGAAGCAAATAGGAGGAGGAATTCCATACCTAGAAACGGATCGAGAACCCTTGTCTTCAAACCCTAAACAAACCCTAAATAAAAAATAAATGTCAAGTTCATCTACATACACTTAATCAAATGATTTCACATAAACCCTAAATCAAACAAATTGAAAAAAGGAGGCAGAGAAGTGCCCTACCACGAAGAGAAGGCGGAATTCCTTGTTCGACAGAGAAGCACCCTACCACAAAGAGAAGCACCCTACCACGAAGAGAAGTCGAGCTCGGGTTCTATGGCCGGAGAGAAGAGGACGACAATGAAAGAGGGGTTTCACGAGTCTGGTTTAACAGTGCGAGGAAAGCCCGAAGAGATGGGACTGACCACGAAGAGCGCCACCGCAGCCCCCTCGAGTTCGACAGTCGCAGAGCCTACATGGTCGGAAGTAGGGTGGCTTATCCGGGTCGACCCGGCCCGAATATTCCGGGTGGAGGTTAACCCGAAGGCCCGGGATTTTTAAAAATGCGACCCGCCACCCGACCCGAACCCGAAATTTATAATTCCGGGTTTTCCGGGTCGGGTGACGAGTTCACCCGAAAACCCAAGTTTTAAAATTTTGTTAATTGTTATAAAATTAAAATATTTAAAATTAAATAAAATGATTTTTTTTAAAAAATTTCATCCGCATATTAGTTACTCCGTAGTCTCCATTTTAGTTACGTACTATATAAATGAACTCATCTATGCTACTGTAAAAAGGAAGCAGATTTTAAAAAAAAAAAGAAAAAGAGGAAAAAGGAAAGAAAAAAAAAAGGAAGAAAAAAAAAATAAAAAAATCCAAAGTGCGGACTACATATCTACATAAACGTAGTCTCCAGTGAAGCATGGTGATTGGTGCCCCTACGTTTCGTATGGAACATGCGACTGGTAGAGTAGAGCACACACAAACAATAATTTTTTTTTTTTTAAATCCGGGTCAACGGGTCAGACCCCGACCCACCCGTTGATCCGGGATTTCCTAAAATTCGACTCGAGACCCGACCCCTTGGGGTCTCGGGTCAATCCCGACCCCGTGTTTTTCGGGTCGGGTCAGGTGGGGTTTCCGGGTCGGGTCCATTTTAAGCCACCCTAGTCGGAAGGCATCAAGAGTAGAGGAGGAACATCTATCGCAGTGAACAGGAAGGAGTCGGGATGTGGGATGTGAGGAGGAAAGAGTCGGGAGTGGTGCTGGTGAATATGACCTATTTAATTTTCTAAGTATAATTATATGCTGCTTCTTTTTTTTTTGGCAAAAAATTCAATTTTTTTTCTAAGTGTGGGAGATATTGAGATTGTGTTTTTATGAATTTAAGAAGCAGCTTTAAATTTCTAGGAAATTTTCTAAGTGTTGGGAGAATTGGGATCCGCTCGCCCATATTCGAACTGAGCGGGATTTTACTTGTTCAGATTTCATTTCCGCGCCTTTTTTTTCCAGAAAACCACTTTTAACATCGGTCGACAAAATTGGGCGATGTCTGTTTTGTTTTCAACATCAAAAATTTACAAACCGTTGTTAAATTTATTTTTAACATCATGCGTTTTTCTAACTGATGTTAATCATCCGATGTCTATGAACACAATTCTAGTAGTGGCATAGGCATATTATGTAGTTTAAGGTAGTTTAGCTTAAATATTTACATGTTGAAAGCATAAATCACATTCATTATCTTTTACTAGCAAAGTTCGAAATCTGCGTGTTTTATGTCTATCTATGCATATTCTTGGAACCAAGCATAAGGAGAAGCATGATGCTACACTCTAAAACTATGGAGTGTCTAAAAGAAGTCAATAATCAAGAGGAGAAGCGAAGCCAAGAAGCCAAGAAAAGAGAAAAGAGAGAAAAAGGAGTTCTGTAGGAGCGGAGCCCGCGACTACCCAACGGTGCCCGCCGATCCTCAGCACCCGCAGAAGAGCTTCAACACTCGCTGAAGTCTGAGCCCACCGCTACCCATTGACGTCCGTCGATATCGTATCTCAGCAGATTCTACGCGATGGCTGCCTTCAACCCATTAGGCTTTGCTTGCGCACTAAAGAGAACAATTTATAGGGTTTCTAGGCACTATAAATAAGGCTCTCATTCAACCCTTCCACACACCACAATTTGACACACATCTCTCTCACAACACTTCTCTTCTTTAGTTCGTTTTAGAGTTTTCGGTAAGCCATGCTCGGCTAAATCTTTTATATAATTTTGCTTATATTCAATGCATTGGTTTAGGACATGTGAGGGTTGTGTTTTACTATTTCATAGTTAATATGTGGTTTTATGCATTTTGATTATTTCACCACTCTTTGTTCTGAGCATGCTTTGCGTTGTTTATTCGTCTTAATTGTCCACTAAGATAGGTAATCAACTTGTTAGAGATTATAGTTATTTCCGCTATTGCGGGCCTTAATCCTAGATAATAGCCAACATATCTTGAGGAAAAAGTTAGAAATCATGCATATGTAAGAGTCTTGGCATGTAATAAGTGTTTCTCTTAAGTGGAAGCGATAGCTGGGTTGACAACCAGGTGAGACATCGAATAGGCAAGTGATACATGAATTACATGCTAAAAGTTAGGGAATTGTTGCTTTTCGACCCCATGCAAGAGTTTAAGGAGTTGAATAGTGATCGAATAGGAAACTAGATCAACTATGTGCACAAACCAACACTAGATTAATCAAGCATAACCAAATAACTCAATAATCATGAAGCTACCAATGTTGCGATTATAAGTGAAGCTATATATTTCATTATATTGTTCTCATTCATAATCATTGTTGCTTTTATTTACTTTTGTTTACTTACATCGTTACAATCACTTGCTATTACTTTGCTTTCTTGCTTATTACAAAATACAATTAGCCATTCACACACACTATTTGAAACCTTTACTTGCTACGAGTACTAGTTTATTAGTTAAAGGTAGAGTTTATTACTATTTGTGAGGTTAGAACCATAACATTTCGATCGTTACCAAATTCTTGGTGTCGTTGCCGGGGAGTGTCGATTTTTTAATAAGTGTATTTTGCAAGCTTTAGTGTAACTATCTTGTATGGTTCACACCCGTTCTGCTAATCTTTCTTTACTAACTTGTGATATAGAAATAGAAAGGAGCATTTCTAGGTTAAGAAGACAAAATTTAAGAAAGATGGCCAACGAAGATCCACCAAAGAGAACATTGAGAGATCTCAAGGAGTCTACTCTTACTTTACCACTACTGGAAATTAAGCTCCCATATCTCCCGACATGACCAAAATTTGAGTTCAAACCAGGATAGGCATCATTGTTTCCCAACTTTCATGGAAGGAACAAAGAAGACCCAAACAAGCAACCCGAGTTAGTTAGTTTTAAATTATTGCATTTTCACTCCTTAATTGCATGTTTTTATTCATCTTTTAGTTACGTTTATTTCTACACTAGTACAAGCAGATGAGGTTTGTTTGTTTTCATTAGTTGAATCCATAATATACTCCCCGATTTGTGCAATCTGTAATTTTAAATTTCCAACCTTTAAAAAATCTGTTCAATTTACAATTTCGAAGTATTTGATAATCTATTAATTAGTGCAATCTGTACAATAGTGCAATCTGTGTAGGAATAATAAGTACATAAATATATAAGAGTATAATGTACATAAATAATATTAGAGTGCACAATGGAGATTTTGAAATTGAAACATACATACATAGGCATATATGCATCCATTGGAAAAAAAAATTAACACCACGTACATTCATGCATGCAACCTTAGATTTATAAGAAAACACAAGAAAGCCACCAAAAAACACAAGCGCAAAAATAAATAAACAACCAATAGAGTTAAAAAATGTCTAAAAAAATAACAAATAGAGGCGGTGTGCTCAAATTTGCATATGTGAGAGGTGATGTGCTCAAATTTGCAAATCACATGCTCAAATGTGTACACTTGCACACATCAAAAACAACTAATGGAGCTAAAAAAATGTCTAAGAAATACACCTTTGCATACCACCAAACAAATCACAAAACTTTCGTTTGTATTGCTGTTCCTGTCATTTCACTAGTCAGTTTGTGTATTCGAGCATAATCAAAGTAGATTTAATGGAAACCTTGATCGATTTCGAGGAAATCACCGTTCTTCGCCGATCTCTTTCGTGGAGAACCATTTTTTGAAGTAATGAAATTAAAAAAAAAACCGCTTGACTCCCTACATATATGCAAGGGGTATTTTTGTCTGAAAAAATAGGATAGACTTTTTGCAAAATAAAACGGACGCTTCAACACTCCATTTAGTTAGAGTTGCTTAAACGGACTATGGAACAAATTTTCTTATAAATCATTGGCGTCTTAGAACTATAACAAATTAAAAAGATAAACAAGTACGTAGAATCTTATCGAGTTCTTTGTGTTGTTTTGTACTAGACCTGTCAAACATGATCCGACACGAAAAACGCGATCCGTACGCCTAGTAATTTTGCAGGTTTGAACCCGTTATTTTATATGGAATATATGATCATAGGGTATATTGATCATATAATAAAGTGTAATTCTACATTTCTATAAAGGGCATTTTGGTAATTTCGGGTCCTAACCTCTTATGCAACTAGAGGCATAAGTGCAGGTTTGGGCGCCAATTTCTGGTGTGAGATTGCAGTTGTAACAGCCGGATTCTAGAGCTCAATGGAAGCTCCTCACATCTAAAACATTCATTCTTAATTGTTCCTAGTTTCTACATATTTCTAATTGTTCGAATGGTATCAGAGCTAGATCGATCTAGTTCGTGAATGTTTGATCGGTTAAGTACGTTTGGGATTGATTTGTTGTGTAGATTTGCTGTAAGATCTTGATTAATCATTCGTCATGGTTTCTCATGGCTAGTAGAGGTTCATCTAATCCAATTAGTCAGACTTATGCTGACGTTGTCAATGAAGGAGGTGCTGCTCGCGGAACCTTCATTACGATGACACCTCCTGCTCCTAGAGCTGGGAGAGGTGCTAATGGCGGATTCAATGGAATACAGTTAATTTGGGGATCTGAATCAAGGTATGAACAACGTACATTACAATCCTTTGTTTCTCTCGAATTCAGACCATCCAGGAATGCAACTGGCCAATACAGTGTTCAATGGTTTGAATTTTGTGAGCTGAAGTAAAGGAATTAGAATGGCACTTGGAGCCAAAGCTAAGTTAGGTTTTATCACGGGTAGCTGCGTGAAACCACCTGTGAATAGTGACACTTTTGAAAAATGGGAGAGGGCAGATTTCATGGTTAGATGCTGGATGATAAATTCTATGGTTAGTGAAATTGTTGAAACACTCATGCATGTTGAATATGCTGTCGAGTTATGGAATGATATCCGAGAGAGGTAATGTGAATCAAATGATCCTTTGATCTATCAGCTTCGTCGTGACTTAGGTAATGTTCGACAAGAGAATTTGTCTGTAGGTGCCTACTATGGAAAGTTAAAGAAATGTTGGGATGAATTACAGCTATTAGATTCTGTACCGAGTTGCAGTTGTGGGGGTATTGGAAACTATAGTTGTGGATTGCTAAACAGGATCATTGATAGGGAAGAAAAGGCGAAGGTTATGCAGTTCCTGATGGGGCTCAACGATGTTTATGAGCCACTGTGTGGGAATGTTCTTTCCAAGGATCCTATGCCAGGTTTACTGAAAGTGTTTCAGATGGCAGTCCAATTGGAGAGATCCAAAGGGGTGACTTCAGTGCTTCCTGGTGATATAAATGCTTTAGCAGTAGGCAAACTTCAGCAAGCTGAAGCTGAAGCTAATGCAGTGAATAGACATGGATATGTTAAGCAAGGTGATCAGCATGGATATGGTAAGCAAGGTGATCAGATGAGGTTTGAGCAAGTCAAAAGAGAATACAAGAAAGCCAAGTTAGAGCATAAGTCTGACTATTGTAATGAACGAGGTCATACTAAAGACTATTGCTTCAAGTTGGTGGGATATCCAGAATGGGTTAAGGGCCCTAAAGAAGATGACAAAGGGAAACCACAAGGGAAGTTTGTTGCTCAGTTTGAGGTTCCTCAGATTGACAGTCCTTTAGACCATGGGGTTTAGGAGATGAGACCTGATCCAACAATGGTCAATGCCATCTACAATGAAGTGGTCAAGATGATGAAAGGAAAGGGGAATGTGGATCACTCAGAGAGCTTTGTGAACCAAGCTATGGTTCATTTTGCAGGTACATTAAGTATGTCTTTTCTTGTTGGTACAAATAAAGGTGATAAACATACTTGGATTGTTGACTCGGGGGAAACAGACCATATTGCCTTTGATAAGGGGATATTTTCTGAGATTGCTCCTTTACCTGCTTCCATTTCTTTGGGATTGCCAAATGGTACTCACATCTCAGTACAGTGGTGTGGCACTGTTGTGTTATATGACACATTTGTGATAAGAAATGTGTTGTTTGTTCCTCAATTTTGTCATAACCTGCTTTCAGTTTCTAAAGTTCTTAAGGATCAGAAACTTAATTTCCAGTTTGATAAGGCATCTTGTTACCTACAGGACCCTATAACTAAGTGTTTGCTGGTCGAAGGAAGTGAAGAAGGAGGTCTATACAGAATTCACACTTTGCCTTTGAGATATAAGTCTGGTAATTCTTTTGCTACTGCTAAGGTGTCTTGTAATAATGTAGACATCATACTTACTACTCATGCTCGTCTTGGCCATATGTCTTGGTCTAAAATGAAACATTTGCAGTTGTGTAAGGATGTTAAGGATTGTAGTTTCAGATGTGACACTTGCTCAATGACTAAATTTCACAAGCTTAAATTTGATAGAAGGGATTCATTGGCTATTGCTCCATTTCATTTGTTGCATATGGATTTATGGGGACCCTATAAGACTCCCTCCATTTGTGGTGCTCGCTATTTTCTTACTGTTTTAGATGATCATTCTAGAACCACTTGGGTTTACTTACTTCAGGATAAAATGCAAGTTTTGGGGTGTATCACCAGATTTCTTGCTTTAGTTGAAACACAGTTTCAGGTGTTTGTGAAGAGTATTAGATCAGACAATGGAACTGAATTCACCCAGAGGGGCTGTGTTGAATTATTTGCTGCTCATGGGATTGTTCACCAGAAGTCTACTCCTGGTGTTCATAAGCAAAATGGGCGTGTTGAAAGAAAGCATATACACTTGCTTGAGACTGCCAGAGCCATTAGGTTGCATGATGGGTTGCCTATTAGTTTCTGGGGTGATTATGTTTTGAGTGCTACTTACTTAGTGAATAAGATGCCATCTTCTGTGTTAGGTTGGAAGTCACCATTTGAGGTATTGTTTCATGTACCTCCTGCATATGAAAGACTCAGAGTTGTTGGTTGTTTGTGTTATGCTCTACAACCAAATAACAGAAGAGATAAGCTTGGTAGTATTGCTAGAAGATGTTTGTTTTTGGGATCTCCTCCCGCTCAAAAGGCCAATAAGTTGTATGATTGGGATAGGAAAGTTATGATCATTAGCAGACATGTGCAATTTGAAGAGTCTGTATTTCCTTTCAGAGGAGATCACATTTCTCATAATGTTCCTATTTTTCCAAAAGAATACTCTCCCACTGAAGTTGATGAAGCATATAATTCTCAAGTTAGAAATTCTTCTGTCCCTACTAGTCCCCACGCTGCTGAGCCTGTTCAGGATATTGAGAACTCTCTTGACACATCTATTCATTCACCCCCTTTCACATCACCAGTCTTACCATCATCTTTTAAGAGTGTTAATGGCTCTTCTCCTCCTCTTCCTAAGAGGACTATTCGCCCTCCTCCCAAGCTGTAGGACTACATTTGTTCAGGTTTGCCTAAAAGACACCAATCTGTAACAGATGACTCCATATCTCAGTCATTTGCAGTTTTCAGTCTTCAGAATCTAGCCCACTTGTCTAGTGATTATGTTCAGTCTTTGGTGAATGTTTGTGCAGTATTTGAGCCAAATAGGTATTCTCAAGCTAAGTGCATAGCTGAATGGGAAAGTGCTATGCAAAATGAGATCTCAACTTTAGAAAAGAATCAAACTTTGTCTATCACCCCTCTACCTTAAGGCAAGCAGGCTATAGGATCAAATTGGATCTTCAAAATCAAGTATAGGCCAGATGGGTTGATTGAGAGGTACAAAGCTAGGTTGGTTGCAAAGGGCTACAATCAGGTGAAAGACAGGGATTATAAACAAACATTTTCTCTTGTAGCAAAGATTTCCACTATGAGAGTCATTCTAGCATTAGCTGCTGTTAAAGGATGGGTTTTACATCAACTCGATGTAAACAATGCATTTCTTCATGGTTTTTTGGATGAAGAAGTATACATGGTTCCTCCTTTGGGTTACAAGGTACCAGCTGGCCATGTTTGCAAGTTGCATAGATCTCTATATGGTCTTAAACAAGCAAGTAGACAGTGAAACCATGGGTTTACTCAATTCTTGATCAGGCTAGGATATTCACAGTCCAAACATGATTATCCCCTTTTTGTTAAGAGATCAGGGTCTTCTATGACAGTAGCTCTTGTATATGTGGATGGCATGCATCTTCTTGGGAATTCTTCGGATGATATCAAACTCACTAAACAAGCTCTCCATATTGCATTTACTATTAAGGATTTGGGGGTGGCTAGGTACTTTCTTGGCATGGAAATTGCTCGGTCCTCTAATGGTATTTTACTCAACCAGAGAAAGTACATCCTATATATACTTACAGATGGTCACATGGAGGCTTGTAAAGCCACCAGTTTTCCTATTCAGCATGGTACAAAGTTATCATCTACTGAAGGGGATCCCATTGATCATCCTGAATCTTATAGGAGAATTATAGGGAGACTTCTATATCTCACCCTCACCCGGCCTGACATCTCTTACACTGTGCAACAACTAAGTCAATTCCTTCAGAATCCATTGCAACCTCATTGGAATGCTGCCATGTACCTTCTCAGATACTTGAAAGGGACTTTCAATTTAGCTCTTTCATTTCCTGCTTCTTCATCTTTTCAATTGAGGGCCTTCAGTGGTGCTGATTGGGGGAATTGCAGGGATACTGGTAGATCCCTCACTGGATATTGTGTGTTCTTAGGCTCCTCACTGGTATCTTGGAAGACCAAGAAACAGAAAGTGGTTTCCAAGTCGTCAACAGAGAGTGAGTGCAAGGCCATGTCATCAGCAGCTAGTGACTTAGTATGGTTACAAGGTCTCTTATCTGATCTGTGCATCAATGTCTTGCTTCCCATCTCTCTGTATTGTGACAAAAAATCTGCCCAGGAACTGGCAGCCAGCCCTTTGTTTCATGATAGAACAAAGCATTTAAGGCTTGATGCTCACTTCATTAGAGAAATGGTCCAACAAAGGTTCATTGCTACCTCCCATGTACCTTCCTCCCAACAGGTTGCAGACATTCTCACAAAGGCTTTAGGCTCCCATCACCACCAGTTCCTAGTGTCCAAACTTGGTCTTGTTTTTCCTAGCACATGTCAAGCTTGAGGGGGGAATATGGAACATATGATCCTAGGGTATATTGATCATATAATAAAGTGTAATTCTACATTTCTGTAAAGGGCATTTTGGTAATTTTTGGTCCTAATCTCTTATGCAACTAGAGTCATAAGAGCAGGTTTGGGCGCCAATTTCTGGTGTGAGATTGCACTTGTAACAACCGGATTCTAGAGCTCAATGGAAGCTCCTCACATATAAAACATTCATTCTCAATTGTTCCTAGTTTCTACAGATTTCTAATTGTTCAAATTTTAGACTCAGAACCTGAAATCGACCAGAATCCAAATAACCCAAGACTTTTAGGGTCGAGACCCGATGACCCGTTAGGCCAAAATCGATTCGGTGAGTCAACACAATGTAGACACAACACATGCACCAAATTGACCCCACACAGATTCGTCATGCAATTATTCCAATTTTATCAGATGTCTTCGAAGAGACATTCGTCATGCAATTGTGTTCGTTAATTAAGGTCACTCATAATTAGTTAAAAAAACATATATGTTTTATAAATATATAGTATGTTTAGAACACTTATTTGTATAATTAAATATGATTTTTTATTCTTAAAATATTAATATAATATTATTATTATAATATTTATAAATTTAATTATAATATTATTATTTAGTTTAATTTGACATATTTATATTACAATTTAATATTTTTAAGTCTTTATAAAATTTGATTTTTCTGACCCTTTGGGTCGATCCGAACTTAGGAAAAACCCGGTTTGGTTCGACCCGCACCGATAACCCGATTGACCTGAATCCGACCCGAATGATCGAAATATTTTGTACGCATCCAAGCACCTACTTAATTAATTAATGCGTCCGTCTTTAAATAGTTGTATATATGGATGATTAGGTATGCAAGAATATTAGCACACAATAAACAAGACTAAACTATACAATCGATATCCTAATAAATGTGTACAACTTATGTTCTACGGCAAAGGGAATAACTTTTTGGTGCACGTACATAAATATATAAAGCTATAAAGCGAAGCATATATATATGTTATGTATTCATGTAATGCCCTGTCGTCCATTACAACAAAATTAAAATCAGCTTCGAATCACCTTCAAACTTCACTTTCTAGTGACAAATCAACTATTCGAACAATTATACCTACATTAATTAAATCCGCAGTGTCCAAAACGTACACAATTACGTTAATTCTTTCAATTCAGTGATTCTCATGTATCCCCTTTTTTTACTTGTAGAAACGAAAAATCAATGTCATTTCTATAAAAACACAGGCAACCAATTACTTATAAGCTCTTCTTGTCTATTACGAAATCAAACACGGATCAATGGTCCTGAAAAAATCAATATCTCCTTTCAGCTTAATTATATATCAATTATATGAAAAAGTAGTTTGTTAATCCTATCAACTTATACATTTTACATCCCTTTTAACCAATGTTCTAAAAAACGCTCCTGCCGCTTAGCGCCTACGCGGTTAGGCGGATGCTTAGACGGCGCCTAGACGGACTTATAACAAATTTGATTATTTCCTTATATTTTGATGAATAACACTTGTCAATAATTTATATAATGTAATAATAATCCATAATATCACTCATAAACCCAAACAATTCTAATTAAACCTCCTAAAATCCAAAACTATAGGTTTGACTGAAAAAACAAATACATCCCGACTTGGGGGATAAAAAACCCTAAATCAACTAACCACATGCTTAGAAGATCTAATTGAATAATCGTTGGGCTAGGCGGCGCCTAGGCGGTCGATCTCAGGCGGGGCCAAGACGGATTTCCGCCTAGAGGCCCGCCGCCTAGGCTTAAAAATTCATAGGTCCCATCCCGCCTAGCGCCTTGGCGCAATTTTTAGAACACTGCTTTTAACTCTAATTTTTTTTATTTTATTTTTTACAAAAATAAAATAATAGATAAAAAATAAGAAAAAATATAAAAAAAAATATTTATTTATTTATTAAATTGAGGGTTTTAAAAATTACAGTATGAGAAAATTTTGTTTAATCTCATAATTAGGTGACATTTGTTAATCTCGTAGTATAAATATTATTCGATCGATCTGAAAGGGTAGGACATATGGGGTTTGGAAGAAAGGTGAGGATATTTGGATTCCTGTTTATCCAATTTAATTTATTTACATTAAACTTTTGCAGCCACAATGTAAACACAAAACATATATCCATATTGTGGATCGGCCACTTTGTACAAATCTTCTATATAAATACCAACACACCCTGATCTCCAAGTCTCCATCCTCAGCCAAGCTTATAAGCTATATATTAAGTCATTGATCTTGTTATTGATTTCCCATTCGAGTTTTCTCATCGTGTTCAATTACAGCAATCTAGTTGGAGATAGATGTCAGGTGTGTGGGTGTTCAAGAACGGAGTGGTTCGGCTGGTGGAGAACCCTGGCGCAGAGTCAACATCACAGTCGAACATGAGGAGGAAGGTGCTCGTCTACGTACCTACCAACGAGGTGATCACCTCTTACTCTGATCTGGATTCGAAGCTGGTTGGGTTGGGGTGGGAGAGGTACTACTATAGAAACTTGAAATATGGAGCGGAAGTGGAAGATTTGTATGACAGTATATTTCAATCTGATGTATTACAAAGAGAAGGTGTGTATTCTTATACAAAAATGAACAACGGTCAAGAGTAAATAAAGGATATAATTATGCTATTGCCTAACATAAGTCATCCTAATATGGGTAGATAATAGGGAATATTATCTTACCTAATACAGATGGGCAATATTTTAATTTATAGGTTAATACTCCCCCTCAAGTGGAGTGTATATTGATAACACTCAACTTGGATAAGAGACTACTGAATACGGTTGGGCCGAGAGGTTTTGTAAACAAGTCGGCGGGTTGATCTTTGGTTCTGATGTGCACTGTTTGGATTTGACCTTGTTGAACCTTCTCCCGAATGACATGGCAATCGATTTCAATGTGCTTTGTACGTTCATGAAATACCGGATTGGAAGCAATATGGATTGCGGCCTTGTTGTCACAGAAGAGATTGGTTGGCTGAGACTGGTTGATAGAAAGATCAGACAGCAATGTCCGTAGCCATGTGATCTCGCAACATGTGGTTGCCATCGAGCGGTATTCAGCTTCGGCACTTGAGCGGGAGACTGTGCTTTGCCTTTTCGTCTTCCATGAAATTGGGGCACCGCCTAAGAAAATAATGTAACCGGAGGTGGATCGACGAGTGTCACGACAACGAGCCCAATCAGCATCGCAGTAAGCGTTCAGCTGCAAACGACTATTGCTTGGGAGGAATATGCCTTGGCCGGGTGTGCCCTTGATGTAACGAAGGACTTGATGGGCAGCATTGAGGTGTGGTTGTCTTGGATTGGACATGAATTGGCTAAGGATGTGGACAGCATAAACCAGGTCTGGACGCGTTATTGTTAGGTAGATGAGACGCCCAACTAGTCGGCGGTAAATAGATGGATCCGGCAGGAGATCCCCATCTCTCTCACATAGGACTAGATTCTGATCTAAAGGAACAGTGGCTGGTTTGGCTCCAAGAAAGCCCGTGTCATCAAGAATCTCTAGAGCATATTTCCGTTGACAAAGAGTAATCCCTTGTTTTGATTTAGCGACTTCGATTCCAAGAAAATACTTGAGGGGACCCATGTCTTTGAGCTTGAATTGGTTGGCAAGGAACTCTTTGGTGTCGTTGATGGCCTGCAAGTTAGTCCCGGTAATAATAACATCATCGACATAAATTAAAAGGATAGTAAGTATACCTTTGTGTTGTCTAATGAAAAGGGAATAATCAGCCCAAGACTGTCGAAAACCAGCTTGTCTAAGTGAATTAGAGAGCTTTAGAAACCATTGGCGAGAGGCTTGTTTTAGGCCGTACAACGACTTATGGAGCTTACAAACTCTCGTCTCCCCCTTTTGATGGAATCCGGGTGGCAATTTCATGTACACGTCTTCCAAAAGATCACCATTGATATTAACCTATAAATTAAAATATTGCCCATCTGTATTAGGTAAGATAATATTCCCTATTATCTACCCATATTAGGATGACTTATGTTAGGCAATAGCATAATTATATCCTTTATTTACTCTTGACCGTTGTTCATTTTTGTATAAGAATACACACCTTCTCTTTGTAATACATCAGATTGAAATATACTGTCATACAAATCTTCCACTTCCGCTCCATATTTCAAGTTTCTATATGGTATCAGAGCCAGGTTTTGACAAGAATGTTGCAACGCTCCCACTGCAACTCCTCGATCGGTTTGTTGCTTGGTTTGGGAAGCGTTCCATCAACGAATCCAACCTTGTTTTTGATTTGTAAGGCCATCATCATGGATTGTACCCATGTTGTATAGTTATCTTCCACCAGCGGTTGCGATACCAAGACGGCGCCTGGTTGATCTGAGTGGTGGAGAAAGAGTGGGTGATTTGATTTCTCCCATGGCTCGGATCGTGGAGTTTGTTCGTTGTCCGGCATGAGGAAGTAGTATTGGATCGAATTGTGTAACCTAGAAAACTGATACCATATAGAAACTTGAAATATGGAGCGGAAGTGGAAGATTTGTATGACAGTATATTTCAATCTGATGTATTACAAAGAGAAGGTGTGTATTCTTATACAAAAATGAACAACGGTCAAGAGTAAATAAAGGATATAATTATGCTATTGCCTAACATAAGTCATCCTAATATGGGTAGATAATAGGGAATATTATCTTACCTAATACAGATGGGCAATATTTTAATTTATAGGTTAATAACTACGACGATCCAGATCTCCTGCAGTACCACAAGAGGCTAACAGTGCACCTCATCTCCCTCCCTAGGGACTTCACCCGCTTCAAGTCGATGCACATGTACGATATTGTCGTCAAGAACCGTAACATGTTCCAAGTTAGAGACATGTAGTCGGTAATTTTCTGTGGTACGGTTTGCTGTATGCCGAGGGCTTTCTTGTAATTTTCCTCCTTTTTTTAGTTTTGAAAGTGTTGGTTTGGTTAATTAAGTTTTATTGTGTGGTGTGTTGCACTTTTATAGAGGGCTATATATATTTTCTTGAATAATTAATCTATATATAGTGTGCGTTGTTTCGGGTGGTCAGCATTTTGTAAATTACACATGACATATATATAATATATGGTCAAGTGATTGCAGTTCAAGTGTTATGTTTCTAACGATCTGTATGTGTGTTTACTGATCATTTTTTTGTATTATCGTTGCGCGCTATCTTTGATTTGTGCGTTGTCACTTGTCAATGCATCTCACATTTTACCTTTTCTATCAAACGATCGATCTATCTATGTTTATCAATTAATATATATATATGCTTTCGGTTTTTCTAACCTATATATATCTTGATATATAAGTTAAGTATTCCAATTTGGGAAAGATTTCTCTTAAATACATCAAATTTAATTTAGTCAATTTTAAAATAGATTGTATTGTCCGATCGTTTATATTTAGAGAAATGATTATTCAATTCGGTCCACAAAAACCATTATACTAGAGGCAAATCCAACTTCGAGTGGTAAGAGAGCATGTGCCCCCTTCATTTAATGAACTACCTATACACTTCTTTTTTATATTATACACCCTACAATATCCGAATAAAAATTTATAAATATTTAAAAATTAAATGCACATTAATCACTTTAATTATATTTCAATAAATCATTACCAAAAAAAAATTATCATATTTCAACCAACTATAGTAATTATATATTTTATTTAACTTAACCTTCATATACTATAATTCAGTTTGAGATCTTTGAAATCAAAGGTTATGTTACTAATTTCGACATTTAGGTAAGAAATTTCACAAGCTTAAATTTTTTTATATATTTGGTTACACGTTATTACATGTTTTTTTAAATCGGACATTATTACTAGTATGTATAAAAAGTTAACTATTACCTCAATATTTATTATATTACTTTTCCTATTCTATTAATTTAAAAACATATGTAATTTGTTGTCGTATTATATCTATTAATTTAAAATAACAAAGTGATGTCACTTTAATCTAAAACGATACCGCGCACATATATAATTGCATCTCGATCTCTTCTAACATTTCTAGCTCCACCACTGATGTACTATAAATGAGATGAGAATATCGTAGGATTTCGATGTCAGTTTCAAATCGATTTTAATCCAAACAACGTCATTTATCATTGTATATATTACATCTATTAATTTAAACTAATTAAGAAAGTGGTATCAATTTAATCTAAAATGATATCGCACGTATATAATTACGTACGCTCTTTGAAAAAAATTTATAGCTCTACTACCAGAGACGGACTGGGGTCCGCTTCAGCCCGTTCCGTTTTTACAAAAATAAAATAATAGGTAAAAAAACTTAACAAAAAATTATTTATTTATTTATTAAATTATACATTTAATTTCTGGTTTCCACCACGATATACTATGAAGGAGAATATTATTGTAGGATTTGGAGATGGATCTTGGATTTGCATGCAACGCATGTATAAAAAGCAATTCAAAGAAGATGGCATGGCAAGATGAGATAGATATATCCTCTTTAAGTTCCATATATATGATATATATTGATATGGATGCATGCATTATAAATCCGGAGAATTTGGAGAGAGAGATGGATATGGTTTTGGATTTTGGATTGCGATCATTCTGATTCCTCCAATATATATTCAAAAGCCTTTTAGCTTTCTGAGTTATCTCTGGACACATACCTCCTGGAATCCGGATCGATGTACTCAACTTGGAACATACCTACAGATTTTGTAATTAAACTCGCACTTATTTTAGCAACATTTAACTTTTAGTATACACACTTGTATCTCATGTATAAAAATAAGTGAGCCACGGTTAAAATTAAAAGAGGGAAGTGAAGAATCTATAAGGTGATAAATAATACTCTACAAAGAGGAGATGAATAGAGTATGCTCGATTTTTCCAATGTAATAAAACATAAAGCAGTTTGCAGCACAGCTTGTCAAGACCTTGATGTGAAATCAGATCTTGACAAGGAAAAATCGAATATGATAAAGTAAATGCGGAATATAAGAAGAACATACGAATTGTTAACGAGGTTCGGCACGAACTTGGCCTACGTCCTCGCCTAGGGTTATCCAACCCGTAGGATTCAAACCTCTCTTTATTTCACTTTCCTTGAGCCTAGAACTTCCTAAGAGAACTTCCCTTCCCATATACAAAGCCTCAGCGCTTCTATTCTAGCTCTCAAATTTACAAGTGAAATAGAGGAACCCACTACACACCAACGTGTGCTATGACGAGTATGAAACTCAAAGAGTGAATCAAATAACTTGTACAATAACGGTTGTGTTTCTCTCAACACTCAAAACCAGCCACACTAAGCTCAACGAGTATATGAGAGAATGTTTTGCTACTTCTTAATGCTTTCGGATGAATGCTTGCTTCAATAATCTTCATCTTCCATTTGCAACGCATAAATAGATCTTCAATGGATCCGTTTGAAGTTTGAATCTCTTCAGAAAATAATTCCTTCCAATTCCAAAGAACGCTCCCTTTGATCTGGTGCAAATCGGCAAGTCTTGATCTTCAAGGATCTTTCTTTCCTTATTGAGTTGATCCGAGAAGGTAATTGTGGGATCTCTCACAATGGATGTGAGCCCAATTCCTTTCGATATTCAAGCCCATTAAAATAGGCTCATCTCTTCAAATAAAGTCTTACAAGTCAGCTTGGATAGATATAGTATAAAAGGCCCAAACCATAACTTAGAGATAATATAAGATGTTCGTAAAAGAATGCAATATGTAGTCCTGGTTTCAAGACCTTGAAACCAAGACAGTGTTTTGTCTTTCATCATCCCTTGATATCATCCTGCAAGTTAGTGCGTGAAGATCTTACAATCAAGGTGGAGTCTTCAATCTCCCCCTGGATGGAAGACAAAACATGATTACGAAATATGTACATATAGCATAAAGCATTGATAGCATAGAAATGTTTTAGACTAAGTTTTCATCTATCGAAAAGGCCAAATTATTCTCCCCCTTTTTGTCTTCCAACAAAACGGGTAGAGAGCAGGAGTTTTTAAACCACAGACCAAGGTATGTTAAAAAACAAATAGGAGTTTTTCAAAGCAGATAGAGAAAGAGAGGTGAAGTTGTATCAAGGCCTTGAGGAGGATGCACCACCAGTGGACTTCTTCTTCTTCCTGGAGTAAGACTTGATGGGCTCAGGCGATGCAGAAGGCTATGAAGTGGATGGAGCAGCAGATGTAGAGGGTCCAGCTGCAGAAGGTTCACCTTGCTTCGGAGTAGCTTTAGCTGGTCCTTCCTCTTGCCAATCTCCAAAGGTAGGATACTGCTTGTTCGGCCCAATGTACTTCCTCCGAACTTTGTCTTTGCACTTCTTTCTCCACCTATCCATGGAATCTTTTGTGATCTTATCCTTTTCCATTTGGGCCAAGACCTTCAGTCTTTCCACGTCTGTACTTCTTCACAACCCCATACTCTTCCACTGTTAGAATCGTTGGTTCAGGATGAGTTGGGCGCAGAATTGGTTTCTTCTTCACAAGCCTCTCATAGTTAAGGATGACATTGCCCGCTTTCTTCCTAACATGACTAGAAGTCTCTTCATCTAATGGCATGATAGAGTCAGTAGATGTGAATGTGAGAGCATTCAATAGCATCATCTGATCCAGTTTACAGTTGTCAATAGAGAGCAGTTCATGTGTCCTGTCTTGCCTTGATAAAATATCAGTATATATCCTCCCCATATCCATTTTAAGGTCTTGAACATCAGTGTCCAGAGCAGCAATCCTGTCTTCTGAAACTCCAAGAGTAGGATCAGGGGATCCTTTGCCTTTCTTCTTCAATACCCACTGCCCCCTTATGTTCCTAGCAATCCCAAGCCTTTCCAGGCAAGCCTCGTCAATTATGCCACTGTAAGTTTGTCTTTCCTTAGTAGAAGTGTCGACATCGAATGCTTGAAAGATTTTAGATAAAATGTTGGCATAGGGTAGAGGCATTGGTCGGGAAGAGGAAGCGGCATGGAGCATGTAACTGATCATCAAATCAGGAAGATTTGGCTCATAGCCATTCATGACCAGGTGAAGGATCTCAAGAAGGTTTTCAGTGATGAGTTCCCTGGAGTTGACACGAGGAAAAATGCAGCGAGCAATAATAGCAAAAATCAATTTTGGCTGCATCTTGAGGATAGTGTGAGTGGACTTGTGTGTAGATGATGACTCAGGAGGTGTATGAAGGAAGAACTCTTTTTGGGCAAGATTTATGGAATCAACCTTATCCGGAAATCCTTCAGTGGGGATTTCAGTAGGGAGGTCAAGGATCAAGGCCAACCTTTCAGCAGAAAGGCGAATGCGGTGATTTTTGACCTTTGTGACAAGGGTTAGGGTTCTCTTGACACGGTGGGCGGTCATGTTTGCATAGAAGAACCGGGTAAGACGTGGGTAAGCAAAATCTCCAGGGTTCAGAACAGACCATAGACAGGTTGATTTTAAGAGGGGGGTGCAGGGTAAAGGCATAGATTCAAGCAATTTCATGTCAACAGCATCACAGAAGCATAATCGTCGGTGTCCAAAACCCCGTTACCAGGATTTGGCCACGTCGGAGGAGACGAACTAGTTGGCAGGGATATCAGAGGTTACCCGAGAGTGAGAGGGTGCCGGATGAGCAACAGAAGTCTTCTTCGACTTTCTGATCAACGGAGAGGGAGAGGAGGAACTTGAATCCTCGGAGCTGTCAGGCGGTGGAAAGCATGCCCTTTTTCCCTTGTTGGCCGGCATCTTGTAGCGCTTTGAGGAAGGAGCGGCCAATGGAGTTGCAGACCTCTTGGAAGCCATTGCTACAACGATCTTTGGGAAGGAGAAATGGAGTCTTGAAAACAGAGAGGGATTTCAGAGAAATGGAGTGGAGAGAGAAAGTGATAAAGTGACATGGTGAGGGAGAGGGTTTAAATAGCCGTACAAAGGAGTCCAAAAGCCTTTCTCCCAAATTCAAAATAAGTACACCTCATTTAATTTTAAACCGGATAAACATTTAATTGGAAACAAGATATTTTTCAAGGATCAACAAAATTCTTAAAAAGGGAAAGTGTGTCAAAATACATTTACATAATATGGACGGAATATTAAGCGAATAATTTTAGAAATCAAACCGGGATTTTCCAAAAAATAAACATGGATAATTTGTTAATATCTACACAAATATTAACAAAATGCCGGGTCTAAAAATTAATATAATTCGAATTTTGGTTCTCACAAGACCGTAGAATATCAAGGTCTTGAGATGGCCATTCGAATATGCCTTTCATGAGGGAGTATTACTCCCCCTAAGAAAGTGCTTTCCTGTTAAGCATACCAAGTTCGAGTCTAATAAAGTTGAAGCGATCTTCAAGGAGTGGCTTGGTGAAAATATCTGCCAATTGGAACTCATTAGAAATGAAAGAAATAGATACATCATCTTTCTCCACATGGTCTCTAATGAAGTGATGCCTCACATCAATGTGCTTTGTTCTTGAGTGCTGCATAGGGTTCTTAGTGATAGAAATGACACTTGTATTGTCACATTTGATAGGAATACCTTTCAGATCTATGCTAAGGTCTCGGAGTTGTTGTGCTATCCAAATGATTTGTGAGCAACGAGCTCCTACTGCTATGTATTCTGCTTCAGCAGTGGATAAAGCAACTGAGTTCTGTTTCTTTGAATGCCAGCTAATCAAGGATGAGCCAAGAAGTTGATAACATCCAGACGTGCTTTTCCTATCCACCTTGTATCTTGTAAAGTCAGCATCTAAATAGCCTGTTAGATGAAAGTTGCTCTGCTTGGGATACTAGAGACCAAGGTCTTGATATCCATTCAAATATATGAAGATTCTCTTAACAACAATAAGATGAGATTCTTTAGGATCAGCTTGGAACCGTGCACACATGCATACGCTAAACATAATGTCGGGTCTACTAGGAATAAGATAGAGTAGTGAACCAATCATACTTATGTACTCCTTTTGGTTCACATTCTTACTATTCTTGTCTTGATCAAGGGAGAGGGTTGAGCTCATGTGAGTCTTTGCTACCTTGGATTGATCCATCTTATATTTTTTAAGCAGGTCCCTAGCTAGTATACTTCCCTTGATTTAGAAAAATCCCTTTCTTTGTCTGAAGAACTTGTAGACCGAGGAAGAAGTTCATTTCACCCATGAGGCTCATTTCAAATTCCATGCACATTATCTCAGAGAACTCCTTGCAAAGGGAGTTGTTAGTAGCACCAAACAATATATCATCAACATAAATTTGATCTAGCAAAAGGTCATTTCCAAAGGTCTTGATGAAGAGAGTTTTGTCAATCAAACCTCTTTGAAAACCATTTTCAAGAAGATACTTAGACAATCTCTCATACCAGGCTCTAAGGGCCTGTTTAAGACCACAGAGAGCCTTGTCCAGATCATACACATAATTGGGAAATTCATCATTTTCAAATCCGGGAGGTTGAGCAACATAAACTTCTTCTTCCAATACACCGTTTAGAAATGCACATTTAACATCCATTTGAAACAGCTTGATGCCCATAAATGATGCAAATGCAAGTGGTATACGTATAGCTTCTAACCTTGCTACGGGAGCAAAAGTTTCCTCGTAGTCTATACCTTCTTCTTGATTATATCCCTGAGCAACAAATCTTGCTTTGTTTTGAATGATCTTCCCTGCTTCATCCAACTTGTTTCTGAACACCCATCGAGTCCCAATGACTGATTGATGCTTAGGCCTAGGTTAGAGAGTCCACACCTTATTCCTTTCAAACTCGTTTAGCTCACTTTGCATAGGCGAGATCCAATCCGAGTCCTTAAGTGCTTCGGCGGGAGTCTTTGGTTCTACAAAAGAGAAAAAAAGCATAGAAAGCCCAAAGATTTTTTTAATCTAGATCGCGTTTGTATACCGGAGGATGGATCCGAGATGATGTCTTGAGCTGAGTGTGAAGAGGCATGTTTAAACTTTCGTTGCTTTGGGCCTTGATCATTCAAAACAACAACAGGTCTTTCTTCAAGGTCTTGAGTGGAGGTTTGAGGATTAGATTTTTCATTGCTTATGTCAACCTCATCTCGGTTCTGCATCTGCTTCTCAAGGTCTTGAGGATTAGATTTGCTCTTGCATGTTGGGCTCTTGGTCGTTCTTATTTTCAGATTTTTCCTCTTCTTCTCCATCAGAATCATGATGATTTAGGTCGAGATATGCAAAACTTTCACTCAACACACCAGTATTGCTTTCGTCGAATACCACATGGATACTCTCCTCAATAATTTTGGTGCGCTTGTTATAAACTCTATAAGCTTTTCTATGAGAGGAGTAACCAAGAAAAATACCTTCATCACTACGAGCGTCAAATTTTCCAAGGTTATCTTTGCCATTATTGTGAACAAAACAAGTGCATCCAAAAGGTTTGAAATAGGAGATGTTAGGCTTTCTTCCTTTCAAAAGTTCGTAAGGAGTTTTCTTCAAAATAGGACGAATTAAACAACGGTTAAGAATATAATTGGTTGTGTTAAATGCCTCGGCCCAATAATATTTGGGCAAACCATTTTCTAAGAGCATTGTCCTAGACATGTCCTCTAGGGTGCGGTTCTTGCGTTCCACAACTTCATTCTGTTGAGGAGTTCTAGGAGTTGAAAAATTGTGTGAAATACCATATTTAGCACAAAACAGATCAAATTTTAGCTGATCAAATTCTCTACCATGATCGCTTCAAATAGACAATTGGTAGGTTTTTCAAGGTCTGTAACTCCTTACAAAGTTTGGAAAATTCGAACAAAGCCACAAATTTTTCTCTTAAAAAGGAAATCCAAGTAAAACGAGAGAAATCATCAATAATGACAAGAATGTACTGTTTTCCCTTAGGAGATTTGACACGCATAGGACTGCATAAATCCACATGTAAAAGTTCAAGAGGGCGTGAGGAACTTACAACCTTTTTGGGTTTGAATGAACTTCTTATTTGTTTACCTCTTGTGCATACACATACATTGCACAGTTCCTCACTTTTGAAGTTTAGATCAGGTAATCCTCGTACTAGGTCTCTTGGCTTTTAGTTTGTTAAGGGTATGCAAGCTCACATGCCCTAACCTTCTGTGCCAGAGACTCGGATCGTCAGTCAAGGCCTTGAGGCACTTGAGATCTGTACCTGCAATATGGTTAGTATTTACAACATATGTGTTGTTGTGCATGTGAGTCGTGAGGATCAGGTCTCCAGTTTCCTCATTTCTGACTTCATATTTGTGCCTGTCAAAGCCAACTTTGTTTCCCTTGTCACACAGCTGAGAAACACTTAAGAGATTATACTTTAATCCGTCAACAAGATATACATCATTGATGCAGCTATTTGAATTACCAACATTACCGATACCAATGGTGTTACACTTCCCTTTATCACCAAGAGTAATTGTTCCAGTGGTTTGCTCTTTAAGATCTTGAAATAAAGATTTCTTCCCACTCATGTGTCGAGAGCATCCACTGTCCATGATCCATTTTGATTCCTTGTGCTTTGTGATATCCTGCAAGACAAGCATCATCCTTTTCGGCTAGACCAATACATAGTTTTAGATTCATAATGAGGATAGACCATGTTAGGTAATCTTGTCCCCTTAGGAACCCAAACCAGTTTTATCTGTTCATTAAGTCGTACAGGAAATGTGTTTCTAATGATGTGGGGATCCTTTCGTCTATATGGACAGGTTTCCTTCACATGCCCTTTTTTACAGCAGTAAAAGCATGTAGGTGAACGCCAATTCCCTTTAGCTTTAACAAAAGTGGTACAAGGTTTCTTTGGAAAGTTTTTGTTGTAGCCAATACCATTCTTATTAAATGAGAGTTGCTATTCACCCAAAATCTTATCAAGATTGGCTTTAGACCTTGTGAATGGTATAAGTGATGTCTGCTGGTCTTGGCATTTATCGGTTAGCTTAACTTTCTCTTTCTCTAAATCATCATTTTGACTTTTTAGAGAGGAGAGGTTTTGCTTAAGATCATAGTTTTATGAGCTTAAGGTCTTGACTTTAATGTCAAAGAGCTGTCCGAGAAGTTTTAAGATTTTTCATTTTCAGCGACACGTTACTAATACACTCTTGTTGGTCCTTCAGCTTTTCTTTCAGGATGTTAATTTTACCACTGTAAGATTCTTCATTAGAAATCATATTTCTTAGCACTTCAGAAAGAACATCCGGAGGGCCAGACATTAAGTCTCTTACCACTTTCTCAAGGTCTTGACTCCTGGATTTCTCGTGCTCAACCATCAGACATAGATTTGCTTGGTCTCCTTCTGAATCTGAATCTTCTGAGGAGTTCGAGTCGCTCCACGTTGCTAGAATAGCTTTCTTTCTTTGATCATTCTTTCTGAATTTGTTTCTTTTTTTCATGGGACATTCCTTCACGAGATGATCTGTTTCACCACACTCAAAACACGTCAGTACTTTTTGTTTCTTCAAGGAGTTTGGTGACTTACCTCTGAATCTAGACGATCCAGCATTTTCTCTGTTGGAGAATTGCTTTTTCATTTTTAGAATTCATGCTAATCCTTGTGTGATAAGAGCAAATGGATCATCTTTGTCGTCACTTTCGTCACCATCAGATTGTGATTGATCTTTCTTTGCTTTGAGGGCAAGATTTTGTTGTTGTTGGAGGTACTTCTCCATCTTCCTCGTTTAATATCATTTCATAGGTGATAAGCTTTCCAAGAAGGTCATCCAATAACAGTGTGTTAAGGTCTTGAGCTTCCTCAATTGCAGTAACCTTGGGACCCCACTTGGCTTTTGGGAGGCTCCTAAGAACCTTCCTAACTTTCACTAGGTTGGAGAAAGTTTTCCCAAGCGAGTCGAGGTTGTTTACAATTTGGGTGAATCTCGTAAACATCTCCTTCACTGATTCATCGGGATTCATCTTGAAAAGCTCATATTGTTTGAGAAAGATATTGATCTTGCTCTCCTTGACCTGACTGGTGCCTTCGTAAGTGACAACAAGTTTGTCCCAAATCTCTCTAGCACTCTTGCAAGATGAAACACGGTTAAATTCATTAGCATGAAGAGCACAATATAATAAATTCATGGCTTTGAAGTTCTTAGCGACGTTTTCCAGGTCTGTTTGCGTATATTCAGCCTCGGAATTTTGACTTCTTTCCCATCAACAGTCTTCGTTGGAATGCGTGGTCCTTTCCTGACGAGGTCCCATAAATCAAAATCTTGATCAATGATGAACATCTGCATCAATGATCTCCAGTGAACAAAGTTATTTCCGCAGAACAGAGGAGGTCGATTGGTTGATCTCCCTTGGGCAAATCCTCCATCACCTATGGTAGACATGCTGAAACTCACAAGATTGTTAGATCAAAAGAAGTGAGCCAAGCTCTAATACCAATTGAAGAGTCTATAAGGTGATAAATAATACTCTACAAGGGGGAGATGAATAGAGTATGCTCGATTTTTCCAATTTAATAAAACATAAAGCAGTTTGCAGCACAACTTGTCAAGACCTTGATGTGCAATCAGATCTTGGCAAGGCAAAATCGAATATGATAAAGTAAATGCGGAATATAAGAAGAACACACGAATTGTTAACAAGGTTCGGCACAAACTTGGCCTACATCTCTGCCTAAGGTTATCCAACCCGTAGAATTCAAACATCTTTATTTCACTTTCCTTGAGCCTAGAACTTCCCTTCCCCTATACAAAGCCTCACCACTTCTATTCTAGCTCTCAAATTTATAAGTGAAATAGAGGAACCCACTACACACCAACGTGTGCTATGACGAGTATGAAACTCAAAGAGTGAATCAAATGACTTGTACAATAACGACTGTGTTTCTCTCAACACTCAAAACCAACCACACTAAGCTCAACGAGTATACGAGAGAATGTTTTGCTACTTCTTAATGCTTTCGGATGAATGCTTGCTTCAATAATCTTCATCTTCCATTTGCAACGTATAAATAGAACTTCAATGGATCCGTTTGAAGTTTGAATCTCTTCCAAAAATAATTCCTTCCAATTCCAGAGAACGCTCCCTTTGATCTGGTGCAAATCGGCAAGCCTTGATCTTCAAGGATCTTTCTTTCCTTAATGAGTTGATCCGTTCAGGTAATTGTGGGATCTCTCACAATGGATGTGAGCCCAATTCCTTTCGATATTCAAGCCCATTAAAATATGCCCATCTCTTCAAATAAAGTCCTGCAAGTTAGCTTGGATAGATATAGTATAAAAGGCCCAAACCATAACTTAAAGATAATATAAGATGTTCGTAAAAGAATGCAATACGTAGTCCTGGTTTCAAGACCTTGAAACCAAGACAGTGTTTTGTCTTTCATCATCCCTTGATATCATCTTGCAAGTTAGTGCGTCAAGATCTTACAATCAAGGTGGAGTCTTCAGGAAGGTCGTGTCGATATCGTTGAGTAAGATTGCAAGGGTCTCAACTCTTTCTCCAAGATTGGGAGGGCTAATCATTTCTCTAGATTGGGAGGGTCAACTGTTTCTCCAAGACGGGGCTCCTTCACGATATAGACGACGTCTTTCCCGCTGCAGATTGAAAGAGGCTCATGGATAGCCCTCTTGGGGGAATGTGCTTGTTTGTTATTTGTTTTAGGACTTCATGGTTTTTGTTGTGTTAGGACTCGTACATTTGCTCACTTTTGATGGTTTTATGACTCATAAGAAACCCCCTATTGTTGTTTATAACTGCAGGAGTATGTTGGCTTTAGACCATTCGCATTCGTGAGTCCAACGTCGGGCCCTTAACTTACTTTTTTTCCCTGCCACCTCAACTTAAGAATCCTCTTTCAACTTTTTTTTATTTTTCACCCTCATTCGTGAGCCCTAATCCCGGACTATTAACGTACTTTTTATTCTGAAAAAAAATTCTCTAAAATATATGCAATATAGGTGTTTATAGATAGATAAAATTAAATTACATTCAAAATAATTTTTTTTCCAATTTCAAAAAATACCGAAAAATCAATTTGAAAAAAAATATATATCCCCTACCTACCTTTTCGCCTTCCTCTTCTCACCATGTGATACTTGGCACAATGAACTCCACTTTTCAAGTTGCTAGCAGATAAACTCTATCCCCCGAATTCATCAATTTTTATTTTTATTTTCTCCACATTTTTTTCCACCTGGCACGCACATGTACCTTTGGGTTCACCATTATGTGTGCTCTTAGTTGATTTTAGGACTCGTACAGATCTAGCCTTGCCTTTTCTATTTGTACTTATGTGTCTCAGTCGGATTCATGAGAGTTGGCACGAGAAATTCATATATTGGCACGAAAATAAACGTTAGTGGCACGACGGCCGTATTGAGTGGCATGTAGTTGACTGTCATGATAGACGTTAAGATAATTGTTATATTAATTCGGACTTGAGTTTATCCGTTAGAGTCAAAAGAGTTGGCACATGATATACTTATACTGACACATAAATAGACGTTAGTGGCGCGAATAACGTATGGACTGGCACGTAAATTCTGTTTCTCTCTCTCTCTCTCTCTCTCTCTCTCTCTCTCTCTCTATCCAGAAAATAATCTCACTTCGAAATATTTTTTCATAAACATATATAAAATGGGTGTCTATAGATAGATAAATTAAAATTAAATTAAGTTCAAAAATAAATTTATTTTTTAATTTTAACAAATGAAAATGGCTAAAAATTAGTTTAAAATGGCTGAAAATTTATTTCTCTCTCATTTGGTCCCCTTCAAATTTGGTGCCACTTGGCGCACCTCTCTCTCTCCCTAACCTGTAACGGTACAAAGTAGGGTTGTGCAAAATTTGGATCGGACCGTAATTGGACCGAAAATTACGGTCTTTGGATCGGACCGGGATATTACGGTCCGGTCCGCGGTCCAAGAGAATTCTATTTCCGGTTTCCGATCCAAACTTGGGATCGGACCGGAATTAGACCGAAAATCCTATCATTAAAAAAAATAAAAATAAAAGAGGAAATTTTCAATTTGTGTATATTTTGACAAATATTTTGTGTATATTTTGACAAATTAATGTCGATTTTAGTATAGATTTGGAGTAATCATAAATATTCTAGACTAAGATTGAAGAATCTCGTCCCGATTTAAATCTAGGGTTAAGAAATTTCAGTTAGTGATATTTTTAGATCTAGATTTGATTTTAAATGTAAAGTTACATAAATTTCAATGTTGATTTTAGTTTAGGCTTTGTATATGTGTTTGATTTAACGCAAAATGCGAACAGGGCCGGGGCTGCTCTAAAAGGGCGAACAAGGGCTGTTGTAAAAGGGTTGCTGTAAAGTTCCGGTCCGTGGACCGAAAAGACCGGGACCATAAGTTCTGGTCCCGGTCTGATCCGCGGTCCAAGTTCTTAGAAATTACAGTCCACCGGTCTTGGACCGGACCAGAATCTCCAGTCCGGTCCGATCCGGTCCAGACCGGAAGCCATTCCTATTGCCCTGTTACAAAGGGTAGCAATTTTTTGGAAAAGTCTAGATATACACTCGGTGTAAACCCTCGGATTTACTTACTTCGTGTAATTGAAACATGTGGACAAAAAAGCTGAAAATAAGAAATGAAAGGAGGAATTAAAGTGTCTTCCACTTCCTTACATCGATTCCATTTCCCCATTCAACCCATTCCTGCAACTTCTTTAATCAAAGGGGTGAGGACTGAGGAGTGTACAAAGCATATCCAAGGACCTTTCATCTCCTATTTTGCTTGTTCCCATATTGAACCAGAGATCTAAAATTCAAATTTGACATCTCATATATCGGTTTCATCTTCTCTTGTCTCCTTCCCATGGTTGGTGTCGATAGTTTATGGTTGGGTGGATTTAGAAGGGAGGTGTGAAAAGGTTGAGCGATTCATTTCGCCTTGTGATCGATATGTGGAGAGAGGAACCGCCTTCCTATTACAGTACAATATACGGTGGATGCATCGCCACAGTTCACAATGATAATCGATCTTCTTTAACATGGCTATGGCGGTCACGGCGGTAGATTCGACAACATCACACTTCGGAGTTTGAAATTCGTACCGACAAGTGCCAATGACGCCTTCGTTGCAAGTGACCACCTCTTCATCCACCCGATTGCCGAATCCCATAGCCAGACCTTGGCTGGTGTTGATGCGGTTAATTTATGGCTGGGTAGGTTTACAAGGGATATCAATATTATAGAGAGTGGGATGTATGCGTTAGGCACATCTGCAGTAATGAGTTCTTGGAAATTTTACAATAAGTATAAACGTATCATAGTCCCCATTTTATTTTATTTTTTGCAAAAATAGCCCCATATAATTTTTTAGATGGTAGTGCTATTTTTTCCTACCCCATTTTTTTGGTATATCTATGCAAAATAGCTCTATGAAAATGTCTTTATGATTAATGAGGAAATGGTACTTAATATACCAAAATAGATGGGCCTTTGCAAAACTAACTCCCCTTGGTCCAAATTTGCAAAAGTGGCAAAAGGGTCCAAAACTTTGCAAAAATAACCGGTGGTAAAAACTTGCAAATCTGGGTAATGAAGAGAACAACAGAGAGAGAAAGAGAAGTGGAAACCGCCATTGATAGAGGGAAACCGCCATTGAAGCACCTTCATTGAAGCCGGGTAAATGTCGTTGAAGGAGTAGCGAGGGTGCCCTTGAAACCACAACAGAGAGAGAGAGAAAGAGAAGTGGATTAGGCGAATCGAAAAGGGAGAACGAAGAGAACAATAGTTCCAGCACTTTTGAAGAAGAGTCCCTCGTGCGAAATCAAGTAAGTCGTCATCTGATAACATCTAAATTAGTCATATTTTAGGGTTCTATTTGCATATTAGTTTAGATCATTTCCATGCATATTTATCATGTTTTATATTTTATTTACTTTATTTTGCAATTTCAGAGTCTACACCGAGTGTTTATTTATTTCAGGCATTTTGAGGCTATTATTGTGGAAATTCGAGACTTGATACGAAAGGACAAGCAGGATTGAGTCGGACTCGAGAAGCCGAATGATAAAGTGTGGAAATTGCTGGAATTGGTAGTAATTCATGTGGGCTGAAATTATAATGATGTTTTGGGCTAGGTTTTAATTCTTTAATTATGTGGGTTAATATTGTAATTTTTAGCAAAGTTTTATATATATACTCGGATGAACAGGAAGTAAAAAGGGGGGCTCTTCGTTGGACTTTGGAGACTTGGGGTACGCCGCAAGGCTTCGGCCGATCACGTACTTCGGCATGGATTAGGTTTAGTTTAGTTTTGTTTCTTTCGTTTTCGGTATTACACTTTGGATTGAAGGCGAAGATTTCTGGTTTGCATCTTATTTTATGCATGTCTTTAATTTATTCTATTGTTTTCTATATTATGTTTAGCTAGATTTCCCGTTCTAGGGTTAGGGTGAACCCGACAATGTCGCGAATTGTTTGATTTCGATGTTTGCTTGAACCTAGTCTGAATTCTATAAATTGATTTGATCCTAGTTGCTTAACCTAATTGATGTCAATCGATTGGAATCCTTTTTAGATTCAAGATGCTACCGCTGCGAATTGAAATTGGATAAATAGATGAAATTCATGAATCCGAAAGGAGGATTAGTTTCATCGGAACCCTAGGATTAAACTTGAGGATTCAACAATTGTTATTGTGACATTTAAACGATTGTTGAGGACTCTTGAGGATTAATAAATTATCGTAGATTCTTAGGTGTGAATCGGTTAGGCGGAACGCGACAGCGAAAATTTAATTGATTTTCTCCTAAGGTCTATAAAGAACTTAAAGGGTCTAGATTTGGTTAATTTAGACACAATTACTACAACATGCGACAGCTGAGTAGTGATGACTTTAGATAATTTACCTTCAATTTGACATATTAAGAAGATGAAGTTCGAGTGAATATCGGGTTGAATTCGTTGTGGCATTGTTGTGGGAATCCTTTAACTCTGGAATTAGTTCTCATATATATTTTCTTGATAATCTTTGCTTGATTTTCTTAGTTTAGTTAAAAATCAAATCCATCTTTCTTGGCTTAGCTTATTAGTTCTAGATAACAATTGATACATATATAATCCCCGTGATCGATATCCGTATACTGCAATTGATCTCGTATTCTTGCGAGGTTGGTTCAGGCTACACTATTCTTGTGTTGGTTTAAACCACATCATCATCCTCGATCTCTTCTCTTCAAAAAGCTATTTGGAGTGTTGAATTTCTTGAATCTCGAAGTAGGGACACTGGGGAGAATGGGGGGAGACGATGAACAAACCCTAATCTTGTGCTGTTGGGCGATTTGGTGATATAGTTGGGAAATCACCATTGAAGGATGAAATTGAAGGTCGAAATAGGGTAGAATGGAGTTGAAACGCTTCTTCGACAGAGATAAGGTCGAAATAAGGCGGTTTGGTTATATGAGCATCTCTATCAAGAGACAAATTTTATTCATTTCTATCATGACAAGCAATTTATAATTACTGGCCTGAATTATGACATTACTGGCCAAATCTTTACTGTTATTGGCACTACTATTACTAATTAAAGGCTATAGTTGTAGATTACTGTGATTTTGTGGTTTTCATTTCATATTGTTGTGAATAAAGATGCAAAAGTGGCCATAGATTGTGTTCATTGTTGCATTCTACACTGTTGTCATATGAGCATCTGACCTTTCGAAATTAGGTGCAAAATTTTCTTACATTAGGTGTACATTTATGTTGTGAAGTAAGGTGCCAAATTAGTTGTAGATTTATGTCATTTTCTGCAATCTACATTGTTGCGAGATGATCATCTGAGTATATATTTCAAGAATCTCCTTTGGGGCTTGTAGATGATAGTAGAATGTTATGTGTAATGATAGACATACCTTTTTTACTGGTACGATTTATGGAATTACTGGCATGGATGTTTTCTTTACTGGCACTAGTGTTATCAACCTGATACTAAGTTGTACAATTTCGTCACAGGTTTGAAACCCCCCAGAGCCATGCCTATAATTAAAGAAGGGAAGGTCTACACACCGTCGAGCGAAAAGGTAAATACTTGTATATTGTAGATTAGTGATGTCTTGTATTTGTGTTGGTGATGTTAATCATGAAGTGGGATATATGTGCAGTCGACATTAGCTCTCCCCCTAGAGAAGTACTTCAGAGGGAGGTCCAACCACTTCTCCAAGATGGCTCTCCTAGATCGCATGGACGAAGGCCTGGCTGTTAGACTGGAAGATGATGAAGGAAAGCATGCTTGGAGGCATTGTGATGATCGGGAATAATGTCCCCTACTGTTGCGCCCTCATTCACTACTTCCTTGCGACTATATTGCAAATGGCCTCGCTACTAGACTGGTCATTGCGACCATATTGCAATTGATCATTGTGACCATGTTGTAACTAGCCGTTGCGACCATGTATGATTTTGTAAAAAAAAAATTGATCGCAACGATCAATTGACATTTGGTCGTTACGACCACCTGGTTATGTGCTAAACGGAAATTTAACGTGTCTAAATAGAAATTGTGTTTAAAAATGGTTGGTCGTTGGCCTCTCTTTCCCCCTCCTCTTTCTCTCCATCGTCTCTCCTGGGCATTAGGCCGCCTCCGGCTTCACAGCACCGCTCCCTCTTTCCGTCGTCATCCATGGTGGCCACCAGATACCAAGTGAGGGAGAGATAGCTCTTGATCATTGTGACCATGTTGTAACTAGCCGTTGCGACCATGTATGATTTTGTAAAAAAAAATTGATCGCAACGATCAATTGACATTTGGTCGTTACGACCACCTGATTATGTGCTAAATGGAAATTTAACGTGTCTAAATAGAAATTGTGTTTAAAAATGGTTGGTCGTTGGCCTCCCTTTCCCCCTCCTCTTTCTCTCCATCGTCTCTCCTGGGCATTAGGCCGCCTCCGGCTTCACAGCACCGCTCCCTCTTGCCGTCGTCATCCATGGTGGCCACCAGATACCAAGTGAGGGAGAAATAGCTCTTGATGCACCATGGCTCCCTTTCCCCCTCCTCTGTGATTGTTTGGTGAGAACTCTAACCCTAGAAATCGATTTGGGGGTTTTATTTGAAATTGGGATTTTCGTGAATTCTGGTTAGGAATGTGTGATTTCAAGTGATTTTCCTTTGGAAGAACTTGAGATGGAGCGGAATTTCTGTTCGATTTCATGCTTAATTTGGTGTTTATTAGTTTTTGAATTGCTTATCTATTTCAATTTCCTTCTTAATTGCTATTCGATTTCCGAATTTCTGTTTATCTCTTCTCTAGATTCGACAATGAGGCGATCCTCTTTCTTTTGAAAGGAGATATTAATGGGAGAACGCTGATTTGTGAACTTGGTACCATATTCATGGTTGTGTTTTTAACAGCACACATCACGGGTGTTGGAAAATTCTACAGGTGTGAAATAAAAATAAAAACATCAACCCACGTTTCAAAATAATTTTAAGTTGGAATTTAAAATTAATTTGAAAGATATAGAGACTTAATTTGTTAGTAAAGCATATCTAGTATCTACCCACGTTTACCTCTAAAAAACAAGTATCTACCCACGTTCATAAGGTTTTCTTTCTTTCTTTTTAACCTTTTCATATATATTAGCAATATTAGCAATTTAACCGTAAATAGATTTTTTCCCACTAATTTCATGTACTTCCCACTAATTGAAATTGGTAGTTATTTATCCTGTTAGAGGATTTATTAGTATGGAAGTTATTTATCCTACTAGAGGATTTACCCACGTTCATGTACTTCCCACTAATTTGGTAGTTATTTCCCACTACCCACGTTTCTTTTTAGTATAGCCATGGAAGTTATCTTAGTTTTTTTTATTAGTATGGAAGTTACTTAGTTATCCCACTCCCTCACTCCCCCACTTTTTCTTATGAACACATAAAACCTGGAAGTTGCCTTCATTTTTCTTTATTAGTATGGAAGTTACTTAGTTATCCCACTTCCCCCCACTCCCCCCACTCGCCTACTAAGCTCATAACGAGGCTTCCAATCCGAGGAACAAAAACCGCAAACAAGGTATTCTATTTTTCCTAGTTATTTCTACATCTGTTGAAGGTATCCTTCTACCTCTTTTTTTTTTGGAATCATTGTTCAATTGTGTGACTTCTTGAACTTATATTTTTCAGTTGATGCTCAATCGATTTCCGAACATCCATCCCAGAGTGCGCAGGTACATTTACTTAGTTTTTTCAGTAAACATGATGTGTTTCGAGTGAAAACATTTCGATGTTTGTGTTGTTAATTTGACTTCGTTATTTGGTTACGTGCTACAGGTTTCAAATGGCACCACCCGTAGATACCATCAACACCTTAGATGGATCCACAAACAAAATTTGTACAATTAGGGGAAGGATTACCGTTCTTTGGACAACGTCTTATCGAGACTCTAATGACGTCGACGGAATTCAACTTATTATCATGGATGAACTGGTTATAAGTTTATTTGTTTTTTGTTTTTATCTTATATATATTTATTATACATTTATACAATATATGATCTTCTGCACAAGAGGATATCATTCAGGGAATAATAACAAAAAATAATGTTGCCAAATTTTCACCTTTGATCAAGGAGGGCAGATTATATTCGTTCGATAATTTTCTTCTCTCTGAGAACAAGGATTCCGTCAGATTTGCTCCTCACAAGTACAAATGGATCTTCACTTTCAAGACCGTTGTTTCTCGTATTGAAGGGTTGAACATTCCTCTGCATAGTTTTACCTTTGTTGATTTCAGAGACATCAACTACAACGTCTTTGACCATGATTCTGCTATTGGTAATTGTGTATATTCACTAGATCAAATATTTTATTGGTTATGTTGTTGTTCCAGGTTTGATGATATGAGTTTCAGCTTGTGTTTTATTTAATGTAGATGTGATTGGTTACATTACCAAGTTCTCTCCCTTTCAAGCTCACGTGAACGATTCGTCTTCACCTGCGAAACTTGATTTCACCCTGGAAAATGAAGTGTTAGTTTCCATTTAAATTTGTTATGTATCACTTACATTACCAACTCTGAACTGCACTCTGTACAAGTATTAAGAACTACATGGTTAATGCTTATAATTTATCATTTTCATTTTACTTCAATTTCAGCAATGAAACTCTTAACTGCACTCTGTGGAATAAGTATGCGCATGAATTGAATAATCACTTGACGAGCGTTGGGGAAGAAAAGGTGTTTGTAATCATCAAATTTGCAAAGGTCGAGAAGTTTGGAGGTTCGTATCACCGATCCCTCTTTACTTTATTGGTCATTCACTTGTCTTTATCGTTCATCACTATAAATGATCATTCTATCTTCTCTAAACTAATAACTTCAGGTGGATTTATCTTGAATAATGCTTCCAACCGAACTAAGCTTTTTTTTTATGCAACAATACCGGAGATTGCAAGCTTCAAAGAAAGGTTATCATTTTATATGTCAAGTTGATATCAGACTCTTGTCGAATATGAACTTTCTTTACCTATTTTCACATGTTGTGCAATGTAGGTGGTGTGATGCAAATTCAAATGTTCTCGTGAGATCAACCATTGCAGAATTGTCTCAAACGCTTGTGCATGATCCCTTTCCAATTGATTCTAAGCAATGCATCCAATTCTTACGTAAAATCTCTGAGGTTTATTTCGTCGTCATTTTCAAATACTATTAGTTAGTATATGAAATTGAAGTTCCCTAAATGATTTTTTTGCTTACATTTTCCAATTGGTTAACAACCGTGTACTGTTGTTATTGTTGGACGCATCGCCCAAATATGCAAAGATGTGGATTGGGCGTATAATGGATGCAAAGTTTGCAACAAGAAGGCTATATATAAGGGCTTTATGTTTTGGTTTAATAGTTGTTCTATACATGTGATGTTCCCTGGACAAAGGTATGTATGATGATGTATTTCATGTCAGTTTAGATATGTTTGCATATGTTTTGTATGTTTGTTTTAATAGGAACAATGACCTAAATATTTTCCAAAGCATCTCAATTACCCACACTCTTTTACTATTTTTTATTCCTTGCTGTGGTGACTGATGTTAATTCATTTATCGTTTAGAGTTCTGCTTCAGATTATTGTGGAGGATGCTACGGGGACTGCCAAGATGACATTGTTCAATCAAGGAGTCATCCAGCTACTTAAAAAGGATGCTTCTACTTTACGTGCTCAGATGGTTAAGGTCACTTCATCTAACGCATATTTGTATGTAATTATTGTGTTTTTAGTCTACTTGGCATCATATCAATTGTGTTGTTTTGTTATTGTTTTTTTTATAGGGAGATTCCAGGCTTACGTTTCCCCCTGAATTCAACAAAATTCTCTCTCGTAAGTATGTGTTCGTTGTTGATGTTGGACAATACAATATTGAGCATCCACGTGATGCGTATTCTGTCAAGAGAGTCGGTGAGGACGAGCTCTTGATTGAGAAGTTTGAAAATCACTTGATTTTTGCCAAGGTGGTTTTTTTACCTATTACATGTGGTTGTTCCTTTTCTTTTATTCTATGGTTTAAAGAATATTAAATGCATGCATATATCGTTCATGCGTGTCTGGTGTTATAGGATTATGATTCAGATCATTTGTCTCATCAACCCGAAGCTCCTTCCAATGCTTCTTCAAGTATTGTCCTCACTCCATCAAAGCAATCCCATGAATCTGAAGATGAGTACACTTGCACTACGAGTGGTGAAGGTCAATCGTCATCAACCAAGAAGGTTGTTACCGAAGGCGACACAACAGTGTGATTAGTAACACTTGACATCCTTTTAGCATAAACTAAATGTTTTCATGTGGGTTATGTATCTTGTTAACTGTTTCTTTTGTTGGAATTTAGCAAACTTTCATCTCTTTAAGACGTGGTGTTTTGTCGAGTTTTATCTTATGCCCAATGTACTCTTTGGAGTTGTGTAATTTCAATGTCAAAAGTTTTTTTCTTTTTTTTCTATGAATGGTTTGTCCTTAATGGAAGGATATGAATGATTTTATTTATTATTAAAATATTTACTACTACAGATGAGGGACTAGGGGCCTAATTCAATGATACACTAAGGACAAATATGTTAAAATGAAAAAAAACGAGGCCTCTACCTAGAGAGTGATACAGATACACTAGGGGTATGTTTTTAATTCTACACCAACATTTAAAATTGTACATGTGTAGTTAGAGGGCAATCTCTGTCACAGATTGGTTTATATTTGCCTCAGCCGGTGTTCAGTCATGACCAGTTATATGTTGCGGTCTCTCGGGTGACGTCTAGGAGAGGTTTGAAGATTGTAATATGTGATCAAGATTCTAACCTTTTAATCTCTACTACTAATGTAGTATATAAAGAGGTGTTTCACAACGTATAGTTTGTAGAAACTCGTGTTGAGGACATATGCATGCAAATGTTATGGCTCAGTTGATTATTATTTGCGTGCATTGTGGTTGACTTATTTTACTTTATGAAACCATGTTAAAGTAATTTATGTGTCGCTCCTTCTTGTATCATATTAGTCGAAGGTAAGGTTCAGTCGAGTACTATGTTTTATACATCATTTCTATCTTAAAAATCTCGTGCGTAGTGCACGGGCTATAGGCTAGTTTTTTTTTAAAAAGCTGAAAATATCTAATTGAAAATTTATTAAATCTCAATTACTTTTGCAGATTTGTAACTGATTTGTAACCGTTTTTTTTTTAATTTTTAATTTTTAATTTTAACAATAAATAAATCCACGTAATTTATTAGTTTTGAATTTTGATATGCATATATATTTGTAAAATAAATTTAATTTAGTTTCATATAATATCCAACAATAACATTTAATTACTTTCATTTAACATTTTAAATTGTCAATATTCTAAAAATATGAATAAATTTGTTGTAAGTAAGGATTCATAATTTATAAATATTATACAAGGTATCATATAAATACAGTGTTTAAAAAATCAAATACATACATAAAATTAAATAATTTGGTTTTAATTAATTTCGTATTTATTATTTATATATGCACTCATATGTATTTTTTGTAACACTATATATTCATAACATATATTATATATTTCGTGGACCCTTAATTAAAAAAATATTGAATTAAATTTTATATTTATATTTGTAAAATATTCATGATTTGAAATGTTAAGTGAAAGTAACTACTCCATTACCATAAATGTTATTGATAATATAGAAATAAAAGAAATTTATTTTTAACTTATATAGTTACTAAAATTAATAATTTGAATTTTTTTCCATAATCCAAATTTAATATTTTTTAACCTGAAAAAACACGGTTTTTTTTTTTTGAAAGTGGGTTTGTTTTTATTTTTTAGATTTTTTTAAATTACAGATGTCAACTATTAATTGAAAGTGGGTTTGTTTTTAGATTTTTAAAGTGTATGTGTAGATTTGTCCCTCTCAATCTTCACTTCAGTGCTCATCTTTTTTGCCCCCGCCTAAATCCGCCCTTTCCCATTCAATTTTTGAATCCCCAAATTTCTGCACCCAAATCCTTCCTCACTCCAATCCAACTCTGAATTTGAAATCCATTTCATTCGAAAACTTCTTTCCACTCTATCTTTATTCAATTTCCCCAAAATCTTACAGTAATTTGCAACAGCCACCACTGTGCGATTTCTCAGAACCAACTTAAATCTGTAGAAAACCCTAGAATTCCTCACCCCCAATTTTCCGACCTTCTCAGAAATGGCTACTTCCAACAAATCCACTTCTCCTGCTGCCGCTGAAGGCAGCTCTCCATCCCCGGTAAGTAAATACTTATCTCCATTTGTGTCTCCCTCTCCCCGAAAACGAGATCCAGTGCTCCTAGAGCTTGCTTTTTGAATTTGAATTTGAATTTTAGTTTGTTTGTCAATTTCGCCGCAGAAGGAGAATGTCAAGCCCATCAGTTCAAGAATCGCTGTACGTCGCTCGTTTTTGCGCTCCACCGAACGCGCGATTTGAATTTCTCCCCTCTTTTTTTAGCTCTTTAATTTTTATTTTGAATTTCGTCTGGAAGCAGGAGCTGAGCGAGTCGAGAACGGAGTTGCTGAGCAGGATTCAGGGCCTGAAACAAGTAAATTTACCTTTACAGCTTGGCGCATTTCGTTATGCTGATTCACAAATCTTACGTTTTGCTTCCAATATCTGTAGGATGTGCAAACTTGGAGGTCAAAGTTGGACACTCAATTTACTGTCTGTCGCAATGTAAGTTGTGGTTTGCTTTGATTCGATGATGGATTTGTTTCTGCAATCAATGGCTGTGCTTTGCGTGTCTTGAAGTTATGCCAACGAGGAAAATGTCTGTATGAATGGAAGTTTGAACATCACTTCATGTGTTCTATCGACTTCTAGTTCACTACTGAGAGTATAATATCTATGGGTTGAACTGAGACTTCTAGCAACAGGGACTTATGATTGCACTTGTTCTTCATTTGAACTGAATAATTCATTAGTTCTAGAGTAGGAATGGCCTTTGAATCAAATATTAAACAGTTAGATATTATATATAGCCCTTATCATGACCATACCAGATGACTGGAATTTGGTGCACTTGTTCTGTCTGTTGACTGGACTATCCAATAAGGTTCCTCTTCAAGACTATCCAATTAGGTTTGTGGTGTGAGCCATGTAATCTATAGATTTTCAACATCCTGGCTTGGTTGGTGGTTACTTAACTTGTCTGAAATGTACTGGTCACCTTTGGAAGGTTTATTTTCAAAGTTAGCTCACCCACCAAATATTAAAAGCAAGTTTTTTCTTTTATTGCTTTGCTCCAAAGTAGCTCGCTAGTGACTTTCCATCTTTATTGCCTGTACAACCTTGCAGTTGCAGGTAAATACTTGGCCTATAATGTACTCCGTATTTAATATCACTATCACATCTATCATTCACCGTTATGTCAAAAAGAATATTGTTCAATAGTTAATCCATGACTCCATGGATGCCTGGGACTTCTTGAAAGTTAAAGAATCCAACTTGTAATAGTGTATGTTTATCAATTTTTTAACTCAATAGTGGGAATTGTCAGTGGTTATTGAATTATGATGTGTAAATTTTGACAATGTTGGTATTGAATTGTATCAGATAGGTTAGGTTATCTTGTGCTTTTAACCCTAATATGATGTGGCTAAGGTGTTTATCATACTTGATTCTTACACACACACAAATACAAATCGATCGTGTAGGCAGGCGCAACCTCTCTTCTTGGTGGAAAAAATTTGATTGTTTAAATTCGTTCTCTCCATGATTGCATGGGACTATTTATGATCCATTGTCCAACTCTTGTATCTCTTGTGACTTTGGTGTTCCTTGTTGTGCCCAGGAGCTTGCAGAGCTTAAGAAATCTCTAAATACAGAAGTGGAGCAACTTCGAGGAGTGAGAATTTCTTCATTTGTTCTCCCACCTTCCGCCCCACCCTTTCAATCTTTTTTCTACTGAAACATGTGCATCCTATATGTGCTTCAGGAATTTCAATATTTGAGAACAACCCTTCAGCAACAGCAAGATGACGTCACTGCTAGTCTGAAAAACCTTGGAGTAAGCATCCTTGTATTTTGCCTAACAATCAGATTCATCAGCGTAACCACTTAACTGCACTTACCATAGTACGTGGACTTTGTTTAGCTGCACGATGTTCCAAAGGACACCCCAGCACTGCAGGATAAAGAGTGCGAACAAGGTAATAACAAAGACGGTAATGGTGGCCCAGAACCTGAAGAAAAACCTGAAGAATCCTAGACGGAAGGAAGTGAGGTTACCAGCTATTAGGTTGCTATTGTCTAAGCCTGACATAAGGGCATTCTCAATATATCGCATGCTGTCTTAGTTTGAACCCTAATGTACATGGTTCGCGATGTACCCGTTTTCTCTACCGCTGGATGTTCCAAGTATAAACTTGTATTAGTAGTAACAATTTCTCTAGTACATTTAGCAGTGAAGCTGAGTTGAACTAGTGTTATATCTGGTTGGGACTTGGGGACTGTAAAACCTTCCGAGTTTGCTTGTATAAGAAACTGGGGAATAGGAATTCAATGCGACAAAAATATATATAAAAAGATAAATGGACATTATGAATTGGCATCTCTGTTACAGAGATCGATGAATGAAGACTATGAAGTAGAGCGTCCGACTAGTTTTCAAAGATGCTTTTGCCAAGGTGCGGCACTTCCTCGCACATCTCATGGCCCACCCCAAAAACTGGTTGATAACGGAAAATATGGAAAATAGAGATTTACCTCTTCCAGGCCAAAAAAAAAAAAAAATAGAGATAAGTTTTCAACAAGGCTGCACATCATAAGCAGAACCCAGAAAAAAGCAAAGGTATTACATGGTTATGAAAACTAGACATATTTTAAAAAGTTAGTACTTACTCCGTTGCAAAATACATGGGCTTTACTTTTCGACACGTTTTTTAAGGAGCAAAAAACTCTATAAAATATTAAGTTTTTTTTTTACATAATTTGATACTTATTACTAATAAGTATTAGGAAAAATGGACAAAAATAATGCTCCGTACCAAGTATCAAATGTTAGCAAAAAATAATACCAACTTTGAAATTGGCTATTTCATAAATAAACTATCTCCTTATTAACCGAAAATAATACATAGGTGTATTCCGGTGAATTTTCCGACCAAACACGCCACAAAGACGTCGGAAAACACACGCGTCATCCAATTTTGCCACCTCACACAAATTATAAGTTTGCCATGTCATTTTTTTTTTCATTTTTTTTTAAGAAAAGGAAAATGAAATAGAAAGCTACAGTGCGTTCTTGAGAAGTTTGGAGGGAGAACGAAGAACACACACGAAGATGCCACTCGATTGCACTGAAATCTGCTTGGCAAGTCGGAATATTTGAAGGAGACAAAGGTAAGGGGTTTTGATTTCGGTACTTTTGAATCTGCTCGGCAACTTTCGAGTTTAGGGTTTTTCGGTATTCCCTTTTATGAACGAAAAACTTGTTCTGAAATTTAGGGGTTTTGATTTCATGTGGTGAAGATGTTTTAGTTTTGTTATTGATATCTTTAATTTCAGAAAGAAGAAGTATATTGGTTTCAATTCAGAAAGAAGAAGTATATTCGAAGCTTAATCTCACAGGCAATAGCAAACAAATCTCACGGGCAATAGCAAACATACTGATCAGTAAAAACATACTGATCTCACAGGCAATTCGAAGCAAATCTATGAGGAAAAATTCGAAACAGCCTAATCTATGACAACAAATCTCACAGGCAACAATTCGAATTGAAATGCCCAGATCAGTAAAAACAAATCTCACAGGCAACAATTCGAAACACCCTAATCTATGACAGCAAATGGAATTCGAATGAGATGGGTTTTCGAAACATCTCGAATTGTTGCCCAGATCAGAAAAAACACATCTCGAATTTCGAATGAGATGGGTTTTCGACAGCAAATGGAATTCCAAACCCCTAATCTATGACAACAAAGCGAAAGAATAAGGCTTTCGAAAACCCTAATATTTTCCCCAATTCAAAACACCAAAAATTCAATTGAAAGAAATAAAGATTGGAATCATACCTTCCATAATGGACAAACATAAAATTGTCTTCCTGAATTTCTAGTGTATTTGCAAGTTTGCAATCTCGCAGGGAAGCCATGTTTGCACCTTTCAATCGAAGATTCGTCGACGACTCTTCTCCGAGCATTTGATTTCATGGATGAGCTTTGTGGTCCCCAACCCTCCGTCATCCTTAGAAAGCCTTTGCCCTTGTTGTCGATCGAGATTCCACAATCGGGAGAGTGGGCAAGCTTCGTTCTTCCGATCTCTCCAAGCTTCGTTCTTCCGAGCTTTCTGTGTTCTTCGTTCTCCCTCCAAACTTCTCAAGAACGCACTGTAGCTTTCTATTTCATTTTCCTTTTTTTTTTAAAAAAAATGACATGGCAAACTTATAATTTGGGTGAGGTGGCAAAATTGGATGACACGTGTGTTTTCCGACGTCTATGTGGCTTGTTTGGTCGGAAAATTCACCGGAATACACCTATGTATTATTTTCGGTTAATAGGGAGATAGTTTGTATATGAAATAGCCAATTTCAAAGTTGGTATTATTTTTGGCCAACATTTGATACTTGGTATTATTTTTGTCCATTTTCCTAAGTATTAAATTATATAAAAAATTAATTAAAAAATAATATTGTATAGAGTTTTTTTGCTGCTTAAAAAAACGTGCCGAAAAGTAAAAAACCCATGTATTTTGAAACGGAGGTAGTAAAAAATTTATTTGGAAGTTTGCACTAGACAGAATGTTATGATCTTGAGATCACAACACCGACGACGTTAGTTGGGAGATCGGATTCAACAGACAAGAAGGAAGAATTAGATGGAAGGAAGGAGATAGAAGATTTACAGAGTAGAGGAGAGGAGAAAAGAGAGATAGGTAGAGAGTAAATTGGGCTTATCAATCATCATACCCAAATCAGGCCCATCTGAGGCCTTATATAGCCATCATCTGGCTAGTCTCACAATATTACTCCATCCATGTAAAGCCTTGACTCAAGGCTTGAATACAACTAAACTCATAACATTGCTCCACCCCTATTAAGCCTTGGCTCAAGGCTTGAATACAACTAAACTCACAATTGAAACACATAGGATCAGCACACAATTACAGTTGAAAATTGGGAAATTGAGTAAGAATGTGTGCAGCCGGCTCCCAGGTGGACTCCTCACTACCGAGATTCCTCCACTTGATTAGCCGTTTGGTGACCAGATCACCATTGGACAGCTTGTGCAATCTGGTATCCAGAATAGCCTCTGGTTCAATCAAAATGGAGCCATCCTCATCAATGGTCGGCATATCTGCTAGTGCTCCTTGTGCCGCCCCCAATTTTGGTTTCAACTGCGAAATGTGGAATACCGGATGAATTTTCGAGCCTGTCGGAAGCTCAATTCGGTAAGCCACCGGTCCGACCTTGCCCAGAACTTTATAGGGACCGTAAAACTTGGAACTAAGCTTGAGATTCTTCCGAATTGCCACCGACGTCTGCCTGTATGGTTGTAATTTCACATAAACCAAATCACCCACCTCTAATGTACGATCAGATCTATGGTGATCGACGAACAACTTCATACGGGACTGAGCTTGCTGGAGATGAAGTTTCAACTGGCGGAGTATTGCATGGCGTTCCTCCAACCAATCTGCTATAAGAGCCGAACTCCCAGCTGACCAATTCACCCCGAGGTGCGAAGGTGATGAGACATATAGAGCTTTGAAAGGACACATTTTCAAAGCAGTGTGAAAGGTAGTATTATACCACCACTTCGCTAGAAAAATCCACTTCGCCCATCTCGTCGGGTGGTCCGATGTCATGCACCTGAGGTAGGTCTCCAAACAGCAGTTTACCCTCTCCGTCTGTCCATCTGACTATGGGTGTTAAGCGGTACTCATTTCCAGCTTCGTATTCAGGGCCTTGAACAAATGCTTCCAAAAATTGCTCGAGAAAATTTTATCCCTATCCGACACGATGCTACTAGGCAATCCATGTAATTTGAAAACATTCTCCATGAAAACTGTAGCAACAGATGCAGCTGTGAATGGATGGCACAGAGGTAAGAAGTGGGCATATTTGGTTAGCCGATCCACCACCACCAGAATCGCGTCCTTACCTTGCGATTTGGGCAAGCCCTCAATGAAATCCATGCTTATATGGGTCCAAGCTTGAGATGGAATCTGTAATGGCTGTAATAATCCGGGGCCCGCCACACTCTCGGCTTTACTTCTATGGCATACATCACAGTCCTTGACAAAAGATGTGATCGTGTCCTTCATATCAGGCCAAAAGCAGATATGTTTCAGACGCTGATAAGTGCCATTGATTCCCGAATGTCCTCCAATCGGCTCATCATGGAGAGCCTCCAATAAATTCTTTCGGAGAGGACCCTTATTGCCAATCACAAGTCGTCCTTTGTACCTCAAAATTTCTGCAACACATGTATAATGGTCAGGAGTTTCAGAAAGTGTTGTCATCACCAACTCTTGCATTAGTGTATCCCTTGTATAACTGGCTATGATTTCCTTAATCCAAATCGGTTGTACTGTTAACATGGATGTACACAACCCATTTTCTTATTCATGAGTGCGAGATAAGGCATCTGCTGCCTTGTTATCAACTCTCTTCTTATAGGCTATGTCATAGGTAAGGCCGAGCAACTTTCTAATAGCTTTTTTCTACAGATGAGTTGAAAGTTTCTGATCAAGGAGGTGCTGCAGTGGCTGATGATCAGTCTTTATAGTGAACTTCCTCCCTTCTAAATAGTGCCGCCACTTCTCAACTGCCAACAGTAATTCTAACAACTCCTTCTCGTACACAGCTAACATCAGGTGCTTTCCTTGCAATGCCTGACTAAGAAAAGAAATCGGTCTCCCTTGCAATGCCCGCTCCTACCCCTGAGTCACAAGCATTTATTTCAATCACAAAATCTGACTCGAAATCCGGCATTGCTAGAAATGGAGGTGAAGACATGAGCTCTTTAAGGTTGACAAAAGCTAGATGTGCCTCATCATTCCATTGAAAGCCATTCTTTTTCAACAACCTCTGTCAGAGGTCTAGCAATCATCCCATAACCTCTTATGAACCTTCGATAGTACCCAGTCAAGCCCAAAAGTCCACTTAAAGCTTTCACATTGGTTGGAGCTGGCCAACATATCATAGCCTCGATCTTTTTGGGATCCGTTGCCACAGCAGAACTGAAGATTATATGTCCTAAATACTCAACTTGTGGCTGAGCAAACTCGCATTTTGATCTCTTTGCAAAGAGACTGTTGCGTCTAAGAGTCTCTAATACACTCCGCAAGTGAACCGTGTGTTGCTGTAAATCCCCACTATAGACCAGTATATCATCGAAAAAAACTAGAACATGTTTCCTCAACATGTCCTAAAACACATCATTCATGAGGGCTTCAAATGTGGTTGGTGCGTCCGTGAGGCCAAATGGAATTACACGAAACCCCTAGTGGTCGTGGTGTGTCCTGAAAGCCGTCTTCGACACATCTTCTTCCAACATCGCACTTGATGGTATCCTACTCGAAGATCTAACTTGGAGAACAATGCAGCCCCTCTCAACTCATCTAATAAGTTGTCAATATGCGGAATTGGAAACTTGTCACTCACCGTAATCTCATTTAGTCTCCTATAATCAATGCAGAACCTCCAGGAACCATCATTTTTCTTCATCAACAATGTCGGAGAAGCGAAAGGACTGTGACTAGGGCGTATCACTCCACTCATCAACATTTATGAGACTTGTTTCTCAATTTCGGCCTTTTGTAGGTAAGGGTACCTGTAAGGTCTCGAAGCCACTGGTGTAGCACCCTCCTTTAAGACGATGGCATGTTCATGAGATCTGAGCGACGGTAACCCTTTTGGCTCCTGAAAGACATCATCAAATTCCTTTAGAAGTCGCTCAATCTCCTTTGGCAATTGATTAGTAGAAGTGAGTAGGGTACACACTTGCCCAACTTGAGCTAACATTTCTAGGTCTCTATTCGCACACAACTTCTGAATTTGCCTGCCTATCAACATCTTAACAAAAGCCATGTCTTGACCTGTGTCCTCTTTAATGTCTTTTTATCACAACCTGTTCCCCTTTCTTTTCAAATGAAATATGCACCTTGATGAAATCAAAGAGAAATGGGTTGAACCCCACCAGCCAGTCAGTTCCTAATATCATATCACTACCCTCCATGTTCAATAAGCGAATACTGGATTCATAGCTGCACCCTTGCATCTACCAAACAAAATTTTTACAAACCTTATTACTGAACATGGTTCCATTGATGGTGTTGACTTGCATCAACCTTTCCTTGCCAATTTCGAACCCGGCATCCACAACTAGTCTCGTATCAAGAAAACTATGTGTCGCCCCACTGTCTATCAAAATTGTAATTTCTTTGCCCTTGACAGATCCTTTCACACGAATGGTGCTTCCCGAATCACCACTAGTCAGAGCATGCACATACACTTCAGTTTCTACTTGTTCTGTCTCCTGCTGCAATTGTTGATCATCAACATCACCTGGGTATTCATTTTCCTGGATTTCTTGAGCCACCAAACTGAATAATGATTGAGACTTACAAGAACCTATCCCCGCATTTATAGCACAAACCCTTCTTAGAATCCACATATCGGCTTGTCTTGATATCGGAACCTGTAGATAAAGCCGGAGATGTTTTTGGGCCCGAGAAAGACTTAGAGTCTCCTTTGCTCGAAGTCTCCTTATTCCATCCACCATTCTTGAAAGCTACTGGCGATGGTGATCTCGAGGCCTACTTCCAAGGAGTCTTCATAACTCGAATAAGGGCCTGCACCGCTCTGTTGTGAAGCTTGGAGTGCTCCATAGCCGACACCATTGTTGTCGGGCGTCCCAGCTGCACCAGCGCCCGTATTTCCTCCTTGAGGCCACTCATATAACTCGAGACAAAGTAAGATTCTGACAGATGAGGGTTGAACGCCAACATACCTACCCTCAATTCCTCAAAAGCTTCGTTGTACGCTTCTAATTCATCAACCTATTGCAATTTGTTGAACTGCGCCACGATTTCTGTCTCGCGGCTATCCCCAAATCTTTCACAAAGATCATCACAAAACTCAGCCCATCGCGCCTCCGGTTTCTGCATCGCATAACCCTGCAACAATGTATCCACTTTGTCATTAAGATACATTGCCGCTATCTCTACCTTCTGATCGTCGTCGATCGCAAAGATTCCGAAGTACTTTTCGCACTTCCGAATCCAGTGTCTCGGTTTCTTGCCATCAAAGCGCGAAAAGTCAAGCTTTGGTAGCCTAATTCCTTGATTGCTGTCAATCGCGCTGGTCCCAGAGCCCCCAACGCCACCTCCTTGAGACATTGAAGCTCTTCTTGCCCCCACAATTTCCCTCTCTGGTGGACCAGCTCCCATCAACAACGCTCGTTTTCCACTTGTCGGCCTTCCTTTCCGCCTCGTCCTCCCGGATCTGTATCATCAATCAAGCGATCTCGTCTCTGGGGGTTTCTGATGTAGTAAGTCAATTGCTCCATGCGCTGCTCGGTTGCTTTCTTGAATTCATCCAACTGTTGTAAAGGCCCGGATTTTTAAATAATAAATTTCAATAAATAATAATAATAATAAGATAAAATAAAATAAAAATTCGGATATTTCAAGAAAACTCGTCCTTAATTTCCTAAATCGAAATTAAAATCCTTAAAACGAGTTCCGGCATTATTTACTTGGAAATTTAAAATACGTTATACTATGCTTTTATATACCGAAAATTTGAAAATTAATGTTCGGATTTGGAAAATTGAGAAGTAGTTTAAACGCGTCGGGATAAGGTCAAGAGAGCGAATTTCGGTATTTATTCTCGGGTATTTTGAAAATGGGTTGGGAGTCGGGACCATTGGTCTTTTTCTTCTCTTTTGTGATCAATCCAGTCAATTCTTTTCCCCCTCCATTGTCGACATTACTTGTAGAGTAGTAGAGCTAGCTCACCTGCCTATTTTGATTTTTTTTTCCCAATTAGGCTAAACTCCAACCTCCCCCCATCTTCACCTCTTAGCTTTGCTCCACCCTTCCTTGGCAAGATGTCAAATGACCCCTCTCCGCTATGCCTGCAAGGCTGCAACCACGCCAAGTCCTCCCCTCCTCCTTTCAATTTCAGAATGTAAATTCCCACCCTCACCTCCTCATGTATACCCTTTAGCCCTCATTCCTCTCCATTCACACAAAAACCCCAGGAACCAAGCCGGAAGCCACCACCTTCGTCCCCTCCTTGAAGCTTCCCTGCCCGGAGCTCCGAGAAGCTGGGAGTGCAGCGACATCGACAACTCCTCCTTTCCCTTCTGTCAGATCCAGCAGCGCCCTGATACTCCCGAGCAAGCTGAGCCGTCGAGGCGCCTCCGCCACCAGCCTCCCTCGCCGCCGGACCACCGCCAACACCACAGCGCCGAGCACCAGTTCAGGCACTCGAGCGCACCCAGTCCGAGCTCCACTGGGCACCCGAGCACCTCCGCCTCCTGAGAACCCCAAAACCAGCAGCCCTGTTTCGACAAATCCGAGCATCACTGAGCCTCATCCGAGCTCCGACGTCCGACGTGGCCAGAACCGCCGCCCAGGAGCAGCCGGAGTCGCCGACGCCCATCGCTTCCTTCTCCCTTCCTCTGTTCTCCGATTAAGTAACGGTAAGGCTCGGATTCACTTCCTTTCGCCTCCTAACTAAGCAAGGTCGCGCCTTTAACCCTCTCCCCTCCTTCCTAGGCCGACCCAGGCGCCGGTTTACCTCCGACGAAGCACCATCGGCTCCGGTGAGGCGGATCGAGGCGAAATCGATCGAGCGTGAAGAACCCCCCCCTTGGTGAGCTCTTCCTCCCTCCTTCTTTTTCTTCCCTGTCTGTGTGTGTAACTGTGTTGTCGGATTCGGGTCGAAGTCGACGCCGGCGAGCTCAAGGCTCCCTCCTCTCTTCTTTCCTTTCGAACGCCGAGGAGTATTGGGGAAGAAGATGGGTTCAGTGCTTTTGTTTTATTTTTGGTCCGGTTCAGCCATAATAATTATTAAACCGGTTTGGTTTTATAAATAGAAGGGAACCAGATTTTTAAAGGGTTGGGCCTTTCTCTGCGGGTTTGGGCTTCACTGGGCTGGGCTGGTTGGTCTGGATCCGAAAATAAAGGGGATTTGGGCCTATTCCTTCCTTTGGCCCTAATTTTGTCATGGATTGTGTTTATAAAATGTGTATTAAATATAAGACTTGATTTCGGGTAATTTTCGGAAATTGTTAAATTATTAACTAATTGGATTATATATATATTATCAAATTATGGATCTTAAAATATAAAGGGATTTAAAATATATTATTTGGACTTGGATTTGAAAAAGAATTTGGGAAAAGGTTTTCAAGGTTGGAAATTGATTTGATGAATGGAAAAGAATTTAATAGAAATTAAGAAGAGGATTTTTGGAAATGATCTAACCTTGTCGGAGTTGGTTGATAAAATAATAATAGTAAGTGGATTTAAAGGATAATATTTTATTAATGGATTTTGACCAGAGAGGATTCGGGAAATTGTTTTGAAAATGAGTTGACTTAATTTGAGATTAAAAGTTTGGAAAATATGGTTGATACGATTTTATCAATGAGGTTGATCGGGAGCGAATGATTTTGGTTGATGTTGATCGTATCGGAAAGGTTTTCATAAATGGTTTTATTGTCGATTGGTTTTAAGGATATTGAGAACTTGGGTTCGTGTGTGTGTGTGAATGTTGGTTCAGTAGCTTATGGAAATGACTTGATGATAGGTGTGTACTACTTTTGGATTGCTTTGGACTTACATTTGGGCCCTTGCTTGTGTTATCTTGCTGTTCTGCATCTTCAGGTAAGTCTCTTCGGAGCTTACTCAGATTGAATAGAGCTATTCCCTGCTATAGGTGCATGATATACTAGGTGTTGCATTCATGATCAGCATGCCATGTAGTACCATGCTAGGTTGCATTGATCGTTGAGCATTCTATTTCTCTATGTGTATGTAAACAGAACGGCCGTTATCTGTGATAGTCCTAGAAGTCTTTGCTAGGGTCATAGGGTAGCCCAGCCTCATCGGGTACCCTGAGTCAATCGAGTACTTCCTTATATTATGATATGCCTGCGGGCTTTATTGTGGAGCGGGTTAGGCATGCGTGCCGCCCTATTATGAATGAATGCATTCACGAGCTGGCCAGTCTCCGCCTGTCGGAAGGGGTGGAGGTAGGAGAGGGATATGCCACTTGGCATTGTCTTGGGCCCTTTACAGTATTCTGCACATTATTATGAACTAGGAGCATGCTAATGTGTTTGAATTCCGTACTGCATTAGAGCATCTTTATTAGGTATAGCGTATATGTGTGCTTATGGTTGGGATGCAGAGTTAAGTGGGCATCGATCTGATCCCGCTCCAAATCAATTTTTTTAGGAATTATTTATGTTCATCCTATCGGTGCTGTTTGCTTATTGCGCGGGTCATTTTGTCGGCGGGGAGTGAGCGCTGGAGTTATAGACTTCACCAGACTCTGATTATATTGTTTTGGATTTATACTTTTGACTCCGTTTTGACCCGGCTCCGCCGTGGCACTTGTATCTGTACTTTACTTCCGCTTTACTTCCGTTTGAAATGGTTTCCGCGACATAGTCTTAGGACAGGTTAAGGGTACCCAACGGCCCTTCGATGTTTTTAGGGTTTGAAATCCCTCTTTCTAATAACCTTAAAATGAGTTTGAAACCTCGACCCGTACCTGGATTGCAAGATCCGAACAAGGGGTTTTATCCCTTGAAACGTAACCCAGAAATCATAATTCTGGGCCGTTACCAAGATGGTATCAGAGCTGAGGTTGTGCAATTCGGGTACAAAAGGGTCGAGTGTATGTTTTGGAAAACTGCCCATGAATTTCAAAGGTTTTGAACGTGTTTTAAAGGGGCAAAATGAATTTAAGATGTCTAACCTGAATTGGACTAAGTAATGAACTCGACTTGTAATAAAAGAGAAAAACCGACTAAACGGTGGCACGAGCGGGTAGTAAAGGCGATAGACCACCCCTATTGGGTGTAGTTCTTTACAGATGGGTCTGGAAGACTCCAAGAGGTCATTATGAGTGTCACTAGCTGATTCTGTGTTGAATGCTTGATATGCTAGATATCTGATTGGTATGCCTAACAATTAAATGCGTATTGACTGATCTGTGCAAACGGGATAGTGGGAGTACCCTTGTTTCTGTGTGGTCAAACTCAGCTTGTGTGGAACAACCCCTTCCACTATGTTTGTTAACCCATTGACAGGTCTATCTAGCTTTTCTTGGATGCCAGTGTCTTCCCCGGGAAGTTGGGTTGGTAAACACATTGTGTCGGGGATTTTGGTTGGATGTTAAGTTGTCTGAGTGAGTGTTGGAAGTTCTTGATGTCACTTGAGTTAGAAGTGAGGCGTTTATGGGGCTGTCCTTCCTTATTCTTGTTATAATCAACTAGTGTCTTCTTGCCATGAAGAGTCGTACCGGAGTCTCACGGGAAAGAGGGGTGATGAGTTGGTTGGGAAAAGTCCGTGGTTGCCCTTAGGGATCTCTGTTCGATTGTAATGGTGACTCTCTCTGAATTACATGACATGATTTTGTAATCTCCCGCATGTAAATTGTCAATGATCATTAGTAAGAAGTTGCCCATGTTATGTCTTGCCTTCTGGCATGGTTTTATTGTTTAAGCTCATGTTGAGGTTAGTTACCTTGCTCAAGTCTCGCATTGTGTCTTGCCTTATATCATAATTGTTTGTTGTTATAGCATGTTTACTTGGCCCACAGATCGTATGATTGATTGGAAGCATGAACCATATGATATTAACCTGCATGATCGTCATTTCCTCCTGTATTAGGTTAAGGATAGTGTGATCTAACCCTCCCTGTATGAATGCTTGTACATGATCGCCTTAGCATGATTGATGTTGACGTGTCAATGCTTATTACTCCTTTGTGACGAGAATATGTAGCATCCCCATCTATTTTGTATTCGTTAAATTGACTATTATTGATGATCTTGCAAGTCAATATTGTTGCATGATTACGTGCTTTGGATGGAGAGTATGTGGTATAATTTAGTCTTGGTGAATGCATGTTTCATCCTAGTATGTGTTGATCTGCACTCATGCCCTGCATTATAATCGTATTACCCATTACTTAGACTCGTATTATGCATCATTTAACTTTTCTCATGCTTCTATATCGTGGAATATGATTGAGTGACTTCTTACGCGTCGTCATGATTAGTTGCATGCATGTATCGTGCGTTGTATTGAGCTTTTAGCATCATGTAGGATCCCCGGTTGTGACTTGTGCGAAATTGTATCTTGCCTAGGTTGTTGCTGATTTTCTCTTGAGCTAGGTCCCTGATAGTGTGATTCTCCTCTTTCATATCATCTTAGGTGTTTTACTCAGTATTAGACTGATGTTGAATTCGATGAGCGACTTGCTTTTCGTGATGGTTATCTTAGCATGCTTACATGTTACCTCTCGGTAGTGCTTCCCTATTACTCGGTTTTATCATCTCGCACTTGCATGAATGTAAGACTTGGCACATCGCATGATCACACACCACGCTATACCATGATTTCACATACGCATAACACTTGAATGTTAGGATGAATCTAATCACATTATCTTGAATAATTGTATCCATGTTCGATAAGTGCCAGTAGTGTCATGTAGGGCTTATGATTCCCAATATGACTCGTAAATGATCACGTGTTGTACTTGTTCTATGATGTGATGACTGTTGTACTATATATGTGCTCTACGATGGTTCGTTGTTGGCATGATTATGATCTATCGCCCATGTTGTCTTCTTGTTACTTTTGATGATGCCCCATGTTTCGTGAATATTATGTTGAGCTCCTCTTAATGACTCTTGACTATGCTTGTATTACATCATGTATCACTAGTACCATGTAGGACCCATGCTTTCTAAATGTATCTCGTCATATGATTACGTGCCATGCTTGACCTATTATACGATCATTGTGTCAGATAAGATAGTTACTATGTTGCTCTTACATGTCTTTTTATGATGCCATACACTACGCTCGTGCATTGTTCATATATGTGATAATTGTGATGCCTATTTAATCCTGCATATCTTGCTTAAGTTGCTAGGCCTACCTGCTTTCATGGGATGATAGACTACTATCTTGTCTCGCATGCATCCGTGTAGCATATGAATATGTCTTTTTGAAATGAATACGTATGTCGTGCTCCTCGAGATAGGTACATGTTAGTGTGGATTAAAATAATTGATATGCCCTTATGATGAAATTGTGTCTGCTTGTCACCATTGCAACCTAATAGACCTCCATAAGGGCGTCGTTGCTATTCCCGGGTCGAAGTCCTGTCTTTAGTCTTGTCGTTCTTAGCCTTGGTCTATGTTTGGTTTCGAAAGAAACATTGGGTTGTCCGCTCTTGTCACTCTCCTATCCTTGCTAACTTGGATTCATGCGCGATACATTGGGTGAGCGACTGCTTGAAAGAGCGAAGAGGTTGCATAGCGATAGAGCAGTGTGGCGGAAGTGTGGGCCCATAACCCACGGGCCTCAGGATCTATGATGTCGGCGGGACGAGCGCGCATCGAGAATCACGGTTACTGTGTACGATATGACTTGCAAGCGGGATTGTTCTCCGTTCGAATTGCTAACTCTTTTGAATGTGTTGACGACAAGATTGCACTGACCTAGCGATGAGATTTATGTATTGATGTGTTGACTTGATAATGACCGTTGCCTGATTGCCTGTTGTCCATGATGACATGATTTGATGAATTATAGATCTCATGTACCATGATGTCTTGATGTACTGCTACTTTAAGTTGTTAAGCATGATTTGAATTCCTTTGCCCGTAAAATGTGAACTACATATGTTAAGAAGCATGAATGGTATCGGGTAAGGTTATAATGCAACATGTTAGCTTGACTTCATTATGTTCATATATGATGTTTGCAATGATTATTGAGCATGATGGTAAACTGAGACTTGTTGAACTCATGATGTTGTGTTTATGACTGCTAGTTGATATGCTGCAGACCTTATGTTTGATGATTTTCATGATTGCTTCTTCCTTAAACCTGTGGGTGAGTCATTGGTAGCATGGTAGAAGAGTGGCGAAAGGGCTTGAGTGATTAGGATGATTAGGGATGTTATGAGATAAGTCGCAAGAGAGATGTAGGCTTAGGAGAGACAAAGTGAGTCTTGGGATTTATGAGAGGCAATGCTTGGGTGATTCTATTAAGCTTTTGGGTAAATCTTCGGTGGGGGTATGGCTAGCTGGGCATGATGTTTGAGATGTCTTGTGAAGTGTGAGAGTGTAAGAAATGACCCTTGAGAGTATTCAGTACATAGTACAAGAGGGTACTCGGGCATGAGGTTAGAGATAGGAGTTGGGTTCTTAGAGGTGGATGGCTAGTGAGAGTGCTTGGTGGAATGAGGGGCGAGATTGGAATATCGAGATGGATTGTGACTTGATTTGATGTTGGTGAGTCTAGAAGGGGATTGGTCTTAGCTTGAGAGTGGAGATGGGCGAGTGGGGATTGTATTTTATTTTGACTGGTATGACGTGAGAATTTCCTTGATTATGTGATTTATTTATATTTGCTGGCATGATGTTAGATTGCAACTATGTTGAATCTGATACAGAATGATATTACATGTTGTTATGCAATATTGAAATCTAATTGATAGTGACAAGTGTTATCATGATATATTGATGCTTGCTACCCTGTTATATTATTTTAGAAGCATGATAGGATGTGTTGTGATATGATACATGAGATAATACTGTGTTGTTATATGGTTGGCAAGCATGATTGTTGATATATTAAATGATGAATGTGACTTAGAGCACGAATATGACTTGTATATATATATGAGATAATAGTGCATGTCTGCCTAATGACTAAATGATCGTTATATGGTGTTGTGACGAGTTGAGATGATATCTGGAGAGCATGTTGACATTATGATGTTGATATACTGCTTGATCTCCCCTTTTGTGAATCTTAATAGCATGACCTTGGTTGTATGGATGTGGTTATAATTAGTTTTGTTTCATTGACTTATGATGAAATTCCGTGTGGCTAACCTTGCAAATACAAATGTTCGATGTGATAAATCTGTTATGATAATGCTGGATAGAAATTGGATAGGATGACTATGTGAATTTATGCGTTAAATGAGATCCCTTGTTGTGACTGACCCTACTATGATTGCGGTGTTGATATGCGATTGTGAGATACCTTTTATGATTTATGGTGTGATGTCGAGACGTTGTTATGATCTTGATATGTTGTTGAGATGCACATTATAACCTTTAGTGTGATTTCGAGATGCTTGATGTGATCTTGTGACACTGTGTGGGTACATGGTTGAGGCTTGTCGTATGATGTGTTGGTTGGAGATTGGTTGGTTTAAGCTGTTATGCATTTGTTATGACGTATGAATCTTGCTCGAATGGAGATTGATGGATTGATTTGATTCTGGAAACTAGGAAGAGAATATGGGATTAGCCCTTAGAGGTGGATGACTCCACCTCCTGATTTCTGAATTTGGTTGATTGATACGCGGGAAACTGATTGGGTTTTGGGAGATTTTGACGAAATCTTGATTTGCAAGGACTTGACTTGTTTTGATGTAAAGTTGCTTGATTAAACGTTGGATTTGAAGATTTGAACGGCTTTGAAAAGGGTTAGCTTAGATTTGTAAAGAATGAACGTTACCGAGAATTTCAATGATTTTGAGGCCAATCTTTTTTCAATTGTCAAACCCGGGCAACTCTATGATACTTCACGAAGTGGATACAAGCATTTTATGAGGGCGCTTGTAGGGTGCTTGCTAAGACCTAGTGATGACATTGTAGAACCTTTAGAGTTGTGGTACTTCCGAAAAGTCGAAGCGAGTATGTGATAGGGGCGCTTATCGCATACTTGTCAAGGCCAATTGGAGATGTCACGACTGTGACTAGAATGTTGTGAGAATCCCGGAAGACGCAACCGAGATGATTACGAGGTTCTTAGACATGGTCCTAGGACTCATCAATTTCAAACTTCATCCCCTACTTTATTTTGGTTTTAGTCTCGGGGACGAGACTTGTTTTTAGAGGTGGATGATGTAAAGGCCCGGATTTTTAAATAATAAATTTCAATAAATAATAATAATAATAAGATAAAATAAAATAAAAATTCGGATATTTCAAGAAAACTCGTCCTTAATTTCCTAAATCGAAATTAAAATCCTTAAAACGAGTTCCGGCATTATTTACTTGGAAATTTAAAATACGTTATACTATGCTTTTATATACCGAAAATTTGAAAATTAATGTTCGGATTTGGAAAATTGAGAAGTAGTTTAAACGCGTCGGGATAAGGTCAAGAGAGCGAATTTCGGTATTTATTCTCGGGTATTTTGAAAATGGGTTGGGAGTCGGGACCATTGGTCTTTTTCTTCTCTTTTGTGATCAATCCAGTCAATTCTTTTCCCCCTCCATTGTCGACATTACTTGTAGAGTAGTAGAGCTAGCTCACCTGCCTATTTTGATTTTTTTTTCCCAATTAGGCTAAACTCCAACCTCCCCCCATCTTCACCTCTTAGCTTTGCTCCACCCTTCCTTGGCAAGATGTCAAATGACCCCTCTCCGCTATGCCTGCAAGGCTGCAACCACGCCAAGTCCTCCCCTCCTCCTTTCAATTTCAGAATGTAAATTCCCACCCTCACCTCCTCATGTATACCCTTTAGCCCTCATTCCTCTCCATTCACACAAAAACCCCAGGAACCAAGCCGGAAGCCACCACCTTCGTCCCCTCCTTGAAGCTTCCCTGCCCGGAGCTCCGAGAAGCTGGGAGTGCAGCGACATCGACAACTCCTCCTTTCCCTTCTGTCAGATCCAGCAGCGCCCTGATACTCCCGAGCAAGCTGAGCCGTCGAGGCGCCTCCGCCACCAGCCTCCCTCGCCGCCGGACCACCGCCAACACCACAGCGCCGAGCACCAGTTCAGGCACTCGAGCGCACCCAGTCCGAGCTCCACTGGGCACCCGAGCACCTCCGCCTCCTGAGAACCCCAAAACCAGCAGCCCTGTTTCGACAAATCCGAGCATCACTGAGCCTCATCCGAGCTCCGACGTCCGACGTGGCCAGAACCGCCGCCCAGGAGCAGCCGGAGTCGCCGACGCCCATCGCTTCCTTCTCCCTTCCTCTGTTCTCCGATTAAGTAACGGTAAGGCTCGGATTCACTTCCTTTCGCCTCCTAACTAAGCAAGGTCGCGCCTTTAACCCTCTCCCCTCCTTCCTAGGCCGACCCAGGCGCCGGTTTACCTCCGACGAAGCACCATCGGCTCCGGTGAGGCGGATCGAGGCGAAATCGATCGAGCGTGAAGAACCCCCCCCTTGGTGAGCTCTTCCTCCCTCCTTCTTTTTCTTCCCTGTCTGTGTGTGTAACTGTGTTGTCGGATTCGGGTCGAAGTCGACGCCGGCGAGCTCAAGGCTCCCTCCTCTCTTCTTTCCTTTCGAACGCCGAGGAGTATTGGGGAAGAAGATGGGTTCAGTGCTTTTGTTTTATTTTTGGTCCGGTTCAGCCATAATAATTATTAAACCGGTTTGGTTTTATAAATAGAAGGGAACCAGATTTTTAAAGGGTTGGGCCTTTCTCTGCGGGTTTGGGCTTCACTGGGCTGGGCTGGTTGGTCTGGATCCGAAAATAAAGGGGATTTGGGCCTATTCCTTCCTTTGGCCCTAATTTTGTCATGGATTGTGTTTATAAAATGTGTATTAAATATAAGACTTGATTTCGGGTAATTTTCGGAAATTGTTAAATTATTAACTAATTGGATTATATATATATTATCAAATTATGGATCTTAAAATATAAAGGGATTTAAAATATATTATTTGGACTTGGATTTGAAAAAGAATTTGGGAAAAGGTTTTCAAGGTTGGAAATTGATTTGATGAATGGAAAAGAATTTAATAGAAATTAAGAAGAGGATTTTTGGAAATGATCTAACCTTGTCGGAGTTGGTTGATAAAATAATAATAGTAAGTGGATTTAAAGGATAATATTTTATTAATGGATTTTGACCAGAGAGGATTCGGGAAATTGTTTTGAAAATGAGTTGACTTAATTTGAGATTAAAAGTTTGGAAAATATGGTTGATACGATTTTATCAATGAGGTTGATCGGGAGCGAATGATTTTGGTTGATGTTGATCGTATCGGAAAGGTTTTCATAAATGGTTTTATTGTCGATTGGTTTTAAGGATATTGAGAACTTGGGTTCGTGTGTGTGTGTGAATGTTGGTTCAGTAGCTTATGGAAATGACTTGATGATAGGTGTGTACTACTTTTGGATTGCTTTGGACTTACATTTGGGCCCTTGCTTGTGTTATCTTGCTGTTCTGCATCTTCAGGTAAGTCTCTTCGGAGCTTACTCAGATTGAATAGAGCTATTCCCTGCTATAGGTGCATGATATACTAGGTGTTGCATTCATGATCAGCATGCCATGTAGTACCATGCTAGGTTGCATTGATCGTTGAGCATTCTATTTCTCTATGTGTATGTAAACAGAACGGCCGTTATCTGTGATAGTCCTAGAAGTCTTTGCTAGGGTCATAGGGTAGCCCAGCCTCATCGGGTACCCTGAGTCAATCGAGTACTTCCTTATATTATGATATGCCTGCGGGCTTTATTGTGGAGCGGGTTAGGCATGCGTGCCGCCCTATTATGAATGAATGCATTCACGAGCTGGCCAGTCTCCGCCTGTCGGAAGGGGTGGAGGTAGGAGAGGGATATGCCACTTGGCATTGTCTTGGGCCCTTTACAGTATTCTGCACATTATTATGAACTAGGAGCATGCTAATGTGTTTGAATTCCGTACTGCATTAGAGCATCTTTATTAGGTATAGCGTATATGTGTGCTTATGGTTGGGATGCAGAGTTAAGTGGGCATCGATCTGATCCCGCTCCAAATCAATTTTTTTAGGAATTATTTATGTTCATCCTATCGGTGCTGTTTGCTTATTGCGCGGGTCATTTTGTCGGCGGGGAGTGAGCGCTGGAGTTATAGACTTCACCAGACTCTGATTATATTGTTTTGGATTTATACTTTTGACTCCGTTTTGACCCGGCTCCGCCGTGGCACTTGTATCTGTACTTTACTTCCGCTTTACTTCCGTTTGAAATGGTTTCCGCGACATAGTCTTAGGACAGGTTAAGGGTACCCAACGGCCCTTCGATGTTTTTAGGGTTTGAAATCCCTCTTTCTAATAACCTTAAAATGAGTTTGAAACCTCGACCCGTACCTGGATTGCAAGATCCGAACAAGGGGTTTTATCCCTTGAAACGTAACCCAGAAATCATAATTCTGGGCCGTTACAACTGTCTCGCTTGCTCATCCTGTCGCCTCTGCGAATCCTCCATGAATTTGGCGTTCGCTGCCATGAAAGAACGGACGTCATCTCTGAATTCTTGAAATTGGGCATCGGAAGTCCTAGACCTTGTACCCTCCGCCATGAATCTGAATCTGGAAGCTCTGATCGCGCTCTCTCTGATACCAAACTGTTATGATCCCAAGATCACAACACCGACGACGTTAGTTGGGAGATCGGATTCAACCGACAAGAAGGAATAATTAGATGGAAGGAAGAAGATAGAAGATTTACAAAGTAGAGGAGAGGAGAAAAGAGAGATAGGTAGAGAGTAAAATGGGCTTATCATTCATCATACCCAAATCAGGCCCATCTGAGGCCTTATATAGCCATCATCTGGCTAGTCTCACAACACATAATTTCAACAACCAGACTGACAACAAAAATAGTGATGTTCCTTTAACCTGCTTGTGTGATCAAATGGATGAAAACTGAACTCATCTCTTTACCGAGTGCAACCCTATACTGCAGCTGATTCACATAATAGACCCGAACATCGAACTAGTGCTTCGAAACATTGGCACTAGAAACGCATCGATCAAAAACATTGTTTGTGAAATATTCAACAAATTCAAACCTGAGCAGAAACGAATACTAGCTTGATATGGTGATGCTTATGGAGAAGCGGGAATCAAAAAATATTCAAAAATCTAAATACAACATCCATCCAAAATATGGAGAATTATACCAATCAACAGCTATAGAACTAGGAAACATCCAAGTTGAAGATGAGCCCCAGTATGGATAAATTGACCTTTGAAGATGAGCCCAAATATCATTAGAAACTACGAACAATGCACAAAGAAAAAAAAGATATTTGAGATGGAGCAAACCAGTTGATGAATATTTCAAAATTAATTTTGATGGATCCAAACCGCCTTATGGTGAGGTATATGCGGGTTTCATCGTCACGGACGACCACATGTCAATCATCAATTGTGGTGGTCTCCACTGTGGTCACTTTTATGCTCTAGCAACCGAGGGTCTTGCCCTCAAATGAGGCGTCGCCAAGGTGAAGGAGCTTGGTCTTTCCAAGATTATGATTGAGGGTGACAGCCTGATCGTCATCAACTGCATGCGAAGATTGTGGAGCTGTCCGTGAGATATCGAGATGATAATCTCTGACAACTTGTTCCTCCTCTAACTTTTTGAAATGATGCAATTCATCAACATCTTATGGGAGATCAACTCGACCGCTGACAGCATCGCGAGCCTCCCCCACATGACATCCACACAGAACCTCCTAGTCGATTCAGCTTTGCGCATTCTCATCTGAAAGGATGCCCTTCTGTAGAGCTGTCAAAACTCGCCCCGACCGACCCGACTCGAACGCCCGGAAAATTGGGGGTCAAGACCTGAAAATTTTGACCCGAATCCAAAAAACCGCTATTTTTCTAGGTCAACTGGATTTTGACCCGGTGACCCCACTGATCTGGTTTGTTAAAACAAAACTTTGAGCAATTAAAATTTTAAAAGCCAAGAAAATCCCAAAGTTATACGTAGTATTAGGGTAAGTTCAGTAATTAATATATTGTTAAAATTAATTAATTTATAATTATATATTATTAAAATTATCCATGAATAATCAGATTTATTACATTTTATAGTTACAATCATTCGATCTTTCTTTTTCAAATCAGCTTTTACATCAATTTGTATTATATATTACTCCATCCGATCATCATCAACTGCATGCGAAGATTGAGGGTGACAACCAAGAAAATTGGTACGAAATTTAAATCTAGCTCTCCATTTTCATTCATTCAAGAGAAGGCTAGCTCTCCATTTTCATTAAAGAGAAGGCTCATATCATCAAACTCTATGCTCTCCGCAAGCATGGCTAGTTTGATTTTATCTTGCACGTCAAGTAACCTTTTTCATGGACGTGAATCATCCACTTTAGGATTAACAATCCATATACTTGCTCTTCCCAGGTGGTTCTGGCCGGTACATCTAACCCACACACGTACAATTGGAGTTTGCATGACTAGGTCACCAAACAACTTTGCATGGACACTTTTGTTCCATGCCAGAATCTCCTTTATACCAAGTCCAACTTCCTCAAAGGGTTTGGTAGGTTCCTCCAATACTACAAGGCATTTTCTTACCTCATATTTTTCATTCCACATGAATCGCCTTCACATCCCTTCAAGTTTTTTCAATAACACCCTTAGGGAGGAGAGTTACTTGACTCCAAAAATTCAATACTCCAGCCATGAGAAATTTAATTAATTTCAAACGGCCAGTATACGAGAGTTTACAAGTAGTCCATGACTAAATTAGTTGTTAGAGCAGACTACATCATTCGTGACCATCAGGGAGCGATGATTGATTGTTGCGGAGCGCAACTTCGACTACGACTGGGAGCGATGATTGTTAGAGCAGACTACATCATTCGTGACCATCAGGGAGCGATGATTGATGGACGTGGGCTTGTCTAGTATTCATGTGGGAGGTAACAATCTCTTGGTGATCAATGCCTTCAACTGTTGTTGGTCGTGCCCATGGGAGATCAAGTTATCATCAACGACATTCTTCTTATGTTGTAGTCTTTTGATGTGGTGACTCTCTTGCACAACTTTTGGAAAACCAACAATGTATAGATTGTGTCTGGTGCTTAGTCCAAGCAAATGCCTCGCCAGAGATCGACTCCGATAGGAAATTAAACATTCTCATTCAAAATGATGTATTTTGATGGTGGTCAGCATGGTCCGACCCCATTCAAATTCCTAACTGTTTAAATAAAAAAACATTTCCATTTTTTTATTCTTTTAATAATTTAATCACTTCTTTTTGTTTTTGCCCCAGAAGTATTGAGGGAAAGTGACGATTGATGACACTTTTGTTAAATTGTCAATGAATTATTTCCAAGACAGAGATTAAAATTATTATATTTCTATACTTAAACTTTAAAAATTCTAAAAAATAAAATATTGGTTGACAAGGTCAGCCTTTGGATAGGCGTAAGAGCATCAACACTCATGGGGTTGATCTCCCCCATAGCACTCTCTCTCTTGCTAAAAGGGAGCCCTATGAGTATGGGATTAATCCCATTCCATCAAAGGGGAAGGGGCAACCCTAGTGGGATGGGTTAAACTCATCCCCTCCCCCATCCTTTTTTTGTGTTATAAAAATATTAAAAATAAGGTGTTTTATTTTTTTTAATAAGTGGGTTAAGTTTTGATTGGTTAAAAATATGTGGTGGGGTATAAATAAAATTAAAAAAAAATAGTAATGGGTTAAACTTATGGATGTGAGATAAAAGTTAGAAATTCTTAAAGAATGGGGTAGAGTTAGTGGAGAATGAGGTGTCAAAATATTACGAAGAGAGAGGGATGGGGTAACTATCAAATTGGATAAATTCCCCCTTGGGGTTTGCCTTTCATTAGATAGAATATATATATATATATATAGGTTACACGGATGAATAATTACAATGAGGCCCTTAGGCCCATTAGCCTATACAATACTACTGTTATCATACCCCCTCAGTCAAAACAGGAGGGGACCGAAGAGTGAGACTCGATCTGAAATTCAAGAACGGTTGACGTGACAAACCCTTTGTGAAGATATCGGCATACTGATAGGCCGAAGGCACATGGAGGACACGGACGTGGCCCAAGGCAACCTTCTCATGGACAAAGTGGATGTCAATCTCCACATGTTTGGTCCGTTGATGATGGACCGAATTATGAGCAAGGTACATGGAGATAACGTTTTCCGTGTAAACAATGGAGGCACGAGACAATGGACAATGAAGCTCAAGAAGGAGGTTCCGCAGCGAGGCACATTCGACAACGACATTGGCCACTCCGCGGTATTCAGCCTCTGCGCTAGAGCGGGACACAACCGGCTGCCGCTTGGAAGACTAGGAAATCAGAGAGTCATTCATGAAGACACAGTACCCAGAAGTGGAGCGACGGGTGTTAGGAAAACCCGTCCAATCAGCATCGGTGTAGGCGACCAAGGAGACCGGTGACGCCGATGGGGAGATGGTGATGCCAAGAGCTGAGGTGCCATGGACGTACCGGATGACGTGCTTAAGAGCAGCAAAATGCGACTCCCTGGGATCATGCATAAAGAGACATACCTGCTGCACGGCGTAACTGATTTCTGGGCGGGTGAAAGTCAAGTCCTGCAGAGCACCCACCAGGCTTCTATAGAGAGTAGGGTCAGAGACGGAGGGACCCGAAGCCTAGACTAGCTTAGCTGAGGTGTCAACCGGAGTAGAGACCGGCTTGCAGTTCATCATATTTGCCTTGGAAACAATCTCCTTAGCATACTTTTCCTAAGAAAGAAATCGACCTGATGCAAAGTGAGTAACAGAAACCCCCAAGAAGAAACTGAGAGAACCAAGATCGATCATAGCAAACTCCATGCTCAGCTGCTGAATAATAGTAGACCGGAGAAGTTCTGTGGATGCTGTGAGGATGATGTCATCAACATACAGCAATAAATAAGCCAGGTGATTACCTCGACGGTAGATGAAGAGGGAAGAGTCACTCTTGCTATTGACAAATCCAATCTGAAGAAGGAACGTAGAAAAGCGAAGATACCATGCTCGAGGGGCTTGCTTGAGGCCATACAGAGACTTCTTTAGCAGGCACAAATGATCTGGTCTGGCGGTATCAACAAATCCCTGAGGTTGATACATGTAAACTGTCTCGTGCAGATTGCCATGAAGAAAAGCATTCTTCACGTCGAGATGATGAATGGGCCAAGATCTGGAGATAGCAAGATGTAGCACTGTGCGAATTGTGGCTGGCTTAACCACAGGGTTGAAGGTGTCCGTACAATCAATCTTAACCTACTGGGAATTGCTGTTCGCTACTAACCTGGCCTTGTAACGCTCAAGGCTACCATCCGAGCGCAGTTTATGGCGAAACAACCACATACAGTGAACGATATTGGCCCGGGGCGGGCGAGGAACAAGAACCCAGGTGTCATTACTAATAAGAGCATGATATTCGTCAGACATGGTTGCACTCCAATTGGGGTCAAGAGCGGCTTTTTGTGGGAGGTAGGGATGGGAGACAGATGAGAGGCAGACAGGTCAAAGATTTTATTTGGGCGGAAAATACTACTCTTACTACGAGTCTGAATGGTGCTAGAGGCAGAGGCATGCGGTGGATTGGGGATAGGGGCCGGCGCTAGCGGCTAAAGGGGTGCAGGAGCCGGATTTGGCAGTTGGTGAGGAGGAGCAGGGTTCGGCGGTTGGGGGGGGGGGAGTGTCGGTAGCGATGGTAGGCGGGGTGACGAGGTGTGGTGGCGGGGTACCCGGAGGGCTATCGGGAGGTGCATGATGTGTAATAGCACTAGAAGAGGGAGAGAGGAAGGGGATAGTGTGGAGAGGGGATGCGTCGTCGGGAGAGGGAGCATCAGAAGCCAAGGGGCGAGAGAAAGGAAAGGTAGACTTGTCAAAGGTTACATGACTCGATTCCAACTGATATTGAAACAGCGATACCCCCTATGGTGAGAGGGGTATCCAAGAAAGACACACGGGGTAGAGCGAGGAGCAAGATTATTAGGGGCAACCGACGCTTGGTTAGGATAACACAAGCAACCAAAGACTCGAAGATGAGAATAGGATGGGGTAAACGAAATAAGACTTGTAACGGACATAGATTCTGAAAGGTGGTGGTGGGTGTTATATATATTGAGGAGATAGCACGCCATTTCGACCGCATATTGCCAATATATAGAGGGGACGTGTCCATGAAGAAGAAGGGTGCGCATGGAATTGGTAATGGTGCGTATGATGCGCTCAGCTTTTCCATTCTGAGATGATGTATGAGGGCAGAAGAAGCGAAATTAGATGCCATTATTGTTAAAGAAGGTGTGGAGATTGGTGTTGTTGAATTCACCTCCCATGTCACATTGGAAGGACTTAATGGAGCATTGAAATTGAGTGCGAACATAGGCATGAAACGCAACAAAGTGAGGGTAAACTTGAGACTTGTATTTAAGAGGGAACACCCATAAGTAATGAGAGAAAGCATCTAGGAAAACAAAAACAAAGCGAAAACCTTCATTGCTAACGACCGGAGAGGTCCACAAGTCACTATGAATAACATCAAAAGGCGCTAGAGCGCTATTCAAAGAACGAACAAACGGTGATCTGTTGTGCTTGCCGAGTTGACAGGCTCGACATAGAGGAGAGCGGAGCTCTTTATTACAATGCAATAACCTAGACCTAAGAATATAAAAAACAGGTGATCCTGGATGGCCAAGGCGGCCATGCCAGACGGATGCCGATTGAGCAGCCAGGGATAGATGGGCGGACGCTGGGAGAGAGACCGGGTATAGTTCTCCCGTGCTATTACATCTCATGCGCAGAGTTCCCGTGGGCTAATCCTTCACAGAGAAACCAAAGGTGTCAAACTCAATAGAAACTTGATTATAAGTAACAAGGCGCCTAACAAACACAAGGTTTTTAATGAGTTTAGGAGAGACAAGGACATTGTTTAGGTGAATAGGGCTGCTGTGGGTAGGGAGAGAGGTTTACCCTAAACCCAAAGCTGGAATGCAAGCACCGTTTCCACCAATTATTGACGAAGACATGTTCTTAGAAGTAGACGAAGAGAGTACACCTGAGTTGTGAGACGTCGCCCCTGAGTCCATGTACCAGTTGTGGTCGGGCGGAGTGAGGCCGAGAAAACTGAACGCCTGCACCAGGTCAGTCGGCTGGTAGGATGGAGCGGCCATCATGGCCTGATGGTCCTGACGATGGGACAGAGCCAGGCCGAGTATGCCCTGTGAGCCAGGGTACGGGCTCAATGGAGGAGTCCAGCCGAGGGGAGGGTAGCCGTCGGGACCTGGGTAGCGGGGCGGGGGACCCCGCGCAACCGACGGCGGCGCCCAAGGCGCGTGCTGCTGGTAGTAGCCGCGACTACGGCCCTGGAAGCGGCCGCCGTGACCTCGGCCTCGACCTCGAGGATTGCTGCTACCACGGCTGGATGGAAGGGCGGCTGCCGAGGAGTGTACGGAGAGGCGCCCAAGTCGCCGCGCGAGACTAGAGCTTTTTTCAGAGGCGCCTTAGGGAGCGCCGATTGACCCGCAAGGCGAGTCTTTTCAAGGATCAATTGAGAGCGAGCCTTGCCGAAGTCAGGGAGAGGATCCGTCTGTTGAATCATGGTGGCGACGGTATTGTACTTAGCAGGCAAGCCAGAGATGGTGCGAAGGACAAGGCGAGCGTTGGTGACAGGAGATCCAACATTCGACAATTGGTGAGAGAGTTCCTTCATGTGCTTGTAGTAGGAGGAGACGGAGGAAAAGGACTCGAGGCGGGTGTTTGTCAGTTGATGCTCAAGATAGACCGCCCGCGAGTTCTTGTTGTTGTTGAAGAGGTTTTCAATCTTCGACCAGGCGGTTTTGGCACTCATATTCGGCTCTAAGATGGTGAGAAGGAGATTTTGGGTGACGGTGCCATAGATCCATTGCAAGAGGACAACATCAACTTGATTCTAGAGATCATCAGTAATGCTTTCCGGACGTTTTACAGAGTCGTCAATGTGGTCCAGGACATTGTGAGCACGAGCGGCAACACGGAATAACTCCTTCCAAGAGGGATATGGACCTTTTTCAGCATTAAGGATGATGAGGATAATGTTTTTGACATCGGAAACGGCTAAAGCGGAGTGGAAAGTTGAGGGTTTAGGGGCGTCAGCTATGGCGAGAGAAATGACCAGATTTGGGATCGGCGGTCGAGAGAGAGAGAGGGTGTAGGGGATGGCGGTATGTGGACTGCGAGGGGATGCCAGATGTGTGTAGGTCGGAGACTCGGCGGGGGCGAATCCGGACTGCTGTGAAGGTGTGGCCAGATCTGGAAGGTTTGGCGGCGGAAGGTTGATGTGGTGGCCTGAGGGAGACAGGACGAGAGCAAGAGGAGGGAAGGAGGAGGATAGCGAGAGGGGCTCAGATCTGGGGTGCAGGTGGCCGACGAGGGGGGTGCAGTGGGCATGGGTGGTGGTCGGCGTGGAAGACTGCAAGGGCAAGGGCAGGAGAGGCGAGGAAGATGGGACTGGCGGCTGGGAGGTTTTGGTCGAGATCCGACGACAGCAGTAGGCATGGAGGAAGAGGATGGCCGGCAGTGGTAGGGGATTAGGCGGGGAGGGATCGGAAAAAAATTAGGGTTAATTTAGATGAAATCATAGAGGCTCATATACCATGTCAGATTGGATAAATTCCCTCTTGGGGTTTGCCTTTCATTAGAATATATATATATATATATATATATATATATATATATATATATATATATATATAGGTTACACGGATGAATAATTACAACGAGGCCCATTAGCCTATACAATACTACTATTGCCAGTAACCCCATGAATGTTGTAACCCCATGAATGTTGATGCTCTAAAGGGTTATTGTTTAAGAGCGTTATTGGGGAGGGTTTAGAGAAAAAAAATACATGATATAACTCCTATAAGTAAAGTATTATGTGTTATTATATTAATTTATACATAATAAAAGGTTTATTAAAGTATGTGTGTAAAATAAAACTCATTTGTGACATGACTTATTAATTTGTTCAATGTTCCAAGTTAAAGAGTGAGAGTATAAGCCAACCTCCATCTTTTTATTTTTGCTAAATTGCAAAAATGGTGGTTTTTCAATAACAATATACGCAAATTTAAAATATTTATTTGAATGACTATAGTATTTTATTTGGATAAATTTTTAAAGTAAAAATATGTTTATTAAGTATTTAACCTTACTATCTTACCTTCATGGAGAAAAGGAGAAAATTATAAATAAAAAACAAATACAATTTTCCAAATTTATTTCCCACTAATAAATTCGAACCTTTTTTAAGACCACTTGCTAGAAAATCTATCGAACCGTGATAAATAAGTATATTGGTAGAAATCAGAATTTTTTTTGATGTATAAAAATAATAATACCGTGGGCTAGTAGCATTAGTCGTATACTATCAAAGGTATTAGATTTTCTTGTTAGTAATACAAATAAGACCCAAATTTTAGAGTGGTAATTTTTTTTTTGTTTAGTAATTTATTTATTTATTATTTATTTCCGTTGAACAATATAAATCCTTTTAGACATTTGCACACAAATTAATAAAATCATAAACTTATTACATTTATACCCCTCATTAATTATCAACAACCAATAGTATTTCATAAAACAAGTCAAAACGTTATTTTTCTCTTAACTCAATGCCTGAAAAACTTAAAAGAAATTATATTTCTGAACAAAATTTTAAGTCTAAAAAAACTTATAATTTTAAACAGATGGAGTATTGTGCAAACTGCGGACATAGAATAATTTGACACCGTGTCTCATTTTCCAATGAGACATTCAAAATCACACTAAATAGTTATTCATTTGTAAAGTTATTCATTTGTAGTAGTTAGATATTCAATTACAAAGGATAGTTATTCATTTTCACCGTAGTGGGTTGTTCTTATTTTTCATAATTGAATAACAAACCAATGCATCAAAATAACTACTCACTACAATCAAATCACCAATAAAATTATAAAACCAAACAGTAACTCACTACCACTGAATAACTAACCACGCAAACTAAATAACTATTCATTATAATTGAATAACTCGCTAAATAAACAAAGTCACGCATAAAAAAAATCTACGTGTCTACAAATTGAATAGCTAGCCAACATCATTTCAAAAAGAGTATTTAACTTGATAACAAAAACCCCTGCTATCCCCTAAACAAAAGAAAATTGCTAGCTACCATCAATTTATCTTTTAAAATAGGAGAGGAAGATCAATTAGGGTTTGGAAAAGCAAACTCCAAGGGGCAAAACCCTATAAACAAACAAACAAAATAAATAAATTGAAAAGAAATTATGAGGGTTAAGGGCTCAATAAGATGCAAGATAATGAAAGCAAAGCATTGGAGATCCCAACAAACAATAATGTGAATTTATGATAATAATCACTACACTCTAATCCCCAATCCTTTCTTAGCTTCCTCATCCCTATTCACTTGTTTAATGTAAACAATAACCCACAAACTAACCGGGTCGGATCATGATGAACCTTCTTTTAATCCCTCTTTAAGGACACATTAACAACACCTTCAAAAGTTCATAGCCATATGCTCTTCCCTCCATTATCCCTTCTCCAATGGCAGTCACTGCAGCAGCAACAGAAGCAGCTTCAGGCTCCCTCAAATGCAAGGTACTCTTTTAAGTCTTCACATATACATTTTCAAGTGTTTGCTTAACGAGTTCGTATTCTTCTTCGACTTTGCAGACATGGGTGTTGAAAGTCTCTATCCATTGTCAAGGTTGCAAGAGGGAGGTCAAGAAGGCTCTGCAAAAGCTCGAAGGTATGCTTTACTACATTGTCTCTTACAGATTGTTGCAAATCTTCAGATTTGGAAGTTTTAGTGTTACAACAAGGTTTCTGTCTGATTTTTACTTTGTACTGATTGATGGGTTGGTTGTTATTAGGTGTTTACCAAATCAGTATAGATTCACAGCAGCACAAGGTGACAGTCACAGGCAACATCAACTCAGAGGCCCTTCTCAGCAAGCTGACTAAGATTGGCAAGCACGCTGAGCTTTTGCCGGACAATTCGCCCGGAAAACCCCTCAAGCCAGAAAAGGGTGAGAGACAGAACGTCCAAAGAGCCCCAAGTGGTGAATTGGTGAGCAACAATAGCAATGGAGGACAAAGAAGCACTAAAGTTAACTTTGCAGCTGCTCAAGCATCCGATAATACGTGTCGTAAGACTGCAACTTCTCCCAAAAATGGCAACCCAAATGGAAAGGCGACAGCCAAAATCGACAAGGAGTCAAATGCTGTGTCGGGGGGCGACAAGGGATCGGGTCAAGCTTGTCATGGTGGTGGTGCTAGTGGCAGCAATAACAAGGGCAAGGGCCAAAAGGGTAATACTCAGAAGAAAGGCAATGTTGTTACACTGCCAAGCACTGTATCCATGAATCCCCAGAAGGGTACAAAGGAGGGCTTTGAAGAGATAGATTGTAGCCCTAAAGGCAACCAATCTCAGATCACAATCCCTAATTCAACGAATGCGGAACCTGTAGCAGCTCAGGAGATTACATTAAGCTACAACTCGACTCACTATAGTGGCGGTAGAGTGGATGATCTCTACCATCAATACATTCCACCGCAGTCAGCCGTGTACACTGATGCTGATCAGCTAAAGACTATGCAAGGGCATCTAGTCCAAGAACAAGTGCAGGAGAGGTCAAGTTCTATGAATTCATTTGACATTTTCAGTGAAGAAAATGCAAATGGATGTTCCATTATGTGATGATGAGTTTGTTTCCAAGAAAACCTTGTTTTTTTGTTGGGTTCTAATGAGGTTCAGGAGGTGCCTAAAGGTCCCCTAACAAATGCATTTTGAATGGATTCTAGACGGTTTGTTATGCACACGACGCTACTTCTACAACTATGAATGAAAACTATAAAAGTGCATCATGAAACTCATAGATCAATCAAATGAAATCAATGAGCTTCTCTACATCAAGGATATAAATGCAAAACACCAAAGATTTATATTCAAATATATCGAAAAAAGTACTTGTGGGGAGTAACACTACAAGGATGGGAAAAAGGATCTAGTTCTAGCCAATTCCATTCATGCAAAGAACATGAGCCCGACAAAACCGGGCACCAAGTCTCCCAATCATTTGGATGTTTATGATTCACCCGGAAGAAGAAACAAGAAACAAGAACCAAGAAAAGGCTACCAAAATCGACACTGCGACAAAGAGGGCAGTAACCCCATTACGAGTTTCTCAGAATCCAAGGGACATGATTTCAATTCTTCTCTGTACATAGAATCCCAAAGATATACAATTTTTTAGGGATAAGTAGCAAGCCAAAGGAAAAGACTCACAGGAACGTTGAGGCTCTTGAAGTACGTTTATTGGTTCCTAGGATGATCACGATCACGGTAACATCATCATGGTATTTTCTTCTCCTTGGAGGGGAGATGGTCATAAGCTCCTCCATACTGAATCCTGCAATACAATTTTTATTTTGTGAAACAGGCAGCAATGAACTCAGATGATATAAATCAACTAAGTGGACAGAAGCAACAGCTGTTTAAAATTTTTGGATTTCCAACGAACCCCATCATCTACGGATAAGTAATAGCTTGTACAAACTAGTTTTTTTATATTCAATTGGTTAAGAGCTATGAACGTCACTTCTTGTAATCAGCACCAAACATTGCTAGATGACGCACTTGGGTCAGGTACATAGACAAATTAACCACCAGAATTAGTCCAGCATAGGGATTTCTTTGCTGTAGCAGTTCACAATAAGTCGGAGGTTTTACAAGTGCCTTTAGCTAATGCTCGAAGAAGCAAATTCAAGGAAAAGATAATTTCATATCTAAGAGGTTGAGGATCATTTACGGTCAAGAAGAAGTTAAAACTTCAGAAATCGGTTCATTATTAGTAACTATAAAAAAACACCTTAAAAACCTACGGAGTATAAAATTGTGCTTCACAAGAAGAAATAGATGGGTTGCAAACCTGCACATTCGGCTGCTCTTGCAACAAGCTTCTCGAGTAAGAACTTTGCTGGGTCGCCTGATGGACTGCTCAGTATGTAAGAATGGACAAGTCTTACAGCTTCCTCATTGGTGAAGAAATCAAACAATCCGTCACTGGCAACAATCACAAAGTGATCGGTTTCTGATATTTTGTGGACATTAGTTGATGGATTTGCGGAGACATAAGGAGGACTAATCAAGTTGCGAACTCTTAGAATACCCATCAAAGCATCATTTAGCTTTTTCTGAAACAGCAGAACAGCCAAAATCAGAAACTTTTTTTTTTTTTTGCAAAAAATAAAATAAAATTCAAAGGTGCAAATTTTTACCTTCTTTAAGTAACCTACACCAAAAGCACGGGTGACCTTCAACTTTCCTTTAACTTTTCCAGCCGATATTGGCGCAGGATCATCTGGATGGCTCAATGAGAGTTGAGATCTTTCAGCTTCATTGTCAGTACTATGAATATCAGTGAGTTGAATAGCTTTTAGCCTTTGACGCCCCTTGGACACAGAGTGATCACCATCATCATAAGTTGCTACCACAGCTCTACTATCACCGAGGCTCATGGTGTAAAGATCCTTTCCAAGTAACAATGAAACCAATACACAAGATCCAACAGACACTAAATCCGGACGGTCATCCATTTCCTGCTCCACCATGGATAAAAAGTCATTCTCAGCCTGACTAAGAGCCCGAAGAAGGCATTCTAGCACCAGGCTCCTAAATGTAAAAGATGATGAATCCACTTCATAAATTGTATCCTTCTTGCCATAGCCTTCTCCGACTGATTTAGAGTTACTTCTTGACGGCATTTTCACTGAACCAGGGATGTTAGCATCCTCCAGAGAATATTGAAGGAAACCATCAGAAGATAAGTAGCTGGAAGGCCTAGCCAGATCCTGCTTTAGAACCGAGTTCAAGTTCATTAAGATGGAATCGTACAATGTACCAGCCAAAAAGTCAGCTGCATCTCTTCCGTTGAATCCGTCATAGATCGCACAGAACAGCCACCCGTCTTCTTCAGAGCAAACAGCTTGAACTCTATCTTCACCAGCTGCTCCACCAGCCACTTGCACTTCCATGGCATTTAGGAAACCATCATTTGGAGAGGGAGCACTACAAGACTTGAAAAGATATGAGTCCTCATCAGGTGATTCATCCAAATTAGACGAACTATAGCTTAGGCTTGATAGAGTGCTCTGCAAGGACGACGACAGCACATCAACCTTTGATGAAAGCGATGGAGAAGATGGGATCCTTCGAAAAGATTTGGGAGAGTCCCAGCATGGAAGTATTTCAGCCCCAATTAACCCATTACAGATATTTGTATTTGCCAATGTTGGGTTCGCACTTAAAGCAGCCCCAGAAAGGCAGGAGAAGGAACGGCTTGTCCTCCGCATTCTAAATCCAGGGACTGATTCAATCCCATCATAAAACTCACTGTGACCTTCTTTCCCAATGCATTTATAACCAAAACTCACTTTGATCTCTTCTTCGGTGCAGGATACATTTTCCCCCATCATGATCGCTGTAAAAGGATGAGCCGCCTGTATGAGGATTTGACAAATACAAATTTAGAAGATTCACACTACTATGTTAAAAATGCATCTTTCAAATGAAACATCTTAGAAATGATGCATATAAATAATCAAATGAAGCACACATAAATTAATTCAATTTCCATCAAAACGAAATCAAAAAATAAAAATATCGATTCCATAACTTTTAAAAGTTAATACAAAACATGAAGCTTGTTCAAGATCAATCCAACAACACTATTTATGGCTTCTTTTTATAAAAAAATTATTTATCACATGCCATTTATTCTTCATGAAATATCTCGAATGAAAACATTGGTTTAAAGATCCAGTAGCAAGCATCTACAAAAGACACTCCAAATTCAAGACATTCAATTGAAACGCCGCTTATGTTCCAATGTTACCTTATAAGACTATGGACCAGAAACTGAAGCCATTTGATAGTAAACCATAAGTGATTTAAGCAAATTAAGAGGACAAGCCATTCTAAAACCTATAGTAAACTATTTTGTTTGCATAAGAAGATTTTATTTTGTCTGATTAGGATAACACCTAAGATCTTATGCAAACTTCGTTTCCACACTGGATTTCTACCGATACTGAAAGGGACTATAACAGCATAGCCTAAACTAAAATCAGATGCCAATCAATATTGCTGAGACTAGTTCAAATCTAAGCAAAATAAGAGGACACTACACTTATTCCACGTGAGAAAGGGACTATAACAATCAGGCAGCAAAATCAAGTCATATGGAACAAACACGAACCAATCAAATCTAAAGTCACAAGAGAACAACAATATTGCAAAATTTGGAAGAATGAGCAAATAAAACAGTGCCAAATGTCAAGATAAGAACAGTTTATTCTATCATATGAAGAAAGAACAAACAAAAACTAAAACCAATTATAATAAGAAGAAAGAGAGACAAATTCCATAATGAACAATTCAAAGCAAATGGTAATTCAGAATCTTGGCGTTGTGAAGGGTCATTCGGAATTGGTGAATGGTGGGCTACAAGATGACCAAGACCGAAAAATTACAGATGGTAAATTAACTGAGAGAAAAAACAAATTCCCCCAAATAACAGCAACAAATTACAGATTGGCACCCAATTCAGAGAAGGGCAAAAAAATCCAAGGCAAGGTTGATAAATATTAAAGACAATTCATCCAAGAAAATAACAACAAATTGGGGAAGAATGGAAAAATTGGAGAGAGAAAAGGGGGAAAAGAAGAGAAACCCACCTGGAGATAGATAGAGCTTGGAATGATCAGAAACAGAGAAAATGAGAGGGAAGGGAAGAGCACGGAAAGGGGGGATGAGAGGGATGAACAGAGAGCAACGCCAGCAGCAAATAAGGCAAGAAAGGAGAAGAAGAAGTGAAAGACAGAATCTCAAAGGGAAACATATGAATTGAATGATCAATGGAGGGGTTGGAGGAGATGAAAAGAAAGAAAGGTTGAGAGAAAATTAAATAAGGGAATGGTTGAGGTTTGATGGTGTCTTCTTCTTCATCCTCCTCCTCCTCCTCCTAATTTAAGAGTCCACCGCCACCAGCACAGCACAGACGCCAACAGAAAAGATACTTTCTCCGTATCTTTATAGGAGAACCGATAAATCATTTTTTTTTTTTAAAACTAATTAATTAAAAAACCCCGAAAACAAAAACAATTAAATATATAAATTCCTAATGTTTTTTTTTTTTTTGTTTATGCCTTTTTTGGCCTTTGGGTCCCCTGCCCTCCCCTCCTGACTCCTCCTGTTTGTTTGCAAAATGCATATTGATATTTCTTCAAAAAAGAGTGAGTAAGAAGGACGAATAAAGGAATCAGATACTGGTAAATCGACCCATGAATGACACTGCAAGAGCGTTTCAACGGCGGAGATGAAATCTGAATTGTTTACACATTTTAGGGGCAGCGGCTGGATCATATCGGACCTTTATATATGTATACATATACCAAAAAGATCATTATTTCATTAACCTTTTTATAAATTTTTATTATTTTTTTAATTTTAATTATATATTTTAATCAATTAAAATATTTTAAAATTTAACAATATATAAATTAGTACAAATTATTACTACCACTACCTAAAAAAATCTAAAAGTGCGTGTATTTATTTTATTAAAACATTTCTTCTAAAAATCCATCTAATACTACTACTTTAATCTATATATAACCTTAATTTAGAAGATTTTGCTTACGTGTCAATCTTAGAGGAGTTTTAGGAATCTATATATAACCTTAATTTAGAAGATTTTGCTTACGTGTCAATCTTAGAGGAGTTTTAGGAATATTGACCAATTATGTTTTTTTCCTTGATTTTTTTATTTCTCATTTTCTCTTTTTTTCCATTAATTTTTTTTAATCCTCCAACAACAACAACAACAACAACAAGCCCAGTATATCCCGCTCAAAGAGCAGGGTCTGGGGGGTCGGATTGTACGCACCATTTCCCCGACTAGGTCGAACAAGGGAAGATGGTAGTACATATCCTACATAAACTGTAATTCACACGGTGTAAAGGATACGCGTAAAAAGCATGATGCGGTAAAACGTTGCACCCGACTAAAGTTCGTCAACCCGAATAGCACTCCTCCACTGTATCCTATCACGCGTCATCTCCTCTGAGAGTCCCAAAGCGGCCAGATCATGTCTAATCACTTCACCCCAACTCTTCTTCGGACGTCCTCTGCCCCGACGAACGCCTTCGATAGCCAAATTTTCACATCTGCGTACCGGCGCACTTGGATCTCTCCTCTGCACATGTCCATACCATCGTAGTCTCGATTCTCGTAACTTAGCCTGAATACTAGCCACTCCCACCCTTTCACGGATAGTCTCATTTTTTAATCCTCCATTCTCTTTTATTCTTAACATATTTACTAACAATTGGGCTTAATTCAAAACATTGAATTCAATCTAATATAACCATTAGGCTTAACTCACATTTTTGTATTAACTATCTATATATCTATATATAACCTTAATTTAGAAGACTTTGCTTACGTGTCAATATTAGAGGAGTTTTAGGATTATTGATCAATTATGTTTTTTTCCTTGATTTTTTTATTTCTCCTTTTCTCTTTTTTCCATAAATTTATTTTTAATCCTCCATTCTCTTTTATTCTTAACATATTTACTAACAATCTATATATAACCTTAATTTAGAAGACTTTGCTTACGTGTCAATATTAGAGGAGTTTTAGAATTATTGACCAATTATGTTTTTTCCTTGATTTTTTTATTTCTCCTTTTCTCTTTTTTTTTCCATAAATTTTTTTTTAATCCTCCATTCTCTTTTATTCTTAACATATTTACTAACAATTGGGCTTAATTCAAAACATTGAATTCAATCTAATATAATCACATTTAAATGCATGATTCAGATTTCAAAATTTCTAAAAAAGTTACAATGATATTGATATTATTATTACTGGGTGATTTAAAATATCTACACTTATGTATTATACTTTAGACGAGATATAAAAAAAATTATATCAGAATTATAAGATACATTTATGGTAAAGTTTTTTTTTATCTTTACTTTTATTAGTATTTTATAATATATTTATATATATTATTAATGTTTTAGTTTTAAAAAACCGCGCCATGGCGCGGGAATTGTACTAGTTTGATATTATTCCATCTACTCTACTACTTTAATTAATGGTATAGAATATATCTTAAAAAAGATTTTCTAATCTATTTAGTCAAGTATAAATTAAACTTCTTGTTTAAAAAAATATTTTCTAATTATAATGCTTTAACTATATTTTAAAATTTTAAATATATCGGATTCCCTTTTGTCACACCATTCATAATATCCACATATTTACATTGGGATTTATTTCATCAAAAAAAAGTCACTTGACCCCTATCACCTCTCACTAAAAGATTAAATTTTTTTAGTCTTTTAATCTATTTTTTAATTTTAATTTATTTTTTTCTTTTTAATTAGAATTTTTTAAAATTTTAAATTTTTCTTTCTTTTTAATTGGAGTCATTGTTGTATTCAATACACATTACACATTTTGAATTGTCTCATTTTACACATTTTGCATGTGGGGTAATTAATTATCTTTCTTTTCGTTCATTGATTTTTTCCCAATCAAAAGTTGCACATTTTACGTACATAATATCAATGTGCAAATTTGAATGATTTAGGGGAATTCTGAGCTTATATGTATATTTTGTGGCCCTTTAAAGAAAAGGTTAAATGCTCAAAATTGGCTTCAAGCAAAGACATAACGTAGGATGGATATGGATTAGTATGGCTAAAAGGTGCCTCTATCATGCGAAACTTATAGCAATGAATATGTATTATAGTCTGCCTCAATAATAAATAATTATGCCAATACTCAGAGATAAATGCACAAAAAGAGTAAAATCACACAACAAAGCAGAGGAAATGTTTAGAAACATCCCTATAAGGCCAAAAATATCTTATTATGACAAGTTTTTTTTTTTGTTGGATTTCAATTCTATCTAGAAACTTAGATCATACACGCTCAATTATATTTACCTAATACTCCCTCCGTCTCGAAATTTAGGTTGTTTTAGGTGTTTATTCTTCTATCAAAATAGATGTCATTTTAGATTTTCGAGGTAGGAGATAATAATGATTTGTGTCGATTTTTGGGTTGTTAATTTTTTTAACGATTTTGATTTGTTAAAAAAATCTAGTTGGTATTAAAAATAATAAAATTTATAAAAAAAATTAGTAAAATGATATTGTTAATTGAGGGGTGAAATAACGCCACCTCTTCTTGCTTGCATACATTATCAAAGCCTTCTATACTCATTGATCTTGCAAGTTCCTAGGCTTCGGGAGTCCTGCCTTGAAGAATGCAACTTGCTACCTCCCCTAGACTTTATTCGCCTCCATTTCGACTTCGAGCATTTCGTTTTGCCTTTTCAATCTCGTTTGTTTTTATTCGGATTTTGATTGTTGTTGTTTTTTCTTGTTTTTCTTATGTTATTCTTCGTTTATGGCTTATGAATTTGTTTTTTCTTTTTGCTGATTTTTTGGGTTTTCGGTAGGGCTGGGCTTCCGGTCTGAACTGGATCGGACCTCTTCGGTTCGGTCTAAGACTGATGGACCGGAATATTCAAAAAACTTGGACCGCGGATCGAACCGGGACCGAAGCTTATGGTCCCGGGTTTTCCGGTCCGCGGACCGGTAGGATCGGTTTGACCGGAGCATTTTTTTTTTTAAAAAAAAAACTTACCTTGGTCGTATAATTTGTGATATAAAGATGTACGAGTATATCAAAATTTGAGTGGAGGAAAACAACCACCACCACCTTGCTCTCCTCCTCTTTAGGCATCGACAACTCCTCCCGGCAACCACCAGGTCCACCACCGCCTACCACCACCTCGCTCGCCTCCAATAGAAGGCGGTCTTCACCTGTCGCCGATCGAAGGCTGAACTCGGTCACATCCATACCCAATCGAAGGTCGAACTCGGTCACCGCCATCTCTAATTGAAGATCAAAGGTCAAAGCCGCTGAACAGAGAGAGTGAGGGAGTGAGAGAGGGTTGAGACGAGTGAATCCTAGGGGTGGAAATGGGGCGGGTTATGGGTGCATGAAGCCACTCCATCACCCGCCCTGCGGATAAAAAATTTCACCCGCTCCATCCATCATCCGCAAACCTTTTCACCCGCATCCGACCCGCGCGGGTGATGCGGGTAGAGCGGGTACCCAATGGGTGAAATAATAGAAAAAATCAAATCAACACAAGTAGTCCAATTCTAACTCCAAATTACAAAGGGGGTGGGTTTATGTATTTATAATTTTGATCGGCAAAGCACTGAAATCACGAGCTAATTGAAATTGAAAGTGGAAGGGTATATATCTCTATACTAATCATATATACGTACTAATCCAGTATATCCCTTGCTATAACGTGGAAAAGCAAGCTGATACCATATCCATTCTAATTGAAATTTGGTGGGCAAAGCACTAATTAAGGATTAGAGTTTGTAGAAGTTAAACTTAAAAAGGGTAAAATAGTAAAATCACACACATTACATATATAAATTTTAGAATTTTATGCGGGTTTGCAGGGCGGGTGTGCGGGACGGGTTAATGGGGCGGGTTTTGGGTGAAAAATCTTCACCCATAATCCATCCATCAACCGCTTCACCCGCACCCGCTCCACCCGTCACCCACTTTTTTGCGGGTTTTCACCCGCAAAATTAATGCGGGTAAAGTAGGTGAAGCGGGTACCGGCGGATTATTTCCAGCCCTAGCACTACTCACTGGGACCGGCTGAGACACGTACAATACTGAAGAAAAAGTCACGCCTCTTCTTTCTTTCAATTTTTCTTTTTTTTTAAAAAAAAAATTGATAGGGAAGCCGGTTTAATTCCGGTCTGGTTCTGGGTTTGGACCGAAACACGAAATCTAAAATTTATTGGACCGTAATTTCCGGTCCGATCCAAATTTTGCCCAGCCCTAGTTTTCGCTGTTCTAGGGTTAGGGTTTCATTCAATTTGGGGCTTTTGTTATTTTTTAGGAAACCACTCTGGATCTTGCAGCCTGCAGGAGACGCATACATGCCTCAAAATCACAAGTGTTATCAATCATTATAATTAGATCGGCCGACCTTTTGGTTTGGTTTTGGGCATAGTGTTTGATAGCTTTTAGGCAAGTAACCTTGTCGTTAATTGTTGCTCTCAACTTAAATGGAGATGGCTAATTAAACCATTAATGAAGGTGTCAATGAAGAGGGCTCATTTTTCGTTTCTAGCCTCGGGTCATTCAAATCTCAAGTCCGATCCTGAATATTAACAACTTCGATAATACAACTAACAGTTTAATTTACTTTATGTTTACTTGACTACTTCGATAGAAAGATTTCAAGTAAAATTTTTGAATCTTTATAATTTCATAAGAATAACAGTTTAAAAATAATTAATATAATAAAATACATTTATTAAAAATCGCGAAAAGCGTGGATAATACAACTAAGTAAAGTAATAAAATGCAAATATAAACACATGCATGATCAGACTATTTTCATTCAGCGCATTAAAAAATTTAAAAATATATGCGTCATAATTAAATTAACACTAATATTATCTACCTAAATTACTTAATTAAATTGTGGCTTTCATTATGTCATTTTCTGGAAAATCTTGTGGGCGACGATTTTTAACAAATTCCACTCTTGCACTTACGTACGCATTGGTGGTATTAATTAATTATAATACTAAAGTACCAAAAAAAAAAATATAATGCTAAAAAAAAAAAATTATAATACTGACAAAGTGACCCCTACCCTTTTTTAACAAATTCAACTGGATCATAATTTTATACTCCGTATTATCTTAATCTAAATATGAATAGTTGAAAATATATTGAAATTCTATTAGTTGAAAATACCCTTTTTTAACAAATATGAGTAGTATTATTGAAAGGAAGCCTTGTAGCTGACCGTCTGCTATTATAAACTATCTTTAGTGAACGTACATTACATATAAATTTATGCTACGAACACTTGTTTTGTAAGAAAAAAGGTTTTTGCGATGACAATGGTATAAAATGCAGACAACCTTGTGTTAAATGGAAAAAATAACTTGTGCTAATTAACCTGACAAACTCATTTGGAAGCTTAATACTAATAGTAAATTCACAACAAAATCAACACACAAAATAAAATACATCGATACTCAGATCAATAAAGACTTAAAGTGGATCTGGAAGCTCCGTTTACCACCAAAAATACAAAACTTTGTTTGAAAAATACAAAATCAACACACAAAATAAAATACATCGATACTCAGATCAATAAAGATTTAAAGTGGATCTGGAAGCTCCGTTTACCACCAAAAATTCAAAACTTTGTTTGAAAAATTATAGTTGGTGGTTTACCCACCAAAACGCGACTAAATAAACACTTCAACAGAGTCTCAGCCAATGTGTTCTTTGCCAAGACTATGATGAAGACGCAAGTCACCTCCTCTTAGAATGCCCGGTCACGAGATCAATCATTTCTTCATACGAATATGCAATCGGTAGAAGTTTTATTAACTTATGTGCAAACCATTCCATTCAGACTGACCTATGCACCATCAACTGTAATAATCAAAACTTTGAGGAGTTATGTTTTATATGGCACTCTATTTGGGAAATTAGGAATAAAATCATTTTTGACAGCCAACAATTAGAAACAAACTCTTCCATAGTCCATAAAATTCTCCAACAAATGAACAATTGGAACCAAGCTGCCCCACCCACTATAAGGAATAACTAGTATGATTCCCGCGCCATGGCGCGTTTTTTTAAAACTAAAATATTATATATATAAATAATATAAAATATTAATAAATGTTTAAGATAAAAATAAAAAAAACTTTACAATAAATGTATCTTATAATTATCTCAGAAAATTATTTTTTAAAAATCTTATGTAAAATATAATACATAAATATAAATATTTCAAATTATTCAGTAATAATATCATCAATATCATTATAAAATTGTTTAAATGTGATGTGTCATAATCAATAGTTATATTCAATGTTTTGAATTAAGTCCAGTAGTTAGTAAATAAATTTGATTAAGCTCAGTAGTTATATTAGATTGAATTCAATGTTTTGAATTAAGCCCAATAGTTAGTAAAATAAAAGAAAAAATAGAATTAAAGGAAAAAGAAGAAAAAATGAGAATTAAAGAAAATCAAAGAAAAATGGGAAAATAAAAATGATTAGTTAAGACTCCTAAAATGCCTCTAAGATTGACACATCATCATAAACTCTTCTAAATTAAGAGTTTACTAGTACGATCCCCGCGTCATGGCGCGATTTTTTATAAATAATATTTAGATATAGATAAATCATAGACATTAGATTTAATTCAATATTTTTAATTAAACCCATTGATTAGTAAATGTGTTAAAAATAATAGAAAAAAATACACTTGGATTAAAGAGATAAAGAGAAAAATAAATAATAAATAGTGAAAGATAAAAGTTTTGAATTAATCCCATTTGTTAAAAAATGTAACATCGAATAATATTGGGTAATTAATATTAAAATATTTTTCAAAAAAAATAATATTAGAAAATATAGTTAACATCGAATAATATTGGGTAATTTGTGAAAATATTATGTAAATAATATTTTCACAAATAACTTTAAACATGGAGAGGACATGTGACATAAATTAATATAGTATATAGATATAGGTACTTAGTAAATGAATTTGAGTTAAGCCCAATAGTTATATTAGATTGAATTCAATGTTTTGAATTAATCCCAATAGTTAGTAAGATTAAAGAAAAAAAGAGAATTAAAAGAAAAAGAAGAAAAAAGGAGAATTAAAAAAAAGGATTAAAGAGGAAAAAAAAATTGTAATTGGACAAAACTCCTAAAATCATTCTAATATTGACACCCCAGCATAAACTCTTCTAAATTAAGAGTTTATATAGATAAGAAAAGGACGTCTGGGTACGTGGTCCAAACCACCATTCACCATCTACAAAATAAATGTAGATGGTTCGGTTAGAGGCCCTACCGATTGCAATTTGGGGGCATTATTAGGGATAGTACGAGATAGGTAATTGACATCTTTCAACAGAAAGCATGTTCAGGTTCCATTTTGCAGACAGAGGCTTCCACATTCTGCTTAGGAGTTCAAAGAGCCAGAGATAAAAGATTGAGGAAAGTCATTATTGAAGGTGATAATTTGAAGGTGGTACAAGTTATTAATGACATCACCAAGATTGATTGAGAGAACTACAGAACAATCGGGATGATTAACCTGATGAAAGATAGCTTTGACAAGATTGAATTTCGACATTGCTTCAGAGAGTAAAACGCATCGGGCAATTACATTGCTAGACATAGATGTACATGTAATATGTCTACTCTTCCCTTGCATGGGGATTTACTTGCCATCATCTATAAGGATAATCATGAATGAACCTTGTCTCGATAACGCATTCTATTGTTTTCTTCCTGACCCAAAAAAAAAAAACTTATGCTAATTAAAATTCGTGATAATTAACCTATATTTTAAGTGCACTTTAGATTTCATAGAGTTAAAATCCTTACCCTTTTAAGTGTAGATTAAAACTTTTCATTTTGGGAAAGATTGCCCTAAATATATGGGTTTAGCTACTTTGAAATATTTTAATAGAATTATGCAATTTATACTTAAAGGTAAATAATTTTTCAATTCAGATTCTTAATTTATGCCCCTATTATATACTCCATTTGTTAAAAAATATAATTCCATTGATATTTATCACATCTAGTTTAGAATACTTTTAAAAAATATCAACTTTTGGAAATAATTTCTTTTAACATAATTCATACAAATTACTAATAAATATAAAATTATATCTTTTAAAAACTAATAAAAATTTAATACTTTAGATAATTTTTAAACTCATTAAAATTTTAATAATAAAAAGTCAATTAAGCATTAAAAATTCCACCACACAGTAACCAACCAATAAAGGCAAAAAGTCAATTAACTCATTAAAATTCCACTACTGTAAATTGTACTGATGTAATGAGGCAAATTGATGGATCGGAATGCGATTGATGTGATATATTGAGGAGGTGAATCGGTTTCGAGTCGATCAATCCGTTGAATTATGTAAATTTAATCGGAAAAAATGAGAAACTAGTTTTTGGAATTATTAGTAGATAGCGCAAGTTTTGTCGGTATTCCAATTGACAGCAGCTTAATGCAACTATGCAAGTAAGGCGTCCCCTCACCCATCACAAAGGCCGCCCCCTTCACATTGCCAAAACCCACTCTTTCGCAAATGAAACGAACCGAGCGAAAAACAGTTTATTTGGTTGTAAGTACTTAATATAGGTATTATGATACTTTCAAATCAAATAAGATAGAAGCACTAGTACAGATATAGGGGGTTGAGCACGGTAAGTTGGGTACGATTTTTGACAAGCGTGTTTATTTTTTTTATTTTAAGCACGGTTTTATATTAAAAGTGTGTTCTCAATCCCAAATTCAACTAAAAGCAACACGCTTTTCCATCAAACCGTTCTCGTTTATTTCTAAAAAAATATTTAGACCGGTTTTCGTGTAAAGCGTGCTTAAAAAACCTTAAAACGAACACGGTTTAATTTTCAAAGTGTGCTCCCAAAACCAGATTTGACTAAAACAAACACGCTTTGCTATAAAACTGTTCTCGTTTATTTGTAAAAAAAACATTTAACCCGATTTTTGTGTAAAGTGTGCTTAAAAAATTACAACGAACACGGTTTAATTCTCAAAGTGTGTTCCCAAAATCAAATTTAACTAAAACGAACACGCTTTTCTATAAAACCGTTCTCATTTCTTTCTGAAAACTATTAAGCTCGGTTTTCGTGTGAAGTGTGCTTAAAAATAAATTAAAACGAACACGGTTTTATTTTACAAGTGTGTTCCCAAAGCCAACTTTAACTAAAATCAACACGCTATTCTATAGAACCGTTCTCGTTTGTTTCTAAAGGAATATTTATCTCGGTTTTCATGTAAAGCGTGCTTAAAAAAATTAAAACGAACACGGTTTTATAAGAAAAGTGTCTTACCAAAACCAAATTTAGCTAGAGGGAACTCATTTTTCTTTTAAAGCGTCCTCATTTATTTTTATAAACCGTTGTCGAATTTTTTTTTATATATATTTAGAGTTTTTTTTTTAGTAATTAGATTAAGTAAATGCACAAAGTTACAACAAAATTCCGTAGCTCGGGTGGCAGGAGTGTAAAGTGGACGAATTCAGTATGAGGGTGCAAGAGATCTTGGGTTCGACTCTTGGTTCGGGTGCACAAGAGGTCTTGAGAGAAATATGAAAGAGCACACTTTTTATTTTAAAGCGTGCTTAAAGAAATATGAAAGAGCACACTTTTCATTTAAAGCGTTCTTATTATTAAGCACGGTTTGAAAAAAAGTGTGCTAAAACTTTTTTTTAGCACAGTTCAATTGAAGCGTTCTTATAATTGGTCGTATGGCAATTTTAAGAACGCTTCAACATAAAACCGTGCTTAAAATATGAGATTACGGTTAAATAGTAAGTGTGCTTGTTTGGGAGCGCACTCACTATAAGCACAATACGAGAAGTGTGCTCCCATGCATTAAAATAACCTCCGTTTTCTAGTTTATTTTTTAACACGCTTTTCATTATTTTTGCCAATATATTCTTTACAAGAAATGAGTAAAACCGACCCGAGGAGCGCACAATATGAGAAGTGCGCTCCCTTGTTGTACTAGTGAAGGAATGAGTAAAACCGTACTTTTGCAAAATAAACATCAAAATAACCTCTGTTTTCTAGTTTATTTTTTAACACGCTTTTCATTATTTTTGTCATCCATTCAGCCAATTAATTAGCTGTTTAAAATATAAACACACACAAAAGATTGATTTTTAACTACTAAAATGTCTAACCATGCATCCCCATAATGCTGCATATTACAGTATATAACTTGGATTAGGTGTAGTAATATTGCATGTAGATCGAGATTGATATTTAAACCTTTGACGTTATTTTTAAATATCTAGGATTGATCATTTCACTAAACCAATTACTAATCATTAATTCGTTTTTAGAGATCTGTTTTATTAATTATATCAATAATATATATATGAAAAAATGAATTAAAATAATATCAGCTACTTATATAGGATCAAAAATAATGCCAACCGAAAAATGTTTTTAAATAATACAAATTATCAACCCTATATACCAAAAATAATACAAACTTTAAAAACAACCAAAAATAATAAAACTATAATCTTCCGACTAAAGTCTTAAGTTCGAATCCCTATAACTTTATTTTGTCTCTAAGATTTTAACTTAAAATAACTATTAAAATCACATGGTTAATGTTTTTTGCCAATATATTCTTTACAAGAATGAATATATATAGGGAAATTTCGCAAGGTACCCTCGAGGTATAACGTTTTTCACGGGGTGTACATAAGTTTAACATATTTCGCGAAATACCCTCAAGTTTTGTAAAAATTTCGTACCGTGCCCCTCCGTCAAATCACTCCCTCTAAATCGTTAACTTATTAATGAAAAAAGGAAATTAATTTTTAAAAAAAATCAAAACCTTTTCCTGATTTACGCAAGAAGAGGGAGAATACAGAGATGCGATATTGCGATGAGAAGCTTGAGAGAGAGATGGGGTGGGGGAGGAGGAGACGGCAGAGATCTTGATTCCGGTTGGAGGAGGCGAGCGATTATGAGCCCTCAACGCGAGGAGGTAAGTTCTCGTTCCATCATGCCGTTTTGGGGTTTAGGTTTGGGGATCGGATTTAGGGTGTGTTTGGTAATGATATCTAGATATCAGATATCAGATATCAGCCCCGATATCTGATATCTAGTGTTTGGTAGGGCTAGATATCGATATCACTTTAACTGATATCGATATCTAGTGTTTGGTATGCATAATATATCACTTGATATCAAGTGATATCTGATATCTGTGTTTGGTAAGAGTCAGATATCGATATCAGTTGATATCTAGATATCAAATTTGGCCTATTTTGATATACCCATTTTTTGGGAGGTATCACTTGATATCGATATCGCCCGATATCGATATCTTGATACCGATACCGATATCTTGATATCGATACTGATATCTTGATATCAAAGATATCACCCGATATCGATATCTTGATATCGATACCGATACCGATATCGGTATCTTGATATCTAGATATCGTTACCAAACACACCCTTAGGGATTTGGGGAGAAGGCCATAGGTTTAGCCGTTTAGGGTTTTGGGATTTTGAGTTCCTTGGACACACAACCCTGGAGATGAATAAGGGTTCTAATCTCATCTTCGAATTTAGGCTTCTCAATTTGTCATTGTAAACTGTAGTGATCGATTTGGGGTTTGGGATTTATTTCGTCTTCAAAGAATGTTTTTCTTTTTTATTTTTAAACTGTGACTGAATTGTTGACAGCAGGGAATAATGTATAGTTTTATACTTTTATAATTGTTGGGGCTCTTTATGATATAAAATGTGCATTGCTTTATTCAGTTGGTAGATTCCTGCATAAAAATCGGTTGAGTAAGGTGGGAAAAGGTTGAATCCTTCATTTTTGTTGGATATAATTCCAAGTTTATGTTCTTTTATCTATAACTGTTAATCAATAATCATGGTCATGGATATCATTCCGAGTTTTTGCTAATTCAGTTTGTATTTCTTTCCTATCAAGCTTGAGTTATAATCTGGCTAGTGATCTTTTTGCTTATAGATTGGAGACATGCCATTTCATATGCTTATTAATATTCAAATTGCTGGAAAATGTGCAAGTTTGCTGAAATTTTTATTGTTTTGCTGAAACTTGATGTACCATTTGCAAGCTGAATTTTTTTTCAAATTGGGAAGTTGTTGTAAACCGCATTCAAATTTTGTAAATTTGCTGTAATTAGTTGCTGAAACATGTTGTAACCTGCTGCAAACTGAAAATTCAGTTTATGCACATCAGTTTCTGGATACTAATTTATACTATAAACTGCATTCAATTTCTGTAATGAATTTACCAATTTGGCAAGCTAACTAAAACATAGATGGTCAAGCTAACTAAAACATTAATACTCAGAGCTTGTTTCAGATGGTCAAGCTACCATATTTTGGTTTGTTCCTAATTGAAGGCTTAAAAAAGTGTTAAATTTTGTTTATTGGTATGAAAAATAGGCTTATCTTTGGTCATTAAACGGTTTTAGCCTATTAGCTCAAATGGGAGAGCAATGTGCTCATGCACAAAGACGTGGGTTCGAATCCCACATAGGCTAATTGGATTGAGTTCGAATCCCACGTTGGCTAATTGGATTGAGTTCGAATCCCACGTAGGCTACACAAAATTGCTTTTAATCCTCAATTATGTCACAAACTCCTTGTAATTTAGTAGAAAATCAATTTTAACGATCAAACTTTCCTAGCAAGATTGCATTTCCTTTAGTTATCTTCAACTTACATATAGCTAAATTTACAAATTGCTTAATTTAGAGATTGCTCAATAAAAGTACACAATGCAGAAACTGAATGGTTATAAATTGAATAAGTAGTAACATACAGTCCATACTCCATAAAGTGGATATAAAACAGCAACTCAATACAGAAATTGAATACATAAACTCAATTGAGAAAAATACAAAAATCGAAACTAAATACAGGAAAACAGAAACTCAATGCAGAAAAATATAAAAACAGAAACTAAATACATAAACTAAATACAGGAAAGCAAAAAATGAATGCAGAAAAATATTATTATGTGTAGTTTTTTTGCCCTGCATAACTGAGTGCTTGCTAATTCGCTCTTTCTTTCTCAACAAATTCTAATCCTTCTATACTTTTCTTGTGAATAGTTTTATTCTAAATGATTCTGATAATTTTTTTCAATGGTGAAGTTATATGTGTAGCCTATGCGGGAGTCGAACCCACATCTTGTACATAAGCACATGCTCTACCGTTTGAGCTAATAGGCTTCAAAACAAGCTTCAAGGTAATTGTCATGCTCTAGTGTGACAATTTTTAACTAACTGTCTTAGTATTCTGTAAAAATCTAATGTATATGACAGGCATTAGGACTGAATATTTTGCCTTAAATATATCCATATATTTATATAGACTTGCCAATAATATTCTTCATTGCATTTTAATTTATTTTTGGATTGCCAGAAACACTTTCATACCCACAAGCACTAAAATCTACATTCAGAATGTTACTCACCGGTTTGTGCTAGGATAGTCAAGTCTGTTTTAAGTTTGTGTGTTGTAAGTTATTTAAGTTTGTTTCATGATTAAGTTGTTTATTTCACGGATTAATGGAAGGCTAAATATCTTCTTCAACATTAACGGGTAACCACCAGGTATTTATTTGGAAAGTAAGTGTATATGCAGATTGCAGTTGCACGGAACATGGCCATGTACTTTGTGATCAACAGTAGGAGAGAGCTTACATTATAAGAGCCTTGCTGGTTTCAAGACTATCACCAAGCACTTGCCGGATCCGCACCTCCGAAGAACAACCCCCAGACAAGAAATTCAGGGCTGTCACATGTACTTGCCAGATCCACCAAGTACTTCCCGGTGGATTTTTTACTGTCTTCGGTGAAGTTCCTGCAAATAAAGAATTGTAAAAGAAAGGTTTAAGAACTTAGAATTTGTAGAGACAGTAGATTCCCAATTTTGAGAAAGCCTGGTTTCATTTGGCATAACAATTTAAATTATTCTAAAATACAATTGAAATGAAGATAAGCAATTCAAAACGCTGTAAATTTGAAAAACCTAAGAACCAGCAAATAGGAAAAAGCAAGAGAACCAAATCTATAACTAGATTTGAAATCAGAAGAACAAACAAGCGAGAATCGCACTACAGAGTTTGCAACAGCAGCGTAAATTGGAAGATCTCAAAGTGCTTTCGTGCGTAGAAAGTGAAATCAAACTCATACCAGAGTTTACTATTGAGTATTTCACATTACACAATCAAAAACAAGTAATTCACACCCAATTACACACTAAACCCTAATTTTCGGAAAGGGGTTTGAAATCTCAGAGAAATACCTGGCACCGCCCTCCGGTGGATTCCGACACCTCTGGCGGATGCAGTGTGACCGGCCTATGTTGCCTCTCCTCTTCTTCCTCCCTTTGTCGGCCTGTGAAGCCTCTCCTCTTCTTCCTTCCTCCGTCGATAATCCCTTTCTTTCTTCCTCTCAGGCTCGATCTTTCTTTTTTCTTTTTCTTTTTTTAATTAAAAAACTAACGGACGTAAGCTTTTGCTGTGAGTATTAACAGTGTAAGGGCACGAGGTGAAATTATCTTAAAACTCAGGGGTACCACGCGAAAATTGTAAAACTTTTGTATACCTCGCAAAAAACGTCATACCTCGAGGGTACCTGGCGAAATTTCCGATATATATATATATATATATATATATATATATATATATATATATATATATATATATATATATATATATATATATATATATATATATCCGACAACCAAGTTCAGCCCCTCCATTTTTTTTCTCGCTCCTCTCATGAGTTAAGGATGTCAATCTCACCCCTACTCAATGGATGTCTGTTTCACCCGACCCGTCCTACGACACACACACATATACATACATCTCGTTTAATATATTAAATAATATCATTTTATATTTAATTTGATAATATATTAAAGAGTTAATGATAGCCAATATACCAAAAAAATGTTGGACTTTGCAAACATGACCCTTCTCTTGAAAAATTGCAAAACTAGCAATTGGGCCAAAAAAGAGCAAAAGTAGCCGGTGTCTCTAACCTTTGTTTGAAGGTAACCGTAATTGGCCCTGTTCCTGCAAAACCCTAGGTACATTTTCGCCGGCGTGGAGATCTGTAAGGACACCGAGAAGCTGAACGAGGACTACGGCCTAGTGATCGAGAATCTCTACGTACGACGTGAGGGCGAAGGCGCTAGAGAAGTCGTCGGAGTAGTTATTGCGGTGCCCGGGGCTGAAGGAATTAGCGAGGGAGGTTGCGAATTTGGCGATGGCGAAGCCGCGACATGAGCGATTGGAGTCAGTGAGTGCTTCTCTACCTTCCCTTCTCTCTCTATCTATGGCGGATTCCATTGAGCTACCCGGTCGTCTTAGGATTCTTCCCTTCATGAACAAAGTGTTGTTGCCTGGTGCTATCATTCGAATTCGCTGCACTTCGCCTAGCAGATTCTCCATCCCCCCTCTCTCTATCTGTTGCCGAGGATTGGATGTTCATTTTTGCTTTTAATTCCTTTAGTGTTTCTTCAATGATTGTATGTCCGCTTTGCGTTTCTGATAGCTGGAATTCATCTTTAGGTTTTCTTTTTGGTCCTTGATCATAGTAGATAAATTTGGGATTTTTAGTGCTTCCTTATTTGGGAATGTTGGCTGGCAACTAGTCAATTGTTGGAGAATTCAAAATTCTCATCTTCTTCTGCAGATTAATTTATGGTATTGAAGGTCTGAACTTGAGTGAATCGAACTGAAAATCTCGATTAATTGGTGGATTTTGAAATGGGGGAAATAGTTAATATCACGGATTTTTTAATGTCATACATTTTTTCTGTCACACATTTTTTTATTTACTAGCACGAATTTTTTCTTTACTGACACGAATTTTATAATTAATGGCACGAATTTTGTAATTGCTGACACTTGTTTTAGCAACCTGTAACTTTTAATGTACACACTTGTATCTTAAGTATAAAAATAAGCGAGTCATGGTTAGAACTAAAGGAGGGAAGGTCATGCCGACGCCATGCATCAAGCAAGATTGGAAAGGCTAACCATTTCTCGAAGATGGGGCTCCTTCGCCATATAGACGACACCCTTGATGTTGCAGATTGGGAGAGGCTCCTGCCTCCTCGTGACTGCCACCAAATTTTGATCTCTTTTTAAGATTGTAGTACTAGTACATTTGGTTGCTTTTGTCGTTGTAGGACTCGTACATTTGGTCACTTTTGATGGTTGTAGGACTCATGCTTTTAGTTGCTTTTGATATATACCTTTACTTCCCGGGTTTATTTTTATCGTAAAACTTGGTTTTATCTATCCGAATCCTATGAGTTGGCAAGGTATATACCTTTACTGGCAAGTAAATAAACGTTATTGACACAAATAATGTCAAAACTTGCACATACTAAATTATCAAAAACTTCAGAAGACATAAATTGGAAGTAAAGCCGAGATAGTTCGCGTACAAATAAGTGCCTATATACGAAAATACAAAAGAAGCCCCAAAATGCATGGGGGATAAGAAGCCCCAAAGCGCGTACAAATAAGTGCCTATATCGTCGGATGAGATTTCAAAACAACCCTCCGATGACGCTGCGTGGGGGATGTGATGATCCTCTTTCGAAGAGCTCCCCAAGTGGAATGAAGTTTGTTTATTGTTTGTTTTAGGACTCTTAAGGCTGGATAGCCCTCTTTGGGGGGAGGGGGTGCTTGTTTATTATTTGTTTTAGGACTACATGTTTTTTGTTGCATTAAGACCCGTGCATTTGTTCGCTTTTGATGGTTTTAGGACTCGTAAGAAACTCCCTATTATTGTTTTTATAACTGCAGGAACATGTTGACTTTAGTTGATTTTAGGAGGGTGTCATGGTCCTCATCCGAAAAGCAACCCAAGTGGAAGAAAATTCCCCGTGCATGTTGACCAACCCCAAAGATAGTTTCCTCATCATCGCTATTGAGACATATTACCTGTTTCCCACGGTCCTTGTCAGGCACTTTGGCTGTCAATTCTTGTTCAATGATTTTTGTGGCAGTCCAGGTTTCAAGGGCTTGTCTCTCTATGTCAGTTGTGTCAATATCCGTGCTAGATGCATTGTTTTTCATGCCAACCACAAGACCCAATTTGGGTTCCAATTTCGTTCACTGAAAGGTACAATGGAAAAGGCCATGCTGATTCTCCAACCCTGAATTTCACGATTAAAGCAAACAAATGCACGAGTCCTAAAACCATAATGTTTTGATGCCTACGAATTGCTAGGAAATTCATAAAGTCAATGATTAAAGCAAACAAAAGTATGAGTCCTAAAACCAACAAAAGTTGTAGGGTCTAGTCCTAAAACCAACAAAAAAAAAGTGCAATCCTAAAAAAACAACAAAAGCGAGCAAAGTCCACGACGAAATCCAACAAAGTCCATGTTAACAAAGTGTCAAGATGTCCAACAACAAGCAAATGGATCACCTCTGGCTGATGACCTGGACTGAGATGCTTTCATGTCCTTCATGAATCGGAGATGATCCATGTACTGAACATTGACAATGTCCACTACATTTACCCTTCGAAAGACTTTGTTGTACATAAACCTTTTTGGCAGGGTTAAGTTTTCTTATGTCACGGAACATATTGTAGGTGGCACGATTTTTCCTTCAGCAGTCAGTCAAACAAATTCCTACTATCTGTTCAGCGTCGAAGACCTTTCTATGGTATCCTGTATTTCTCTCTCTGTCTAGAAAATAATCTCACTTCGAAATATTTTTTCATAAACATATATAAAGTGTGTGTCTATAGATAGATAAAATTAAATTAAGTTCAAAAATATTTTTTTTTAATTTTAACAAATGAAAATGTTTGAAAATTAGTTTAAAACAATTAAAATTTAAGTAATGCCACTTGGCGCCCTCCTATTTGGTCCCTCTTCAAATTTTGTGAGAAGGGGAGAATCATCACTAGCGCCACTTTTTTCTTCCTTGTTACCTGGTAAGGGCTATGTGGGTAACTCTTTTATTTGCAAAAATGACAACTCCCTCCTCCCTTGCAAATTTTGGTATGGCAGTGTCATTTTTGCCAATCCCAAATTTTTTTGGTATAGCCATGCAAATATTCCTATATTAAATGATCCGATTTGTTTAATTTGATCTCGTTTATGAGGCATCTCATTTGTTCGACAAGATTAAGTCAATTTTATGTTGCTAGTTGTTTACTCGTTGCAGCATTGATCATTGCATTAATATTTTTAAAAGTTTTTTGGTTCAATTTGATGGGATGTGCTTCACCCGAATTTTCACCGGATTCACCCTACTAACCATTGGATGATGGGTGGACGGAGTGGATGAAACTAGAAGTGGGTGATGGGTCGGATCGGGTGAGGGTTTTTGGGTGGTGGTCAGGGTGACGAAAGTATATCATCCACCCACCATCCGACCCATTTCCATATCTACCGTGAGTAATTAGGACATGCCTTTATATCAAGTCAGCCAAAATGTATTGATTTGAGCACCCACAATCTTATGCATATGTTAAAGAACAATTTCGACAACCAAGTTTAGCAGTCCCCCCCCCCCCCCCCCCCCCGGTCGATTTTTTTATATATATAGCTTTGCCCTTGTGTAATATGGACATGCCTTTATACCAAGTTAGTCAAAAAGTATTGCTTGGAGTACCCACAATGGTCGAGAGTCCCATCTGAATTCCACTTTTTCTTCCGATTGGGACAACCTGATTATTATATATATGAGTTACCTCTCCACTTTTGCGAGTTCCCAACAATTTGTGAACTTTCTTATATCCGCGTCCAATAAAGTAATGACACATGTAAAACAAAATAAATTATCTCTATATCCTCACCACCGATGTCTACTCCAATTGCCCCATAATTGACTCTTAAATTTTGGATTTGGATTTGGATTTGGGGCTAAATGAGTGGATACAATTGCGGAGCCAGGAAATTTTCGAAGGGGGGCACAATTATACATGTACACTTTAAAGCTCAGTTCGGCTCGATTTAAGTTCAAATAGCACGAATTTTGTTAAATCTATAAAATTTCCTTTAAGTTATAGTGTCATAAGCGAGTAAAGTTGCATAATACTTGAAAAACTTAGCTCGAGCCTTATCATTTACTTTACAAACCGAATATGAGCTTAAGTCCAAATATATGCTCGATTCAAGCTTGACTCATTTCTAAACAAGCTAAATATATTTAAGCAATACTAGACTCATTCATCTCGAATAACAGCTCTAATCAATTTGCAACTTGTGTAACACTCCCGTCCCACATCGGATATCATAAGGATGTTGAGAGTGATTTATAAGTGATTCAAGCCATACTCATGATATAAGAACTCTTCCTTTTCAGGCTTCAAGTGAGAACAACGGAACTGAGAGGGCTAAGTGGCATGGGCTGGCGCCTCTTAAGACACCGGATCTTACAACTTGTCACACTCTTAACAAATAATCGTGTATAACTAAATATAAAAAGGTTAAACTTGCGCAACTTCTTATCTAATTATCGAAGCTCTCGAGATGAATTATAATATATGAACGTTAATTTAAATCAAATATAAAATAATTATATTCTATTGAAATAAAATTAAATTGAAGTGATTAATATACCTTCAATTTTTAAACATTCATAATTTTTTACTCGGAAGCCAGATTAGGGCGTACTATATATCAAAACGAAGCTATCAATAAGAAAGATACGCTTATATTTTTTTTAATCAATTTTATTTCTATAAATTGGTACTTATTAATAATAAGTATCAATTTGTAAAAAAAATTGATTAAAAAAAAATATGTTATAAAGATTTTACCTATTTAAAAAAACGTGCAAAAAATCAAGTGACATTTATTTTAAAACAGAGATAGTATTGTTTATAATAAAATCAAGCGAAATTTTATTATAATATCAACTTTTATTAAAATTTCTAAAAAGGGTAGAGCAATGTGTTTTCCGTAGATTGGTAGCCTATGCCTATTGCGTTATGTGGATTGAGAAGATTAATATTGTACGCCATAGTGTTTAGTGACACGTTTTATATTAGCCTATTAGCTCAAAGGGTAGAGCAATGTGTTTTGTACACATCGATGTGAGTTCAAATCCCACATAGGCTACAAGTTCTTAATTTGGTTGCTATGATTGTGGTGTTGAAATCCCACATACCCTTCTATACATGACTGAAAAATGAGTTGCAGCTGGGCTGGAAACACCAGCTGGCTGAATCTATCAGCAAATGTAGAAATAGAAATAGAAATATAGCACTAACACTCTTTCTTGTGTGAAAATCAAATCACTCTTTACTTAATATTCTTGAAGCTAAAATATAGAACCGATTTCAGATGTGGAAAAATGCCAGCTATGTAAGGATAAAAATCCTAATAAAAGACAGAACTTAAACCATTTCCCCTAACAAAAGACAAATTCAAGCGGATACATACTTTTGGCCTGAAGCTAAAAATTTTATCCAAAAAGTTTAAAAGTCATATAATTAACTGAACATCCAAGCATCAGACAACCTAAATAATTAAGCGATAATGGAAAAATAACTTGTAGCCTATGTGGGATTCGAACCCACATCAATGTGTGCAAACACACCGCTCTATATACCCTTTTGTGCTAATAGACTAATATAAAAATGTGTTGGTGTTTAGTTCACTGCCTTGACCAATGCTAATAAGAAACCAAATAGACTAATTTATGTGCAGGATAGACAAAATAGAACCAATACATGTCTATTTGTGGTATCCAAATATAAAGAAAATTAATTGACTTCCCTGTAACTTTTACTTGGTCCTCACTCTTCAGCAACAACTTGATGATAATGCAACACCATTTAGTCAAAATATGCAAGGTAAGCAATTCAGTCCAGTTTTAAATTTAGATCTCTATCTATTTTCTAAATGTCCGTGAAATCAGTTTAACAAGGTAAACAATTCAGTTCAGTTTTAAATGAAATCTTCATGCAATTTCTATCAAATGTTTCCCAACTTGTAGAGGATTAACTACTCATTCCTTTATTCTGAAATAACAAGCACAATGCAAATGAACTCTAATAATCAAAACAATGCAAATCAAACTCTTATGCTTCAAGTTGTCGGACCCATAAGCATCTTCAAAAATGCAAATCAATCGAAACTCTTCAACAATTCGAAAGAGGCATTGAAAAATCCCAAAAAATGCAAATGCCCATCTAAATCATCAAACAAAAGCATCCATTCAACACACCCAACCCAATTCACATCACGGCTGATGCATAAAAGCATCCATTCAACATTCACAAAAATACAAATGCCCATCTAAAGCATCAAACAAAAGCATCCATTCAACATTCACAAAAATGCAAATGCTCACTGATATTTCGCACAAAAGTTCTAATCACCCAAACAAAAGCTTTGTGAACGATTCAGCACCAATTACTAACCCCTAAATCCCCACCCCTAAGCCCTAAATCCCCAAACATCAGTGATTTCATCACCCTAACCCCTAAATCCCCGAACCCTAGATTCAAGTGACTCACATGTCTCGCCGCCGCCTCAGTCACCGCCACCGCCCTCTATCTGCGTACTCCTGCCTTCGTTCTTGCCGGCGGCCACTTTGTTCTCCTGCCTGGCTGCCTTCGTCTCCTTCACAGTTCGAACGAGGACCTGCTTCGTGCGTCTCTCTCTTTCTTTTTCTGGCTTTTTTTTAATTGGCGTCTAACGGAGCCCAAACCACTCCCGTTAATTTTAACCCATAAGGGCGCGAGACAAAATCAACACAAAACACAGGGGTACCACGCGAATATTGTCAAACTTCTGTACACCCCGCGAAAATTGTTATACCACGAGGGTACCTCGCAAAATTTCCGTATTTTATATGGAGTATTTTATAGTGGTTAGTGGGCTGGTTATTTATTATGGGTTTCATTTTCCTAATGAGACTTTTTTATATGGGCCAATCCTAATAAACATGTACATATATAAAAATATAGGGTAAACTGCAGAAAACCACCCCTAAAATATACCATATTGCTTAAAACCACCCTTTAGATACAAAATTATACTAAACCACCCCTTATAACTTATCTGTTAGCAAAACACCACCCTTCACCTCTATTCCGTTAAGCATCTGTTAAATAGTGGTAAATTACCATTATATCCCTTCAGTTTAATTATAATTATTATAATTATTAAATGTTGTCTATCATAAAACAGTAATTAAGGAACAAAACTCAAATCAGTCAAAAGGTAAAGTTGAATTGTTGTGTTCTTCAAATCTAGGTGTTGGAAGCAAAACAAAGAAGAAAAGAGAAGAGGTATTTGGATCTCAACTGTTACAATTAATAAAATGCCAAAATTATTTCTCCTTAAATTAATTTCACTCTTCCATTTCTTCTCTATTGAGAAGGCTGCGGTTTAAAATTTGGGATTTTTTTGGTTGACACTCAAACGATTTTGGGCTTGTATGTCGTTGCTTGCTTTCAATTCATGCGTCGTATGTCATGGACGTTTTGATTTTGTCTGATATAATCAAATTGTGACGGGCTGGATTTTTTTCTAATCAGGGTTTCTGTTCTTTTTGTAATTGTTGAACATTAAACCCCAAATCGATAAAATTGAAGCTTTGGGTTTGAATTTGGCAATAAGAATGACGTTATAGTTATCTTAATCCTAGAAGTGACTAGTCTTTTACCTGCTTTGGTTATTTTGAATTTGAAATTTGAGGGTTTGAGATTTGGGGTATTATGTTCTAGTTCATCCTCATGGATGAGAGATACGAGAATTGAGATATGGCCCCCCAATGTTTTGCAATTGTGCAGTGGGAGGCTTTGTCGGAGATCCCCATGGCCACTGATTTACAGTAGGCCGGGTCGAGTCGGGCTGCAATTTGAAGAAAAAAATAATTTATGGCACTTTCAAGAAAATTTGATCAATTGATGAGGGTGTTTTTGTCATTTTCATATGCTTTTAACAGATAACATAACGGAGAAAGGCATGGGGTGGCATTTTGCTAACGGATATGTTGTAAGGGGTGGTTTACTGAAATTTCATATTTAAGGGGTGGTTTTGAGCAATATGACATATTTTAAGGGTGGTTTTCTGCAGTTTACCCAAAAATATAAATGGACTCTATGGGCCTTTTTTTTCCCCTAATGGGCCTTTTTCTTATCTTCTCTGTGGTTTTGTTTTCTATTTAAACCATTGTATTTGTTTGCTAAAAATCCCCCCTTTATACTTATAATTTTAGAAGCAATGTCTTCACAAAAAATTGAGTCACGTGTCAACCCTTTGAACAGCCTAAGAAACTGCTTTCTTCACCCACGTTCTTTCAACTGCTCAAATCCTGTTCCATCTCTCATCTCCTCCTCGCATCTGAAACTCTACTCTCCTCGCGAGTCACAACTATAATGGTATTTCATCTCTTCTATATTTGTTCCTCACAGTCACAGTTATCTTCTATTGTGGGTAGGAGATCCCGTTTGGTTCGGTGGTGGCGATCAGGCACTTGGGGCGGAGGCGTTGCGCATGGGTGGTTGTGGATCGAGGATCTGGGAGGCGGCGCGGCGCGGTGCGAGGGTGATGTAGGACTGGAAGTTGGCGCAACCCAAGTGTGGTAGAGAATTGTAGCGAGGGTGACCTCTCCTTCTGGTCCAACGTCATATCCGTTCGTCTCTTCCATGATCGGATTGTCGTTGCTCTCCTCCAAAAGGTTCTCGTGTTAAATTTCCTAGATTTGAAGCTTTTGCACCAGATTGAGACCATTGCCTACCCTAACAAGCTGTACATGTGAGGTACTGCGACAAGAGATTGTCGAGAGGAAGAGGCGGAAGGAGATGAAGAGGGCAAAATCAACAATTTCACAATAAATTAGGGCAACTATTGAAGGCTTTAACCACCCACGTTCTCTTCCTCTCTCACGATCCCGTTTTCAGGTGAGCAATGTCAATGAATTCATCTTAAATTTTCGGATAAAATAAAACCCAATCCTAAATTCCCTAATTTCATAGACCTAGATTCAAAGAGACATGCTCCTCATCCCTGTAACTTGTGTTTGTGAGGTCCTCTGTCATCAATCACCAATTCCTAGAATCCTAGAGAGTAGAGAGAAAGAAAAGGGTCTGGAAAAAGCAGGGGTTGTTGTTAAACCCATTCCCCCTTATTTCATTCAAGTTGTAAATTTGATTTATCCAAATCATGGGATGATGAGTTTGAGTTGAATATGATATTGCAGGTGAATTCCAGTGATAATAATAATTTTTTTTCAAAGTTTAATTGTGTGGAGCTTTAGTGAAGAGAAAGAAAATTGAACCCCTCATAGCCTCCTGCTGCTCCTTCAGCCACATCGATGAGCTATGAGGAACTTCTAAATTCGCAGTATAAAGATGCTGCTTACTTGCTCGCGCTTCAGCAGGTATTTTCTTTCACTTCATTTTAGAACCATGAATATATTTGTTTCTGTTGCTAGATGAATATAGTTGTTTCTGTTTCTAGATCTCAAGACGGCGGTTGCATTATTCCCTACCCTATTTAACATATGTTTTGTCAAATGGCTGAATTCTTTGAAATTGGAAATATCCTGGTTTTAAATTTAGACCTTGGTGGGTGAAATATTATATACTCCGTGGATTTTTTGGCAAACTTTACTATCAAATGATTGTTTCTTATATTTTTATACCTATATCTCCCATTAATTAGAGTTTTGATGTTTGCTTTACTGAACACAGCTCATGTGGTGATATCAATGGTGCCTTTTCATTTTGTCTCCTATTTGCCATGTTCTTACTTTTTCTAAAACACTTTTGTTTTTTGGGATCAATGTCAATAGACTTTTTTGATCTTGAACCAGTGTTATTGACTGGTTTTACTTTTAGGGAAAAAAATCTACTTGGACAATTCATCTATTGAGTGATAAGATCTGAAAGATTTGTGAAGCTCTGTAGTTTGATTCTGGTTTTCCACATTTTTATCCACACATCATACTTATTTCCCATATGAGTATCCTCATACTAGCTCCCCATTGAGCATTCTGAAACCGAGATATTGCCTTTTGTGGATACGGGGTCTTGGTTCAAGAACAATGTCGGCTGTTCCTGCAAGCACGTATTACAGCTTACAGGGGCAAACCCAACAACCAGCAGGGTATAGGCAAACCCAGCAGCTGCCCTCTCAGCACTATAGCAACATTGGTGGATACCCGAACTTCTACCACTCGCAGGCCGGACTTTCGTTGGAGGCCCAGCAACAGATGTCTAGAGACCAGTCACTTGGAGGATCCCAAGGGCAACAGCAACCAAAACAGCCCCAGTAGATGTGGCCAAACGGTTACTGAACTTTTAACGCAACAGCCCCTCGGTTTTTCAGGGTACTCGCAAGGGCCCAGACGAGACTGTGATTCAGCACCTCGGGGACGAACGATAAGATTATATTTTATAATAGGAGGGGCTATCTAAACTTGGGGGCTGGTTGGCCCTGTGCCTTGGGGTGTTGGCTTGTATTCTACCGAAGGTTTCGACTTTCTTGCTAACTTAGGAACAAAACGTCCTGTGCTGATTTCTGGTTATCATCCATTTTCATATCCACCCTTTATACTTATAATTTTAGAAGCAAAGTCTTCACAAAAAATTAAGCCACGTGTCAACCCTTTGAACAACAGCCTAAGAAACTGCTTTCTTCACCCACGTTCTTTCAACTGCTCAAATCCCGTTCCATCTCTCATCTCCTCCTCGCATCTGAAATTCTACTCTCCTCGCGAGTCACAACTATAATGGTATTTCATCTCTTCTATATTTGTTCCTCACAGTTATCTTCTATTGTAGGTAGCAGATCCCGTTTGGTTCGGTGGTGGCGATCAGGCACTTGGGGCGGAGGCGTTGCGCATGGGTGGTTGCGGATCGAGGATCTGGGAGGCGGTGTGAGGGTGATATAGGACTGGAAGTTGGCGCAACCCAAGTGTGGTAGAGAATTGTAGCGAGGGTGACCTCTCCTTCTGGTCCAACGTCATATCCGTTCGTCTCTTCCATGATTGGATTGTCGTTGCTCTCCTCCAAAAGGTTCTCGTGTTAAATTTCCTAGATTTGAAGCTTTTTCACCAGATTGAGACCATTGCCTACCCTAACAAGATGTACGTGTGACGTACTGCGACAAGAGATTGTCGAGAGGAAGAGGCGGAAGGAGATGAAGAGGGCAAAAGCAACAATTAATTGTGTGGAGCTTTGGTGAAGAGAAAGAAAATTGTTTGGAGGTCCATGTATGGTGTTTGCTATTTTTTTGGGTTGTCTATTTAACCTCTGTTGTGTTCATCTTTAGGTTCATTTCCACCCACATACCCTATGCACGGCCCGGAACCAACTACACATTTGGTTTTCAGTTTACTGAATCTGGATAGTGGGTACTCCCGTGTGCTCGGGATGATGTGAATGTTTTGGAAACATTATTTCCATTCCCAACCATTATCCCTGCATTTGAGGTACAATAATGAGTGCTTTAACTTGGACTAAAATTTGTGTATTTGAAGCTTATATCTTGCAAAAATCATATGACTCTTGGGCAGGACAATCTTTGTATGTCAGACGTTCTTCCATTCCAGAGAAACAGCTCCCTTTCATCTAGGTTTCTACGGTGGATTCAAGTCGCCGAACCAAGATCAACTCCACTTCCTTTGGTTATTCTACAAGAATGTTTTATCTTATACTCTGTATGATAAGAAGCAGGTTGTTTGTTTTCACCAATAGATTCAAGTTTCTTTATTTTACTACCTCATCTTGAAAGGATTCTCATCTACTACCGCATATTTAATACATAGGTGGATTACATTGGAGGATTTATGTTGTCAAAGTTACTGAATGATTGGAGATTGATGGATGAGCTAGAAGTATTGCGTGCTATATATTTGTTAGGCGCAGGTAACTTATAGGCTTATAGCGTAATAGTGTTCAAACTTTAGCAGTTCAGTTGATTTGCTTTATGAACGCAAATGTTTATTTTTCAGGTGATCTACTACAACACTTTTTGACATTGATTTTCAGTCGACTTGACAAAGGAGAATCCTGGGATGGTGAATTTGAGTTGAATATATGATATTGTAGGTGAATTCCACCGATAATAATAATAATATTTTTTTAAAAGGTAAATTATGTGGAACTTTGGTGAAGAAAGGTTCAAGTATGGTGTTTGCTAATTTTTCAGTGATCTATTTGATCTCTATTGTGTTCATCTTTAGGCTCATTTCCACTCACATAGCCCCATCAACTTCGAGTCATCGACCAGTTCATTATTTGACTGTTGTGGAGACCTAGACCCTTGTATTCCTGGTGATACTACTTTTTGTATAGGGAGATGGTCATTAAGCAACTACATTCCATCTTTGCAGGAGTCAGTTACAAATTCTGCTGATCATATGATACTGAGTGCTCCTGATTCATTGGTTGTCTCTATTACGAAGCCTTCTGATCTTGATGGGAATGATGCACATAATTCTAGCAATTTTGTCTCAACCTTTCGAAAAGTTCATGAGAACGGCTTGGGTATTAATGGGAAAATAGGCTTTTAGTTGGGCATGGAAATCCTTTCTCTTGCAACTCTTTGCCAATATAAGTAAGATACGTGGATACAATACCTATTTTCCCTGTGTTATTTTATTTAGTTTGGAGTTCATTAATATAGTTACTATATAAAATATACCGTATGTCATAAATTATGTGTTAAATTAGATCACACGGAAATTAAATACACCGTAAATCACCATGTCCAAAGTAACGTGGTGCTACGTCAGTTTCGACGTGCACTAATTCTCCATGCTAAAGATGATTAAAAGTATACTCAATTAAAAAAATCTACAACATTCTTTTAAACATGCGTTTAAGAGGTAGATTTGCAGTGTATCTAACAAGTTCCATTATATCCATAATTTCCTTTTAAAAAAAAACTATGTGAACTCGAGTATCTTGAGGGTTCCAAGGTGGGTGAGGTTGAAGTGTGAAAGATTATTAATTTAGTTTTGGTAATTAGGTTTGGAATTAGCTTAAATTATTCATTTTCTTCATCATTATTAATTGATTTTATTCATTTTTATATATAGAAAAACAAGCTTAACCATACATATTCTAAGAGACAGCACTAGAAGTCTTTGTTTCACATGTTATCGTCCGAAGGTCGCCACAACATCCGCTCTCCTTTGTATCTCCGTGTGAAACACTAAAATACTCCCGAACATGGTTCGGGAAAAGAACTAGTTAAGTTTATTTAAGATTAATAATATAACAAATTTAGCTTTTAGTACTAATCTCCTGTTCATCATTAAAAAAAACACACACGGCTTATAAATGTAATAAGACGAAAGGAATTTGGGGAGACACTTAAACTAAGAAAACCAGTCTGATCAAATTAGATCACACTGGTTATTTTGAAATTAACTTAATTTCAAAATAGGACCCATAATTTAGAGAAAAGTTATTTTGAAATTAATCTAATTCGAGCTCAATAGTAATCTCAATCCAACAATATCCCCCATCAATCACCCAAACATGTATTGACATCCAAACAACTAGAATACTAAGTTATTCAGTATTGAGTTGGTGTTGGATAAGGGGAGGTTCGTCGAAGACCGGTCGAGAGAGTACGAAGAGGTAATTTGGAAGAAGCGGCTGGTGTACATGGCTAGGCCGGAGGCCGGAGCGAAGGGAGAGGTTGGTTGTTTGGGAGAGACTGAGCCAGGGCTGGGTTATGGCTACTCGGATGGCACAGTTTGCAACTTGCAAGGATGGCAGAGCGGCGACTGGGGTTGTTCTCCGAGGCTCCGATGGGCGTTGGATCCGCGGCTTCACCCACCCTTGACTCGTGTCCCGTGATTCTAGCGGAGGTTTTGGGTATTGTTGGTTGCTTTCAGATGGATTGGGACTGGGAGTACTGATTGGTAGGAAGATTGCTGACTGACAGCCGATATCCAGCCTAACTCGTTTATGCAAAGGCTTTCTAAATAGAAGTTGGGAGATCCAGTTTCGTCATGTCTTCAGGGAAGCGAGCTTCATTGCCGTCTCCATTGCTTCGTTGGCCTTACGACTGTCGATTGGTGTCCATGCTTTGTTGGAGCCTCCGACCTTGTTAGGGTTTTGCTTGACGACGACTATAGGGGAGGGCTACCCTTTTTTTGTGTTTGAGTAGCCTGGTTTTTGTTTGTTGCTCTTGCTCGATCAAGGGTTCATCTTGAGTATTGTTTTCTCACCTAATTAAAACAAAAACATTTGGAAAATAGTGGAAAAAAAGGAGGGCAAATCGGTAAAATAAAGCGTGTCCCACTCCATATATATTCCTCCCCGGACCAAAAAAGGGTTAATAACACAAACACAGCGCCAGAGAGAGTGTGTGTTTGTATTTCAGGCCGGAAAAAACAGAGTAACAGGCGAGAGAAATTACGATGGCGAGAGGAATCCCCGGTGCTATCAAGTCCACGATTGCGCTTCTAGTGCTGCTCCTCGCCGCGGGAGCCACCACCGTTGCCGGAGGCGGAGCGTTCGGCGGCGAGATCCAGCTGGACTGGTTGTCTCCGGCGGAGGAGACGGCGATTACCGGCTGCGAGGGGACGATCGGGGAGTGCGTAGCGGAGGAGGAAGAGGAGATGGCCGATTCGGAGATGAGCCGGCGCATTTTAGCGTGGAGAAGAAGGTACATTAGCTACGGTGCGCTTAGGCGCAACTTCGTCCCTTGCTCCCACCGCGGCCACTCTTACTACTTCTGCCGCCCCGGCGCCTCCGCCAACCCCTACCGCCGTGGCTGCAGCCGCATCACCCGCTGCCGGAGTTAATTTCTTACTTTTCTTGGATGGATATTATTAATGATCGATTGATACTCAGTATTTGAATAATTAACGTTATTTTATTGACTTATTGTTGCTTAATTTATTTATTGTTGTGTGTAAAATTGTATGAATAGGAGCGTTTGAGGGATCAATTTCGCATTTTTATGCCTCATTTAATTTGCGCGTTGGTGATGAACTCTTTCTAGTTTCTTCTTGTTGTGATCACATTCACGGGCAGCTGTATTTCTTCACCTACATTTTTTCCCCTCAATTTAATGTAAAAACTTTATAGTAAGTACACAAACTCATATTCATGAACTAATAACGGACAGCTGGAAAAAATAAATTCTCATTGTAATTAGCTGTAGATTAATGTTTCATGCATTTAGTTCATGAATTATGGTTTGGTGATTGGTATCAATGTATCATTACAAAATTTTCAAATTTTCTCCCCCCCCATTTCAATGCTAAAAAAATGTGAATCTTATTTTTTTAAAAATATTTTAATGCACACAATTTTGAAAAAAATCTTTAAAATGAAAGTGATATGGAACAAACTTACTAACATTATATACAGAAACATGAATTAGATAAGGTTTATAAGCATGCAATCTAACTCATTAAAATGATAATAGTTCCCATATATATCTATATGCTCAAAATCAATGCCAACTTGAGACAGCCGATCACTCCCCACAGCCCAGCCATTATCACCGAAGCGGTCCCAATCCAGTGAATACAGCCACCAGCCCAACACCCGTTCGCATCCCTCGGCACACCTCCCGCTGCGGCATCCCATGAAATAAAGATTAGGGGTTCATTAAATAAATAGTATTACCTTGGGCTCATAGACTTTTTGTTACGTTTTTTAAGGAGTTAAAAACTATATAAAATAATATTTTTTTTTATTAATTTTTTTACATAATTATATACTTATTAGTAATATATATAAGACTATGTAAAAAAATTAATAAAAAAATATTATTTTATATAGTTTTTAACTCATTGAAAAATGTGTCAAAAAGTCAATGGACTTGTATTTCCAAACAGAGATAGTATTAGTTTATTAAATAAATAATTAAAAACAAATAAATAATTAAAATTTTAACATTAAAAGAAAATAAAAAAAAACTGAAAATTTTACAATTATTAAATAGTAGTGGTTCACGAACCACTAAGAGTAAATGGTTGAACCACTACGAGTAATCGGTTGAACCACTAAGAGTAAAAAATGACTGAACCACTATGGAAAAATGGTTGAACTACTACGAGTAAAATGACTGAAACACTAGGAGTAAAATGGTTGAATCACTACAAATAAAATGGCTGAACCACTTCTTGATAACTTCACGAATCACTTCATATTAACTTCATAAACCACGTGTTATACAAGTCATGAAACACTTCTTGTTAACTTCACCGAACCACTAAGAGTAAATGGTTGAAACACTACGAGTAAAATAATTGAACCACTAAGAGTAATGGTTAAACCAATACGAGTAAAATGATTGAACCAATACTAGTAAAATGGTTTAACCACTTCTTGTTAACTTCACGAACTACTAAGAGTAAATGGTTGAACCATTACGAGTAAAATGATTGAACCACTAAAAGTAAATGGTTGAACCACTATGAGCAAATGGTTGAACCACTACAAATAAAATGGTGGAATCACTGCAAATAAAATGCATGAACCACTACGAATAAAATAGCTGAGCCACTACGAGTAAAATGGTTGAAACACTACAAATAAAATGCTTGAACCACTTCTTGTTAACTTCGTAATCATGTGTTATACAAGTCATGAACCACTTCTTGTTAATTTTTTTTCCCACAAAAACATATACAAAGTAGGTGTCTATGTGTAGATAAAATTGAATTACACTCAAAAATATATTTTTTATATTTTTTTAACAAGTGAAAATGCCAAAAAATAAAAAAGTTAAAAAAAAATAAAAATTTCTATATGTCTCTATTCTTTTTCTAATTAATTATTGTACTGTGTTGATTGGCGCATGCAATTAATTAGTGTAGTGTGTGATTGGCGCATACATTTTTTTTTCATTTTTGACATTTTATATAACAAATAAGTTAAACATGATGCATGCATTACAACTAATTTCGAAACAAAATAAAATAAATAACTAAAAATCTAACCATGAAACAAAAAAAATAAACATGAACTAACCTAAAAATTCACTTCACTCCTTCCCCCACACTTAAATGTTGCATTGTCATCAATGCATAAACAAATACAAAAAGGAACAAAGAAAAATATAAATAGAGGGTTGAAATAAGCAAATAAACTAACCAATCACTGTGAAGGTGGGGTTTGGAATTCAGACCGTTGGTGGATATTATCCAAAGCACACAATAGCGCTGTTTAAAGACCATAAAACTTATCAGCAATACCAGCGAGCTTGTCTGCAGTGCTCGCCTCAAACTCATCAAATTGACGCCCAAGATCATCCAAAGTAGCATAAACAGGCCCATCGCCATCAGCAAAAACTTCTTCTTCTCCTATCTCTTTTTCATTCTCATCAGCCTCATTCCCTCTTGCCCAACCATATTCCTTAGGACTATATCCCTCAGAATCATCCTCAATCAGGGGCAAGGGACAACAGTTGTGGTTGAAGTTACCAACCATATTCCTTAGGACTATGTCCTACCATCCATTTGACATATATACTTCGATCCATCAGGACGTAGGACACTAATAGTAATGTCAGCCCAGTTCAAGTTACCAAGATTGTAAACCTTGTCATTCGAATAGGGTTGCATATCATCAAATTAAAACAAACTCCCAATCGACGAGCAATCAACGACACCAAACCTCCAAAAGCATTAACACGTTCAACTCTCACATGAGTAGCTCTAATCACCTCCATACAACTCCCTAGAAATAATTGAACCCAATTAGGAATATGCAAAGCCTCAGGGGGTTAAACAGTAAGTATAGCTCCAGGATCTCATAGTAACCATCTCAAGATCAGAAATATCAAAGAAGCAAGCACTCAAAACTCTGTAACTGATGAGAGGGTTTCTCGACCAAATAAATTTATAGTCAAGACCCCGCTATAGTATAGGGAGTTAGGATCGTCCACATGAGAGAGTCAACGCTTCTTATTTAGTTGCTTTGTCGAGTTGAAAGTAATAAAAGAGATGGAAGAGAGATGGGTGGTGATAAGAGCATCAAATCTGAATTTTAATTAATAAAAGGGAAAATGTCCAACGCAAGGGATCACCACAACAATAAACACATGTATGAATCAATAAATCATCAAAAAGATCATGCTTTTATCATTAAAAGAGTCGACTTTCTTTAATCAGCAAGCAAATCAATTCACTTTCGCATAAAAGATCTACTTGTTTCTACCTTCTCTTAACTAGGGTTGCATATCATCAAATTAAAACAAACTCTCAATCGACGAGCAATCAACGACACCAAACCTCCAAAAGCAATAACACGTTCAACTCTCACATGAGTAGCTCTAATCACCTCCATACAACTCCCCAGAAATAATTGAACCCAATTAGGAAAATGCAAAACCTTAGGGGGTTAAACAGTAAGTATGGCTCCAGGATCTCATAGTAACCATCTCAAGATCAGAAATATCAAAGAAGCAAGTACTCAAAACTCTGTAACACAGCCTCAGCGGAGGATGGGTAATCATATAGTCAAAGAATTTATCGCCCGACCCGAAGGATCGACCAATCGTCTCTTTCCATGTGTCAAAAGGATGTGGAACAACCAACTCAAACCCAACAGCATCAGCAGGCGTCTTGGTAACATCAAACACTTATGCAAAGGGATCCTTAGTCACCACGAACTTCCCACCCCTCAACTGGAAACGAATCTCCAAATCAGAGCGACAATCCAAAGTAGCCAAGAACTCTCTCACCAATGCCGGATAGGTAAATTTAGCAAGATCCATGAAACCACTCAAACCTTCTTTCTCAAGAAGTAGAGAGACATCCCTGAACAATCCCAAACGGTGTAACGTCGGGGGATCGAATAACAACGTGGATCGATAATTCCTTTTCTCAAGCTTACGCCAACACTCCTCATGCTCCAAAGTCATGAATCTAAACATCTCCATATCGGGAATATAAGACATGATGCACGAACCAAGAAGAACGTGAAAGAACACCACAAAACAACTGAAACTCCTATTATGCAGGCAGCGGCGGCCGGTTGTTTTGGGCAACAGACGCCGGTGTACGCAGCACACGAATCCGAGTAAAAACATTGAAAAATCAATGTCTAAACTCCTCCAAACTCAAAGTTGACGACCAATACTTGGTTTCAAAGGCTTTCTTTGGTGGTAAGTATGAGAATGGTATGGAAAAGATTGTATTTGATGGATGAAGGTACTGATGGATGTGTTTGATGGGTAAGAAAACATGATTGAAATACAAGGCTCTTAGGTATTTGGAATGGACTCGAGTAGGAAATTAGGGTTTATGTGTTTTCTTGGAGACAAAGGCTTTGAATGATCAAAACAATGGAATGGGGAATATATGGTAATTGGAGAGGGAATGATCATTTATCAACAATATATATATATTAGAAATAAAGAAATAATAAAAGAAGATATAAAATAGATAAAAAGATAAAAAAATCTAATCCTAAGATAAATAGAAAATAACTAAGATAAATCAATCTAACCTAAGATAGATAAAACTAACCTAAGATAGAAATAGAATCTAATCCTAAAGATAGATAAAATAAAATCTACTCGTAAAATAAATAGATAGAAATATATCTAATCATAAATAAGATAGAAAATAAAAACTAACCTAAAAACTCAAAAATAATATAAAAATATAGATAAAATATGATAGAAAATACTCTCTTCCAATGTTACCAAAAATTCGGAACGCGTATGCGAACAGTGGAGCGGCGGGTGCCATTATGTGCAGAACGCCAATATGTCATTCGATCAAGGAAATTTCGTCTACCATTAAGGTTCTAACACACCATTATCTAATGTACGTGCAGCAAAAAGACAAGTCCTACTTTATTGAATTGAAAAACTAAATGCGAAAATTGAAATAATATTACCTAATCTACCTTGGGTTGCCTCCCAAAAAGCGCCTTTGTTTCATGTCTTTGGCTCGGCGTGATGCATTTCTTGATCAAGTTATCCCATCAAGATCCTCCATACTTGTCCTTTTCTTGACAAGAGGGGGAACCTTGGGAATTTCTCCAATGTATTCATCCACTGCACCAATCAATTCCTTATTGAAATGAGTTTCTCCCGGAGCTTTCCCTGAAATTGCAAAAACCTCAATATTGTTAGGAACATCGTTGCGGGATTCGCGACACGCCTATACGAACTCTGAATCGGATACTTCGTGTCTGATTCGGGGCGATACTCGTATTAGGACGGTAAATCTATCGAATCCCCGATGTGCCACTTTGATGGATGAGGAATTGCGAAGAAGTCGAAGCTGCGCGCTCTTGTCTGAGGTAAAGTCAAAGAAGACGATGCGGCGGAGCTATGGCCCATGTGGAATGAGTGAATGAAGAAGATGAATGAACAGTATCGTATTCATTGCTTTGTTTAATTCATTTTGTTTGGGACTTGGGAGCAAATGGAAAATAGCTCGACTGTTGTAGCCTATATTCATTGCTTGTTAGAATTAAATACTCAGTAAGTTTAATTGATATTTTTAAGTACAAAATATAATATGTTCAGTGTTTTTTTCCCCAAGAAAATGGTCGTTCAGATTTTTTTTAGAATGAAATATGATTAATTGATATTTTTGAACAACAAAATATAATAATTGAGACTTTTTTGCCCCAAAAAAGTAGTTGTTAAGAATTTTTTTAATTAAAAAAATAAGATTAATTGATATTTTTGAACTACAAACCATAATATTTGAGACTTTTTTGCCCAAAAAAAATAGTCATTTAGATTTTTTTATATAAATAAATAAGATTAATTGATATTTTTGAAGTACAAAATATAATATTTGAGACTTTTTTCCCAAAAAAGTAGTCATTATGATTTTTTTATATAAATAAATAAGATTAATTGATATTTTTTAAGTACAAAATAAAATATTTGAGACTTTTTCCCCCCAAAAAAGTAGTCATTAAGATTATTTTTTTATAAATAAATAAGATTAATTGATATTTTTGAACTATAAAATATAATATTTGAGACTTTTTTCCCAAAAAAAGTAGTCATCAATATATTTTTTATAAATAAATAAGATTAATTGATATTTTTGAAGTACAAAATATAATATTTAAAACTTTTTTTCCCCAAAAAAGTAGTCATTAAGATTTTTTTTATAAATAAATAAGATTAATTGATATTTTTGAACTACAAAATATAATATTTGAGACATTTCTGCCCAAAAAAAGTAGTCATTAAGTTTTTTTTATAAATAAATAAGATTAATTGATATTTTTTAACTACAAAATATAATATTTGAGACTTTTTTGCCCAAAAAAAGTTGTGGGCAAAAAAGTTGTCATTTAGATTTTTTTTAAATAAATAAGATTAATTGATATTTTTGAACTACAAAATATAATATTTGAGACATTTTTGCCCCAAAAAAGTCATCATTAAGATTTTTTTATAAATAAATAAGATTAATTGATAATAATAATCGAATCATATTATTGTTATTTGAAGGAAAAATGACCCCAAATAATACAAACTATCGTTCGTGAACCGAAAATAATACGAACTTTGAAAATCACCGGTTGATATACAAACTATTGCGTATTAAACCAATTTCGATACGAAACCATTTTCGACCAAATTTTCGATGATCGGTATGACGTGGCAACTAGACTCCGATTTTTTTTAATGACATGACATTCATGTCATTATATTTTTTTCAAATGGATTAAAATAAAAGAATTTTTATGAATTTGGGAATTAGTTGCTGGAACCCTAAATTCAGTATCGATCAAAGTCGAGCAGAGACAAAGCTCTTAGTTCGACCAAATTGAAGACATGGAGAAGACAAGGGCGGTCTGACGAAGGTTGAGCAACATTTGATCAGTAGAATTGATTCATCCAGTCTTCTCCTCCGAATTTGAGAGGTACATATAGCAGTTTGTTTTCTCTTTGATTGTTGTTAGGTTTTGAAGGTAGAGAAAGATGCTTGTGTTGAATCAAATCAATTTTTTTGAAATATATTTGGGTTGCTTTGAATGTTGAGAATGAACTTAAAATTTGAGGGATGTGTTTTCTTCTCTTGATTAGAAATATTAATCTTGGACTGCCTTTTTTATTTTTGATTTTTTTTTGGTTGTGTAAGGAGAGCAAAATGGATGTTGAAGATATAGATGATGTGTATGCATTGAATGACCCTATGAATGGTGCTAATGAAGATGGAAGAAGGGCCTTTAAAGAATCTATTGAATGTAACATAAACTGGGAAACATTTCTACTTGAGGGTGTTGTTGATAGATCATCCAATGATTCTGATTATCAACCTTCTGAGATCCCATTGAGTGATGACACTTCAAACATTATCGTGGATGAGGCTCAGTTAAGTGAATATGAAGACTCTGATGGTGATGTTCAAATTTTGTCTGATAATGAAGATGATGATAATGCTAAAATGAGGAGGAGAAAGAGAAGCAAGATGATTATTGGTGGCAAAATTGACTACAAGAATTTTGTGTGGGAAGTTGGGTTGAGATTTCCAAACATGGATATGTTCAAGGAGCACACAAGAAACATGGGCTACTGATCAAGGAGCACACAAGAAACATGGGCTACTGATTTTTTGGTTACAACAACATTTTGACTAGACTTTATGGCTCTTTATATATAATGTAGATGGAAAAAAATGCTTAGGATGCTCTCAGCTGGATACTACTTCATTATATTCATTGTAAAGATCGCACAAGATGCTCACTTTTGTAAAGAATTTAACTCCCCAAAATAGGTTCATATATGCTTGAAAACTTCATTTTGCATTGTCACATTTTACTATTGGTATTATGTGTGTGCATACTATATTCAAATTTCATGACATTATATTACATAATTAACAAATGACATATTTTTAAATCTGTAAAAAGATTTTTCAGCACAAATCTGTACACAGATTTTTAAATCTGTAAACAGATTCAATACTTTTTAAAATATGTACACAGATTCAACACATATATGAAAGATTCAATACATATATGACATATTCAACACTTTTTTCCAGCACATATATGACATATTCAACACTTTTTTCTAGCTATTACATGACTGTTACTACATTATATTTTCCACACTAAGATCACTAGCAGTACAAACATCAAACCTACTACAACTTTTAATACTAAATTCTCTCCTTTTATTTTCATAATAACTTCTTGGCTTGACTTGCCTCCTAAGTACACAATTGAAGGGTTTTGAAAAGCATAATCAACATTGAGGCTTCCCGAAGCATCATCAACCCATCTGAAAAAATGGCAATTTTGTCCACTCTGCAATTGAATTAAAAAAGAGTTAAATTTGTGACTAAGTGACTAGCATTATAAACCCTAATTTCGAACCAATGTGAACCTAATTTCAATTAAGTCAGTAGAACACATACCTGCCACAATGGACACCCATAAAATTGTCTACTAATATTTTCTCCTTTCTTACAAGTTTGAATCGTCGAAGTATAGCCATGGAAGCATTTCTGAATACCTGAATGATGAAATCCACTTCTCTGCGAATTTGTACTCCAAGAGGAGTTCTTACCTGCCTGCCCAACCATCTCTGCCAAGATTTGCAAGTCCAGTCATCTCGAATCTAGCTCCGACCAGGCCCACCTTGTCATCAGACCGCCATTGTCTTCTCCATGTCTTCAATTTGGCCGAACTGAGAGCTTCGTCTCTGCTCAACTTTGATCGATAGTGAATTTAGGGTTCCAGTAGCTAATCCCCAAATTCATAAAAATTCTTTTATTTTAATTCATTTTAAAAAAAATACATGGATGCCATGTCATTAAAAAAATTAAAATCTAGTTGTCGCGTCATACCGGTCATCGGAAATTTGGTCGGGAATGGGTTCGTATTGAAATTGGTTTAATATGCAATAGTTTGTATACTAACCGGTGATTTTCAAATTCCTATAATTTTCTGTTCACGACCGATAGTTTGTATTATTTGGGGTCATTTTTCCTTATTTAAATATGAAGAAGTATGATTTAAGTCATTCAACTATACCATCGGTATGATCGATCGATAAAGAAGTATGATCGAATCATATAATCTAAGTATGATTGAAGAAGTACGATTGAACCATACGATCATTACTAAAGTACAAGGAATTAATGTAACTATGATGAAATCATATAATCTAAGTATGGTTGAAGAAGTATGATCGAATCATATACTTTAAGTATGATTGAATTCATGAAGTATGACCAAATCATAGAGAAGTATGAAAGAATTATGATAACTTCATCTCCTCCAACCTTTGGCTTCTCCAGTTCTTCATACATACCCCTGTAATGCATGCCGGCTGTAAGCATTCATCGCTTAGTTCATTCGCATTACAGTCTCATAGTATAAAATCATGCCATGTTTGTTGACAATTTCATCCATCTCCAATCAATTTCTTCCAAAGGCAAAAAATCTCTCCATCTCAATCCACCCGCAAAAGCAATTTCGAATGGTATTCGGTAAAAAGAGGCAACGTCTCGAGCAAGAAGCAGCACAATTGAAGAGGATCGCCGGAGTTCCCGAAGATATCAACTGTGAAGAGGACCGCCCAAGAGGAGAGGATCGCCGAGGAAGATTAGTTGTAACAGCGGCAACGACGAACAAGGTATGTCTTCGACAGGCATCTTCACACCATCTCTTCACACTATCTATTAAGATTTTATTAATTTAGTTAATTAAGTACATTTCCTAAAGATACCATCTTCTACGTTTTACAGGGGTCTTCTTCAACCGAGAATAACAATAAACTGAAACCCCTCCGGGATGAAGTCATCATGAACAATGCAGCTGCGGGAAAACCCAGAGGGAATCGGAAGTGGACTTGCAAGCATTACAAGCACTCTTACGGTAGCTTCTACACTAGGATACATCAACATTAACTTGGTGTTGTTGCAGGGAAGAAAGCAAATGTTGCCCGTTGCCAAGTGTTGCTAACAAACCGAGATGCACTTCAACAATTACGGCATGGTTGAAGAAGCAGAGAAAATGGGTGTCTCGCAATCACTGTCTACCTCCACACTCACCACCACCACCAACGAATTTTTTAGCAAAATTGTTTGCAACTCTAAAGCGACAACAAGTCGATCTTTGGTTGTTAGAGCTTTATCTGTGAATGGTATCCCATTCAACGTGCTCCGGAATCTTGACTTCATTGCCATGTTGAAGGGAGTTAATCGAGCTCCAAATGACTACAAACCGGTTCAATACAATTGAGCAAGAACAACGTTGGTTGATGAGTGCCAACGAGAGGTTGAAAAGGAATTGGCTCCATTGAAGGATACATGGACCACTCATGGAACTTCTATAGTTTTTTATGGGTGGATAAACTTTAAGAGGCAACCGCTGATCAATGTTATTGCATCGAATAGCCGTGGTTCGATGTTTTTGTGTGCCAAAGATTTTACTGGGCGAGAGAAGACCGGGGAAAATATTGCGGCGTTTCTCCTTGAAGCTATAGATGAAATTGGGACATCCAATGTTCTTCAAGTAGTCACCGACAATGCAGTGAATTGCAAAGCATCCGGAAGAGAAATCGAAAAAGTACATAAACATATCTTCTGGTCCCCTTGTGTCGTCCATACATTAAATCTTATATTTAAAGATTTTGATGCTTTATTTTCATGGATGAATGAAACATATACAAGGGGGAAGAAGATAGTTAAGTACTTTTTGAATCATGAAAAAGCAAATGCAATATTTAAGACTAAGTCTGAACTAGAATTGCTAAAGGTTGTCAAAACACGCTTTGCTTCTCATCATATTCTATTGAAGAGGTTTTCAATTTGTTGAGAAGCGTTAGCTACGATTACGGTTCTTAGAGCATGAAAAGAGTGGGTAGAAAATGGAGATGGGCAAACTAGATCAATAGGGAGGGAGATTGCAGCAACTATTGTTGATGAAAACTTTTGGGAAGAGGTTGATAATGTTTTGATTATAACCAAACCCATATACTTTATGATAAAGTTGATGATGGATTGTATGATAGGGGAGATATAAGATGTGATGAAGGGTAACAAGCAAGAGGATGATTATACTAGATTAATGGAAGAGATTCTGGAAACAAGGTGGGAGAAGATGAATATCCCAATGCATTGTACGTTTAGGGTTTGCTCTTAATCCTTTCTACTATGTTGTGAACTATTTGAATGCCGTTGCACTTGGTGGATTCCCATGACGTGCTCTGAATCAAGACAAAGGTTGTTGCTAGAGTCCTGAAAGTCTTCGACAAGATCGGCGAAGATGAACGTGAGAAGATGGAGTTGATCGAGGAAACAATTGGCTAGATTCCAAAACAAAGAAGGGATTTTTGGAACATTGGCCGCAAAGATAGATGCGACCACCATGAGTCCCATGTCATGGTGGTCGACATATGGATCAAAAACTCCAGAACTGGTAGAGGTTGCAATGAAGGGGTTGTCGCAACCCATTAGTAGTTCTTCAGCCGAGAGGGTATGGAGTATATACTCCTACATTCACAACGTGAAGAGCTGAAAAATTGTTGTTCATCCATTCAAATGTCAGACTTTTATCACGCAACACGTCGGAGTACAACGAAGGCCCATGTCGAAAGTGGGATATTGATCCAGAGAGTACCTACTTTGATGACTCAACAATTCGGCTAGAAGATTTAATATGTGACAAATAAACATTGTAATTTTATGAATTTATAATTATGTATTTTTTTTATTTATAAAATATAATTACAAAAATACCCCTACTGTATCCGATTCGATCAGGGTAGTGAATCCCGTATCCGTATCTGTGTCCCGTTTCGAACCAAATTTCGTATTGGGTAACTATAGTTAGGAATCAATTTCTCATATCGAAGAATAATAGATTCATTTGGATTAGACACATTTTCATGTGGCTCAAACAAATTCTCAAATTTTCTTTAAATTTCATCTTTCCCTAATTCAAGTTTCTCATTGTTAGAAGATTCAATAATCAGTTATTCATTCTCAATAGAAGCATCTAAAAAGTTATTTGATTCATTCCTGCTATCAATATTATTAAAGTCAAGGACATCCACATAATCATTAGGAGAAAGAGTAATAGACTCAAATATAGAAAATTCAATCTTTCTACCGTCAAACTCCATGGTTAGTGAACCTTCAAAGTAATCAATCTTAGTCTTGGCCGTTCGCATGAATGGCCTTCCCGAGATAATTGGGGTTTCAGGTGTACCCTGTTCCATATCTAATATAAAGAAATCAGCTGGAAACATCAAATCATTAACCTTAACCAAGACATCTTCAACAACTCCTCTAGGCTTAATACTAGAACAATCAGCGAGTTGTATAATAATACCAGTTTCTGACAAAGCATTAAGACCCAGAAACAAGTACAAGTTGTATGACATCACATTGATTGAAGCTCCTAAATCCAACATAGCCTTTGTGAATTTAGTATTACCTATTTCACATGGGATAGAAAACATACCTGGATCTCCGCATTTTTCAGGAAATCTTTTTTGTAGCAAAGCAGAAACATTTTCATTCAAACTTACCTTTTTCCTCCCTTCTCATCCTTTGCTTCCGTTTCATAGTATATAGTTCTTTCAAAAACTTCGCATAGCGAGGCACAATTTTAATCAAATTGAAAAGTGGAATGTTTACCTCACAATGAGCAAAGGTGTCATAAATGATTTGTTCATCTTCCCACTTACAATCTGGTCTTAAGAGATGAGGAAAGAGTAGTGCAGGTCTTGAAACCTCAAAAGACCACTTCTTGGATGATTTCTTTGGGGATTGCTCAACGTCAGAATTCGGATCACCTACACTATTTTCCGAGTAGTGCCGGTCTAGGGGTGGCGGGCGTCGTCAGGCGGTACACTATTTTTCAAGTTGTTGTTGCTTCTATCACCCACTTCAATCACTTCCTTAGGCCTCTCTTCAACATTCCTAATGGGTATATTCACTTCTTTTCCTCCTCTAAGGATCATGGCACTAACATTCTCCTTCGGATTAACTACCACTTGTGATGGCAACTTCCCCGAATCTTTCATTTTCAACTCTCCAATCTCCTTAGCCATTTGACTCAACAACTTCTCCTGAACACTCATCTTGTCCAACAATAACCTCAAGGTATCATCTCTATCCTCCTATTGAGTGTTTCTCTGACGATTCTCAAATTGTCCTCTTCCTTGATAAGGAACTTGTTGTTGTTGACCCCTACTATTGAATCCACTTTTATAATTCGAATTGTAGCCCTGATTGTAGACATTTTTACTAAAGTTGCGGCGAGGTCCATAATCCATAACACTCAAATCAGTGACATCCTCTTGAATCAAAGGACACTTATCATTTGGATGAGTTGGATCTCCACATGCACCATAAGGTCTAGGTTGTTGAGGTTGATTCATTTGCATAACCATCTTGTTAACTAGATCAGTAAGCCTATCTAAGTCATCATTTTGACCATCTCTAGAATTATCCAACTTATGCACTTCTCTAACTCCTTGGTGTTTCCCATATTGTTGTGATGCATTAGCCAACCCTAAAAATCTGCATTGCTTCCTGAGGTGTCTTATCCAAAATATCTCCTCCACTAGTAGCATTGATGAAAATCCTATTTGTATCAAGCAATCCATCATAAAGATATAGCACTATATCATCCTCGAGTATACCATGTTGTGGACAGCTACCCTTAAGCTTCTTCAATCGCTCAACATACTCATAAAGACTCTCCGTAGGTGATTGCTCAATACTAGATAGCTTCTTCCTGAGTTTTTTTAGGCGAGTAGCAGGAAAGTAATTCTGAATGAAAGCTTTCTTCAATTCCATCCAAGTAGTAATGCTTTCTGAGGGTAGGTAATATAGCCAATCGCTAGTTGAATCTTTCAAGGTAAAGGGGAACACTCTAAGCATCAATGCGTCATCAGTAAGGCCTTGGGGTCTAAGTCTATCACACATGCTCACATAGGTTGCAAGGTGTTTGTTTGGTTCCTCCCCAAACAATCAATGAAAGTAGGGTAAAATAGTAGACCAATTCGACTTATACTCAAGTCTTGAACCCTCAAAGAGATCAGGAAGTCTAACTGCAAGTGGTCGACTTATACTCAAGTCTTGATTAACAACTTCGTCTCCCATCTTCTTATGTGTGTCAAATTCAAGCCTCCTTTTCAATCTAAGAGATCTTTCAATCTCAAAATCAAAAGACAAATGTAATGAATTAGAAGAACGTGTTTGAGCCATACAGGGACAAAAAAGACTCAAAGAAAATAAAAAATAAAAAGGGGCCAATGATAGAAATAAAGAAAAGCAAACTCTTTTCTTCCCCGACAACGGCGCCAAGAATTTAGTGCGGGATGAAAATTGTTTCAATTTCGCCCTTTGACAAATAGTAATACTATCCTAATTCAAATCTCAAACCAATATATTAGAAAATAAATGAATTGATAAACCAACAAACTAGTATAGCGATGAAGTCTGGAGTCGGACCCACAGAGAAGAACGATTGCTATGCAATGTTTCTAGCAATGATTCTTATGACAAAAGCAATGATTTATAGAAAATTGACAACAAATTAAATGAAAGAGAAATATGATTGCAAAGTATTGATAATAAGATAGAAGAAATATTTCACCTGTAATTCTCAGACCATGGTTGAGGTTCAAGATGCTAGAATTGATTCAATAGTTATTTCTAAGCATATGTTGACTTGATTAAAGTTGATAGATCCATAGGGATACAATCTTCTTATTCAATATCACTAAAGAATAGCATTGAACACCAAGTTATAAGACCAATTGGCATATCGATTCAATGCAATTAGAGACAAATCGGCGCAAACCATACTCGGCCCTAAAAACATCTAATGACATAGATCAATTGAAATCATCCACTACAAAGACATAGAAATATCACTACTTCAATGGCTTCGTTTCCTATCAAGAAAACAATGACGAATTCATAGCTTAGATGCAATTCCTAACATGGTGATCAATCATAGGAAGGAACACAAATATAATCAATAAGAACAAGATGATAAATATACTCATAAATAACTAATAGAAATCAAATCCTCACAATTCATTCAACCATGTCTTCGAATCACAGGCGAAACTATGAGTTTAGCAACTCATATGCCAAAAACCTCTCTTCTCTATAATTGTGTTCATTGTTAACCCTAATGCCAACACACTGCTTATTGTGGAAGAATAAAACCTAAATAGAACGTGAAAACCCTAGAAAATATAATAATAATAATAATATAATAAGTAAAAGATCTCTTCGGACTTAAATCGCATTCGCTGAACACGGAGGAACGGCTGGTACCGCTGGAATACTGGCTGGCGCCGCCTTATACAGTGACCAATTCTCTTCTTTCCTTCTGTTGTTGCAGGAGGATTATATGTCTAGTATTGAAGTAAATAAAACTAATAAAAGCAAACTAACTTCTGTCCAAGCAAATAAATACAAGACTTCGTCCCGTGGTAGTAGAAGGCAGTCAGGATCGATCCACGAGGAAGAATGTCAACGCCCGTCTTTTCAGTCCAGAAAGCTCTCGAAACCGACTCAGGAAGTACTCGACGTCGACTAGTGTCCTCGACGTCGACCACTCAGTCGAGTATAACTGCAAAACAGAAGCAAAGAAATGCAAAAACGAACGAACGTTAGTCGATCTCAAGTGAACAGTACTCGACGTCGACCACAACTTACCCGATGTCAACCAGATCTTGTCGATATCGAGTACTCAGCAGAAAAAAAAAATCACAACTTTTGCAATGAAGAAGGACAGAATCAAACACGAAATAGGTGGATTTAATTCAATAAAATAAAAGCTCCTAGAATCAGGATTTCAATGCCACAACGATAACCATATAAAATAATGAACAAAGGTATAAAAGATCATGTTTTTCATCAAATAACTGTCGTTATTAAAAAGTAGGAATATAGAGACTTTTGCATAAACCCTAATTGTTACTAACCCTTTTCACATAATTAATCCAAGTTGCATTAAGATCACTTTCGCTTCAATAACACAAACAAGGATCACCTTCAACTTTCGCAAAAGAATCATGCTCATTGGAATAGAAGACGAAATCGCATCAAAATATTATACCTTTATCGTATTTACCTTACATGGCTACCGTCGGGCTCACCCCGACCCTAGAAGTTGGGTAACTACTCGTTCTTCATCATCAAGAAACACATCAATAATAAAAGGGAAATAACTATTTGCATTAATGAAATAAAACAAAGCTTACAACCGATCAAAGCCAATTTCGCTCTCGCCAAACAAACTCTACTCGGCCAAGCTCTCTCTCTACTCGCTATATGCTATGAATTGTGTGTTGAAAGATTATTGGATGATTCTAAAAACCAGCCCCTAAAGTCTTATTTATAGTATTCAATCCCCGCTATTCAAGGAAAGAATATCCTATCTATATCTAAAATTATTTATCTAAAAACATATCTTCACTTGCAAGTAATCTATCTTCTCGGCACACACTCGATCTCGGACTCGGACTGACGCAGGTGGGTACTCGACATCGACTAGGTGTAGTCGACGTCGACTAGCTCATGTCTCCGTGTGTTGCACTCGAGCTCGGCTACCATCTGGGCGCTCGACGTGTAGTAGACATCGAGTAGGGTTACTCGACGTCGAGTAGATCTAGGCTCCTCGAGTGGATCTCTGCTCGACTTCGTGCAAATTCGACTGTAGTTACTCGATATCAACTAAAGTTGGTCGATATCGAATAGTCTCTGTCGGGTGATCCTTCCTTGATTTCTGCTCGATTTGTCCTGGTTCAGCTCCTGCTTGATCTTGGACTTTCTATAGTTGTCTTCGAGCTTTTCATCCTTTCTCTGAATTGCAGTAAATTACCTCGATTTCTGCGAAATTAAACAGAAACTAGTGTAGACTCCATAATTTGGCAAATAAGCATAAACTACATAGATTGTGTACAATTCTAACCCAAATGCATGAAATATATGTTGAAATTGATATACAAGTAAGTATAAAACATGGTGAATTTAGGCTCACATCACCTTCGATGTTGTGCTTCCTTGCTCCTTTATAGCTCCTTCCGGCCTTCATATGCTCCAAAACATGTCTTTTAAGCTCTTCCAAGATCCCATCCAAGGTCGGATTGTAAAACTGCAAAATAAACACTAAAAACGTGTAGACTCCGAACTCGAATACTTCACAAGCAAGATATGAAACTATACCAAAACATATGCAAAACTCCTATCTAAATACAATAAGAACCACCTATAATGCCTATATAAAATATGCATTATCATGTATTCTACTTAGGTTGCACTAATTGAATGAGCATTTGTTTACTCATTGCGTTTGGAACAGAACGATCATTATCTGTAAGTCATTAGAGTCTTTGCTAGGGTCATAGGACAGTCCGACCCATTCGGGCTTGTCGTGATAGAGTCTTTGAGAGCATGAGAATGATTTCCTACTCTTATATCTACCACTATATATAATGATCCTATTTATACATATGTATTCCAACCTAGGGGTGTGCATAACCGGGTACCCGACACGAACCGGTTAATCGTGTCGGGTACCCGGAACCATTTATGGGATGTTTGCCGAACCGAACACGAACCGGTTTAAGCCGGGTACCCGAACCATTTACACGAGCCGGTTTCGTGTCGGATACCCGTGTTATCCGACACGAACCGTTTAGTGTTTTTATAATAAATACTGAACACAAAAAAATTAGAAAGTAATGGGCTTCGAACCCACCACTCCAAGTCTCTTTTGAAACTCTCCCCACACGGCCAACCAATTGAGCTATCATGACTTACTGATCCTAATTAACTACATCTAATATATATATATATATATATATATATATATATATATATATATATATATATATATATACACACAACTCGCTATATATTTTTTAAAAAATAAAAATAAACGGTTCGATAGTTCGTGTCGGGTATCCGGTAACGAGATTTGCCCGAACCATACACGAACCATTAATTTTCGTGTTTTCACGATTCGTGTCATTATCGTGTCGTGTCCTTTTCGTGTCGTGTTTTTTCGTGTCGTATTGCCCCGGTTTCGTATCGGGTCAGTCGTGTCGGGTTTTTCTACACAGTCCTACTCCAACCTCGACGTAGGTATGAATGATGTTGTACATGTATTCCGACCCCAATTGAGGCACGGATTTATACCACCCCGATATAGGTGAGGTTTTTGTGAGGGAGAGTTGGAACATGCCACTTGGCATTCTGTGTGGGCTCATTTATTGCATTTCCGTTATCCTGTTATATATGAAATGCCAGCATGCCCTGTGTGTTTATTTCTCACATTGCACTAGAAGCATCTTTATTAGGTATAGCACATACTATGTAGCCTCAGCGAGGACTGTCGGTCCCACATGTGTGGCTCGACTTCACTCCTTTCCCCGTTCTTCTTTAAAGGTTTGTTTGCATATTTCTAGATTGTGTTATGCTGTTTGACGGGGATGTCTTTATAGCGATATATGACCGAGAGACTGACTAGACACCACCATACTTTTGAGACTTAGTACTTATTTACTATCGTTTTGGTTTTAACCCGACTCTGTCGTGACAACTTTGTATCGTATTTATGTTGCATATTTTGAACTAAATCCCTTCTTTCCAACTAACATATATTGGTTTTTAAACCTCAACCCGAACTTGGATTGCAAGATCCGAACTAATGTATCCGACCTTCGAAATGTAACCCAAATTTTATTTGCGGGACATTTCAAAGGTCCTGTCTGATCACCTCCTTCCAACTCTTCTTCTAGAATGTCGAATGCTCTCGATAGCCAAGTTATCATACCTACGCACTGTTGCGTTCTAGTTTCTCCTTTGCACATGACCAAACCATCGAAGCCTTGACTCACGCATCTTGTCCTTAATATAGATTACACCTACCTTTTCACGAATAGCCTCATTCTTGATTCTATCTTGTCTCATGTGCCCACACGTCCATTTAATCATGCGCATATCCACTACCATGAGTCTTTGTTCTTAAGCCTTTGTGGTTGTCCGACACTTTGCCCCGTAAAAGTAGAGCGGGTCTCACTACGATTTTGTAAAATTTCCCTTTACGTTTTAGAGGGACCTTTCTATCACACAAGACTCCCGATGCATCCCTCTATTTTTTCCACCCCATATGAATCATATGCTTAATATCCTTGTATATACCTTTATCACTCTGCATAACTGATCCCAGGTATTTCAAAGTCTTTCCTTGGCACAACATATTCACCCAACATCAGATCCTTGCCCCCTTCTCCTTCGCCTAATTAAGTTGATCTCTACATATTTGATCTTTGACCTAGCTCTCAACCTGAAGCCCTTCCCTTCCAACTTCTCCCTCAACAACTCCAACTTGTCACTAACATCTTCCTTAGTCTGGTCTACTAGAACAATATCATATGCAAAAGGCATACACCAAGGTACCTCTCCTTGTATACTTCCCGACACCACATCCATCACAATTGTAAAGGGGAATAAGCTTAATGCTGACCCTTTGATACGTTGGGATCCCCGATCCTTCACTTGTGGGCTCAGAATCAAGAACACCAACTTGTTGATGGCATGATTTTGCAATATTCTTGATATCCTTGATGTTTACAATTACTTACAATAAAGACTTAGAACTATTGTGAAAGAAAAGAAAAACAAGTAAATAAAACTAAGTAAAAGACAACAAAGGAAACAGCGACAGACTCTGGAAGTGTGCAGCGACGACCACAGTGGCGGCGACGGATGTTGCGGGGTGCTCGGATGTGCCGCGGGCGCAGCAGGGTGCCGCCTCTAGCAGACGCGAGGGCTCCACGATGGGATTGGCTCCTACAGCGATGGTCCTCCTATTTCTGCGACGGTTGTGCAGCTAGGGTTCCCTTCGTCTTGATTGATTTGTGTTTGGATTAGGATTTGGTATCGGATGATTGATTGAACAATAACTTGAATGTCGAAAGGAAAAAGATTTTGGATGGAAGGGATTGAAGAACCTTTTTAGCCAAAAAGGTTTCTTCAATATATTTTCCCATCTAATTTTATTGAATGATGAAAAGGGTTTAAATAACAAACATATCAATTCTATCTTTGCAAAAGATAGAGTTTTGGCTTAGATAAACAAATATTAAATCCTAATAATAATCCTAGATAAATATTTCTACTTAGTGGCCAAGGAAAATATCTAGAAGAGATAAACTTTCCTTTTTCCACCTTTATTCACCTAACTAAGTATTACTAAATAAGACATTTCATAATTAGCTACAACTAACATAGGAGTTACTAAATATGGAAAGAACCTAAAACTAGTAATAATTAAAAACATATCTATTCTTCAATCCATGGTGGCGCCTTTTTTCCCTCCTGTGGACGACACTTTTTGTCGTCAATAGCCCTTGAATCGATCTTGAGAGCTCGTCTGGATCAAGATCATTGTTTGACCCACAGAAGGCCATCTTGATTCGCATCACCCTTGATGCTAACCTACCCGTACTGGAAAGTACTTGTCGCGACACCATCAACATATCCTTGATGACCCTTTGGTAGACTCTTGGTACAACTTTTGCGACTAGGCAGTCCCATATGAGGTTCCTTGACCCTTTATTTTTCCGCTCCCTGAATTTTTCCACCACTCTCCTCGTCAAATGAATAATTTTTTTGGTCGACCTTCCTGGCATAAAACCAAACTGGTTCTCTGTCACACTAACAAGCCTCCTCATCCTCAATTCAATTACTCTCTCCCACAACTTCATTGTATTGCTTAGAAGTTTAATACAGTACCTCTATAGTTGTTGCACTATTGCACGTCACCTTTGTTCCTGTACAAAGGAATTAACCTGTTAAGTGTCCACTCTTCTTGCATTTTTATTGTTCATAAAAGAACGTTGAATAGTTTTGTGAGCCACTTTATCCCCCTTACTCCAATACACTTCCAGACTTTAACCGGGATCTCATCTGGACCCATTGTTGATCTCCTACTCTTCATTCTACTAATCACCCCCTTAACTTCCTCGAACAAAATGCGTCTGCAGAAACTGAGATCATTGCGCCCATTGTTGTGGTGAGTATCATTCGATGCTCTATAACCCTCATTGAGCAACTCAGAGAAGTATATATTCCATCTATGTTGTATTTGTAGTTCATCTACAATCAACTTATCGGACTCGTCTTTAATACACTTCCAGACTTCACCCAGGATCTCATCTCGACCCACTGTCGACCTCCTACTCTTCATTCTACTAATCATCCCCTTAACTTCCTTTGAACGAAATGCATACGCAGAAACTGTGATCATCATGCCCATTGTTGTGATGAGTATCATCTGATGCTCCATAACCCTCATTGAGCAACTCGAAGAAGTATCGATTCCATCAATGTTGTATTTGTAGTTCATCTACAATGAACTTACTGGACTCGTCCTTAATACACCCAATTCTATCCAAATCCCTACTACTTCTTCCCCTAGCTTGTCCAATGAACGAGCGCTCTTCCTCAAATTCTATATACTTTATAATTTTATTCATGAACTTTATAATATTATATATGCATTTATAATCTTATTTGTGAACTTTATAATATTATTTTTTCACTTTATAATCCTATTGTCATATTTCAAAGGATTATCCGTCTAGAACAAGATTACATTCCCCTGAATTCATTTGACACTAAAGATAAGATATTGGTAGCATTATTTTAGTTGTTAACATTCTTGCATCAACATCAACTACAATTACTTGATTTTCAACTTCCTTCAAACAACAGCATTAAAGGGGGGCTAATCATGAAACATTCAAGCCATCCACAAACTCAAAAAACAAACCAAACAACTCAAACCTAACCAAGTCAATCCATCCAAAAGATAAGAAGTATTGAGCCATCCTCATTCCTGAATCAAGGTATCTCACAACAGATGATAATGAACCACATCCAATATGATCCAGGCATATTCAATTACCCTTTAGTATTTTGGCTAGTTCAAAGGTTGTATATCTCTGTTTATTCTGAACCAATACTCATTAGAAAGATCTTTTCAAGGGCTATGAATTTTGTGGTGAACACATTTGTAAAGTCTCCTCGAAAAATGACGGAAATCGTCAATCTTTCCACCAACTTACATTTGGACAGATTTTGTTTTCCACTTGAAGAGCCACCTATTTTCTCTTTATGGTGCCTCTTCATATGATATCATTTATGGCTGATCATACCTCTTCAATGGAGTCTCGACGAGGCTACCTTAATGGTGTCCCTTGGCATAGATGTTTGGCTTTTCATCTTGATTATTTTTCCTATATAAAGAGCTTGCATACTCACTTAGAATATCATTTTTTAGATTTGAGATTTTTGGAAAAGATGTTTTTGTAATTCAAACCCCCGAGGCTTAGGTGAGATGCCGAAGCTTTTGTTTTAGTGAGATGTCAAAACAAGCACTTGGTGAGATGCTAAGTGGTCATTGTGAGATGCGAGGGCAAAGAGTCAAGTTCTTCTTGGTGAGATGTTGAGAAAGGTGAGATCGAGTGTCGAAAATCCTTCGGTGAGATGTTTGAGGGTTTTGCTTCACATATCTTTGTTATTTTCTTTATAATAGTATTTGATTTTACTATATTTGTATTCTTGTCTGTCTAGTTAGTTATTTATCCAAAAATAAATTGAAAAACAAAAAAAAAACATTGTTGCTTGAGCTTCATACTATATCAAGAAGGACTGGAACTTTCTTCGAAGATGGAGCGGTCATTAGAGGTCTAATCCTCATCAACATCAAATCAGGCAATACTGGCAATGAAAACCATCATCAGTGTAGGCATCCAATTTCAAGTTCAATTATCTAATTCTGATAATCAACCTCAAACAATCAACATCCACCAAGATCAATACATAATCTATCACTAAAAATTAATCCAAAATTAACTAAATTCATAAACATGGTTGTGAATTACTTGGCGATTAAGGGTGGTAGGTTCATACATGGCCCAGAAAATACCCAAAAGTGATTCGTAGCTACAATAATTGAGATCATACTGAACACTAACGACTTCCGCGTGGGCCGAAGTCCCTAAACACATGACCTTGTAGGTATGGTTATGGAAAACCCCTGGGGATAGCTGACCTCAGTATTGGTAACCCTAGGGACTCTCGATCTGGAAGGCCAATTCGATGCCCAAAATGCAATCGGCACTTATTTGAGCGAAATGCTGGCCGGGCGGCAGGGTGTTTTCATCGGTCTTGGGCAATCACAACTAGGGATGGCAATGAGTTGGGTGGTGGGTGGGTGATCTACCTCCATCCCCCGATCCACCAAACAAAACCCTTCACCCTACCCGACCTCTCACCCACCAAATATTTCACTCGCTACGTCCACCCATCACCCACCGGTTGATCAAGTGGATCGGGTGATAATTCAGGTGAAATACAACTCATCAAATTCAAAAAAAAAATTGTAGAAAAACATGCGTCGAACACTTCGATAAATAAACACAACTAGTAAATATAGTCAAATTCGATAAAAATATGTATAAACATCCACAATTATCAACACTTGAAGTCTGCGTCATATGAATTCAATATATTAACTTAATAAACAACAACACTAATTCAATGAATTCAAATTTTCAAATTAAAAGGAAGCTTGTTTAATTAGGGTTTGGGGTATATTGATAATTTCGTGTACATAATGTAATTATTAATATACATCCGGTGACAGGTCGGGTAACAGCTCGGGTGATGGGTGGGAAATACCTGCACTCAAATCCGACCTGACCCATCACCCATTTAATATCCGCTTTTTATCGGATTTTCACCCACTTTTCAGGTCAGGTGAGACGGATATATGTTGAGTGCGGTTAAAATTGTCATCCCTAATCGCAACCAATGATGAATCAGCGGTTGCTGCCTTGGTGGATCGGAAGCTGAAGCGGAACTTATTGAACCAGCTGGTCATGGATAGGGCCTAATAGCTTCTGCAGTTGAGTCTGAGATATGTGGGTTTCTTGCAAGCCAAGATTCATGATATTCTATCCATCCACATCATGATCTATCAAGAAGAAAGAGGATTTATCCACTTTAGATATAGTTTCCTTATAGATCTATTTCCTTTATCATTAATGTTTTATCTTATGTTATTAGATAGAAAGTTTTAGATTTAGATATAGTTGTTCCTTCATAGAATAGCTAGGGGGCTGATTTTCATACATTCAAGCCAAGTCGTCTTTGGGCGCAAGGAGTAGGCAAGAGAGAGAGAGAGAGAGAGAGAGAGAGAGGGCGGAGGAACGTTTGGAAGGTTTTGTAAGTTTAAGTTTTATTTTTAATGTTAAGGTTAGTTTCTTTTATGATGTTTGCTTTCTAATTTCCTTCTTCTAGGGTCGGGGTGAGCCCGACGATAGTCATGCACACTTGAGGTAAAGTTTTGATATTTATTATGTTTTGATGATCCACTGCCTTTTATATGTTTATTGCCTACTCGAAAGAATAGAGATTCAAGTTAACAACTTGAATTATAAACATAAAATTGGTAGATACAATTAGGGTTACTTGAAAGGGTTATCTAATTGTTGGAAAAGGCGAAAGCTTAGTTCTTTGATGTGATTACATAACTATTCTATCTTATCTTTTGTGTGTTTGATTATCGTTGCGGTGATCCCTTACCTTGGAAGTTTTCACCTTTATTACTTTATTTCTTTATTTACATTCTACACAGATTTTACTTGACACCAAACACCATTCCCTATCCATCCCTCAACATCGACCCATTCTTAGACGACGTCGACAACAACCCTCATCACCTTTTCCTGGTATTTCCGAACCCCTAAACCAACTAAACCTAGAACCGCTGACTTCTCTCCTAAGGATAAACCTGACTCCACTATCCTATAGCGGGGTTTTGACTATAAATTTATTTGTTCGAGAAACCCTCTCGTCAAATTGGCGTCGTTGCCGGGGAGATATCAATCGCGCCTAGCTTAGTTGTGTTTAAGGTTTAGGATAGCCCATCCCTTTTTCTTGTTACTATCACATACCCTACCACCACCCACCTCACTCGTACCAACTAGGTGCCAAGATTTTGCTACTAATTTGTGCTTTATTGATTTTGATTTCAAAGCTTAGGTACAAAGATGGAAGACTTTGTCGAAGGGAATCCCGAATGGGAAGAATGGTTCCAAGATTTGAGACGGAGAAATAGGCTTGCAATGGAGAAGGCACGATTAAAGGAAATAGCCCGGCTAGAAGACGAAATCCGAAGGCTTGAGGCTTCCATTCAGTCTAAAGGACCATGCCCTCCTCCCGACGAGCCAATTGACCCACTCGATGTCGACATCCAGGTATGTCTTCCTCGAATTTCATTCCTACTTTGCTACCTATTATTAATGAATCATATGAAGGATCCCAAGACAAAATAGCACTAGAAGAGAAGAAAGCGGACATTGTTCCCCAGGGTGTTCCAAGGTCGCTTTTACCTTAAAAAGTGAAGGCCATCCCCGACGATTTTGAGCAACCGATGTTCGTATTCAAGTATGGGGTCCTAGCAAAGTGGCATGAAGCTCCACAGGATGAGGAGGAAATATCTCTTCCCGCTCCACCGTTCTACTGTGGTGGAGATACACAACCAAGTCAACATATGAAGCGGAAGAGAGACAATTATGAGGTATGTGAATTTTCTTTATATCTTCCTGTTGGAGGGTAAATTTTTGTGAATTAATCTAATTAATGACCTCATGAATAATAGCCTCACATTTATCATATGGAAAAATGTGATTCGTTTCTATAAAATTAAGCACAAAGCTTAGGATTTCAAGATTGGGTCTTAAAAAAAATTCAGGCCCGCATCCAATTGGCCCAATACATATTGGCTGAAATCTAAGCAGAAATTACAAAGAAGTTGGGGAACAAAAAAGGCCCAAATGAAAGGTAATTGCTGGCTTTTGATTGCAGTTAAAAGAAATACTCTACATCAAAAGAAGTTGAGAAAAAAATAAATACATAAAAAAAGGGAAAAAGGATGCAACTGCCAGAACGTGGGAAGGCAGTTTATCTCATGGACCTGTCAGATTCTTCCCCTTTAAAAAAAGGCTATTGCAGCCTACAAATGGCCCCTTTGCCTGGCTTTTTTTCTTCCTTTTGGAGTCTGCTATTCAACTCTAAAACCCTTAAGAAAGCAGTTGTCTTTCCTCTTCCTGGCACTTTCGTTTGCAAAACAGAAGCAGCAAATACAACTTTCCTTCTCTTCCTGGGCGCACCTGCAACAACCCATAGAACAAACAAAAAAATCAACAAGAAGAAGAGGAAGTTGTAGAACAAAAAAAAGCAGCAGAACTCTTTAAAGGCCAAGACAAAGGGTAGAAATCTATCTTCTTTTCTTTGTTTTGCAGGAATAAATAAGCATTGCAATGGAGAAGACCTGGGATCGGGTTCACATGCTCTCACCTAGTGTTTGGGCTCTTCATAGGCTTGAAAGTATTTTCTTTTGCCTAGAGACCATCACGTCATAGGTTGAGAGCATCTACTCTCGTAGTTGGCTTGAAAGTATATTCTTTCGCCACTACATTCGATCCCGGCGTGGATCGGCTCATAGCGCCGCAAGGCTACCGGATTTTGCCCAGAGTTCACAAGCAATAAAATGCCAAACTCTACAGAATTCCACACAAGTAAACTGAATATGGGACTTTGAAGAAAACTGTCCTAATCAAGGGTGAAGTTCTGTTAAAATTTCCCTGAATGAAGTTCTAGCAAACAAGCCTAATTAATCCACAAAACTGGAACTAAATTCGGTGGGCAAAATATCAAATCAGAAAGTTTGCCCGAAATTGTCCAAACTGACGAACACATAAAAGCCAGGCGAAATGAGAGATTGCAAAAAGGAGAAAGTTCCAATTGGGGCGACAAGTTCAGATTTAATGAAGATTAATTCAGGCATAAGATGAACGATTAACAAAAAAAAAACAGAGAGGTAAAATTTGGATTAAAATATCCAGAAATCAACATACATAATTGAAGGTTCTTTGTTGAGCGATTTTCTCTTGGATTGATCGTTCTCAACCATCCCAAGCCTCAAATCAGCATCCTCTTTCGGTCACTTAAACCAAAACGCCTCAAAATGACACAAATTCGAAAACCCTAAAATCGCAATTGGAAAAATCAACTGAACGGGAAGATTGACCACTCAATTGAAAGGGGGTTTAAGATTGGAAGAATTAATCGCCCTTAGCATTAAGCAAAGCGAGTGAATTTGAGGTCGAAAGTTTGAGGGAGGGACTAAACATACCAAGCTGATGGGTGCCGTCTCGTGCCTCGCAACAACGGCTTCGGAGATGTTGTCGTGTCCGTCGCCTTCTCTCCCGACTACCCAAACCCAAAATCAAAATTCAAAACACTCTGAACTACGTAAGGCTTGATTCTCTTCCAATAGATACGTAGGCAACCCGCTAAAATACGGGTGCAACCCAAATCACCAAAACCATTCAAATCTTGGTATCGATACGACTTCGAATCAAGAGGATAACCAAAAGGGGTCGAACTCAAATATTAAAAATCAAATGAAATGTGTTGTACGATTATTTGCGCATTTTTGTCCAACACTTCCTTTATATATGCTAGCTGGAGCCATGGAAGATGAATGGGTGGAGCCATGGAGCGTTCACTCGGGGAGATTCAAGCTTCTTCATACGATGCCCTCGGATGACATCCCACGCTTCCTACCACTGGAGGAACCACCAAATCCACCTATACCCCCGGACAAAGATGAGCCAGGCTAATGCTTAAAGGGAAGTAGGTCAAGCTAAAGACTTAAATTTTAGCGCTTACGGGAGGCAACCCACTATTTCTTATTTCTTAGAGTTTTAGATAATGTTGGTTTTTGTTTTGAAACATTATTTTTGGATTTTCTATTGTGGATATTGTCTTCCTAACATGTTTTGCAGGTAAAAGACGATGCAGAAGTACTCGATGTCGAGTACTCTACTCGACGTCGACTACCCATCACGAGGAAACGAGCTTGTGGTCGACAAGGATCACCCTGGAGGCTTTCACTGTACTCGATGTCGAGTAGCTGTAGTCGACGTCGACTACTCTTCCTCGAGATCAAACACTTCTGTAGCCATATCAGCACTCGATTCCGACGTTCTGCACACCTGTCTAGTGAGTTTCTTTCTTTACCCTTGTTTTTATATAGTGAGGACACTGTAATGTTTAAGTATGGGGTGGGGGAAGGGCTTACTTTGTGCATATTTGATTTAAATTGACCATATGTGTGCATATTTAAAGTTTATCTCTTGAATTTCTTATACATGGCTACTTTGGAATTCATTATCAATCTAAGTGCTTATATGCATGTTTTCCAAAGTTTATACAAAATTCACCCCCATTAAAAAAATTTGATTAGTGTCATGGAAGTTTTTATTGAACTCGACGATGCAAAATTGGATTCATTAGAAATATAACATGAAATTGCCTCGTAAAGGGAAGTCACAATGAAATGCATTATTTTCTTGAAAACCATGAAAGGAGGTAAATTTTGAAATTGCTTTTGACATGTTGCATGATAAGAGGATGAATGACTTTATATTTTCCATATATGCTCATATTGTTTATATCCTAGCCTTTACCTATGCTTATGCATCACAAAAGCCATATTGAGCCTTATTTCATACATTACTCCACATATTCTAAATATTGCCCATTCTTTACCTTATTTCCTATCCGGGGATTGTGTTGAGAATGAAAGCTACATTATGGAGATTGTTATATGATTGTTTTGTTGTTGTTATATATCATTATTGGAGTTTGGCAGGAAAGTTTCAAATATTATGGAAAATTTAATGAGTGAAAGAAAATCCGGTCACCTCAGGAGATAAAGCTAGATCGACCCTGCCTGCGTTGAGATAATAGTTCCGCAGGATGGGACACCAAGGTGAGGAGTCCAAAGCACTAAGTATCCGGGGCCATTCATGACACCCATATTTGCGACTCGCGAGAAAGCAGTGCTGAGGTTAGAGAGGTAAAAACATTATAATGAAAAAAAAGCAATGAGCGATGAGAGAAAGGTGAGAAATCAAAGGAAGAAGGAATGTGGTATGAAATTTTGGAAATTACTACATTTCTCCGGGTCATTAATACCACATGGCCAAAAAAATCACACCTTAAGCCTTTTGCCAATCTACTTCTTACTGAGCTTGCATAAAGTCCTCTTGATTATTAATGCTTTGTCACGAATGAATGTTTTTGCATAACCATTCTTTTGTGAGTAGATGTTGCTTTTATTCACAGGCGTTGATTTGTGGCACTAGTACCTTTGCAAGGATGGTAATTGATTACAGAGACATATGAGAATGAATCTAAGATGTTGAGAGTTTGAATTCTTCCCCTATATGACAATTAAGAGTGTTGCTTGAGGACAAGCAAGCTTAAGTATGGGGTGTTTGTTGTGAGCCTAAATTGTCATGTTTTACACTTACTTTTATACCGATTTCTACATGCATTTCATACATTTGGGCTAGAATAGTACATAATATGTGTAGTCTATGTTTATTTGCAATATATGGAGGTCTACACAAGTTTTTGTTGTATTTCACATAAATCGGACGCACTTTGGAGCTTAAAGGAAAGTCATGAAGAAGTTAAGAATGGTGCAGCTGGAGTAAACGCTACTTTTCACCATTCATCATTCGGAATCAAGCTTTAATGTCTTCATGAGAGTTGTAGACCTCGAAAAGAGCTTTCCAACTCATGCTCATATGCGTCAATCCGACAAACGAGGACTCGGGAAAGTACGTTTCAAGAACAGAGCAGAATGTTGAAAGCCGACAGAGTTACTCGAAGTCGACCAAACTGGTCGACGTCGACCAACTTTTACTCGACGTTTGCTCCAGAGGACGAGATCGAGCACGAGCTGAGCATAGGACCACTCGAGACAACAAATTCTACTCGACGTCGAGGACATTCCAGAAGCTGTCCGAGTCGAGATCGAGTTGAGTCCGAGATATGTGGATTTCTTGCAAGCCAAGATTCGTGATATTCTATCCATCCACATCATGATCTATCAAGAAGAAAGAGGATTTATCCACTTTAGATATAGTTTCCTTATAGATCTATTTCCTTTATCATTAATGTTTTATCTTATGTTATTAGATAGAAAGTTTTAGATTTAGATATAGTTGTTCTTTCATATAATAGCTAGGGGGCTGATTTTCATACATTCAAGCCAAGTCGTCTTTGGGCGCAAGGAGTAGGCAAGAGAGAGAGAGAGAGAGAAGGTGGAGGAACGTTTGGAAGGTTTTGTAAGTTTAAGTTTTATTTTTAATGTTAAAGTTAGTTTCTTTTATGATGTTTGCTTTCTAATTTCCTTCTTCTAGGGTCGGGGTGAGCCCGACGATAGTCATGCACACTTGAGGTAAAGTTTTGATATTTATTATGTTTTGATGATCCACTGCCTTTTATATGTTTATTGCCTACTCGAAAGAATAGAGACTCATGTTAACAACTTGAATTATAAACATAAAATTGGTAGATACAATTAGGGTTACTTGAAAGGGTTATCTAATTGTTAGAAAAGGCGAAAGTTTACTCCTTTGATGTGATTACATAACTATTCTATCTTATCTTTTGTGTATTTGATTATCGTTGCGGTGTTTGATTATCCCTTACCTTGGAAGTTTGCACCTTTATTACTTTATTTCTTTATTTACATTCTGCACAGATTTTACCCGACACCAACCACCATTCCCTATCCATCCCTCGACATCGACCCATTCTTAGCCGACGTCGACAGCAACCCTCATCACATTTTCCCGCTATTCCCGAACCCCTAAACCAACTAAACCTAGATCAGCTTACTTCTCTCCCGATGACGAACCTGACTCTATTATCCTATAGCGGGGTCTTGACTATAAATTTATTTGGTCGAGAAACCCTTTCGCCACCTTGGTCGGTCATACTCCGGTTGTCTTCTACGGCGTGTGTGCTGGCTTGCGGTGGGGCTCCTCGCCGCCGGCATCGATGGCCTGAAAACTCCGTTCTAGGTTGATTGCTTGTAGAACGGCTTCGCAAAATCCCAAATGCGTTCTTTCTGTTCGGACTTGGGCTTTCAGGCTCGTGCTTGGGCCCCAAGTAAGTCTTGGCCTGGGTTGCCCAAAAAAAAATTCTTGCGCAAGTTTGAGGAATAATTTATTTATTTTTAATATGTTTAATATATGTATACTTGTTCGATATTTTTTCCTTATAGGTATACGTATATTAATTGTGTAAACGGTTATATATATATTTATACATAATTATTAAAAATCCTGAAAGGGTTGATCAAAATCTCGTTAGGGTTTGGGTGCTTTATACACATGCGTTGTGTGGCTTTGCGTTTTGGCGGGGTCGAGCTTTCTCTTCCGCGGATGGGGTTTTGGATGCTGGAGTCGGGACAGACAAGGGCCGAGGTAGTGTGTATCGTGGCGACTCCTCTTTCCGGGTTGACTGCTTTCCTGGTTTCGTCCTCACTGCCCACATGATGATCCGTTTTTTTTATGTGTCGCTAGCCTGTAGTGCTGCTTCTGGTGGTGCTTGGTTTCGTCCGCCATTTTCGTCATCATCTTGTTTGGTTTTGTTAGTTTTGCTTCGTTTTTGTAGACCTATCTTGTCTGTGTTGTGCACCGCTTTATACTTTCTTTGTTTTGACGGCTAACCGTCTGCCAATTTTATCGGTCATCGAGGTTCAGGCCTATCTGGCCTTGAATTATTACCTAATAAAAAAAACAAGGAGACAAAGAGAAAAGAGGGACAGCAGATCCGCTCTACTAATCTTGACCACGGAGTCTAGAAACCCGTGAGGCAGCCCCAATGTCGGGTTCAGTTAGACCACCCACAGTAGTGAGCCCGGAGGTTCGTGAGAGTGCCACGTCAGACCAAAAAAAAAAGAAAAAAAAAAGAAAAATCTCATGAACCCGGGCTGAGAGGCACTCGCAGATGAATCCGAAAAAGTGGGTTTTATGGGGCTACGTGGCCCAATCAGAGGGAAGAAATGTTGGGTGGGCTGCAGAGTGAGGAGGGAGTATATTATGTTGCCATGTGGTCCAACAGAAGTGCGACATGTGGTAGCGGGTGTTTTTTTTTATATATAAAATGATTTTCCAGTATTTTCTGAAATCTTAAAAAAATAAAAAAAATATTTTTGAATATAATTTAATTTTATCTACCCATAGACACTCATATTGCATATATTTGAGAAACTTTTTTTTTGAATAAATAATACCCATTTGTTCTTTTTCAAATATTAAAAAATTATTTTTTTAACGTATATTATTATTAAATAAGTAGATGAATAAATAAATAAATAATAATAATAGAGTAATTGGAAAAGGTAAATAGTAAAAAGGGTAAATAAAAAAAAAGTAAGTTATGAATCCGATAGCAATTTCATGAATGAGGGGTGAAAAAATAATAATCTAAAGTGGGGTTTATAAGCTGACGTGGCAGTAACAAAGTAAGTTATGAGTCTGGCAAGAGATTTATGAATGCGGATGGTCTTAGGGTCGGGGGTTTACGAACTCGTGTACAGTATGGTCCGTGCGGATAATAGCACTCAATTTGAGACAGAGGCCTGTTGTTGAAAAACAAATGTCGAGTGTTGTGCGCGGCAATGTAGGTTTAGGCGCTCGGGAAATTACTCCATTTCAAGTTTTGATTTCCAGAAACCAGGGCAGTGCAACCATGGCGGCCGCGCCCGCTATCGCCGCTTCTCTTTTCCCCAAGGCCACCCCCGCCAGATTAACAGCCGTACGCTCCTCCATTGGCGCCCTTCCCCCACCACCCAGGTTTACAAGGAGGAGGAACTATCTGCGGCGAAAGCTCCTCAAAACCCTAACGAAACCCTCTCCCGAAACCCTAACCCTGCCGGCCGAGGGGCACGAAATTGATGTCCGAGAGTTCGATTTCCAAGCCCCGCGAGAGCCAGAAGCTCGAGATTTCGAAAGCACGGACGCTGTTGAAGAATCCGAGGCTTCTTCTTCGGATGCCAAGGCGCCTGAATTTGTTCAAGTTAGCGTTTCGGAGGCTTCCGGTTCGGTTTCAGGTAGTGTTTCTGCTCGTACCGTTGTTAGATTTGGTGCGTATTTTGTTGGGATTTTTGTACTTCAAGCTGTTGTTAGAGCGTTGCTCAAGGGTTCGGATGATTCTAGTGATGATAAACGTAGGAGACAGCGTAGCAATGGAGAGGAGTTAGGGCTTAATGGGAATGGCAATCCTTTTAGGGAGAAACTTGAGATGAAAGATGGAGCACTTTTATATGTGAATGAGGCAGAACTGGAAGCAAAGATTGCGGAGATCAGGATGATGGCAAAGGAGGCAAAAGAGCGAGAGAAGAAGAACGCGGAAGATGGTGGCTTTGGTTCGAGTGATGAGGAGGATGATAGTGACCATGAGGCCGAAGATGGTGGTTCTCCGGCTAGAAGTGGAATTGAGAGAGAAATTGATGGTAGGCTGACCCGGGTGAGGAGAGGACTGGATACAGCGAGGGAGAATTCACAGGTGATGAATGTGAATTTTCTGAACAAACCCAATCCAGAGGATCAAGGGAAAGGGAAAAAGAATGTTTCGGGTGAAAAGGAAGAAGATAAGACGTTGATCTTTGAGAAGAAGTTCAAATTTAGAAATGGTGATAGTAGCAAGCCAAGGGAGAAGCCGAAAGGATTTCAAGGTTATGATCGGACAGGGAGGAATGGAAGTATTAATGGAAAGGATAATGGAGTGCCGAGCAAAGCTCCAAGAGTAGACATGGGCAGTAGTGGCGAGTCTGGTGACCTTAAAAGAGAGGGTTCTAAGATTGTGGATGTGAATGATGCAAGGAAAACTACTGAGATTTTAATCCAAGATCAAGAATCGGGAGTGGATTTGAAGAAGGAAATTGAAAAGAATGCTGAACAACAGACAGGTAATTTACTGATCCCTAATCAGGAAATGTGAAGTACAACTAGATGAGATTAGCATTATTACATTTGCTGATGTTTATGATCACTGTTACATTAGACCCACATGGTATTATGTGATTGAATGAAAATCATTGATTTGTTGCTTAGTATAACACACATACTGATTTGTTATTTCTGCCAAGTTACATGTGCGAAATACTATCTTTGTCATTTTTAATATTTAGGTAATGTCCAGGATGCTACTGTTGAGCAGAGTTTTGATAAGGTAACTCGGCTAACAATGTCCGAAAGTTTAGATTCTCGAACGACTGTGGATGAAGGTGGGAAAACAAAAACATCCGGCAAGGATGTTGTGCCACGGACCAGTGGCAGATCAAAAGCCAGAAAAGTTGGAAGCACCCCATCCACCAGCAGAGGTGACAGTAAGGAAGCCGATGATAGTTCTGATCTTTGGTGGTTGAATCTTCCTTACCTTCTTGTAAGTGGTGTGGATGTTTTTCCTTTTTTAGTAAACACTTTTTTCGCATATATACAATTTTTAACTCCATTTGGGAGTATTTCAAATTGAATATTATTTACATACAAATAGAAGGCAAACAGGGCAACAAGTTGTGCTACTAACCCCTTTTGGGAGTCTTCCATTTGGGAGCTAATGCTCTCAAATGTTTTCTGTTAATACATTCCAACTGCAACAAGTGACGAACATTTTGGTTCTTAGTTTGTGGTGCAACCTTCATAAAATAAATCAGCTGAGATCAGATGCTTATATTTTGTTTCTGGTTTTTGATACAGCCTGAGGAAGAGCAACCCTTTTGTCCTTTCTTCTATTTTGTTGTTTTGAAAACCGCCTCTTTTCATTGGTGTGTTGTTTAATTGATATAAACATGAAATGATGGAATATATTTACTGTAGTTGTCTTCTGCCTTGATTGGTTCAGGATTTGCAGCTTTTGCCAAATACTTTAGCATCTGTGATATCTTAATTATTTTGTTTATGTCAGGCCATTGCAATGGAGCAAGGTTATGAAGACGAAGGAGAACGTGGATTTTATACCTTGAAGGTTGTATCAGATGATCCGAGTCAGACACTGACAACTTATACCGTGCTTTTTGAGGACCGTGTGGATGCGCAAAATTTTTGTTATCTTCTAGAATCATTTTTTGAGGAGTTGGAAGATATTAGTGTCTTTGTTATTCCTATGCCAATGAAGGTGAGGACCTCTAAGTTACAGTGTATTTGGCTCATAGCCGAGACAAAATGACTTTATTGCTCCTCTTTTTCTCTATTGGCAGGACCTAAATGATGCAGTCAAGTCACAGGCCAGAAAGGTGATTGTTGTAAGAAAAGAGCAGCTTCAGCTCTACGCTGGGCAACCGCTAGATGAGGTTGAGACGACTATGCGCTCTTTGATCAAATGAGCTTGCTGTGCCATCAATGAAATACGAACATCATATTTCGTTGACGATTTATAAGAATCTGCCGGACAAGACTTCAGAGTTGAGAGTGCTTGCACTGATGAAAGCTTGTTCGGAGATGAAGATATGGGCAAACCAAGATTTCATGCTTTCGGAAAGTGTAAGTGATTGGCAAGGGCAACAGTCCCGTTTTCTCATATTCATGCCATTCGACTATTTATATAACCCGTAGTTGATTTTTTATCGATTCATTGTGAGAATGTCCACCAGTTACCGGAGTATAAGCTAGAAAACCTTTTCATGTTTTAATTTTCAATCAAACTAGCTCAAATGAAAGGGTTGTTATTTGCACCAAGATGGTGCTATATACACTGATACACACTCATGAAATCCCACTTTATTTATTCACTCAGTGTTACATGAGTCTCTTACGAAAAATCAACCCTGAAATAGAAAAACAAACGAATTAGACAGAAATGAACAGGTATGTCAATAATTTTTGAAACAATAACTCCAGAGCAAAGGAAGAAATTGGCGACTGCTTGGTGGGGTCTTTGGACATTTAGAAATAAGAAAATCTTCGGCAATGAAAACAACATGACAATCAAAAACATGGAAAATATGACAAGAAAAACAATCATAAACTGGGAAAAAACGAAACACTTGGATTAACTAAATATTAATGGTGCTCCAAAAAGATCAGAAATCCGAAAAAAACGATATCTGCGATGGAATAAACCACCTGAAGGAACATTCAAATTAAATTTAGATGGTAGTTACAATCACTCTGGTTTTTCCGGTGTAGGCTTCATCATTCGCGACTATAGGGGTTCGCTAGTTGGCTGCGGGGGCAAGCGGATTACATTCGGGTCGCCGCTCAAGACAGAAGCTATTGGTCTTCTTCTGGGCATCCAGATGACGAAGGGGTTGGGTTTGTCTAGCATCCACATTGAAGGTGATTGCCTCACTGTAAACAATCCAATCAAGGGATGTTAGTCTTGTCCATGGGAAATTGAGATGCTCACAACGGAGATTCTACTACTTCTACGGTCCTTCGAGCATGTTACTCTCTCGTGTTGCTTCCGGGAGATTAACAAATGTGTCGGCCATATCTCTCGTCTCTTCCAGACGGACGCATCTCCAAATGCTCATGCTGATAGACACCTTTGTATTCTCATCCGCAAATATTCTCTTGGATGGTGATCTAGTAGGGGCTAGGCGTAGGAGTGGAAATGGGTTGGGTGATGGATGGGTGGAAATGGGCTATTTTTTCACCCGACCCGTCTCAAAAAAATCAGGAATGGCAATGGGTCGGGTGGTGGGTGGATGGTCCAAATTTTCACCCGATCCACCACCCAAAAACCACCACCCGACCCGCCCCTCCACCCGCCAACCCTATCACCCACCCCGTTTCACCCGTCACCCATCGGGTAATCGGGTGGATCGGGTGAAAATTCGTGTGAAAAACATCTCGTCCCATTTAACAATTTTTTTTAAAAAAAAAAACAACCCCGTTTAACAAATTTGATAAAAAAACATGTTTTAACAAATTTAAGGTAAAAAAACAGTCCTATTTAATTAACTAAATTTAGCGTTTTTTAAAAACCTGTTTAACTAATTTTTTTTAACACATTTCAAACACTGTAAAACAATTTTTTTTAACACATTTCAGCGTTTTTTAACACAAAATTCAGCCCTTTTTAACACATTTCAAACACTGTAAAACAATTAAAAAAAAATCTGTTTAACTAATTTTTTTTTAAAAAAAAACAGACCCTGTTTATTAGGATTGGATGAAATATATATGTATATATATACATATATTTATTTATTTATATTAAAAATATGCCGGGTGATGTACGGGTCGGGTGATGGGTCGGGTGACGGGTGAATTTACTACCACCTGAATCCGACCCGACCCGTCACCCGTTTAATACCCACCTTTTATCGGATTTTCACCCGTTTTTTTGGATCGGGTGAAGCGGGTACCCGTCGGGTGCGGGTGAGATTGCCACCCCTTGACCAGACCCATCACCCACCCATGAAATGTTTCACCCATCACCCGACTCATCGGGTGATTAATCGGGTGAAGCCGAACACATTGAACGGTTAAAGCAAAAATAAGATTACATAAAACAAGACCATACGTACATTGAAGCCAAAATAAGATTCTATAAACCAAAATAACATAAATCATAAGCCAAATGAACTACAAATGAAAATTCATATGAAGCTACTGGAGAGTGGAAATCCAATTAAAGCTTTAAATCATAAGTCAAAATAACCGATGGAGCTACATGGAAGCATTCCCTTGTCCAAAAGCCCTATTGACGGGGGTGCATTGACTACAAATTCATATCTTCTCGATCTCATCCGAAAGGATGCTATCGGCTAGGTTGTTACTAGCCGAACTTTTACCGTATAAAAAAAAAATTCCCTTCTCCAAAAGAAGGGAAATACCGAACATGAGAGTGATACTTATTTGCCAAGCCCAAGGGTATGTAATATACAGTATTTATTTATATTCAAACTATTATTTATTTATTTATGTATTTATTTATAAGTATTTTATAATAAACGGGTGATCTAACGGGTGGACTAACGGGTGAACTAGCGGGTGATTTAGCGGTTCGAGTGATGGGTCGGGTAATCGGTGACAACCTATCACCCATCACCCGTTTCACCCAACCCATCACCCATTCGTACCTGGTTTTTTTCGGGTTTTCACCCGGATATTCAGGTCGGGTGAATCGGTCACCCACGGGTGATTTCCACTCCTAACTAGGCCCACCCAAATTATTACATGTATCAAAAAAATATACACACACTCATAAAGAACGGATCTAGTGCATCTATGTTTCTGCTTTATGAATATAATTTTTTCTGGATATTTCTAATGATATCAAGTGTTATTCCGATTTTGGAATTTCTACTTTACACACATAAAGAACGGATCTTAGATTCGTTTACTCTACAAAGGACCAAAAAAAAGATTCATTTGCTCTACAATTTTGATATGGGTCCAGTAATCATTACTGTATAAAATTCATAAATCCGTTTGATTTTGAAAAATAAAACATTCGTTCGTGTTATAATTTTAAAACAAATATGATTCGCTTGATTTGAAACAACTTTTTATTGAAAAATTTTGAACTTTTTTTAGAAAAAAAAAACACATGAACGGATCATATATGATCCGTTACTTATATTAAATGGATTTAAGACTTATTCGTTACTTTTCTAATGTCGAATAGATATATATCAAACAGATATTCAAACGGATCATGTTATGTGAGTGTATATAGCGCATGTTTTCTCCAAACCATTGGCTCACCGAAAATGACTTGTGGATAGTACTGATGGGTCCCTGGTTCGAACTCCTGAATGACCGTTTTTTATTTACCAATTCAAGGACATGTTTTCTCCAACACTACCTCCACTTTCATTTACGGGGTGGACTCCCCTATCTCCTCTCATAAAGGTGTGGAAATTTTCCCTAAAAAAAAGAATCCGGATCCTCTCCCTATATTAGGCCTCCTAATAAGTAAATCTCCACCCTTCAAAAAATTGAATGGTCAAGATTATCCAATCTCTTTGATTTTTTTTTCTTTAAAAAAAACCTGTTTCTCCTCCCCTTCACGGCTCCACTCCAGGGTCGGCCACCATCTTCTTCCCCACCTCACGCCTGCAGATTCCCAACCAACAACCACCATTGCCGCCGTCGGCGCCTGCAATTCGCCGCCCTCTCTCAACTCCGCACCTACAACCCACCATCCTCTTACTCGCGTGAGTGTAGATTTTGAAAGCGTTCCGGTGATAACACAACATATGGAAATTAGAAATAATTAATTAGGGTTTAATAAATCAATTGAAAGCGTTAATTTGAATTGGGAGCGTCTTCCCCAATTTGGAGGATGATTCATTATTGAGGGGTTGAGAGATGGACAAGAGGACAATTTGGGGGGCCATTGGAAACGAGAGATGGAGAAGAGGACAATTTGGTGGATTGCAGGCGGCCGCCGGGGAGGGGGTGGTGCCGGGGGCGGCGGACGGAGGAGGCGGGGGTAATGTGAACGGGAAGGTGGTGAAAGTGAAGGGGATGAAGCACGACGGCGTGATCGGAAGGTTTGTGCTGTGGCAGAAGTGGCCGGATCTTTGGTGCCTGGAGCTGGTGGTTTCCGGCTGCAAGATTAGCGCTGGTAGCGACGGGAAGGTTGCCTAGGGAGGTGCAGCAAGGAGGTGAACGGGAGAGCGGCGGCGACGACGACCAGGGTCGTCCAATCAATTTTGGAGGCCCAGGTCATAATTTTATAAATTTTAAATTTTAAATGTAATTTTTTTATATCTTAAGATGAGTATGTTAAAAGAATTTAGATTATTTTTGTTGATATTTAAGGAAAATTATAGAAAACTCTTTAAAATAAGAATTTTTAAGAAAATCACCGATAAAATTTATATTAAAAATTTATACAAAATATTTTAATCCATAGTACAGATTACGTACGCAAGTTATATTTATCAATCTTTTGATCTATAAAATTTATAGTTATACAATATTAAAAATAATTTATATACTGCACGTTTAAATTTGTGTCATTTGTTTTTTAAATATAAAACCCTAGTGTTTCTATATATATATATATAATATTCTAAAACTCCTTGAAACATGTTATTTCATTCAATTCAATTAATATAAATATAGCTATGACCATGTGAATCTTTTTTTCTTGAATGTCCATGCTAATAAAATTAAAATTGTTCATGAATGACATAATTATAAAATAAAATTAAAAGATTATATGTATTTAAATTTGGATGAATAATTTGATACTCTATGACTTTATGAAATTTATTGAGGCCTCAAAATTAGTTACATAAATGAAGAGAAATAGGTGGGGCGACCTAACCATTAGAAAAAAAAGTTTAGAATGTTAAGAGTTGTGCTAAATCTGGGATTTGAACCCATGACGGTAAGAAAACATGTATGCCCCGTAGCAATTCAACAACCACCACGCCAACAAACACTTGTGTTAATTTTAAAAATGTTTTATTATATATACTAAAATTAGTAAAAAATGAGGCCCCGTAAAATCGGAGGCCCAGGGCAGTCGCCCGCCTTGCCCTCCCCCATGGCCGACCCTAACGACGACGACGGTGGTTGTTGGCTGGAAATTACAGGCGGGGAGAAAGAATATGCCGGTGGGTGGATTTTTTTTTAATCAAAAAGATATAGGGTTCGTATGGGACGGGGTTAATAAACTGACTACAATTATAAACAGGGTAAAAAATTATAAACTGTTGGTAAAAGTAGTTAAAAATTTATGAAAAAATATAAATTCCGTATGGGACGAAAAACAGTTTATTTGTAAAAAGTGGAGTTTATTTGGTTGTTATTAGGGGTATTGTGGTACTTTCAAACCAAATAAACAAAATAAACCCCAAATAAGCTCTCTCAAGTACCTTATTTTTTAACTCATAATTTTAACAATTTTTATGATTTTTTGGGTGTCCATACACCTTTTTAACAGGTTCAAAAAAATAAACAGCTGAATCTACTTATTTTTTTAACTATTTTTTTGTGAGCCATACATACCCATAATCTTAACCATTAATTTTTTTGGAGGGTTGAGATTGATTTATTAAGCATTCTAATATAAGGTAAGGATCCGGATTAAAAAAAAAGGGTGAGAAAACACGCCCATAATACATACGGATACAGGTACTCGGATGAAAATTGCGTGATAGCGCAAAGTAAAATCGGTCGCATAAATTTATTTTGACCGTTTCTCGTCCCGATCCGATTTAAAACATCGGATCCTGACATTTATGGGTCGACGGCAACGCAACTTCTAAACGCGACGTTTTAGTTCGGAAGTGCAATGAAACGCCGCATGCATACAAAGCAGAACACACAACCTTGCACATTCTCTGTAAGTGCGATTCCCGAGACCGACATACAGCGTCACTGATCTCCACGCTCTCCCCCAATCATACCGAACACCGATGGAGCAACCGCCCCCTCCGCCGCTCCCTCCACCGTCCCACCACCACCAGTACTGCAACGAGACCCCATACTTCCGCCCTCGCAATCACTCGAAAATGGCGATGCCTCCGCTACCACTTTCATCCCAGGCTTCCGATAACGATCGGAGCAGCGCTGAATTGCGCGCTCTCGACTGTAACCTCACATCTCTATGCGATCACATCCAATTGGAGGGATTCACCAATGGATCCTTCTCCGATATTGTTGTCCATGCTATGGGCTCCACTTACCGTCTCCATCGCCTTATTCTTTCCCGAAGCTCCTACTTTAGGTTTGTCCCTCTTCTCATTCTTTCTTTATCGAAATCGTAGTATTGATTTTAGTTTGGATTTTTCGGTCTTCAAATTGCGTGAAGTTGAGGGATTAGGGTTTATTGATTGGTCTAGGCGTCGTCGTACTTGCGCTGGGTAGATGAAACTGGTGGACAGCTTCGATCATTTATCTGAAATTATCCTTTTTTCCTTGTGCCAAATCATAGTATTTCCGTTTCTAATGCTCTTTTGAGAATGGTTTAGTGTGGACCGTGTGGTTACTGGAGTTAAGTTCTTCACAGGTTCTGACTTCTGATGATCTACTTCGATATTGTTACCATTTGTTTTGGTTAAGATTTATGTGTATAAGAGTTTAGGCCATTAGTGCTAGTTTTGTGGAATTGTGAAAGGAAAGGAACATTCAAGCACTCGATTAACTGTGCTAAGAGTGAGAGGAGCAAATCACAAGAAGAGAAACGTGTTTAGAATCATAAGAAAAATGGAATTAGACTTAACGGTAGCTGTTTGTCTGTTGATTTCCCCCCATTGGATTCTTCCTTGTTAACTTTGAAACGTCTTTGGTTGAAGACCATTGTTGCACTCTGATGCAATTATTATTCAGGAACATGCTTCATGGTCCATGGAAAGAAGCTACTGCTCCAGTTGTGACATTGCAGATAGATGATAAAAATGTTAATGAAGAGGCGATTGCGGTTGCCTTAGCTTACCTGTATGGACATCATCCAAAGCTAAATGATAGTAATGCATTTCGAGTTCTTGCTGCTGCTTCCTTTCTTGATTTACAGGTATTTCTCTCCTCAAATCACTCAAGTCTTTACCTTTTGCAGTAGGAATAGTTCATATCCAATTGCATCCACATTTCTGTTCATTTTTGAAGTTGTGTTCTTGTTCTCTGTTTTGCATTGCAAACTGATGCTACGTTGAACTTATACTTGCAGGATTTATGTGCAATCAGTACTGATTTTATTGTGTCAGAACTGTGGACTTCAAATTTCTTGACGTATCAGGTTTCGTATTCTTGTTGTCATGAGTTGTTTGTGATTCAGTAACATGCTTTCTAATTTTAACAAATTTTGTGACAGGTGTTTGCAGAGAACCAAGACTATGGTATTCACGGTGAGCGCGTTCGAAGTGCTTGCTGGGGATACCTTTGTCAGAGCGGTTCTGTGGAGTTGAGAGAGGTATTTAGATCCAAGTGAATTTATTACTTCTATTGTGTACTATCAGGTTTTTAACACTTGGAATCAAAGTAGGTGCTCCCAAAACTTTCCTCTCACACTATGCATGCGTTGCTTACCTCTAATGAACTGTGGGTACCTAGTGAAGAGAAAAGGTAACAGGGTTCCACTTATAAGTTTTGTTTCCCTTGTTATGGGATACTTGTGATGGCTGCTAACACTTTTTATCTTTTGAAAAAGGTTTGAGTTGGCACTCGACACACTTCTGAAGAAAGCAACAGATGAGCACCATGAGAAAGGGAGCCTCAATGTGGAGTCAGGAATGGAGAACAGTCAATCATCAAATACAAAAGGCAAGAATCCAATAGATAGCAATGATTGCGGAAGTCTAGAATCTGGTATGGGACATGTAAGTTCCAAGATGATCTTGCTGAAAATAGTAGTTTTACAATAATCCTGGTTGAAGGAATTTGCTGTTAACTTTCAGTTGGTGAAGCAGGTCCAGCATGTTGCATGTACGCGGACCCATTTGGATCCAAGATACCCCAGAATGGATCAACTTTCTTCACCAATGATCAATCCATTTTCTGATACAGAAAGGAAAAAATCCCCATATTCTTACATTGAAATGCCTGTTAATTTTCAATCAAGTGAACAGGGCTGTGATGGAATGCCTGTGGAAGGTCCATCCGAAGAAAGCTTGAGCTACCAATTTAGCAATAGCGGTTGGCTATCTGAGAATGATTTGGGGAACTGCGCATCGTCAAATTCATCATGTAACCTAATCATGCCAAATGAATGGAGTGGCTATGACATGCATCTGTCCTGGGGTGGAAGGGTTGTTGGGAGAAGGCAGGCAAAGGGTTATGCAAAAGGTTTTGGGGTCAGAGAGGAAGAATATGATACGTTTAACACAATTTTTGAAGGGGGCTCTCTTTTATACTGCAATATGTCATTTGAAGCGCTTTTAAATGTGAGAAAGCAGCTTGAAGAATTGGGCTTTCCATGCAAAGCTGTAAATGATGGTCTGTGGTTGCAGGTTTGGATCAAAATCTCTCAAACTTGAAATATAACCATCACAGATTGAAATTATTTATAATGCTCTCTAAACACATTTTGTTGTAGCACAATATCTTCTGGATTGATTACAATCCATTATAGATGTATACATCTAGATTTTTCATTTGCTGCTTAGCACTCTGATAAGTACAAGCTATAATCCATAATGAGATTAAATCAGTGGCATTTTCATGGAAGCTTCCTATTATTTGATGACATTTGGGATGTTTAATATTCCCACTGACTGCTTTTGCTTCAATAATTAAGATTCTGTATCTAACTCTTGTTTACTAACCTTGCAATTGTTCGTAATAGCTGCTTCTTGTAATACATACATACTATGATCTGGTTGTTGAATATTCATGCCCACTAGTTTTGTGCATTATTGGCTTGAAAACGCGATAGCTGCCTTTGTGTAGATTCAACTGAATATTTCTTTCCCCTTGATAGAAAATACCAAGTTCTTGCTCTTTCAAGATGATATAATGGAGTTGGTCTTTTCTTACTTATTTTTTATTCTAGTGTATGGTCCTGGTGTTTTAACTATCCTGTCATTTTTGCAGATGCTTCTAAGCCAGCGAGTGCAAGCAATTGCAGCTGAAACATGCAAAAACTGCTGTCTCTTGGGCATGGCGTGTGCATGCAGGCAGCCCTTTGCATTTTCACATGGAGTGGCAAGCACCAATTACTTTGTACAGGCTCCGGATCAACATTTTCCATCTGCTAATCTTGGGAACCTGTATGATGCTGATTCTGCAGCAGGTGCCGGAAATGGCATTCTTAGACCAGTGAGAGTGCATGTAAGGGGGTCCAATGACGGGCTTGCTGGTATCGGGCGTGGTACTACAATAGTTCCTGCGAATGCTTGGCCACCTACACGATTTGTCTATTCACGTGTACCTATTGGTGTTGGTAATAGAAATGGCCAGCAATCATCAGCCAACGATGATCAGGTGGCTGGACCTAACCAAAATTCTGACCTGGCTGGAGATGGATTGACAGTCTTGGTTGGATTAAGTGAGGGAGGAAGGAATGCACCTGTAGCTCATCTAGGGCAAACAAGCAGGGGTTTGGAGATGGATATGCAGACTAACTTGGTTGGAACCTCTGTTGCTGGGTTAAGTGGCGGTAGTGTTGAGATAGCAGAGTCATCTGATAATGACACTGAAATACAGTGGGAGAACTCTGACAATACTTCTATATCCCTAGATCTGAAAACACCTTTGAGTCATTTCCCACCATTTCGCTTTGGGTTAGTTGTTCTTTACTCTTGCTTTGGATTGATGCTTGCTCATTAATATGTTTTGGCCAAAGTGCATTTCATAAAAAGGAACTAATGAGGATGTGCTGGATAACAGTCTTATGCTTATCTACCAGCTCAGTTTTCAGTTTGAGTTTAATTTCGGAGTATATTTGAAGTGTTTCTCCACATTTCTCCTGGCGTGATTTCCTCAAATTGAGAAACTTGTTTTTTATCTTCTGTTGATTGTTGTCTTCTTGCCTGTTTATGTGATAGTCTTGCTGTTCTGCCTATTAGGTATCCAGTTTGCAGTTTCTGTTTCATTTCAGTTAATATTCATAGCGTCTCTTCTTATTTCCTCTAGCCTTATTGCACAAACTGAGTAACCTCTGGTTTGGTTGACAGGGTACAATTCGAGGATGTACACCGGCTCACTGATGGTCAGGTTAAGCACTCACCTGAAGCATTTTATGCTGGTTCTTTGTGGAAGGTAAGCCTTTTTTCCCTGGTGACATCTGAGTCCTTGTACAAACTTTTTGCCAAGTTTACACTTGATTATCGCATTTATTATATCTAATAGGTCAGTGTGCAAGCTTTTAGTGATGAAGATCCTCAGGGACGGAGAACTCTTGGTAATTTTCGACTTGTGAGATTATTATGCTGATTGCAGAAATATTTCATCATTGGAGTATCTTTATCATTCATCTTGCTTCTGATGTGTATCTTCAGGCTTATTTATTCACCGCCGGAAGGCAGAAATAACTGATCCCATTAGGAAGGTTAGCCATATTCACTACAGATATAATGTGTTTTTGTGGATTTATTTTTTAACATCACCAAATTGTTACTTAATTCTTGGCAGCAAACCCATAGCCGACGACCTTCAGATTTATCATCTGTAGACGCTTATAAAGGATTGAAAATGTTTTTTTTTTGTTTGTTTCTTTTCGATAGGTACACATGTACATGGATTCTCGGGAAAAAGTCACAGCTCGTTATCAGGTAGAATGCTGACAAACACTTACTAAAGAATTCCCACTCTCTGAAGTGTGATTTAACTTCAGTTTTCTTCTTTGTTTTACGACATCTCAGCTAATATGCCCATCACAGCGGGAAGTAATGGTGTTTGGAAGCTTCAAACAGCCAGGTACCCTTCTACCGAAAGCTCCAAAAGGTTGGGGATGGCGTAGTGCTCTGTTGTTTGACGAGCTACCTGATCTGCTTCAAAATGGTTGCTTGCGGGTTTCTGCAGTGGTGCAGCTTGTGTAGCATAATTTCCGATGTAGAAATGGGAATGCCAATGGTACTTATTTTAACCATGGATGCCTAGCCCAAACTGGTATTAGTACTTTCATGGTTTACCATTCATGTGTTTTGACTCGATCATATCATTATATTAAATGAATAATAATGCAAATTAATATCAATAATATGTTTAATCACTCATGTGGTCCAGATTGTGACACTAGTTTATGCACTCCTTAAATTTCTTCGAGCTGTTAATGGCCATTATGGTATGTGAGCTTGTTTATCATTGCAGTTTCTTTAGGTGTTAGTGTCCACCCTCAGGAGCTCATGGCCAAATAGTTTAGTCAGTTGGAGTCAATCGATGAATGTTAGCTCGCCCACTACTGCGCCCTCCTCAAGATGCAGTCATTGCCAATGCCTGGGGGCTAGGTCTCGAAAAATAATACGGAGTATGTATTGACATGACTATAAAATCTCCTCATCCATCCAGAGTGATAGTGACTATTACGATGCAGTTACATTGTTATTTGGTGATTCTGGTAATTTCGTGTTGGTGCACTCAATATATGTATCTTGGTGACTTGGTTTACGACAACGCCTTCCTTTCAATGGCTTCTATCGAATTTTGATCATATATAAGTTGCAACTCAATTTCATATTTAATAGTATTTGTTACCTTTGTGCACTCCAATTTGCTTATTTGATACAAAGGTGTTTTTCCCCCCTTTGAACAATAAAGAGATTGCCGGTCAAACCTAATACACAATACATCTCTACATAAAACTAAACGAGATGGTTTTAATCTAATGTTGGATGTATATTTAATTGTATAACTGCTTTGGCAATGCAACCTTAGTCAGGCCAGAAAAACTGGGCCCTCAAATCTTTAACGTGTCGAGTCGGGCTACAAAGGATTAGAGTGAATGGAGTAGCCTTTCCCAAAATACACACAGGAAGGGCATTAAGCAATGTAATCCAAGAGGAAAAGAAATGGCAAAAGAGGCAAGGGGAACAAGATGTAGTACGCTACCCTGAAGATATGCCAAGTGAAGGAGTCATCAAATAGAATTCATAAATGTGACAAGTCCCGGTTCAACAGTCTAAAAGCTTGTAACAGAAGGAAAACTCTTCAAGATCAAAACACAATGGTAACAAAAAGACAGCATGAAATTTAAACCACATCAAACATAATAAATATGGGAAGCCAGCAATCTCTTTACTCCCTAACACTTGACTTCCTTCAGACCATGGGCGAAGTACAAAAATGTAGGATCAGTTGCACCCTCTTTGTAGTAGGCAAAGACCAAGCCTGCGTCGTCAGCCATGCTCTCCCCAACAAAGCTGCAAACAGTACACAGGTAGTGTAAGCTTCGGCGGTAATTGTATAGTTAACAACCTGATTTTTCAGAGAGTTCGCTATATAGTGCCTAACTCACATTCCTAAAGCTCTCTAGTGCATCTAACAGTTAAGGCATGTTTGTGAATCAACTGAGTTTCCATGTTTACTTACAATTGGAGGTCACTGAGTTTGGAAAGCAGATACTTGGTGGCTGACTGGATGTTGTCCATGAATTTCTTCTTGTTCTCTTCATCCAGCTTGGGCTCCAACAACTTGATGTACTTCTTCACATATGCAACAAACTCTTTTTTGCTAAAAGGAGGTTGCTCCTGATATTGACAGAAATCAAAGATCAAAACTATATCCAATATCCAATAGTTACAGATGATGAAAGCACTGAGAAGACAAGATGAATCTTCTACCTGGAGTCTGAAGGTGTCGACAATATCAACCACCTTAACAGCCTGGTCATCAACACCTTCATCCTCACCATCGCCCTCAGCAGATGGGTTGGCACCGATGTCTACATCTACAGATCCAGTAACAACCCACTGTAACAATCGGGAAAAAAAAATTAGTTAGTATAGTTCAGGAATAACCTCATTAAATGAATATAATGCAAAACCAGCACAAAGATGCTACCAATTGATACCCGTTTACTACAAAAACCGAGATATAATCGAGTTGTGTAACAAGTATCAACTAACCTTGCCCTCAACTTCCCACAGAATCCCGTTCTCTAGCTCCTTGTACACAAAAGAATCAGAGAGCAGTTCATCGCCTGAAACAGGCATCCGTGAACACAGATGAATCCAACAAATATAAGATAGCGTGATAGTGAACAACAAAAATACAGAGAGATTAGCAATAATAAAAACTCGAAGGCCGCGACAACTACGAGGCAAGATACGAAAAACAAATGCATCCAGATTCAATTTGTTCGGTTACTCAACATCCCAATCCAGGATTTAACGGTAAAAAACCCGATCTTTTTACTAAATAGAAATCAATTGACAGCTTATCGAGTAGAAAACTAAAACAATAGGTCGAAGTCGAACTGTTTCATGAGAGCTTAAAAACAAATCGATAACAGTATCAACAGATCCAAAATTCAAGGTACGGTAAGTAATCATGACGAGCAAATCTAGACTGTCTACACGCCGAATCTAATCAGATCGCAATTAAACCTCGAATCAGTAGGACAAACTAATCAATTCAAATCCCAAAATTCAACGAATAAATAAAAAACTGGAAAAAATATTCATTCTCAAAGCGAAAAGCAACATCCAGCAACCATCAATGCAAATTCATACTAACGAATTAAAAATTAGAGCAGAAAGTAGTAAAATTGAGACGAAGAAAATTACCAGTGATCAGATCTTGGTAGACCAACATGATTGTAGAGACCTCGAACGCTCTAAAGCTAAGAAATCAAGGAGCGTGAGGAGGCGGAGAAGCGAATGAGGCAAGAGGGTTTGGAAAGGGGTTGAAAACATGGCTTATATAGACTAGGGTTACGGCCTCAATCAATCCTACCACTACCGTAGAAAGGATTCCTTTTTCTTATTTCCGTCCCAAAAAACGAATATTCTTTTACTTTTCCTTTTTCCAGTTAATATTTTTATCTATAAAACTAATACTACATCCGATCCAAAAAAATTGTCGTTTGACTTTTTAACACGTATTTTAAGGAGTTAAAAACTATATAATATATTATCTTTTTTATTTTTATAATCTAATACTTATTACCAACAAATATTAAGTTGTAAAAATTTTTTTTAAAAAAGTTGATATTTTATATAGTTTTTAGCTCTTTAAAATACGTGTTAAAAAGTCAAACGACAATCTTTTTGGATCGGAGGGAGTAATAAATACTTTTTTTTATTAAAATTATGATTAAATAATTTAATGATATACATGTATCATTTAAATCATTAAAAATTAATAATTTTGTATAGATTTATTCAAGTCATATTAATTAGACGATTATATTCTTACTGTATTAACTTAAATTACTAATTTTTATCTTTAAAAATAAAATATTAACATTATTGGTAAAATTTATATATATATATATATATATATATATATATATATATATATATATATATATATATATATATATATATATATATATATATTATAAATTTCAATAAAATGTCTTTATTAAATTCATGTAATTATCTTTTATATATAATCTATCCTTCTTGTTTTCTTTTAGTTTAATCACTCACTAGTCACTAGTAAAATATTCGCGCCAAGACAATTTTTTTTGCTAATAAAATATCAATAATATAACAAATTATTACTATTATGAAATAAAATAAAATATTAGCAAAGTTAGCATAAGGGTGGATTTTATAAAGTAAAAAATGTGCAAAAAATATAAAATTAAGGAGGCTTTTGAATTAAGATAATATATAGATATATAGAGTGTTCAATAAATGGGTTATAAATAAAAAGAAAAAAATGATCAGTTTAAAGAGATAAATAGGGAAAAAAAAAACAAAATTGTGATTATTTGAAAAGATCGGTTTAAAACAACTGGTTAGTAAATTGGTTAAAAATAAAATAAAAAATATGTGATTGGTTTAAGAGAAAAGGGTATTAACTAGACCAAAAAATGGCCCTTTGCAAAAATATCATGTGAAATCCAAATTTCTCAAAACTACACAAGTTCACTTTTTGGGCAAAAATTAACCGGTTAAAGGGAACTGTTCATAGGGGGAGGCAACTCATGACCCTCTCGTTCTCATCAATTTAGTATGATAGTTGTGGTTAGTTGGCATGATATGTTTGTTATGTTGGTAGGATAGTGTTATTAATTTTGGGGTAGATAGGTTTGTTCCGTTGGTAGGATAGGCTTGATCGGTTGGTAGGATGAGCTTGGATTCACTAGAGATAAAGCATTAGCTTGCACAGGGTCCAATTGATGATAAGGTCTTATTACTTCTCCTTCCTAGCCTACTGAACTTTATTTTTAAGCACACTAGAAGAAGTTATATAAATAGCTGGTCATAAAATTTGGGTCACTTACATTTAAATATAGTTTCTTCTTTTATTATTTTGCTTCTTGCCCTGTTAGTTTATCACTTCTTGATGTCTAGATGATCATGAGGAGTACCCATGGAAAATAGTTAATTAGCTCAATTGGTAGAGCGTTGTGTTTGCACACAAAGATGTGAGTTCGATTCTCACATAGGCTAATACGGAGTGTGTGTTCATAAGTCTCCGATATATTGTGTTTTGGTAAATCCAGTTATGCATTTACATATTTTCAATAGTATAAATATATCTTACCATTAGTGTGCATCTATCCGACCATTAGTGTCAAGTTATACAGGAATTACGGAGTTTCCCCATTCCGATTCTACCAAAATAGTTGTTTTCTCTTGCCATTAGTTTCCATCTATCATACCATTTTTGTGCACTATCATACCAATTTAAATATTTTTCTCCTACCATTAGTTGAATACCTCCCCCCCCCCCCCTATACTTTCGAGTGTAAACTAGATCATCAATAAACAAGCACATGAAAAGGAAGGGATATCATGTCACTGAGTTGCACGAAACTACAAATTGCGTTGTAGCTAAGATAACAATAAACCAGGAGCTTATAATATAATATATCCATTTCAACATATGTTGCAAATAATTGGCAAAGTGGTGGAAACCTTGAGTCAAGCAATTCAAGCCATATTTTGTTTCAAACACTATGCAAATGTCCAAGACAAATTTACTTCTACATCAATCAACTGCCTAAGTTCAGCCCCTCACAGTAATGGATGAATTATACGATTATGAACATGATAGGAAATATATACACTAGTGACAAGACAAATTTATGAATCCGGTAGGACAAATTTATGAATATCTCTGAACTTATAAAATTATGAACTAGTAGGAAATATATACACTAGTGGTATGACAAATTTGTGAATCTGGTAGGGATAAATTTATGAATATCTCTGAACTTGGTTGGCAGCAGAAAGTTATAACAGGAGATCTTAATAAATTTGACAAATGTAAGTTGCCATTCCTGCAACAATAACATCATGAGGGCGGTGCTTGATCATGCTTCCTATGGAGATTTATTTATGTCCTAAAGTGTTGGAAAATATCTCATGCCTATTATTTATTTATTCATTCCAAGTTTATTTACTCAGATTTTATGAATGTATTCCCGCTTCTCTTGCCCACATGAAGACAATGCATTCTCCATTTCAATTATGTTGTGGATACTGAATCCGTTATGTTTTGTCCTAATATTTTCAAGACAAGTTTTTGATGAGTTCAGAGGTAGTCGGTAGCGAGCATAGACTTGTAGCATCAATTTCATTGCCATATAACATTTTCTAGAAATTTTGGGATCAACATAGGTTGATGATTGATTGTGCCAAGCTCCCACTCTCGGGAGCCCACCAACCGCTGAAGACGACCTTCAGACAAACCCTATCACCCGTGGTACGACACGGGACCAAAGGATCAACCTGGGGGGTGTAGTTCTGTTATAAGAAAAAGGAACAACTACAAAGGATAGGTATATGATCACTTACCCATCACTGCCACTGCCACTGCCACCGGACAAACTTCTTGCACTTTTCCAAGTATGGAAGGACAGTTGTACACTATTGGTAGGACCGAAATATGATATTGGTAGGATTGAGACTGTATCGTTTCCTGGGATGCACGTGTGGATTCCCCCCCGTCCTTTCTACTTCTCTCCTACTTTGCCTCACTTTTTGTAGAGCATGTTATGGTGTTTCAGATCCTCCTCTCAAGCTTATATATGTTCTTGTGGGTAGACCTGGGCAAACGCGGGACAACCCGCCCGACCCGCAGAGTTGGACAGGCTTGGGTAGAAGGAAAAGCACACGCGGGCCGCTAAACCCGGCCCGCGCCCGCAACGGGTACGAGATTGGGTAACCCAATTTACCCATTGCGGGCCGCTAGGCCCGTAACGGGTACCCGCTATTTTTTTTTAATATATATTATTAATTATAAGAAAATAAAATAAAATATGATTAAATATCTATACAAACCTACAATATATATTTTTGATGGGTTTGATTAAATATCTATACAAACCCAGGCTATTTTTTAGTATGTTTTTTGGTGGGCTACAGTATACTTTGTAGCTCTAACAATGTGTGTGAGCACTGAGCAAGTGTTGGACTTTAATCATTTTATTCTTCCTCTTCATTGGACTTTTTATTTTGCATGATTAACATTTAACATGTACAACACCTATACTAAAAGGTACAACAACAAGTATTGTATTTTTTTTACGAGGACAGCAGGATGGGGGGAAATTAAGCGGGTACCCACGGGTTGCCCGTAACCGCAATAGCGGACAGGACCGGACAAGGTTTTCAACCCGTTAAGCGGGCTTAGCCCGGCCCGCGCTCGCAACAATGGGACAAATTTTGGGATAAAGCCCGGCTCGCGCCCGCATTTGCCCAGGTCTACTTGTGGGACACTCATCGATGCAATCATTGCATTTTCCCCTCATAAATGCTCCCTCTTTCCCTCAAGGAAGAACCCTATTTTGGCGCCAAAACTACATTGACAGCCCCCCACATCATCTACAGTGAATCCCTTACAAATTCTCTCCAAAATCCGTCTAAGTATGGAAGGATAAGTTTAGTCTATTGGTAGGACCAATTTCTTTTATTGGTAAGATGGGTAGTGTGCAGTTTTCTGAAATGAACGGGAGGCTTTTGCCTTTACCTTTCCACTCATCTCCTATTTTGCCTCTCTTTTTACAGAGCATTTAATGATGATTGACAACCATCAATCCATCTTATATATGTTTTGATTGACATTTTTAAATCCAATAATTCCCTTTTTCTCTCATAAATGTTCCTCCCATGGAGGACCCTTTTTGGCGCCAAATACCACTGACAACCCCCCCCCCCCCCTCCTCCAAATCTTTCCCACTGTCATGCTACAATGTCCATCCTCACTTCCACTTGTTGTGCCAGTTACCCAAAAAAATTTGCAAAAGTAGACCATGTGCTACTTTTGCCAATTTTACATGTACATGTCTAGCTTTGCAAAGTTTTTTTTTGATCTAGTTTTGCAAATTGCCCTTGGTTTAAAGAGATGAAGAGAAAAAGAAAAAATTATAATTGGTTGTAAAACCTGCAATTAATATAATATTGGCACATCATCAAAAAAACTTTCAAATCAATAGAGTAAAAAACCCTTTTTGGGTTTGTGGAACGCGTTGGCCCTAGGGCCATGAGTCCCAATCGACATCCCCAACCTTCTTCCTCTTACCCCCTTCCCGTGTGAGTAATCTCCCCAACTCTCAATCCGACATTCCTCGCCGTTTTTTGTTCTTGATCGGTTCAGGTGTGGTCGATTGCCTCCTTCCCCCTCCGTGGACTTGGGAAAAAATATTTTGCGTACATATATATGGTATTTTTGTAATAAGTCTAACTAGAATGAATATTGTTTCAACTAGGCCACTTAGCTCAATTGGTATTTGGGGTTTGTGAATTGAATTTGTTATTTAGGCGATTATTTATGAGTTTCGCAAACAAATAAAAAATTAAAATGTAGATTGAAAATTCACCAAACAAATCAGAACCTCTTTACAAAATCTCAAACTTCCGAGTTTAAACTGTGAGCAATTTATGAAAAGCTTAGTCCCTAACAATAACAAATGAATTTCAAGTGGCTTCAAAAGCAATCAATATCCCTTAATTGATCCAACTTTTTCACCTTAGATTCAAGAATTTAGAATGGTACTTGATGAAACTCAATTGTAAAAATATTCTAAATACAAAGTAATTTGACTTAACCTAAAAATAACCTTACTTGTAATTAAATTGAAATCGATCAGAAGTCCAACAAGCTAAGGTTTGTATCTTATTACTTAATTTGTAACCATTAACAAACCAACCACCTAATTCAGTGTATGAATATTTAAGTGCAACGAACAAAAATGACTCTACTGAATTTGATTCTATATATTAACATTGATCTCGAGTCACAACTTGTCATAAGTGTTTTCAACCATCCTCCCCCCCCCCCCCAAATAAAAAAAAAAAATTGGCGAAAATCCTGAATCCGCCGCTGCCCACAACCCTTTCGCCCTCTCTCCTCCCTCCCCTCCCCATCAACACCGAATTGGAATTTAATGCATCCAATCAAACTCAAATTCAAAATTGCAAAACAAAATTGAGTCAGGCAAACCGGCATGGGAGTTTGATATATCCAACTATCCAAGACAATTGGATTGACATGTTCCATTCACTGATTACAGGTTCATGAATGAGCCTTTCAACAGATCTATAGTGCTCACCGTTCTCGTCCTCATTGATGCAAGAGGACAACAATGATAAGCCTCGTATCATTTAAAGAACTGGGACCCCGATGAGAATTCTAATGGAGGGTAGTGTGGTATCGTTGCTCAAGAAAGACACGAAATGAGATGGTTTGGATTAGGCCGGTTAGTTGAGATTAATTTAGAGGGATGTTTTATTAGATTTTATTAGGACGATATTAAGTATACCTTCTGCGTGATAAACTTGTTAGATTTCTAAACTAAAATCATAGCAGTGGAAACAACTAATCTTGGGAGGATCTTGATGAAGAATAAAGAGAAGTCTGAAATCTTCTTCATATTGTCTTTTTCATATTATTCAAGGAGAAAATAACTATTTAAAGACAAGAGATGACATTTAAAGCTTACAAGAGAAGCTACAAAGTCTAAAAAAGTAAAGCCACAAAGTATTAGAAAAAATGCCTAGGAAATACGGAGTATAAAACTACATCTAGAAAATTAAAACTAGAGCAACACATTAAATGCAACAACTAACTAACTTGTGACATAATAATAAAACCAATTTATCCAACAAAACTAATACTGAAACCCCTGGCATATCAAAACATGGACATGGTGTTTCCCAATGACTGAAACAATGTCCTGATATAATTACAACACTGCCGAATTGGTAAATCATCTCGAACCTCCATCAAACTGCCTCCTTAATCTCTCATATTTTTCCAGCTCTTCCATGGAAAGTGAAGGAGCCAAATCTTCCAGTACCTGCATTTTAGCCACAATCAATACCAATTATCAAACTACCAAGTCTCATACTCCCACTATACCGCTCCGATTGCTTAGAAGGTGGATACATGCTAAGTTGTGCAGAAAATTTATACAACACAACTTTGCCAGCATAATTTAACAGCTTTAATGATTATATTACATGAGGGTCTCTTAAATTGAGGGGAAAAAAAAACTAATGCATGTGAGATTTTCCACCAAAAAATTGTCAGACTTGGGGATTTAACCAAGAAATGAGTATTTTATGCTATATTCTTTTGTGCTATTTTTAAGAAAGGAAATAAATCAAATGTCAAAAATTAGATTCTGTTTGCTAAACATCACAAGTAGCTTTTGGGAGCTTTGAAGAAGTAAAAGACTAAAAGCTATTGGATGAATATTTGGTAAGAGGTGGCTTATGGAGTTTTTTATAGCTTATGGAATGTGATTTTCATAAGATTCCAGTATCAAGATTATGAGAGCTTTTGATAGCTTCCCATGTCACATTTACAAATATATTCCTCCTCTCCCTCTCATCACTCATTTATATACCTATTTTAGTAATTTTATACCACTTTTGGCTATTCCATCAGTTAGAATTACAAACGTGTAATTAGCTTATTAAAATATCAAAAATTCATTCCAACCTCTATGAACTTCAGCATTACCATCAGCTTTAGCTATACCAAAAGCTAGTGTTCCCCAATACACCAATATTGTGGTGAATCCAAACAATATTAAGGGGGAGATATCATGCAAAAGAAGAAACTACTCTCCCTGACACAATATCTTTTGTTTCTACCTGCTTATTCAGTTATTCTTCATGTGTGGCCCAAGTTTAGAAATTAATGATAACCTTCAGAATAAGAGATTAATAGAAGTATCATTGCTAAAGATACCCTGATATAAGAGACTTCTCTCTAATTGTTGTCTTGATTTATTCACATTTTCCGACATTTCTTTTTTTTTGGTGATACTCACCATAACACCATTCAAATATTCTCTTAATCGAGAACTTACCTTCATAAAATCATCATAATCAACGACGACATCATCATCATCACCATCTTTACTGTCATTTCCACTTGAAGGTAAACCCGAAACCTGGATGAAGAAAAAGAAATCACATCAAGCACGTACAGGATCGGTCACCCTTGCAGGTCTTCCAGCAGATTATATATCAATTCCACTGATATATGACGCTGAAGATGCCTGTTGTTGGCCATTAGACTTGAAACCCAAAAGCATTTGTGTCCTAACATAAGTAACTGATATCATAGTGTTCGAAGGAGGTGCAAGTGTGCAATAGATGACCCTCCCTTGCATGCAGCACTATAGAGTTTGCTCAATTTGATGCAAAGATAACTACTACACATCCTTTTTCACTACTTTCGTTCACTTTTATTTTCACTCTTAATGATGTGGATTTGTTTTAGCAGTCCCAAAACTAAGCATGTGTACATGCAGAGAAACAATGAACTGAGTGGTTAACCAAGGGTATTGGTCAATCCAAAGTAACTAATCGAACAGCCTATACAAGTGTTGATTAAGCCTCAGATTCAAATATAATTTTCCGCTGCAACTCATTTGCAAATACATGAGACAGTAAAGCCTAAATCTTACTTATCTCACTTACCAATCAAGCATAATCCCCAATAACGCAGGGTATGGGGGTTGAGATGTAAAGCCTAAATCAATTAATCTTTAAATCAAACTGTATCAATTCCCCATACAGAACGATCTGGAAATGTCGATTTCATACACTAGAAAGGAAGTCTTTAATTCAATTAATAGTAACCAGGAGAACACTCCTACTGAAGGCGAAAATTCCGCACCAGACTGATGAAAACAAAGCATAATAGTTACAAGTATTTTGTTGATACCTTGCGCTTAGCAGCATTAAACCAAGCATCTGCGCAGAGGGCATACAAATCTGCCCCTGTAAAGTTCGGTGGACATCTTTCCGCTATAGAGTATAGTGACACATCTTCATGCAACTTGAACTTTCTAGTAAGTGCTTTTAGTACTCTGGCCCAAAAAAAGGGCATGATAATATATCATGAACAATGAAAGCATTAATTCAAGCAAATAGGTAAAGTGGGGATAACCGCTTCTGTCTCCAAAAAGAGAGGCAACTAACCTCTCTCTGTTAAATGGATCAGAGGTAATTCCAACATAGATAAGTTTGTCTAATCGGCCAGGCCGAAGAAGTGCTGGATCAATAAGATCAGGTCTGTTGCTTGCTCCTATTACAAACAGGTCCTAGTAAAGGGGAGAAAAGGACTTCTAAGTTCACGTTAAAAACATATTTTTGGACGAAGAAAAGGGCTCAGATGATAGAAACATTTAGAAGCAAAGCTAACCTCATTTGAATTACCAACTCCGTCCATTTCAGCAAGCATCTAGCAACAATGCAAAAGTTTTTTTTTTTGGTAAGGAGCCAAAATGAAAACAAGAACAAAGGATCATCCAAAATCATGGGCAAGCTCTTCACCTGAGAAACAACTCTATCCATGACACCCCCTGAATCACCAGAAATACCTCGTGCTGGAGCAAGAGAATCTAGCTCATCAAAAAATATTACACATGGGCGTGCTGATCTGGCCTGGAAAAACAGTAAACTAAACAAAAAATGCATAGCTGTAATTTTGCAAGTAGTCTAGTACTTGAGTTAGACAAACTAACCTTATCAAATATTTCCCGGACATTTTTTTCTGATTCTCCTATATACATATTGATTAGTTCAGGCCCTTTTACACTAAGGAAATTCAAGTTACATTCTGTTGCCACAGCTTTTGCCAGCAACGTCTGAAGTTTCAAAAAAATAGCCATATGTTAGTGTACTGGGAAAAGATATCCTTTTTTTATGTGAGATGAAAAAACATATCCAATGATATGCCTTGTTAGCCATTACAGTTTACCAAAAAAACATACCTTCCCAGTACCCGGGGGACCATAAAGAAGAATACCAGAACGTTTGCGCAGCCCAGATGAATATGAATCTTTGTTTTGAAGAGACAACTGCAAAATAGGCTAGCTTAGTTATCTAATATGAAAACACATACCATATGCAGTTTTTAAATGCTAGGTTAATTTAGACATAAAGAACCCTTCTACTGCTCACAATATAATATAGCTCAGAACCTACACCTATATAAAAAAAAAATTCTGCTTTATGTCTAACTAACCTAGAATCTCTTGCTTGCAACATAACCAAGATGCCATGAATGACTACTAGTTCTAAATGGAGAGAATTCGCAATAGGTATCTGTGTTAGGAGTGTAACCCATTTCAGTTACAAAATCAGCTTAGCGGGGCTTGGTTACTTTTACTGGAGGTAGTAAACAATATAGGAGTGAAATTTTGTTCCAATCAAATACCTAGAGAAACAAAGAAGTGAATCGTTAAAAAGCAACAAATGGATTGAGTAGCAAATAACATTCTGAATAATTTATATATATCCTATGTTAAAGCAAGCCCACGTCAACTAAACAAAACTTAAACCATGATAGAAGACAAGAAAGAAATGTAAAGGAAGCAACAAAAGTATGATCAAAGATGGGACCTTGTTATATAGTAACATTTGATTTAGATAGATTCCTTCAAAAAGATGTCCTTCAGAAGTATTATTATGCTAAACAAGTAGCAGAAAAATGAAGAAACTTCTCATAATTTATAACCTGAATTGTATCCTTAATCAATTCCTTTGCGTCTTCAAGCCCACCAACATCATCCCATCTCACATCAGGAATCTAATGCAAAAGAAAGACACAGAAATTACTTTCCAATTGAATTAACAAATAAAGAAACAAACACAGCTACAATAACATCCATGAATCACAGATATACATGGTCATTTTAGAGGATACTATTCTGAAGCAACACAAAACTAATTATATTTATCAATAATCACCTCTGGAGTACCCACTGAAGATGCAGCAACTTTTTTCTTAAGTGGTTTTAGCATTTTTGTCAATGCACTTTTCAAGTTATCTCTATCAGGAACCTGCTCAACATCTTTAGCCTGCACAGGGACTAACCTATGACCACGATGATCCTCCTCACAAAGCTCAAATTGATACTTAAACTCGGGCATAAAGCTGGCCACGGTTTCAGCAATTAGTGCTACTATATCTCTTGGCCGGAATCCAAATGTTTGAGCAACCAGATGCTGCACCAAATCCTCAAGACCATCCTGGATAGATAGATCAGGTAAAAAATTCTTGACCAAATAAGCAAGAGGCAAACAAATTGCACATATTAAAGATAATATCTACATAGCAAAAATCAATCTATGAATATATGAAATGATAATAAAAAATCTAGTTTCCCCATCTTCCACCCTCCATTACAAACCAATTAAATGCATTATAATCTATAGTTTACAAGAGAATTATAAATGAAAAGCAGATAAATCCCTCATATTTGCTTGCATACGGTTGTTTCTGCCTCTATCCAAACGAAAAAACTGTTGCTTCTACCAACAAAAAAAAAATCAAACTTTTATCCCAAATCGAAAGAGACCAACAAAAAAAGATACATCACCAGAGCTGATAACTTTACTATGACAATTTCAAAAATGAACGCTACATACATGGGTTGAACCTTCAAAAATCATTTGCAGGGTCATTGATATCATTTTTTTCCTTTGTTCTTCAGTTAAGGGGCCTATGCTGATTTCATGGGTGAAGCAACGCTTGATCTCAATGGGCAGACCTTTAGCTTTGGCAGTTGTTGCAATCAGATAGACCTTCAAGGATAGTACACAATAACAACTAATCAATAGCCGATAAAGAATTCTTTTAAAAGTATAAACATTACATGATGATCCTAAGGCCTAAACACTAAAAAATTCCATATATGGTACAATAAAGTCAGTAGTTAATACTCAATAGCATCAAAGATTCAAAGACATCATCCATACTTGCTCCATAAAATTTCTGTTAAAGCTAGTAACTTTGGAAGGAAATTTCAATTACTTGACATGGACATTGTTAGCCAATACAACTGCTAGTTAAAGTCCCTAGGCTTATTTATTATCTAGTTGTTAGTTAAGAGTCCCTATATCTATTTATTATCTCTGCGTAATTATGTTATTAGAGTTTCTAGGAGTAAGTTGAGTCTCTCTCATCTTCCCTGTATAATTATAAACAAAGGCTTTTGCCCATCAATATAATCAATGAATCAAGTCTTTCATCTTCAATCTCTCTTCGATATCAATAGTTCAAATCAGGCATATATTATAATTCAAATATACCAACACCAGGACTAGAGTAACAATGCAGAGAGACAATTTTTTTTTCTTTTAAGTTTTTATGTTATTATAAGAATAAAGAACAACAATCAAATGGAAGAAGTGCAGATGTTATAGAGAATGACCAAATATCACTAGCTTACGTAGCCACAACTTGAACTTTTCTCCTCTTTTGTACCGCCTTCTGCAAATGGCTCAGTATTCTCCCTGATGAGTTTTTCAACCTCCTTAGCTATCCCAATTTGCCCAGGTTGCGCCAAGTTATTGAAAACATCAAAATGGCGAAGCAGAAGTATGCTTGGAAAGTACCTGTGACAATTGATGGACATATCAATATACTAGCCACAAAGACGGGAGAAATATTCTGAAATCTTAATGCATTTCTGTAACAAATGCACCAAAACCACATTTTTTGCATTGCCATCATCATCCAACAAACATATATGACAGACAGACAAATGACAGTTTATTTAACAAACTTCATGTTGATACTGTCCATTGTGTAGTAAGAAGGAACTATGTTGGAATTTCAATATTCACACTTAATGCCTTCAATCCTAAACCACTCTGTGAGAGGAAACATTGTATGCCAAAAGGTAGGGAGCAACTAAATACATTAATGGATCTTAACTCTCGAATATATTTGATCCTTCGTAGTCATATTTTTCGAAATCTCTGTATCCAGTGCATCATCATTATTTGAGACGCTTCAATGGAGATTCAAGCGTAGAAATTAATTTCATCCAAATATTCAGGATTCACAGGAAATATTTTAGCATATATGTCATGCATGCCAAAAACTATTAAGATGCAAGTGATGATAGAATTGTAGTTATATTCTCATTGGAATAAAAGCAATAAGATCATCATGACCAATTTCAAACCCAAGATCACCTGTGAGCTGCCTTAAAAGCCTGATGTAGTGCAGCAATGGTTGCCTTCTTGTCTGACGATTCCATCAGACTACGACAGTCATATTCCACCAAATGCAGGCCAAGTTGATGAGCTACATATCTAACAACAGTCCTCTTGCCAATTCCTGTGAAAACAACATAATCAGTCATAACAACACAGAAAACCATATGCATAGACATGGTGCAGGAATCTGCCTGGTCTGACCTTGAAAGACTTCACAAATGGATGCAGATACGAAGCTAGGAATGATAAAGAAAAAGGACAACAAGAATTTTCAAATCACTGGACACAAGCATGTTGGTGACATTGATACAGTACATTTAGTAAAGAAAGAGTTCCATGATTTTAGGAAAAACACTAAAATACAAAACTACCAAACAAAACCTCTTTTGCAGAAACTGGTGTAATGAATCTTGTATCTTCAAGGAGGAATGTTTGGATTTTGGAAAGAATAAAAAACTTTAATTTCCCTATGTGAATCAGCATGTCTGTGTATCAACTATGCGTAGGATAAGGAGGCAAAACTTCCCTGGAATGCCTGTGCAACCTTACATTATGACCAAAGCGACGAAGGGAATAGTTGGTTAGCTCAGACATGGAGAAGCTTTTAGGCCACATCCATTTACTTACCATGTTTTCTCTAGATGAAGCAACACATATAGGAAAGGAGAAGGAAATAAAATCCATAAAGCAAAAGCAAAACCCAATTCCATTAAATAACAAGCAAGATCAAAGGAAATACAATTGCGTCATATTCAGGGAAGCAACTAACAGAGTCTCCAAAAGTTAAGTTGTAAACATACCTTCCAAACCATGAAAGAAGACGACAACTTTAAACTTGGCAACAGAAGGAATTAGTTTGGGTACAAGGAGTGTTGCCAAAGTTTTAACTGTTTCAACTTGCGGTGGCACAATGCCTGCAGATCTAAAGATCAGGAGAGGTGGTGGGAGAGCAGAAGCAACATTTCCTCCCAGAACAAGGGCCGTTTGCACACGATTAACACGAAGTACCACTTCCTCGGAAGGATCCATAGCCACAACCTTAAAGGAAATGGCATTCGTACATTACTTTGCAGAGCAATATCAATCTAATAATGTCCATTAAACTTTTTTGGTATGAGATAGTTACCTTGAAGTGAATTATCTCACCATCATTTTCTTTTGGTCCTTGCCTACAATGGCGGCATATCACTGAATTGCAGTGAGATTTAATCGTAATGCTAAATACATCATCTTTACTAAGATATCTATCAGTTGTGAAATAGTCATGTAAAGCTCTATCGATACTGATTTGACGAACTTTGGCTTCAATGTCAGATTTTTCTTTTAGCGATTGGATGATACCACACTCGGGTATATTCACAAAGGAAACTCTGAGATGAGATGCATATCTAGGCAAATGAAGCCAAGGTTCCAACACTACATTGACAACATGATCATGAGTCCCTTCATCTGATATATCTCCGCTTTTATGTTCAAACAAAGATGTTAGTCTGTCTTTCCCATTGGCAAGCAAACGTGCAAAGCACGAGGTGTGCAAACCAACATTAAATGCTAGAATAGGAGATAGATAGGCAACCCCTTTATCCAATGGTGCCCCGGAATTTTGAGAGAGTCTAAAGAAAGGGAAAACTTGCATTACATAAGAATTATGAGCATAAAGAGAGCAGTCTTCGGCATCAGGTGATTTCTCTGTAGAGTTAGGAGGATCTAGAGCAACAACCTGGGCCACTCTTTGCAACTTCAGAAACGAATTCTTTACAAGAACCTATTATATAAAGGGGAAAAAAACAAATCAAAAAAGGAAAAGAAGACAACCGTAACACATTCTCAAGGTAATAGAATGGATGAAAAGCAAAGCAAGCATTACATAAGCAATCTATCCTAAAGAAGGTAAATCTTCTGACCACAAGATGCATCGAAAGTTAAATCGAATTAATGAACAATCGTGAATACTAAAATAGCATGGAACAATCGTGAATACTAAAAAATCTAGGTTAAACATTGAAATCGTGTTACGAAGAAGACCCCTTCAATTAGAAACTAGTAGGATACCGTGGAGCCGGAGATGATTCCCAGCTGTCTGAGAGCAGAAGTAGAGAGTCCCACAAGAGCAGAGCGATCCAAACTGTGGAGTGTGGAATCGACATCTTCGGCCGCCGGAATTGGAAAACGGAGAATTCCGGCCCTGAACGTAAGGGGTGAATTAGGAGAGTCATCGGAGAGGAAGGCAGGGGAGGCAGCATCAGATCCTCCGACCTTCTTGGACGGTGAAAGAAGTGATTCTACTAGAGCTTTGGTGGAAGCGAGCACCAGCGGCTTCCGACGACGACCACCTCCCACCTCACCCATGAGTCCTCCCTACCTCTTCATCTTGTCAGATACTGTATTTTATGTCATTTCTGATTCATGAGTCTATCAACAACACATGTTTAGTCTATTGGCAAAATAAATTTTCCTACGTAATTGTACTCAAAAATCCTAGTTATTACTAAGTGATGTCTGTAAAGATCAGAATTTAATTAATATTTATAAAATATCCGTAGGATAATCCGAATATTGTCTTCCATTGTGATTATGAAAATCCAGAAAAAAAATTTAAAATTTTATGGATGGCTTTACATTGGTTTAATTTGAGATTTTATGAAGGAATATGTACCCAAGCCACTTTTCTAGTATCTTATTAATATAACGGATTTTAACACGTCGCGAGCTCAGGTTTTACATTATGTTAAAGAGGTCAGCTGCCCTATCCAAACTAATGCCCAACAAAAAGCTACCAACCCCATTTGTTTTGGATGGAAACTAATTAGGCTTCTATTCTAGTTCAACTACCCCTCGTCACTTCCTTCCCATCACACCCATGCCTTGACTAAATGAGCCCCTTGCCTCCTCCTTCTCTTTATAAACTGACCCCAGCAGCTCAAGGAATCCATCCACACAAGCCCTAGCCGGCACTCCCCTTGAAAAGCCAAAGAAAAAAACCTCTTCTCCATTATAGGTCCTTTTTGGACACCTTGCACCAAAACTTGCATATCTCCCTCAATATTTATCCAATTGGACCAAAGTCGGTGGCTATGGCTTCGCTCTGATACCAACTTTGTAACGACCCAAAAGTATGGATATCCGAATATGCCTCCATAAATCCACTTAGAGGATTTATAAGGTTCGGATGATCCGGTTATTCGGGGAACGTTATAGAAGAGTTTTGAATTCTTCTGTGAGCTTTAGATCTTACAACCGAGTACGAGTTATTTAGTTAAGTTATTTGTGTTAAGCGGAAGCGGTGGTTTTCGAAAGTGGGGATTTCAAACCCCTAGAAATGTGTGCGCCCGTTGGAGGCGTTCACCTGTCCTAGGTACTATCGTGTAAATGATTTTCAAGTCGGAAATATAAGGTACGGAAATAACATACATCAAAGTCGTAAGTCATGCATCACTCGCTCTAATCGTCCCAAAAGGTCCGTCCCGACAACCATCCACATAAGTAAGTCATATCGGGTAAGGGGTACCTGAATCTAAAAACAAGAAATAAATCGGGGTCAATCATCGGAAATATGCACACTCAATGCCATATAAAGAGGCATACTTAAACTACGTGAATGTTAAAATGTAAGACATAAGCAAGTGTATAGATATATATAAATGTGAAATAAACACACAAGGGCCCGTATCATCATCATAATCATCATCATCATCATATTATAATATCTTCTCAAACGTACTCATCCTTCTCAAACATACTCAATCTTTCTCATCATAAGTATTTCATCATTTCATTCTTGTTCCATCTAGTATAAGTCATCTATTCAGATTTTGACGGTCGTCCTACCATAGACATATAGCATACATATGAATTGTTGGATTTACTAAGTTCATCCTACGTCATATTACCGGTTTATATTCCCAAACATGTTACTAGGTCACGTGATGCATGAAGACTCTCGATAAGACAAAGAGTATCACATAAATCCATCATGAGTAAGTCCAGGGGACTTACCTAGAGTCCGAAGAATAAGCAAGCAATAAAATGCGCAACTAAGGATCCAATCAACGAGAGTCTTGTCATTTCATTAAGCTTTCATTAGGTGGTATTCTAATGCATGGTACCCAACCTAATAATCAACATACATTCACATGAGGTTCACGATTCTATAGATTATGCACTTCGGTTAAGTGATCCGGGCTTAACTAGTCTCAAAAAACAACTATCTAAATGGAAAGCCACTTCGCTTAGTCAGGCAGGTAGAGCAACTCTTATCCAGGCAAATCTTAGCTCGAAAACTAATTACTTAATGCAAAATTTCTTTCTCCCAAAAGGAATCCTAAATCAAATAGACCAAATCCAAAAGAATTTCTTTTGGAATAAGTTACAATCCGAAAGATATATGCCCTTGATCGGTTGGGAAAAAATTTGCAAGCCTAAAGACCAAGGTGGACTGGGACTAAAACTGGCTGAAGAAATGAACATAAGTCTTCAAATGAAACTTCTTTGGAAGATTTGCAATGAACCAAACAACATCTGGGTCAAAATAATCAAAGAAAAATACTTGCAACAAGAACGTTTAATGGAAAGGTCTACTCAAAATGTTTCCTGGCAATTTGGCAGACTCCTTCATTTACGTGACAAATTTATCACGGGCCTTCACTGGATTGTGGGGAATGGTGAGAAAATAAATGTCTGGAATGATCCCTGGCTTTGGGGGTACAACCTCTCAGACTACAAACAACACTTTGATCTTAAACTCAAGCTTAAACATTTACTTAATAGCAATAAAGAATGGGATGTCGATCTACTTCATGAGATATTTCCCACCAACATTATAGATCAAATTATCAAAATCAAAATTACGACCTGGGATGTGGCGGACAAATTAATTTGGAAATATAATTCGAATGGACAATTCTCTACCAGATCGGTTAGACAAATCCCCGTCCACCATAACCACAACAATCATTTAAACCTAAGTTGGATCTGGAAACTTAATCTCCCACCCAAGATAAAAAAATCTTTTATGGAAAATAATGTCAGACAGTCTGCCGACAAAGGAACGTTTAAACAGATATTTCAATAGAGTTCCACCCAACTGCTGCTTTTGCGATTTGCAACATGAAAACTCCGACCACCTTTTTATCCTTTGCCCTTTCACAAGGGTGACGGTGGCGACATATGAGCACTTGAAGGGCAAACAAAACCAATTGCTCCCAACCCACTGTAATAACATCGAAGATATCATTAACAAGATCAACAGCAAAAAAGATCTTGAGGAGCTTTGCTTTATTTGGCAAAAAATATGGGAAGCTAGGAATGATCGAATTTTAGAAATAATAAAGTAACTCAACGGATAATTGCAGGCCGAGTTTCAGCAGACTATGCTGACTGGATGTCAGCTAAGGATAACACAATCCCAAAGCCCAACCATACTGCTAGAAGGAAACGCAACTCGAAATGGAGAAAACCGCCTAATGCTACCTACAAGTAAATGTGGATGGTTCACTAAAGCACACGGGTGTGTGTCAGGTGGGGGTGATCATCAGGGATCACAAGGGATCGGTGATTGATATTTTTCAATCAAAACTAGCAGCTTCATCTCCTATACAGTCCGAAGCTGCTGCTTTCTGTGCAGGGGTAAAATTAGCATCTTTCAGAGGCTTCAAGAGAATCATAGTGGAAGGAGATTGCATAGAAGTGATCAAGAGCATTAATGACAGAAGTCGTCTCAGATGGGAAGTGTTGAGGGAAGTGGAGTTTATCAAGAACCTTAGCTTGAGCTTTGACAGCATAGAATTCAGACATTGCTACATGGAAGCAAACAAGGCAGCGGATTTCATAGCTAAGTCTAATAATACTTGTACGATTAGTAATTTCCCTAGTTTTAGGGATCTTTGTAACATCATCCGTGAGGATGATCATGGTGGTACTTTACTTCTGTAAAGTCTGCCTATTTCTTGCCTACTGTAAAAAAAAAAAGTGCATCAATAAAATGATAAAGTGTAAGAATAATAATATATATGAAGTGCATGAATAAAGTTATGAAGTGCACAATTAAGATTATAATGTGCAAGAATAAAATGATGAAGTGCACAAATAAAATGATAAAGTGCATGAATAATGCACAAGATAGACTTTTTGAAATTGATGTTTTAATTTTGCTCTTTTATTTTGTTTTCATTGAAATATGATTTTTAAGGCACTTAAATTTTAGAATTGTAATCTGAATTTTAAACATCTATTTCTCAACAATGTAATCTATTTTTTTTTCAGAACTATGATTTGATTTTTACGAGGACTGAAATCTGATTTTTAAGAACCTATCTTTCAACACTATAATTTGGATTTTCAATCTATAATTTCTCTTTTTTCAACACTAAAATCTGATTTTTAAGCAACTATGTTTCATCATTGTAATTTGAATTTTAAGCATTTAAGTTTCTGCACTACAATCTAATTTTTTCAGCACTGAAATCTGATTTTCATGAGCACTGAAATATGATTTTTAAGCACTTTAAGTTGAATATTTGTATTATAGAATTGCATGAATATATCTTACTGTTGAACTTTTGTTATAATATAAGTCAAGTTATCAAAATTATGCACTTTTAGCATAGGTAGGAATCGAACCAACATTTCTATTTGGGTGTTAAAACTGCGCAAATAAGATGATAAAGTGCAAGAATAAGATGATGAAGTGTATGAATAATAATATGAAGTATTGACGTGCATGAATAAGACTATGAAGTGCAGAACTAAGATTATGAAGTGCATAAATAAAATGATAAGTGCAAAAATAAAATCATGAAGTGCACAATTAAAACTATAAAGTGCATCAATAAAATGATAAAGTGCAAGAATAAGATTATAAAGTGCACAATTAAGATTAGGAATTGCACTTTTATCAAAAAAAAATAATACACACTATTAAAATTAAGCAATTTAGCCTATGTAGGAGTCGAACCCACATCTTTGCACATAAGCACATTGCTCTACCATTGAGCTAATAGGCTTTTAAAGCTTATTAAGTGCAAGATTAGAGATAATAAATTGATGTAAAAATGTGCACTTTTACCATTGAGCTAAGTAGTAGCCATTGAACTAAAATTTCATAACAAACCCAAACAAATTAATCAATCACCAAATCCACTTTATAGATGAAGTAATGAAGGCAGTAGCAGTTGAGCTAATAGGCTGGAATTCATACCATTCGACAGATGCACATCATTCTCGATACCACACCCCTCCAACAGTTGTACAGCTTTAGGCGTATAAACACCCTTCAAATGTTGTCATGTTGCCTGGGATTTATAGCAATGCCGATTGTGACTACTTAGGGGCTCACTCTCTTCATCCGTTGTAGCCTCCTGCTGCGCATACACATTAACCTTCATTTTCATCTCATTTTCCTGTTGTCCTCTGCATTTTTCGCTCACAAATGTTCCTCCTTCAGCAGCCATTAGTGACGTTTCAGACAAAACAACCAAAGCTGTCATAACGGTTTCAGTACCTTAGTCATACATGTATCCATTTTAGAAGTTCCCAATGTTGTCATACACTGTACATCCGCTTCACCTGCGTTAGTTGTTGTCTTTCCTTGCATATATTAAAATACAGAGGCACAAGGACCATGACAGTAGTTTCTAGAATGACAGAGAAACTGATGAATGAAACTTAATCAGCTATCTTTAGAACATCTTATGGTAGGATGGTTGGATGCGAGAACAAGATCATAGCAATTTCAAAAATAAAAATAATGATATGTGTACAGAGTTGAGGAACAATATAAAGCTTTCTGTTAATGACTATTAACAAGACATCATCCTAGTGCAACCTTTTTTTGTGCTAAGAGAATGATCAAACTTAAAAAATTATCACAAATCTCATATTATCACTTTGTTCTTTTTATCCATGCAGTTCTTTATATTAAATATGCACTATTAAACCTTGGATATGCACATTGTCTATCTAATGTTGCACCTAATCTTTGTTAATACCTTCTACAAAAGTCGAAGCCACCTTCTAAATGGAAATCTGCGTGTATAGATTGCAAAAATGGGAGCTCCACTAAGTTTTCTAAAATTGTGTAATCTGCAAGGTTAGAGGTACAATCCAGATATAAAATTTCATATTAGAACAAGGAAGAGAAGAACCTTGAGAAATAGTATCACCTCTTTGATGCCTAAAGCATAAGTCTGATATTGTGATTGTCCCTTATCTCGAAGATTGTATTCTCTCATTATTTTCTGTTCAAACACGGATGGAAAGAAAGCCTCGCTCAGAAATAGTGTCAGTAGGCAGCATTGTTGCAACAATAAAGACCCATGACAAACCTCAGACAATGATCCTTGACATCCTTCAGCAAGAAGGGTAATTTGTCATGCAAGTACGTTATCAGTTTGATGTAAAATTTCATTATATATAGACTATATAGTGATATCTTGACAGCAATCAAAATGCTTTGGTTTTCTCCATTTTGAAAAATCAGATGCCATTGCTAACACTATTAAAGCTTTGAACGGAAAAAAATGTAATGATAAGGAATGGAAAGAGTTGCTCACTCACCAGTTGAACAGAGATCGAGTGCAAGAAGATTTTCTAGTGTCATTCAACTCTTTTCATTCCAATTAACCGAAAGCAAACCCCTTGGAAATTCAGCTAACATCCACTAACAAAAAGCAACTCTAAGAAACAGACATTCAACTCTTTTCATACCAATTAATCGAAAGCAAAAATTGAAATGCAACCAAGCAAAGGAAACATCAAAATCAAAGCGCAATCGAATCAAATGAGTATGAAAGTGCAATCATTAGGTTCAATTGGGAACGAAAGCTAAAAAAAGTGTAACAATTGGAGCAACAAGATTGAGAGAAGAAAGAGGAAGCGAACCGGAATTAAGAAACAACGCGCGAACGATTCGACGGGTTGTTGGGGCATCGCTTCTCAAGTCCGTCATTTCAATAGAGAGGCACAACTGTAGTCTTGTTCGGCGATAGGTGAGCAGAGCAGGAAGAAGGCGGTCCCGACCATGGAAGGGAATCGATGGAGGAAGCGATGGAGGACCCTTCAATTTGGCCAATTCCACCTGTCTCTTTGTAAGAGGTGAAACAAGAGATGCCAGTTTGCAAAAACCTTAACCCTAGAAATCGACCGACGATTGAATTGGAGGGATTCAAACCTGTTTCCGAGGAGGCGATGGAGGCGAAGAGTGAGATCCTCTTCGTCGGGAGCGATGTATTCGTGCTTGACGGAAGGCCGGAGGTAGTTCATCCACTAGAAGAATCCTCGATTCCGCCATCGCCGGGTGTGGTCTTTCAGAGATTTGGGTCTCGCGACGAGGAGAAAACAGGAGGAAGGAGATCCGGTCCGCTTCTGTTTTTTATCCTTTTTTCCGGTTCACAGCGGTTCAATGGTTTTTTTTTAAAAAAAAACGGGGACGCGCGTGGTGAATACATCATTTTCACTTTAAGCAAAATTTTCATCTTAAGCCCCTTTTTCACTTTAACCTCACTCTATATATATATCCCGATTGAATAAGTTTTTTTTAATTAATGTTAGCTTTGGGCCCAAGGAAATGCCTTGGGTCCAAGGAAATGCCTTGGGCCCAAATGAGAGAAATCAGGCCCAGTAGACATTTGAAGGCCATTGTAGACAATGTCGGAAGAGCACGAAGAGAGGGGCGAAGCCTCCACCTCGGCGACCAGCGACCACAACCCAAGAGAGGGGTGAAGGGGCAAGACACCGGAGAGGGAGAGCGCAGCATCGACGCCGAGGAGAGAAGGAGCAAGGTTCGCAGAACGGGACCTTGGAGCTGAGATATGCAAGCCAAATGAGGAGGGAGCGAGCAGAGCGTGTCCCGCCACCAAAAACAGCCCGGAGTTGGGTTCGAATCAGTCAGAGAGAGAACGAATCGGAGGTGATGATTAGCCCTAAAACGAAATCGAGATCGGAGAGCAACCGAAGATCCAAATTCAAATGGAGAAACGAGGGACGACGAATCTCGAAATCAATGCCAAAGGAGGCTCCAAGAGACAAGGGGAAAGCGAGAGGGTGAACAACACACCCGGGGAGGAGACGGGGTGGCCGGTGTGGTGTTATGGTGGTGGCGAACCGGAGGTTTTACGGGCTGAGCGTAGGGGTACAAGACTCGTAAAAGGTGGTCGGATCCGAGGAATCGGTGAACAAAACTGAAGTATTTCACGTCGAGGAAGCGAGCTAGTGGCTCCAGGAAGAGATTTAGGGCTCCTGGATGAGGAGTTTGAGTCTCCCGGATGAGGGGTTCAAAGCTCCCAAATGAGAGCGTTTTCTCACTGCTTGAACAGAGAGAGAGAAAGTTTCCACCCTCCACACAACTCCTACCTTTTCTGATTTTTAAAACTTCATTCCAAAATAATTAACGCAATTTAAAAAAAAATGGGTACTAAATAGTAAATACACCGCAAATCCAACGTTTTTTACATGGTTGCACGTCCTTTAAAATGTGGTACCACAATAACGAGTTTTAAAATCTAGGTCCTGTTTGGCCGGTTTTTCTCGGTGTAGTTTATTCAGGTTATCGGTGGCTCTACTACCTTTGGTGTTTCTAGGCGATTCTAGACTTGGTTGGGTTTGTTGTGTCCGAATCGGGACTGACTTGGGTCGTGGTGGTGTGTTCAGAACAACTCCGTATTCGGGAAGGAGCTTCCTTGGGGTTCGTCTTCACCACCAACAGGAGACAGAGCCCTGTACCACTGGCCAGCGGTGCTACTTCTTCATGTTGGTGTTTGGTTTTGTTAGTCTTCACTGACGTCCTCAATTTGATGGGTTTAATTTTGCTTAGTTTTCGTCCTTTGTGGAGTGTTCGTTGCTTGTTGTTTGCGATTTTTTTGGTTTTCTACGGTATGTTTGACGGGCTATCTGTTTGCTTGCTCGTCCGCCTATCGGAAATCAAGTATGTCTAATCTCAAATTTTTAGTCTATAAAAAATAAGAGTGAGTATTCCACCAAATTTTTTCTATATTCTAATAGTGTACGATTATATTAATTTTTATATAAAGAGAAAAATCTTAAAAATTAATAAATTTGATTGTCGAAATCATACATAGCAACAATATAATACTCCCTCCTTGAAACAGTAAATATATAGATAGTGGCATAAAACCAAGAAATAACAGGAAGTAAGACCATATCAAGAGTCTTACGTAAAAAGATGATACTACCCACAAAAGTCCTACTACATAGGTCTACCCCACACATAGCCTACCATAAAAACACAAGGGTAATCGCATAACCGAAATCACAAAGACCCACATCCCAATCCGTTAATTAAATATGACGTTTTACTATCCACGCTCGAACTTTTAAAATATTTTTTTAATAATGTCATGCTTATTACTATCAAATTATAAAAATAAATATAAAAAAGTTAATATTTTATATAGTTTACTCCCTATGTTAAGAAAAACATGTCGTTTTAGAAGTAAAATCTTGTTAAGAAAAACATGTCGTTTTAGGTATTTAGGTGTTCACTTTCCAAAATTACCCTTATAATGATTAGAGATTTGTTAGTTGTAGTTTTTAATAAAGTAGAAAAGTAAAGTAATAATTATGGGTATAAGTGTATTTTTGTTTTCTTTTATTTATTTTCTTATTAAATATACAAATGTCTAAAACGACATGTTTTAATTAACAGATGGAGTAACTGATTAACCAAATGCATAAAAATGTGGGTAATAAATACTAACTAATATGATAAATTATAATTTATTAACAAAACTCGCAAAAGCCTACGTAACAAATACGGAGTACTAGTTAATCTATATTTAAACTTAAACACTAAAGAAGGAGTACAATTCGACACGTGTTGAATTCTTCATTATTTTAGTCCTATGTGGCGATTGTTCATTCAATAATGTACTAGTATAGTGCCCGCGCGATGCACGAAATCGAATAATTTGTGTGGTACAATAGTTAGTTGATAGAGGTTAGATGATACAATATAGCATTGAAACAAACCCGCCATAATGAAATAATGAAGTTCGACGTGGAGAGTCATCGTAGAATAAAAAGAGATCGAAGATCAAAATTGTAAGTTTAAATTTAAAAATTAAAGGCTAATAACTAAATGAAAAAATATAGTCGAAGTTTCATTGTTGGATTCAAAATAGATAAATGACCCTAAAGTCTAATTGAATAGGATGATGTTAGGTGGAACACCAGAGCTGATGGTACTACATCAACCAATATCTTCAAAACAACTGCAATAGAAAACATTAAACAACTGCAATGGATCTGGTGTAGAACCCTAATCCCACTCAATGGGCCAGGTCAGTCAGAGAGAGAGAGGCTGCTAATATTGATCTGATCATACCTGAGCGACTCAGAGGCCCAGCCTGTAGCGTGGATGCACATCATCACCTCGGTTATCCACCATCCCCAGCACAAGTATCAGCCTACCATCTCCCACCCAATTATCACAGTCATTCTATACCTTGTGTTTTTTTTTTATGCTTGTAGGCTTTTGCTCTTGAAATTGCATCACATTCACTTGGCAAGCATGAATTGCCATATTATAGATGGAATCCACTGTTCCATTAATTACTAATAGACCAATCATTGAATATACATGGGAGGAAAACAAATTTTTTTTCCGGAAATTTCGTCTGGTAACCCTGAGGTTTAGCTTATTTCGCGTGGTAAACAAAGGTTTCAGATATTTCGCCTGGTAACCCTGTGGTTTCGAAACGTTTTGTCTCGCGCCCAAAGGTTTGAATTTGTCCAATAATTATGTTTTAAATTTATAGGAGGATTAGTATTGTGATATTAATAACTTTTGTGGAGACAGTTCATAAAAAACCAATAATTTGAACCATGCTTGAGAGATTCATCGAACAGGAGAGAATCGCAACTCGCAATACAGGAGAGAGACAGCGATTGCAGAGGGAGGGCAGAGTCCGGCGGCGAGTAACTCCAGCGGGGCGGAGACCGGCGGCGAGTGGCGCGGCGGTGGGCAGGCGGTGACCGGAGTTGGACGCAGGCGGCAACTGGTAACTCCGGGCTAAGTTGTGTTTTCTTCTTTCGAAAATTTTCGGTAGGTTTTTCCCCAAATTTCAAAATCACATCTATCAAATTACTTCTTATTGAGTAGGATTAGTGATCTAGATGTGAAATCCAACTCAAATCATGGCTTGAAGCTTCCAATTTCGAATCATAAATTTTAGGGTTTTGGTTTAGGGGTTTTTGGGGTTTTTTTTGGTTTAGGGATCCGAAATTTCTACCAAACTAGTTTAGGAATTGCCAGTTTAAGGACCAAACTTTCACCTGTCATAAAATAACATAGCATAATCAGGAGCTTCAAGGACCAAACTTTCTAGAACCTGATTACTAAAAGCCAAAATTATGACATCATTTAATCAGTGTACCTGTCGATCTTCATTGGTCTGTATTGATCCTTGAAGCTATGTAATGAGTGTTTCAGTAGCTTCAGGATCATAAAAAGGCTGGGTGGGTGTGTCTAGTGCAGATACACCACTCTTCGGCAGGCGGACTGTTATTTTTGAAGATCCCTTGTCCAGTTTGTTGGCAATGAAGTTAGCAATTTTCTTGCTTTCATCAACCGTTGTCCGCATCAAAGTTACCTGTAGATACATATGACATTTAATTACTCGTACAATGCTAGAGGACAAAATATGCAAGAGCACGTCAAAACAACCATGAGAGATAGCTTAAATAAACACAAGAAAGAGAAAGAAAAACAATGAGGGAAAAGTTGAATTCATTGCTAAAGCGAAATTCGACCTATAAACTCAATTACTTGAGCATAAATCATTAACAGACAATCTAGAAAAGCTTCATCATTGTACCAACACTGTCTAGACTCTACCCCTTTGGGGCAATATATCACTTTGATTTGGGGCGGAACAACTCTATTTTGCCTCTTTTGGTACCAACGACAAATTAAGCTTCTGACTTACAGATTGGATCATTCCAAGCAGAGATGACCAACCAGTTGCACTCATATTTACTCCTTGATTTGTCGTTGTCATACGTGCATCAAAGAGCCCATTTCCTGATTTTTCAATTCCATTTTCTGCCTCCCCTGAAGCAGATGAAGTTGCTGATTTTTCAGTAGCATTCGCTGGCTTATTTGCCCCAGCTGCACTCATATTTACTCATTGATTTGTTGCTGTCATACATGCATCAGAGAGCCCATTTCCTGATTTTTCAATTGCATTTTTTGTCTCGTATGTCTATTGAACTCTATCAGCAGCTATTCATGCTCTACTTGAACTTGAAGAAAAACCCTTCTATGTTGATGAACCAAATGTGGCTCTGGATGAGTCTGGCCATAGGAATGTGCAAGAAACATTTGTAAATACTACAAGAATTCTATATATTGTAAAAATCAGACAACCATAGCAAAGATGTTGGTTAAAATTTTAGTTTGTTTATTGAATATTTTGGCCTATTAGCTCAATAGGTAGAGCAACGTGCTTAGGCACGAAGATGTGGGTTCAAATCCCACTAGGCTATCTAGACATTGCATTGTTATCTTTATCTTAGTTGAAAAATCTTAATTAATTATACATGATAGTGGTCAATTCACTCTCACAACAACAGCCTAAGAATATAGATCAAGTCAAATAACTGATTTGATTGCACACATACATTTACTAATCAGAATAGGGGTATAGTCTTAAATTTATTTGGAGAATAGCCTATGCAGGATTCGAACCCGCATCTTGCGCAATCGCACATCGCTCTACCACTTGAGCTAATAGGCTTACAATTTGCTAAAAACATATTAACGATAGGTGATGACAAACCACACCTAGACCAAGTATGTTAAACAAAATCTTGCAGAAACACAGAATGCAAAAAGCATGAACTGTACAATTGTGGAATGCATTTTTATTTTCACACCTGAGTATAAATCAGGTCTCAGAGTGCAAAAAGCAAGCCAATACCTTATATCTGAGACGCCCACCAAAAGCATGTTGAATAAAGGTAGTTTCCTGTAGACTCGGGTGAACATGCTTCTCTCCACTCACTTCCTCCAAGCATATGGACTGCATAGATGCAACTAGAAGTCTGCAGCATGGAAATATTAGGTATCTTAGGTAGAGAGACAAAATATAGTTGCAAGTCATTAAAGTACAATTTCTACCTAGATAGCCTCAAGTATAGCACCTATTTCTACTGTTCTACAGGATCTCGAATGAGTTCTCTTCAACAAATAAACTACCAGAGGTTTTGTGCATGTTAAACACTGCAAAATAGCATTGGCGTAGCAGCTGCAAATTCAAAATACATAGCAAGACAATCAATAATACGAATTTACAAACAAAAAAGAACCGGCTAATAGTCCTTTGAAAATGAACGAACATATATATATATATAGGCAGCCAACTTTTTTGTCTTTCTTTTGCAGGTTAAAACTTCACTAACTTCATACCCTTCGTCAGTGGAAATTGTACTTGAACCTTCATGGTGTTGTGTTGGTTATCTCTACTTAGAATTATCCAATCTGAAAGCCAGAAGCTTAATCTGCACATACTACATTTTGATGCACTAAATCAGGGCTTTAGCCTACAATCATCCATCCCTACAAACCATAACCAAAAAGGCCCCAAATTTTCGGACCCTTAAACCCTAAAATTCATAATTCAGAATCCCAAGATTCAAACAATGATTTGGGCTCAATTTCACATCCTAGATCGTTCATCCCAATCAATAAGAACTAAATTGATAGATAGAACATTGAAATTTCGATCGTACCTTTTCAGATTTTTCGAACTCTTAACTGACAGAGAGAAATCGCAACCCACCGCCAGTATGCGAGTCTCCAAACCAGCCAACAGACACCGCCGGACACCTCTCCCGCACTCGTTGTCGCCGCTGGAGCCATCAGTTGCCGCCGGGAGCCGCGCCTTTGCACTTCTTCTCCTCCGCTATCAGCCCTCCCTCTGTCTCCTTCCTGTAAGGTAACGCGAGCGAGTTGCGATTCTCTGCCGATGAATCGCTCAAGAATGGTTCAACTTATTGTTTTTTATGAAATGCCTCCACAAAAGTTATTAATATCACAATACTAACCCTCCTATAAATTTAAAACACAATTATTGGACACATTCAAAGTTGTGGGCGCGAGACAAAAGGTTTCGAAACCACAGGGTTACCAGGCGAAATATCCCAAACCTTTGTTTACCACGCGAAATAGGCTAAACCTCAGGGTTACCAGGCGAAATTTCCGTTTTTTTTAAATGGTTATGTAAACTTCAATATGAGCGAGTAAAGCAAATAAAAAAAACCACATATGAATAAACATATAGATATATAATTAACTTATAATTGACATTCCTTTATGAGGATGAAGGAAATAATATTGTCTTCCAAATGCATAGCCTATAATTGACATTCTTTTATGAGGATGAAGGGTTGATTCGTTAAAAAGAATCTTTCTAGGATGTCGACTGAACTTATATGTTCCACTGTTGTCAGAAAGTTCAAACTTGGATATGATAAGTATTGCAAACTCTTTCAAAAGGTTGGAAAACCTCTAGCGTAAACTCCTCTTGACGGTTGCTTCGATTCTAGTTTCCTACACATTCAAATAATGTAAGAAAATTATCAAAACTCTCGTATGAGAAGGGTGAATTCAATTTTTGCTACACCAAGAAAAATCTGAAAACATACTTTCTCATCACACAGAATCAACTCCAGCGGAAGCTTTGAATAGTTGATGCGGGTTGTCCTTGAATACATTCTCACTATCCGGACCTTGATAATAGAGGTGTCGGTTATCTCATCAAGGCTTGTCAATTGCTCTGCCATTGTAAGCCTGGAAAAAAAGTGTAATAATTAATGAACATCTAAGAATATAGGAGGAATCAAAGAAAAATAACTTGAAAATTATATCATATTGAGAAAACAGTGAGTCGAGTAGAAGTTAACCACAATCCAGAAGATTAAACTTTGGTTGTGAACTTGTGAATGATAGCATCAAAATGTTCTGATATAAATAAGCATAAAAGTATCATTGAATAAACGATAGAATCAGGCCAATCAACTAATCAGAGATAAAAAATATCCAAACAATCCAAAATATTCAAAAAATTATGGAAAGGGTATGTTCAGGATCTAGAATGAAATTAAAAATTATATAATGAATGACAAATGAATAAAACACGGATGAATCACCCAAAATAGAAGAGGAAATTGGTTGATTCCAAAATCAGTCCGTTTAGGGTACTTACCACCGCGTGAGTATGTTCAATATCCAAAAAATTAGAGCTTCCAAAATCAGATCATATGGAAAGGATATGTACGGAGGAATCACCCAAAGAAATATGAATGATAGTGAAAATTAGAGATTAGCTACCAAAAATATTAGTCCGCACTTACCTAATCAAAATCGGATTTTATATGAACAAACTACAAAATAAAAGAGGGATTTAGGGAACTTACCAAATTGAAATTGGATTTTTTTTGGAGGCCATCGGCGGTAGAAGGACATCAGCGATAGAAGAGTTTGGGGTTTGGAGAAGACATATGGAGAAGTATGCTTGATGGTTGACATGACAATTAGGAGCTTGAACTTTCAAAAGAAAATGAAAAACACTATGCAAGAGCTCCAAGAAATGGCGATAGGTAGATAGAAGAAGGACATTACATTTGTTTTAGGGTTATGAGAAAACAAAATGTATTTGGGCTAGATGAGAGTTGACCGGGCCAAATTAATTGGGCCAAGTTAGTTACATTCAAAATAACTAATGAAAGGTAGGCTTCTGTAGAGGTTTCATGGATGAATTAGTTAGGAGGCAATCCGGAATTGAATTATTTAAAGTAGGACACGTGGTAGAAAATCCGGAAATTAAGGAGGGGTGAACACGTGGCCAAATTGGTTGTGTTTTAAAGTATAGTATAGATATATGATGTGTCATTTTATAAAATTTTCGAATTTTTTATATTATCATATGTGGCAATTGAGGTGGCAATTGATGATGACTAATGATGGAATATTTGATCACTATCCATGTTCGTACAAATCAATACATTTCCATATAAATCTCAATCAATCAAGATTAATTCTTATGATTTGATTTGCAATCTATACTATACTTTAAAACAGAAGCACTTTGTACACGTGTCCCTCTTCCCTTAATTATATTTAGCAATTTCACCCAATCACCATTATTCCTCCTATTTTGTTTTTTTAATCTTTTAATATTTGCGCCTAATTTTTTTGGTTTTCAGCTTTTTACCTGGCCCAACCCATCTCCTCTTTAGATTAAGACCCAACACTACTTATGGTGTCTAAAATCCCCACCTAACCCTAAATCTGCACCTTTTCTTTTACCGATCGCCTCTCTCTACCAACCGATGATACTCCTCCGAACGCGAACCTCGCCAACCAATCCTGACGCTGAAGCTCTTCCATGGAAGGGGAGCTACTGGTGCAACTCAATTGCAAAAAATTGTTTCTATATTCGGTGAGATTTTTCTATCGTTAACTAATCTACATACATGTACATTCCCTTCATAGATCTTCTAGATTTGTAACAACTTCCATCTTTGGGTGTGATATATAATCTAATTATACACTTTCCATTTTCCTTAATATTTTGAATAATTTTCCAACGGGGCCACTATCCATTTTGATAAAATTGTTTATGGACCGAGTATCCTTGAGATAATTTTAATTTTGGTTATTTTAATCACACAAATAGGTATACGTGTTTATAGTTTGGACTGCCATGTCTATATTTTCAGTCATTTGCCATTCAATGAATATTTGTATTATTATTATATATTCATTTCCATGTTTTTGAACAAAATTGGATAATTTCCATGTATAATGGGGTTACTGTACTTATTGCTATCGATATTTATATTGGGGCATTTAGCACTGTCATTCATGTCTACCCATCTATCAACAATTCATCTATCGATCGGTGAACTCCATGCTTTCTTACTCTCTCTTATGCCCACATGCCAACTATCTTTAGAGTTTATTATGACTTACTCGAATTTACTTTATTTATTGCGACTTAATCGAATTCACTTTCTTATTCAGAGATGACAATGGCGCAACAATTTACCAGGCTTGATGCTATTTCTGAATCCTTAATTATCAAAGTCAGGATAATGCGAATTTTCTTGAGGACACTCTGTATCAACTATGCAAAGGCTCCGTATCAACTAGGCATTCATTAAAATGTAAATTTATTTACCATTTGAATTGAAATCTGAAACAAGTGACCTCTCACGGGTGTTCTTTTGTTCATCACTTCAGGTCAAGATGCTTACAAGGATGTTGACAATTTTCATAATAATAAACTCTCTCAAGTGCAGGTTCTACTGTTTTCTTATCCTTTTGATCTTATTAAGTTTTCTTAGGTGATGTTTAACAAGCTGATTGAGCTTTCATGCTAGATGCATATGATAGATTAGTTTGCATATATGTCATTTGCATCGCTATTGAGTTAGGGAATGTATACTTAGGGTTAAGTATATATTAAGTGGGGCACATTTCAAGTAAAGAGCTGTTGTTATGTGTGAGCTTGGGGAAAATGCAATTTATGGATGTATTGAGTAGCTTGAACTTTCTTTGTGTTTTGTTGAACTTTACTGTTTTTTATTTTATTGAAACCCAGACTTTATTGTTCCATATAATAGTTCAAATAAGTGAATACAATATCAAATAAAGCATTTGGCAACTGAAATTCATATTCGAAATTCAAATTCGCTGTCTTGACTTTCTTCCTATTGAATTGTATATTCAACTTCTTGGTACGTTATTTAATTTCTCACCTCTCTAACAACTGTTATGTTACACAAGTCATGGTAAATCACGTACCCTGCCTTCTGCTAGTTGTCAAACAGTCAAATTACCCCTTAAGGGATATTTCCAATTGTAATTCTTCATCATTTTTCTATGTGTAATTTGTTTTCATGAATTTACTTATCACATCCTCATTTACATCACCATTTGGGGATTTAAATTACTTTATTTATATTTTTTTGACTAATTTATCGTATTCCTCTTTATGTTACACAGCTACTCGAAGCCCATTTAACCCAACTTCTACATTTCAGCAAAGGACTCATATGGCGATTATTTCTAATGGTGGTTCTTGCATTTTGTGGATTTCATTTACCATCATCGCTTTTATTGGCATATTTCTCATTTCTCTTCAATTTTATTTTATTTTTTCAATTCTTATGCCTTTACAACCCCATTTACATCTTCATTTGTGATTTTAACTCATATCTCAACATTTTTTTCCATATTATAAATGTATGTCTTACGTTTAAAGTTGCTCATATTATTATATTTTTTCGATTTTTATGCCTTTACAACCCCTTTTACTCTAATAACTTTTTTTCCCTTTACCTTTCAGTGGCTCCAAAATCTCATAACCCAAACTTCTACAATATGTCTTGATTGAGCAAGATAATGTGTTGATTGATTTCCTACCCTGCGCACATGAAGCCATTTACATTTATCCGATATGATGCTTGCTGGCAGTTAGGTGAATTCGGGGTATGTTACTAAAATGTGGATTGGCATGTTGTTTACTTTATTTTTACGTTTTATTTTATTCTAATTGTTTATTGTTTTCTATTGCAGTTGTTCTGAAGATATTGGTTGATGTAGTACCATCACCTTTGGTATCCCCCTTAGCATCAACCTATTGAATTAGACTTTATGATCATTTATCTATTTTGAATCCAACAAGAAACTCCGACTATAGTTTTGCATATAGTTTTTATCCTTTACTTTTTCAATTTACACTTACAATTTTGGTCTTCGATCTCTTTTTATTTTAAGACAATTCTCCAAGTCGAACTTAGTTATTTCATAATGTCATCATTGTCTCAATGCTGCTATATTATATCATCTAACCTCTATCTGCAAACTATTATACATCAATCCCGCGCATCACGCGGGTATTGTACTAGTTAGGTTATACAATATATATATTTTTTATAATTGAAAATATTTGGAAACAATAATGAAAAGAATGACTGTAAAACGTATTCTCAATCTTTTATATCAACTCCTCCTGCAGCAGTAGACTTCAAAACATCTCTTCAACTCTTCCTGCCCGCATCTCTCTTTATTCCATCGGCAGGTATCATCCCATTATGTCAATTAATCTCCAGCCCCTACACACAACATTAACGTTTGAAATTAGTCAAAACATTTCAACTCAAATGAATCTCCAACCATTTCATCTGACATTATATTTCATGTTTTACTTTTCATGCATGATGGCCAAGAAGAACGATTTTCAATTCCTTAATGATCTCAAGCCAAATAGTCGATACAGGATTAAAGCTCACATTCTTCGGATGTGGAAAAAAAAAATTCAAAGAAGAATCTAACGATAAATCGCTAGACATTGTTATGATTGATGAAAAGGTTTGTGTACTCCTACCCATTCATGTATATTGTTATGCAATAGCATATTTTACGACATTATGTAATCATCAACCACATTTCATGGTACTAAGATTGTTGCTTTTGCAAGGATAGTTAATTCAGAAAAATTTGAAGGAATTATTGAAGGCTCTACATACGAGTTTCAAAGTTTTGTTGTTTATTCTTATATTTTCGCTTGGAAATATTGCTAGTTATCTACCTGGATAATGATGTCAATAACACTTTATTCAAAAGTATTGATCAACCCACTATTCCTCGATACAGATTTAAATTCGTTGATATTGAGGCAATAGTTGGCAACAAACTGGATCACCATTTTCGAGTTGGTAATTACTTGTTTTTTTATAATATTATTCTATATTTTTAATCAACACATCTTGATCGATTCGATTTTAAATATAGATGTTATTGGGCACGTGATGTTTGTTGGTTCTATGACTAAATCCCTCGGACAATGTTATTGTCTGCATGATAGGATAAGTCTCTTGATCCAAAATCAAAGGTAATGATGAAAGGAAAACAAGTGGTGCTTATCAACAAGTTTGGATTCGTTCAGCAGATTTGACAGCTTTGCGACGTCTCAGTAAAATGGGTCGTTCGGAGTCAATATTGATCGGATTGGATCGTGCCATACCATCCCGGATTCGATGACAAATCCTTTTTCAAGAAGGGGAGAATGATGAAGGGAAAACAAGTGGTGCTTATCAACAAGTTTGGATTCGTTAAGCAGATTTGACAGCTTTGCGACGTCTCAGTAAAATGGGTCGTTCGGAGTCAATATTGATTGGATTGGATCGTGTCATACCTTGTCGGAACGAGGACAAAGAGATCTACAACTTTTCTGTTGAAAGTGTTTCCAGAATCTACCGAGAACATGGCCGAAAATCAACATCTTTGCATGGGTTCACTGTTTGGACGAAAAAATTATCTTTCCATATTTAATTTATCATTTTATCCTTTTATTTATTTAGGAATAATGTAAATTAGAATAATATCTATTAGTTAACTTTTCAATTAATTGATATTATATCTAATTAGTTTTTATCTTTATTCATTAGGATATTTTTATCTAGTTAGGATTAAGTTTGACAAGCAATCCCTTAATCCTTAGCCTCTAAGGAAGCCAACTAAACCCTAGTTATTTTTCTATTTAAACATTTCATTCATTCAATAAAATTAGATAGAATTGAAATTTTGAGAAAAAGTCATATTTGGAGAGTTCTCTAAGGGAGGAACCGAGTTTCCCTGTGTGGGATAGGTTTCGATGTGTTGTTCTTAGCTTGGTCTGTCTTTTGAATTTGTAAATAAAGAGCGGTCATATCCGGGGTTCGAACTAGGGACCTTTGGGTACTACCCACAAGTCCTTTCCAGTGAGCCATTTCGGAATGGTTTAGCTTGGTTTGTCTTGAGTCTATCAATCTCGCAAGGTTTGGTAATCCCCGGTATCCACGAGCCCCCTCCTTGTGCCTCCAAGTCGTTCGCTTGGTTGTGTAGGGTTGTAGAGGCGAGTTATATAGTCATTGGTGTTGGTTCCTACCCTCTACGGAGGCCTGGGGTCTTCATCTTGTTCTATATAGATCGACTCACCAATCTATCGAGTCTCTATTGTGTTAATTTGTCGAATCTTATTCTTGCTGATTTCGAGTCTTTCCCATTCAAGTTGATCGAGTCTTGTTTCTTTGTGTTTAGTCGATATCGAGTCTTGCGTCTTTTGTTGAGTCTTGATCGAGTTCTTGTTTGTTCTTGCGTCTTTCTTGTTGATTCTTGCAATTAGTGTCTTGATTGTCGAAGATCGGGTCATCCTACGGCTTGCCCCGTATCAGGTAAGATAATCACTTTCTATTTTATTACCTTAAGTATTTGATTTAGCTAAAATTTGGAACTACTTTACACATATTGCATTCATTTAAATATTTTAGTCATTACTATCATTTAGACATTTACTATTTTTGGATTGCTATTATAACAAATTGCATTAATTTTAAAATATAACAAATTGCTATTATAAACCTATGATCAGAACTACTTTACAATATTTGACTTAGCTAAAATTTTAGTTCATTTATAATACGTGTAAAGTTTGGTTTTGGATAGCTAAAATTTTAAACCTGAAATCTTAAAAATTGTATATTGCATTAATTTTTTCAAGTGGTTCATAAATTACAATCCAAAAATGATAGTTAGATAACATATTTAAATATTTTATCCAAATTAAAACTAGGGATTAACTTGGTAATATAATCATTTTTTATGCATATTTTTTAGAAATACTATATTTTATTTTTTTAAGTTGTGTAATACAATACAAATTGTTAGTACTATGGTTGAGTCACTTTATGTTTTATTACCTTAATCATTTTGGCATAAATGTACTATATTTTATTTGTAGAAATGCTACAATAAGATGTAATATGTGGGATTCATACACTGAAGCCTTTAATGATTATGAGAATGTCACTTATAATGACTATGTGGTTGCCATTTTTCAGCGGTTCTGATATTTGGACGGCGAAGTTCTCGCCATCGGCACGGTGCCGGTGCCGGCTTCCCAAATCGGCAGAACATCATGCCGGACCCGGACTCCTAATTCGGCATAGGTTGAGGGAATCCTGCAGCTTTCGTCACATCAGTCAAATCGACTGGAAAAGCTAGCGCGGGACCTGCATGCCGGTGCCGGACTCCGGATCCGGTTCGGTCCCATCAGTCAAATCGACTGAAAAAGCTGCAGATTCCCTGCGGCTTTACCTCGGGAATTGGATGCCACACTGGGAGTCCGGCACCTGCATCCTGGATGCCACACTGGGAGTCCGGCACCGGCATCCGACGCTGCCGATCTGGGAGTCCAGCACTGACACCGTGCATATGGCGAGATAACACCGTGCAAATAACAAAAAGGTTTTTCAGTTTGCTAGCATTGGATGTTTTAAAGGTATTGTCACTCATACGTACATAAATTTGATAGATAATTTCACTCAAATTTTGTGAAATTTTATTTTAGATCCACTTATATTGTACATATTTTTCAGATGAGATGTATATCTTAAATGCATTGCAGTGCCACAAAGTTATATGTTAATGACAAAAACATTCCAAAGATAGTTGCTTTCAAAGAAGGGTAATTATTATTTTCAATACTAATGTTTAATGTTTCTTTATGACAAGATATACTTATATTTTGTTATTATTATTTATTGTAGTCTTTCAGCACTCAATAACATGCAAAGTTCAGATATTGTTAAACTTCCTACCGAGATATATTATTCATCTGAAGATCGTGATCGGAAGACACTTGATGAGAAAAATCAACCAATCATGTAAGTATTTTTAGCCCTTTGATTATTCCAATCTTTTGTTGATTTTCATCCCTAAAAAAATGTAACTATTTTAAAATCTCCATGTAAAATGTAGGTGGGAAATTTTGTCACAATTGGTACCATTATTGGTTTTGATGATGCCCGATCCGTGGATGGTTTTATAATCCATGCAAGAGCTGCAAAACTAGAGTTACACACCAAGGTGACAAAGTTTACGGTAAGAAGTGTGCTAAAACCCTCAATTATGGTGTTAATAAGTATGCTAATCTATTACATGTTAGTTATGTTTGTAGGTGTATATTATATCATAATTTTTGTTGTTTAATGTTAATTTTGTTTGCAGGTTTAAAGTTGTAATAAGGGTAGTTCACGAAGATGAATCTGCATTCTTCATAATGTTTGAGCAAGATGTCTGTCAACTTATACAAAGATCCGTGTCTGCAATTTTAGACTCCTTGCCAATGGTATTAAATGACAAACAATAACATATTTTTTTTATTATGGTTATACATAATCACATAACATATTTTTATTGTACCGATAGGATGCTGATATACAGACTATCCCCTCCGACTTTAATATCATGTTAAACAAAACTTTTTTGTTTAAAGTTGACATTAGGGATAATAATTTGATGAACCCGAGTGATGCCTTATCTATTTAAAGGATGATAGATGATTCATTGATGATCGAGAAATATAAAAATGATCTTCCTGCTAACAAGGTAGTAATTTACCATTCCCCTATATTTAATAATAATTTTCAAATCCATTTATAATATGAAAATTAATTTATTATTACATGATTCTTCTTCCCAGAATTTACTCAAGTCAAATGAGGTGCATGTTCAAGATGAGGTGCGTCTTACAGAGGAGTTGCATATTCCAATCAAACGCAAGGTTACCTATGTGGTTTTGTTTGATGGTGAAGATGATTCGTTAGCAACTGAAGTGGATGACAAGTCAAAAAAGAGTTGTGCTAGGAGAAGAAGAGACATTAGCAGATGAGGTGATTCCATCAATAAAGATGGTTACTGTAAAGATCGAGAAGTGAAATCCTTTGACAGAATTAAGTTGTTTCCAATGTTTTCTTCTAGATATTTTCTTAAACCGCGTGTTTGGTATTTGGTGTCTTTGTGTAAATTTTAAGGTATTGCATTTATGTTTTGGCTAAATTTAAACATTTCAATAATATTTATCAAGTTAGCTACTTCATCAAGTTATAATTTCCATTATACTATTATTGATATATATGTATGTATAGGGATATATTGATTCCGGTGAAAACCTCAAATTATGGTAAAAAACCGTGAGGACTACTTTATAGCTTTGTTTATTTGAAACTTGTGCTAAAAAAACTCAATCACACGGTGACTTTACAACTTGGTTCAACCTAAAAATCGTGCTAAAAACTCCAGTTTTAAAATAATACATGACTTTATAGTTCAGTCAAGGCTAAAAATCGTACTAAAAAATTCATATTTTAAAATTAGATAGTGACTTTATAGCTCGGTTTTATTCAAAACCGGGCTGAAATTTGTGACTTTATAGACCGGTACTATTAAGAACCGGGCTATAAGGCAAGTGAACCGGACTAAAAAGTCGGTCCTCACGGGTTTTTACCGCAATTTTGGTTTTCACCGGAGAGCACCCCTATATATATATATATATATATATAAATCAATGCAGTTGAAAATGATATTTTTAATATTATATTATAATCAAGGGAAAACTAATTAAAGTACCCCCACTTTTGGGGGTATGGTAAAAATATATCCCCAACTTTCAAATGTAATAAAAATATCTCGACCTTTGAGGGTGGTGGTAATATATTACCCTGTGTTTTCTCATGATTCAAAAATGCTGACAAAGTAGCCAACGTGAATTTTTTTTTAACAAGACAGCATACATGTAAGCCTTTTTTTAGAAATTAGCACGAAAATTGAGTTTTCTTGAACGATTTCCTTAGGGGAAAAAATTAAAACGATAACAAATTAAATCCGAAAAATGAAATTGATTCAACCAATCAACTAATCCGGTTAAAATTGCCTCAAATTAACACAATACGACTGTTTATAAACAACAACAACAACAACAACAACAACAACAGCAACAACAAAAGAGGGAAAAAAATAAAACTTACCCAACCAAGTCCGTGAACGAATCAGAGGTGAAGAAGATGTGAGAGAGACAATTCAAGATAGTCGACACGAGAGAGGAAGACTAACATTGAAGAGGAACCATGAGCTACCTAGAAGACCTGTAAGTCAATTCAAGAGGCGACCACAGAAGAAGATATGAGATAGGAAAAGACGTTGGGTATGAACCCGGTCAAGCTCTTTATTTTTTTCCTAGGGACACTGTTTAAGAAATCCCTTGTCAAAAAATCCACGTAAGCTGCCTTGTCAGTATTTTTAACTCATGAAAAAACTTGTCGTAATATATTACCACTACCCTCAAAAGTCGGGATATTATTATTACATTTGAAAATTGAGGATATATTTTTACCATACCCCAAAGGTGAGGGTATTTTAATTAGTTTTCCCTATAATCAATGCAATTTGTTTCAACCATATACTTATTGAAAATTATATTTTAAACTGATTTTATTTAGTGAGTATTCAAATTCAAATTTTCATATACCGTTACAAAACTTTTTAAGTATTTGACTTAGCTAAAATTTGGAATTACGTGTTTCAAACTTTCTTTTGTTCATTTTATCTATGTAAGGTTTAATTCATTTTAATTTATCTATGTAAGGTTTAATTCATTTTAATTTACGTGTAATCAACAATTTTATCTATTGTCGTGGTGTAAAGTGTAAACAACAAAAATGACCAAATGAAGTCACATGTTAGGCTCAAAATAGTTGTCATGTTGGCCCAATATAATTGAAAAACATTTTTTTTTAACTTCCATAACATTTCAATTGAATTTGTACAAAACTCCATTATACTCAGAATTGCATGAATGACACATAGGTGAATGTGAATAGGTGTCAAAATGTTTAATAAAATAATTTAAATATCATATAGGTGAAAATAGCTGTCAAAATGTTCAATTTAATTTGACGCATAGGTGAATGTGAATAGGTGTCAAAATGTTCAATAAAATAATATAAAGAGGGAAAGGATGAGATTGCCACCAACTTTTATACATGTCACCCGTTTATGTCAACATTTCAGCCTCGGCGACTAGTTAATACTCCCTCCGTTAATTAAAACTTGACGTTGTACTATTCACACACGCTTTTTGAGGTGTTAAAAATGTAACGGCCCGGGATTATGATTCCCGAGTTACGTTTCGAGGGATTAAACCCCTCGTTAGGACCTTGCGCCCCGAGTACCGGTTGAAGGTTTCAAACCTACTTTAATGTTTTCGTAGTGGGATTTCATACCCAAAATCGAAGGGATCGTTGGAATCCCCGGGGAAGTCCCCTGTACCTGTCGTAAGTCTAAGCGTGGAAATCAGTAATCATGCGAATAACGAAAACAAGTGTAATACAAGAGGGTACCACGGCAGAGCCGGGTCAAAACGGAGTCTAAAGTGTAAATCCAAAAACATAATCAGAGTCTGGTGAAGTCTATAACTCCAGCGCTCACTCTCCGCCGACAAAATGACCCGCGCAATAAGCAAACAGCACCGATAGGATGAACATAAATAATACCTAAAAAAATTGATATGGGGCGGGATCAGATCGATGCCCACTTAGCTCTGCATCCCAACCATAAGCACACATATACGCTATACCTAACAAAGATGCTTCTAGATGCATGGCGGAATAATAACACACTAACATGCTCCTAAGTTCAAGTACATAATAATGATAAGGCCTTAGCACAGAATACCAAGTGGTATATCCCTCTCCTACCTCCACCCCCTTCCGATAGGGCGGAGACTGGCCAGCTCGTGAATGCATTCCATCATAATTGGGCGACACGCATGCCTAACCCGTTCCACAATAAAGCCCGCAGGCATCTCATAATATAAGGAAGTGCATGACTCGATTGACTCAGGACGGGACCCGATGAGACTAGGTCGTCCTATAACCCTAGCAATGACTCTAGTTACTTCACAGATAACGGCCGTTCTGTTTACATACGCATAAAGAAATAGAATGCTCAACGGTCGATGCAACCTAGCATGGTACTACATGGCATGCTGATCATGAATGCAAGCACCTAGTATATCATGCACCTAAAGCAGGGAATAGCTCTATTCAATCTGAGTAAGCTCCGAAGAGACTTACCTGGTATCGCAGAACAGCAAAAGGCAATCAACCAGGCAATATGAAATCCGACACGTCACAGATGGTCACCTAACAAGTATAAGCACATCAATGAGTCTATCTCTAAGGCACACAAAGCATAGAATTATCCCACACACAACTTCACAACTTAACATAATAATCGTCACATCATCACTTTCATAATATCAACCTTATCTCGTAATCTATCATCTCAACATCTCACAACCATACTCAATATAATTCTCCAATTCATCAACTTAAGATAATTCCAATTCATACTTAACCAAATTGCATGCTATCATCTCACAATTTACTTAGCATATAATTGCACATCTTCAACATAGTCATATAACATTTAACCACAAATAATAAATCACCACAATATTATATCTTAATTCTCAAAACAACATTTTATATTTCAATCCCGATAATTTTACATACTACCTCTAACATCATTTTATTTTAACATCTTTATAAAATATCTATAAAATCCCAACAATATTCATTTAATCAAAACACCCCTTTTTAAATTACCAAACCAACCTCACTTTATGGAAATTACAAAAAACCACCCTCTTATTTTATAAAAAGGACAAACCGGCCCATTTGTTTCCAAGACCCAAACCGAGCCCCTTGTTTTAAATAAACCCAAGCCAAAACCGGACCCTCTTTTATTTGAACCCAATCTGAAGACCAAAAAAAATAGGCCCAACATGCCCTCTAAATGCCAAACTCGGCCCAGTTGAATTAGGCCCAAAGCAATGTCATTTCACTTCTCAAATTAAAGGAAACGGACACAGAAGAATCAAAAGGGAGGGGGGGCCCGGCTGAGGTGTTAAAAAAATGTGGGGCCCAAGTGTGGGTGCTGGCGCTGATGTGGCGAGGGAGCCCACAACTCACCTTCTTCCTCCTCCTAATGCCGAACAGAGAAGGAAGGAACAGGGGAGGTGCCCAGAAATGGCGGAGGGAAAAGGAGAAGGGAGGAGGGGTCTCCCGGCGGCGGCAGGGCAGATCTCCGGCCACCCGGTTTCGCCGGCCACCCCGACACACACACGAACAAGGAAGGAAAGGAAGGAGGAGAGGAAAGAAGCTCACCGAGGTGTTCGACGTCGGAAAGCTCGGAGCTCCGGGGAGGTGCGTTTGGCTCCGTCGATGGCGATTCTTCGAGCGAGAACTCCTGGGAGGGATGAGGGAGGTTAAAGGAAGGACCTTTACTCGATTTGAAGGTGAAGGAGAGAAGGGGGCGGAGCTTACCGTCTCGAACGGAAAACAGGGGAGGGGAGAGGGTCCGGCGGCTGCTGGCGGCGACGGCGGAGCCTCGTGGGGAGGAGGTGGTGCGGCAGTGACGATGGAGGTGAGGAGGGGATGTGTGGTGGCAGTGGAGGTGGCGTGGTGGTGGAGCTCAAAGGCAACCGAGAGGTGTGGCGGTGGAGGTAATCCTTGCTCTCGGCAGTCCTCCAAGGGAGAATGGTGTTGTGTTTGGCTCCTTTGGGTTTGTGGTCTAGATTAGGTCAATGAAATCTGTTTTTTTTTTTTGAATGGAGGATTTGTTGTTTGTTTGTTAAAATAAGTAAGATCAAGTAGAGAGGGAGGGAAGGTGAGGATAAGATTTTCCCAAACTAGAATAGGGTGAGTTGGATGGATAAGAATTCGGAATATGACGGAATTGAGATCTTGAGTCGGGAATTTAAATTTCCGCCGATTGGTCGTTCAAAACCCGAAATGAAAGACGGAATTGATATTTAATTCGAAGCATTGGGCCGGAATTTATTTTAAATTCATTTTGATTTTCTTTTTCCAAAAATTAATATTTTAAAAATCCGAGCCTTTACAAAAAACTATCTAAAATATTAACTTTTTTAATATGTTTTTTTTAATAATTTCATACTTGTTACTATTAAGTATGAATTTATAAAAACAAATTTTAAAAAAAGTTAATATTTCATATAGTTTTTATCATTCTAAAAAAGCGTGCATGAATAGTAAATGACAAGTTTTAATTAACAGAGGGAGTATTTACTTGCCACTAGTGAGATTTTCTCTACTTTCATCACTCATCCATTATAGTTATTGGGTCAATTTTTACTACTTTATCTAAACTTAGAGCAAGGCAACGAGAAATAGCAAGCAAATTAATAAAGTATTAATTTTTAACTCTATTAAAAAAATTCATTCAATTAGATATCCTCTCATTTATAGCTTCTGATCACTACCCGTCCGTCTAATGGATATAAAAAAAATTAATAAATGAAATCATATGAGGATTGAATGATGTAATCACTCTCCACTGTCCACCTACTTCTCTTTAAACTTGTGAGGGTTGTGTTTGATCATGTGCTTGATCATGAGGTCCGTCAAGTAAAACAATTTATGTGGCATGTAAAATCGTCTAGGCGTCATTTATAATATATTATGTGTCATGTAAAATACATATGGAGTTTTTATATACTAATACCCATACCCTAATTCTAATCTCTACACATAATATCCATATACATGACATTAGGCAAATTCCTATGTCTTCAAATCGACAAGTTAAAAGTTGCAACAGACTACATTCCTCCCGTATGCCTTAATAACAATAACACTTTCTAACAATTTTTTTAGCAAAACAACGTGTTAAATGTGAAATTGCCAAAGATCATGCATCATATATTCGATAACACTTGTGGTAATAAAAACGAAATTTGATCATTCATACTATATTACAATATTGAATGAACCTCATCTGCATATGAAACCGAACACTTTTTCCTGTGGACGAATTTACACAATTTTCTATCGAAACCGAACACTTTTTCCTCTCTTTTCTATGACAGCAACACCAAAAATATCAATCTAATGTCGAATTCATTTTGTGAAACGGTAAGCTGAAATTGCTCATCGTATGGATGAACATGAGTTCTTGCGTTGTCCTGTTGGATGAAAATCGTAGCTTTTGAACCCTCCCTTGGCCACATAGATTGAATCGCAGGGATAACCTTTTCAATTAGAAAGGTCCGAATCAGCATATAATTACCCGTCACCCATATTGAATTTACATGTCACACATAACGGATTTACATGACACATAATGTATTTTACTTGACACGTGATTTTTTTTACTTGCCACGTGAATTGTTTTATTTAACACGTGAATTGTTTACTTGACAGGTGAATTGTTTTACATGACAGGTGAATTTTTTTTACATGACATGTGTGAAGCTTGGTATTTTATTGAATTTTATAATTGTGAAGCTTGGTATTTTATTGAATTTAGAATTTGGCTTAAGTTTTAGTAAAAGTGAATGATATACTGCTTATAATTAGCCATTTTGTATTAGGTGATGAATTCAGATTAAAGGATGATGCATGAGTTCTTAGTTTAACCTTACCAACATATTTTAAATCAGTAAGACATAACACTAACACAATTAGTCAATTACATTTACATACATAACCAGTACAATTGTACACAAGGGAAAGAAAGAGGTGGCACTACGGTAAGTCAACTGATGACTAATCACAATTCAGAAACAAACAATTTCAAATAAAAAACAAATCGCAATCACTAGTCCACCAGAAGGTTATGATGATGGCGCACCACCAGTCCACCAGGCTCACCAAGTCGATCACCAAACGACGGTGTAATTACCAGAAAGAGACAATGAGAATTAGCCATTTGAAATTTAACAAAATGGCTAATTCTAAAAGTATTGAAATAAAACTAATCTGAATTCGACCGATGGGAGAGAAACTTACCGACAACCATGGCGCCACCAAATCGCAGATATCAGAGCAGAGGTGACCGCACGGCGACGACGGAAAGGGGAATTCGGTGATGCATTGATGTGAGACGGTGAGAAAGAGGCGAGAGGGAAGAAGTCGCTCCCCTTGAATCCTCCGATCCGGCGCCTCCTCCAAGACCGACGGGAGAGAAACTTACAGCTAAGAACTCACCGATTGCGGCGCGGTGTGGATGCTCCCATGGACCTCTGAGTGTGGCGCGCCCCCTCCGGCGACATAAGCAGTCTCGTGCCTTCCATTCAAATCTCGTCGGAGACAATCCCCTCCAATCTCCAACTCACTGAATCATCTTCTTCATTCCCCTCGATTTCGACCGCGTTGGAACGCCGGATTTTGTTTCGGCTACCTCACGGTTCATCCCTATTGCGCCGATTGGACACGGAGCATCCACATCAGATCCATGAATTTCCCACCGGATCCAATTCATCCTCATTCGCATCTGTCATTTCATAAGCGGACACCCCTCCTTCATTGGCCTCCCTTCTTCTGCCCCTTCTCCTGCGCCTCCGCCATTGCCGCACCCCTTGACTCCTCCGATCCGGCGCATTTCACACATCCCCCTTGCTCCCCTATAGTTTCGTGTCCTTCGATCGGAGCCCCGACTCCCCTTGACTCCTTCGATCTTCTTTCTCTCTCCCCTACGTCATTCCCTCTCTCCTCATTAATTTCTCCGGTTTCACATTCTCTTTTTACCGGCTGATGTTGCAAATTTTTAAGGGGGGATGGTTAACCCCTGCAAATTGTATGAATAGTGGGTTAGACATGCAAAGTTGGGCGGGTAACGAGTTATTTACTACAATTCCCTCTTTTATACTCACTCCAATCAATGTTTTCAATTATAAAGAATATATATAACAATTGCAAATCACGTTGAGATTTCATGGTATTTTCACATTGGAGTTTATCTTTATCTATCTTCTCATAATTTCCTTAAAATCTATTTATAGGTATTGTGGTTTAAAACGATCTTCCATTTTATTGTTTTCCATTAATACTTAAAAAACAATCTACTGAATTACCAATTCCTGAATTATCAATTTCTGATCTACAACACATTCTAAATCTACTATATAATTTTTTTCCATCAATACCCGACTTTAATGGGATTTGATTGATATTTTATAGTTATATATTGTTTTATATTTAAAGTTTATCTTTACATATTACCTATGTGTGTGTGTGTATATAGGAAAAAGGTATGCCTACTTAATTGTTTAATATTTGCTTAAATGTTTGGAATCCATCTAAATACATCACATCTATTTTTCTAGACCACTGCTTCACCCAATGCACAAATCTCCTTGCCGAAATCACTTAAAGTAAAGTCTACAATACTAAATTTATTGTTCGCATCATTAGATTGTGGTATCAACCTACACAATCCGGAAAATATGGCATTTATATGGTTATACTTGATGAACATGTATAGTTTACCTATCTTATTGTCACTTATTATCACCCTGCGGTTTTATGTTTACTTTTTATTTTTTACTTTGAGTTAGAACCTAATATGATATTTTTGTCCAACTGCCTTTACATATCATTATTCGTTGAAGGGTAATAAATACAAGCAATTGCAAGAGAAGATACATATACTCAATCAACCTCAAATTTATATGAGTTTGGTGTCATCGTTATTTCACACTTCTTTGTTATACCCGTGTTAGACACAAGTAAGAAGATTGGTCATTTAGATTACATCATGGAGTTTACAAATTATACTATTGTCTTGGTATGTCAAGAAAGCATTCCAGTTTCTATGTTTGGTATGGAATTTGCTATTCTTGAGGATATCTTAGAAGGCCGAATCAGTGACAAAATTTTAGTAGGGTATGCCAATATTAATTTCATAATTATCCTTGCTTTCGTGTAAACCAGAACATGTAAGTGTAATTATTAATTTTATCTTTTATTTCAATTCAAATGTTGTTCGAGTTATTCGTGATTATGATGTGCAACAGATTGTGTTTGGTGATGACACCAAATTCATCATATTTGTGGAAGTATTGCAAGGTACTCAAGGTGACCAGAAATATGAGGATTGCTCAGGGAAGTTTTGATTTAGAAGCTATTGCTGCAAAAATATTCTCATAATGGATTCTTAATATTGGAGATGGTAATGAGGGTCATGGAGATGATGCTAACTCAAACATACAAATTCCTCCGGATCTCTTAATCAGTGAAGTTGATGATCCTATTGCATCCATTGTCCATTGGACCTATCCGTCATTATCTAATATCCAGAATTCTACAAACTTCTTTCAAGAAATGGCTGTTCTGGCTCCTACAAATGACATGGTTGAAGCAGTGAATGATTATGTATTATCTCTATAATCATGCACCTGAAGGCTAATGTTGATCAAGATATAGTTTATTCAACGGGTTTTCTAAATAGCATTAAAAGTTCCGGTGTCCCAAACCATAAACTGAAGTTGAAGGTGGGTATCCCATTTATGTTGATGTGGAATATTGACCAATCAGCTGAATTATGCAATGGAACTAGATTGATAGTCACCCGTCTTGGAAATCATATTGTACAAGTTGATATCATATTTGAAAGAAACACGGGAACAACAATTTACATTCCACGCATGGTCCTTATACCATCTGATACGAGATATCCATTCAAATTTCAGAGAAAACAATTTCCATTGATGGTATGTTTTGCGATGACGATAAATAAAAGTCAAGGTCAATCACTTTCGCAAGTTGGCTTATATCTTTGTCAACCTATTTTCACTCATGGACAATTGTATGTTACACTTTTGAGGGTTACAACCAGAAAAGGTTTGAAGATTTTGATCTGTGATGCTGAAGGAAAACCACATAATGCTACACCTAATGTAGTATACAAAGAGATCTTTCAAAATGTTACATGCAACATCACTTAACATATCTCGAAACGAAACGTTAACTCTTCTCTTCTATCCTTATAGTATTGCATGTATAATGTTTTCTACAAAGATGACAACAACTTTATGTGTTTTGAATTGTATTTGCATTTAATTATCATTTACACCTTAAAAACTATGTAAACTCAACATATTTTCAAAAATATATTTTCCAAGTTATCTCCCATGCATGTATCGAAATTCAACATATTCGTAATATTACATTTACACGTGTAAATATTTTTAAAAAAAATATATTTGTCATTGTGGAAAATTAAGGACATTAATGTCTACATCACATAGACAAGTACATTTTCTATCATTTAACGTGATATCTAAATTAATATCTTTGATTGTAGCCATATCCATACTCCATCCTTCTATGGTACGCGAAGTACTTTAGGGAATGAAGGTCATGCTTGGAGGGATTTTTGTTATGGTATAAAAAGCTCATTAGGATGTCGTTCATGCATGTTTTTGATGTAGATTATATGATCGGATGGTTCAAGATTCAATGATTTTATGCATTCTGTCATAAAAAGTTTCATTATGCTCAATAGTAGGACTTTGAATATGTGCCTTTATCAACGTTTTAGTTATCATTTTTCGAATATTTTGGATTTTCTTAAAAAAAATATGTAGCTTCAAATTATTTTTAATATGGATGATTGGAGTAGGAGTGAATATGAATCCTGAAAAGTTTATTCCATGTAATTGAGACAAGTTGAACGAAATAGTTTCACCTTTTAATGCAAGTTATATTATTATTATTATTGGACTTTTAGGCCAATACTTGATTATGCAAACATTAAATTGGGTTTAAACAGTTGATCTACAATTCTTTCTTTTTTTATTTTATAATTAAGAACATCTTTCACTCGCCATACAAACTCATTTATTATTAGTGATCACTTGATTTTTTTTTTATTAAGTAAAAATTCGACACCCCGGACAAGCCGGTGGGTCGATAGGCCGATAAAACGGCGACGGACAAACCGTCAAACAACCTAAAGACAAATAGTAACAATACAACATAAATACCAAATTACAAGGAAGTGGTTACAAACTCGGCTAGCATAAACGATGACGGAACAGTAGCAGTATGTGACAACTCATCAGCCAGTAGGTAGAGGCGACACAGAGAATCTCTGGGGAACTAAGTGGAAACCTCAGATATGGACTCTGTTGACGAGCCTTCAGATTTCGATCACGTCCACGACCTCTCGCGCACTAAACTAGTGATCACTTGATGATTTAAAGGCAAATGACTCATCAAGAAACTACTATTATTTAAATTTATTTAATTAGTAGTATCTAATAGTCTATAAAATTACATAAGTCTTGTGTCCAAGGGGCACGGGCACTAAACTAGTAGTTATAATTAAAAAGCGTTCAAATAATCAAATCCAAACTGGGTCATCCACTCATCCGCCCCCGTTGGGGAGCAAGGGGATGTCAGGAGGTCTGGAGTTCGATTCCTACATCCGCCCCTTTCTCCAATGGGTCGAGCTCACTAGTTTGCCCTGCTCCTTTCCAATGGGTCGAGCCGGTCGGTGCAAGTCGGTTTACCTGGTGCATGACTCTTGTTGGCTGGGTCACGTGTCCGGGGTCTGCCACCAAATATGAGTTCCTCATCATCATCAAAAAAAAACTGGGTCATCCGATTTCAACATATCTATCGCGAAGCAAACGCGGTTGCAGACTCGCTAGCGAGGTCTACCTCTGATTTCCCTATTGGCATTTTTGTTCTGGACTCACCACCCCCGGGTGTGCTTGAACTGCTGCGTAAGGATCAACAAGGGGTGACTGTCACCCGGAGTTGTCCAGTCTGTGTAGCTTCTCGTTTTTCCTTGTTCCTGTTTCTCTTTGTTGCTGTAAGTTTGGGGGCAGGGGTTTTACCCTTGTCTTTTTTTCCACCAAAAAAATCAAATCCAAACACACCCTTAACTTAAAGTAAGCAAGTTGGAGAGCGGTTCGGTCCGAAGTCAGAAGTTGAACACGACGCCTATCTCTCAGTTTGATTGGATCCCACTTCTCAATCTCTCGTGTGTATGACGTCGTAATCCACCTCAATCGTCCTCACTTCAATCCAACTGGTTTATTGGATCGCTTCTACTGGATGTGAATCCCTCCAAATCCCTCAAGGTCTATCAAAGAGCTCTTCAATTCCCCCTTTCCCTCTGTTTATTATTGCAATTAATTATTATTGTTCTTCTTTCTGAGAATCCGAACCCTCGTTGTGTCTCTCCAATTAAATTGATCAAGTCTCTATTTATTTTGATCTTCTTTATTGAATTTTCATATTAGGTGAAGTCGACAAGTATCCGATGCCGTAGATTTTCTATCTTTCTATTGAATTTACGATGCCTTCATTTGAATTCTGGAACTTTATACTGTTATTTATTGATTTATTGATGATAATCGTACCCCGAAGCTAAGCTTTTTGATCCGGCTTTGAACAGGATCTGGTTTGGGATCGGAGCTTTTGAGTTTGTTCCAGTGATTCGGTTTGCTTAAAGCTCCAATTGAACCATGGATGGCAACAAGGATGAGGCTTTGAAATGCATTGGGATTGCCAAGTTGGCGATTGCTTCGGGCAATAAGGAGCGGGCGTTGAAATTCATCAGAATTGCTCAAAGACTTAATAGTAATCTGTCTGTCGATGAACTAGTTGAGGCTTGTGAGAAGATAGGTTCACCTACACCTGGTCCGTCTGAGAATGGGATTCTCCATGGTCAGAGCATTCCTGGAGCTGCAGCCTCCATAGCTGAGGGGAGTACTAATGGGGAGCGAAGCTATACTGAAGAACATGTTTTGTTGATTAGGCAAGTTAATCGCAACAAGGATTATTATGCAGTCCTTGGTGTAGACAAGTCATGTTCAATGGAGGAAATTAAGAAGGCATATAGGAAGTTGTCCCTAAAAGTTCATCCTGATAAGAACAAAGCTCCTGGTGCGGAGGAGGCTTTTAAGAAGGTTTCAAAGGCTTTTAAATGCTTGAGCGAGGAGGATTCAAGGAGGCACTATGATCAAGTTGGTCTTGTTGATGAATACGAGCACAGCCAACAGCATGTCAGGCGAAGGAGACAAACTACTACTAGTGACTTCTATGAAGAAGATTTTGACCCTGATGAGATATTCCGGGCCTTCTTTGGTCAGGCGACAAATTTCAACAACTCCCATGTCTTCAGAACTAGAGGAATGAACACTCAACAAAGGACTGATGGAGGGACATTTAATTTCATGATTCTTCTTCAGTTAATACCATTCTTGATGATCATGCTTCTTGCATATTTGCCCTTCTCAGAGCCTGAATACTCTCTGCAGAAGACCTACAGCTATCAAGTTCCCAGAATTACTGAGAAGTATGGGGTGGAATTCTTTGTTAAATCTCCAGATTTTGATCATAAGTATCCATTTGGAAGTGAACCTAGAGCCAATCTTGAGGAAAATGTGATTCGGGACTATAAAAACGTGCTCGGACAGTACTGCCACATTGAACTTCAGCGCCGTCAATGGAGTCGGAACTTGCCAATACCTCATTGTGAGAAGCTTAAGAGCTTTGGAGTGGCGTGAAGGTTAGTTTGTGATCTACTATATGTTTGTTTATATATTGACTTGCTTTTGATTGGTTTCCTCTCCTCATTTAAAGATTTGTCATTTGAGTCAAGTAATTTGTGAATGGTATATCTGTGCGGCCTTCCTCTACATTTTTCAGCTATGTAGTAATCTTTAGTTGATGCCCTATCTTGAACACGAAGCTAATCACTGATGGCATTCTGAGTATTGAAATTTGTAAACCTCCTTAGATTAGGTTGGTGAGGAGATTATGTAAACTTGTGAGGCACTGATCATGGCATTGACACGCTCCATCTTTTTAATCAGATCCCATGTTATTTCCTGTTGTATTAGAAGTAGAACTAGTGGTGCTAACAATAGAAATTAGCAGTCATCGGTAAATATGGATGACTTATGTCAAATTGTAGCTAGAATGATCACTTTGTCATCCATATATCATTAAAAAATGCATAAGATTTATTTTGATGTAATAAAATATTCTGAGAAGTGGTCACTGGTCAGCTCACAGCTGACTCGTTTGTTGTTTAGGCCCTCGAACTTCGACTATGCTCACGAGCTCTTCACTTGTCTTCCTCCTCTTGACTCATACTTCATCAATAGCCTCCTCATTTCTCGTCGGATCCACATCTATCTAAAATAATCAATAAAAATGTGTAGATTCCGACTCCACCAACATAACGAGTATAAATGCAAATTTAGCCTAAACCATGCATTATCTACATCTAATTATCTAAATCATGATAAATACAACTTAATATGCCTACCTAAATATGTGCTATCATTTACTAAATGTCCTTATAATCCTGGGATGGATTGGTGTGGGTCATAGAGAGATTGATCTGGACGGCTGGCTGCATTGGTTTGGAGGTATCCGAAGAGCTAAATGCACTGTTTTTCAGTTAAAGCTCCTAGCCTTTAATAATGCTATTGTTTATTTTGTATGGAGAGATAGGAACTTGATCATTCATAATGATAAAAAGTGTGAATGAGGCCTTGGTCACCTTTGGGAAGTTTATTAATTAACTGTTTCAACAAAAACAGATTTTTTAGAACAACTTTTGGCGGTTTTTAGTTTTGAGTTGAGTAGTTGACGCCTTTTTCCGAAAATCTAGCTAATTTTATAGTACATTTGAAATGATTATTTGATAACTAAATTTTTTTTACTCTTAACTACAAGATGAAAAAAACATGTATTGGCATTTCATCATATGGGATATCTAGTTGAGCTGGAAGTGGTGTTATTTTGAATAGGATGGTAATGTAATATAGTTGAGCTGGAAATAAGTGATCTCATCATAAAATCTCCTGTGAATCACCGGTTTAAGTGTGCTTTCTAAAAGAGTGCAACAGTGTATACTTTCTTACCATGAAAGTAGTCATCTGAGTTTTTTCTTATCCTCAGAATTAAACACATTTCTTTTTTCCAAGTGCATCCAAAAGGTTGACAGAAGTTGACTTATCTCTCTTCCACTCTTGACTCTTATTGTCCTCTTCCAAGCGCATCCAAAAGTATGAGTTGGTTTCCAGATTCTTTATTTTTAGAAATAGATTCCAGTTCAATTAGTCACCCTCCTCATCTATATTTTCTATGAGAGTGGAATCTTTTGGCCGGCAACCTGCCATATAAGAAATTTGCAGTAGACAAGAGTGTCGTACTTGAGATGATGACGATGACAACAACAACAACCCAGTGTATCCCGCTTGGCCAGGGTCTGGGGGGTCAAGGTGTGCACATCGGTTCCCTGGCCCAAGCCTATATTCGAAGTCTTACATTCTTCCTGCAAAATATTAAGGAAATAACTGCTAGAACAAAAACAAATCCTTATTAGATGATTATTGATTCTTCGCTATGCAGTGTGATTCAGTTGTCCCTTTTTGTAAATCGTATGAACTCTGGTGTTTTGTCACTTTAAAATCTATATTTGGTTAACCGTATTTATTAATTTCAAAATATGTTCTACCTTCACACAAACACATAAATACACTTATCCTGCAGGGCTGCACCCATGTCTTCCTGGTTTCTCTCATCCCATGGTTAATTTTTTGGGTCTGCTTGGACGCAATGAGGCATTAGGTCAGTCTCTACTTTATGAAATGCATCCTCAGCTATATCAGCTCTAAGAATGGCAGCAACTTACCAGGATGTCTTGGAAGCTATTGGTTTGTGTTGACAACCTGCTGATTCTTATTGATCCTATTTAAGAAAAAAAAATAGATGTATAAAAGTAATTTCTTGGCGTTATAGGTTGGTAAATTAGTATGACGCATACTTGTAAGACGTCATAGATAAGTCAATTGTATTTCATTTTTTTTATTTTAAGGGTTAAAATATATTAAAATTTAGAATAGAATATATGCAAAAGTCTTGCAAGGGGGACTAGTGTTCTTCTAGATCCACTTGCTAGGGGCATCAAAATCATGGGGTCTGGTTTTAAGGGACCCCAATCCATAAGGTGTGTTGAACTCATAGGTTCGGTGCAACCCCTATCTCGTCAAGCCAAGGCTATCCGAAGTCGGGCCCGCACCCTAAGGTTGTGAAAGAATAAAAACCCCTTCGGCTCGGCCATCAAGGGTCTTATCCTACCACAACCTTAGCACACCTGAAGCATTAAATGGAACCCTATTACTTAGAGTTTGTTACATCAAAAAGGGGTATCCATGAACTAGCCGAAGCTTCTAAGCAAAAACAGCCTTTGAAAGTTTGGAAAGACATCATTCTTTAGCCGCTTTTCTTCAGCATTATGTCTCCATTGAACTTCATTCATTTAAGCTTGAGGAGGGGTCACCGAGGCTAGGCAGCAAGCCCTCTTGTAAGGTATCCGCTGAGGTGAAGTGAAGGGAGTGCTCATGGGATAGGAATCTGAAGACATGAATCTTGATCAAATGTGTGACTTCCTCTGGGCTTTTGGTTATGTTTTCAAACAGCTTTTCATTGCGAGCCTTCCAAATGTGGTAGACTCTTGCAGCAAGGGATATTCTTTTGGCCTTAGATTGCCAGCTCCTACCACGTGCCTCCTTTTTCATCCATTTTAGACCACTGCCTAGTAAATGAAGAAATTGTTTCAAATTAGAAACTTTTTCTAACCATCATGTTCATCAATAACTTGACAAATTATGCTTTTGCCTCTCATAGTATCTTATCTCGTGAATGATCTGTATAGCCCTTCACACCTGTCAAGCATTACCTAGATCATATGTATACTGTATACGCACCAAATATTATTTTAGGATACACCTCATAGGCATCAACTTAGCTTTGCTTAAGTGCTTATTTATTTGAGGTGCACTGCCTTTTCCTCTTGCTTGATTTGCCTAAAAATCTAAAATTAGTTACATTTACCATTTAGGCTTATGATTTTGCTCAAGGATGAGGAACAGACATGGATTTGGTTTCAAAACGGGAAACCACAAATGAAGGTGGAAGGATAGATGTCTGATGCCAATTTACTGTTTATTAAAAGCTGAAAGATAACCTGGATAATAATAATGAGGAATGTATGTTATTTAATATAATTCAACCTGTCGACAGAAGCGATCTTAGGTGCTTTTGTTTGGAAAACTGGTTTCTTGGTTGGAACTTTTTAGGGGACTTTATCTATCACCTAACAGATGGAAATGGAAAAAGCTGAAAGATAACCTGGATAATAATAATGAGGAATGTATGTTATTTAATATAATTCAACCTGTCGACAAATGCGATCTTAGGTGCTTTTGTTTGGAAAACTGGTTTCTTGGTTGGAACTTTTTAGGGGACTTTATCTATCACCTAACAGAGGGAAATGGAGAGTTGGAGGATGATAAATTCTGATCTTCATGCTTATTCTGCAATGAACTCCCTTTGTTACTGCCAAGTTTATGCTTCCTAATGATAATTCCCATTTTCCCTCCAGCTATAACAATGATGAAGTATCTAAATTTAGTTGCATAATAATTATCATTGTAATGGAATGGATATATGATTTTTTTTATCAGATTTTGCTTCATCTTAAGCACAGTGTTTCTCATTCTTATGTTTCCGTAAGAAGGTTGAAAGTTTTGAGTTTCATCCTAATCATAGAGGCTGAAATTTTAAACTGTGTCAGCGTCTTTATTTTTTATCCGTCCGTTGTCTTAAACAGCAGGTCTGAGTCCAATGTAAATAGGCAGGTTATCATTAATGATACAGGTAGTATTGATTCAATGAGTTACATGATAGTAGTCATCACTGTTGATCTGCCGTGGGTGTTTACTCAGCTGTTTTCATATTCCGCTGGCCACGCCTGGCCTTTCATCTTCATGAAAGTAGTTTATTAGTTATAATCGATTTTTTAACTGTTCACAAGTATCTTAACAAGAGTGGGCATCTAAAGTTGCAGTTTGCACATACTGTTGCACAAGAATTAACTCAATGCCATTTTGTTTTCAGAATCAGCAGGGGCAAGTCCTGTAGACAGACAGTAGTTTCTTAATAGCACGGCTCATTTCAGACTAATTGGCGATAATCTGGCAAAAGGCTCAGTTGGTGTTGATGGCTTCGGCACTTAGCTAGGAACAACCTCTGTTCAGCCTCGCTTCTGTTTCTCGCGACAGTTTTTGACCCTGGAGGCTTCGTCAACCTATACATATATATCTGAAAATGATCCCTATGCGTTTTTGGCTCCTCTATTGGCTTATGTAGTTATTATATATGTCGGTAGATGGATGTTCTTCCATTTTTGTTCCCTATTTATTTTGTTTTTGTAATTTTGCGTTAGGTCTTATATGGCTAGTGTCCATAACGAGTATACGAAGATCATGTGACCTTATGAATGATGGTATTCATCAATAATGGCTGACCAAACTATTTGATTGAGTGCAGAGCTCGAAAACATGTAACTTTGTGTTCAGTTTGGCATTCTCTTCTTGGTCACATTTTTCATATGCTCTACAAGTATGACTGTATGAGTATGCATGTTCGTTATAGCTTAATCACAATTTTCGTCTCTCTTGGTTACATAAAGTACAAGAGTAGGAGGGCTATCCTGTCAGTAAGCGGTCGGGTGGGGACAGGTCCCGTGCTTTCCCTTCCCCCATCCCCAACATTAAAAAAAAAAGAAAAAGAATTATTCTATCCGATTCACAAATGATGTCGTTTTAACTAAACGCACAGGATTTAAGAAATGATTGATCTTGAAAGCCATATCTACCCATTAATTGCCAATGAACAATACCGTGAGGATGGATGTTTCAAGGAGTCTGAGTACTCTGTATTGGATTATATTGCCGATGAACATTAATTATAGGAGTATACCCCCATTAGCAGTGTTCTAAATATCGAGGATATTTAGAATCCGCTACGATATCGGCATATCGAATGAAGATATCGGTCAACGTGATATATTGAGTCAATATCAGCGATATATCGGGTCAACGCCGACATATCGAGGATATTTAGAATTGCCAACTTTTATAAGGCAACTTTAGCTTTTATGACCCGATATATCCGGTCAATATCGGAGATATATCGGGGATATTTAGAATTTTCAACTTTGATAAGGTAACTTTAGCCTTTATCAATGAAGTTGTATTTATTTCATCAAGTTTATTTTGTAATTTAATTTTTTTTTTTTAGGTATATTTTTACATTTTGAAGTATAAATATAATATTTATGATTAAAAATTAGCGAACTCGATAAATCCGATATATCTCCGATATATCTCGATATATCATTTTTACTCTTAACCGATATGACCCCAATACGCGATATTTAGAACCTTGCCCATTAGTAATGGAATGCTGAAGGCCAAAACATTAATTGTAGGAGTAATTGCAATTGTTAATTATGAGATATATTTAATTCTCTAACCCATAAGTCACTTAAATTGAATAAAAAACTCCAAGCCAAAACGATATCCTTTGTGGATATGAGGGAGTAAAATTTAAAAACGAAAAAAGAAAAATAGTAAAGGGGAATTTTGTTAGGGGGATAGGGAGCAGGGAAGGTTTTACACTATGGATCCGCTCTGATCAGTAAGAGCTCCCAAAACCTCTCTAAGATTTCTAAAAAGAAATTGCATTAGCAAAGTGACTAATTTCACATTTGACAAGAAATGAATGGGGTATTAGGAATTAAGGGTATAATTGTATAAATACCTAATGGTTGTAATTGATGATCATCCAGGAAAGAACCAAACAATTTACCTTATCTTTCTTAATCTCTATCTCTATCCTTCTCCGTATATCTCCTTCCTAAACCTCCGTCTGAACTATGTTTCTCTCGAGAGAGAAAGCCCTCCTCTCACTCGATTCACCCTCACCGACTCTCGGGTCATAAGGTCATGTTTATCAATGGATACTAGGGATACTAGAAATACTAATATTTTATTCTTCTCTATCCGCCACATCATTTTAGCATCTCATTCTCATTTTTCCTACTTTATCAATATCATCCCTAGTATCCCAAAACCCATCTTTTCATACCCACTCAATTTACAAATATACCCCTCTTCAACAATTATTTCCATTCTCGATTATATTATTATATTCATTTATTATTATGAAAATATTAATATTAAATTAATATTATTTATAAATGACATAGTGCGAACTATATATAACAAAAAAAAACGACATTAATTAAATAAACGAAAGGACGTTACATCAAAGACAATGCATAAACTTGAGAATTCTTTCAATAACATAACATAATTCGGATAGCGGAAAAAACTAATAATTATGTATATCATTTCTTGCATTATTTATTATTTCAAATTATTCCATATTTATAATACAATTTTTCGGATTATATTATGCATATTTATAATCAAAGAGAAATTATTTAAAAAAAAATATAGTCAAACGTATTCAAAATTGGTGTCTACATGTAGATAAAAATGAATCTAGTATTGTGGTAATTTTTTTATTTTTATTTTTTAACATTTTCTCCCCCGAAATTATGATTTAATGGTGTAAAATATATCCCCTCCAGGAACAAATCCAGCTGTCCATCAAGGCGCCACGTGTCGCACACTGTCGCGCCTCTCTACTAGCCACTCCCAGCCCGCCATGTATCGTCGTCTGCAACGCCCATTCTGACCGCCATTCACAGCGCGCCACGTGTCCCTCTTTTGGCCGAAGAAAGCTGGCGTCCCTGCTCACCTCCCGCGTTGTGGCCCACATATAAACCAAGGTATCGATACTTCCAACCCATCCCTCTAGCATCCCATGGACCGCTATTCACATTTTTTTATAATAAATTCCCTAGCATCCCTGCTTGTTTTTTTACTCATAAAAGTGCCCTAACAAGTGGTATCCAGAGCCAATCAGTTCTCAATTCCACATCAACTATCTTAGTACCTTCCTCGGCAATGGTGGAGATTCGTCAGAGCCAATCTGTTCTCAATTCCACATCAACTATCTTAGTACCTTCCTCGGAAATGGTGGACATTCGTCAATTCGCTCTCTAAAGGTATGTTTGGCACATGGTGGAGAAGGTGGCAGAGGTGGACGTTTTTTTTTGGGAAGCGGGCCGGGATGTTTGGGACAGGATACAGGAGGTGGCGGAGATGGGGGCGAACGGGGTGGCAGAGATGGGAAAATGGGTGATTCTCCCATCTTCAATTTCAGGATTTTGGGGACGGGAAAAATTTTCCACCCCTCTGGGCCTTTTTAGCCCCTCGACCTTCCTCCCCCTCCTCTCCCAAAGCTTCAATCTTCGTATACAATGGTGATGGGGTTGTGATGAAATTCAGTTAATAGCTTGAAAATCGAGCATGGAAGGAGGAGATATCAAGCCGCGGTCATGGCGATGGCGTTTGAGGCCCTATGGAATGAGATTTGAGTAACTCTTTTCTCTTCCATGTATGCTGGCTTCAGTTTGCTCGTCGTGTTCCGTCGACTTCCGACGGCTCCTTGTTCTTGCTTGAAAGACGCGAATTTGAGCCCCCAATTAGTTTTCAAATTTTAGATCTTCAATTTCATAAAAAAATGAAGGCGAATCTAAGCTCCTTGTTCGTGCTTGAAAGAAGGCGAATCTGAGCCGGTAGTGTTCAGTCGACTTCTGGCAGTTCCTTGTTCGTCCGACGGATTTTGTGACTTTGATTTTGTCTTCTTATTGTTGCCGTGTGATTGAGTTTTCAGATTGCTTGCCTGTTTCTGTGACCCAATTAGTTTTCAATTCAATCTTCAATTTCAATTAGTTTTCAATTCAATAGCTTCAATTTTCGTGACCCAATTATAGTTTTCAATTCAATCTTCAATTTTTATGACCCAACAGACAAAGAAGAAGTTAAACAGTTTGTTTGAAAGGGGAAAGGCAAGAGCTTTTTAGTCTTTTCCCTTTATTTCATAAAAAAAATCCATCTTCGTTCAACCAAACACGTCATATATTATTTTCCACAAATAATCTCTACTCCGTCCACCCAAAAAGTATCTCCATTTCCTCTATCCCCCAAAACTATCTCTACCCCCTGGAAAAAAAAAATTTTCTCGCAAACACGCCCTAAATCAGATATTGGAGGTGACGAGATCATTAGTTATGACAAAGACTTTGGCTGGCACTTGGAGGCTTAGCTTGCAGGATTCAGATGAAGTTTTCTACAAAAACCTTAATGATCTCTAAGTTCTAATGGGGTTGCCTTCCCAAGAGTTGTTGTTCAACAAAATCCATAATCAATCGATTCGAGTTCACATGTGCCCTAATTGCGAAAAAAGTCAAAGGATCGGACCCTTCTCCTCAAGATTCATCTGCAGAAGTACTCGATTTCATGGGAAGAGTTGGAGTGCATATTCGTCAGGGTTTTGGGTGATCGAATACATAGAAATTTTTTGACCAGGTGAGTAGTATCATTCAAAGATTCGATTCCAACACAAAGAATCGGCAATGAAGGTAGTTGAGTCTTTCAATCACATACGCATCTACGACGGATGTTGTCAAATGGAGTTGTTTCTTTCGGCCAAAATTGAAAACAAAACAAGCGGGCTCGAAACCCCGCATCAGAAAATTCTTAAAGACTTGAAAGAGGATGAGCAAGATTTTCAGACTGAAGCCCTGAACACATACGTGAATCAAGAAATCAATACTTAGATGAAATCATAAGTTGATTCAATTGAAGGAAACAATGAGCCATCTTCAATTGACGAAGAGGAATGGCATAACTACCAGGAAGGGATCGATACCTCGAGTCCAGAATTCGTGGGCGATGGTGAAGCAATCACCAACATCAAGGGACAACCAATCGCGGGGACGAAGAGGAATTGAAGGAATCATAAGTTGATTCAATTGAAGGAAATAGTGAGCCCTCTTCAATTGACGAAGAGGAATTGCAAAACTACCAGGAAGGGATCGATACCTCGAGTCCAGAATTCATGGGCGATGGTGAAGCAATCACCAACATCAAGGGACAACCAATAGCGGGGACGGAGACCTTGTTGGCAAATCTTGGGTGCTCTGCCCCTGTCGGGGTGGCCTAGTGGTGAGGAGCAAGGGGGGTGGGAAGGAGGTCCCGTGTTCGATCCCTGCCTCTGCCCCTTTCCTTGGGATTTCCTTCCAAGGTTTGTCTTGCTCCCTACCAATGGGTCGAGCCGGTCGGCGTAAGCCGATTTACCTGGTACATGGCTCTTGCTAGCTGGGTCACGTGCTCGGGGTTTACCGCCAAATGCGGGTTCCTCGTCGTCAAAAAAAAATATTGGGTGCTCTGAAGCGACGGTAGCAACTAGCATCCGAGTCTCGAGCACAGAAGGGATTCCGACGCAAAAATACCTCACATCAAGGGAGCATACTGGGCGACAAAATCTTTGGAAGCCATCAAAGGTAATATCTGGTTCTCTCGTGACAACTCATATGGATTACATTGCTGAAAAAATGGGAGAATTGGTTGTGCTTTTAATTGAATTGATGAAAATGAGGTTAGTCAGTGCCAAGAAGGTTAGCTGTACTAGTTTGAGAAGGGATTCAATTGATAGTCTGAGCAACCTTAGTGCAAGCAAGATGTTTACTAAAATGACAGAAAATAAATTTGTGTTGTTTGAGTCAAGAATGTGTGTTGGGCAATCGAGTTTAGATCGAAACCTTGCTTTGGGTAGAGAGAGTGTTGTTATCTTGATTCATTTTATGAGCACCAAAATCATGTTAGTTCATTACCATTTGATAGAGGAAGAGATTTTGATGATTCCATCAGTTGTGTGTCTGTTGACTGGTGCAACTTGGGAAATAGGTGGCTTGAGTTTTTGTTTTTGATTCGAGTGATAGTGACATGAATTGGATGCAAGCTTTTGGCATGAATTTAGTTTTTGACGTTAAAATTGGGAAATGGGGCATGAATTTACTGTAATTTCAGTTTTTATGGGTGGTTATGTGAAAAGTAACATAATTTGTGGGTGGTTATGTGTAATTTACTCTATATATTATGAAATCACACAGAATTACGAGTATGATTTTAAAAAAACGTATTGAATGGGGAAAATCAGAAAATGTTGGGCCATAGCCTGCAATAAATGGACCTGAACAGGCCCACAAAACGGCAATGGAATGGTATTTTAGACACCTCACCGACCACGTGTCAAAACGCTGAGACGAGAGTATACGCCTCTTGTTTTGTTTAGTGGGCCCATTCCCGACACATCAGGCGGAGGCCAAAACACGGATGCTATGCTAATGCTATATATCCTCCTTTCGCTGGATCAATTGGGGAAAGGGAAAAACTTTGAAAGATCCTGATTTTTTCAACAATGGCGGACGATTCCAAGAGCCGTTTGCAATCAGTCAGGGAATGGGTCGTCGATCACAAGCTTCGAACTGTTGGTGAATTTTTCAGCTCCCTCCGTCTGTTGTTTCTTTTTGCGATTTTGATTCTGGTTTCTCGTGAAATTGGGGTTTTTCTTCTTCTGAAATATCTGTTTATGCTGCGATTGTGTTCGATGGGACGCGATTTGCAGGGTGTCTATGGCTGAGCGGCGTAACTGGTTCGATCGCGTACAATTGGTCCCAACCTAACATGAAAACTAGTGTCAAAATCATTCATGCCAGGTGAACTTCTTCTTTCTCGCTCGCTGGTTTCGTTTGGATGTGAAAGCGTGTAATTTCTGATCCTTTGGCGAACCTAGGGAGTATTTTACTTCTTCTTTTGGATCTCTAACTTGAATTGAGATTCTTTCTACGGATTATGCATTATCTGGCTTGCGTAAGGTTAGTCATTGAGAATCTGTGCTAATGTAATTTGATTATATGGGATTGGAATAACCTAACATTATTTCTGAACCGCTTTCCATGGTCATTAGTGAATTTAAAATCCCCTTGTTCGGGATAAATTTCCTACTTTTAGAAAAAAAGTATTTATTTTGGTGGAATACTCAAGAGTTGATCTTCATCATGTCTGGTACGTTGGTTATTTAGGAGATGATATGAATGAATCTTTAGTGGTTATTTAGGGTTTACTGCATTGTATTTCTAGCCTATTTTAATGAGTCAACATATTATATCTGCATTCATAATGGTTGATTGTTCAAATTGATTGGTTGGATTATACCTTAGATTTGCCTCACTTCATGAATGATTTTCACATATCCAGCTCCATGTGAAATGAACATCATTTGAGTCTTGTTACAAACTACTCTTATTTGTGTATAACATAGAAAAATCACTGTACCAATGGTTGAATGATCGGCAGTTGATTGCTATCCATTCGCAGACTTGCTAACCCAATCAACCTATGAAGTTGGAAAAACAGATGTAGATTTATCGACATGTTGTAGTGCAGTTATCTATATTTTTGCTTTTATAGCTCCTATTAGATGCATTGCAGTGGATGAAATGTCAATTACTACAAAGTCGGGTAGTTGTGTTTGAATTCATTGTTGATTGATAACGTTGTAGCGAACATTGAGTTCTTGCTGCATACCTGGCATATGAATTGGTGGATGTTGAACCACCTAATTTAAAGAGTAGAGATTTAGGATTGTGTATGGAACATCATGAAGCAGGAGACTAGATTGTGAACACCTTATCTAATGACCACCCTTTTGTCGGATTTCAGGTTGCATGCGCAAGCACTCACCCTTGCTGCCTTAGCTGGAGCAGCCATTGTCGAGTACTACGACCATAGGTCCGGTGCTAAGGCTGAACGTGTGGCAGCCTTTCTAGAAAGCGATTCTCATGCTCGCAAACACTGAAGCTTTTCTGTACACCGAGAAAATTGTCCTCTCTGATAACAAGAAAGTTGAAGAAAATCTGTTTAGGGTTTTTTTGCTGTACTAGCTGTTGTACGTTAAGTGGTATCAAGTATATACTATAATGAATATCAGGCAATTTGTTCAGTATAAGATTTTAGGTCGTGTTTGGTGATCGTGATCAGGAAAATCCCTGCAACTCAATTTCTTCAAATTGCATACATTGGTAATGGGTGATGATATCTTCACCGCTAATTTTTACTATTTCCACCGCTAATCACCGCATAGTTATGCGGTGAGTTTAATGACAGTCAACGATCCCACCGCATAGGTATACGGTGGGTCACCGCAACCATTTCCAATTGCAAAAAACCCAACGCATGCGGTATGCGGTGGGTTCGTATACGGTCAACGGACCCACCACATGTATATGCGGTGGATCTGGGAAAAAATGGATTAAGACCACCGCATACCTATGCGGTGATTAGCGGTGGAAATAGTAAAAATTAGCGGTGGAGATATCGTTTCCGATTGGTAATTGGAGAATATGAAATGAGAAAATGGTATTCAATATACCAAATAAGTGGGCTGTTGGCAATAATAGCCATCCGGGCCCAAAATTGCAAAAATGACAAAATGAACCAAACAATTGCAAAAATAACCGGTGGCCAATACCTGTTGTAACGGGTTAACCCTAATCGACACAAAGCACTCCTCTTTTTTAGGTTGAAATTTCAAAAGGAGGTCGTTTCATTACATAGGAGAAAGTCGACCGCCATTGAAGGACCTTCGGGGGGGGGGGGGGGGGGGGGAGAGAGAGCGGCAAGAAGAAGAAGAAGAAGAACGACAAGTGTGCCATTCAAGAGAGGAGAGAGAGCCTCTGGGACGACGACAATCGAAGAAGAAGAACCGCCTGCAAAAGGTAAGCTCTCATTCTCTCTCTCTTCTATTGAAATGACATTTTAGATGGTTGAATTTTTTGAATGTCGAATTTGGATCCTTGGGGGAGAATAGGGCAAAATGATGTACAGACCCTAACATTATGGGTGTTGGGCGGTTTGGGCGAAATGATGTACAAACCCTAACCTTTTATGGCATTTTAGAGTTTCAATTTATAAAATTTCGATTTGGGGTCATTGGGAAGAATGGGGTGAATGGGGTTGAAAATGTTTGAATGTACAAACTCTAACCTTATAGTGGTGGGCGGTTTGGGAATATGGTGGGGATTAGCCATTGATGCTTAGTTGATGATGAAATTGAAGGTCCAAATAGGGTAGAAACGAAATGAAAACCCCCATGAAAGAATGAAAATCGGATTTCGAAAACTTGTTGAGGGCGAGCGAAGTCATTTGTCTGGATCGGGGAAACGGTTGAATGGCTAGGTTTAGTAATTTTTGTGTTTGCTTCGAATTGGGGAAGTAGGGGAGAGATGTGTTTTGAATGATGTTGGATATGGTAAAGGGGAAGGTTAATGGTATACGAAATGAGTGCATATGAGTTTGGAAAATGGAAACTTTTGGTGGATTTTGAGATCGAGGGTGTTTGGTGACTAGTTGCCTTGAAAATATAATGCTAGAAATGGGTGATACTTTTACATCGTTGTAAGTTGTAAGTTTGTTTCTATGCGTTGAAGTATGTTGTGATTGAAAACGTTGATGTTACACTGCACGAATTTGGTGTCATTTAAGAGTAATGTAGGGTTGTCATTTGATGGTTGACACTATTTTGTAGTTGTGTAGTTATGTTGTTTGTGTCATTCGTTACTTGTGTCAGTTACCATTTTGAGTTTACATGAACATGTATATTTGTGGGACTTATGAATATGTGAACCTCTGTATTCGTGGCATTTGTCTATTTGTGTCATGAGCGTAATTTTATTTGTAGTGGCATAAAAATTATTTTGACTGGCAAGAAATTTGTATATACTGGCAAGGATTATTGCTAAAATGGGTATTATGTGAATACTTGTATGACAGATGAAGGACACTATGAGAAAAATGAAAGGAAAAAACGTCGCGACGTCGTCGAGTAAGAAGGTATTAAATGTAATCAAGGAATTTTGTCTCGTCACCGGCCTCAAATGTGCTGGAAAGAATCGAGACTTTGAGGAAGAGGATCACAAAGACGTCATTCGAAGCTTCTTTGGAAGGGACAAGGTGAAGGTGTTCGACCTTCTAGTCATGTGGGAGGTCGTAAAGGTCCAAGAGAGGAGTGACACGAGGAGGTTGAAGCTTGCCTTCCTCCTCATCGTAGAGTGTATCTTGCTATCAGGGAATGTGGGCAAGGGAGTGAAAGGGTGGGTGGTGGTCCTCGTTCAAGACCTCGACCGATTCTTCGTAGTGTTTGGTTTACTTGTTAAACGTTTAATCGGTTCCACCTTGTTTATATTTATTATGGATGGTTGTTGTGAATGCTGTGTTATGACACATTTCGTTTGGGTTTAACGGTAAATATTCTTAGGTTGGGAAGTTTCTGAGATAGATAAAATATGTCAGCGGTTATTCTTTTACCGGCATAGACTTTGATTTTATTGGCTAGGGAAAATCATATACTGGCTAGTAAGCAAAAAATTGCATACATTTGTCTTTTGCATCGTTGACAAGTTAAACGGTCAATTATATACAATCAAAACCACCAAAACCCCAAAGTTTCCCTGAGTTACAAGCAAACTACCAAAATACTACCTTCGACTGCACAAAAGGAGAGGCATCCCACTAGACATCGAACGCAGATCACCTTATCCGATTTTGCACCTCCTCCTTCGACTTCAACAACAATCCCTCGTGAAGGTCGGTGTTCTTGCGTCGAGGGTCCCTTACACGCGGAAGAGCTTTGTCCAACATCGCCTCCGCATCGTCAGTGGACATCCCTGGAGCTAGGCGTGGCCACGGGTCAGACTCGGCGGGTCGACGGGTTCGACCCGCCGGGTCAAGGGTCGGGGAAGGGCGACCCGAACCCTAACCCGGGATTTCCACGGGTTGGTGGGTTCGGGTCACCCGGCGGGTCAGACCCGCCGGGTACCCGTCGGGTCGACCCAATGAGTTGGAACCCGGGTTGGACGGGTTTGCACTAGTTTCGAACTTCGGAATCTGAATTGTCGGATCGGATTTGTCGAGAAAGGGAACGGGAATTGAACGCCTATGTGTTTGACAAATATCCTTTCGTGTTCACAAATCATAACTTGACTCTTTAGTCTTTATGTACAAAATACAATATGTAATATTACATCTTATAATTTTCAAAACTAAAAAGTCTACAACTTATAACTCTATAAGTTTTACAAATTACAAAAAAGTTGTACAATTTTTGTATTAGGGAGTGTTGGGGGGGGGGGAAGGAAGAAGGGCTTGAATCGGTTTCCCGACTGCCTACGTATCCTCCCAGGGGCGAGGAATCAAAGCCCACGTAGTTCTTTTACCTGTATGTCTGAACCCCGGCCCGGTTACCTCCTCTTCTAGTCTTCTTGATCGTCGGATCCTCCACCTCCTGAGCCATCTGTGACCGCACCATCAATGGAGCTCCCAACAGACTCTGTCTCTATTCCGTCATCATCCTCGGAATCAGTCCCCAAGTTGTTCTTCTGCATCCGCATCTCCGCCTTCTTCCAATCTGCAAGGCAAACTTGGGCTTCGAGGTTCTCAGGAAGCAACCTTGATCTCTTCTCCGAAAGAATCTGACCTCCGCGACTGAAAAGCTGCTCGACGGCTACGGTGGAGCAAGGTGCCCCAAGTATTTGTCGGGCAATTACCTGCAACGTCGGGAATCTCTGTCTTTCGGGACGGCTCCACCACTCAAGGACATCGAAATCTTCCTCTTCATCTCTGAGAAAATCAAAGTTAGTGGACAAATATTCGTCGAGCTCCGAGTGGGGGCTCGACGAAGATCTCGACCTCTTTGACCCAAAGATATCTCGGGCAAGTGCCTTAGTTCTAGCGGTGATGCTGGTTCGTGACCCGCTTGAACTCGAAGGCACGGGAGGACGACCGGAGGGCGCTCTATCGCCCGTCGAATATTCAGTATATAATTGTTCTAACAATCCTCTAACTCTAGCAACAATAATTGTAACATTGCAATCAGGATCATCCACAATTCCTAAAGTCGGATAATAGTTTTCTAAAAACAATTGAACTCCGTTTAATTTATACCTAGGGTCGAAACAACACGCTACGAGGAAAATGTCGGGTATAAATTTGTAATATGCGATCCATTTCTGCCGCATCTCCATAGTTGCTTGGCGGATGAAAGGCGTGTTAATCCCGTCTTGAAGGGCTATTGCTACGTTCATTGCAATAAAACAAAAAATGTTTGATGTAGGCATGTAAACGTGGGAAAACGTCCGAGTTGCGTCGTAAAAAACTTTGAAAACCTCCACAACGTCCAGGGCCTGAATCCACACATCGGCAAATATGTGTGAGTCCGGGATGTTTTGTGTTGCAAAACCGGAAAGAAGTTCCTTGTAAGCGATTGAATCATAAATCATTGTGTAAGTGGAGTTCCACCGAGTGCAAACGTCCTTGGGGAACGTTTTTGGGCGGGTTTGGTGGCTACGACAATAAGCGCTCCATTGCTGGCGAAGCTATTTGCTTCGCCAAAGTGCCCGCAAAACAAATCGAATTGGTTCAACTAGGGTTGACATGGTACGGTAACCACCAAAAAATGGTGATTACCACGTACCAACCACCAACTGGTGGTAACGTAAACTTTCATACCACGTACCAACCAAAAGTCGTGGTTACCACATATGTTACCATTGGTATATTACCATGGTTACCACCTGTTAAAAGTTCAATATAAATTCAAGCAAAACAAGCCAATTCAAACAAGTACACAGTCAAATTAACCAAATTCAGTAATTCACAACCAAATAAACCAACAGTACTGCAGTACATACCAAAGCAAAAGTTAAGTAGTTCAAAACCAAATAAACCAACATTACAAACGAAGTTCAGTAGCTAATCCAGTTCAATCCAACAGTACAAACCAACAGTTCAAAATTCATAATAATATCATTGCAAGGTCCGAGTTTGGCTATTGCTTCATGTCCTTCAACTCCTTTCACTAGGTCCACTCAGATCGGTTGGTGTCGCTTGTTCATATCCTTGAGCTTTAAATATATAAAAATGAATAAATGAATATAAGAATCACATTCAGACATTTAGTAGAACATTGAGATGAAAACGAAATTAGAAATTAAAGAAAGTACCTTTCTCAAGCTCTTCACACTCAAAGTAAAAGTCTAGCTCATCCATTGTTGGATCCTTGTAGAAGTTTGGCGTATCACCCCTCAACCAATCGCTAGTGCGGACCAAGGCCTCCACCATTCTCGGAGACAAACATGCTCTAAAAGGATCAACAATTCTAGACCCTAAGCTGAAAGCATTTTCTGATGGAACTGTAGAGCAAGGAATAGCCAAAATGTCTTTAGCTAACTTGGATAAAACTGGATAGTTTGCTTCATTTGATTTCCACCACTTGGCAACTTCAAAGCCCTTGCATAAGATGCTCACATGTCTATCAGCTAGGTACTGATCAACCTCATTCTTAATGCATTGAGAATGCTCGGTCATCTCCTTCCTTGCTATCTCCCTGCTCACTTCATCAAGAGCATCCATATCAACTCCTTCTAAGGCCAAATCAGCCTCAAAGCTCTGCATGTCTTCACAATCATCTCCTTTGTACTCATCATACATCTTCATCAACAACTTCTTCAAATCAGTTTCTATGGTCTCAATCACTCCCACACTTGCCTTCACCTTTACCATCGCAGCTTTAGCCCATTGTAGCTTGTATCTTGGGTCAAGAACAATGGCTATCATGATCACCTTGTTCATGGCTTCAACATTTCCCCAATACTTTTGAAATTTAGCTTTCATTGATGTAGCAACCTTTTTCAGAAACTGATCACCTGAACTGCAAGCCTTATCGATCTCACACTGCAATGTGATCATCTCTACAAACAACACATTAGCTGTAATAGATTTCCATGCACTAAGCCTCAAAGTAGCTTCATAGAATTTCTTCAAAAACACACAAAAGGCCTCAACATTCCTCCAATCCTCGTAACTTGGAGGTCCTGGTCTGTCATCAACCTCAAAATAACTCATAAAATTCACATCTTCTTCCGCCATCCTCGTAAAAACTATTTCGTACTTCAACGCAGCTTCTAACATAAGGTAAGTGCTATTCCACCTAGTAACAACATCCAACGGAACATTTGCCTTAGCCCCAGCCCCACATTTCTCCACCACGGCATACTCCCTGAACTTGTCAAGTCTAGCAGCTGAACTTCTAACATACTTTGCACAATTCTGTATTGCACGAATACCACCCTCCAACTCCTTTAGCCCATCCTTGACAACGAGATTAATTATGTGACAACCACATCTAAGATGGACAAAATCTCCATCAAACATCAAGGACTTTTGCAATCTCCATCTCCTCTTCATGTACTGGACAACCACATCGTTAGCAGAAGCATTGTCAACGGTAATGGTAAACACTTTTGTAATCTCCCATTGTCTCAAACATTGCTCTAGAAGCCTCCCAATGTCTTCCCCTTTATGACTCACAATTGGACAAAAGCATAAAATTCTTTTATGCAATACCCACTCATTATCTAAGAAATGCCCGGTAAGCACCATGTAATTGATGTTTTGAATGGAGGTCCATGTGTCGGTGGTTATGGATATCCTAGTCTCCGCTACTTTCATTCCACTTAATAACAATCCCTTCTCATAACTGAACTTCTCTAAAACCCCTTCAGCAACTTGCTTTCTATTCAAAGGAGTCCACTCTGGCTGCAACTCCTTCACAAAAGCCCTAAATCCATCCTTCTCTACATGCCTAAAAGGCAGCTTATCCCTAATAATCATCTCTAAGCATTTCTCATCACATCTCTTCTTGTTATACCTATGAGGTCTTCCTCCGATCACATTTTCCATGTTCAATTTGGTTTGCTTGGGATCTGATTGAACTTGTGGGTGTAATGGGTGTTCAGTACAATTCCGCCACACATGATTCCACATTGAGCTTTTCCCATTTTTAATTCTAGAACAAGGAACCTTTGTCCCACAAATATTGCAAGTGCAAAAATCTTCATCAACAACATCTGAGTTAGGGAGCTTACATTTGGTGAAGGTTTCCCACAAAACACTTGTGCTTCTTGAGGTAGATGGCTCTTTTCGTTTCTTCCCAACCTCCGGGGATGTTTCAGAGGGTTGCACTGGGACATTTGTGGGAGCAGGAGCACCATCAGTTTGTGAAGCCTACATATCAACAGGTTCACCAGACAACAAGGGCTCGGAATGAATAGATGGAGAAGAGCTCGCTTGACCAGGAGGTCCACCTGAATAAAAACAAATCGAAAGAGCCATTGAGACTTGAAACAAATCGAAATCAATTTCAAATTGAAACAAATCGAAAGACTCAAAGACTTACCACTCGTAGGAGTCGTAAGCGTCCCAGGTGAAAGAATTCCTCCTTCGGCAACAACACCGGTTCCCTGAGTCCCCTGATTGCCAACCACATCAGTTGTACCTCGGCCACCTACCGGAAGGCCGACTCCAACCGGCCTAGGGATAAATAGACCTCTACCTCGTACATTCCTTCCGCCGCCACCGTTTCTTCCGATTGAACCACGAGGACGACCCATTGAGACTTGAGAGAGCAAGTGAGGGCGACCCTTTAGGCTTGAACTGCCTCGGCACTCGGTAGCCTTGAGAGAGCAAGTGAGGTCGTGAGGGCGGCCGTTTCCTCTTTGTGTGTCTGAGAGCTTTCGAAGAGGCGAGAGCACTAGGGTTGCCGACTTGCCGCTCTCCAATTTCCAGTAAAGAGTAAAGACTAATGAACTTAAGAACCAATTTATATTTAGGTCAAATTAAGTTAATTAACACAAAATAAAAACTAAAAAGTTAAACAGTTAAAAATTAAAAGTTAAAACATAAAGCTTTAAAGGTTAAAACTAATATAAATATATATATATATATATATATATATATATATATATATATATATATATATATATATATATATATATATATATACTCGGTAACCATGGTAACCATGGTTTTCACACTTCATTACCATTACCGTACCACATTAACGTGGTTACCACCACGGTGGTTACCACAAGTGTGGTTACCAAAAGGGGTGGTTTGTGGTTGGTAGGTGGTTGATATGGTAAATTTTGTACCATTTGCCAGCCCTAGGTTCAACAAAACCTTGTAAATATAATAAACCATCTTGAACACATAAGTTTAAAATGTGAGGGGCGCAACGGATGTGGAAAAACTTGCCGCCTATCCCGGGCTGACAGTTTTGGATTAAATAGGGGATATATGCGGTGTTGGAAGAAGCGTTGTCAAAACCAATACTAAAAACTCTTTTAGTTAATCTATATTCTTGTAAAACCTTTAAAAGGACACCTGCTATGTTTCGTGCCGTGTGTGCTTCGTCGAAAACTCGAAAAGCTAAAACACGTTTGTGCAATTGAAAACGTTGATCAACCCAATGGCAAGTAACACCCATGTATGAGTGATGTTGCCAATGGTCGGTCCAAATGTCACTACAAATCGAAACGTGTAAATCATGGTTTTTTTGAAAATATTCGATTAATTCATTTTTACGGGTGTTATACCGTCTAAGTATTTTCCTCTTAACCGTGTTTCGACTAATACCTTGCCATGCAGGTTGAACATTTTGCGTAATAAATTCATTGAAACATAAACGTTGTGAAACACTATAAGCTAAACCCTCGGCATCTATCATTTCCGCATATTGATCATGACAACTACGATAATCATAAGACCATAAACCAGGGGGTTGAGAGGAAGAAGATGCGTACCCGGTTAGTTGAGTTTTCCCTTTGGCGAGGCCGAGCTTCTCGGGATGCTTCGAACGGATATGGCGACCCTAGTTCCCATATCCGCCTCCCTTCTTGTGCTTGTAGACCGTGGAGCAAAAGTTGCACTTGGCGGCGCAACTCGATTCCTCCCAAGCCGGCTCCCTAGGACCCTTCGTGAACCAATACTTGAAAGTAGCGGCTCGAACTTCCGTCGTAATAATAGGGTCGCCATCGGCCGGAGTTCCTTGGCTCCCTTCGGCGGGGAACCCGGACTCTAGGGTCGGAATCGTCGGAGTTCCGACTTGGGGGGTCCCTTTGGCCTCGAGCTCGGCCTCCTCCTCCTCCATGATCTCGTCGACGTGGTCGGCGAGTAGAGCATCATCTCGACAATGTCGGGATCCGCTCGCCGCCCAGACCGATGCACTTCGACAAAGGCTTGGTGCCGCCGCCGGGTTCGAGCCGCTTCCTCCGACATTTGGGGTCGATGAAGATGGGGCTCCACTAACACTCTTGCGACCCCTAGTAACTCGGTTGATGAAACCCGACATGTTGAATTGAAGAGATTTAGGAAATTTAAGAGAGAGACTACGAAACCGGGATTACAAGAGACAAGATCGAGCGATTAGAGAGATTAAGATGAGATTAGAGGAGATGAGTGAGATGTGGGTTGGAATTGGGAGGGAATGGGGCTATTTATAGAGCCAAACCAAGCCTTTTCCCTCCAATGTAGCCGTTGGGCAACGGTCGACCCGCCGGGTCCAACGTTCGACCCGGCGGGTCGACAGTTGGAAATGTAGCCGTTGCCCCCCGATTCATTTTTTTTTTTTGAAGTTGCACTTGGGTGGTGTTTGGCTACTAGTTAACTAGCTTAACTTTTAATTAAATTTATATGTTAAGTTTCCAATATATTTTATGTAGATTTTTTTTTTTGAAAATTTTAAATGTAATATATAATGTTTAGGTAATTTTTTCTAAGTTGTTAGGTAGTTAGTAAAAATATTATCTTATAAAACAATATTGTTTGAATCATTCAAACACAAATTTATTGTAAACAGAAAGACGAATACACGTTTACAAATCACGACTCACATTCACCGATTCACATAACAATGATAACATAACATGATAACATAAAAACGTAAAACATAAACTTACTACATAAACATTACTACAACACTCACTACTTAGGATTAAGACTTAGGACATAGGAATAATAGACTAGTTTTTACCACCACTCGTCCCACTCGAGCCCAAAGCGCCATCGTTCTTAATCTTCTCGGGGTGCTTGTTGGTGATGTGAGACTTTAAATTACCATGGCCAAGGTTATTCCGCATCTTGTACCTTTTAGCACAATGAAGACAAACGGCTACGAATGATCGATCGGCTTGCACATCCGCCTTATCGTAGTGATCTTGAAACAACGCCTCTTTGAGGTTGCCACCGGACATGATTACAACGTACGAGCTTATGAAAATCAAATTGATAGGTGATTGATGGATTGGATGAGATTTGTGATAGGAGGAGTCGGGTATTTATAGCCCCGAGCACTCTACTAGCCGTTACAACGGCTACATTTTTTAGAAAAAAAAACCTCCGACCTGTGGGCCCCACTCCAAACGACTATTTTTTTTTAAAACCAGGTCGACCCGGCGGGTCACGGATTCCCCGACCCTAACCCTAACCTGCTACCCGTCCCTACCCGCCAACCCGGACCCGGCGGGTCACGGGTTGACCCGTAACCCGTGGCCACGCCTACCTGGAGCTTTAGGCCTCGAAACCACCCTTTCGGCCGCCTCCATCTCATCATCGAATGATATTTCCATACAACCCATTGATGACGTTTCCTCACACGACATGCTCTCCTCTATGAGCATTGCCTTGTGGGAATTTTGACCTTCAAACACCCATCCCTCTCCTCGACGTTCCCACCGACCATCGCACACGAGAGTAAGTAATAACACCTCTTTCTCCCCTATCAGCATACTTACCCATGTTCGTTACTATATAATGGCTGAAGTTGACACGTTTTTGTCTTTGTATGGCACGAAATATTCCGTTGTTGTCCCAGATTACTTTTTGACTGGCTAGTAACTGCAATACTGGGTTGTCTGTCCTTCCAACTCCGCTTTTAATGGCTGCCCTTCAATTGTCCTAGGTGCCCCTTCAGCTTTTTGGAATTTTTTATCCCGAAACCCCTCATATAGCTCTCCTGCATCCCCTCACATAGCAAGCAAATCTCCCTCCTTTTTTTGGACGTGAAATGTTGAGCATTAAATGGTCTAAAAATGCATTTAATGCTGATGACATCATTCCCTCCCTCTCTATGTTGTCCCTCCTGCAGAATATGGTCCCCTCCTTTCTTATTTTTCTCTCGCCTCTCACTTTCTAGACACCAGACCAACCCATCTTTGCTTTCCCTTTATTTTTTATTTTTTTTGTTACCTACAACCGGCTACCTTGGTAAGGGTTTTAATTGCACAAATGACAATTTGTCACCCGCCTGCAAATTTTCTTATGGCAGGTATAGATTTGCAAACCTCATCCAAAATTGGTATATCTATGCAAATTGGCCATATGAAATTCCAATTGGTTTTTTTCGAGGTACTTGAAATCTAAATAGATGGAATTATTTATTTGGTTTATAGTGGGAGGCTTGATCTCAATAATTTGGGCTTTTCTTGATGGCTGATTTGCATGGATATACCATTTTATGGTACACTTTGCAAAAATAACCAACATCCAAAAAATTGGCAAAGGAATGACAAATTGTCATTCTTGCAAATTAATTCAACAGGTTGCCGGTTACACTTTGCACAAACTAGGAAAGAGGGTGTGAAAATTTTGGACACGTGTCGAATGGAAAGAGGGTGGGATAGAGAGGGGGGAGAGAAAGAGACCTATTTAATTGCTTTAAACTAAATTTCAGGCATTTTCTTTTGTTAAAATTAAAAAATAAATTTATTTTTGAACTTAATTTAATTTTATCTATCTATAGACACCCACTTTGTATATGTTTATGGAAAAAAATATTTCGAAGTAAAGTTTGGTCTATATCGCATTTTGATCTCAATTTGGAGTATGGCATGGATAACCATTTGGATGGCAAATACAACAATTCAGCTGGCACAGAAATTCACACAACTGGCAAGACAAACCAGAAAATCTGGGCAGAACCGACAATCGTTGCTCCGGAGATGAAAGGTAAAGCTCCCGACGTGGAAACGATTAAACAATTAAGACCTAAACCAAAAACTACAAAGTACTAAAGTTCCTAACCAATACATAACAAGTTAAGTACAAAACAACATAATGGGTAGAACCGACAATCGTTGCTCCGGATATGAAAGGTAAAGCTCCCGACATGGACATGGAGGAGGGGGCAATGCTCATAGAGGAGAGCATGTCGTTTGGGTGCGTCAGGAGCAAGATAATGGAGATAAGCAGGTACCCGTCTTGGGGAGAGTTCCTTCGCCGGAAGCGTCGGAGGACATAAACAAGCGTGGCGTGACAAGGTGAAGAAATTGATGTCTAGTTGGGTAACTCTTCTTTTGCGTAGTCGAATGTAGTATTTTGTTAGTTTGCTTGTAACTCAATGACACTTTGGGATTTTGGTGGTTTTGAATGTACATAACTGGCCGTTTAGTTTATCGACGATGCAAAAGACAAATGTATGCGATTTTTTGTTTGCTAGCCAGTATATGATTTTCCCTAGCCAATAAAATCAAAGTCTATGCCAATAAGATAATAACCCTTGACACATCTTATTTATCTCATAAACTTTTCATCCTAAGTATATCGATCATTAAACTCAAACGAAATACGTCATAACGCAGAATTCACAATAACCATCCATAACACATATAAACAAGTGACCACAAGACCACAATATACCTTATCAGCAATCAAACACAAGTCATCCAAAAGGTGGAAACGATTAAACAATTAAAACCTAAGTAAGTGTGGAATGATAAGGTCATCATATGCCGCTCGTCGTATGGACGCCTTTTCTTTTCAGTCGGCGAAGGATGGTTTTTGTTATTTTGCATGAACTCAAGGTAAAGTATGTGGTTGTCTATTTTGTTTGCCTAAGATGCGAAACCCGAATATTTGCGATGCAAATTACTAGCCAGTAGATACTGTTATCTAGCCAGTGACAACGATGTCTTAGCCAATGTAGAAGTAACCCCTGCCGGATCTCGTCTTAGCCAATATAAGACTAATCCATGTCAGATCTTGTGTCAATCTCAGAAACTTCCCAGCAGTAGGATAGACAATATTAAGCACAAACTAAAGCAGTCAGAACAACATTCAGAACAACCAACCATAAAACCATCCATACATATATCCAGAATATAAGGGATCATCCATCAAAAAGGGAGGAAACGTTTTAGACCTAAAACAAACACAACGAAGTACTAAAGCTAAAACCTAAACCAAACACTACAAAGTACTAAAGTTCTTAACCAATACAATCCTGTCATATGCGAAGCCCGAATATTTGCAATCTATACTTATTAGCCAGCAAATACTATTATCTAGCAAGTGACAACGATGTGTTAGCCAATATAGGACCGCCCCATCTAAATCTACTCTATATTTGCGATGGCCGAAAGCGATCAACCAGGGTGATAGGTATCTTCATCCGATGATGAATCCCCCTTGGGTTGGTACTTCCAACTGGAGCAGCGCCTTCTCCATTCTCTACACTGTGTCACTCACCATTGGATTGATTTTCCATCTCTGTTTGGATACCCATGGAAACAGTAGCAGCAGCAAACATGGGCTTAACACCATCCTGGGAGGTCAGAACCTTCATGACAGCAGCACCTTGAGGCATATGGGAATCCATAACATTCATAGCAGCCTGAGTACAAGCCTTAGCCGAGTTCGAACACGACACCTCCGTATGCCCAAAGCATTTCCTGGCTCGCTGTAAATTCGTCGATGCATAAAGGATTTCCAATCCCGCTCCCAATAACGCTAAGCATATTGTTAGAGCAAAAGATTGGTGGGATATCCATGATCCGAGTCCAAACAGGGATTGAAGTGAAAGAACTCCAATCCATAGCCTCCCCTACAACCCATTGTTTCAACAGCAAAGGAGATGAACCAATTGACCAGGGGCCGTGTTCTAACACCCACCTCAAATCCTCCTCACAATCAAATTTGAAAATTAGAATCCCAGAATTCTTAATAAACAGCTTCGAAGTATTTACCTTCCACTGATTTTTTATGAAATTAGCGATCACACCAGAAGGGATTGGAGGACCCATGACAGCACCCACCATCGAGGCATCCCAAGACGCACCTTCTGCAGCAACGTCAGCCCTTGTGTAGTTGATACTATCGCCATTGACGTTTGGGACGAGCTGTAGACGTTCGGCAACAGCAGCTCTCCGGTTCCCCCTGGTAACCTGGGCTAATGATCGAAATCGACCATTCTGGGCTCTTGTGATGGTTAGTTTTGCAATTGCAATTGCATGTCTGAAATTCAGCAATTGTTAACTTGCGAGAGCAGGGGGAGAGAGAGATAGATACCCTTAATCCAGTCGAGCACCACCCAAGTCACCGCCGTCGCCATACGTGATCCACCGGTCCACCACCACCAGTCCACCAGAGAATAGAAATCGAGCACGAGCAGAGGTGAGAGACTCAGAGACGCCAAAGATTGGAGAAGCCGAAGGGACGATCTCGCGCGGATCTGGGTGGCCGACCGGTGGCGGCGAGAAGGAGGACCCCCACTCCTTGTGGATCTGGGTGGATGGCGTTGTTGCTAGGTCGAACTCGCGCGGAAGAGTCTTCCGGTTTCCCAGTTTTTTTTTACCTGTTATTTTTGCAAAATTATAGACCCTTTTGACATATTTGCAAATTTGGGCAGGGGAGGGTCAGATTTGCAAAGGGTATATAATTTTGGTATATTGGATGCCATTTACTGTTTCTTGATACAGAGTATCACTTTTGCGCACAAGAAGCTTGCTAATTACTCTAGTATTTACTAGGGATGGGGAAAATTTCTTACGAAAACCATACCAACCAACCGATTTGCAATTGATTGGTACGGTAATTACCAACCAACTACTATCAATATAGATTTAGTTTTTTAAAAAAAAATTATATTTTAATTTTTTAAGATTACATTAAGCAGTAGTATTTTTTTTTGGTTCTAAGACTTGCGAGTTGTTATTCAAGTTAATGAGTACTCTGTATTACCTATTTTTTTTTTATTTGCTATTTTGTTTTTGATACTAGTATTACCTATTAACTTGATTTATTTTTATATTTGTTATTTTTATAAAATGTTTTTAATCAAGAGAGGAATACTAGCTCGGCTTCGGTTCAGACTAAAACCTAAATTTTATTCGGAAGCCAGTGGACATGCTATTTGAATATTATCAGGACTATTTAAGTCTTTATATTGCTTTTGTGCTTAAATGTATGAACAATTTAAGTATTTATGTTGTTGCTACTTATAAATTTTAAATTTTATTTAAGTTGTATTGCCTTTGATTATTTGTATGTTTTTTTCATCAACATCCAAAACATGGTAAAATACCATTAACAACACGTACCAACCAACTTAATTAGTAACCAATTAAGTTGGTACAACCCCTTCGGTGGTTGGTAATTGTTTGGATTTTAGGATTACCAATTATAATTGGCTGGTACTGTGGTACATGGTAATGACAAAAACTAATTGATATTGTACCCAATTCCACCCCTAGTATTTACCTACTGCAATTTCGACGATTGGGGACTCAATTTAAGATGTGACTGGGGTTATCCATAAATTTTGCAAATCTCATTTTTGCAACCTATCCAGATCCCAACGAGATTTGGGGAGAAAAAATATCAATCATTACCCGTAAAAAAATATACGAGATGTGGGATGGAGAGTTCTTGTCCCATAAATCATGTATTGTCTTGCATAATATATACGGTTTTTTTATGCTATGCTCTAAGAACATCCTCAATGCAGGGCCTTACATATGCCACATCACAAAATAAAATAAAATAAAGAAACTCAATTTTTATAAGGGCCTGGGTAACGAAACTCTTATATATATTTTTTGATTAGGAAAAAAATTCGAGACCAGACTGTCTGGACCTCGAAGGCCGACGAGTCGGCAGACGGAAACCGTCATAAAGAAATAAAAATACAACAAAAGTGCAAGATACAGAGCGAAACAAGCCCAAACTAAACCGGAAGAGATGCAGACGTAGACGACGAACGAAGCCAAGCGCTACCCAAAAGCAACACCGCAGGCCAGAGGTACATTAGGAGACACCTGTGGGCAGTGAAGACGAACCTCCAAGGAAACAGTCTTCCGAGAAAAGGAGACACCTCGATACACAATGCCACGACCCCAGCCTGTCCTGACTCCGAATAGTCAGAACCCCATCATCCGAAGAAGAAAGACCAGTCCCCAACACGCAGAGCAACACACCACCTGAATCGAAACGCACCAGGAACCCTAACGGGAAATAAACAAGCCCTACAGGGAAATATTTATTTAGGTTTATTTATGATTTATTTTTAATTTTTAATTTCCATATTTAAGCATTTCAAAAACCATCGGGCCAGCCATGCCTTGGGCCCAAAGGACAAATACGGGCCCGATGACACCTCACGACCAAAAAATCAGATCCTTACCAACCAGCATCGCCGACCAAAGGGAGAGGAGTAGCGCACGGAGGAAGAAAGCCGCCGGAGAAAGGGACGACGACTGAGACAGGGACTGAGCCAAAGCCCAACGAGGGAGGCAGCAAGAGACAAAGCGATCGGGAGGCCTGTTTGAAGTTGCGGAAGCGAAGAGGAAACCCAAAATCGATAGGAAACCACAACATAGCCACCGATTGGGTTGACGAGACTAGCAGCACCACCAGTCCAAGCGCCAAAGGAATAAACCGGCGGCATGAGACCACCGAGGCGCGCCATTTTCCAGACCAACCGGGGAGGCCGTCAACAAAACCAAGAGCCGAGATTTAAAGGCCTTGAGTTCGAAAGGTTGAAAACAATGATGAATCTGGGATTTACATCTTATAATACAGCAAAAGCCCCAATAAATTTGGCTTTAACAAACCAGGCAAATGATTTGCCATGGAAGGGAAGGGGGAATAAGCTATAGACGGAGGAGCTCGAAATAGAGCCAACATCTCATGAGAGCAGACAATCGCCAAGCAGAGGGCGAGACCAACGATGGAGATTAAGGAGCCGAAGGCAATCCAACCTCGCCGGAGGCATTCAAGGCACCCGGATAAGGTGGATTAGGGCTCCCGAAGGAGGGTTAGGGCTCCCGGATGAGGGTTAATGGGACTCCCGGATGAGGGTTAATGGGACTCCCGGAGGGGTGAAGAAGCTCACCCCAAAAGAGAGCGTTTTTTTTAACCTATCATTGCACTCTCAAACTCGATAAAAAATTTATTTCAATACGAAACTCTTATATAGGTGCCCACAATAATGAGTCCATAGAGCAATACCAAGGGGGACACAAGATATTCCGTTTTCAAATAATTTTTTACGCATTTTTTGTAAACTATTTAAAAAAAATTATTTTTAAGTGTAAATTAATTTTATCTACTCATAGATACCCATTTTGCATACGTTTTTTTTTAAATTATGCCAACAATACACATACTATATTTTTACCATATAATAATAATAATAATAATAAATATAAATAATAATAGTATTTTTACCATACTATATTTTTACCATATATTTTTAAATTATTTTTAAGTGTAGAGATTCTTGTCACACTTTGACTAGGATAGCATTTAGTATTCAGAAGGGGTGCAGAGCTCAGCTTGTTAGCCGGCTCCAATCCGATTTCATGTAGAAACTTTAATAGTTTATAATAATAATAATAATAATAATAATAATAATAATAATAATAATAATAATAATAATAATAATAATAATAATAATAATAATAATAATAATAATAATTGGGTAATTGAAAATGGTAAATACAGAGTAGTAAAAAGTAACTTAAGGGTCCGAGAGTCGGGCCCTCGAATGAGGGTGCAAATAATATAAAATTGGAATGGAGTCCTTAGACTGATGTGGCGGAGGAAAAATAAGTTAAGGGCTAGGGTTCAGACCCTCTATTGTACGTGCATGCTCTAAAGATATAAGATAAGATCCTAAATTAGAAAAGATTCTCTAAAAAAAACGACCCTAGGTCCCTACCCAATGATATTCATGTTTTTAGTCATATTTTTCTAAGTGTTTTAGTGTTAATATGAGTCCTTTTCTTAGTTCATATGTTGGGTTTAGTGTCGTTTGAGTAGATTTTTGTATTTCTTGAGATATGGAGGTCTACACAAGCTTTTGTTGTATTTTACAGATTTTTGAAGTTGATTTGAAGCTATTTTAATTTAGAGCTTAAAAAGAAGCCGAAGGAAATTAGAAGAATGCGCAAAAAAGAACGGAAGTAATCGGAGCAATAACGAAGGAGATACGAGAAAAAGTGTGCCCAAACCGAGCCAATGAAGGGGTCAAACCGAGCCCAAATAAAGCCCAAACCGAGCGGAACCAAGGAGAAAGAAGCAGAGGTCGTACCGAGCCCCCATATTCGGTATCGATCCGAAAGACGGAGATTGACAGGGCAAAGAAAAGTCAATAGTCCTCATATCGACCCCTATAACGATCCCATCTGGGTCCATACCGACCCGAAAAGCGAAGTGATCCACACTCTAGATAGAAAGTGTCTAAACAAAGAAATAAATTAATAACACGAGTGTGGCCCACGCGAAGTGATCCACACTCTAGATAGCAATAAAAATACACGAGAAAATAAAGTAAATATCCCCGGCAACATTGTCAAAATTTGAAGGGCGTAAAATGATCGTTGTTCCCTGACAAAGTTAATAATCCAAACTTATAGCTAGTATAAACATTAAGTCTAGATATGGATCCTCGAGGAGAATTGTGTTGTCATGTATACTTGAATTTCTAACAAAGATGACCAGATTGAGAGTGATTGTAAAATGCAAATAAACAAGAGAAATAAACGTTGCAATGGTGATTGATTGAAAACAATAAGAATGAGATAGTTTCACCTACAATTCTTCAACAATGGTTGGTTTATTGGTCCTCGGTTCTCTTTCTAGTTATTCTAATCATATACATTAATCCGACTTTGGTTTAAATAGATCGTCATTCCTCACGGAGATGGCAACCCCTTACACTATATGCAACCCTCACCCTATTTAGATTTAGCATAAAGTAGCACAAGGTCTCAAAGTCTTGGTAGAATGGCAGTACCAACCCTTCTAAGCAACCAATATGATGTCAATAGTTGTCACTCCCTTAACCCGGCCTAATCCACTTAGAAACCGATATTTAACCAAGTTGTCATCACCATACACAACCAAGATATGCTTTACGAGATCACTCACTTGTGTTTGTTACAGAGGCACAATTATTCCATCAAATCAATTGAAACCCTAGCATAATGCAATTCTATCAAGGTAGCTAATCAAAATAGAATTAACAACAAACGAGATGAGCACAAAGATAATGAATTAATCGGAGAATAATATAGAATTCAAGCCTCATAAATTAACCAACCATGTATCTGAATTGCAGGCAAAACTAAGAGATTTAGTTCTTCATACCGTTGTAGAAAACCATTCTTCTCATTCCTAAGTTGTTTGATGATTGAAACTAATGAAAATAGTCTTTTAAAGGCAAAAAACTGGCCTAGAAAAACCTTAGTCAAACTTAATAAAGTCTTCGATAAATAAAATGTTCGGATAAAACTTGGACTTTCTGATCGTCAATACCAGCAGGTGCCGTTCTTCCATTACTTTGAGTCTTCAGCTTCTTCTCTCGGCTTCTCTACTCATCTACTCCCTTCGCCCTTTCTTGCCTCTTTAGCTCTCTCTTCCATCTCCAAACTCATTGTCCATGGTCCCAGTCAAGTCACAGTCACCCCCTTCTCAAGCACAGGAATGTAAATCTGCAAATTAAACACAAAAGCGCGTAGATTCCGAACTCAAGAATTTAAATGAATAAGAATACATATTAGCTTCTAACCATGCCATATATATACCTAAATGCATCTAAAACTATCTGTATTGCCTTTCTAAATTATACATTATCAGTAATAGATTCTGCTACGTGAAATGAAGATTCTGATGATACCACGCGAGATGGATTTGGTTGAAGTTTATTTAATACTCCCTTCTTTTGGAAATATAAGTCCTTTACTATTCACACACGCTTTCTTAGGATGATAAAAACTATATAAAATATCAATTTTTTTTATTAATTTTATTTACTAATATCATGCTTCTTACTAATAAGTACGTAGTATGAGATTATTAAAAAAAAATTGATATTTTATACTCCCTCCGTTAATTAAAACATGTCGTTTTAGACATTTTCACATTTTTTAATAAAGCAAATAAAAACAAATAAAAATACACTTATACCCCTAATTATTATTTTACTTTTCCACTTTATTGAAAACTACAACTAACAAATATCTAATCATGACAAAGGTAATTTTGGAAAGTGAACACCAAAATACCTAAAACGACATGTTTTTCTTAACAAGATTTTACTCCTAAAACGACATACTCCCTCCGATCCAAAATATATGTCGTTTGACTTTTCAACACGTATTTTAAGAAGCTAAAAACTATATAAAATATCAACTTTTTTTAAATTATTTTTTTACAACTTAATATTTGTTGGTAATAAGTATTAAATTATAAAAAAATAAAAATAAAAAAGTTAATATATTATATAGTTTTTAGCTCCTTAAAATACGTGTTAAAAAGTCAAACGACTTATATTTTGGATCGGAGGTAGTATTTTTCTTAACGGAGGGAGTATAATTTTTATCATCCTAAGAAAGCGTGCGTGCATAATAAATGACTTATATTTCCAAACGGAGGTATTAGTAATAACACACACACCGTTAACAAATAAAGGATAATACAATATTTAGTTTTGAAGAATGTTGTAGATTTAGAGAAGTCTATCCTCAATTATCACCAGGGAAAAAGAGAGGAACGCTCTCTTTTTTAGAGAGGAAGAGAACCCTTTCGGCCATGCCTATGGTTGCAGAGATAGCCGGTCGGTCAGCCTTGCAACCAAATCAACTCCCCCACCCGTGAATCCGGATGAATAAGGATTTCACTCTCTTTGAAAGTGAATTAAATATCCTTCGGGAGCCCCAAATCTCCTTCGGGAGCCACAATCCGCCTTCTTGGCGTGATTAATCTTCTACCCTTGTCTGATTTTCCATCTGATGATGTTGATTAAAACCTATTTTAATTTGGGGCTTTTGGTGATTTTGGGGCTATCTTCTCGTTTTCATCAACCCCTATTCAATTTAAGCTTCGAAAACAAGTGTTCAATCCTTGGCGTCGGTTGCTGTTCATCTTCTTCAACCTTCCTCTCCCGCTGGCAATTCAATTGGGGTGCCGCCTCTGCTTCTGGCTGGGGCTTGGTGGTCGTCGCCACTCGCCCTCGATTTCAGAATACTGACCCCGTCTCTTGTATTTGGGGTTCCGACTCCTTCGGTGGCCTGGGTCTCGGGCGCTTGCTGCCCTGCCCTCTCCTCCTCCTCCCTCGGCTGTTTGGCTTTCCGATTTGGGTGGTTGGGGTCCGGCCCTAGCCTTACCTTTTTTCCGGTTTCCGATATAGCTGTGAATCGTTGTGTTCGTCTCTCCAATTGGTTTCTTCTCCATGCTCCTCTCTGGGTGTGGGTGGGCCGCTGTTGGGAATTCGGATCCGCGCTGCTGCGGGACGTGGGCGGGGTGCTTCACCCTCCCCATCTCCTCCTTCATTCCCTTCCCGGTGGAATTTGTACGGTTTCCCGATCGTGTTTTCTCTCGCTTGGCTGGGATGCACGCTTCTCCTCTTCGGGTTTGCCTTTGAGCCCAAGCTTCTGCCTTGGGCCCGGGGCAGCCCGTTGTTTGGGTCCTCCCATCAATGGCCCAAACGCTTAAAAAATTAAATAAAACATAAATCTATATATAAATTCATAGATTTATATTAATTCAATGGATTAATTAAATTCCCGCTTGGGTTTGTATATATTTAAATAATTCGGAATCTTATTAAATTCGGAATCCTCTTGCGCTCTTTGCCCTCTCGCGGTCGTGCTTCATTTTCTCGGGTTGGTTGGAGTTCTGTTTGTTGGTTCGTGGTTAGTTTCGGTTGAGGAGCAGTTCTGCGGCCCTGGTTGATCGAAGTGATCGTGTTGGTGGTGTTCGTGGTCTCCGAAGATCCTTCATCTAGGTGGAGGGAACGTCGTGTGATCCACACTTCCCCAGGTGCTGTCTTTGCCCTACGTGGATTTCTGCTTTCCGTCTTTCCAGCGGCGAGACATCGTGTCAGCTGTGCTGTCCCATGCGCTCGCTATCCACTTCACCACGTCGGGTCTCCATCTTCTCGTTGCTGTGTCCGCTTGTTTGCTTAGGGTTTGGGGTTTTCCGGGTTTGTTCGGGGTAGTTCTTTTGTTGTATTAGGTGTTTGTTTTCTGTTGTATTTCTTTTGCTATGTTGTTTGTTTAGATGGCTTGTCGTCTGCCGACTTTGTCGGCCTCTCGTGGTCCGGGCCTGTCCGGCCTCGAATTATTTCCTTATCAAAAAAAAAAAAAAAGTCTATCTATTTTATTTTTGTTACTTTTTCATTTTGGAGGATGAGATAAGGAATTTATTAGATAAAAAAAAACAAAGGCTTAAATTTTTTCAAAAATTCCAAAATCTCCAAAGTGGGAAATTTGTTGACAATGCTCTTAATGACTTCTTCTATTTTTCCCAACATAATCCATGTTGCCCTATATATCAACAAGCATGACCACTCTCTCTTGTGAAGCTTTTTCCTCTTTCTAGAAAACTAGAGAGAGAGCTTCAAACTCGGCTCTGGCTGCCCACCTCGGCTTTGACCGCTTTTATCGGCCGTGGCCACTTTCGAACTATGCTCTGCCCTCGGTCTTAACCATGATGTGGCAATCTTCAATCTCGTTTAGTCTCCAATCTGGGTCAAGCCTCGACTCAGTTGGTGTATCCCCGTCGAGTCGCGCTTACTCTCCTCTTTCCTCTATGTCATTCATCAATTGGGGTTGTCGACCTCATCCTAGTTTCGACCCTATAACCCTAAGCCCCAAAATTGAGTATCCAAGTTGCGATTGGTTTCTGTTGATCCGTGTCCGACTGTCTAGTTAGGGATTGCTTCTCCCTGAATTGTGTCGATCTTGAACCCCGACGATGAAATCACCCCCTTCGGGCATATAAGCTCGCCACTTCTTGGCGGTGCCACCCTCTGATAATTGGTTGCTGATTGATTTAGCGTTCTCCTTCTGTTGAGGGTATCGTTCTTGGCGTACAAACCTTCATGCCCAATCCATCTGCTTAGGCCTCCGCGCCGTAAATCGCCTACTTCTGACCCTGAAATCTCTTCGATTTCCCTTCGGAGACTGTCGACAACAAGTTTGTCTTGGCTTCGCTCTTCCCTTCCTCATTGTTGGCGGTATCTATCATACTAGCTATCATAAAAACTAAAAACGAACTCTGGTCGCGGTGAGCCCCAATCGTAAGAAAACGCCAGAGCTTTTGGGGGCTGCTGATGTCGTCGCCACAACCTTTCCTTTGATTTGTCGCAGTTCGATCAAGTTGAGAATAACAACACTTCGTATTCAAATAGGCGACCAGTCCCCGTGAAGAAATACATTGAAACGCGAATGCAACTTCGGAATAAAATTACACATTATGAACTGAAGCATGATCTGGTTGAACACATATGGCAAAAGTTTGGAAATGGCTCTTAGGAAAATTAAAACTTTCTTCAAGGATATCATTCATGTATGATTAAGAGTACTCTTTGTATTTTATTTTTATTGCTTTTGTATTTCGATGATTTTTCATTTCATGTACGATGGATGGTACTTTTTGTATTTTATTTTTATTGTTCTTGTATTTCGGTGTTTATTTTGTTCCAATAAAGTTGTTTGCATTAATGTTACTCCATATTATCTATTTTTTCGTTTTGGAATTTTTTTTTGAAAAAATTATTATATACTATTATTATATTAATTAACGCAAAATATAATACTTATATAAATAAGGAACAACATATTATTATTATTATTATTATTATGTATATTTAAATATATAATAGATAATAGATGGTGAAAAGTAAATTTAAAAGCTCTAGAAACTCATATGAATGTAAATGAAAAAGTAAATTTGGGTTTTTAATGGAGAGTTAAAGTGATAAAGTGGTATTAAGAAACTCTAGAAATCCGCATTGACGCGGATGGTCTAAATAAAGCATTTCATCATCCTCATGTTAAAATCCCACGAAATTTCCACAGGTTGTTGCTCACAACTCAGTCCACGCACCCGCACCATCGCCTCCAGTGATCTTTGGTCGCTGCTGTCTACCACCAACTAGGGCCGCCACCACATGTCTTCGGATTCCGCCAAATCGCCATCTTCCACCCGAAAATTGAATTTGAACAATGCTTGTTCCTACTTTGGTCGCCATCTTGCACCACTTCTCCACTTCCCAAAATTCATAACAAACCCTAACATGTGTCATCTTTATGTATCAACCTCTACCTCAAAATTGATTCCTTTAACCTCTTCGAACTTCAATGCTTACTCCCACTTCATCTCTACTTCTCAAACTGACAAAGATAATCATTCTCATGTAGCAGAAATTGCCCCTTTAACATTTCAACAATGGTGGATTACGTTTTTCTTTTTTCTTTTTCCTTTGAAAAAAATACAATAAAACTCAAGGGTATAATTGTAATCTCGCATAATTTAACATCACCTTAACGGAATGAAAAAAGTGTGCGGTGTTTTGCTAACATCTAGCATATAACGGATGATTTTCTGCAGTTTCGCATCTAAGCGGTGGTTTTAAGCAATACTATTGAATATTTAAGGTGGTTTTCTGCAGTTTGCTCTTTATATGATGCTTTTCTAGAATTTTCCATTTAAGAGGTGATTTTTGTGCAAAATAATGTATTTAAAGGACGATTTAATGGAATTTAGCCTACATTTTTATACCAAATTGGGCATTTACCAATCATCAAAATCCAACAAAAAGCCCATGGTCAATCCTCAAGGCCAGCCCAACAATTCGTCCACACAAACCCTAGAAGCCCTTTCTTCATCCATGACCATCGCAAACCCTAAACCTTCCCTGCATTTCATCGCATTTTCTTATTCCCATCTCCAATCCTCAAGGAAAACCAAAGAGCGGAAAGCAGATCGGACGTTGGAAAAATGAGCAGAGGAGCCGCCGCCGGAGTTGCCAAGGGCAAGAAGAAGAGCTCTACGTTCACCATCGACTGCTCTAAGCCGGTGGAGGACAAGATCATGGACATCGCCTCTCTGGAGAAGTTCCTCCAGGAGAGGATCAAGGTCGGCGGTAAGGCCGGTGCTCTCGGTGATGCCATCACCGTCACCCGCGACAAGAACAAGATCACCGTCACCTCTGACAACAACTTCTCAAAGCGGTCTGTAATTTTACCTCTTTGAAGTTCTCATTTCAGCTGTTGATTGATGTAGATGAATAAGTGTAAGATGATATGCTTTCGAATCTGCTCCAGTGAAAATTTGAGAGTATTGTATGGAATATAGCAGATGTGAGAGAAAAACTAGATCTTTTTAGGGTTTGCTTTAGGATTGCTGGGGTTTTTAATTCAATTGAACTGACTAATCATCAGTGTCTGTGCTGGGACGTTTGAATTAAGCAGATCCTGTTTTGAAACCATAGCACAGATACACTAGTCATGTACAATTGATTATTTTGCTGATCCAGTTGTGGAAAAAAAAAAGAATATTCTGCTGGATTATTAGTTTGAGGACATATCTGATACAATTAGCTGCAACCCCTATGCTTTGATTGAAATGGCCAGCTATTGGTATCCATTTAAGTTTAGTGTTGGTATAATTGGTTCGAAATCGAAAGACAGTTTTGTTATCATTTACAATACTATATGAGCAATATCCATACTTTCACACCAGTCCATCCCAGTTTGATCCATTCCCATGCCTGAAACCTAGACTATATATACTTAAACTGATACCTTTTACTCTTACCAGTATGAATTCGAACAAAATGACTGTTTGGTTCTTTTGTATTATGTGGTATAATTTCACCAGAATGCCTAATCAAACTTGTATTTGTTAAGTTCTAACAAAGTTGAAATCAAACTCTGCCTGCTGCCATGTTTAAGTGTTTGTTATTCCTGTTTCAGTTTTTTTAGGGTCCCTCTCTTGTTTATCGTTAATATTCTGCCTATTGAAATTTGCCATTTTTTACAGTTACTTGAAGTACTTGACCAAGAAATACTTGAAGAAGCACAATGTGAGGGATTGGCTCCGTGTCATTGCTGCCAACAAGGACCGCAACATGTATGAGCTGAGATATTTCAACATTGCTGAGAACGAGGCTGAAGAAGAGGATTAGACTATTCCTAGCCTAGAAATCTCTCTATATATGGACCCTCATGGAGTTTCATGTTTAATTCTTTTGCTTTCTGTCATTCAACTCTCTTGAGAGTTGGCACATTGTGTTCTTATGGAAAATTTTGCTCAAGTAATGATGATCCTTTTTCAAAGAGCAGTTGGACTGGACCTATATTAGATTAAAATATTGAATCATCAACTAAAGAAACACTTGTCATTGTTTTGTTTGCTTGATCAAATTCAGGAGTAGGCCCCGTGATCAGTAGTGCTGAAGGTGTTGTTGATGCGCCATCTCGTTTCATGAAGATGAATCATCTATTGATGCAAAATAAGGCTGAAACAGGTACTTGATTTCATCGCTACATAAGATAAAAGATTATCATTGTACTCAAAAGAAGCTATAAATCATCTATGTTCCTAGATAGATGACTGCTTGTAACCTCTTCTTGTCCAAACGGAAAAACTTCTAACTTGTCTGATAACTGCCCCGGCTGCTCAGCCTTGCTTCACTGATAATCTCTCTGGTAAGAAATGTTAATACAACACATAAGTAGTCAAGCAGAAGCATTAGATGTCAATGGTTGATGCAGGCATGGAATATTTGAGATTGGATGTACTTATTAGTTCATAAGTAACGATCGTTGTCCCGTAGAGGGAAATGTTGATGAATCATGGTCCAAACCCTCTGTAAAAGCCTCTCCATCCCTCTTCCTCAACAAGTGCTTTTGTTGTCTTTCTTACTGATGGCCTTCCTGCGCCATCATTGTCCAAGACCTGAAAACCGAAACAAAATATGACAGTTACTACAAGGCAAAACCAAATCCTGTGTAGAAGAGAACAGTTCTCACCTGAAGTCGTGTCTTCACAGTGTCAATGGGAGTAGTCATGACGGATGAACATGCACCTGCAGCCATTCCTGCTGCAGCTTGAACCGCCACCATTTCAGCAAGAGATGGCTTCTTCTCCGAGCTATCTTTGTAGCCAAAGCTCCTACAAATGATAAAGGTTAGTAGATTACAATGACCTTATTTGCGCAGATGAGCAACAAACAAGTCGCTCTATTACCTCCAAAGAATATGTTGGGCAGCTCCGTAAGTACCCCACCAGAGCGCTGAAGCAGGAGATTGAGTCACAACCGTCAGCCCAAAGCCTCGATACAAACCGCGCAGCCCTTCTGATTTCATCACCTGACGGATCACATCAAACGCCCCGTGGTAAACCTTCATCCCAGGAAGGCCTTGGACCATAAGCCTTTGACAAATCTGAAATCAAAGAAGACGAGAATCACGACCCCATTCAGCATCAGACATTCAGGCCTACCAAGAACTAAAACCGAAAAACGAAAAGACAACATACCACATCAAGAGGCACATAGTACACACAAGAAACCAAGTTAGACAGCATGCCTGCAACTCCATTGGCAATGGCAAGGCGAGTCATTACCGGGAACTCAAATCCGTCCAAGTATTTGAGTGTGGTATGTTTCGAAAGCTCAAGGGAAGTGAGCACCAGCACCCTGCCCGGCAAGGATCCAATCGCGGATGCAGCAAAGCCTCGGAAAACACCAGGGACGCCGTCATTTTTCAAAATGTGAGCGAACACCGATGTCCCTCACATGTGAGCAAGGCCTGAGCTAGCCACCTGCATTCTCGTCTTCACAACCGCGGTAGGATGAAGTAGCGCGGATTGAGCGGTGAAAAGGATGGCGCCAATCACATGAAATCTACATTTGTCCAGCCTGCAACGGGGCTACCATTACTTACCATTAACATTACCATCTCAATATATCTCTATATCTATAAGAACGTAGCAGTAGAAAGCACATGAACTGGAACTGGAGAGAGACAGACCTGTCCCAGTTGATATCGGTGAGAGCCTCAAGCTGAGGAGCTGAAGCAGCTTCTGGGTTGACGGCCATGGAAACTATTCAATCCTTTGCGGTTAATGTTAATCCTCCTCCCTCTACAGGTAGCTAACTTGTTTCAAGGAATTCAACTCAGAGGTGTGAGATTGAGATATATATACATGTGTGTGTGTGTGTGGAGGGAGGGTTAGGTGATAGAAGGTGCCTGTCTTTCCACACAGCAACGAGCTGCTTCAGGTGGAAGAGACAATCAATTCACTTCTAGAATTGTCTCTCACCGCCTAGCTAGCTCCCAACCTTTTTGATTTCCCTTTTTGTTTTTGGAAAAATACATCAAAATACGTGATTTATTATTATTATTATTATTATTATTATTATTATTATTATTATTATTACTACTGTAAGTAATAATTCGAGCTCAGTCATACCTAAAACTCGATAGGCTAATTAGTGAACCGTCAAACATACAATAAAGCTGAAAATACGTGAAAAGAAAAAAGAAGGCGCAATCACCACGTACCACACGCTCTAAAATCAATGAAGCTAAGCAGAACTAAAACTGTAACGTTGAGGACGCCGACGAAGAACGAAGCTAAGCACCACCACAGGGAAGCACCGCAGGTCATCGATACAACATGACTCTAACTCTTATGGGTAATGAAGACGAAACTCCAAGGACCGATCTCCCGGATATGGAGTCGCCCTTTGGACACTACAACGACTCTAACCTATCCCGACTCCAGACGCAGCATATCCAACCAAGTTGTAGACCGCTCATGAACACTAAAGACAAAGCCACACACTAACCGAAGAAAACACCCAAAAACCGGCCAAAAAAGACAAGGATTTCAATACTCGTAAAAGAGGAGTATCGAACCTTGCAACCAAGAGGTTATTTATATATCAAAATACAAATATATAAATATATATAGTTTTATTATGTTTTATTTGTTTTTTTTTAAGTGTTCGGGTCAAGTTTGAGTCAAATGAATTGCCTTGGGTCCAAAAGTGGTTTCAGACACCGAACCTCCACCAACACTAAAGGGCCCCTCTTCCTCGTGGGAGCAAATCCTCTGCCCCATTTTTGTGCCCCAATTACCTTCAAATTAAAATTTAAAAAATTAAAAAAAATATATTTAGCTTCTACATACTTTTTATAACATATTTGAAAAAAAAATCTTAAAAAGTAAACCTACAAAAATTCTAATAATTCAAAAGAGATATAAAGATTTTTTAAAAGTTTTAAAAAGATGTGATTTTACTATAGATTTTTCAAAAAAAATTACAATTCGATTTTTTAAGATTTTTTTTCCAAATATGTTATAATAAGTATGTAGAACCTAAATATATTTTTTAATTTTTTTTAGTTTTAATTTAAAGGTAAAATAATTATATGAGATAGGGTGTTGGGGCATGAAAATGGGACAGAGGATTTGCTCCGCTTCCTCGTACGATGTTGGGATTGTTGGCAATGGTGATTATGTGAGTTAGGATTGGATTTTGGGTTAGCACGTGCCTCCTAATAAAGCGGGATTGTGTTTTTTAATTTCAAAATTATAATTAATTAATATAATTAAATAATCTCATCCTCTCATTTTCACTAAATCAAGAAAGATTTATTAACAGTACATAAAAAAGTGGAGACATACGTAAAAACCCCCTCCTAGCGAAATGAACGCGCGCTACGCGCTTCCCCTTTCCCCTCACCGAAATCCCCAAATCGAAGAATCCCCTTCTGAAACCAAACCTAATCCCACATGGCCTTCTGATTCAGATCTTCTATCTTGTCAAATCTCCATTGTGCTTCCTTGTTTTTCCACCATTAATGATGGTAATCGATGGGAGGAGGATCCAATTGAAAGATTTGACGATTCTCCTTGGCTTGCAAGGCTAGGTTTTCTAGTCGAAAATCGTAGCAGAAGAATTAATTGGGATCGAGGAGTGTTCGTTCCTCTGATCAATGAAGTAAATGCTCGATTCGAAGATGGGAGATTTTGGAAGGATTGCGAGGGAAAGGAGTTATGGTTGCGGCCACCTCCATGGCCTAACCCTCTACGAATAGCCGTACGACGCCTATGCTTGAGGGGGGTTGTTCGTGTGCTTCATCCAATCATATGCTGGCTTGCTAAGATTGTTCTCTGTGAAGGGATTCTGGAGCAGAGGTATGGTGATTTGAAGGCTATTGATGGCGAGCCTTCGCGTTTTCTTCCCCACGTCTATATAATTATCCACTGGTATGCGAAATCTTACCCTATTACAACCTCTCTTTGTATTCTCTTTCTCATTCTGGTGTTGAAAACCTCTAACTCCGTTCTTGTTGTTTGTGTTGTGATGGCCTCGTCCGGCTTGGACAAGGGCAAGAAACCCATGGAGGACGAGCCCCTCGTCCCTCCATCCAAAACCTCCCGAAAGGGATCTCAAAACCCCACTGTTGGCTGCCCAGGAGAGGGATTCTCTGTCCCTTCTGCTGGTGCGCCAAGAGTGAATCAATCTCATATTGACAGGCTGCTGAAGAAAAACAAAATTGATGCTCTGGCTTTAAAGGAGATTCAAGAGGATGTCGGATTCCTCTCTGTTTGCCACAATTGTAGGGAATCCCATGGAAGCTAGAGATGTCCGGAAGAGAATAAAGATGGATTGGAAATTTCTTACTGCTGGCTTTCAGTTGGCTCCTCTGGCTAACCATTGGTTTGAGCTTAAGTTTGACAAGAAGGAGGATCGAGATAGGGTGTGGGAAGGCAGGCCTTTCCATGTGGCTGGGAATCTCATGCTTCTGCGACAGTGGAGGCAGGATTTTGACCCTTGGTCGGAATCGGCTACCTTGATGGACTTGTGGGTTAGGATTCCTGGCTTGCCGTCAAAATTTGTCAGTGAATCCATCCTCAAGGCTATCATAGAGAAGAATCGGATTGGTGAGGTTCTTAGGGTGGCGGCCTTTAACCCTAATGGGGCAAGGCTTCGTTACCCTCGAATCTGCATCAAGACGGATTTGAAGAACATCCCAAGCAAGATGGTGATGATGCCCAATGAAAAGGGAGAAATTGAAGCCTTTCCTCTCTGGTTTGAGGACTTTCCCGAGGGCTGTGGAAGTTGTGGGCTGATCGATCACAACTTTGAGCAATGCCCCAAGCGCCGAGTGTGTAGCATGCCTTCTGGCGGTGTGCTTGGAGGAAATCCTGAGGGGTGTGACGCTGCTCCTTGTGGGGATGGTCCCTCCAATGATGGTGAAGGTTGGACTTCTGTCGCTCCAAAAAAGAATCGCCCAATTCCACCTCCTTCATTTGGCCACTCTAAAGCTGATATTTGGAAGCATTTTGGTGTAAATGCTGATGTGGGCTCGGGCTCCCCTGCTTCTAGCTCGTCGTTACAAACTGGAGAGGAATCGACTAATACTTATCATGTGAAGGCTGCTGTCGGCGATACTTCTGGTGTGGTTCTTAATGAACCATTGCCTGATGAGGAGGTTGTGGACGACCCTGTGTTGGCAGAAAGTGAGAACGAGGAGCTGGAGACTGATGAGTATGGCGATGTGGTGGAAGATGCCCCTCTTGTGGAAATCCCAGGTGATGTGAACAATGAGCTTATTGAGGCAGTATTCCAAGACCCCGAGTACGACGGTGCCGACGATGATGATCAGAGTGAAATGGAGGTTAGTTATGAGAACATTCTTGACTTTTCTGGTTTTCCTGTGGACTTTACTCAGGCTGATTTTGATCGGATGCTCCATGACATCCCTGCTTCTACTGAATTTATCCTGCCTAACTTATGTAAGCCTGGTAATATTCAAAATGATTTCTTCGATCCTTTGGTTGCTCCCTCTGGTTCACCTTCGGTGGCTCTGAGGTTTGAGCAGCTTGGGGTCGAAGGGTCGGTTAAAACTGAGTCGGGCAAACGTAAACTCGGGGTTGAGGATGGTGAATCTGCAAGCTCAAAACTGATGGGTGGAAGTACCAAGAGGGGAAAGAATGAAGAGTGATCCATTCATGATTGTTGCTGCCGGCTTTCTGATGGGATGGAAAGCTTGGTGTGAAGTGTCGTCTTTAACCATGTTTATCGTTTATGTGTGTTTAAGTACTGTTAATTATCTGATTGTGTATGCTAGTCTGTGTATGATGACTTGGATGAGATGCAAGTTTCCCAGTTGTAACAATGCTATAAGTAGTGTGCTTTGCAAGTCGATGTATTCAGGTGCCCCGTCTAGGGTATTAATAAGTTGTAACAGCAGCACCTGTAGAAGAAATTGTAGGCGTCAAGTGTCGTGGTTAATGTCTATGTATGCTTGTAGGACTTGTGGTATCTGTAATGGTTATAGCAGCTGCGTCTGCCATGTGAAATATATCTACTTAAGCTACTGGATTTGTGGGTTAGGAGTAACTAATGAGCTCAGCTGGGCTTACAAGAAATCAACCCGAGAAAGAGATAGAAATATTATGAAAGAGAGTGATGCGGATAGGGATAGCTTCGATAGTGAAAATACACAAATGCAGATTAAAATTCATAAGGGCAAAGTAAATGAAAAGTGCTCAAATGTGTATAATCAAGCGAACAAGTCTAATCAGCCTCTGAGAAGTATGGTATTCACTACCACAAGGGAAAGTGACAAAAATATGTTTAGATGAAAGTAGGATCTTGGAATGTAAGGGGTATAGGAAAACCAAATTTTTGGGCAGAGTTGGGCACATTCTGTAAAATACAGCATATCCAGGTAATGTCAATTATGGAAACAAAGACAGATAAAATTCCAGATGAACGGTGTTGGCGCTCAGCAGGCTTTGATGATGCTTTCTGGGTGCCGTCAATTGGGAAATCGGGAGGAATAGGGATAATGTGGAAATTGAACTGTCTAACACATGAAACGATATCAGTAAGCTCTTCGGGTCAACGATATATATGTGTACACTACTGGAACTCGAATCTAAATTTTAAGTGTCAGATCCTCTTTGTATACGCCCCTGCGCAAGAACGAGATAAGACAGAATTTTGGGAAGAAATTTGCATGTTGTGTGATGCGTCTTCGCTTCCAGCCATAATCATTGGTGACCTTAACGATATTGTCTCTATGGAAGACAAGCAAGGTGGGGCGGACACGGGATTGAACAGACTGACTAGACTAAATGAGATAAAAAACAATTGGGAATTGTTGGATATCCCATTTAAAGGAAATAGATTTACATGGAGAAAAAGAAAGGAAGGTATAAAGAATATTTACGAACGTCTTGACCGGGCTCTGGTTCAGAGTACGGTCTTAGCCCAGTTTCCAACATTACACCCAACACATCATGCGTTTTCCTCGTCTGATCACTGTCCCATTACAATGTCGCTCGCGGAAGACAGTTCTTTTAGCGCTGCACCATTTAAGTTTGAAAATATGTGGCTTAAGAGAAATGATTTAAGACTGGTCGTAAAACAGGCTTGGAGATCTAATTGCCCGGGCTCTGCGATGTATCAGCTTATGTATAAAACTAAAGTCCTAAAAGCAAAAATTAAAGAATGGAATAGGAAAACGTTTGGGAATATATTCCGCCAATTAGAAGAAGTAGAAGAAAAATTAATAAGAATTCAAGGGGAGTTATGTAATCATCATAGCCCAAATACAGCTAGTATGCAGAAAAAACTTTTGAACAAAAAAGATGCATTAATAAAATTTCATAAAACTTTTTGGAGTCAAAGGGCAAAAGCAAAACATGTTAGATTGGCCGATACAAATTCGGGTTACTTTCACAAAATCGCCACTGGTAGACGGAACAGGAAAATAATTAGACATATTAAGTCAGTTGAAGGAACAACGATTCTGGGAGAAGATAACTTAAAAAAGGAGATCCAAAATGATTTTAAAAAAAGATTTCAAGGGGATGGAGGGATTACCTCAGAATGGAGAGACAATCTGGATTTAATCACCCCGAAAATAACAGACTTTCACAATGAACAACTCATTAAACCAATTCTAAACAGTGAAATCAAAAACGTTGTATTTAACTTAGGAAGAAACAAGTCCCCTGGTCCTGATGGGTTCTCGGCGGAATTCTATATAACATTTTGGGACATTGTGGGTACTTCGGTAATCAGAGCAGTTAAGAGTTTTTTCTTATCCGGGAGGCTTCTCCGCCAAGTCAATCATACGTTTATCACACTGCTTCCCAAAGTGGATAATCCCTCCTCAACAAACAACTATAGACCTATTAGCTTATGCTCAACAATATATAAAATAATATCAAAAATTCTCACAGAAAGGTTAAAAAAAGTCATGGGAAAATTAGTTCACCCGTTACAAGGAGCATTTGTTGCAGATAGAGCAATCCAGGATAATGTATTAATAGCACATGAAATCTTTCATTCTTTCCAAACCCGTAGGGGCGCTGAAGGATGGATGGCAATTAAATTAGATATGGAAAAAGCGTATGATACAGTTAAGTGGGGATTTGTAATGGAAATACTAAAAAGATTCGGCTTTCATGAGAAATTTGTTAACTGGGTTAAAGAATGCATTACATCTGTATCCTTCTCCGTTCTGGTAAACAACTCACCAATAGAACTGTTCTTCCCAACTAGAGGCATTCGCCAAGGTGATCCTATATCTCCCTTTTTATTCATTCTGGGGGCTGAAGTATTGGCACGAAGATTGCAGAAAGAATCCGGGGCAGTAGGGAGTAAAATTGGATTTAAATTCGGCCACAGGGGGCCGAAAGTTCCGTTTCTTGTGTTTGCAGATGATACTATTGTTTTTACTAAGGCATCAATGGAGGCTTGGCAGAGCGTTCGATCGATTATCGAAGATTATTGTAGAGTTTCTGGCCAAAAAATAAATTACCACAAATCTTCATTTCAAACAACCAAAGGTGTTCATGGTTCTAGAGTACACATGTTGCAACAATCCCTACAAATGCCACATACAAGGGCAATGGAAAAGTATCTAGGATGCCCGATTATTAATGGAAGAGTCAACAAGCATACCTTTGAAGAAGTAATAAATTCTACAAAAACCCAACTGTCAAAATGGAAGGCTAATTGCCTGTCTCAACATGGTAGATCAATTTTAATCAACTCGAATCTATCATCAAAGCCTTTATATTCTATGCAAAGTTTTATGCTCCCAACTACAATCCATAACGAATTAGACCGAATAAATCGACACTTCTTTTGGAATAAAGATCTTCAGTATAAACCTCTTATAAGTTGGGATAAGGTATGCAGATCAAAATCAAAAGGCGGACTGAATCTAAGAAAGTCAAGAATAGTGAATGAGGCACTTCAGATGAAACTATTATGGAAAACTGTGACGGAACCGGATAATATTTGGGTACGGATAATTAGACATAAATACTTGAAAGATAAAGATATTCTGGACTGTATCAAGTCAAAGAATGCATCTTGGCAATGGCGAAATGCATTTCCATTAATAGAAAAATTCAAAAAAGGTCTTGTTTGGAGTATAGGGGATGGAGAATCGGTACGATTCTGGAAAGACCCTTGGATCTCACCACAACCACTAATTACAACACTGGATAGTAGAGCGGTAGCAAATGAGGATGTGCGAGTGAGTGCATTTATACACAATGGTAAATGGAGAAAAGATCTAATTCTTAGTACATTAGATAAAGAGTATGCTGAAAAGATTCTGAGCATACCGCTGCCAATTCATAGGATGGCGGATAGACTATACTGGCGTCATGATACTCAGGGATGGTTTACAACTTCCAGTGCAGTAAGATTTCTTTCGAACCAAGATTCCTTTTCGGATGACGCAACTAATTGGATATGGAAAATCAATACAATTCTCAAGGTTAAAAACTTCCTCTGGAAAATAAGTCAAAATGGCCTTCCCACTAGAGACCGTCTAAGTAAGAGGGGTGTATCTATCCCTAATGAATGTTGTTTCTGTGGAACACAGGGGGAAGATGAAGTACATCTGTTCACAGAATGTCAGTTTAGTAAGCACCCGCTTTTGCACACAAACAAGTGCTCGTCTAGTATTGATAGGTCTATTATGACTGGTGTAAGCGGTAAGGACGTTTTAACAAAATTAGGGGAAGTGTTGTCGACCACAGAAAAGGAGGAAATGGCGATGAAATGGTGGTCTATCTGGTATTTTAGGAATAAAATGTGTTTCAAAGAGTCAAAGGTGCCAACTGATCAGGAAATATATGCGTTCACTAAGTCGATAAGAGAGGTTTGGCACAGAGCTCAAAGTGAGGAATATGATAGCTTAAACTCAAATAAAGGTAAAACTACAAAACCAAAGGCAAAGGTCAGTAGAAGAAACATAAGATGGAGAAAGCCGGAACGAGGTATTTCAAAGCTCAATTTCGATGGAGGAGTAAACCAACTAGGTGAAGGGAGTATAGGGTATGTAATTAGGAATCATGAAGGAATCGTCACTTACTGGGGAAATAAAACCATTGGAAGAGTTTCTCCTATTATGGCTGAAGCTTTAGCCTTACGAGAAGGTGTTGTATGTGCACACACTAACAAAATAGCTAAATTAGTAATTGAAGGTGATTCTCAAATAATAATAAACCATCTAAAAAAAATTGGCCGCTGTCCTTGGGAAATTGAATTAATCTTGGGAGATGTCAAAGGACTACTTTGGTCCTTCCCTGATATCTCCTTCTCCTTCGTGCCCCGTGAGGGTAACAGAACGGCAGACAAGGTTGCTCACCTTGGCCATTCTGTTAACGGGCCGGCACTGGAGAGTTTTCCAGATCTTCTTGATCTCGTCCGTCAGGACGCTATCAGTTAGGCTTGTTCCAACCAAATTATTACCTAATAAAAAAAAAAGATTTATTAACATGATACATATGTTAAGAGGGTGTGTACAACCAAACTAACCTTTTATAGGAGTATAATACTCCCTCCATTTCAAAATAAAAGTCGTTTGGACTTTAGTGCACGCATTTTAAAGAGGTAAAAACTCTACAACTAAACTAACCTTTTATAGGAGTATTATTTTTTAATCAATTTTTTTCCCATAATTTCATACTTATTAAATTATTAAAAAAATAATATTTTATAGAGTTTTTACCTCATTAAAATGCGTGCTGAAAAGTGACGTTTATTTTAAAACCGAGGGAGTAACTCACTCCATAGTCCACAACACTATGAACACAAGAGTATAAACATTAAACAACACAACACACATCCCTAGCCTATCTATTACAGTAGGACAAACTACAAAGTCACAAATAGTAGTTAAATAAAAAAAAAAAGCAGCCACACTACTAAACGAAAAACACACAAAAATAGCATACGCAATACAATATTATCTTAGAACAAAAAAACAGTAGTTATAATAAGACAAAGCCCATTCCAACATCGAAGTAAGCAATTGAATGAAAACAAAAACGAGCAGCAAACCAAACTTACCAGATCTGAACCTTGATGCATCGAACACGTCGGATCTGAATAGGAGGAAAAGGTCGGGCAAGCGACTTACGACAGGGTCAACTTGAGCGACTATTGGTAGAGTGAGCGTGAGAGAGAGAGGAATGAAGAGAAGGCGAGAGGCAAGTGTTGCTGGCTGAGGGTCCTTTGGTTTGGCCGGCCGATGTGGACGATGTTGCTTGTTGAATGATTCAAATGAAAGGAAGGGATTGAAGGCGGGTATGTAATATTTTACCGTTTTGTGTTATAATCGTGTTGTATTTATATTGTTTTTTTTTTGTCATTTTATTGCGGTTTCGTGTCGTGTCAAGTATCTTATATTTTTCTGCACAATCCCACCGATACGACATGAAGATGTAAAGTTTAGCTCGAGATCAAAAGTCGGTGACAACTCAAGTTTTATCGGATCCGAAAGTTAATGATGGTACTCTCTCCGTTTCAAAATAAGTGTCGTTTGTCTTTTTCTGCACACTTTTTGAGGATGTAAAAACACTATAAAATATTATTTTTTAAAAATAATTTCATAGTCGGTATTCATAAGTATAAACTTATAAAAACAAATTTATTTAAAAAATATATATTTTATATAATTTTTACCTCTTTACAATGCGTGCAGAAAAGTCAAACTGCTTTGTTTTGGAACGGATGAAGTATATACTCCGTAATAAGTTGTTTCTCGAAGCCGGTGTCGTTTGAATGCACCGTGCTTGGCGATACGATGTCGTGTCAATAGCAATCCGGTTTTACATATATAAGCAATGAAGCGGAACTCGCCAATTCACCGACAACATTTGCAGTGTACTTGAGAGAGAGAGAGAGAGAGGATGAGCGACGTGACGAGAGAAACCGGAGATCCAGTGACCAGAGCTCCCTCCGGCAAGAGGATCGTCATCAAAAGCGCTGACATGACCGAGGATCTTCAGAGGGATGCCGTCGACGTTGCCGTTGCTGTAAAATCTCTCTGTTTTTCTCGTATCTACCTTCGCATTTTCCGTGTTTCGATATTCATTTTTGTTTCCGAATCTTTAAATTAGGGTTTCGCTCTTCCCTTGCTCTCTCTGCCGAGTTGTTCGGTGTGTTTTGATTTGGTTTTCCGTAGGTCTTGTTATCTGTAGTCGTTTTGTTATCATTTCTCAAAAGTGTGAAATCGGGTGATGATTTCAGGCGTTTGAAAGGAACAGTGTTGAAAAGGACGTCGCCGAGACTATCAAGAAGGAGTTTGATAAGAAGCACGGCCCGACTTGGCACTGCATTGTTGGTCGTAACTTTGGTAAGTCCTGCGTTGTAGGCTTTCACTGTTTGCTGATTTTGCATTCCTTTTCACTTGCTGTGATTGACATGGTAAACTGAGTGAAAAGTTTTTTATGCTTGGACCAAATTTTATGCCCTGCGTTTGTGATATATATTAGATTTTTAATTGATTGGATTTGTGACGAGGAAAATGCAAGAGCATGATGGAATCTGACTTAGATTCCAGTATTTGGATCTGATTTCCTAAAATACTTGTGCTTACATGTCCAATTTTAGTTTACTTGAACCCTTTATTTGTAAAGTTCGTCATGGAAATTAATCTTTAAGGGGGAAATCAATTCTATATCAGGCTATGTAATCCTGTTCAGCTGGTTTTGATAGGATTATTCTATTTATCTGAAAAGGCTATGCAGTTTGCACCTTTGATTATTTCGTTGATCAGAATATGTGCTACAGATGAGGACTGTATTTTATTTTAGAAGCAAAATAAAAGAAAAAGTTGTAAAAGTTGAGTTGAGAGAGTTGAGGTTCTTATGAGTTATGACTTATCTTGTCCCACAAATTCTTGATATGAGTGGATTAGCTGACTGTTTTGATTCCTGAATGAAGGGGGATCAAGGATGTCTTTTTTGTACATAAATGAGATGAATTACTTATTATTATATAGTGATCTTTGATTGCTGAATAGGACGAGATTCACAGTTACTTTTATTTTTTTAAAAAAAAATTAAGGATGAATTTTTTTCTAGTTCCTTTTCTGTCTTTTTTGATATTAATGTCCAGAGTTAGATTTGTGGGAAGAACTCTTTCATTTTCATATAATTATGAGAAGCTGGCCTGGTGGTAGTTATGTATCTATAATGTGACCAATGATCAGTTTTTGAGCTGGGTCAGTTTCAACCTCAGGATTTGACCCCTTAAATGAGCTTGTTCTTGTGGGATCCCATTAGAAGTCATTAAAGCTATTTATTTGTCTAACTCTTGATGAACTGATCTTTCATTGTGCCGTTTTGGTGAATAAGAAGGGAGGGGACATAGTGTGCAAAACTTACATGCCTCAATCTTTTGTGGCACTGCCTTGGAAAGCTATGCTAGAAGTAGGTTATGATAGTTTTCAACGGGAGTTACTTTGAAGAAGAAACCATTTCTCTATAGCTACTATTAATTCATAAGAATTTTTGCTAATGTGTCAACACTACAATGTTTTTATGTGTTTTCAGTTTTGACCGATAAAATTTCACCTTCATTTTAAAATAAAACAATATAATTTCCTTCCTTCGTTATCCAGTTTTCTAATCATCTATAATTACTACTATTACTTCATAAGAGTTTTTGTTGGTGTTAATATTTTCTAAGCATCTTTATTCGACTTATACTAACGTGGTCTAGAAGAATATCAAAGAGAGGTTATTTCTTGCTTGATTTTAAGCATGCATAAATTTAGTTTTGTGAATAAAATCTTTGGACCTAGGTCTAAAATGTTTTTGTTCGTACTCCCTGTTTAACTTGATAGGGATTGAAAGTTATACTAAAAGTCTCAACCTTTCTACCAAACTCAGTTCATGTTATAAATAAGAAATGTTTATGTGAATCTCTTTGTAAACAAAGATGAAGAACAATAACTAAAACAGAAACAAATCTCGATTTAAAGTGCAAAATAATTCGATCAAATGATTCACAGGGTAAAAACTACCACCTTCTTTCAGAAGAGCTGTAACAATTGACTGGTCTCTTAATGATTGTGTGTTCATCTTACAAGTAGGTAACAAATCCAGTTGCCTTGCCTTGACCATAAGTAACTCCTCCTACTTGCAACTCAAGTCAACAAAACAGATAATGTATGACAAATCCTATTGTTATACCCTGTTTCCAAACAACCATACCCAAGCGACAAACGTCTAGACAAATCTCTAAGCTTGAAAGTGAAATAATGAAACATACCAAGCTGCATTTCACCTGAAATTAGAATTCCTTGGAGTACCAATAGTTTTGCAGAGTCTTGTTCCGCGTACTACAACCCTTGAAAGTTTAAAAATCTTATTCAACTTTTTTAATATCACCTCTGGGTTCAGCATAGATGAATGGTGACTAGTGAAGGACTTGGTGTGAATGAAACTAGGCAGATATCCATGGGAGTTTCTTCTTACTTCTTATCACCATTAGCTTTAATCCCTGTAAAGCTGTAACTGATAGGAGTCAGTGAAGTGAAATTAAAATTTGGTGGGGGATAGTGAAAGGGCATAACACAATATCATAGGGAAATGCATTGGAATTATACCCTCTTTGTCCTCATTAGCACCCATCTCTCATGGCCATGTCTCGGATCTGTCTTTTGTATGGTATTTTCTTCATATTTCATAAATACCTTGTCATTGAAATGGTTATTTTGTCCTACAATAGTCCTTGTTGGCTATTAATATGTAGTTGTGACAAACAAATATCCTTATTCTGTTCAATAGATTCCAAATATTTGCTTCTACAAGTAACTTGGATTAAATACTGCAATATCATGTTCTGTCATTTCGGGTGAATTTACATATTGGAAAAATATTGCACGATAGAGCAGGTTAGGAATCATTTGGGGGTTTTTTCCTTCCTCTGATTTGGAAACATCCCTTACTCAAACCTGTTTTCTTTATGTCTCAAGCAATGAAGATATTTCCCCCCTTAAAATCATTAATCTCAATAATTACTGCTGCAGGTTCATTTGTGACTCACGAGACCAACCACTTCATTTACTTCTACCTGGACCAGAAAGCCATATTACTCTTCAAATCCGGTTGAAGCCACTTGAAACTCCTGATTCTCTTGACTTCCTATTCAACTAGCCAACTGATGGGCATTGGGGCCATGACTTGGTTGTCTCGCCACCACACCAACCAACTCTTGTATGTAACTCTATCTCCAGAATCGTAAGCGAGAAAATTCAGTAACTAAGCCGAGCTTTACCCATCCATACGCCCCTGTGCTTGTATATTCACCCCGAGTTTGTTGTTTGTACCTGCAATGCTGCAACTTCGTCTTTGATTTGGCAATTTAACAACCCCTGTTTCTTCTCCAGGAATAGTTGCCATCCATTGCATTTGCAGCCCCTGACGCTGCTCTTTTATTATCAACAAAAATCCTAAAAATTTATCCGTTGTGATTGTTTACTTATCTGACTCCCCTATATTGGTTTAAAATTTTGCTTATATAACATGTTACTGCGCATAAGCTTTAACACAACCAAGGCCGAAGGGTGCCTATATATAGGAAAATGTTTCTATGACGCTTAGGGTCATTACCCAAAGTGAAAAGCACATAGTTTCAATGATTGACATAAAAAAAATACTAATTATGCCAAGTAGGGACACACAGATAATAAAGATTTATGAAATTGTTCAGCAATTACTTAACCTTAAAAATGATTGCGAATTATTTGATCTTCCTTACTACGGGAATTAATTTACCTGGAGAAAAAAAAAAGCGGGCACAGATAACATTTATGAACGTCTTGATAGGGATGTTGTCCAAATTGGTATCATTGATAAATTTCCAAACTTAGAAATTCAACATCATGCATTCTCAACCTCTGATCATTGTCTAATTACTCTTGACCTATCCAATGGGGAAACTACCAAGGCAGCTCCATTTAAATTTGAGAATATGTGAATCCAAGGAAAAGATCCGAGAAGTGTAGTAAAACAAGCATGGATAGCCAATTGTAATGGATCCGCTATCCTCCAACTAGCCTTGAAGAAAAAAAATTCTAAAAGCAAAAATTAAAGACCAGAATCACATAACATTTGGAAATGTTTTTAGACAACTAAAAGAAGTGGAAGAGGAACTTATTAATATTCAAGGTTTGCTAATACATAAAAATGATGCCAGGTCTATGAACAAACAAAGCAAGCTGATAAAAAAGAAAGAAGCACTCATTAAATTCCAAAAGTTGTATTGGAACCAACGTGCTAAAACCAAACATATTAAGTTAACGGATATCAACTCTGGATACTTTCACAAAATTGCTTCTGGAAGAAGGAATAGGAAAATCATTAGACAAATTTTATCGTCAGAAGGAACTCAGATCCTAGGAGAAGAAAATATCAACTTGGAAATTCAACGTGATTTTGAAAAACGATTCAAAAAAGATAGTTTGCCTATAATCTCTTGGTCTAACCATTTAGATTTGATTATCCCTGTTGTATCAGATGAAGAAAATGCTGATCTCATCAGACCAATCCTCAACAGCGAAATAAAAAATGCAGTGCGAAGTCATATTAAAAACAAATCCCCCGGTCCAGATGGATTCACCACCGAATTCTATAAAACCTACTGGGACATAGTTGGTCCTTCTGTTATTAGGGATGTGAAAAGCTTCTTCCTATATGGGCAATTACTACGACAAATAAACCATACATTCATAGCTCTTCTGCCAAAAATTGATAACCCAGCCTCAACAAACCACTATAGACCAATTAGTTTGTGTTCAACAATCTATAAAATTATATCCAAAATCTTAACTAAAAGATTAAAAAAGGTCGTAGGAAAACTGATACACCCGCTTCAGGGCGCGTTTGTATCTAATAGAGCTATCCAAGACAATGTTTTGATTGCCCATGAAATTTTCCACGCCTTTAAAAATCGTAGGCATGGAGAAGGATGGACGACCATCAAACTTGACATGGAAAAAACTTATGACAGACTTGATTGGGACTACTCTTTTGAGATACTCAAAAGATTTGGGATTCATCCGACCTTTACTGGTTGGATTAAAGAATGTGTTTCAACTGTCTCATTTTCCGTCTTGGTAAATAATGCCCCTACATAAATTTTCCACCCTTCTAGGGGCATTCGCCAAGGTGATCCGTTATCTCCCTTTATATTTATCCTGGGAGTTGAACTCCTAGCAAGAAAATTGCATCAGGAATCCTTGCTACAACACAGCCAAATTGGATTCAAATTTGGTAGAATAGGTCCATGTATTCCTTTCTTGGTTTTTGCGGATGACATTATCAATTTTGCAAAAGCTACTTGTTCTGCAAGCCAAAAAGTTAAAGATATAATTGAGAAATATTGTCTTCTCTTGGGTCAAAAGGTTAATTTTGACAAATCGACTTTTCAAACCACACTTGGGGTTCCTGCCTCTAGAATACAAATGTTGAGTAATTCCTTGCAAATTCCTCACACTAGGGCAATGGAGAAATATCTTGTTTGTCCTATTATTAATGGAAGGGTAAACAGATAAACGTTTGAAAATATCTTGTGTCAATCCAAATCTCAGCTGTTGAAATGGAAGGCTAATGCCTTGTCGTAACAAGGTCGATATATCCTAATTAATTCTAATCCATCCTCTAAACCATTATATACAATGCAAAGCTTTATGTTGCTAACGAATATCCACAAGGAATTAGACCAAATAAATAAAACTTTCTTATGAAATAAGGACTTACAATATAAACCACTTATAAGCCGAGACAGAATCTGCAGACCGAAAAAGAAAGGGGGATTGGGAATTCGGAAATCTTAATACATGAACGAGGCATTTCAAATGAAGCTGTTGTGGAAAACTATTGCTGAACCAAAAAACGTATGGGTCAAAATTATTAGGCATACATACCTGAAAGAGAATGACATTCTAAATTATCAAAACACTAAAAATGCTTCATGGCAATGGAGAAAGGCAACTTCATTAATAAAAAAAATTCAAAGAGGGACTTATATGGTCTATTGGAGATGGTAAATTAGTCAGGTTTTGGACAGATAATTGGGTCATCAACTCTCCGCTAGCCCAAAAGATCATTGGGAACCAACAAAATTGATATAAACACAAAAGTAAGTCAATACATAATAGATGGCAGATGGTGGAAAGAGAAGTTAAGTAATATCCTGGATCAAAACATAGTTCAGAAGATAGTAGACATTTCGTTACCAGTCAACCCAATCCTTGATCGACTATATTGGTGGTCGGATAAACAAGGTTGGTTCACAATGTCTAGTGCGATGAAACTTATATCAAACCAAGATTGCCTTACTGATGACCCCAATTGTTGGATTTGAAAGATTGATACTATTTAAAAAATAAAAAACTTCTTGTGGAAAATTTCCCAGAATGGATTACCCACAAGGGAGCGACTAATGCGAAGGGGTACTCTCGTTCCAAACTACTGTTCTTTTTGTGACGACTGTACAGAAGATGAAGCCCACTTGTTTGTGCACTGTTCCTTCATACAAAACTCCATTTTAGGAAATCAAAAAGTCTGCAGTATTGTCAGTAGACAGTAGCCTTCCGAATTCAGCTAGGAATGGCCAACTTATCATGGAAAAATTAGGGAAATCCCTTAATAAGGCTGGAAAAAAAAATGACACTTAAATGGTGGACAACATGGTTCTATAGAAACCAGGTTTCTTTCAGGAATCAGAAAAAACTGACGGACGCGGAAATACGGATTTTTATGCACTCTATCAAAGAAAATTGGAAGAAAGCGTCGTTTGGCGACTGTCATGTATACAATGTGGATAAAGGAGAAGGGTCGACACAACGACGGAAATTGAGTAGGAAAAATGTAAGATGGAGAAAACCGGATCGTGAATTCATGAATTTAAATTGTGATGGTGCTTCATTCCCTGACGAAAATGCAAGTGTCGGATACATTGTTAGGGATTGGGAAGGCAATACAATCAACATTGGGTATAGACACTTGAGGATCCATTCACCACTAATGGCGGAGACAATTGCCCTTCAACAGGGCATAATGTATGCAGTAAATATTGGGACCAGTACAATTGTTGTTGAGGGCGACTCGCAAATAATTATAAATCATCTTAGATCTAATGGAACATGTCCTTGGGAAATTGAACTATTAATGGGAGACATCAAAAGGATTCTTCAATCCTTTCAGGAAGTGTTTTTTCCCATGTACCCCGCGAAGGTAACAAAGTGAAGGATAAGGTTGCACACCTTAGCCGCTCTGTTAGCGGGTTTGCACTGGTATCTCATACAGATCTTTTAGATCTCATCCATCGGGATGCTATTGGTTAGGTTTTCCAACTGAATTATTACCTAATAAAAAAAAAGATTTATGAAATTTGGGTGGCTTGGCTTAGGGCAAATAGTAGCTTATATGACTCGGCTTAGGTCAAATAGCAGCTTATATGACTTGAGAAGTTGAGTCCTTATTCAAAATATTTCACTTAACAACTCAAAATATTTTTAGTTATTTATCGGAGGATAATAATAAATCACTCTCATCTATTATTTTAACCTTTTAGTTAAATCTTGATAAAATCTAATCGACTAGTTAACTAAAGTTTTTTCTTGAGAAAAAAGGTAAATTAAATTCTTGTGATATAGTAAAGTCTTGTTATTTGGATTATTCTGATTGTTTTGAATTTTGTCTTGAATTGATTTGTCATAGGACCATGTCCAAGGGTTCATGATGCGAAGTTAAAGGAGAGGTCAGAGCGTGTTTGGTTTATAACTAAAAAACCCAAGAAGGTGAAATTCTCAAGAAGTCGGAGAAATACATGCGTTTGGTTAACATTTTTTTAAGATGAAAATCCAGGAATTTCACTTCCCATGAAGTTGAATTCCTCTAATTTGGAGGAAGTTCACTTACTTAGTTCCCCCTAGGTAAGTTCAACTTCCACCATTTTATATTTGTAAATTTTCAATTCTCCCTTTTATTCCTCTAAAACAAAAAAAATCAATCAAACACATTTTCACAATTCCCCTCAATTAGACTTCCTGGAAATTTAATTCCCATGAAGTAACTTCCTAGGAATTTCAATTCCCACATTGAACCAAACGAGCCTTGACTTGAGGTATGAACTTATACGATAACTTTTGTATAAAATCATTAGTGATATTTATAGCATTAATTGATTTATATAATAAATGGATCAAATCAAATCTAGTTTAATAAATCTTATTTTTTAAAAACTCATATTTATAGGAAATTGTATGTTTGAATTTAATTTTACCCAATTTAGGCCATGTTCATTCAAACTTATATGATCCAATTTCAAAATATTTGTTTTTTTTTGTCAGACTTTCAAAATATTTGTTGGGTTAGGCGTACGACACAAGTAAGATTGAGAATCGTTGAGTTAGCTTTAAATAGGTAGTTGTGAAACAATAAGTAAAACTAGTTGATTATGTTTTTTACAATTTTTTGCACTTAAAAATGAAAAAAAAGGAATATATATATATATATATATATATATATATATATAATTAAATAATTAAATCAAATTTAAGAATAAAGATTACTAATAATATAAATATAAATAAAATAATAAGTTAATCTAAGCGTTATTATTAAAATATCATATAGACCGCTTCTAATAGATGAAGTAAAAATAAGCAATAAAGCCCGGTTTACCTGGTACGCGGCTCTTGTCAGCTAGGTCATGTGATCGGAGTTTACCGCTAAAGGTGGGTTTCTCGCCATAAAAAAAAAAAAAAAAAAAGTAAGCAATAAAGCAAAAAAGTTAGGAAAGTTGATAAAAATGGGTGTACGTGTCTCAATGGTTATTACACAATCGGGATTCCCTGTGCCCAAATCGCCTATCTCCTTCATATCCCTCCTCACAAACTAAACATACTCCATCTTTTTTCTATTTTCTTTTTCTTAATTTTAATTATTTCATTTTTTTTAAAGAAAAGAATGGTGAGGAGGGGATAGGGGTATTTGGGATAAGTGATCTTCTCTCGTTATTACAAGGTTACTTGGGCTTGGGTTTGAGTCTTGCACATGGCCACAAGGTTTTTAAATATTATCTTTTAATTTTGGCCTAGCAAACATTAGCAGTTGCGGTCTTGCACACCTGCGGTGGTGACCTTATTCTTTCCTACCAACTCTATTTTATTTTTAGAAAAAATTAGTTTTTTTTATAAGCTAGTAGAAGTAAATATGCGCCCACGGCCCTACACACTAGCGCCCCATGACTTTTCCATCTTTATCATATTTTTAGTTTTTAGTTTTGGAGTAAAATTGGGCGTGGATTTTTTATTTATTTAGACGGATAAACCCAAAATATAAAATTTGTTGAAATTTTTAGTGGGAGAAAGGTATTTCCCCATTATAAGGTTATCAATCATACTTTTTTTTCTTCTCAAATCAACATCCTAAACTCTTAATAGTCATCCATATTTTTTTCTCTTCAAATCAACACCCCAACCCTTCTTACCAATATAAATTCAAATTCATAAAATATATATGATTGAATTATATCTCATATCATAACTAAGATTCATATATCAATCCAAATTCATAAAGACTTCAAAGGCACAAAGCAAAATGTTTCAAAACCCTAGGTTGCTTGCGAAAATCTTAAAACACTTTTCTACTACCCGAATTAAACTAAACCACAGTTCATTCACAAAAAATCTATTTAAAAAAAACTTTATTAGGCATCTATACTTTTTATTAGGCATCTATACAATTTACCGCTAGATGAATCAGACCTGTATTCCATAGGGTTAGACCATCTTGGTACTATGAGTACCATAACTAATATAAAAATAAAATAAAATATCATATCATATTTTACAACAAATCAAGCACTTTCGCCAAGTACCTATAGAGATTCATAGTCTACAACATATTGATATAATGTTGGAACTAAAATTTTCCACGGTAAATGATACTTCTTCCTATCACATCTTCAAATTCTCCTAGACCATAGGAAAGATAGGAAGTGCTCTTCAAGTTTGCTAATATGAGTTAAAAGCAAAATGATGACATTATTGCACTCGAATACTGGGAAATTAGAAGCCAAATGAGAATACAGTAAAAAATTAGAAGACAAATGAGTTACTGTTCTCTGGTGTATTCTTTTAAAAGGTAAGCCCGATTTGAATAAATTACTCTTCTACTGTCTATTACTTGAATTAAATGATGGGAATTGAGTTCATTCAACATTATTTCAATTTCCTACAGGTTTACCCACTTGCCAAAGATGAAACTAGATTATGATGCTAGATTTCTTAAAGTTCAAATTTTCAAATTATCATAGATAATATGGATAAAAGGTGTTATGTGGAGGTTGATTTCACGAGTCTTAACCTTGACAAGATATGAGAGTCATCAAACCAAAACACTTCAAAGCTTACTATTGCCGGACATTGATCACTATCAACTTCACTAAATTTATGTAAATCCCTAATCCCATGTTCTTTGCTGAAGAAGAGTGAAATAAAGCCCAATTAAACCCATCCCTTTAATATGTTGAAACCTAAATAATACAAAACAAAAATACAACTAGAGAGTTTCATAAGAAAGATCGAAGGATAATATTTACATGTGAATTGCTCATTCTACGGAATTGTATCGGGGTCTCCAGATTGATGTTCGCTCTACGAATGTGCCCCCCTCATGCCCTCCCCGATGCTATTAATTGTTTTTATGATGAGTTTCAGGCCTCCCTTGAGCATGCTATTACTGCAGGGGCCCTGAGATTCGGTCCATGGAAGTGGTGTCAGGCCACACTTCCATTAAAACTTGGTGGGTTTGGTGTGCTCACGGTGGATGATGTTAGTCATTTTTCTTTCATCGCATCTCGTCTCCAAACAGCTGAACTACAAATTTACTCAAAGTCAACACCATCACCTTCTAGACTTCCTGACATTAGTCCTGACAATGTTATCATATTCCAATTTATCTCGAGGTATGTCGCTCGTGTTGGTTCGAATATTGATGACTTGTTGGTATCGCCGCCCCTAAAAAATTCATGTCAGTCACGTTCATTGATGACAACTTAGTATCCACAATCAATTCGACTCCAAGGCAGCTATACGTTCTGCAAGCGGTGAGTGGGGAAAGAGTACAAGGTTTTTTGTTGACATACTACTCCCATTGAGGGCCTTCCTCAGACCATGCATTCTCGACAATTTCGTTCTGTCCTCCAATATCATCTCTCGATCCATATGTTTAGTGGCTAGCTAACTTGTCCTAGTTGTGAACTTGACAGGATGAACCGTTTTGGATATCACGCTCTGCATTGTATTCGAGGCATCGGGACTAAGCACCGACACAACATGGTCCCAAATGTTTTAGCGGATATTTTTTATAAAGAGGGCATTGCAATTCAGAAGGAAGCGCATACGGGTATGAGTAGTGATGGTGGGGTTGAGCTGAGGCCATGTGATTTGTTGGTTTATGCATGGGACAAGGTTAGAGACACTTGTGTTGATGTGGTTGGGGCTTCGCCGTTCACAACTAGAGTCAATGACTCCTTTGTACCCGACAAGGCGGTTTCCCAAGCCACTGAAAGGAAGAAGAAGAAGTACGTAGATATTTGCACTGATGAGGGGTATTGCTTCATGACATTTGTATTCTCTACTTTTGGGGAATTAGGAGATGATGCTATTAGTTTTATAAAGCGGGTTCAATTGATTATAAAAAGTCATGCGACAGAGTCTAATATTGGCGATTTTATATTTTTAATAGAGTTGGTTTTATTATTCAAAATGGGGTTGAAGCTCAATTTGTTACAAGGCTTCAAACTAATTTTATGTAAGACATTTCTATAATAATAATAATAATAATTTATTATTATATAATAACAACAATTAATTATAACAACAACAACAACAACAACAACTTGTTGAGAAGAATATGGTATGCTTATTTCCTTGTCCGCTTTCATGGCAAAGGGGAAAAAGGGGTTATAAGAGTTTATATCTGAAAAAAAAGTTTGAGTACATAAATTATATAATTATGAGAGCAACCGGTCTTCAAAGTACTTCTTAAAAAAGGCTTGAGTGAACTACATACTACAACATCCAACCAAACTCAAGTCCTCAAACCAACATACAACAACAAAGTCTTTAAGAAGATAACATCAACTACAGGATAAAGTACTAAGTATTGAAAGAGAAACGTACACACGTACTGACCATCTAAGTTTAAGTTAAATTTGGATAAGGCTGGCCTTGAACGACTCGTACTCAAGACCTCAACGATCCGCTTCCGTTAGCTTCATACATAGGATAAATTCCCTACAATTAAGATATGTTAATAATAATAATTAATGAAAGAAACTGAAACCAAAACCATTAATTTGATTTGGAGACACCTCTATTAATTGGAGACACCTCTATTAATTATTGTATAAATCTAATTTGGAGTGATTCGGAGTGATTGACTTTTTAAAATAGAATGTGATGAACCCATTAACCCATTCAGGGTCTCAGACCATGCCTTCTCGACAATAAGGGGTGATGCTGATACCATATTGTGGCATTTGAGATATGATTATCTCAATGTGCAAAGTTTAAAAATGTTGAACTTAGGAGATATGATTCAAGGAATGCCAAAGATTGACGAGTTAGAGTTGTGTGAAGAAGCCCGATTTCTTGCTTGATTTCATATCCCATGTGGTTGTTTGCTGGAGATGTAGCTCAAAGCCTCAATCTCCACAATCTCGCATTAAGAACCAGTTCATTATCTACTTTTGTAGTTTATAATTATGTACAACTTCTCGAAGAGCTATCTCTAAGTGAGTAATCTAGTCCATAAGGAGGAGGAGATAAATCTTAATTTTTAACTTGTATAATTCTCTCTTGTTTTTAGAAACATATAATTGGACACATCCTCTAAAAGACCTTCCAATACTCCATGGGACACCAAACGATCTTATCTATGTTAAACATTTTTCAAACTATGCGGTATCTATTCGAAATAGATCAACCCCATACCAAATGGAAGCACACATTCAATATGAGGTAGACTTTCTAAGAGATAGCTTGGGGATTACTTTGTATCCAACAACCATTTTTGTGGGCTATTCATCCCAGGTTAATCCAAATGAATCGACCCTATATCAAGTACTGCCTAACTATATTTTATCATTTCAGTAGAAATTTTGTTTCTATAATTACTTAAGGTTTTTGGGATAATTTGAAAGCTTCAAACTTTCTATCAAAGGACCAAGAAAAACCCTAGAAATGAAAAGTAAGTAGAGAGTTCAACTTACCGTATACTTCTTCGACATCACCATTAGGATTTGATTCTTCTACTTGGCTACACGAAGAACGATTCCTCTTTCAGAGAAACCTACATGAAGACGAATGTGTTTGAGTTGGACTACTGTAGAAAGGGCATTGTGCACAACCCACAATCCCAACATATGACAAATAGATAAAAAATTTAAAGTGAGTCAAACCGATTAAGACTAAGTACGGACTATTAAATATGGTAGCTAGCTAGTTTCAGTCTCTTTAAATAAGAAGAAATAAAAAAAAAAGCTTTACATTAATTAGCTTCTATTTATAAACTTAAATAAAAAAGAGCTTAGATCTTATCCAAAAAAAATAGATACACCCTTGTGTTACACATAATTATATATTCTATAGATTTATGATAAATTTTTTTGAAAAATTATATTTATACTTTAAACAATTGTTAGTTTATGTTTAAAAAAATTATGCTTTACATTTTTATATAAACAAAAGATTGATTACTCTGTATTTTGCAATATGAATTTTGTAAAAACTATTTTATATACATATATATATATATATATTTAAAAATTAATATAAGATCTTACCCTCTAAGTCGGGGCAGTTAGAGGTAAGCTTTTTGGACTGTAATTTTCCCTTTGGATGAAACAAATCCAAAATGGTGAAAATGTTTGTCTATCCCGATGCAAATTATATTTATACTTTAAACAATTGTTAGTTTATGTTTAAAAAAATTATGCTTTACATTTTTATATAACCAAAAGATTGATTACTCCGTATTTTGCAATATGAATTTTGTAAAAACTATTATATATATATATTTAAAAATTAATATAAGATCTTACCCTCTAAGTCGGGGCAGTTAGAGGTAAGCTTTTTGGACTGTAATTTTCCCTTCGGATGAAATAAATCCAAAATGGTGAAAAGGTTTGTCTATCCCGATGCAAATCGAAAATCAATCTGGAAGGAAGGAGGAGATCACATATCAGATCAAGATGTGCTGGTAGTGGTACAACTAGCACTACTACATACTACAGTGCAATTAACCAACAATGGTGCATATGTTTAATTAAGTTAATTAGTACACCGTATGAACCAATTGGTGACACCGTATGGGTGAATTTGGGTCATCGAATCATTCAAGTTTTGGATGATTAATTTACATGGAGTACATTGTTTTGATTCTTTCAAGATCAATTTAGGTTTAAGATTTTACTAGAGTTTAATTACCTAATGTCCAAAATAACGGACCAACCAACGGTACATACATAGCTTGTCTTCCCAATTCAAATTCCAATCCAAATCAAATCAATAGATTTGATTGACATCAAAATAACTTGAAGAAAAATCAAACCTCCCCACCTAGTGCCAAGCTCAAAGTAGCCACTAGGTTGCATACATGAAGATATTAAGCAAGCAAAATTACTTATGAGTAGATATTAAAGCAATGAATTGAATAGAAGGAGCATGCTACTATGCTGGGATGTTGGCTCAAAGGAGCTACTTCTATAGGTACTTCAAATTCGGCCTGAAGCACCTACACCTACATAAGAAGCATGCTACTGTGCTGGGCTGCTAGCTGTTTCATTGCATTGAAGATGAAGAAAGTAGTTGTTGAAGGAGTCTTGTTGGGCCCGACTAGAAATCCCGACATATAAGCCATACTGGGGCACCATCCCAAAACCAATTGGCATTAGATTGAGTAGCTCATTCACTAATATGTTAGGTTCAAAATTCTCCCACTTCTGATGTGGGGTTCACAAGTGTCCCAACAAACTCCCATATCACTTGTGATCTTGTGAATTCATCACAAGTCTAGCCCGGTTGGGAATTGAGACTCTCATGCAACGGGTGCGACTAACCCGTCATCGTATACAGACGTGGAGTCCATCTCAATCTTCGGTGCAACCGGGCCACCTCAAACCTGGCTCTGATACCATTTTGGGGGGGGGGGGGTCTTGTTGGGTCCCATTAGAAAGCCCAACATATAAGCCAAACTGGGGCACTATCACAAAACCAAATGACATTAGGTGGAGTAGCCCATCACTTGCTTAATGCTCTCTTCCTCTCGGCTCTCAGCATGTCATCCTCAAATGCGAGTAGCGATTCTAGAGAAAGTCATAGTGTTGAGCAAAGCCAATAAACCGAATCTACAACTGATGGAGTCGAAGAGGAGTAAGGACATTTAAAATACTTGACATGTCTGTATTGATTTCTGTTAAGGAGTAAGGACACTGTTTATCACGACGTTGAACATTTCAATTTGTAGCCTAATGTTGCATTCTATGTGTATGACTTGATGATATGTTTATTGTTCTTATTTATACCTTTAAATGAACATATAATTCATGTTGTCGTTTCCTCGGCGTTTTCGTTTCCTACAAAATTTGGATTGCCAGTTTTATTTTTTATTTTTACAAGGTAATACTTTGGGTGGGGTTAAGCCTAGCCGATTGCATCCTTACGGATGAGATCAAGGAGATCTTTGTTGGTTTCAATCGAGCACCAGTGTACAGAGCGACTAAGGTGTGCAACCTTATCAACAACTTTGTTTCCTTCACTGCGCACGGATGAGAATTTTGTTACCTCGAAAGACTTGGCTATCATTTTTATGTCTCCCATTAAAAGTTCTACCTCCCATGGACAGTTATCTTGTAATTGTAATTGTTGAATAATGGTTTGTGGGTCCCCTTTAACCTCAGCATTTTTAAGACCCTCACGCAAGGCATGGGTTTATGTCATTAGGGGGATTTATCTACCAATGTTTTTATTGTCTACTGTATTGGATTTTCGTTCTAATCTCTGATGATCTATCCTATATGACTATCCTCATTTGGTTTTGATGTTCCATCAAAATTCACTTTCATATATCCGACCTCGGGTTTTTCTCCATTTATTACTTTTCCTACTAATCTTTTTACGGTGGTCCGTCAACGGGAAGTTAGTGGTCACTTCATCCTCTTCCATACACGCTTTCCTCCATTTAATCCTATGACATGTAGCACCTTCAACAAACTAAAATAGATGAACTGCATTACATGGCTGCACCACTATCAGCTCAATTTATTTGTTTGACACTTTCAGCAAAATAAAAACACTAAGAAATCAAAAGGAAGCTCAAACTTTGAAAACACATTTGGGTAGTACTTTCAATCAAAATTTAAGGTATTGAGTACAATAAATGGTGTTCATGCATGTGCTTGCAGACAGATTGAGTGGGATGAAACAAAAGAAAACCAACCATTAGTTGTAGCAGAGCCAAAATAATAGGATGCAAACGCCTTAACTAGTTCGAACTTATCTACATTGGTTGGGCTTGAGAAAATGAGGCTTGCAATGGGGCAGTTGGGGTTCTTGAGGCCAATACAAGCATGATGAATGGCTCAGTTGATGGAAATCACAGGTTCATCTTGGACAATGATCCTGTTGTGAAGAGTTCTCTCTATTTTCATAAGTCGGTCAGATTCATCTATGGAGCTCTTTCAAATGGCACAGTGTTGTCCAAGATGAGGCAATATGCTAGATAAGTTACTTCTATCACCACAATACCACTATCTTTAGCCTCTTCCTCTGCCTTGTTCATTTCCTTGTTCTGCTCTACAAGGCCATATATTTTTTCGTTGAGGTCCATATCTCTTAATTATGCAACTATCTAGCCTAGCAAAGTCCTGGATTGTGGAGGAAGGCAGATACTAGTTACCCAAACCAACTATAAAAACAAAGAGTTAGTAAATAAATTAGACCGATTGCTCAAACCTTCTCAAAGTCTTGGCTTCGAACTTCTTCATTCTTATCTTTCGTGATCTGCTAAGCTCTTTCTCAAGCTTTCTAGCTTGTTGAGGGAGTTGCAACCAAAGAAAATCAACAACTTCTAATACAAAATAATAAAATAAACATATATAAAAAAAATTACGAGGGAAGCTTTACCTGAGCTTCGCAAAAACAAAATCTAGAACCAACTTAATCAATAAGATCAATAGCTTTGTTGGCCAGAAACCGGTCCCTATAAGATACTCCCTCCGTCTCAAAATACATGTCTTTTTAGGACGGAGCACGAGAATTAAGAAGGGAATTAAGGGGTTGGTTAAGTGTAATGATTAGATGTAAAAAGTAGGTTAAGTGTAATGATTAGACTTGTATTTATTTCTTTCTTTTTTTTTAATTTGTGAGGAGGAGGGTAGGGGTGATGTAAAAATTAGAGTAATGAGTAGATGTAAAAGTAAGTGAAATGTAATGATTAAAGCTAAAAAGACATGTATTTTTTACAAAATTATATGAGCTTAAAAGACATGTATTTTGAGACGGAGGGAGTAATATTTTTTAATGACAATTTTTTACTAAGAACAACATTATGTATAGATTGAAAATTAATGAAGTCCAAAACTCAAAATAAAAGAAGCTTAAGGTGTGTGCAAGTGAAGTGCACCTGATGTTGTAATAAGATATTTTAGTTGCAGCAACGAGTGAAGTCATTTGTATTGTGATAGATATGGAAATACTTGATGTGCTTATTTTTTACACCCAAAATAAGTGCATGTCTCCCTTGGAATACTTCTATGAGATGACAACCCAAAATCACTAATTCAGCCTCTACCTTCTCTATTATTTTACACTTTTTTTAAATTTATTTAGTGCGTGTCTACCTTGTTGTAATTGTGATAGATATGGAAATACTTGATGCACTTGTCAACCATTTTGAACCATGTTAGTGGGTCAACAGAAAGGGATAACATATCTATGGTCTAGGATTTCTGTTTTCATGGTTCATTAGTGTGTTGTGTGTTAGTTTAACCTGCATAAAGTAAAAATTGATAATTTCTTGAGGTGAATTCTTTTGCATGTAAAGAGTTGACAGATGGTCAATCTCATTTTCCCCCTTCTGCTGTTCACATAAAGGATACTAACATAATATGTTTGAAGAACAGAAAAGGTTTTTGCAATTGCAATATATGTAAAGTCACACCATGTTCTTTCTTATTATTTTTCCTTGAGGACATTGTGGTTTCTTTCTCATATCTTCGGCCTTAAACTTATGATGAAGATTAAATCTCATTTCAGTTTTATAGTCGAGTTCATATTTCTTAAGGTATATAGATAAATGTATGCTATTTTTTGATGTGAACTTTCTTTGTTCTTTTGCTCATTCTTGTAGCAAGGGGTCTTTTGCTCATTCTTCTAGCAAGGGGGAGCTAAAAAAGGCATTGAATGTGCTACGCAATCCTGATGTTCCAATAGATTTGCAGGAAAAAACCGATTTTGAAGATTGGGTCTTCCCAACAATGTTCACCCTTTAGTATTCATCCCTTTTACCCTTAGCATCTAACAACATCCTATTTGATTTTGCCGGAAATCCTTTTCTAGTGGATTTTCCTTGACCTTTTAAAGTTGAACTTATTTTTAATACTTCCCTGCCATCCTTTTTGTATGTTTATGTAGATTTTATAATGTATTTAGACGCATTTTAGCAAGATTTTTATCCCACTAAATGTTTTGTTTGTATCCCTGTTGGGAGATTCTGACATCTCTCTATAAACTGAACGTTCAGGATAATGCTAAAATAATATGTTTATGTTGGATTAGATTGATGTAAAGCTTTGAAAGTGATAAAGAATTACGAAATAAGTTGTGGCTCATGGTTGCCAACCATGTAATTGAGCAGGAAACGGGTGCTAAAAGAGAACATAAAAAAGGCAATTGCATTTCTCAAGGAAACTGATGGCCTATTGAAAATCGAGGATATTTTACCATTTTTTCAAGACTTTGCTTTGACTGATGATTTCCAAGTTAGGATGTTAATAGATTGGATTATTCTATGCTTTTCTGCTGGATTAAAAGAAATAATTCAAAGTAAAAAGAACCCTATTTTTACATGAGTCGAATTTTGGTGGGCATAGAGGGATCTTTTTGGGTATACGGTCCCCTTTTATATGAGACCTTGTGTATGGTATCGTCTTTTGTAGTTTGGTGTTATCACCATAATCTCTATATTTACCTTTTCAAGGTTTGAAAACACGAACAACTAATAGGAGCCCGTATCAGTTTGTCTATGTCAGTATAATAGATTTACTTGGTAGGTCAGTTCGTTTTGTAAAGTGATCATATATCTTGTGGACTGAATGCCCACCAATGTGTTTGCAGGAGGCAATCTGCTCATCATTGGAAGATTACAATCGGCGAATTGAGTTTCTCACAGAGTTTGAGAAGATGAATGATGCAACACGCGTCATAACTTCAACACAAGGTAGCACATGTATTTCAAGTTGATTTGTAAGAAGATGGTAGCTTTTACTAACCCATCAGGGGTTGCGACTTGCGACGAAGTTTTCCATGTTGTAGCTATGATGAAGTCTAATGTACCGTCACAAGATGATATAGGTAATGTCTTGTGTATGTGTATCCACTGTTATATTGTTATATAAAATGTACAAGAGTACATTTTGAGGATTTGAAGCAATTGTATCGAGCCAAAAGTCACAGACACCTTCAACCTCCTCGGATCATGCTTAAGATCGAGATCCTGAAGAGGGTTGTCTACACATCCCCCACTAGCAACTATAAATAACAATATACTTACAATGTACTTTCGTTAAACAGAAACTATTGCCGTGCAAAGCATGACCCTACCTAGTAGGAGTATATAGGAGAGTGTATCGATGTACAATAATCGGGTTACAAAAAAGTAGAAGTAAATTATTTTTCTTTTTAACCATGTATGAATGTAAAAAATTATGTAATTATGGTTAAAATTTTGAGTTAAAAAAAGAGCTAATAGAAGCGGCTTATTTGGTGTTTATTTTAGCAAAATGACTGAAACACCCCGCCCTTTCGATTTGAAAATACAAGTATACCCATTTATAACAACCAAATAAACTCCATTTTTTTTTACAAATAAACTGTTTTTCACCTCATACGAGTTTATATTTCACATAAAATTTTAACCTTATATCAAACAAAACTTTAACTTTAACCTCTTTATAAATTTTAGTCATTTTTTCAACCCCGCCCCATATAGAACCTAGATATTTTTTTTACTAGGTTATTACTTATTAATTATTATACACTAGATTACCAATTTACCACCATTAAAATGCCCTAAGGAATTTCAGGAGCTTGACATTCAGGCTTCAGCAGCATCAACTTTTCAACCCGAATCAAACGTCCGATCGAGTTCAAGATTTCACTAGCGTCCTTATTCCATTTCGATCTCATCGCCAATGGCGGCCGCATCTCAGAAGCTCATCCAGATGGGGACGAAGATCGTCGCCGTCGGCCGCAACTACGCTGCTCACGCCAAGGAGCTCGGTAACGCCGTCCCCAAGGTTTTCTCCTCCTCTTGCTTTCTCGCTCAATCTATGAGAATTTCAGTTCTATTTTGCCTTTGATTTGAGACACTTTCTTCTTGCAACGACGATGTATTAGGAGCCTGTGTTGTTCCTAAAGCCAACGTCCTCCTACTTGGCTGACGGAGGAACGATTGAGGTTCCGCATCCCTATGATTCGCTCCATTACGAGGTGGAGCTCGCCGTGGTTATCGGCCAGAAGGCTCGCGATGTCCGTGAATCCACCGCCATGGACTACGTCGCAGGTCTTAGATTCAGTTTCTCTGATTTTTTTTCCTACTTCGTATATTGTTGTGATACGTTTCTATGTTTTGCATTATTGACTAGCCCTAATTCCAGTCGAAACTTTTAAGGTGGTCTGAGTTGCAAGTTTTACTAAAGTGGCGTATCAATCACAATGTGGTAGAAATTGTAATGGAAAACCCGTGAATCTGTGATTTTGTTGTTTTGGTCATCTCTGCTAGCATTTGGTTTGCACTGTGACAGTTGAATCAGCTATAGTTTCATTCCTTTTGTGATGCCGGGAACAATAGAGAGCACCAAACGAGACCGAGATCATCTGGAGTTGGTGATTCTCATGTTCAGAGATCAATCAATTTAGAAGGATTGATCTGGTGACGCAAGAGAGAGGAAGAGTAATCAGATGGGGTTTATGCTAGATTTGGGAATTCTGATATTTTCATTCATACCTCAGCACAAGGGTGTGGGACGCATAAATACAAAAAGGTTTCTTAAGTAACCAGAACTAGAACAAATCGGGTGAACAAAACAGACACCCACAAACCGGGTTTTAGGGAAAAGAGTTAAAGTACTGAAATGAAATGGCATGAAAGCAAGAAATGAAATAGCAAATGTGTGTTTCCTGCATCATTTTGTTGTGAAAGAAGTGCTTGAAGTATATGATTCTCCAGTTTGAACGTCGAAGTAAGTTTAAATGTGTTAATATTTTAGTGATATGTTCATTGATCTACAGGCTATGCGGTGGCACTTGACATGACTGCAAGGGAAATCCAATCCGCTGCAAAGGTAATGTTCTTGGTTCCTTACTTCCAAAAATATGGTTTACTTAGAATAAAAATGAAGGATAACTATGAAACATAATGTCAAGGAACCTTGCTAGTGTTAATTACTACAGAAAATTTACGAATTCAATGTGCTGCATTTACTTGTTTGGATTTATGGAACAGATAATGTCCAATGGTTAAAAAAATGGAACTTTTTATGCTGCTCTATCCGAGTGTCATTTTAGTTTTTGATGTTTGGTTTTATCACTAAATTCCTAGATGTGTAGTTGTCCTGGTGTCTCATAGTGTGATCTTCAAGTGTCAGGCTGCAGGCCTCCCATGGAGTATTGCTAAAGGGCAGGACACCTTCACACCAATAAGTTCCATGGTAATAATTAGATGAACGGATGTTTTTTTTTATTATTCTTGGAATTTAGTCGTATGGTTGTCCAATTTGACCATAAAGTATTTTCCTGTCATATTATGCTCGCTGTTTATGTGCTTCACCGTATTCATTTACTGGAGTTAAATATCTTCTTGCAGCTTCCAAAGTCGGCCATTCCTGATCCAGACAACTTGGAACTTTGGTTGAAGGTCTTAATTCTTCAGGATCTCTCTTATGCTTGCTTTTGCTTGGTATTCCGTATATAATATAAATCCTTTCATTTGTTATATGCTCATTTGGATTGAATGGTTGGATACAGGTTGACGGAGAAACACGGCAGAAGGGACATACGAAAGACATGATGTTCAAGGTTCCTTTCCTCATCAGCCATATCAGCTCTTTCATGACACTCCTAGAAGGAGATGTCATCTTGACAGGTCAAGCCTCCGACTTTTGTTCCATCTTCTATATATTAGCTTAAGGATTTGCTAACTTATTGCAAAATTGTTGATTTTACAAGTCACTTTCTTCGTAACCTTCAAGTTCATGCCCATATAAATATATACAGTTTGTTGAAAAAAATAAAAGCATTTGAGCCCTGTGGTGTGGTCTGAATCTTGTTCAAATCCAGGAAGTTTTGCTTGCAATTTACATGGAAATCATCAAACTGAGGATCTAGAGCTAGAAGTTTTGTTTTTATGTTCAATCGTTTTTTTCACATGTGCAGGCACTCCACCAGGTGTTGGCCCTGTCAAAATTGGTCAAAAGATTGAAGCTGGCATAACAGGCCTTGTAGATGTTCATTTTAATGTTGGAAAGCGTGAACGACAATGAATACGCATGGCAACGAAGGAGCAAAGGTACAGGTTTTCCCGTGAATTGCCTGAATAATGCCTGTAGCTAGTTATAGAGAACTCCGAATCATCTCATCTGGATTGCTATATTTCTTGTATTCCCTTGATCATATAAAACATGCTTTGTTGAACAAGATATGTTAATGGGGAAGTGGGTAAAGGATCAGGGAGCTATAGTTTTTGCACCCTTTAAATTCATGACATTGAAGGTGGTCAAGATGAAAACTGGTTGATTTGGATGGGGTGTGCTACTGGGCTTGTTAAACTATTCAATGTTTCTTGAATGACAACTGGGTAATTGTTATCCATGATCCAATTATATTTTATCTAATGTGAAGGGCTTATACATTACCACAATGTACTTTTGAAATCTTCATCTACTTTCTATCGTATATGTGCTCACTACACTCATGGTACCTCTCTTTGTCTCTTGTTCAACAATATTGCCTTCCCATTAGCAACTCTTCTTTTGTCTCCCAGAGTCCAATGTAGCAGATCGAGACCTAAGAAGAGTTAGAGGGAGGTGATTAGGCAAGATTTTACCCTACTTAACCTTAATGAGAACATGGAGTGGATGAGCATTATTCATGTCATATAAGGGTTAAAGACTTTTTGTCTTAGAAAAAATGGAATTGCAAAAAAAATTCCTGTCCCCGTTCTCACACATTGTCTTATACTAATCACTTTGATGTGCCATTCGTTATACCTGCAATATGTTTGTGTGTCGTGGGTTTGCTCTTTGTGCTTGGATTACTCGGAAACACTCTCTCGACGTAGTTAGGGAAAGAGTGTGTACAACTTAGCCTCCCAATAGGGAGGATAAACTGAGAATGTTTTTGTTGTTGTAGTAGTTATCGTCTTCATCTTCTCGCATTTTCTAGTTAGTTCCCTTGATTCCATATTCGCACTTGCACAATTCAGTCCACTTTCTTCATGTTTCCATTATTTTTAGTTTACGTATTTAGACCATCTCCAACTACTTTCCCAAAATTTTAATTTTGCAAAATGGGGAAACAAAGTATTTATTCTTCATATTAGTTTTGCTTTAATTCCAACCACTTCCTCATTTCAAAGATTTGGAGAATTATTTAGTTTTTTTTAGAAGGATGCAGATTTTAGAAAGACTATTTTTTATCCATTGTAGCTTCGTTTTAGAGGATGAGATAAGAAATCTATTGGATACAAATAAGTCTTAAAATTCTCCAAAAACTCTAATACTCGGCAAGTTATTTTGTTTCTCTAATATAAAAAAGATGAGTTGCATCTTGCTGCTTGCACTCATTCATACGCAAGTCGCGCGCATTGAAATACAGGCTCTGAGTTTGCGAGATTCTTGCTTTCGGTTTCTACCTCTTTATTTTAGTTAGTTTGTTTCTATCATAATCCTTTGCAATTAGCACCATCATCACAAATCTTCTAGTATGAATGTCTATTATAATTTCAGCAGTTCACGGTGCTAGCATCTTCCAACTTCTGCAACGGAGAACACTAGCACAACATGCACCCTAGAGGTAGAGAATCAAGTTGATGATCTGGGTCGATGCCACTTGAAAATTGCCCTATAACATAAACTTAAAAAGCTTTCAAGAACCGTTGACTTGAGTCTATTACAATCAGACTAGACATTCATATCTTCAGCCCATTGAATGCTCTCATGAACAATAGTATTGCCTTCATTTGTTAAAAACATCAGTATTCCTCCTTTCATTTACAATCGTCTGTGTATTCTAACACCCAACTGCACACGCATGAGAGGGACCGAACACCGCCCAACCCAATCCTTAAAGCTAAAGCTGCAGGACAAGAAGCTCCAAGGGTTGAATCTTTGCAAAACTGAAGTTTGAAGCTCCAAGGGTTTGACATCAGCACAAAAGAAGTTGGATCAAGAGGCGAAAGAAATTCAAAACGAAAATTGATAATGTGAGAAACTGCTATCTGTATTCAAAAGTGAAGCTTGATGGGAGGCTCAAGCTGTCTCAAAGAAGTCTTCTCTCTCAGGGCAAGCAGAAAGGAAGCTTTTACTCTTTGCCCGGATAATTTGCAACCAGAAACATGTCTGTTCTGCTAGCGGTGTTGGTTGGAGGCTGGCGACTCTTTGGCTGTTGGGTTCGGCCTTCGGCTGGTGTTGGTGGCTCAGAGGTGGTACCATCTGCTGCAACTGCAAGATTGCTCTGTGCACCAAGTCCAGGTTCTCGCTACCAAATCTTCCCTTTGATCTCCATAATGATAATGATTTATGACTCTTGAATGGGATTATGGAAATGGGAAATGGGACCTTTTTAAGGATCGCCATTGATCTCAGTCCCTCTCCTTCTCTCTTCCTTTTCTATTTAGTTCTAAGTTAAGAACCAATTCACAAGATGCTTTCTTATCAAATGGTAGACGAGTTCCTGGAATCATAAGCTTTGGCACTTCTATTTTTATTTTTAATGGTTTATTTGTATATGATCAACTCTGCTTATTTATGCAACTGAAAGTGATACCAACTGGGTTGTCTTGTCTTTTGTATTTGAACTTCTATGGAGCCCTTTGGATTAAGGAGCTCTTTACTGTGTGTGAAGTTTGTTTGATATTGGTGGTTTAATGATATGACTACACCACCTGTTGTCCTGCTTCTCTTTTCTATTGATGATGTTTGAATCTCTGTATCAGATCATATTATACCCTCTCCCTCCCACTGTGTTGTTGTCTGGTAGTATGGTTCATGACTATCGGATGGCATTGGGTGGTTGGGTCATGACATGATCCGGGCGAACCGGCATTCTTTTTTTGGCTAGTTTTGCTTGGGTGAATGAAAATATGAAAATGTTTGTACTTGGTATTTTAGGGATCAATGTGATTGAACTAGTGGTGTGTCGTTCAGGTTAAATCTCGTGACACTTCTTCAATATTGTGTGACAATCTAACCATAAACTTATGCAGTCAAACACCCTTCGTGCACACACACACATATATTATGACACTCCTTATTTTTTCCATGACATTTATAGGATTTTCCATGATACCCATTAGATTTTTCATAATACCCTATATAAATATGTCACTAAATGAATCAGCATATACATTTAAACACCCCTATAAGTATATCATGACACTCCTTATTTTTTCCATGAAACTCCCTATTTTTTCCACGACACTCCTTATAATTTCCATGATGCCCCTTATAATTATGTCACTAAATGAATCTCTAAGACAAAACAAAATTTGGGTTCGATTCCGAGTCGTTTCTCAAACATCCCATAAACTAAGTCATAGTTTAACTTTTAACCGCATATCTTAGTTGTATATATCATTGTGTTACTGCAATTACTTAAACCAATTAATGTACATATATATAACTCATCTATCAACTTAATGAATTTCGGTATGAAAGTATATTTATAATAAGTGTTTGATTATATAGGTTGATTTATCAATAACATATTTATAGAGGGTGTCATGGAAAATCCTACAAGTATCAAGAAAAAAAATTAAGGGTGTCATGATATATGTACAGAGGGTGTTTGACAACATAGGTTCATGGTTGGGTTTTCACGCAATATTGAAGAGGTGTCACAAGATTTAACTTGGACGACAAAAAATAGATTTGACATTTTCAATAATGGTCTCTCTCTCATGTAATAAAAAAGCTCTTAAGTGTTATCTATACGATGAATATATCGCTAGGTAGACAGTGGAGGAAGTTGAACGCGATGTATGAGTTCGCGGTCCCTTCCTTCCTGACTTCGCCTGGACTTTCCACTAAGCCGTATTTTTCGGTGCTGATGTGGCGGACAACGTGCCTAGGGGGAGTAATGGCTCGTTTGATGCGGCGGCGCTATAGAGCTCCATATTGTAAGCGGATCTAGTCAAGGTAGGTAGCTTTGCTGTAGCGACGCTGTCTTCCAACCAGTCTGCGTTTTCGATCTCGTCGAAGGATTCACCAAATAGTAAGCCTTCCGCCTTTTGCGGTGACTTATCTGGAAAAAAATATATCCGTGTACATGCATTCACAATACGCGTACATGTTTTTTTTTAAAAAAAAAAAGCTCGAGCAAGCATTACGGATGTAACCATATATCTGGTGATAAAATGACCGTGCAAATATGGATCCCTTAAAGGCTCCAGCCCATAATTATTTCTCTCTCACATTTCTCTATTTGCAACATCTGACATACTTTTACTCCCTCTCTCCCCTTTTTTTTCGGTTTGATTTGGGTGTGGTTTTTTTTTTTTTTTTTTTTTTTGACGCAGAGTAAAAATTAGGTTGGATCGCCCGCAACAAAAGCCCTTCCTTGCGCATCCTTGCGGATGAGAGCACGAAGCTCTGGATCGTCGTCATAGTTGTCGTCGGCAGGGGATGCATGTGCACTGCGAGCGAGATAGTCAGTCACTGCATTTGATTCCATGAAAATATGACGGATAGCTACATAAGAGAAAGACGAAGTATCTAAAAGAATATCATATTGTAGCAGCTCGATATTCCAGACGCATTTCCAATCCCCTAGAAAAGCTTTAATAACCAGGAGGTTATCACCCTCGATCAAGAGGTTGCGAATATTCAGTTGTTTAGCCCGTAGAATTCCCATTTTGAGGCCTAGGTTTTCAACAAAGGCGACCGAGACATTGATACAAGTGTCTCTACCCATGGCCGCCACCCTGCCACACCAGTCCCTAATAAAAAAACCGCAAGAAGACGAAATACCCTGTCTTACAGATTCGTCAAAGTTAAGCTTGTAGCAATCCATAGGTGGTTTGTCCCACTGCCCCGAATGGTTCTGCCTCCGACCCCCAGCCGAAACATAGGAGGTGCGACAGGCAGAAAAGGTCGGACGATTAACCTGGGACGGAATAGGGGTCCCATTAGACGACTCAGCCTCCAGAATCTTCGACCTGTTTCCAGCATTGGGTGAAAGTTGTGTAGAAAATTTCCATTTCTGTAATGGAGACTTTGTTCGTATGGTCAAAAGCCAGCTGGTTCCTGAAGAACCAAATAGCCCACCAAGCACAGGCCAAGGGACCGAACTATTGTTTCCCCACCGCCACCAAAACTTGATTTAGCGGAAAGAAAGAGCCCGAAGTTGCGGCGAGCTATGACCAACTCGGACAACGAATGCGGAGTGTTCAAAGAAAGCGGAAGGTCACCGGGCACTGAAGAAACATGTGATTGTCTGATTCGTTGGTGTTGTCACAAAAATGGCACCCTAATGGTACAAACACATGAGACTTTTGAAGGCGTTCCGACGTAGGAAGACTGTCACGAGAGATTTTCCAGAGAAAATGTCGAACTTTTGGCGGAACATCTAGATCCCTGATCCAACCGCATTCAAAGTCTTGTAACCCCCTGTTAGTTGAAAGCATGGTGTTTGCCGAACTTGTCGAAAACCACCCATTGGGGCTAGGACCCCAGTACATGCGATCTTTCATGGGGTTATTCGGCAGGATGATACCGAGGAAATGGTTGATTTCATCCACTGAAAGGATGTTGGTTAAGCTTGAATAGAGCAAATTCTTGTTCCACTATAGATTGGAGTTGATGAAATGAGAGACTTTTATCCCAAGGAGCACATTTGGGATCGGCTGTAAGGTCCTGGAATCAAGTGAATCGGAAAAGGCCCATTTCTGAGACCAGAAGTCAATATAATTCCCATCACCAACTGACCAGTGAAGGGCGTTCTGAAACAGGTGTCGAATAGACATCAGGCGTCTCCACTGCCAAGAAGAATTACTTTTTGTTTGGTAAGATAGGATGTCCTGACCCTTCAGATATTTCTGAGAGATGATGCGAACCCATACATTGTCCGGTTCGGATAGGATCTTCCATAAAAGTTTCATTTGTAATGCAATGTTCATTGTTTCGGCTTTATGAATACCCAAACCACCTTTCATGGTGTCAGCACATATTTTGTCCCAACTAATCAGCGGTGGGGCTTTAGAATTTTTGTTCCAAAAAAATTGTCTGTAAACTTTATCGAGTTCCTGGTGAATGTGAGATGGTAGTAAGAAAGCTTGCATAAGAAAGAGCGGTTTGTCACTTAGGTTTGCCTTGATGAGGACCTTGCGACCTTCGGCAGAGAGGCTTGACGCCTTCCATTTAGTCAGTTGCTGCTTGGTTTTGAGCACCACGTCGTTGAAAGTGTCTTTGTTAGTTCTTCCATTCACGATGGAGCAACCCAAATATTTGTCAAAATTATTTGCCTGAGGAATGCCAAGGACAGCAATCGTGACATTAATAGTTGTTGGTGTTGTGTTAGGGGAAGCTTGGAAGCTAGATTTATGTAAATTGACCTTCTGCCCCGAAATCAGGCAAAAGCGGTTAAGAATCGACAGAACTGAAGAACATGCCGACTGGGAGGCCTTGCAGAAAATGAGGATATCATCAGCGAATGCTAAAAAAGGGATTTTAATGCCCGGTTTACCAAACATTATACCAAAATCTTTGTTAACTGCACTCTCCTGCTGCAAAGTCCTTGCTAAGACCTCCGAAGCCATAATAAACAAAAAAGGGGATAGTGGGTCCCCCTGTCTTAGTCCCCGTGAGGGCTCGATGAGTGTAGTTGGCTCATCATTTACCAGAACCGAGCATGAAACTGTAGTTACGCACTCTCTGATCCAACAGATAAATTTGTGGTTAAAATCAAACCTTGAAAGGACATAAAAAAGGAAGGATCATTCGACACAATCATAAGCCTTCTCCATATCGAGCTTTAAGGCAACCAAACCCGACTTGCCCTTTTTAAGCCTGAAGGAGTGGAAAGCCTCATGGGCTATCAGAATGTTATCCTGAATAGACATTCCTTTCGTAAAAGCGCCCTGTAAGGGGTGTATCAGTTTTTCGAAGATCTTGGTTAGCCTGGCTGTAATAACCTTCGCTATAATCTTGTAAATCGTGGAGCACAAGCTAATTGGTCGGTAGTGGTTTACTGCTGAAGGGTCATCGCGTTTTGGTAGTAACGTAATGAAAGTATGGTCTGTTTGCCTTAAAAGTGTTCCGCTAGAGAAGAAAGCGTTTACAGCTTTGGTGACAGAAGGGCCAACTGTGTTCCAGAACCTTTGGTAGAAACCAACCGAGAACTCATCTCGACCCGGCGCTTTATCCGGACTCATGGAGAAAACGGCCATTTTAATTTCAGCGTTTGAAACAGGAGCTGTGAGCATGTCATTGTCTGTCTAGGTTACATGCGAGGGGATGACCCCCAAATCCCCATATATGTCCAGATCGCTCCTCGTGGAGGAGCGAAAACGAGATTTGAAATCTTTTTCAAATTCTTGTTGAATAATGTGAAAATCTGCGGAGACTTTCCCACTTGGAAGGGTGATTGATCTAATCAGTTTCCTTCCCCTCTTGGACGAGGAAATTTTGTGAAAATATCATGATTTTCGTTTAACTTGGTGTGCTTAACCTTGGGTGTGGTTTATTAATTTGTTATTACCCACCCCTTTCTGTACAATTATCACTTTTTAAAAAAAAAAATAGACCAAATATTCAAATAATTATGTCATTTTTAAAAAAAAAAATTGAAGGAGATGATACATTTACAAATACAATTTTTTTTCCCTGTATATTAGATACCTTTTCCTCGTATAAATTACGGAGTACTCCGTACTACATATTTTATGGAATGGATGATTATAATTATTACTACAGCAGTAAATATTGAATTCTATCCAAACAAACTAACGTACTGCCTTCATGCATAGACTCCTTACATCACTTTTTATTCCATGTCAGTTTTGATAGCTCTACGAAATTTCCAGTTTCCCATTTGACCGATAACGAAATTTCCAATATATATATATATTTAAAAAAAATCCACAAATTGGCAAATTGCACATATTTGTGATATTTTTTAGTGTTAAAAAAAATCTCAAAAAACGTCAATTAAGGCGTCGTTTCACACAACGACTATCCCCCTTGACGCTGCAACTGCGAGTCCACCCCGACAAGTGGGCCCACACTCCCTCCCCCACCGGAAACCTCCCTGCACCTTCTCACACCTTACCCGAAACCCCCGAACCCCCCTCCCGCTTTAAAACTCCCCCACTTTCATTTCTCCAGTCCAGCCCCCTCTCCTCTCCTTCAACGACTCCATCCCCAATCTCCCTCTCAAACCCTAACCCTAACCCGCGCCAATGAGCACCGACGATGTTCACCCCTTCACCGCCTCGCCGCCGTTCGATCCGGCGAACGAGAAGGCCTACGAGCTCTCCGGAAAGATAATGATGAGCGCTATCATCGTCGTCTTCATCGTCGTCGTCATCATGGTCCTTCTACATCTCTACGCCCGCTGGTACATCCTCCGTAACAACCGCCGTGGCCGCCGCGGCCGCACTCACCTCGTTTTCTACGTCGACTCGGCTACTCCCGATGCCGCTAACTTCCCCTCCCGCGGCCTCGACCCCGACCTCCTCAAGTCCCTCCCGACCTTCGTGTTCTCTTCTGCCGCCGCGGAGGAGGAGAAGCTCCCGGAGTGCGCCGTTTGCTTGTCGGATTTTGAAGATGGCGAGAAAGGCCGTGTGTTGCCTAAGTGTAAGCACAGCTTCCACGTTGACTGTATTGATATGTGGTTTCACTCTCACTCCACCTGTCCCCTCTGCCGGAGTCCCGTCGACGGCGAATTCCCGGCAGAGGGAAACGACACAGTCGAGTTAGTTGTCGAGTTGAATGAGCCAACTCGAGGCGAGTCGACTCAGCTCGAGTCAGGGCCGAGTTCAGGATACTGCCTCGATTGCCGTCCGGGACCGTCGTCCTCGTCGTCGTTTGGCGTCAGAAGGAAGGGCCTTGATCTGGTGGGAGTGTCGGTTGAGATTCCGGCCAGGACAGCGAGTTTTAGGTTTCAGAGCTCGGACGAGTTGGGAGTGAGTTCACCTGCGGGTCAGGGATATATGTCGCCGACAAGTCGGCTACTGAAGAGGATACTGAGCCGGGAAAAGAAGCCGATCCCTTCTCCTACTTCATCGTCGGGAATCGGGACGAGTTGCGCCGAGTTGACAGACATTGAAGAAGGGCGAGTTGAGACTCGGCCGAGTCGGAGTCGGAGTCGGAGTCAGAGTCAGGCCACGACGCCGAGGTGAGGGAGGTCGCACTCCGAAATTGAGAAGATGGGCGCATGTTCGGCCGCCCCGGGAAAGGGGAAACCTCGAGCGACGGAGGCGAGCCGATGAGTGACTGCCTTTGTTGACCACATGTGAATAGAGGCCGCCGCAGGGGACTGAAGAAAATGGTGGACAAATTTGGATTTATTTTTTCCACGAAAAAATAAATAAAATAGGATTCTTTAATGGGTTTATTTTATTTTCCATTTTAGTTATAGAAGAATTTAAGAGCAAATGTGCATTTTTGTATTTATAACTTGATTTGGTTGCCGATTTCTAGTTTAGCAGCTTTCCAAATTCTGAACATAACACATGCAAAAGTCAATTTCCTTTGTAGTGTTTTGTACATTATTGCGATTTGCAAAGGTTTTTATAGCTTGTTCAAGTTACCAAATCGGCATGCAGAGACGGATCTCTTAAAGCGTAAATCCAGCATCAGGGTCAAATTTTTGTTTTTAAGCTTATACATTTTTTTTTTGCTAGGGTAATTATTTTCTTTTTAGCCTAATTTTAATTAGACTCACTTGTAAATTTAAAAGTTTCCTATTTGTGCTTTTTATTTATAATTAGAGTTTTTCTTATAATAAATATTTTGTAACTCTTTTAATTATCAAAATTTAAATCTATTTTATATTTTTGGTGAAAAACTATATAAGAATCATATTTTGGTCTGAAAAAAAAATGGACCTCTTTACAATAAATAATTTTTCGCTTACCTAACTTTAAAATATTAGACCCGTCACTGTCGGTATATCAAAGTAACTCCATTATATCTATAAGATAGTTGTGAAAGGGAAAATTCCGTCATTATAGGTGCATTCTGATTTTTTACCAAATAAGTCAATAATTTTAATTATCTCAAATAACAGTTAAAACCGACGTCTATTATTTATGCGGTATCAAATATTCAATACGGCATTGATCAGCCTTAATGCGGTTACCGTTTCGCCTATTAAATATAATAACGGTTTCGTGCATTAAAGGATTTTGACCGAATTAAATATGGTAACAGTTTCTTCTATTAAATATCGTAACCGTTTCTTTTATTTAATAATGGACTAATATAAATAAGAGGAGAGAGATTCAGATTGAGATGAAGAAAGACTAACTTGAGCGTCGGAGGGTCCTCCAGGGGAGACGAGCCCTGCCCTGACCTCGTTTGTTCTTGTTTTGCAGGCTACGGTTCGAATGGAGTTGATCAACGAAATCGATCTCCTTCAACAACGATGATGCAGATTTCATGCATTACAATATTGATGTTTAAAAAATAATCTAGTAATAATATACCGGTCTTTCCAACATACATATTTCCTTTTATAAAAAAAAACATACATATTTCCGAGCGTAAGTGAAGATCCCCTACACCACATTGTGTAACAATTGGTGGATCACTTAATTATTTTATATATAATTTAACACTGAATTTTTTTTAAAAATTATATTTATATTCCACACATTTACATTTACATGTTTATAAACCGTTATCATGAAAAATCATTACTTAAAAATTATAAAAACTATTTTTTTTTTATTATACTCAATATTTTAATTATTTGTATTTTTTAAATAATGAACCAGCCCTCTCGGTCCAGCCACTAGTATAATCTATCCACAAAATTTGAGACTGGGGGCGGAATGTCAAGGATTTACTCCACAATGTTGTGTGGGAGAACAACAGAGAGTTTATCCTTCCACCATTTACCACCCAGGATATAGTCACTGACTTTATCATCGATGTTATCAATTCTAGGGCAATCATCCCTTGACTGAATAGAAGATGTTGAAATCCAGTTATCAGACCAGAATTTGATAGCGGTTCCGGTGCCAACCGACCAAATAAGCCCCTTTTTGAACTTGTCAATTAGAGTTGTAAGTTTCGCCTATTGCCAGGAGGCGACACCACTTTTCTTATAATGGAGAATATCATCCGCATGAAGATATTTGTATTTGATTATTTGCACCCAAACATTATCTGGCTCAGCCAGCGTTTTCCATAGCAGTTTCATTTGTAGTGCTTCATTCATTTCTTTGGATTTTCTAATCCCCAACCCCCCGCATTTCTTTGTTCTACAAACTCTATCCCAGCTAATCAATGGGCGGTGTTGCAGATCTTTATTCCAGAAAAATGTTCTATTAATTTGATCAAGTTCTTTATGAATTGAAGATGGCAGCAAGAAACTCTGCATTGTATATAGGGGTTTGGCCGATAGATTTGAGTTTATAAGAATAGCTCGACCTTGCTGAGATAGAGAGTTAGCACGCCATTTACTTAGTTGTTCTCTAGATTTACATACAATATCTTCGAAGGTTTCTTTGGTTACTCTAGCGTTGATAATTGGACATCCAAGATATTTTTCTAGGGAGTTGACGTTGGAAATAGTTAGGCAACTATTGAGTTCCAAAAGTCTGGACTGTGTGATTCCTTTAGTCGCTTGAAAGCATGATTTTTGGTAGTTTACTTTTTGGCCCGATACTTTACAATAGGAGTCAATAATTGTTTTGACTCTTCTACAGGCATCCAAGCTGCCTTTCGAGAAGATGATAATATCATCAGCAAATGATAGAAAGAGAATTCTTGGTCCGTTCCTCCCAAATGTGAAACCTATTAGGCTTCTATCACTATTTGCCTCAGCAGACAGGTGGCATGCCAATATTTCTGCACCTAGGATAAATAGAAACGGGGAAAGGGGATCCCCTTGACGGAGGCCCCTAGAAGGGAAGAACATATCTGTAGGGCCATTATTCACAAGTATAGAACACGAGATTGTTGTTACACATTCCATAACCCAGGAAATGAACGTAGGGTGGAACCCAAATTTGTCCAGAATCTTTTTGGTGAAGTTCCAATCAACCCTGTCATATGTTTTTTTCATGTCCAATTTGATTGCCAACCACCCTTCACTACCCAAACGCGATCGAAAGGAATGGAAGATTTCGTGAGCTATTAGGACATTATCTTGAATTGACCTATCTGACACAAACGCCCCCTGTAATGAGTGAATGAGCTTACCAATTACTACTTTAAGTCTTTATGTTAGAATTTTTGAAATGATTTTATATAGGTTGGAACACAAGCTTATAGGTCGGTAATGGTTAGTAGTCGAGGGGTTATCTTGCTTTGGTAGTAGGGAAATAAATGTATGATTTATTTGTTTAAGGATTTTCCCGGAGTTGAAGAAACCTTTGATGGCTTTGATAATCGAATTCCCTAGAATATCCCAATAATGCTTGTAGAATTCAGCCGTCATCCCATCAGGCCCTGGTGATTTATTTTTCCCAAGGCTGAAAACGGCGGACTTAATTTCACCATTTGTCGGGACTCGTATAAGGAATTCATTTTCAGCAGGGGAGATGGAAGGGTGAATTATGTTAGTCATTTCATTAAGAAGTCTATCATCAATCATTTCCTTATTAAAGCGTTTTTGAAAATCATTTTTAATTTCTTGCCTAACATTTTCTTCTCCAATTATCAAGGTACCTTCTGCAGTAGTAATGTTACGAATTTGTTTCCTGTGTCTTCGGCCAGAAGCGACACGATGGAAATAGGATGTGTTAGAATCTGTAAGCTTAAGATGTTTTGTTTTAGCTCTTTGATTCCAAAATGTTTTTTGAAAAAGTAACAGTTTTTCCCTTTTCTGTAAAAGGCGACTTTCTTTACTGTTGTTAGCAGGATCGTTATTAACGGAAACAACCGATTGGATTTGTAGCCAATCGTTCTCCACCTCCTGAAGTTGACGAAAGATGTTTCCGAATGAGTGCTTGTTCCAATCTTTAGCTTTTCGCTTGAGGATTTTTTGCTTGCAAACTAGTTGAAACATAGCAGAACCTGGACACGAAGCACGCCAGGATTGTTTAACAATATTACGGAAGTCCTTGCGCTGAAGCCAGGTGTTCTCAAATTTGAAGGGGGGTGCTTTAAAGGTGACGCTACAGTCCAATGTAATTGTTATAGTGCAGTGGTCTGAAGAAGAAAACGCACCGTTTTTGGTGATGAGATTGGGTAGTTTGTGAAGAATTTGGTGATGAACAAGTACACGATCCAATTTTTCGTGGATGTTATCCGTGGCCTCAGGAGACTTTCTCCATGTGAAAGGGTTTCCGAAGGTTGGCAAATCCAACAGAGAACAGGTATTCTTGAAATGAAGCAGACGTGTGAACCTGGCCGGAAGAGTGTTAGCGCCGCCAAGTTGATCCTCTCTACACAGAATTTCGTTTAGATCCCCCATGACGATGCACGGTATGGGAGAATCATTTACAATTGTTGTTAACTCGGTCCAGCTTGGGTCCTTATCCCGAGGATCAGGAGGAGCGTATACAAACAAAAGAAGGATCAAGATATTGTCACTAATATTTTCATAACGTATTCCAATGATTCTAGGCAAATGAAACGAAATTGATAAGGTTTCATTTTAGAGTTGGTGGGTTTTCCATAAAACACCTAGGCCACCCGAACGGCCAATGCTAGGAGACCAAATAGCCATATCGAATCCTACATTTTTCCATAATTTTTCATCAGGCAAGGATTCCGACTTTGTTTCGGCGAGGGCTAACAATTGTATGTGTTCATTTCTACACAAAGTACTAACTTCAGTCCAGAAAGTTTTCTTGCGAATGCCTCTACAGTTCCAAATAACTTATTTTCATGAGCAACCAAATAAGATACGAGGAAAAAAGGTAAAATTCCTGATATCAAAAAGTTTTTCGGAATGGATTTGGAGGGGAAGATACCCAAAGTAAGAAACAATACTAAATAACCATGGTGGAAGCAATCCAACATCAGAAAAGGGGAGTTGTGGGGGGCGCCTAGCCATAGTACAGCAACCAAGCGAGTGAATACAAAGCAACTTGCATCTGAATAAGAGAGAGCTCATGTCACCCGATATGTGAAACAAAGCCAATAATTCAGTGGTAGTGAACAACCTGGGAGTGACACCACAACAAGTCCAACTCCAACTCCAATCAATCCCAATATCATGATAATAGCATTTACCCAAAGAGAGGATAAGTTTACATAATAAGTAAGAGCCGAACTTGTGGGTGCAAAAAGAAATGTCAGACAATTTAACAAGGTTAAAAACCCAAATTAAGCAATCGAATATTGTTAGCCCTTGACTGGAACGACTAAATTTTAAGACTGATATGCCGATAACCCTGAGCAGGGAGAATACCCAAGACCACCTAATAGAAGGAGGATCGAACACCCTGAGCCCAAACCAAGGGACCTCACGAACCGAAAGTAAGAGCTCAAGCAGATTATTTACGACCCATAGATGAACCAAGATACAATAAGTATCTTGGTTCAAGCGATGATGCACAAGGATCTAATTTATAAGCCTTGGTAAGCCTAGCTGCACAAGCACTAATCCAGATACCAAGTTCCCAGGGCCATCCAACAACATACATACATGAGAGATAGCCAAGTATGAGTGGGAAAATAAATCCAGTTTGATCGGTGATCGAGATCAAATGGTGCAGATAGTAGCAAGTGTAAATAAATATGAGGATTCTGGGCACCGAGAGAGTGGATATTTGAATTAGGAATGTGGAAAACTAATTGGCAATATACCATCCAAGTTGAGATAAACTCGGTAAATAAGGAGGAAAGACTCCCTTCCCTTTAAACATATTAACAACAGCAGTACACAACACGCATAGAGAAAACCAATTTTCCACAACACCTATCCCATTACCTTCCATTAAGGATTTGAGAACCTTGATGTATTTGGTCAGCAAACTCGGGAGCCGCAGCCAGCCGTCCAGGGAAGAGATTGATTTCGTAAGATGAACAAAATCAAAACACCGCGGACGGATGGCAATTTGTATATGACAATTTTTTTACTATTATTGCATTTAATTATATTGATATAGTTATTTCCTTATATATATAATATTTACTCTTTTATAACATATTCCATCTATTCAATTATATGAGTTAATGATAAAATTAAATAATTATTTTTAATTATAAAGATTAGAACTATCTAATTATTTTTATTAGATTTCCTTTTTGATGGAAGAAAGTTTTGTCACATGCACTCATGTGCCGTCACATAAGCAGATATGCTCACACGCCGCAATGTAGGCAACAATGCATCGGTTTTAGTATATGTACATAGATTATTATTTTTGAAAAATTAAATACTTATTAGTAATAAATATTAAATTTATTTTAAAAAAAACTAATATTTTATACCCCTCCGATCCTAAATAAGTGTCGTTTTATCTTTTCACACAATTTTAAGACGTATTAATTATCATTGACTTTATACATTTTTTCTAAATCTTATCGTTTATTAAATGTTTACCAATTTTTTCAACTAATAAGTGGAGGGTTTAAAAGAAAAAGTTGTTAACAAATACAATTTTCATTAATCAATCTATTAAATTGTCTAGAAAATATAAAACGACATTTATTTTGGATTAAATTCAAAAGTATAAAATGACACTTATTTTGGATAATAGGGAGTATAGTTTTTAGGTTGTTAAAATACATGCTGAATATTAAAAATTATTACTCCCTTTGTTGAATAATAAATGTCACTCTACTTTTCGGCACACATTTCAATGAGATAAAAAGTCTATAAAATATTATTTTTAATGAATGTTTTTTTTATATAAATTCATACTTATTTCTAACAAGTACTATGAAATTATTAAAAAATTGAAAAAAAAAATATTGATCAAAATTATTTACGAATTAAGTTAATAATTTTTTAATTAGTTAAAATATTTTAAATCATTAAAATTAAGTATCATATGAATTAATAAGTTTTTGTATTATTTAAAAGATTTGAAATTATTAAATTAATTATCAAATATAATTGTAAATATATTTTTTATTTTTTATATAAATTCAATTATTTCAATATTTTAAATTATGGTAAATATATAGTGGGATATGAAAAAAATAGGTGAGATGGATTATTGAGGAACCCATTTGTGTTAGCTAAAAGGTGTTGTTTATTTAATCTATTTGTTAAAAAAAATACTATCTTTATTCGGAAATAAATAGTCTTTTATTTTTTAATACATTTTTTTAAAAGCTAAAAAAAAATATAAAATGATTAATTTTTTAATACAATTTCAGACAAATTGTATAAAAAATTAATCAAAAATTATTTTTTGATATAGTTTAATTCCTTATAAATGTGGCAAAAAATAAAAGGTCATAAAAGCTAAAAATTATATAAAATATCAACTCTTATGTTAATTTATTTAAAAATAATTATACCTATTAGCAAATATAAAATTATTTTAAGCAATTAGTATAAAAATATATATTTTATGTACTCTTTAAAAATATTTTAAAAGTTAAAAGACTTAACGAACGCGTTTATTTCTTTTGGATCAATCATGGCTACCGTGTTGACAAAATTGCACTATTTTTTCTTAATAACTGATGGAAAACTTCTTCACCATTTCCTGAGAAAAGTTCACATTCCGTATGTTCCATCTACTTTCTTCTCTAACTAGTACTGTACTAGTATTTTGGGTTGGAAATCACCCGAGGGTTACCGACATCTAACTCGATTCTAAGGATTAAAACCCGGAAAAAAAGGGTGATGGATGAGTGATAGGTAGATCTGTCAAAACACAACCCGATACGGTCAATCCGACACAAACGCCCGGAATTTTTCCGACCCGATTGACCCTGTTGATTTATAATTATACATAATTAATTTTTTTATGGAGATTCCAATTTATTACATTTTATAATTATAGTGATTTGATCTTTCATTTTTCAAATCAACTTTTATATTTATTTGTATTGTGTAATACTCCGTCTGATCGATAGTATTTAATTTTTTATTTTTCAACACATTTTTTTAAGAAGATAAAAATTCTAAAAAAATATTTAAATATTAAAACAAATCTATGCTTATTACTAATTGCATGAAATTATTCATAAAAAAATTATTTAAAAATTTGATATTTTTATATATTATTAAATTTTATTTAAAATTAAGGGAAATAATAAAAATAAAATATTTTGGAACAGATGTAGTATATAATTACAAGCACTAGAACTTATGAATCACGTCTTTAATTTTAGAATTTTAAAATTATCGCAAAATTATCAAATCATGATTTTTTTTAATTTAAAAAAAGAAAAAATTGGCAAACCCAAAATCGACCTGAAATGACCCAAAACCCGGTCAAACCAGGGTTCGAGTTAACCCGGATATATCCAGAACCCGTTTTACCCGAGACCCGAAGTGACCCGACCCGACCCCGACCCGAATGACCCGTTTGACGGGTATAGTGATAGGTGATATATTTGCCACTCATTACCCGACCCGTTTAACCACCCGTTAGCATACTCGATTATTTTGAAAAAAAACTAGTATATAAATAATACTATAATTTATCATAATTAGCATATGTTTCCTTTTCTACCTCTTAGGCCATATTTATCAGTTATTATTCAAGATACTAAAATTACTATTTTTTTATTCATCTCTCTCCGCCACATCGGTATAACATCTCTTCTTCACTTTTTCCACTTTAACAATAGCATTCCTAGCATCCCACAATCCATCTTTTTTTACCAATTTAATTTATAAATATACCCTTCTATAACAATTATTTCCCACATGTTTATAATATAATTATAATATTATATTAGTATTTGACCCCTGAAACGACCTAAATGGCCGAAAAAGCTTGTACATCACCGGAAAACAGTGAGTATAATAAGCAATCGGGCACCGAACGCCCAAGATCCAAATTACCGACAATATGTCGAAACATATTTAAAATTGATGTCTATGTGTAGAGAAAAATGAATCTAGAATTATGGTATTTTTTAAAAAAAAAAATTAAATTTTAAATAGCGAAAATGACATTATTTGAATGTAATTAAAATGGGTCAAATTAAATATTAACCGTTGATTTCATTCGATTTCAGCCACTCATTCCCACTGCATGTGAGAGCTTGACACGTGTCCCCCCTTTTTCATAGTTGCATCAGCCAAAACCCGTAAGCATCGATGCTTATTTAGCATCCTTCAAGCATCCATCACACCCTCTCCTTCAATATTTTATTATTATTTTCTCATTAAGCATCTTGAATAGTGTATTGTTAAAGTTGCTCTTATTTCTCCATTCTCCAATTGTTGTTCAAAAAGATCTAAAAATATACTCCGTATAAAGTTGTATTATTATTTAACTTCATGTTTTTTTGAAATTTCTTTTATATGTTTTGCATATATCGATAGAGTGTTAGTAATTTGGCTCTTTTCAATAACTTTGTTAGCATTTAGTGCATTAATGCATGATTAACCAAATCGTATTTTCCCAATGTGCCAAGAGATTTGTAACAATAATCATCTTCATGCAAATAGTTTATATATAGTTTTTATCTCCTTAAACTACATGTACAAAAGTAAAAAGTCTTACATTTATGATCAGATGGAGTATGTTTTTTTTTATTTCTCTATTTTGGGAAAGGTAGAATAATTTGAGGCAACTTCTACAAGTCTACACCCAATAACATCCAAACCCAACCATGCAAAAGTCAATAAAAAATCGACACGAAAACAAGATGAAAAATAAAGGGCTTAAGAACACCGAGTAAAGAGGCAAGTTAAAATGATATGCCTACAACTACAAGTCTACAACCCGCCCTTAAAAAAAATGTGAATCTTGCATCAACACATGACCCTTTATAGCGCTCCGAATGGCACAGCAACCCGATACATTTGTTGCTATTTCCACGGAACGCAACATCTCTAGTAGCTCAGATGCAAAATTACTTGAGTCCTACACCTGTTCAAACAGGCAACAAAGTAGTACAATCAGACTAATTATTACACTACTGAGACTTACAGCTCTGCACCAAAAATACATTCAAACTAAATAAGTTACGCTAAGTGAAGAGCAGATACATGTAAAAATGCCGATTTAGACACTCTACTGTATCCATGCTAGTTAATGCCTAATATGTGCGATCCAATAGTAGGCAAATGCTTCCTCGGATGTGATTTTTGTTTAATGAGGAGTCCGTGTCATCTAGCAGGATGTAAGCCAGTTGGCTCAAGCCGTCCAACCAGCCTAGACTTCCTCCTTCGCTTGCTTTCGGGAGTGCACCTATTGATCACAGGCACTCCTAGCTTCTTTGCGCGGAATTTGCCATTTTGCAAAGGTGACCCGGCCAGAGACTTGGAAGACAGAGGGCTGACAATAGAAGGTTGTCCGTCCAACTGGTCTGCATCTGTTTGCTTGCTTCTGTTCTTGATCGAAGAATTAGGTCTTTTCTTTGGCCGTGGGAATAGGCTTTTGTTCGGCACCTCTTGACGGTTGAGGCGCTGGACATAGAAAGGATTCACAGATGTGTAGCAGAATGATTCACCAGATGGTCCGGGTTTATCAAGATCAATCTCCCCATCATTTACCTAACCAGAATGCACACATTAGGTCATTTCATAATGGAAAGAGAAAAGAAAACCTTGAAAGAGCATGTGAAGCTTATATATGGGGCAATAGTCGACAGACTTTACCAACTGCAGCATTGCAGAAAATGTCCGTGCAATATCATGCTTTGCTTGCCCCCTCACTACATCTGAAAATGGCTTGGAGTCTTCACCTTTCTCCAGGGAGAACTTCTCCAGAACCCTTTCACCATATTCATGTATGTCAAATGGTGCACGTGAATCCTATATGAAAGTAAACCACTACGTTTAAAAAGACAATAAAAGTAAGAAAAAGATTAAAAAGCCAGCAAGTTCGGAGTAAGCTGCAATATGAGTTAACATGGTTAGTCCTAGAGCAACACGGGGAGAAATATACTTGTTCATCCAAGTTGTGTTCAATCCTCTGCTTCCATGATGCAACTCGAGCAACCAGTTCTGTCTGCTGTTCAGTTTCAGCAATACTAGCTAGGAGAGAATCCTATGAAAGGACATATGAAACATTCAACCAAATTAGAATAAAGAGAACACTCCTGTAAAGATTAACCAAATATTCGACCAAATCACTACAGAAAAATCTTTCCACACAATATTTATGATTTTGGTGCAGTTTCTTACTAAAAAATAAAAATAAAATTTGGTTCAGTTATGAAATTTTACTAGGTGAGCTCGACAGAGATCTTCCAGAGTAGCTTGAGATGATTCTTCTGGATTTTCTGCTACATTGTCATTTGATGCACCAACAAAATCATCATGCTACATCAAGAGGACAAAGTGTAAGTCCAAGGAACAACCTAAATTTTTAGGTTCAAATTTCCAGCAGAATCAAATAATATAAAATATAGAAGAATTTATACATAGTTATCCAGGGATCTGACCTTTTCTTGGTTAAAATCTACGTCTTCATCCATGTCAAAGGCTTCTCCTGGCATGTCAAAACCAGGTTCCTCAAAACCATCATCAAAGTCTTTATCAATTTTAACATTTTCTGGATTATGAAACATCCTGTGAGTTTCATGTACCCCATCCACTAGTGATTGTCGTAGCTGCAATCAAGTTTATGACAGGTGAGTGGTGGATTTCAACACCTTTAAGAGAGATCGGTGACAAGACAAACCTTCTCGAAATACGGCAGTGGTTCAGATGCCTGCTCACTTTTACGTGCGTGAACACGCATCTCCCAGAATGCTCGAAGATGAGGATTGATGGGTCCATCCAGTTTTGCAAGAGGGAACTCTAAAGCGGCAGACGTTTTCGTTCTGATTGTTTGTTTTCTCGGAATTTTAACTGTTGACCAGCAAAGAAATAGCAACAGATATTGAGTAACATTGTTTGCATTCATAAGAGAAGCAAAGAGAAAGGAAACAACCTTTTCTAAAAGGTTTAACTTTCAAGTTTCCAAGCTCATGAGGATTCAAAGGCTTCCATGGATCTTCATCATCACTATCAGCATCCTCAAAGTTATCAGGTTCAGAGTGATGATCATCCATTTGGTAATCGAAATTGCTATTTTGTGGAATTTCAAACTCAGCAGGATCAGGATCAATGCCACAAGGAGCTGCAGAAGGTTCATCAATATTGTTCTCATTTTTTTTGGCAGTTGACTTGCGAGCAGTGACACTAGACTGCCTTACTGGGGACATAACAGTTTTGTAACCCTTTGAGCGCAAGGAACTCCCTTTCTGAATTCCATATTGGCCTTCCCCAGGGATGTCTCCTTTCAAATAATCATCAACCACTGACGCATCACCAGGATCCAAAAGAATAAAATCGCGATACAGATCATGGGTAGCCAACTGCGAGAGGAAAAAAAACATATAAAGTATGTGAGTTAGACCAAAGAAGGAGACCCAAATCACTATCATGAAACAAGCAGTGAATGTACCAGATATGATTCAAGTTCTCCTGCATCCCCAGTGGAATCTAGGCAATCACCTTCAAGTACAACTAGATTGGCAGGGGGCTTTAGTAGACGATTCTGAAAAGTATCCTTGGTTGATAGACGATCAAGGCAATTTTTGGCATCCACTGAAATAGAATGGGTGAGCAACAATGATCAAGCTAAAGAAAGGGATAACTGCCACACAGATGGGCACATCCTACCTGGAATATCATCTGAGCACCAGAATTGGTCGTCATCTTCATTACATACTGCACGAGAAATGCTAGCTTCAGGCTGAGATGCTTGACCGTCGTCTATATCTTGTGTTCTGCTATATCATACACTAACTTTATAACTTCCCAGGTAATGAACTTCCAATACGTACTCATTTGTCCGACGAAAAAAGTCATAAAAATAAAAATAAAAAAAATACTTGAACTAAATGCCTAAGTGATCTCCTGAACTTGCAAGCTTTGAGTTGCCAACGACCCTCTAAATAACATTATGAATTTCAACTTAAGTTTAAACTTGAATAAACACTTAAACACTAAATTCTCAATATAGGATGAACAATATCACGGTCGGCAATTGCAACAGGAAAATGGAAAACATTATTAACAGCTAAAAAGGGAACAGAAAAATGCACCCTTATCATTTGGACATTTCAATGTCAAGGAATTAATTTGAATGAAGGTCAAATAGAACAAATTGTTTTAAAAAAAGTTATAGTGCTGCCCATTAAAGTTCAAATTTATCAGAATTTGGGAGTTCAAATGGTCTAATTAATTGTTTTAAGATAAAATAACCATCATCATTACATTTGGCAAACTACTTAGGACAATAGGGAGGAAAAGGATCATTTGCTTAAACACAAACGAGCCGTTGGCAAGCAGGACTAGCCACATGAATTGTTTGCAACAACGCTTTTGAATCCAAAATGGACAGCCAAATAGTTCACAGAAACAGATTTTAAACTCTCTGAGATACATGTCAACATCCAACAGAGTCAAACCTTGTATATAGTATATCACGCTGAAGTAATTAGAGGTCTGCACATTGGTCGCAGCTAAACTACCTCGGGGTAAATCCCAAATAACAATATATATGTCACTAATATCCTTATATTTGCTAGTTACACCTTCTATAAATGACACAACATCCGCAATAACAATTCTAATCTATTATATAATTCATTCTGTCTTACAAAAAGTCAATTAGTGTGGGCAGCTTTCAATCATATAGAACTTCTCGTTTCTTTCACTATTCCAATCACCAATCTTTCATATAAATTGAGAGTCATATATCAGTCTTTCCGCTCCTGTGTCTACTATTCAACCACAAACCATTACTGCTCTCAAATCAAAATCCTGACCTTGAACAAACCATTACTGCTTGTCAAACTTGCAATAATTCAAAACAATCAAGCTTCATTTGAGAGAAGTTCCTTAATAAGTTTCTTATTACTAAAACAGGTATGCATACTATTCATCCACAAAAATGTATCTTCAAACTACCCTCCTGGCATAATCACTACTTCCACCTGAGCTTATTTTTGTCCTTGACCCATACAACCAGCAACTAAACATGAATCACTCCTCTCCATATAACATTACTTTTCCCCACTCTCTCCCTTGCACCACTAGAACTTGGAAGCTAAGAATCTATGAAAGTTCAAGCCTGAACATTCATTATCCAACCACCTACTTGTAGGAAGCACTATAAATTTGCAAAAACTGAACATAAAGATACATTTACATTCATTGATAGCTGAAGATTCTCATGAACAAATTATAAAAATGGAAACACGTTATTTAAACTGAAGCAACGTATGATGAAGGTGAGATAAAAATCAAACCTTTTCTGAGATAGAAACTCCAAAGCTTTGCACACCAAAGAGTAAAGATACTCAACTTTCCGACTGTACACCTGAATCGAACCTTGAAGCAGCAGAGCAGCTGCGATTTCCCCCCAAATTCCCAGACACGCAACCCAAAAGCAAAATCAGAAACCAACCAAGAACTAAGACAGCGGAAAATAGGAAGGGAGAAATGCGGACCTTCAGCGAAATTAATGGAGAAATTGGCAGCGTCCCCGCCGGAGATTTCACCGGAGCAAATCTTTAAAAGGTAATCTTCGAGGTTTTTGGCAAGGTCGACGGCCCAATTGGACTCCAAATCACGATGGGGCTGGACAATGTGGAACCTGACACCTCCTTCCCCGTCAATCGGGGGCTCGTGCCCTTCGTCGGTCATCTTCCCCGCAGAAATCGAGTCTTACTAGCCCATTAGAAGCATTTAACCCTTGAAATTTGCAAAATTTGCGAGGACAACACTGAAACCCTAAAGTTTGGGGTCGGCCCTTTTGCTCTCACCGGGTAGCCGGAAAAAGATGGTGAGAAAGACGGAGATGTAGTGAATTCGCAGTTGGGCGAGGGAAAATCGGGGATGGATTCGGGGAGAAGCCGTCGTAGACTGACTGAATCTGGTGGCTGGTTCGCACAGAGAGAAGGGGAGGGATAAGAGAGAGAAAGGGGAGCTGAGGAGAGAGAAAGGGAGTTCAAATGGTTTTGGGGGACAGTTTTCCCGCTCGCTCGCCCATTTGTTTTGTGTGTAAAATTGCTCGTTGACTGACCAGGTGGAAATATGGCCGTAGGGCGGCTTATTTAATCGTAGAAAATAACAGGGAATATACCAAAACTTTGGGTCTCTTGTAAAAATGACACTCCCCTTCTAAAATTTGCAAAAGTAGCAAATAGGTCCAAACATTTGCAAAAATAACCGGTGGTCATCACCTCCTTTCACAGGTTACCCTTCCTGCTGAATTGAACCCTCACCGCTCCGCCTTCTCTCCGGTCGTTCCCCGCCCTCCACGAGCCACCTCCGGCCACCCAACCACCTGTGTTCGAACCCTCTCTCTCCGGCGCACCCACTGAGCCCAGAACCCACCCGGTTCGTGCCCACCCAACCACCACCGTTCGAACGCCACCCTCAACCGCCCATCCGACAGTTAACGTCACTGATTTTTTACTATCATACATTTTTCTGTCTCGCATTTTTTCTTTACTGGCACCAGATTTTTTCTTTACTGGCACGGATTTTTGTTTGACTAGTAACAATGGTGATGTTGTGTCTTTTCGTGTGTGTTTTGTTGTCCTGCTGAGATGGGTATGGAATGATGTTGGATGTGGTAAAGGGGAAGGTGAATGGTAGATGGAATGAGTGCGTATTATTTTGAAAATCGGAAACTTTTTGTGGATTTCAAGATCGGGGGTGTTTAGTGACTAATTGCCTTCAAAATATAATGCTAATAATGGGTTATACTTGTACATCGTTGTAAGTTTGTTTCTATGTGTTGAAATATGTTGTGATTGAAACCATTAATGTTACACTGGACGATGTCATTTGAGAGTAATGTAGGTTTGTTTCTAGGGTTGTCACATGTGTATTACATAAGTTTTTTTATTGTTAACACTATTGTGTAGTTGTGTATGTGTGGTGTTTGTTTCATTCTTTACTTGTGTGAGTTAGCATTTTGAGATTATTTGAACATGTGTATTTGTCGGACATATGAATATGTGAACATTTGTATTCGTGACATTTGTGTAGTTGTGTCATTTGTGCAATGTTATCTGTTTTGACATAAACATTATTTTGGCTGGCTAGACATATGTATATACTGGCTATGATTATTGTTAAAATGGGTATTATCTGAACACCTGTATGGCAGATTAAGTAGACAATGAGAAAATTGAAAAGAAAAAAAGTAGCGACACCGTCGAACAACAAGGTATTAACTGTAATCACTTCTCGGACAGATTAAGGGCCTTCTTTTTGTCTTGGTGATGTTAAACATGTCGTGTCGTGTGATATTTGTGCAGCCGACACTAGCCCTTCCTCTGGAAAAGTATTTCAGATGTGTGAGACATGGTACGAGCTCCCGGGGCGACTCCTCCGGTTTACCACCAAGGAATTTTGCCTCGTCACCGACCTCAAATGTGCTAGAACAAATCGGGACTTTGAGGAGGAGAATCACAAAGATGACATTCAAAGCTTCTTTGGAAGGGAACTTTAGTATTTCGTAGTGTTTGGTTTACTTGTTAAACATTTAATCGTTTCCACCTTTTGGATGACTTGTATTTGATGACTGATAAGTTATGTTGTGGACACTTTTTTATATTCATTATGGATGGTTGTTGTGAATGTTGCGTTATAACGCATTTCATTTGGGTTTAATGGCCGATATTCTTAGGTTGGGAAGTTTCTGAGATAGATAAAATATATCAGGTGTTATTCTTTTATCGGCTAAGACATCATTGTCACTGGCTAGATAATAGTATTTACTGGCTAGTAAGCATACAACGCAATGGATTATACTTATACATCGTTGTAAATTTCTTTCTATGTGTTGAAGTATGTTGGATTGAAACCATTAATGTTACAATGGACGATGTCATTTGAGAGTAATGTAGGTTTGTTTCTAGGGTCAGTTATGTACATTCAAAACCACCAAAACCCCAAAATGTCAGTGAGTTAGAAGCAAACTAACAAAATACTACATTCGACTACGCAAAAGAAAAGTTATCCCACTAGACATCGATTTCTTCACCTTACCACCACACGCTTGCTTATGTCCTCCGACGCTTCCGGTGAAGGAATTATCCTCGAGACGGGTACCTGCTTGTCTATATTATCTTCCTCCTGACGGACCCAAACGACATGCTCTCCTCTATGAGCATTGCCCCCTCCTCCATATCCACATCGACAGCTTTACATTTCATCTCCGTAGCAATGATTGTCGGTTCTGCCCAGGTTTTCTGGTTTATCTTGCCAGTTGTGTGAATTTCCGTGCCAGCTAAATTGTTATCTTTGCCATCCGAATGGTTATCCATGTCATACTCCAAATTGAGATCAAGATACGATATACGCCCAACTTTAGTTCGAAATATTTTTTTTCATAAACATATATAAAGTGGGTGTCTATAGATAGATAAAATTAAATTAAGTTCAAAAATTAATTTATTTTTTAATTTTAACAAATAAAAATTGCTGAAATTTAGTTTAAAATAATTAAAATTGGTCTCTTTCTCCCCCCCCCCCCTCTGTAGCCTTTACCTTCCACCAGCTGTGAAGGTGCCCAATTTATTTGCAAAAATAACATTTTGCTACTCCCTTGCAAATTCTACACCCAATGATTATTTTTGCAAAGTTGATTTTTTTTGTATATCCATGCAAATTGTCCTATTTAATCACTTGCCCTATAGTACCAAGTGATATAGGTAGAACACAAAATAAATATAGTTACAATTTTTTTTAAATAAAATTGAAAGATTAATATAAAAGCTTAAATTTTAATTTACAATTACTAGAAATATGAGTTCGTAGAAGCGAATATGTGTCATACATCACAATAACATGTTACTCAATACTCAATATTAGGGTTTAGATTTTAGAGACTTTATATGAAAATGTCCCTATATACATCGCAAATCCGCATATTAGAGCGGTTAATCAATGTCGGATTCGACGTTGTAACATTAATTATATTATAACATCGGATCTAACGTTGTAATATGTGAAGTGAAGAATCGGATCGGGCCGAGCCGGGCTAACAACGTCAGATCTGACGTTGCTAGGGTAAAAACAATTTCACACCCACCCACCCCACTCCCAAAAAAAAAAAAACCAAAACACAACATCCTTTTGGACGTTGTAAATCAAATTTTTCTTTGGCTATTTTGCATGGATATACCAAAACCTTGCCAACTTTGCAAAAATGACCCCGGCCTAAAAATTTTGCAAAGGAATGACAATATGTCATTCTTGCAAATTATTGGGCAAAAGTTAGAATGGGTTGCCGGTTACACATTGGACAATGAGGGAAAAAATTGGACAGGTGTCGATTGTATAGAGGGAGGGAGGTAATCATTTTGGCCAAAAAAAAAAAAAAAGAATGGCTGCAAAGTTACAGTGATGTATGTGAGAGAGGGAGGAGAGAGGGTGTGGAAGCATGAAATGACAAGCATTAAATGCTAGGAGAGAGGGTGTCACATTTTTACAAAAACAATTCCCGCCAAAACCACATGGAGGGAAAACACAGGGGGGATTTCAGAGGGAGTATAAAAGGAGATGGGGGAGCTCGCCAGGTGTACAGAAAAAGTGCAAAACATCTGTTTCTTCTCTATGGCTGCCATTAATGTCTAGTTGGAAGGATAAAACCCAGAAATTCTGTTACTAGCCAGGCAAAAGGAATTCCCAGTCATCAACAGAATATATGTAGCCATAGACAGGGATACACGGGACATCTGCAAAATCCAGACCTCAACGAAAATGGGTAAGTACGGTTTATGTTTTGTATTCACATGTAGTAAATTTTCCCCATCTTCCCTTACCTCTAACATATACTGAGAGGACCATCTTAACCTCATAATTTCGCAAGGGAGAAAGGGGTGATATTACTTACTCTCGTTTGCAATGGTCGATGGGAGCATCTCGAAGGAGGATGGGTGTATCAAGGTCAAAACGCCCATAAAATAATGCTCATAGAGGAGACCATGTCGTTTGGGTCCATCAAGAGTAAGATAATGGAGAAGCTCGCGGTTGACCCAAGGTGCTCTGGGTTGGAGTTGAAATATCTACTCGATACGAAGACGGAGGGATGTTATCCGATTCAAGTGGATGATGAAAGTGATTGGGATGCTTTCAAGTACTACAACTCAAGGGGTGGCGATGGCACATGGCCCCTTCCTTTGTACGCATCGGTGAACGAAGGTCAAAGCCAACATGGAAGTCTGTCCATGTGTGGGAACATGGAACAACGCAGCAAATCACCAGGCGGAGACAACAGAACACTCGTGGTGGAAGAGGGTGGTTTGGTTGATATGACAGTTGATGGGTCCAACTCGCATCTTCTTCTGAATTCGGATAACGGCTCGGATAGCACCATTGATGGCAAGGAAAATACTTCATCTGGCAAGGAAAACCCCACTGATGGCAAGGTCATCTAGACAGCTAGGGCAGAACCAACAACCGCCACGGAGGAGACGAGAGGTAAACTGCTGGACGTGGACCGGGGGAAACAAATCGTATGTCTGAGTAGTGATGAGGAGGATAATATAAATGTGGGAGGGCATAAAGGGAGTGTTATTTCCGTCAACTTGGCGAGCTCGCCGGAGGAGGAGTATGGAAACATCGGAGTACTAAAATTGGAGTCGATAGAGGAAACTTCATCAGTGGGTTGTATACCATCCGATGATGAGATGTACGAGGCCGAACGGTGGGTTTCGAGGAGGAAATCCTCGGAGATGTCGACCGAGGATGTTGAGAAGATGTTGGACAAAGCTTTTCCGAAAGGAGGGGACCCCCGACGAAAGAACACTGACCTTCATGAGGGTTTATTGTTGAAGTCCAAGGAGGAGGTGCAAAACCGGGTAAGGTGGTCTGCGTTGGATGGCTGTTTTGACACACCTGTGAAGAGGTCGTCGCTGGAAGTGTACTCCGTGGTGTGCATTGATCCCGAGTGCAAGTGGATGTGTCGTGCGTCAACATACCAGAAAACTAGTTTGTGAAAAGTGAGGAAGTACGCTCCGGAGCACACCTGCGGGGTTAATGTTCGACACAACCACGATCGACAGGCAACGTCCGAGCTTATTGGGAAGAGTCTTGTATCCAGGTAAAAATAATTCTTACTGACCCCTTACCGTTAAACTCTAGCCGCTATATTATGTGTCCTAGTCAGTGTTCATAACACTCTAGCCAGTTTGTAATCTGACACGATTGATGAAATGCAATGCAGTTTCACTGGTACCCGTAAGCCGGTAACTCCAGCCCACATACAGTCGTTATCAAAGTCCGAGCTTGGAGTTACTTGCAGCTATTGGAAGGCACGACGCACAAAGGCGAAAGCAAGGGACACCCTATATGGAACGGACGAGGATTCGTATCGGGTAATGGCGTCGTACTTGTACATGCTTGAGAAGACGAACCCAGGTTCCCACACCTGGCTTGAGTGGGATGCTGAACGTAGGTTCAAGTACGCGTTCGTCATCTTTGGGGCCTGGATTGAAGCCATCCCCCACTTACGGAAGGTATGTTCATTAGCCACTTGTTTTTTATACCTAGCCAGTCAATACATTTACCCAACCTTTGACAAGGCACGTATAACACAGATGTATATTTGCCAAATGCCCGTAGGTCATCTCCGTTGACGGTTCCTTTCTGAAAGGCAAGTTTAAGGGGACCTTGCTCTTTGCCACTGCACAAGATGCCGATCACAAAATATACCCAGTTGCGTTTGCAGTTGTGGATGGCGAGAATGACGCTTCATGGGCATTCTTCTTCCGATAAATGCTTCGGGTCGTCCCGGACACCACAGACTTGATGTGGGTCTCCGATCGGCATGTGAGCATCGTCAAGGGCATACGTGACAGCTACACCTTTGCCAAGCAGGGCTTCTGCACATATCACCTCTTCCAGAATGCGAAGCACCACCACAAGTGTGGCTCCTTGCAGCAGTTGTACTTCGACATGACCAACGCATACACCATAGCCGAGTTCAACCAACTGTTCGCAGACTTCTCCTCCCATAGCCCCGCAGCCGGACAGTATCTTCGTGAAGCAGGATTCCGCAACTAGGCAAGGGCTCACTACTTGGCTAACTGGTACAACATAAGCACAATGAACAACGCCGAATGCCTGAACAACGTCTTCAAAGAGCCTCGGGTTATGCCGATTGTAGCGCTATTTGATTGCATCATCAAGAAGGTGCAAGAGTGGTTTGAGACACGGAGGAAGGCAAGTGGCACGGCCGGGAAGGTGGTAAGTGATTGGGTTGCGAAGGCCATCATGTCTAGCTACCATGCATCCATATGCATGGTTGCGAGGCCCCTCAGCGATAACGAGTTCCAGGTCATAAAGGGAACCTCGAAGTGGCTGGTGAACCTCAGCGCCCGTTCATGCACATGTCGACACTTCAACATAGATCAGTACCCCTGCTCTCATGCCGTAGCCGCGGCGAAGGTTCGAGGCCTCGATGTGTACTCCCTAGTGAATGACTACTACAGGGTGGAGGCGTGGCACGCGACCTACCACGGAGTGGTGTACTCCGTCCCCCCCATGGACACCTGGGATCCGCCCGAACGTATTTTGCAGATCCGTTTACTACCTCCAGCTATGAAGAGAAGGCCTCGGAGACCGAAGACCAGCAGGTACCCATCGCGTGGGGAGTTCGTTCGCCGAAAGCGTCGGAGGAAATAAGTATTGGGTGTTGGTTTTGTTGACGCAAATAGTCTTTTGGTAGAATGCGTGTCAAATAGGGGGAACTCGGGCTTTTCTATAACTTGTCGTTGGGTTGAACAGATGTTTTGGGTTTTGGAATATTTTGCCAGGCTTTTACATTTCCTATCCACTGATAGTATTTTCCTAGCCAGTGTTATGTAATTACCTAGCCATTATCTTCTTATCCCTGACTACATTTTATATTGGTCTTAAAAGGTGAAAACATCAAACTCTGGGAGACAACCAATACCTTATATCTTAAACAAACTTGTTGGGTTACAACAATGTTGGCGAAGTCACCAAAACCAAACACATGTAGTAACCATCAAATGTTTCCAAGGGTTCAAAAGGGAGCAACTGTTATATAGTCAACCAATAACGGCGACAACATCAAAAGCTATCCATAACGAACAACAACATCAAGTCCTACAAGACACAGAAGTACTTTGCCTACGTTAACTATGGTGTTACATTTTGTGACATAACCAGATCCATCAAGTCTCCACAACCTCCAAGATAGTAGCAGTTGGGCTGGAAGGAGGAACGGGACACCTAACGACGATCTTAGCAGCAAGTGCGTACCTGTACGCGGTTATGACTGCGTCGTCGGTATCTCGGGACAGGTCCGTCACGCCTTCAGCAAGCAACTCCATGAACCGCAGGGCGTAAGCACCACACTCTCCGCTGTGTACATATCCCAAAAGAAATAAGACGACTATGCTTATGCGGAACGGAATTGACAAAATAAACTACAAGGAAGGGCTTACGCTTGGCCCTGTTGGGGTACATCTGGCATTCGGGTCAGCTTCATGGGTGTCGTGCCCTTGTCGGCAAAGCGAAGTGAAAGCTGTGGGTGAGCGGCAATCACGTGGGGCAGGAAGTCAACAACAGACCGCATCTCCTTTGCAAGATTGCGATCGCGGACGAAGCTGACATCGCTATCGTATAACTTGACAGTCCACTCGTCGAGACATACTTCCATTTCCACCCAGTGCTTCTTGCGGAGGTTGACAGGGGCGAGAATATACTTTGCCTCAGCCCAGCTCTTCCCCATGAACGCTGGGGCCGACCCATCGAGGTAGGCTAGCATCTTATTCCCGACAGTGTACCCGGTTGTAGCTGTCGTGTGAGTCGCCCACTCCGTCTCCAACACAATTGGCCAGAAGCTGTCCATAACGACAAACTCTTTGTACTTCGGTTCATCTCCATGCACTTTCTCCCGTTGGAAACACAGCAGTTGGTCCATGTGCTGGTAGGCAACGCAACGGTGTGAGAATGTTAGTATCAGCTGTGCATATACGATGACACGATTAACTCATAAGGTACAGTGCTCATACCTCAGTAAACATCCAGAACGTCGGAGTCCTGACGATCTCATAGAAACCCTGTGTGATTGTCGTCCCAAGATGTGTTGCGGTTAGTGTGGGCCCTCCCTTGTGGACGTATTCGTTATTGAGTTACAATTAAAGGGAAAGATGCATAGAGACCAATATAACAACGCACCTCGACAACCACCCGTCGACGGCGTCCACATCCTCCTGCGTGATTAGACCCTCAGCCACAGCAGCTTCTGACGGATGTACCGGAGTGAGCTTGAACTTGACAACACGGGCTCTCTTTTTGACGGCGGTGACGATCTGGTCATCTACGTCTGCATCTTTCTGCTTTGTCCATTTCTGCCTCCCCTTCCTCTTCGGCTCAGGAGCTGCAGGTGTAGGATGGCCCTCCTACGTCACAGTGGGATCGATTTGGGTGTCATTTTCTTCAGTTTTCACAGCTGGCTCCGGCTTCTTCGCCTCAATCTCCTACTGCTTTTTGCCGCGTTTAGGCCTCCCTCTAGGCTTCGGCTTTGAAGGGGAATGTGTAGGGGAAGACTCCTGAGTGACACTCGCCTGAATCGTGCCAAGTTCTTGAGTTGTGGGAGCAGGATCGACGTTATCGGTGCCAAGTTCTTGAGTTGTGGGAGCAGGATCTGCGTTGTCGGTGCCAAGTTCTTGAGTTGTGCGTTTAGGGCTCCCCGTCACCTTCTCCGCAGCCAGTGCAGGGGGCTCCTGTTGGGTTACAACCTCCTCTTGTGTGACAACGCCCTGTGTTGTGGCAGATGGATCAGGGTTTTCTGTCCCATTATCCTCCTCCTTATCCTTGTCAACCTCCATGAAGACAGTCTCCTGCCAAGTTCGCAGGTTAACTAGCCATTAAGTTACTAATCATAGCCAATTTCACATGTTTGACTAAGGGGTGAATACGGCCTAACGGCATGACTAACCTCTTGCTTTGTATCTGACTCTGGTCCGACATTTTTTACATCCTTGACGTGGCTCTTGATTTCTTCCACTACTCTCTCGAGGCTCGACAACCGCGTAAGTACCTCTCGGGGCATCGTGATAATCGTTGCATCCTCAGGGGCTCTATGGTTGGGGGAAAGTGTTGTTTCTTGTTCCTGAATGCCGACAGGTGGGAATGATTCCTCGTACGACTTCGCCACGTTGTCAAAAAAGGCATCGGGTTCCTCGTGGGGGTACCCAGCACCCAGATAACTCTCCCGCTCAGCCGCTTCAGGCATAAGGGTCGTCCGAGCATCGTCACACTTGATCCCATCCTCATTCTCTATGTCCAGCATCGTCTTCACCCTCTCATAGGGGAGGTGCGCCTCCGTTATGCTCCACCGAATGCTTCGGGGAAAGATAACCCCCCGACTCCTGTTGGCAAAGTGGTTGTCCACACCCGGCACCACTTCATAGATCCAAATCTACACGGGCAGAATAATAGTATTTTACTAGCCATGTTTAGAAAAAAGCTTGGCCATACTCAGAATTAGCCCAGCCATACATACAACAAATCTAGCTAAGTATTGAATAGCATTAAGTTTGAACTTGTACCTGGAACGCTAATGGGAATCCATTGAGCGAGTACCCGGACCTCTCATTCCCACCTTTCACTCCCTGCTCCACCTTCCTGACCAGTGCCCCATCAAGACTCTCGTGTGTGGCTTTATAACATACCTTACCCCACGAGTAGTCAAAGAATCGGTTGAGGTCTTGAATGAGGGCGACCACCCACCCTTTCACTCCCCTGTCCACGTCCCCTGGCAGCAGGATGCACTCTACAATGATGAGGAGTGCAAGCTTCAACCTCTTCCGCTCACTTCTCTCTTTCGTCTTTGCGACCTCCCACATGACAGGAAGGTCGGACACCTTGACCCTTTCCCTTCCAAAGAAGCTCCGGATTGCGCCTTTGTGATCTTCCGCCTCAAATGCCCGATCCCTTGCACCACATTTGAGGCCTGTGACTAGGCAAAATTCCTTGATGGAGAACCGGAGGAGTCGCCCCAAGATCTCATACCATGTCTCACATTTCTTGAGGGTCTTGAGTTGCCTCTCCAGGAAGTAATGGATAGGGGCCGAGCAGTAGGGCACATTGGCGCCGATCTTTACAATGCCGCCGAGCCTGCTATCCTTCAGCATCTGCCAATCAGCTGCAGATAGCCCATCATCCATGCCCGTCAGTACACCCATCTTGGAGAACTGGTTGGACCTCCCTCTAAAATACTTCGATGGAGGAAGGGCAAGAGTCGCCTGCACAAATATAATAAGAGAGTACCGATGTTCACATCACATACACAAAAAAATTAACGCCCCTAATCTACTGGCTCATAAGATATTAAAGCTTATACCTTCTTGCTCGAAGGGGTCGACACCTTTTTTCCTTTGCCTTTTGCCATTGTCCTTACTCTGTCATTCAGATAACACCCATTTCAGCAATAATCCTAGCCAGTACTTACAAATGAATAGCCGGTCAAAGTATTTTTCCTGCCAGACGTTTTAACATTTTGCATTTGACAACACCACACAATTGCTTGGAAAAACCATCAACACCACAAAACGAGAGTTACGAATTTCAAACACCACAAAATAGACAACACCACAAAATGCCTGCAATATGAGAGAGAAAGCTCAAAATATTACACATAAAAAAACAGGAAGCATCAGTCAACATGTGTGCAACACACTATCAAAATTGATGCCATCTTAACTTTTGTCAAATACATGTAATTCTTAAGACAAGATAAGTGCATATTCTTTGACCAATCTGCAATCCTCACAAAAACATTAAAATATACTCCAAAGGGTCAACAGGGCACTTATACACTTTAATCAGCAAGCAGAGAATAAGGCCTAAGAAAATACTAAGAGAGCTTCAAACAAATAAACATTCAAACAGTGGTCACAAAGCGATATCAAGTTGGACCAGGACATTTGCCAAGTAATTACGGTCTGAAATAGGTCTCAAAACAAGTTTACTAGTCTTGTTTTTATGACACAATGTAATGAAAATTGAACTATAGCTTCTTTAACTATATAACAATCTCAGCCTCTTCCCTGAATTCCCCAAATCAAACCCTACCCAGATTTTCCTATACCTAGCCATTCAATTGTTTCCCCTATCCACAAGCAGGACCCCGCTCGCCATTGACGAGTTTTCCCATCCCCAATTTCATTGTTTGATTGGGGTTGTCTAACCTCTTCTACCAATTTTCGACCTTCAATTTCATCCTTAACACCCCTATCCCCAAAACGCCGACCACATTTCCAGTTAGGGTTTCCCATTACCATTTTTCGAACCCCAATCCCCCAATTCTTCCAACCGGCCCTAAATTGATTTTACATGCTTTGAATCCCCCGAACTACCATTAAAAGAGAAATCTTCGAGATATATTACGGGGGTTTACCTCTCTTCAATGGCAGAATCGGCATTAGGGGTTGTCTTTCTCGAATCTCGGGTCGTCCCTCGCTCTGGTTTCCGGCGTCACAGTAAGCGCCTCACCTCTCTCTCTCTCTCTCTCTCTCTCTCTCTCTCTCTTCCGGCGTCGTCCTCAGTTCCGGCGTCACAGCAAGCAGTTCCACCTCTCTCTCTCTCTCTTTTCCATCCAATGGCAGTTTCCCCTTCGAATTTCTACGATTTCTTGAAGGTATGATTGTGACTGAAGACGTTGATGTGAGGTTTGCTTTCTTCACTTTTCTCTTTCCATTCTTCAACCGTCTTTCTTACCCGCTGCAACAGGTTTGGGTTACCGGTTACATTTGCAATTAGTTGGGTCAAATTGACATTTTTGCTATTTGGGCCCGGGGGGGGGGGGGGGGGGGGGTTATTTTTGCAATGGCCCGATCAAAGTGGTATATCCACTACCATTTACTCTTTTTTTTTTAATATCTTATATTAGGCCCGATCTGACCCGTATTAGCAACGTTCAATTTGAAGTTGTAACAACGTCTCATTCAACGTTGTTATAACATCCAATAAGTGAAATTAGCACACAATTAACAACGTCGGATTGGACGTTGTAGCAACGTCTAATCCAACGTTGCTACAACGTTGTATCCAACGAAGTATTAGCGGTGTATATAGGGAACGCGAATAGTAAACACAAACACATATTTATAAATTTTCATGGTTTAATGCGGGAATGCGGGGCGGGTGAATGAGGCAAGTATATGGGTGGACTAATGGGGCGGGTAATGGGTGAAAAAAATCTTCACCCATAATAATCCATCCATCACCCAGCTCACCCAGATCCACACCCTCACCCATTTTATTGCGGGTTTTTGCCCACAAAGTTAATTAATGCGGGTGAAGCGGATGGATCAGATACACGCGGGTTATTTCGAACCCTATGGGATTGACCTTTTTTTTCAATAAATAGGATGTCTGTAACTGTCAAATATCATCATTGATTCTGTAAGATGATGATATTACATAATCCCCCATTCAAATGAAGGTTCATCGTATTACAAGTAGACAAGTAGTACTTCTTGCTTTAATCGACACTTGTATTAGACTCTCTATAGAAGTGTCTGAATTTGACGTTGTTGAAGCTACTTTTCATATTTCGTATAATCTCCACCGTTTTGAGGATTTCTAAAGGGGTATTGATGTGATCTTTCGTTGCTTTAATAACACCAAGACTATCATCTTCAACAATGATGTTCATTAGACCTTTGTCGTGAGCTATCTTTACTTCTGTATAGAAGACAATAGCTTCAATTTGTAGGGCCAATGATTGAGTTGACTACTTCATGTTGATAACAATTCTACTATCATGTAAAAATCCAATCCAAACCCTCTACAACACTACACTTCCTACATCACTAAATTATTTTAACATTTACTTAAGGAAAAATCTAAGTTTACACTAGGTGTAAAATATCAAATCTTACAATACCAATTAAAATACTATATTACTCCATTGGTAAAGTAAATACAACCTCCTCGGTGATTGTTAATCAACTTTTTCAATCCCCTCCTCCCTCCCTCAATACTCAAAAAGAGATTTTTTATGCCACGTGGCCAAATTTTATTGAAAGTGTAAAAACTGAGGTTTACACCAAGTGTAAATGTATCATGGTCCTTTACTTAATCTTAAAAAAAATTCTCCTTATAAAAATTACTATTCTAAACCTTCATTTCAATATGTTGATAAGTTTTTATTTTGAAAAATCATGTTTTTAAAAATTCAAAAAATATTATTTTATAAAATATAATTTTAAAAAATTTTAAAACATGATTTTTCAAAAATAATATTTATAAACATATAAAAATATATGTTTAGACATAATAGATTGCATTTAGCTTATTTTGATATATATATATATATATATATATATATATATATATATATATATATATATTGCATAATTTAAGTAGAATTTGCATATTTACTCTCTATGTTGGTGGAGTCAAAATCTACACGTTTTTATTGATTATTTCGGGTAAATATGGATCCGAGGAGGAGATATGGGTTGTTAACACATTGGTTGAGTAATTCAAGTTGATATAAGGAATTTAATAAAGGTCTAAAGAGGTTTTAAGAAGAATAAGATAACTTAAACGAATAACAAGTCAGCAGAAGTTGTCACCTGATAAGATGAACTTGTTTCATACTTTCTAGAGGTCTTGATTGTCTGATTAACTATTATGAATATGCGTTGGAAAGATCTTTTCGAGAGATACAACTTTTTTCTTGGCATTGAGCCAAAATTCAAAAGGAAAAATGGGACTACATAGGGTTTTCCGCGATCGCGACGATAGGAGGCCCAGAAGAGAATAAGCCACAATCGCCGACGAGTATTGTAAAATGGTCGTTGTTCCCAGTAAAGACAATCTCAACTCAACAACTAGTATAGTTGTACAGTAGAGGCCGATCCCACATAGAGCACGTACGACTTATGTGTATTCATTGTCAACAATGAGAGAAAAGAGAGAAAGATGTAAAGAAAGCAGTAGTAATGATGAGAGCAATAATAATAAAGAAACAAAGGTAATTTTGATTTGAAAGCAATATATAAAGAAAGATAATTTCACTCACGACTTCACAACAATGGTTGATTTCCTCATCATCGGGATTCTTCCTAGTTATTAGGTTTCTAGTTTGTTATTCCGGTTTTTGGTTTATATAGACATCTAGGTTGCCTACACGATCACTATAGTACCCTTTTCACTATAGCATGGGAGGGCGAGTAGCATAAAGTCCCAAAATCCTCGGCTCCTAGACAGTAGACATTATCATTCTCGTCTCGTCGACTTCTCACTTGGTTGTCAACTCAGTCATCGCTTCCCCTAGAAATGACATAACCTAGCCGTTGATCATCCTATACCATCAAGTATCCCGAACCGTTCCTACAAGATGTGCTGGCTACTTAGGGATTTGGGCCCGCAAGAGGTAGTAGCTATAATCCTAGCACGATGTGATTCTATCTAGGTGACCAGTCAAGACACAATCAACAACATTAGCTATAACAACACAAGGAAGATGGATATAAATTCAAATAAAAATTAACTATAAATCAACCCTCACGATCCATCAATCGTGTCTTGAATGAGTAGGCAAAACTAAATAGAGGTTAGCCACTTTATGACTTACCTGAAACCTATAATGAAATGAAGAATCTGTAAAGCAGTTGTTGCTATCTAATGATATCTAAAACCCCAATTGAAACCAACATATTTATAGTGATATGGTTGGGCTGGTGCACGTTAGAATGTCATATGTTCTAACACTCCAAATAGTAAATCTATACCTTCAACTAATAACGAGTATTAGTAGCAAGTACAAGTTGATCTCATAGAGAGTGCGTGCGACTTTGGCTAAACGTAGTAAGTAAGCAAACAGTTCGTAACAAAAGTAATAGTAGTGATAAGAGAAAGGTAATAAGTAGAGCAATTGTTGAAATAAAGATAATAATAATAATAATAATAATAATAATAATAAGATAATGAGAATATTGTTCTACTTATATTTCCAACATAGGTAATTCCATGATCATCGTGCACAGAATTATACTTGGCACAAAGTTATATAGCTTCCTGATTTGATTACTATCAACTCCATAAACTCTTGCATGGAGTTCGAGAAGCAATAAGTCTCTAATCACATAAGCACATAATTCATGTAATTCTTGCATATTCGATGTGTCACCTGGTTGTCAACCTAGCTATCACATCCGCTAAGAATAACATTAAACTACTTGTCATTACTCTTTCATGTGCATGAATTCCAACATGTTCATCAAGATATGATTGCTACTATATCGAATTAAGGCCCATAATAGTGGATTTAGCTATAATCACTTAGCATGGCGTTTACCTATCTTAGTGGTCAATTAAGACGAATAAACAACATAAACATGTAAAGAACAAGAGTAATGAATAACAAAATATGCATAAAATATAAGAAAAACTATATAAAAAGTTTAGTCGAGCATGACTTAACGAAAATAACGTAAATGGGAAAAGAGAGAAAAGTGGTGTAAGGAGTGTTGAATGGTTGTGAGATGTGTGTTGAATGGGGATGAGGAGAGTTGTATTTATAGGCATAGGAAACCCTAGGAGTCGGAGTTCTTAAGGTAGAAGAAAAGCCCAATGGGCTAGATTCGGTCGAGAGAAAATCTTCCAAAATCTGCGATTTGTGGGCGCCGATGAGGTAGCGGCAAGCGCCGATCCATCGAGTGTCGCTGGATCTTCCACGAGTGTTGTGAGTCGGCGGGCGCCAGTTCTTGGCTGTAGGCACCGCCCCTACATTTTCTTTATTTCTTCTTTCTTTTTTCTTATCTTGTTTGCTTCTTCTTTTATCTTCTTTCTTGACTATTCTCTAAGTCTCTAAGGTTCCATAATGTAGTTTTCCTCTTATCCTTTAGATTGATTTTCGAGATTCTGCATAAATAGGCATAAAACGCGCAGATTTTGAACTTCACAACTTTAAAGACAATGAATGCACTTTATGCTAAAAACCTATCTAAATGCATCCTAAATGACTTAATAATGATTCAAAATGCCTATACAAATCACGCATTATCATGGGTCAAAACCTGAGTAAAAACCCTAGAAGTTCATGGTAAAACCGCCCTTAAGGGATAAGATTAAATCTCTAAAGGATAGGGATAAATCTCCGAGGATAAACTTCGAAGATTTACCGCAGATTTGACATTATCAACATTGGTGGGCGTTGATCTTTAGTGCTTCGGAATCCTTGTCTTCTCCTCCCTGCTTTCAACTCATCTTTGTCTTGGCTCTTCTTAGCTCCTTCAAGAGCACATCAGCTCCTCATCTCAACCTTCTTTATTAGCTCCAGCAGCTCCAAGGCTCCAACATCGCTCCCTTGATCCACCCATTCGAGTCCGAATCCACGAATATGCATAATTAACCATAAAAGGCGTAGATTTTGAACTTTGACCACCAAATAATAAGATATGCAAAATGACTAGAAAACATGCACTATTCATACTAAAACTATCCTAAAACTAGCTATAATGCCTATGTAAAATATGCATCATCAACTGAGGCAAAAGTCATTTCCAAGAGACGTCTGAATTCAACTCGAACTTGGCAGTTTCTATCCTAAATTAGTTTTTATGTGTCTTTTAACATAAGACACGATTTGTTTTGCTATTTAAAGAGATTTATTGTTAGGGTTTTGAGAGGAAAGGATATATATGCACTTGGAGAAATTTACATGGCGACCTAAACTATTTTGTTTTGTCTACAAATTGAAGCTTTAGTTATAAAGTTCGAGTTTCTGAATCTTGTTCTTATTCCTGTATTGAATGTTTTGACTTCTTTTCACTTAATTCTTTGATTGTGTTTTATTCTCTTTAGTTTGATCAACTAGTTAGGGTTAATTCATTCAATTCTAGGGTTTTGTAGATTCCTCGTAGCAAACCTTAACCCAAGTGGCAAACTTATCCCTTTAGGGCTCGTTGAACTAACTGGATAGGTAGGAAGTTGAATGCGTGTGAAATCCTCCGTTTGTGTAAGCTGTGTTGCGGATAACTTGGCTAATCTCTAGTCTTAAAGCTATTACTTAGGTGAAATCCTTCATCTATGTAAGGGTTGCTAGGACTCGTTGGACTAGTAAATATTAGGTCAGGATAAGAACATTCATAAGAAAAGAAAAGAACTTGATGAAGAATCGACGATCAATTAATAACCAAACTAAAGTGGATATTTGTAGATGAAACTATTTTCCTAATTACTACCCCCATTAATTTATTTATAGTTTCTTTTGTTTTCTTTTTAATTTCATCACCCAAAAAAAACCTTTTCTACTCATTGGTAAATATACATTACATATAAATACTTGATTATATGTGGGGTCGACCTCTTACTTGCTTACTATACTAATTTGTAGGTTTGAGTCATATTTTGATAGGAAGAGCGACAATTTCTCCTGTCAAATTTTGGGGTCGCTGTCGGGGAGCCAAAATTTATTTCTTTATTTGTGTGTTTGTCAATTAATGTATATAACTAACTTTGTTGTGAGCTTATCTTACGAATTATAACACCCTTCTACCACTGTTTTTTGAAGATATTGAGATCATTCCAGTTTCAAGATGAGAACTTTCACCAATACTTAACTAGATTGCAAAAGTGTGTTGACGAACTTCGTTCATGGTGTTATCAATACAGAGTGTGGAAAATGTGTGTGCATATTTGATGGGATGAATGCTGAAACACGGAGCCTTGTTGAGTTCATAAGAAACAGATGCCTATTGGATATGGGATTTTTTTGCGACATGGGTCATGAGGTTGAGCGGGAAGGGTCGCTTACTTCACTGTCTCAATCAGTGGAGATCTTTGATAATGCATATTTTGTATAGGCATTCTAGGTGGTTTTAGGCTAGTTTTAGGTTGCATCTGATATTTTTTCATAGCTAAGTCGTATCTTTATCATTCTATATTCAAAGTTTAGAATCTACACTTTTCTATGTCAATTATGTAGATTCACCAATCCGGACTCGAGAGATGGGGCAAAAGGACAATGCTGGAGCCCTAAAGCTGCTGAAGAGACTTAGGATGGCGTAAAGATAAAGAGAAGAAGACCCAAGAAAGAGCAGAGGTGGTGCCAACAGAAGAGATCTAATGCCTACCAATCATGGCGCCCGCGGACATAGGCCTAGCACCCGCTGAAAGCGGCACCCGCCGACTCAGATAAACTCACTGATTCATATGCTTATCCGACAAAGATTTGTTTATGTCCTTTGTATATCTTTGCTTGACCATTAAGCACGTCACTCTATGGTTTTTCAACCTATTTTGAGGCCTATAAATACCCATTCGATCTAGGGTTTTATCATCAACGAATAACACAACTGTAAAGACAATTCAATAGTGTGGTTTCATCTTTTGTTAGTTTTTTGAGGTAAGTCATGCTTGGCTAACCTTCTTTATAGTTTTCCTTACATTTCAAGAAATGGTTAAGGATATGTAAGGGTTGTTGCTATGTTTTCATGAGTTATGCATTATGATTATTTCAATTCTCTTTGTTCTGATATGGTTTATATGTTGTTGATTTATCATGCTTGGTCACTAGGATAGATTTGCATCATGCTAGGGTTATAGCTTCATTCCGCTGTTGCGGACCTTAATCATTATGTAGCCAACACATCTTGCAGGAAACGGGTAGAGACTCATAATATTGTAGGAGAATTGACAGGTAAATTTTATCTCTATTATTGGAAGAGATGGTTGGATTGACAGTTAGGTACTAAGTCGACGAGATGAGAGAATTGACAGGTAAATGTCAACTCGATTAAGTAATATATACTATTGAAGGAGCTATCTACATGCTATGAAGAAGTTTCAGAGTTTGACAGGTAAATATCAACTCGATGAAGTACTATATACTATTGAAGGAGCTAGCTACGTACTATGAAGATGTTTCAGAGTTATGAAGGATATTTCAACCTCATATGGGTAGTACTCGTAATGACATATATTATCATATATGGTATTTGAAGCTTGTATTACGTACCTATATATTCAATACAAAGAGTGTGAACTTGGAACCTTTTGTTATTAGTTGCAAATAATCTTCAAACATGTACATGGGCTCTTATGTACGCGAATTCTTGCTTTATCTTAACTAAAAAAGAGGGGAAAAAAATCTAAAGATTCATCATGCCACCTGTATAGGGTACGCCAGCTGTCTTAATCCAAGTGTCACCTGCAAGAAACTTGTCAGGTGTAAACCCCTCAGCCTTAGCCTGATCAAGATGCTGAATCCCGGGCCATTTGACCCGTCCATCCTGGGAGGCACCGGGCCCTCTATTCTTATACTCGGCAAAAAAGCAAGTGTCCATCCCAGGGGACCCCCTGAAAGGGACCCACCCTTGAGGGTCAATGACGTCATCAATCTGAGACTCCATGTAGACGACGTTGGAGTATATCTTCTTGGGGCGACCGAGGTAGGCCTTTGTTTTATCCTTGACGGTGAGGTAGTCGGGGTCTGCAGTGACGGTGCAGTTCTGGAGGACAAAGCCGGAGGGCTGACGCTTTTCAGAGCGGGACTGGGCAGTTACGGAGCATTGGGAGGCATCGCCCTCCAGGTTGGGGCGGCGAAGGACGAGGCGACAACCTTGGAAGACGGCAATGGCATCGCCCGTGAGGAAGTCGAGGGCTCCCGATATGGTGCAGTCGCGGAAGAATTGGCGGTAGTTGAGGGCGTTGAGGGTGTTGGTGTGCCCGTCAATCTGACAGTTGACGAAGATTGACCGGTCCGACTGCACTAGAAGCGCCACTGCTGCACCCTTATCTGGCCCCGCTGAGTTCTCGAAGCCGATGTCCTTGGCCATGAAGCCCTCCCCCATCACAGCTGCATTTTATTTGAATTAATTACTAATAAACTAGTACAATCTAAGACCGATTTTTAAAAAAAATTAATCTTAACATAAATAGATAGATATAAAATGCGTTAAAAAGGATCGATTAAAGAGATAAAGAAAAAAAACATGATTTATGAAAATGAGAGCAGGATGAAGAGCCTGACTTAGATAGAAATTGTTATGCTTTAAAAATATATATAGATTTAGTAAGAATTAGTACCAACGGTAGCAGACTTATAAGCAGTGGTGCCCTCCTGAAGGTTCAAGCGGCCGGTGATCTTAGTCTTGGTAGGCCCATCCCCGATGAAAACCACGTTCTTCATACTCGCCCCAATCTGCACCTTCTCCTCATACACACCTTCCTTTATCCTTATCACAAACGTCTTATTCTTCTCATCCACAGGGATGGCCTCGAGCGCCTCGTTGACCGTCTTGTACTTGCTGCTCCCGTCCTTTGCCACAACCACGTCCTCCTTCAGATCAGCCCCACCCTCCGCCAATAGCCTCCACCCAGTCAGCTCTTCCACCTGGAGAAGGCGGCGGCCTTGGCCTGGCTGCGGATTGTTGAATGCCGAGAGGTTGAAGTTTGTGATAATGGAGGAGACTTCTGTGGCCATGGCCAGCCCATTGCTCGTCAGCATCCTCGACAAGTTGAGAAGCTTCTTCATGTCTCCTGAGGCATCTCCCGTCGTGTTTTCGAAGGCGTCTAGGCATGTCTCTTGGTAGGTTACTGCACCGCTTAGCCATACCTTCAAGTCTTCTACGAATTGGCTTATCTGTTGAAACCATATACATATATTTTATATATGATGATGATGATGATATATACTATCTGTTGGATCAGCTCATACTAAAAAAACGTTAGAAATTGGTCGCTTTATATATAGTTAGACTAATTCTATGGATAATGTTATAGTGCAAATGTTTAAATATGCATATTTTAATACAAATTAGGTTGATTTAATGTTTACTTTTAAGTGTTCAAAATATGCATATTTGCACACAACCTCCTATGTGCAAAAACTTTTATCACTTTTTAAAAATTAAGAGTCATTTCTATTTATTGTTTTTAAAAGTGAGATTCATGTTAAATGTGTAGGATGGATAAAATATCAAAAAAGTAATGTGCATTTTTCAACACACTGCACACTTAACTATTGGAGTTAGTCTTATACAAGCTAGAGATTTATCGATGTGGCAATAACACTGTCACATTCAACACATTCGATTGTGTCTTAGGTACTACCATACAATAGACCGCTTCAAACTACCATGCAATATCATTATTATTATTATTATTATTAAGTCAGGATTCACCAACATAAAACAAAAGTTTCACTGGGAAATATTTTGTACAGTTTGACTCTTCATTACGATCCATCATTTTAAAATTTTTAATAATCGACATGAGAATGACACACACATTACCATTTTTAGCCACACTTTCCTACCAAACCTCTCAACAATATCCATTTAGCCACACACATTACCATTTTTACATACATGGCCATTTTTACAATCTAGGAATATTTTGTAGATTATAAATTTTTTCTAAAAAATAGGATTTTTAATATATGCGATTAGAAAACTAGAGTAGAATATAGAATGTTGTTTTGTTCAATTGAAATCATGTCAAGTTTTATACTACTAGTATTATATATTATATAAAAAGTACCTTGTCAAGCTGAAGCCTACCCATATGGGTAATAGACTTATCAAGATCACCAATGGCATAATTCATGACCTCCCTGCAAGTCTCGAGGGCCCCAGTCGTCCTGGGGTCGTTCTTAGCGTTCTTGATGGTGGTGGAGTTCGCCACCACATCCTGGATCTCGAGCACCGTCACGTGGAACGCTGTCTGTATCAGCTCTACGGGGTCCGATGCCTCAGCAGCATCCGACGACGCCAACGACTCCTCGCACGTCCGCCGGTAATCTGTGGGCTGGCAGATGTCTCGTATGGCCCTGTTGGACGTGATCAACCCGTCTTTCTTGAACCCCTCACTCACACCCACCCCCACGGCCGCCACCATCGCCACCAGCACCAGGGCGGAGACGCCTACCATCGCCATCTTTCTCTTCTTGTCGTTGGCCGCTGAGGCATCCATCTTGAACGTTTCACAATTAGTTGAGATATGTTCTATAGGGTTGAATGAATGTTTATGTCTTTGTGCATATGTAAATTGTTAATCTCTTCCTCTAATTGGGGAAGAAGAGATATGATCAAGAGAGAGATCAATTTGATGTTAGGGATATGAAAACAACCTTTTTTTTTGTTTTGGGTTTGGATTGTTGTTGAAAATTGGGAGATGTGAGGTTGGAAGGGAGGGTAGCAGATTTTGGGAATTGCAATTATAGGGAGAGGTAGTTAATTGATTTGATTGTTTTCCTAGTTTAGAGGCGTGCTAGAAACACCAAGCATCAAATTTAGTTACATCAAATCTACGAAATTATTTAAAGGGTAAATTTGGTAATTGTATTTTTTTTTTAAAGCGGTAATTATACCTTTTGAAATATTTAATTAGTTACTTAGACTCTAAATAAATTTATTTAGGTGGGTGATCCTCACCACCCCTAAGGTCCAAGGTCAAGATTTGATAGATAATTGACCAGCCAAAGTTTGACCAATTATGTTACACGGAAATAGAAACGGAAACTGAAAGGTAAACGAAAACGGAAATGACAATTCAAATTTTGTAGGAAACGGAAACGCCGAGGAAACGACAACATGAATTATATGTTGATTTAAAAGTCTAAATGAGAGCAATAAACATATCACCAAGTCATACACATAGAATGCAACATAAGACTACAAATTGAAATAAGTAGTGTTCTTACTCCTTAACAAAAATCAGTACATACATGGCAAGCATTTTAAATGTCCTTAGTCCTCTTCAACGCCATCAACTGCAAAGTCGGTTTGTTGGCTTTGTTCAACACTATCACTTTCGCTAGGACCGCTACTCACATTTGAGGATGACATAGTGAAAGCTGAGAGGGAGAAAACGCTATGCAAGTGACAGTTTACCAAGAGAGCATACCGAGCAGGCAGAGAGAGAGAGAGAGAGAGAGAGAGAGAGAGAGAGGGTACAATCGGTGGTGGTGTTGAGAGGCAGTGGTGGCGTCGGTGGCTGCATTATCACAACAAAGTCGTGTTGTGTTGATTGCTACTAACCTTTCATCCAAACCCAGGGGTGTCGTTTGAGCCGAGCTTGTCATGTTCATGCTTGGTTTGTTTGTTAAATGAGCTCGAGCGAAGCCAAGCCCAATTTTTAAACGATCTTTTTTTCAATCAAGCTTGGCTTGTTTAGGAAATGAACGAGCTCAAGTCAAGCTTTTTTCGAGCTTTAAGCCATTCTACTTGGTCATAACATATTATCTTAAAGGAAATTTTAGAAATTCCATAAAAATATTCGAGCTATTCGAGCTTAAATCAAACGAGTCGGGCTTTCAAACAAGCTTAAAATCCTGTTTAGGCTCGGTTTGTTTAGGTACATGAACAAGATCTCGTGTCAAGCTTTTTTCGAATTGATCTCGAGCCGAGCTTGAGCTTGAGCTGTTTAGTTTATATAACAACCTTGTCCAAATTAATCTTTCTATACAATGCAAAGCTACATGCTGACAAGCTCAGTACATAAAGAACTGGATCAAATAAACAGATCGTACGTTCTTCTGGAATAAAGACTTCAACACCGCCCATTGATAAGTTGGGATAAAATTTTCCGACCTAAAATAAAGGGGAGTCTAGGCATGAGGAAAGAAAAGGAAATGAATAAAGCATTCCAAATGAAACTTCTATAGAAGATTTTAGCATAACCACATATATAATAACTGGGTAAAAGTAATCTAACAAAAGTATCTCATAATGGACCATATATTGAATTACTAAAAACAACGAGGAGTATCCTGACAACGATCGAAATTATATCCCCTAATTGAGAAATTCAAAATGGGATTGATATGGAGTGTGGGAAACGGTTAGACAATTAAGTTTTGGAAGGATAGTTGGCTCACAACATCGCCAATCGCTGCCGAGGAGGACTGTTCAATTATTAAAAATAGTGGCTATTCCACTACCCAAAAGAAGTTTCCACAAAGCATTGTTACAAATATAGTGGATATTCTACTACCCAAAAATCAGTTTGAAGACAGGGTATATTGTTGATCGGATAGATAATGATCTTTTACAACGGCAAGTGCGCACGTATAAACTCGATCATCACGTCGCGCGCTAGTACAAACTTGGAAGAGAATGCTTGGATTTGGAAATTAGATATCCCTTCTAAAATTAAAAACTTCCTTTGAAAACTGAGTAATAAGGGACCCCCAACAACCTCCCGACTAGATCAAGATCCTAGGCAATATGAACCGTTTAAATCAATCTACGGTCAAGATTATATTCCACAACTCTCATTTGCCAAAATCTCTATATCCCTTCTCTGTCTTCTCCTCTAACCCCTCCTCTCTGCATCTCAGTCACAGTAGCAATGGAGATGCCCTCGGTACTGCACGTCTGCACCCACACCACCACAAGACACCTACCCTCGAACAACCCTTTGACCTAGAACCACCAGCCTACCCACAACTCGCTCGACGGACCCCCAAACACCCCTACCATCCACCACCCTCTCCGCCTTTGCAATCCAACCAGTACTAAATTTTTGTTAGAACAAAAATCATCACAAATTCATGTACACCAAATTAACTTTAAAATTATGAATAAATTTGATCCCACATTTGGCCCAACCAGCACAACAATCTCAATTTTACATCAATCAAGCAATTCCCCTAATCAAAGAAATTAGTGAACACAGTCCAATTTCCTGATGTTGTTGTCGGAAAAGAGGATCGACGCGACATTGGAGCATCTTCTACCGCCGCGGTGGGAGATCAAAGTCATCAATCATCATCGACGCCGCTGCCTTCGCCATGACCGTTTATTGGTACTTGTTGATTGTCGACGGCGGTGCATCGGCCTAAATGTCTTAATAGAAAAAGGTGGAGAACTTAGGTTCAGGGACAAGAGCTTACCGGAGGCGTAATTTGGGGGGTTTTGGAGGCCAAAGAAGCCCTCGAGAGGGAAGTTGCCGATGCCGAAGTCGCCGCCATGGATGGAGCTTTAGAGAGAGAAAGGTGTGGCCTTGGGAGGGAATTTGTGTTGAAATATGGATTATAATTAGATTGTGTTCATAAAAATTACGGAAATTTCGCGAGGTACCCCTGGGGTATTGCAATTTTCGCGAGGTATACAACTCTTTTGCATATTTCGCGTGGTGCCCCTGTGGTTTACAATTGTTTCGCCTCGTGCCCTTCCCGGTTAATTTTAACAGCTCTCTTGTTTTTCCGTTAGTTTGCAATTTAAAAAAAAAAGGCCGGAGAACAGACGCGAGAGCAAGAACGCGAAGAAGACACTACTAGAAAAATTCAATTAGACATCTGTTGTGAACCGATGTCTTTCAAAAAAATTTCCGATCTCTATGTGCGTGTAGTAAAAGATCAACTTTTCAACATCGGTTTTAAGTCGATGTCTTTTCTTGGTTAAGACATCTGTTTTATTTTGAATATAGATATAAATCAACCCCTCAAATTTAGTTTTGACATGTTCACTTGTTGTTAAAGTCTCATTATTTTTCAGTTATGAGTTTTTGAAGATGTCCACATCAAGTCTAAATTTTACATTTACATCACTATTTTTAAAATAGTCAATGTATTAAAACAAAATAGACATCTTTTTTATTATATTGATTTTGTGTATATTAATTTCATATATATAATTTGCGATTTTATTTTGTTTTAAAATAATCTATCATATGAAATATGTACATAACTGATGTATTAATAGGATATAAACATCATTTCAGATTTTTATAAAGATGTTATTTTTAGCAATATATATCAATTTTTATTAACATTCTGATGTAAAAATACATGTTACACATTGATTTAGATTATTCAGATGATGTCTATAAGGATACTAGCATCCGTTTTTATGTAATGGTTCGATTTCATAGCTATTAAGGCACATCACTTTTCATTTATAATCCGATACTTTTTCATTTGTTACAAATACTCTTTGCATGATATAAAATAAGATTTTGCAAATGATTACTTTAATGAGCATATGCATTAAAATAAATGTGAAATCAACATTTACGAATGTCTTACAAAGGATAGATATTTGATAAATACACAACCAAAGAGACCTTGTTTATTCTCTCCACAACCAAAGAGGAAGCCGTCCAGATTGACAATGTATACAAGACCTTAACAATCTTTGGATCAGCACACAACTGCTTCTTCCTGACATGCTTCTGGCTGCTGAGTCCCCTCCAGCTGTTGTGTCACCTTTGTTGATACTGATTGATGTATGCTGCTGCATACAAATGAAAACTTCAATATCAATTTATCGGTTAAGAAGCTACATAGAAATTTATACACAGGATGCATAAGAGAATGTCGTTTTTACGTTTGCCTTTGTGTTAGTATAGACAAGCCTTTGCTTAATGTACCACACAGATTATCAGCTATAAAGATTGAAGCTAATGTGATCACTTTTTTTTATTTTGATAAAGAGTAAGAATTCGGTTAGTGAGAAGCCTAGTCGATTGCATCATTTCAGATGAGATCCCATATATCTAATGTGATTAATACTCCCTAGAGTTCTAGGCAAACACCAAATCGAAGTATTATATCCTAAAAAAAAAAAGATTCTTACCTTCTCTTCATCACAATTCACATGACCTAGCTCACTTTGCCCTTTAGGTTCTTTGCAACCTTCTTCCACTCAGGTGCCAGCTTTTTACAATGCCCACACCTAAAAAAAAGAATTAATCAATATCAGAAACTAGAAATTCTTTTCTTATTAAAAGATTACACGGTAGAAACTGATTAGGGTATCTAAAGGATGCAAGAAAAAATTGTATATTCACAAGCACAATATCATTTAATACAAATGATACAACTAATGCAGTAAATATTCATATTTGACAGCAGAATCAGCCAAGCACCACAACCACCTATAAACTAATTTTTCCTGTAGAAATCAGCTCTTAAATTGCATATTTTGATATTAAATCATTTGTTATTGGTTTAAATATACCAAGAGCATGGAATTTACCTGGCACTTGATGTCTTGAAGATCACCACCAAGAGATGCACGAGGAGCTGGTTAAGTTGGAGTTATATGAATAGCTATTAAGTTTCTCTATTTATCCATCAACCTTCTTTCTGAATCAAATATAGAAACATGGAATGAGTCCTAATGAGTGGTCAGTTCTGGCGGGCACTGAAGGATCTTAGGTTTCGATAGTTAACTAAGATGATGCAACAGAGAGATTAATTACCTGAACCATTGTAGTGCTTTTGCAAATGGATCTCAACAGCCAACAAGGGTTCTTCTGTTGCAAACGGAGGTCGAGATTAAAAAGATGATAAAGTATACACTGATGGGTGGTAGACATGACATGATAGGGAATGCATTAACATGTTTATTAAGGCAGCATGGGTAACTTAGGTGTAGCACATATGCTTTAATCTTCATATTAGTCCCTTGCATATGCTTGACAAAAACTGAGATGAGTTGATGATGAATAAGAAAAAATATTACCTCATATTTACTAATGTAGGCTCTTAAAAGGCTAGCAGAAAGAACAATGTTACCCACAAACAGAAGCACAATGGTGCCTTTGAATCTACTAAACGTTGTGTGCACGTTGCAACTAGGCTTATAGATAAGATATGGTTCATTTGACCTATCAATGTGCTCATTGCAATGCTTGACGATCCACCTGGGGATTCCAATCTTGCTCATAGAATTTAACCTAACAAAATAATGGTTCATTTATTTTTAATGGGGCTACTGAATTTTAAAAAAAAACATAGTTAAAGTCAAGCACAAACAAGTAAATAAGCTTAGCAAATTAATAAAATAAGTTCAACAGGTCAAAGGAGCAGAATTTGGCAATCACGCACTGAATAAGCTGTGCAAAAAAATATCCCTTCACCTATATGTCAAAGTAATAACCCCAACTTACTTTATTCACTTTTAACTAATGATTAAAGCATGTATTCAACTAAGGATTCAATTTTAACTAAGGATTAAAGCATGGTCCAAAATATCCCTTCACGCACTGAAGATTAAAGCATGTGCTACACTTGGATGGAATCCCTTCATCCATGCCCCGTAATTCTGTCTAAGTTCAACTAAGGATTTTCTTGATACTGTATTCAATTGTAACTAATTTTTGGACCATTAGCTTTAAGAACATTAAACTAGACACAAAAAAATCAATAAAGAAAGTTGAACCTAATTCATATTAGATCCACCAGCTAACCATTATGCACTTCTCTTAGTTCTTCCATTCAAATCATTCCATCCATTTCTGACCAAAAAGAAAGAAAAAGCATTCCATCCAAGTGTAGCACATATGCTTTAATCTTCTCCTCTCTGGTATAAGAACATTAATGATCAGATACATAAGAGAAGCAACCACAAATCATCTCCATTTTGAGGGAGTACATCAGTCACAATCAAATGCTACCATCTTAGTTTAACAAGTTTCCATAAACAAAGGAAGAAAACACGCACACATTAAAGAATGAAATAAGACCACGAAAACCCCAGATCATAATATTAGAGAATGAAATTAGACCATGAAAACCCTAGATCTGAATATTAGAAAAATGAAATAAAACCATGACAGCCCTAGATTTGAATATGAGAGGAGCATTCAAGGTCTCAAAACCCAAGGGAAAGTCGAAGGGAGACGGGAGACGTGAGTTCTTACCAGAGAAGGCTACCGGCAGTGGAGGGAGTAAGGGGGTTAAGCAATGAGGGAGGCAGTCGTTGTCGTGGTGAGGTCATCGCTAGCAGTCGAGAAATAAGCCATGTCTTAGAAGGAATGAGAGCCATAGAGCGACAGAGGGAGAGATTTATAGAGAGTGAGAGAGAGCTTACCGATTAGGGTTCCGGGAGAAAGAGCCGCCATCATCGTAGTCGCGGGCCAGAGCGAGAGAGAGGGAACAAGACAACGAGTGAAGACGATAATAGGGGAATGGAGCCATTGATGGGAGAAGGAGTCCGGAGAAAAGAGGAGGAGGTCGGATCTGGAGGAAGAAGGCCAGATCTGGAGCAGAGAGAAGAAGGTTGTGGTAGAACCGAGAATGGAGCAAGCTGGGGTTGTGTTTGTCTGAGGGAGAGAGGATAATTTTAGGGTTATAAAATTCCCCCAAATTTTTAAATCCACAAAAAAAAATTCTAAGTGTTTCAAATACCGCGTGTTTCAACTTGAGCGTGTGTTTTAAATTTTTTTTGTTAAGGATGGGCGGGCGTTCGAGCGCGTGTTTTAATTTTTAAAAATTAACTATTTAACATCTGTCAAAAAATTTAACTGTTGTCTAAAGTTTTTTTTAACATTACAAATTTATTATTTGATGTAATAGATTATTTTAACATCGGTTGCTTTTTTGATAGACTTAAATTATATGATGTCTAATTGAAGTATTCTAGGAGTGAGAAGGCTAGGCCGGAGACAACCCTCATTCCCCTATGCTCGAATCCGCCGTCTCCACCGGGAGAGACGTCGTCGACTCTGCACCACCGCCGACTCTGCACCGCCGTCGGAGAAGAAGGCTGCACCGACGTGAGAACAAGAATGCGAAGGAGGCTAGGCCGGAGACATCCCTTGTTCCCCTGTGCTCGGATCCACCACGCTTACCGCCACCAACTCTGCACCGCCGCCGCCGCCTCTTAGTCTGTTCGATTAGGGCTTGGCAAATCTGCACCTCCTGGGCACCGAAATCTGTTAATTCGATTAGGGCAATCGAATTGAAGATGGGAAAATCTCTCACCCTGTGACAATCCTAGATTTAATTCGATTACCCCATCTTCTTGCTCCTCCGATGTCGATCGATTGAGGGCTTTGGGAACCCTCGCAGCGAAGCTCCGTTTCACTGGAGCCTGACAACAATTTTCGAAATCGAATGCTTCAGATTCGGAATCCAGCAGCAATTGCCTCCTCACCGACAGGACGTCGACGAAGCTTCTGATTTCTCCATCTTCTCTCCTAAACGTATCGATGAAAACTAGGCCTATGCAGATTTCGGTTTAGACCGGAACCGAACCGGTAGAACCGGTCTTATAACCAAACCGGATATTCCGGGCCGGTTTTCGGTTGATAACTTTTGTGAATTACGGTTCCGGTTTGATTCCGGTAATAACCGGTGGTTTACCGGATAAAACCGAAAATTTATTTTTTGTACGTACAAGCTACAACACCGATCAAGATTTATTTGTTTAATCATTAATTGTTATCATATAGTAGTATATAATTACACTAAAATTAAGTAGCAACTAGCAAGTAATATCCTACGGAGTATTACAGTAGCATATACGTAGTACTTAGCAATTAACTAATACCTAGTAGTCTAGTACAACAGTAGCAAGTAACATATACTTAAATGTTTTATTAATTACAGTAGCATATACTATTGCTAGCATATACTTAATGTTTTTTTTAATTTTATTTTCTTTTTATAAATAAAAATATTATATATATGCGGGATGAGACGGGATTTGCGGGACGAGGATTCTTCGTCCCGCGTCCCGTCCTGCATAATATTTGCGGGACGGGATCGGCACGGGACTAGAAAAAATTTCCACATAATTGTTACGGTGTAAGTGAAAAAAATATAATATTATCAAAGAAATTTTATGGAAAAAAAATAATCGTATATACTTCCGGTTTTTCCGGTTCCGGATCCGGATTGACTTTATATATTCCGGGTCGGTTTTAAACCGAACCGGAATGTTACCGGTCCGGTTATCGGTTTAAATATTTAGAATATTCCGGTTCCGGTTTTGTGCCGGTTCCGGTTCGGTTTCAACCGGTGCACACCCCTAATGAAAACCTCACATCTGTTAGCCCTAGCTTCTGATTTCCAAATCCAAACCTTATCGAACACGAATGTCAGCCCACCCCACCCGTTCTTCCCGGATTCGGACCCGAATATCGGATGAGTGCACATAATGTCGAAATCGGGGGAACTCCTTCACCAACGGGACGTCGACGAAGAGGGTGCTGCGCTTGAGACGCTGCAGGGGCAGGGACCGCCGGCAGCCACCTTCACCCATAGCACCACCTTTTCACCTTCGCCCAGTTCTTTCTCACTCTGTTCCTTCTTTCTTTTCTTTTTTTTTTCAATTGAAAACTAACGGAAACTGTTAAAATTAATCGGGAAGGGCACGAGGCGAAACAATTGTAAACCACAGGGGCACCACGCGAAATATGCAAAAGAGTTGTATACCTCGCGAAAATTGCAATACCTCAGGGGTACCTCGCGAAATTTCCGTAAAAATTATGGGTAGCTACTAGGTTAGTCTTGCCGGTCGAAAATTCGAAATGAGTGATAACCATTGAATCGAAATTATGGTGGTACCGTGGTAGTTCAGATGGTGGTGAGGGAAAAACAAAGGAAGGGGAGAGTTAGGATATAATCTGGACTATTGAATCGATTGAACGTTAAGATTGACTAATTAGGTAGATTTTAGGCAAGTATTATAAGGAGAGGATCCTAATCCCTCTCGACTCATGCACAAAGGAGTATCTGTCCCAACATATGTACTATGCAATCACGCAGTTGAGGATGGCACCCATTTATTCTTAGAATGGCAATATAATAATAATCAGTAATCCTTCACTATATATACCTGTCAAAGTATAACTAATATGATCACAAAATCAAGGAAATTAACCCCATACTTGCAATATTAGACACCAAGCTAAGCAAAATGGATAAAGAAAAACTATCCGGCCTACACATGGTGAGCTATATGGTTTATTAGAAATCAATTGATTTTTAGGTGGAAACTGCCTAAAAATTGGAGAAAAGCCTTTTCTCAATAAAGAGGTATAGATGATGATTGGGATCAGCACAGAGGTGATGCCTAGTTGAGAAATATCATGCAAACAATCAGTTACATGGAGACAACCATCAATGGGGAGGTTCAAACTTAATTTCAATGGATCAACTCTTGTGAATAAAGACAGCTCCACCGGGGTCATCATAAGAGATTGGGTCGGTCAACCGATTATATGAGCTTTGGAAAGGTAGGAACACAAACCCCATTTAAAGGCGGAGGGATTGACACTAATACAAGGTATTATTCATTCTCTTATAATCATAAACCACCTTTCCAAATTTGGATTTTATACAATTGAGAAGTGAAATCATCAACCAATGCTAGATCGAAAACAATTGGAAAACTCCATTAGAGATCAGAAGTTCTCGAGAGTACAGAAAAAGGGAAAGTAGTTTGTTACAGCTTCTCCAACTGATTTCCCGCCCTCTTAACGTCGCTCTGGTCACAAGGGGAAATGACGAATTTTCCCTTCAATGTGAGCTGTATGGTGTGTGTGTGTGTGTGTGTGTGTGTGTGTGTGTGTGTGTGTGTTGTGTACTAGGCTCACTACACACTAACTCACATACCCCCCTCAAGCTGAGCCTAGAGCAGGGAGAACTAGGCCAAGCTTGGCTAAGAAAAACACATGTTGTTTGGCTCCAAGAGCCTTAGTAAAAATGTCAGCAACTTGGAGAGACGTGGGAACATGGACTGTGTTGATGAAGCCACTAGACACCATCTCTCGGATGAAATGAGCATCAATCCTTACATGTTTAGTGCGCTCATGGAAAATAGGATTGAGAGCCAGTTGCTGGGCTGACTTGTTGTCACAGTACAAAGCGATTGGAAGGGAGATGTGGATGTCAATATCAGATAAGATCCTTGCATCCACACAAGTTCACTGCCTACATAGGACATGGCCCTGTATTCACTCTCTGTTGAAGATTTGGACACCACCTTCTGTTTCTTGATCTTCCAAGACACCAGTGAAGATCCAAGAAACACACAATAACCTGAAAGAGATCGTCCAGTGTCCAAGCAGTTGCCCTAGTCAGCATCAGTGAAGGCTTGGACTTGCAGAGAGAATTTGGATGAATATGAGAGTGCAAGGTTGAAAGTTCCTTTGAGATATCTAAGGAGATACATAAGGACATCCCAATGTGGTTTCAACGGTGATTAAATGAACTGGCTAAGTTGCTGAACTGTATAAGATATATCTGGCCGAGTGAGTGTGAGATAGAGCAGTCTTCTAACTAGCCTTCTATAGTCTTCAGGATTGGAAATGGGATCACCAATGTTGTTGGACAACTTTACACCATGTTGCATTGGGAATGAGGCTTCCTTACAACCATCCATCTGAGCATCTGTAAGAATATCAAGTACATATTTTCTCTGATTCAACATGATGCCAGCAGAAGATCTTGAGATTTCCATCCCTATGAAATATCTGGCAGCCCAAAGATCTTTAATAGTGAATTGCTTATGCAGGGCAGACTTAGTAAACTCAATTTCAATACTTGAGCTTCCCATGATCAGCATATCATCTACATAAACAAGTGCTACTGTCATATGCCCTCCTGATTTCTTCACAAACAAGGAAAAATCATGTGAAGATTGGACATATCCTAATGTGATCATGAACCTAGTGAGTTCATGATTCCATTGATGACTGGCTTGCTTGAGCCCGTAGAGAGATCTGGTGAGTTTACACACACTTCCTGCAGGCACCTTGTAACCAGGAGGAGGAGTCATGTACACCTCTTCCTCTAAATAACCATGCAAGAATGCATTATTGACATCTAATTGATGCAACATCCAGTTCCTGCAGGCAGTAATGGCAAGGAAAATTCTTACTGTGGAGAGCTTGGCAACAGGTGAGAAAGTTTCTTTGTAGTCTCTATCCTTCACTTGATTGTAGCCTTTTGCTACCAATCTGGCCTTATACCTTTCAACCGTTCCATCAGCCCTATATTTGACCTTAAAGATCCATTTACATCCAATAGGTTTCTGTCCCTGTGGAAGCTCAATGATGTCCCAAGTATGATTACCTGTGAGTGCCAGTATTTCCTTTTCCATTGCATCTTCCCACTCAGGGATACCCTTAGCTTGGGAGTAGGAGTTAGGTTCAAATATAGAACAAGCATTGACCAAGGAGCTGACATAGTTAGGAGAAAGATGGGAAAGGTTTGAGATAGAGAACACAGCAAAAGTGTCAGATTGGGATGAGTCTGGGCTACCTCTGATAGGAAGATGTGAGTATGCAAAATCATTGAGTCTAGCAGGTCTAGATATTTGCCTTCTTAAATTCATATGAGGGACAGGAGAGGTTGTGGCTGGGTGGATAGTAGTGGATGGAGAAGGAGATGTAGAGGGAGTGTTGGACTGTGAGGATGAAGAATCTGAGACCTGCAAATGATCAAAAGAAGGTGATGGAGATCCACTGAGAGGTGGCACTACAGTGGTAGGCAATGTAGATGATGAAGGGCTGGTAGGCATGGGAAACCAGTCCTCATCTGAGTTTTCTATGAAATGCATGTATGTGGGTTGAGGCTGATGTTGTGCTCCTGTATTCTCTTTGAAAGGGAAGATCAGTTCTTCAAACTTCACATGTCTACTAGTTATGACAGTCTTGTTCTCAAGGTCATACAGTTTGTATGCTTTTTGATTTGGAGGGTAGCCAAGGAAGACACATCTTCTGGCTAGAGTTCCCAGCTTGTCCTTATGATCATTTGGTTGAACTGCATAGCACAAGCAACCAATGATCTTGAGATGGTCATAGCTAGGTGTTGTGTGATATAGAACTTCAAATGGAGATTTCCATTTCAAGATGGGAGTGGGCATCTTGTTGATGAGATGAGTAGCACCAAGCACACAGTCTCCCCAAAATCTCAAAGGTAGGCCAGCATGCATCCTAATTGCTCTAGCAATCTCTAGGAGGTGTCTATGCTTTCTCTCTACTCTCTCATTCTGTTCATGGACCCCTGGAGCAGCCCTTTGATGCAAAATTCCTCTAGAGTCAAATAAATCCCTGCATCCCTTTTGTGTAAACTCGGTACCATTGTCTGTTCTAACTATCTTAACAGACACTTTGAACTGGTTTTCTACCATGTTCAGAAAGGCTGTGAGCAACCTTAGCACTTGCATTTTATCTTGCATAAGGTAAACCCAAGTGCATCTAGAGCAATCATCCAAGATGGTAAGGAAATATTTTGCTCCACACATAGCAGGGACCCTATATGGTCCCCAAACATCAATATGTAGCAGATGAAAGACAGTCTCAGCAAGCGATGAACTCCTATCAAATTGCAGTTTGTGTGCCTTAGTCATAGCACACACATCACACTGCAATGTCTAACAATCAATACCATCAAAACCAGGGATGTGTTGAAGTTTAGACAAAGAAATATGACCCAATCTGGCATGCATCAATAGCATATTATTACAACTCACATTGTTTGAAGATGCAAAGTACTGTAACTGAGGCTGCATCCTGTTCTCAGGTTTCAACACAAAAAGCCCTTTGTCTTCATGACCTTTAGCAATGATCCTTCTAGTTGTAGGGTCCTGTAACCAACACCCTAGATTATCAAAACTGAACCTCAATTTCTGCTTAGCAACACACTTTGAAACAGATAGCAAGTTGTGCCTAAACTGAGGCACCAACAGTACATGATTCAATACCAAATCAGAGTTCAAACTGACTGTACCAAATTGTGTAACTGTAATGCATTTGCCATCAGGCAACCCAAGCTTGATTGCACTGGAAACTTCAAAAATCTCTGAGAAAATCTTGTGATCAAAAGCAATATGATCTTTGGCACTAGAATCAACTATCCACAGATCATTTTGTGATTTGTTCACTCCAATGAGAAAGGATGAGCTTAAAGTACCTGCAAAATGCACCATGGCCTGATTGGCAGTGCTATCAATGCTCTCCACCTGTGATTTCCCTTTCATTAGCTTCAAAACCTCCTGGAAAACAGCATGCACCACTGCTTGATCAGTTTTGCTGGTTGTGTATCCATCTTCTTCAAAGGGACTTTCTTGTTGGGCAGATTCAAACTGTGCAGCAAACTTTCCACTTGGTCTAGGCTTCCCTTCATCCTTAGGGCCCCTGAACCACTCAGGATACCCAATGAGTTTGAAACAAAATTCTTTGATGTGGCCTCTCTCACCACAATGGTCACATTTTCTATCCAGTTTGGCCTTTTTGTAGTCTCTATAACTTTGCTCATTGTTCCTATCATAATACCTTGATTGCTCTCCACTCCTGAAGTCTCTGTAACCTTTAGCAGCATTAGCTTCACTGTCTAGCTGAGAGTTTCTATCAGATTGGCCGTACCTATCCTGAGAAAACCTGTCAAATTGTCTTGATACATTCAAGGCATTTTGCTTACCTTGGATTGCAGTAGTAACTCCCTTTGATCTTTCTATCTGTGTAGCCATTTGAAAAGATTTGTTGAGCCCTGGCATTGGATCCTGAGACAGTATGTTACTCCTGAGATTCTCATAAACATCGTTTAATCCCATCAGAAACTGCATGACTTTTGCCTTTTCCTCTCGATCTACGATCCTCTTTAGTAGAGCAAAACTGCAACCATTCATCCCTCCACAATTGCACACAGGAACAGCATCTAAAGATTTCAATTCATCCCAAATCTTACTCAATTTCCCAAAATAAGCCCCTACAGACAAATTCTCTTGCATGAGATTAGCCAAATCTCTGCGCAATTGATACACTAATGGATCATTAGATTCAAAGAATCTTTCCTTGACTTCATTCCATAATTCTCTAGCTGTTTCGACATACATTAGACTCTCAGCTACTTCCCTTGTCATTGAGTTAAACAGCCAACACATCACCATCTGATCTTCTCTTATCCAATTCTCAAGGTCAGCACTACCTTCTAATGGTTTTACACAACTCCCGGTTATGAATCCGAGCTTGACTTTAGCTCCCAAAGCCATCTTAACACCTCTACTCCAGCTCGTGAAATTGGATCCATTAAAGAGATTCGACACCAAGACCATCCCTGGATGATATGAATTTGACAAAAAAAGAGGATTCACATGAGCATTCGACATACCTTGCATCATATCTCCGAACTGAATTCCTGGATTTGGAATGTTCCATCCTCTTTCGACGCCAGATCCTGGTGCAGGAGGAGTGAGAAAGGTCCCCCTTCCTTGTCCTTGGTGATCGCCTCCAGCACCAGGTGTTTGTCCCGCTCCTCTTTCAACCATGTCGCTTACAACAGCTTCAGATCTCAACAAATTTCAGCAAAACCTTCGAGAAAATCGTATCCCGACTTCCGGAAATTCCTCAATTCCGATTCCAGAAATCAACACAGAGAACTAGCAAAAATTACAGATCGAAACTCGAAGCTCTGATACCATTTGGATTTTATACAATTGAGAAGTGAAATCATCAACCAATGCTAGATCGAAAACAATTGGAAAACTCCATTAGAGATCAGAAGTTCTCGAGAGTACAGAAAAAGGGAAAGTAGTTTGTTACAGCTTCTCCAACTGATTTCCCGCCCTCTTAAGGTCGCTCTGGTCACAAGGAGAAATGACGAATTTGCCCTTCAATGTGAGCTGTATGGTGTGTGTGTGTTGTGTACTAGGCTCACTACACACTAACTCACACCAAAGCTCTCTTATAATCATAAACCACGTATCTTAATCTAAAAACAAATGTTCTTAGAAAATAGAACTGATAATTATGTCAATCAAACATCAGATGTCGTAAGAGAAGTGTCCTTCTCACATTTATCATGTAGTGATAATAGATTAGTGGGTGACTGATAAGATTGCAAACCTTAATTTGTCGTCCAGTTAGGGATCCTAAAATCTATGATGACAAAGAACTCCAGGACCCCTCCGAAAGGATATATTCCGGCCATAGGTTAATACTACAAGAATTATTACTTAATAATAATAAAAAAATATCTCAATTGTTTAAACTTGTGAATTTTTCCCCATTTATTTTCATTGTTTATCAACAACAAATTGATACAGATACAAGGTAAAAAGTATAAAACTCTATAGTTGCCTATAAGAAAAACATTCGATTACCCATTGAATTGAATGAATGAATAGCTAGGCCTTGATAAACCCACCGTCATAGGGCGCACCCGTTACAGTCACCCACCCACTCCCCAACAAGAACCTATCAGCCGTGAACTCAATCACCTGCTCTGAGCTCAGCTGCTTGATCCCTTGCCACGTCACCCTCCTCGCCTTCGCCGCGCTAGGCCCACGGTTCTGGTACTCCACGTAGAACAGCGTGTCTAACCCGAACGTACCGGGCCATGGGGCCCACCCCTCCGGAGCAATGCAATCGCCGATGTATGACTGCATCACGATCGTTCTCGAGAAGGGCTTCCACGGCCGCCCCAGGAACGCCGGGTTCCCGTCCTTTACGGCGATATAGTCCGGCTCCCCGGTGATGGTGCAGTTTTGAAGAATTATGGCTCCGGGCCCATGCTGCTCGGATCGGCCCTGTGCCGTCACAGCACAGTGCTGTCCATCGAGAGGCTTCCGTATAACGACCTTGCAGCTCTGGAAGATGGCAAGGGCGTCGCCAAAGATGAAGTCGATCGTGCCTGAGATGGTGCAGTCGCGGTAGAATTGGCGGCCTTGTAGGGCATACAGGGTGTCCTGGTAGCCGTCGAATTGGCATCGGTAGAGCACTGAGTAGTCCCCGGAGACCCGGATCGCCACCGCCTGCTCCTTTAGTGGTCCGGCGGTGTTCTTCACACCTATGTCCCTCGCCATGAACCCATTCCCATCCACGGCTGCAAACACACACCAACAACACAACACAAAGTAGTAAATAATCATGTCTGAGTGGTTGAGCTGGAAAGGATTAGAATAGTACCAGATGGTCTTCGATTCGATTATCAGATATGACCGCTTTATATTTACCAAAAATCAAGATGAAAACTAATAATATTGAAGACTTACCAAGTGTGGCAGTGAAGTAGGTTTGGGTACCGTCGACGAAGTTCAAAGCACCCGTAAGGACGGTGTTGGTGGCACCGTCTCCAATGAGCACAACGTTTGTCATCGTTGACTCGACGGTAACTTGCTCGTTATAAACTCCGGCCTTGACATAGATAATGAAAGGCCTGGCATTGTTAGTAGGGACGGTGTCCAACGCTTGGCTAACGCTCTTGAACTGTCCGGAGCCGTCTAGGGCAACGATGGCATCCGGGTTGAGCTCCTCTATGGGCTTCTGGAGGATGTGGCGTTGGGAATCGGTGATCCAAGTCGGGAGTGTCCCTGCTGGGGGCGTAGGCGGCAATGGGACGCCAAGGAGGCGGCGGTTGCTGAGGGCGGTGGTGCTGGGAAGTTCGAGAATGGAGACAATCTCCTTGAGCTCGTCGATGAGGGTGAGGGAGTTGCTGGTGAGCTGGCGGGAGGTGTTGAAGAGCTGGCGGAGCTTGGTGACGGGGGCGGTGTCGGTAGCGTTCTGGAAGGCGTCGAAGCAGACTTCTTGGTAGGTGACAGCGGCGCCCAGCCAGACCTTCATGTCCTCTATGAACTGGTTGAAGTTGCTTATGTTGTTGAAGTCTCCTGAGTAGTTCACAGTCTTCTCCAGGTCGTTCATTGCGTACACCATCACCTGTAAAGACGAACATGTCGTTTCTTATTAAGAAAAAATTATTTTAGATATTTTTATATCAACTTTTCAAAATTATCATTCAATTATTATGGGCATATTAATTTTAATTTTTAATATAAAGCGAAAAAATAAAGTAATAATTAGAGGTATAACGAATCCATCTAACTAACCCGACTCCCCTTTTGAATTCCCATCCAACCCTCCCATTCTTTTAAGATATCGGACATATTCCTGCTATTGAAAAGGTTGTTAAGAAAAATGGGATTGAAACATTTCATCTTGATTTGCTTCAAGTTTTAATTTCCAACTCTAAGAAAACGGACTAGGAAGCGGATGAAGAGGGTTTTCCAGTGAATCTAAGGCTCGAAAAAAAATTATCCCTTCACAGCCTCACTCAGATCGCATTATCGAATAAAAGACCAATTCTTTAACTCCATATCTTCGACTTCATAATAATGATAAGTAGCCTATTTTGGAATATTAGAGGTATCGATACGTAATAAGGCTTTCATAAGACGATTAAAATCTCCTTCGGGAGTCCAAATCTCCTCCGGGAGCCACTCCGCGGCTTCAAAAATCTCGGCTTCGGTCGCCTCCGACTCCGGTTTGGTCAGACACCTACCAGTCGTTTTGCCGCCTATCCCTTGGGTGGGACGTGTTGAAGTTCATGAACGGGTAAACTCTATTCCGACTCCTAATGGTCGGAGGTTGTTCATATCCAAAATTAAGATGGGGCTTTCGTTGGTCTCTTGGTATTGTCCTCGAATCCATCCTCCTCCATGTCCAATTGATTCTCTAGACCGTGATTGGCGCCCCTTTTGTCGCCAATTCGCACCACAGTCTCCGCCAACGAGATATTCTCCCTGCGCTGGCTTGGTGGTTGGTTCACGCCCGGAGCGGCTCAGTCTCTCCTCCTTCTGGTCACTTCCGGTTATGTTACCTGGGAGGTGTTCGAACTGTCGGTGTCTTCGGCGTTGCCCTCTCGGGTCACCGCTCGCCATTGTTCGTTCTCCTCCTCACCCGTATCCTCCCTTCGCGCGGGTCGCTCGGTGCCGCCTTGTCTTCGCCCCTCGGCGGTCCTCAGCGGTGATCCCCCTCCGGCTGCCCTCCATGGCGAGGTGTTTCCTTGCTCCGTATGGGCTGTCCGTTTTCTGCGGGTGCTCCGTATGCCTTGCAAGGCTTAACAAGGGTTTAATTAAAATTGGGAAGTTAGTGTTGGTGTGTCCCATTGGATTTCCGTCATCTGCTTGCTTCTCCTGATCTTCCAAATTCCTTTGGGTCCTTTTCGGGCCTTTGGGCTCCCTTCGGGCCCAAGCTTGGGCTCTCGGGCTTCTCTTGGTCTTTTGGCCCTTGCCTACAAACTTTTGTTTATCAATAATAAAACATAAAATAGTTATATATAAATATATTCATATTTTTATGTTTATATATAAATAAATTTCCGGTTTCTTCTCTCTCTTTGCCTTCTCGCGGCCGTGCTTCATTTTCTCGTGCAGGTTGGGAGTCCGTTTCTTGGTTCGTGGTTAGTTTCGGTTGAGGAGCAGTTCTGCGTCCCTGGTTGATCGGAGTGATCGTGCTGGTGGTGTTTGTTGTCTCCGAAGATCCCTCATTTAGGTGGGGGGAACGTCGTGTGATCCACACTTCCCCAGGTGTCGTCTTTGCCTTACGAGGATTTCTGCTTTCCGTCTTTCCGGCGGCGAGACATCGTGTCAGCATTTGTTGTCCCATGCGCTCGCTATCCACTTCACCTCGTCGGGCTTCCTTCCTCTCGTTGTCGTGTCCGCTTGTTTCGCTTAGGGTTTGGGGTTTTCCGGGTTTGCGTTGGGTGGTTCTATTGTTGTAATATGTGATTGTATTTCTTTCAGATCTTCGTGATCTCATCCTTCGGGATGCTATCGGGTAGGCTAACCACCACCCGAATTTTTATCTTATTAAAAAAAAAAAAAAAAAAAATAAGACGATTAAAATGACATATTTTAATTACAAGGTTTTAAAATAACATGTTTTGATTAACGGATGAGTAATAATTATATACATTGACTTTAGATGAGCATGCTTTTTACATTAAGTTATTTACGCACTCTCTCTCTCTCTTTCTCTTTTCATTACCCACGGGGTAATATTGGATCTAACTAGCCGATTCATCACTTTACTATTATCATTTTCATGGATATAATCTGGTGAATACTAATCTTTTTACCTTTTCAATTTCTTAATATATAGAAATAGTTTGAAATTTCAAATAGCTTAGCTTGATTGAGTTGGATGGATTAATATTACCATGGTAATTTCCAACCGAATTGAGAGTAGAGATGTATTGCAATTTGCAATTCAATTTCAATAAAACGTACATGAATAAATTATGACAAACAAAAAAAAAAATTCGATGAATAATTACCTGACGACAAATATCGAGGGCTTGGGAGGACCTAGGGTCGTCCTTAGCGGCTTGGATGGTGGAGGACTTGGCGACGGCGTCTTGGACGGCCTTCTTAGCCACCTGGAAGCCCACCTTCAGCAGCTGCTTAGGGTCACTTGTATTACCGGCTGCACCCTGTATGTACTTCACACACACCTCCCTATAAGTGGTTGGCTGGCAGACGCCCTGGATCGCCCTGTTCGTCGTCGACATCGCTCCCCTCCCGCCTCCTGTCTTTTCCCCCTCCTCCGTGCCTTCCAAACAAATGACCCCGTATGTGATTGTTCCAATCATCACCAGCAGTACCATTGATGCCGCAATGGCTGATATCAACGCCTTTCCCATGATTAGGGAGTTTTTTTTAATTGAAAAAAAAATTGAATGGGTTGGTTTCGGAGAAAGGGGCTAAAATTGTAGAGCCGCCGCCAAGAGGGGGCCGGCTCGAGGCCCGACGGATAGCTAGGTCTGAAGCTGTCGAGTCCCCTTTGTTGTCTACCGGCTCAACGTTGGCGAGGAAGAAAGAGAGCGGTTGTTTGGATTTATATAGGTGTGGTTTCTTATTTCCAAGTGCGTGAATTTAGAGGACGGATTCACTAGCAACCGTTATTTTATTTTTTTCGATTGGTTATGTTTTTTCGACGGTTGTTATTGGGTGGACCAAATTATGGGCAAACTAAGTTTGGCTTACTTATTATTTTTAGGTTTTTTTTTTAATTATCTCCCACTTTGTTTTTTTCAAGAATAGATTATTCATTATAATTTATGGCACGTTTTGTTTAAATTTTTGAAAATGTAAAAACAAAGGAAATAAATGTAGTATATATATAGTTTAGAGGAATTTGGACCGGTAATTGTATTAAAAAAAAAGGAATTAGTTGGATCGGCAGACCCAATTTCCTAACTTAATTAAACAAATGTCTACTGAGCAATTGAAATTAAGCAAAAGTCAATCGGGCAGGAGCCTACCAATCCAAGGCCTAAGTTGCTAAAGGAGAAGGAGTGAGGTTCGGTTGCAGGCCAAATCTTCAGATCTAAGCTGCTCTCGGCGGTGGCAAACGGCTCCAGCCCTCCCGGCCGGTGTTCCTTCGTCCGTCATCTTCCAAATCTGCCCTTGTCCTTTCATCCTCCGCCGCCTCCATCTACTGTTGATTCATCTCAGGTTCGTCTCTGAAATACCCCGATTGTATTTTTTCCTTTTATGACGTCACTTTGTAAGAGATTATGTAAATTAATAAAAATGTCGGGAATGAAGTTTTAAGGTAAAATTTTACGAAATCTTATCAAGTTTGGAACTTAGTGAGATCTAGGGAAGATCCACTAACATGTTAAGGGTAAAGTAAAGAGGTTATAAAATTTATTGGATATTTTAAACACACTTAAGAATAATTTGGTAAAATATTTCAAAGTGGTAGAGTGAAAGATTGTTGGAATATATATTTAAGGAGGACAAAATATGTAAATTTATTTAAGGCAGGACAATTTCCGCAATTATAACGTAAATTGGGTTTTTTTGGTTATGCTTGACTATCTTAGTGTCGATTTGTGCACAGAGTTGTATAGTTTCATATTTGATCACTATTCAACTCCCTGAACTCTTGCACGGGGGTTCGAGAAGCAATAAGTCCCTAATCATCTAAGCATAACACTTAATTACATGTCAATACTCTTACATATGCATGATTTCCAACATGTTCCTCAAGATATGTTCGCGATTTTATAGGATTAAGGCCCGCAATATCGGATATAGCTATAATCCCTAGCACGTTGCTTATCTATCCTAATGGCCAGTTAAGATGAATAAATATCTTACACATGTGGAGAACAAGAATAATGATCAATAACCAAATATTCATAAACCACATATTTACTATAGAATAGTATAGAAACAATCTTCACGTGTCCTAAACCAATGCATTGAGTATAAGCAAAGTATAGAGAAGAGGTTTAGCCGAACATGACTTAGTGAAAAGCTAAAAATGATGAAAGGAAAGAGAGAGATATGTGAGAGGTGATGTATGGTATGAGATGAAGTGTGAAATGGTTGAGGACAGGCCTCTATTTATAGTGCTTAGAAACCCTAGGAGTCGGCAATCTTGGTGTAGAAGCAAAGCTCAATAGGCTGGATCAGGCCGATGAGAATATGTGAAGATACGAGATCGAAAGGCGCCGATGGTTATTGGTGGGCGCCAACTCAGCAGGTGTTGCAGGGTTGGCGGGCACCGCCTCTACAAAACTCTTCTTCTTCATTTCTTCACATCTTGGCTTCTTCCACTTATTATCTTATATCTTAGTCCTTGCCTCTTCTTAGGCTTCCATAGCTCGAGTGTAGCTTTGCTCCTCTCCTTATGCTTGGTTCCGAGAATCTGCATAAATAGGCATAAAACGCGTAGATTTCGAACTTTGCAACTTGAGAGACAATGAATGCACTTTATGCTAAAAAAACGTCTAAATGCAACCTAAACTACTTAAGAACTACCTAAAATAAACATGCATTATCAACGTTCTTTCGAAAAAAAGTGATCACAACGCAATGGAATATAAATACAAGTAATAGCACATGTACTTAAAGTAGAAACCCTAATCAACCAACTAGCTGATTAGGTATAAAATCACCTCCTTACTAGCTTATATATATAGTAGTCTTGAATGGTCTACTTGTTTTATTGATAGCTTTTGATTACAATAACACCCTGGAGATCGACTTGACTACAATCCCAGTAGCTCAAACACATCTAATCCTATTAATCAATCAATCCATTATCCAAACAAAAGACTTACACACCTTCACACTTTCTTCTCTTAAAGCTCTTCCATGGTCTCTTTGTTCTTGCACACCTATAAGTGTCTCTCGCACCTCTATTTATACTCTTCAGCAATATCATTAAACCCTAATGAATCCTAGCCATATCAATCTCTAAAGATTCCCATGTTATATTAAGGTAAGATAATCTTATCTGATACAATCGATCTTTAACAAAATGATAACATCAAATCTTTTCTATCTTCTTTGCTCATTCAGGCACAAACCCAATCTTCTCTTAAAAACCTTAACTAACTCTATCCTTTTCACCTTTGCTAATCCATTGGGCTATAGGACCTAGCCCAATTATCCACGCTTCTCTAAACTTCAATCTTTATAATTGAACATAGAAACGCTTCCTTCAAAACGGCCATTTCTTTTTTGGATAACCATATCTTGACCAATGGCCATGAGTTCGTCTTCATATATTCAACCAAAACTTGTTCAACTTTATTTTAGTTATGTTATCATCAAAACCTTCCAAGACACATTAGGTGAAACACTTTCTTCACCTCTTCTGCACAAGTCACACACAATATCAATGTTACCACACCATTTTGGGATTTGCATCCTAGTTTAGAGATATAGCAATGGGGCGGAGACTCTCCGATCCTCACGGAGATTATATTCTTGTTGCGGAGATGGGGATGTAGAAATTAAATGGGGTCGGGAAGGGGATGGAAACCCCATGTAGGGACGGAGATGAGGACGGAGATAATAGTCCCTACCACGATCCTCGCCCTACACCCGCCCCGGCCCCCATTGAGAGTACTAAATCCCCATTTTTGTTTAAATCTTACCTAAGTTTATAAATTTTTCTTTCACTTTTAAAATTTTACCTTATAATTACATTTATGAAACATTATATGGAATATTTATATCATATTTTTAGCATAACTTTAATAATATATTATAATTAATTCTCTATTAAATGGGGATGGTGGGGGAGATCATGTGTTTTAAACGGGGGAAACAAGCGGGAAGTGCAAACTGGAAAATTAAGCGGCGACGGGGATGGGGGCGATTTATTGTCTCCGAGTAGGGACGGGGACAGGGATTGTGTTAATAAATGGAGACGGGGACGGGGAAGGTACCCCTGCCCTGAACCAGCCTTCCCAAGTTTAGAGCTTGTTTCTTACATCCATCCAAACCGTAACTGCCAACTTCTTGCATTATGTTGTGAGCCGAATCTGCCATGTTTTATAGTAACTTTTATATTGTTTTCTGCATACATTTCATGCATTTGGGCTAGAATAGTACAGAATCTATGTAGTTTATGTTTATTTGCCAAATTATGGAATCTACACCAGTTTTTGTTTAAATTCGTAGAAATCGAAGCAATTTACAGCAGTTCTGAGAAGGGAAGAAAAGCTCGGAAGTCAACTACAGAAGTCCAATGTCGAAGAGCGGCGAAACCAAGACAAATCAAGTTGAAGTCAAGTGTTACTCGATATTGAGAAGCTTTACTCGATATCGACAAAAATGTGCACCCAAGCCTGGTCGAGGAGAAGCTTGATCGAGGAACTGAAGACGAAGCTAACTCGAGTTCAGCACCTTACTCGATATCGAGTACATTACTCGATGTCGACCAACACCTGAAGCCACTTCTGAACTCGAGGAAGGATGCTAAGTCGAGAAGCCGAGAAGAAGGCAACTTGAGCAACATTGTTACTCGATATCGACAAAATTGGTCGATATCGAGTAAAACAGAACCACATGTCCGAGCCAGATCGGGGAGAGGTTGTTCGAGAAAGCCAGGCCAGCCAAAGTCGACAACACATCTTCGATATCGAAGAAATTGCTCGATATCGACAAGACCAGAGACACATGTCCGAGCCAAGTCGAGAAGAGTTACTTGAGAAGCCCAGTCGACGAACAACGTTCCTCGATATCGAGTAAACTACTCGATATCGAGTAAACTACTCGATATCGAGTAAAACTCTCCTGGGCCACATTACGTTGTGGGCTGTCCGAGTCGAGTTGGGCTTGCTTGGGAGCGAAGGAGTCCGAGTCTATCTACATCTATCAAGACTTATCAAGATCTATCAACTCCATGGAGGATTTACCTACTTTAGATATATTTCCTTTTTAGATTTAATTCTTTTATTCCATTATTTAATCTTTAAGTAAGTAGATAAAGAGATATAGATATAGATAGATATTTCTTTCCTTGATTAGCAAGGGTTGGAAGTCTATAAATAAAGCCCTAGGGGCTGGATTTTAGTCATTCAAATTCAGAGAGAGAACACAAGTAGAGAGAGAGAGAGAGAAGAGGTTGTAAGTTTGGTTGAGTTTATTAATGCAAGTTAGTTCTTTTTCATCAAAGATGTCTGCTATTGTGATGAAGAGCGAGTAGTCCACCCACTTCTAGGGTCAGGGTGAGCTCGACGGTAGCCATGTAAGGTGATGCGGTAAAGGTATGATCTTTTTATGCAATTCGTCTTCTATCCCTATAAGCATGATTCTTTTGCGAAAGTTGAAGGTGATCCTTGTTTGTGTTATTGAAGCGAAAGTGATCTTAATACAACTTGGGTTAATTATGTTAAAAGGGTTAGTAACAATTAGGGTTTATGCGAAAACCTCTATATTCCTATTTATTAATAACGAAAGTTATTTGATGGAAAGCATGATCTTTTATGCCTTTATGTGTTATTTTGCATGGTTATCGTTGTGGTGTTGAAACCCTGATCTTGGAAGTCTTCTAGTTTATTGAGTTAATTCCGATTCAAATTTTTGCATTCGTTTTAAGTTTCTTTTCTACTCGATATCGACCAAAACTGGTCGACATCGACTACTGACCTTCGATCCACAAGATTGTCGTAGCTTCTGGTGTGCAGGTACCCGACGTCGACAAAACTTTTACTCGATATCGAGTAAAACTCCTCGATATCGACCAACCACAGGGAGCTGCTGCTTGCTTGTTTCGACTTGTCCGATCTTCTGTCGACTAACCCTAGTCGAGATCGAGTACACTGTGGTCGACCATTCGTGAGATTCTTCATCTGCCTAGGATCCGCTGACACGCTTCCTCGTGGATCGATCCTGACTTCCTACTGCTACATCGGGAGGAAGTCTTGTAATCATTTGCAAGGGATTGAATTTGGTTTGCTTTGCTTTATTCGTATTTTATTTGCATTCTCGATTTCCTCCTACAACACATTATGTCTTCTCCCATATGATGTTACCCCAAGCCACCCTTAGGCATTTTCCATTATCACATCATAAACCATATTATGGACGAGGCTTCCATTACCTTAGTGATTACGGTAAGGTCAATTTGCATAGGGACATCTTAATTTGGATGTAATTTGTTTCGCAATTCATCTCATGTTCTTAGGATGTTTTTCCACGCCACCGAGCTAATCTATAAGATGTGGAGACATGTAGCTCTCGTCTCGTCTCCATATCTTTTGACAGATCAACTAGATGGCATATAAAACGACTCGTCTACGATGGTCAATTGATGCTCGTCCCTTGGTTTCTTAGCTAGAACAAAATCATGATTTTCGAAACTACCATTTTTTCGATTAAATAAGAAAGCTATTAATAAATAAAATAATTAAAAAGGTAAAATGAAATCAAATATTAGAGTATAAATAGGTTTATAAATCTGAGTATTAATAATAAACTATTAATAGTGCAAATCACAACACACGAATAAATTGTGACTAAAATTGGTTAAAATCAAGAAAATAAGAAGACTTATTTTTTCGAGGATTTGTAGCCTCCATTGGATTGTTTCATGGTGTAAAATTCATTTGAAGGGCACCTTAATTAAACACTTTATATAAACAAGATAAACAACTTAAAAAACACCATTCTCTCCTCTCTTTTCTCTATATACTTTTGAGTTTTATTAGGCTTCTTTATATGCAAGGAAGCCTAATAAAACTTCATTTTCCTTTTAAGTTTTTAAAAAAAATTAAAAAGAAAATAAGAAATTAAATAATTTGTGGAGAGGAGAGGGATCAAGGGTGGGTGGAGCCTATTATATATAATATAGCCATGGCCACATCAAGGAGACCTAAACATTTCTACATTGTTATTCCTCTCCTTCTTGTGGCCTATTATGTATCTGCCGAATCCGTTACACTCCAAAATGGCAACGGTATCACCCATATCCCTGCTCCTGATGAAACAATCTTCAACGTCATTGACTTTGGTGCCAAACAAGCTGACCAAGTGGACAATTCACAGGTAATGAATTAAAAAAACACATATATTTACATTGCATGTATTTTCTTAACAAATTTCCTAGGCTTTCTCGAAAGCTTGGGTTGCATCATGCCAACACCCAGGGAAGGCAAGGTTCGTCATTCCTCAAGGCAGCTTCTGATTGACACAAACACCATTTTCGGGTCCGTGCAAAGGCCATTCGCCAATGGTTGTCCAAATTATCGGAACCCTAAAGGCGGTCTCAGACTTGTCAATGTATACCAACAAGGGATGGCTCCTTTTCCGGGACATCAATGGCTTGGTTATCTTTGGTGGAGGGGCCATTGATGGCCAAGGCCCTAATGTTTGGAAGTACAATTATTGCGACACCAACTCCAATTGCGCCGTCTTGCCAGCCGTAAGCATCCTTCTTACTAAAAAAAAATTGGTGCTAAGAGAAATTCCTTTATTGTAGCATGATTCATATTCATAGTAAAACAACATTTTTTCATAATTGTTAACTACCAATTTTCTTTTATTGAATGTATATCAGTCATATTTCTTCGTGTCAGATTTCTATGTACAATTTATAATGTCCTTTTATATTAAGGTAGGAGTTTATATAATGGTTTACTTTGTGATTTATAAAGAATAATGTATAAACATTGGGTATGTAGTCAGTTATGCTCAACCAGTGCACGAACGTGTTGATTCGAAGGATTACCTCAGTGAATCCTATGGGTTTCCACTTCTTCATCAGTGAGTGTAAAAACATTCGGCTTCAAAAGCTCCATATCAAAGCACCTGAGACCAGCCCTAACACTGACGGTATCCACATAAGCAGCTCCGACAATGTAAGGGTGGCTCGATCAATCATTGAAACTGGTGACGATTGTGTTGGTATCCTCCAAGGATCCACTCGTATTAGCATCAACAAGGTTACATGCGGCCCTGGCCACGGCATCAGGTAGGCGCATTAATACTACATTAATCTTCATAATTGAAAACACATACTCCTACATCATATGCACCCTAACGTTAGATTGTAATTATAATGACTATATACCATTTTCAACTTATGCTAATTTAGTGTCGGAAGTCTTGGCAAGCGCGCTAACGAACAAGATGTGGTTGGGATCAAGGTGGTTAATTGCACCTTAAGGGGCACCGATAATGGAATCAGGATCAAAACATATCCATATAATTCAAAAGTCTTACCCATTAAAGCCATAGGGTTTTTATTCAAAGATATTGTCATGGAGAATGTGAAGAACCCTATTATCATCAACCAGGATTATTGCGGTTCTAAAAGTCGTTGCTTTGGTCAGGTATTGATCTAAAATCTAAAACCTTTATTTGTAACATATTTCTATAAATACTTGAAAGTGAAAATCTCCCATTAGAGAATGACATTTCGTAGAACTAAACGAATAACTATTTTCTCATTAGTCATAAACCTATCGATCTAGGGGTGGAAATTTTGAGCCAAGTAAAACCTAACCAATTACTACCAATCGAACTAATTAAAATAGATAATCATTATATTCGTATAATAAATTGAGCCGACTTTTCTAACCTGGTACAATAATAATGGTAATGAATTTGGTTAAAGCCGGTATTACAATTACCAACCAATTATGTTATATGTTTTAAAAATAATTTATTTTATTATTTATCTAAATGAATTATGGAATAAAATGGTACATCCCTCTGATTTTTACCAAAAAGTCTCGATATAAACAATGGCTATCATAAAAACAGATATTGAATTCATCATGTTGTTATGTTTTGAATCTAATTTATTTATTTTTTGGTATAATTTTATGGACTATGTTGCATTTTATTTGTAAACTTTGTAGTTCTGCATTAACTGTATGAATTACTGATATTGATTTTTTTAATTGTATGAAATATTTATCGAATTTGAACTAAGCTGAATTTTATTTATATCAAAAGTATATGTTGATATCGTACATACCGTTATTGATTAATACTAATAAAAAAATAATTGTAGGAAATAAAGTTGGTATATAAGCTTTGTTGGTTGGTAATGATTTGAATTTTCTATTTGTCTTACCAATTAATTGGTTGATAATTGATAAAAGTAAAGTATAAATAATATATATTGCACCAATTCCAATTATACATCAATCTAAATGAATCTGATAGGTAGCTACCAATCAAACATTTAAAGAGTTTCTTATTTCATGTTTTCAACAAAAATAAACATATTTATAAAATTTTAGATTAAATAAAAGAAATTAAAATAAAGTTGTGATTTTTGTCTCCTTATAAATGTAATAATGTATTAAATTCATGAAATGCAGCCTTCGAAGATTAGGATAAGTAACATATTCTTCAACAACATTGTGGGAACCTCGCAAACAGAGTTGGCGATAAATGTGTTGTGCAGTGAGATAATGCCATGTCAGAACGTGCATTTCAATAACGTCAAGTTGGATGGTGTTAATGGTGTTTTAACCAAGGGTAATTGTACCAACGTCAAGGTTGGCTTACTCGGCGTCCAAGTTCCTCCCCTTCAATGTTAAGAATATATTTTTTAAATCTCCTACCACTTTTCATTTGAGGAGGAAAATGGTGAAAGTTGATCGAATGTATTCCCAATTATTTATGAGCTTTATTGCTCAACCAAAAATATATTTGCTGCATGCTTAAAATGAAATTGAGATGGGAAATTAAGAAGAAAATACTTTTTTAAGGTGCTGATCGAGGTCTAGAAATGGGTTAAATTGACCGTAGTTGCCAACAATGTCCAATTTCCAACTTACACCCGTTGCAACTCCACTTTTTATATTCACATAATTTCAATCTTGATCAATTTCGTTTTGCTTGGAGTTGCCTATTTACTTTACCCAAAGATCTAAGGGATGTCAGAATTTGGTGATGTGAAATTGGTTTCAGAGGCCGCATGCAAAACATTAAATGAGATCCACATCAACAACGTCATGTAATTTTCTAAATTAACTTCCTCAAACACATCAACAAAATTTTCTAAATTATCTCATGGTTATCTCAATATAACAATTAAGCGCAATACAAATTATGACACAAAAATTATTAGCTAAAAGAATGACATGAGATTAAGAATAGCAAGATCGAACTTGAAATTGAATTCTCTTGCTTGTCTAAATATAGAATAAGAAGAACTATGTAACTGCAATAAACGACAAAAATTAGGGTTAGCCACTTAGCAAATGTCCTTCTAAAATATTAACCGGACTCTTGCAATTGAAGGCCGGAGACACCACCGACCTGTTGTGGTTCTGCAATTGGAGTTGTCACTGACGATACCCTCAAAATAGTGCTTGGTAAGCGTTAAATTAATATAAACCCATATTTATATCTAAATATCAATAAAAAGATCACATAATCATTTATTAAGAGTGGAGAAAAAGGGATTAAAAACTAGCAGAAGATAATTGTTTATAATCACGGATTAAGTAAAAAAGAAATTTGCGTTGGTTTACCGGTTAAGAAGTCCTGGTGTCAAATCCTAGAATCAACTCCTCTTCCCTTATATTTTAAATGATAAATGAGCCCAACCCGGCTGAACGTACTCGGAGTTAACTTCCGCGAACAAATACCAACCACAAGGCTAACTCATTTATCTTGTCTACCAAAGAGATGAATTGCAATTTGTATTACTTTCATTCAAAACAGACCCACGAGGTCTCCGCAATCACACAAGTACCTAGGCAGCCTACTTGGTCTTGGTAAAGCTCAGGATTGGACCAAATAAAGCCTGAAATCACAAGTTCCATGATGTATTCTAACTTCCCTTATAAATACAAGCTTAAGACAATGTGAATGGGTCGGTATTTTTAATATCGAGAGAGTTTCGACCTTTTTGGTCTTTCTCAAAGCAGTATTTGTATTGAATTGCGTGTACTGAACCATGGAGAGCCGATGGTCGATCAAGGGCAGACCGTACGAAAAATCGGGCAACTTCATTGGCGCCGTCTGTGGGAACCTTTCACTCTAAGAGGTTATTTTTCAAGGTAAATGATCCGCCTATTTTACTCTGCTAAGGTTCCAAAATTATTAATTTAGTAAATCGAACAATTTGTCAGCTTGAGTCTATGCGCCAAGCTACTATCATGAGTATACAAATGGATAAAACAGTCTTCCACGGGGATGGATAATAAGCCCCCACTTGGCATTTTTGTAAATAGAAGTATACTAGTCTTGGGCCTATTTTCATGAGGCCCATTGAATTTATATGACTAGGAAAATAACCTTATATATCCTTAAATATGCCTCAAAAAGTTGACCAAAAATAGGATAAAAATATCATAAAAAGATAGAAAGTTTGAAATAACACGGTTTGGACACAGCAAATGCCGTGGGGCATGGCCTCAGGGCCGCGAGAGCGACTTTTACATTGTTCAACCAATTTCTACGCACAAGAATTGTGGGGGTGGCTTTTCTAATTCACAACATTTTTTTCATTTTGAATGAGGTATTGATGTCAAAATGAAAGTCGTAACTCTCAAAAAGAACATTCCAACACATATTTGTAATAGTTAATCGAACTAATGAGGCCTTCAAAAAGTGCATTAAACGTTCAACTTGTTGGGCAATAACTTCTTGTACCTTACTCTTCATTAAGGTCTCGAACTTTGACTTCGCTCTCAAGCTCTTCACTTGTATTCTTCTTCTCGACTCTTTTTCCATCCATTAACCTCCTCGGACCTCGTCGGATCCACATCTTCTTGAAATAATCAATGAAAACTTATGGATCCCAACTCCACCAATGACATGAGTATGAATGTTAATATGCACTAAGTCATGTGATATATACGTCTAAATTCCGCTAAATGCATCCTAATATGACTACCTAAATGCATGCTGTCAAATTCTCTAAGGTTCTCTTAATTATTAATATCAAAGTATAAGATGATAAATTAGATGAACAAGAAAACAACTCGAGATGGCCTTAAATAGGCCTTAGAAGAAGAGGAAGTTAAACCAATAACCAATAAAAAGAATAAGAAAAGGATGAGAATTGTTACATAGGGGAAGCCAAAGGAAGGCTTTGTGAAGCTCAATTTTGTTAGAGCTAAATGTGTGCATGGGTGCTGAGCTGTAGGTTTTGGGCTTAGTGATGAGAATTGGAGTGTTATCGATTGTGATGCACAAAAGTGTGGAATCTCATCGAACATAGATGCTTCAAGCGGAAGCCTCTAGACTTCAATATGGCTTAATGGAGACGATGCGATTGGGAATTAGAAAACTCCATGTAACGGCCCGGGATTGTGATTCCCGAGTTACGTTTCAAGGGATGAAACCCCTCGTTAGGACCGTTGGAATCCCCGGGGAAGTCCCCTGTAACTGTCGTAATTCTAAGCGTGGAAAACGATAGTCATGCAAATAGCGGAAGTAAAGTGTAATACAAAGGGTGACACGGCAGAGCCGGGTCAAAACATGGTCAAAACATTAAATTCCAAACCGTTATTGATTTAGTGTAGTCGGAATCTCAACTCTCTCTTTCCGCCAAGTCAGAACCCCGCGGTCATGGAGCCAAACGAGCATCATTAATGATAAGCATAATGGATACCTAAAAATGTTAATGGTGAGCGAGATCAGATGACGCCCACCTGCTCTTTCCGCTGCCCAATGCACACATACGCTATACCTAATAAAGATGCTTCGAGATGCAATGAGAAATATTAACACACTAGCATGCCCCTAAGATCAAGTGCATAATAATAACAATAAAGACTTAACACAAAATACCAAGTGGTATATCCTGCTATCTAACCACCGCCCCCATACCCGATAGGGCGGAGACTGGCCAGCTCGTGAATGTATTCATTTCCATTAATGGGGCGAGGTCTGTATTGGTACCCGACCCCATGTTTGCATGCTTTTTCTCAAATCACGAATGAGGTCCGTATTGGTACCCGACCACATAAATCATAATCACAAAGCATCACCTAGATTAGATACATATAAGGACATATATAAGTCTACGTCTAATCATTCAATCACACACAATGCATATCATTCAATAACACACAATCGCATCATAACATCATCAAGTTCAACCACTTATCTCGTTGCCACATTCCATAATACCATATCGTTATCATCTTTCCATTTAGCCACATTCATATATTCATAGAATTCATATATCCGCAATCATAATTTGCATAGTCATACATATTGAGATCATCACATTCATCATATTTCATAAGGCATAAGTCAACGACACATAATCTTAACAATTCATCATGCTATTAGTCAAACAATCATGCCATTAGTCCACACCAATCATGATATCAGGCAGTCAATCATATCAACATGTTAGTTAGTCATCGATCACATAATTTTCCAAGTTAATCCCGAAAACCGTTTCAAAAACCAAGTTACCAGTTAGAATATTCGGCCTTAAATGCTGATGAAATTCATTTCCCAAAACTTCAAAGCATATGTTTAAGTCAGTCCTTGAAATCCCTCAAAAGCGTTGAAAACAAATCGCGAAAACGATCAACGAAAACGTCGAAAAACGGAGTCAAGAACCAACAGATAGAGAGACACTCGCGCCTACGAGAGAGGCTCTCGCGCTCACGAGACTCGGCGCCTCAGAGGACTTCACGACCACGAGCATCTCGCGCCCGCGAGATCTTGAGTCGCGGCCGCGAGTCCGGGGTCCCCTTCTAGGGCACCCTAGGCTCCACCTAGCCGCCGCGAAACCCCCCTTGTCGCGGCCGCGAGCAAGAACCCTAGCTGGGTTGTTCTTCCTCGCGGTCGCGAGCTCATTCTCGCGGCGATGACTACAGTCCTGAATCCGTGATTCAAGGACCAGTTGTGGCCTATTTTGAAGTTGTTTGGAGCTCTCATTTTTCCCAATTTTTTCCATGCCACGCAAGCCCATGTTAGTACAAAAGGAATGAGAAAAACATGAGGATTTGAAGAGATTTCTCACCCAACACTTCCTTGCTTCATCTCCTCTTCTCCCGGGTGGCTCTTGAGGCGATTTGAGGACAAATCTCCTAGATCCGCTTGTTGAGTGAGTGGTAGGAGTTAGTTTAAGACCAAAGAAAAGAACTTGGAGGGTTTGGGAGTGAAAGGAAGAGAAAAGAAGACAACTTACCCTTCCTATACTCAAAACCGAACGAATGGACTCCGAAGGCTTCGATCTCGGATCACCGAGTTTTCGGGGCTTCTTCTTCCACTTGGATGATGCCATGGGGTTGCTTGGGGACTTTTGGTCGTCCATGATGAAGAGGAGGCTGAGCTTGACTTGCTTTGGTCCCAAACAAGAAAAGAGGGCTTAAGGTGCTTACTCTTGGTTTCAATGGAGAAAAGGAGAAGAAAGGTGTTGTTGTTAGGGTTGTGTGGGGATGATTTGAGCATGAAATGGGTGGGTTTGGAGCTGCTGAAATCTCTCATCAAAGGAGGAAGAAAGGAGGAAGAAGATAAGGTTTCTTTGGGAGCTTTTGGATAAGATCTTGGGAGATGAGTTTTAGGGTTTGTGTGTGCTTTGTGTGGTGAGTCAATTATCCTTCAAAATCTGATTTTTAAAGAGAAGAGTGAGGGTGTGGGAAGGCAAATTGGATGGGAATCAAGGTGTGGCATGGTGTTTGTCTCCTTTGGATACTTTTTTTTTGTGGCTAAACGTGGGTAAAAAAACCCACGCACCCAAAGGGCAGTTTCAATTAAAAAGCGGGAGTTACCTCACATGGATCATGCAAGGCAAAAGAACCCCATGAGCATCCTTGTACAAAACACCAGCTATAGAGTCTGGTGGCCTATCCAAAATAACGAAACTAAGAGGGAGAGAAGAAGCGAGACGAGCAATAGCATCAGCTAGCCCGTTGCCTTCATGGAAAATAAGACGGAGTCGGACGATCCAGCTCCTACTAAGGAAGCTTTGGCAACACCGTACCAAGCTAGCACAAGGGTGTGTCAACTTCACCCCCTTCTCAATCATCATCACCGCAACCTCCAAATCCGTCTCGCACACGTCCTTTGGACACTTTAGGAATAGTCAAAGAGGGAAAAGTGGAAAAGCAAGTTGTGGGTGTTTGATTAATTTGGGAAATGGGAATCTTGGACCACTTCAATGTCATATGTCTCCACTTGGGGTTTAGGGTTTGATGAGGAGATCTCGGCTAGGCTAAGGAGAGGTGAGGGCGAGATCCTTGTTCCGACATTGCGAGCTCGAGTCTCGAGGGGCATCCTGAAATTATTTTCCGACGTTAGCTTCCCAAATCCCGCTCTATCTTTCGCGCAATTAGAATTTGAAATTCGAGAATCAAGGTTGCCATGTTAGTTCTCAAAATTTTATTTAGGTCAGAAATCCGTTTCATGAGTCTTAAAATCCGAGTTGAAGAGTTTTTCATTAAATTCCGCTTTAAAATTCATTTTGATTTTCTTTTTTTTTAGAAATTCGGATTTAAAAATCCGAGCCTTTACACTCCAAGTGGAGGGGGACTGTCTAACGATTATCAATGCAATCAATGGAGTTTAAAAAAGCTAGTGGGAGATTGAATTGTTGGTTTCAGACTCCTTCAATACTTCGAGGAGGTCTCGTGCTCTCACTTACGTAGGGAAGGCAACATAGTTGCAGGTCGAGCGGTCCGTCTTCAGCCTAACTCAAAACCTCTTATGTTGACTTCTCATACAAAGATTGATGATCTCATCTGCAAGGACGCTCTTGGCGGTGGTTTAGCAAAGACTGACATCGCCAACATGATTACCTCTTAACAAAAAGAATAAATTTATAGAATTTCACATTTTCCACAATTATTGGCTAAATTGTTTTTATCAAATGTCTCTGAAGTGACAAAAGGAATGGATAAATAAAATGATAAGAAACCAACGACCCTAGCAACACCACGGGGAAAAAAACGACACCTGAGATCAATCAAACCACCAGAAAGGACTTTCAAATTCAATTTTCATGGCAGCAATAACTTTTTGGGCACTTCTGGTGCATGCTTCATTATTCATAATCACCAAGGTAAGATGGTAGCTAAACTTCGGAGGAACGTAACTCCAAAACTGCTCTACACTCGTGGCAAAAGCAATTGGTTTCAAGATGGCCATCTTAAAGGCAAATGATCTTGAATTGTCTAGAATTCAAGTGGAAGACGATAACTTAATCGTGATCAATGCTCTTAAAGGTAGGTTGTTGACCATACCCATAAGAAATCGAAGTACTCAATAAATATGCAGACCACATTGTGCGCTTTTTTTCTCATAGACTAGGGAGCATGCCCGTGCTTACGCACGGGACATAGTTCAATAAAATATACTGTACTATGTATTAAAGATTTATATACTTGGTTTTTATTAACGGAAATAAGAGCAAAGACTTGTTGTAAGTTGTTGTTAAAGAGTTTTAAAAAAAAATTACGTGACTTATCATTGTAAAATAACCTAAAAAATCTGGCAAAAAATGTGAATCATCTATACCACTATTTTTGAACCTAATTCCTTTAGTTTTGACTTGATGCAATTACTATGTATAGATTTTTCTTATCGATTGATCCCGATTGATGCTCTTTCACTATGATTTCATTCTCCTCATTAACATATCTTTTAGTCAATATTGCTTCTCGTCATAACATTAACAAATATAATATCAAAATTATTATTTTTCCGAATTAAAAAGTTATCAAATTTTGCATATATCAAATTTTGTCTATGTTGATATTGCTTTTTATACATCTACGAACTTCTTTTCATTATAATATTTTTGTTCCTCATAATGAAGATATAAGGTTGTTTTGAAAGGAAATAATTATAGGATATGACATAAGGGTATGTATATTTTTTAATTATGAGGTACTTATTTTATTTTATTTTTAATTAAAGGCATTTAATTTAATGAAAAAAGAAAATAAATAAATATACATAAATTGGAAGATTGAAAGATATTATTATTAGTAATGCAAGGATAATTTTGCAATTTGAATTGATATAATATTGGGAGGAATGAGGGATGAATTTATGGGACCAATCACACAGAACTTTAGACTTTGTTGAATATTGGGAGGAAGCGAGGGTTGTTGAACCACTGAAATCACCGAAATCACCAGGACATCGAGTACCAACCACCGACAACTTGTTGTTGTGGAACCGGGGCCAAGCACGATACGGAGCCAAATCTAGACAATAGCCATTATATCAGAGCTAAACCTTTAAGCGAGTCATGTATGTATTAATTGGAAAACAGTTGACACATTTAGAGGTAAGCATAAATAAGTTGAATCAAAATTTGAGAGATATTACCTGTGTTGGAGTGTCTATTATGTTAAAAAATTTATTTATCCAGAAGCTTCAGCCTGCTCTTGTTCTGTTTTGCTTGTCATTCTTGCATTCATGACTAACTTGGTTCTCCTTTTTGGCTAATCAAATTGAAAGTTGAAACCATGAGCTCCATTATGTTTGTGTTATATATATATATATACACTCCGTATGAAGGAGGAAGATCCATGCAAACGGTGTTCCTAGCTAGTTGAAACGGCTAAATAAATTATGTTAATTAATTTGAATGTAACCCCCAATTTTTAATGCAAGGATGACACTAATGGTCTCTATAACATGAATGACACATAACATTGCTACTTTGTGAAGCAAATTAAAATATATATATATATATATATATATATATATATATATATATATATATATATATATATATATATATATATATATATATATATAATATAATGGCATAAAAATAAGGGTTAAGGTATAATAATGGGTGCACATTATATATATTATAGATTATAGATATAGATTATATTATTATTATAGATTAATTATAGATGTATATATATTATATATAGATTTATTTTAAAAACCACATCTCTATATATATACATCTTTTCTAGTATTATTCTGTTGGAATAATTTCTATTACATTATACAAGAATTGAAGATATATTATAGCTTATAGATATATATTATATTATTATTATTATATATTAATTATAGACGTATATGTCTTATATATAGATTTATTTTAAAAACCACATCTCTATATATATACATCTTTTCTAGTATTATTCTGTTGGAATAATCATTTATTCTAAAAAGCTTTTATTATATATTAAAAATACTTTGAGAAATATATAAGGCTAATTAGCATTATATGAGAATTGAATTTACATTTAATTAGAAAAAAAATTATAAAAATTATTATTGTTGTTGCTGTTTTGGTAAGGCCGGTACGTAATTCTTTAAAAAAAAATACGATTTTGGCATTATAAGTGGAAATTTGTACTTTCCTATTAATCAACTTTGATTGGTTAATAATAATAATAATAATAATAATAATAATAATAATAATAATAAGATGACTGAAGAATACCAAAAATGAAAGAAATAATGTAAACTTTTTTTTTAACTGCAGGTAAACTTTTATTCTTTGAAATATAGATAGATGCATCCACATAATATCCCTATCAAACAAAACTTGAGTCCAACAAATAATTTTAGAATATACTTCAAATCTTCAATTGATATAATCAGAATGTTTTTCCCAACGATGAATTCTTCAATCTTTTGCTTAGTACGTATGAGACGATTTCCCCAACGTGTTTGTATGCACAAAATTTATTGGATTTTTTAAAATAGGATGAAATTAATTAAGTTTTAGAACATTTTTTAGGATGATTTTGATAAAAAAGAATTAAATTATACTCAATTATCACCTTTTAAAAAAAGTTATCGTAAAATTCCATTAAATAAATTATTAAAACCAGCATGTTATATACTAAAATGTAAGAAATATTTTGAAATAGGAAGAACGTACCTTTTCTGTTAAGATCTTGTCTTTGTATGATTCATCTCGTGCACTTGGTGTCAAATCTAACAACAAAACAATTATAAAAATATAGTCAATTACCTTAACAAAGGGGAAAATATAGCTAGGAATGAAATTAAAATTCATAACAAAATAGATTAATAGATAATCAATCATTTAGCTCAATTGACCTATTGTGAAAGATGAACATTTTTGAAGATGAACATCCACTATATGTGAGTCAAATTTATAGGGTGGTCGGAGTTTGACATCATTAAAATAATGAATTTCATCCGACAATTGATTAGATTAATCGACCGGTTACAAAAATCGGACAGTTTCAAAATTCAATACATGAATATAATTAAAGCAATTAATTGAACAATTTCACATTTTTATAACGTCGATGACTAATTAATTTGTAATTGATCAAATTACATGATCAGTAATATTAATTGAGTAGATCAAGAGATGACCTAACGTCTGTGACTAATAATGTTTAACTGATCAAATTGCATGAGTAATATTGAGTAGATAAAGAGGGGAAATGAAAAGAGAAGGATTAATTTTTTGAATTCAATTATAAATTTTATGTTTATATAATTGGAGAAATAATTAGGTCCGCATTTATGAGGCTTGCACACAACTTTTCTAATTTTTTGAATTCAATTATAAATTTTATGTTTATATAATTGGAGAAATAATTAGGTCCACACTTATGAGGCTTGCACACAACTTTTCTTGTCATATTATAGATAGATGCTGCCCCGGTTATCAGCTTTGATAGGAGTCTAACATCGGAGGGGGATCTAGCAAGATTGTCCCCATAAATAAATAAATAAAATGCTAAACTGTTTAATTTTTATTTTTTTTTAGTTGGTCAATCCTTAAAAATTCCCGGAAAATAAAAAACGCGATATGATGTGCGCGGCCTTCGGCGACAAACAGGCTCCTGCAGAAACACTCCCTTTTTGTCTTTCCGGCCTGAGACACCGAAGGCCGTCACCGACACTGCGGCCTTCTCTCTCAGCCGATCTTGTGTTCCTTCAATCGCAAATCCTCAGGTAAGATCTCTGTCTCCATCAGATCTCGTCCAGTTTTTACTAGATCTGAACATTTTCGACCCCGATTCCCGTCCTTGTTCATTTCATCGCGTTAGATTTCGATCCTCGGCGGCAATCGCCCGGCGAATTTGTCAGGGAATATAAAAAATGAATCCGAATTACGGTAAAATGGGCGGATCGCTCAACAATTTTGATTTCGATCTTGGAATTGGAACCAATCGGTCTCGATCTCTCAATGATCAGAAGAACAAACCTAATTCCTACGGCTCTTCGTATTCCTCCGCTTCTTCCTACTCCCAATCTGGTGCGCGGCCGGGGATGGGGACAACCGGTGCGCCGTCTTGGCAGCCGAATAAACCTTCTTGGGTTCATCAGCCGGCTCCCGCGTCTACGGGATTGGGCGTTCGGAGTGAACTAGGTGGCCCAACTTCCATGGTTGGGGATATCTTCGGGAAGAGCTGGAACTCTGTGACCCCAGCGAAGACGGGGGCTGGGGTTGGGGTTGCCAGCAAGGATCCTGGCTTGTTCAAGGATTTGGTGAGCTCGGCGATGGGTCAGAACAAGAGCAATGGGAATGCTCCATTGAAGAGTTCTGCCCCAGCTGCTAGTGCTGCTAAGAGTTCGTTCTCGATGGGGGCTATGTCAGATTCGTTGCCTGCAGCTACTGGATCGGTCAAAGGGGGTGGAAGTAGTTGGGGTTCTTCAGAGAAGTTTGGAAGTTATACTGGGGCAAGCAATAGTAGTACTAGTAGCAGCTATGGATATGGTGCTAATGGTATGAACAAGGGTACGAATTCGAGTGTTTCCTCAATGCGAGGTCCAGGCAGTGCTTTAGGCGGCGGTAGTATTGGTGGTGGCGGCAGTGGACTTGGGGCAAGTTTGAAAAAGGATCCATTTAGTGGCTTGTGGGATATTGGGTCTAAGCCATCGAGTGGAGCTGGTCTTGACTCTGCTGGCAATGCTATACCCACCAGCTCAGGGGACTATAGTTTTGGAGATTTTCCAAGTGCATCAATGTCTGCTGCTTCTAAAACACCACCCAGTGCATTTCCATACAACAATAACATTTCAATGGGATCGAATCAGACTCAATCTCAGCAATCAGGTTCTGATTCCTTTGACATGTTTTTCCCTCCCTCGTCAGGTTCTAGTTTTGATGCAAAACCTACACCCGAGCAAAGTGGAAATCAACAATCTTCTGGAGGTGATGATTGGGGGTTCAACTCTGACTTTGGTGGAGGGCATGATGTAGGCAGCACAACCGAACTTGATGGGCTCCCACCTCCTCCTGCTGGAGTTTCGGCCTCTTCTGCTAAGAGCAAAGGCCTTGACAACTACAAACAAGGACAGTATGCTGATGCCATCAAGTGGCTATCTTGGGCTTTGGTTCTTCTGGAGAAAGCTGGTGATGCTAACAGTTCGACTGAAGTCCTAACATGTAGGGCTTCATGTTACAAGGAAGTTGGAGAGTACAAGAAAGCTGTAGCGGACTGCACAACGGTATGATTTTGTATACTTTATAATTTGATTACATCTCCACAAACTTCATGTGATATTAATGTAATAGCCATTCCAAGTTTGTCTTCAAATTACTGGTGTAGAATCTGTACTACATTAGATTTGTGGAACTAACTCCCTAATCCTAGAGAGTTAACTTGAAATGACAATCAATTATTTATGTTAGAACACTTTGCTGGGATATACCTCAGTTTTTACTGCTTACTGATCAGTCCCCCTTTCAACAACTACTATTTATGCGATTTCTACATCGTACACACACACACAGAGACGCACACACACTCTGAAAAAGTAGTTGTTTTGCTATTTATGCTTTGAACTTCTGTATTATTGTAGAATGAATAAAATTTCAAGTTATTGAAGTTTTATATTACTGTGCATGCTTTTTACTAGGATTATGCTGTAATATAGCTGCTAACTTAGAAGTTATAGATTTGTTAAAATAGATAAATGACTATAAAAATGGGGAATGTACAGAGAGATGTCTCGGAAGAAAACAAGAGGGATGTGCATTATATTCATTGACAAGAACGAGTTGGTGCAACTATCAATGTCATTTACAAAATCGCACAAATATTTTAAACAAAACTAGAAGCTTAAAATGACATACATTATTAGTCAGAGGTAGTATCTCGATACATGCATCTGAATAGATGTTTTTAAACCAAGCCTTTCACAATTAGTGACCGTCATAAACCACTATTGGTTGGTATTGCACTTTAGATCTTTCGAAGTGCAGCATACTTATCTTGTCATCATTCAATCTTTTTTTTTATTTTTTTGCATTGTGTTGAAATAACTTAGTATTTTTATTATCTTAATGTGAAGAGTGACTTGAGCATTGTTTTTTCTCATTAACTCTTTTAAGTGATCTTACGTGCATTATCATCTGATCATGGAGTTCTGGTTGGGTCATTATGTGCAGTTCTTCCATCTTAATTGCATTGCAATATTGCATTTTTTTCCAGAGGCCCAGTTCCTCTTCTTTGTTGTCATCTCAAGAATAGTCTAAATCTTATCATTAAAAATTTAAAATACCACCATTCACATGTCATGTATCTGCAAGAGGGATTTCATTACCATCATTGGTGTGCAGGTTCTAGGATATGAGGGAGAAAATGTTGCTGTGCTTGTGCAGCGTGCACTCTTGTATGAGAGCATGGAGAAGTACAAGCTGGGAGCCGAAGACCTTAGAACTGTCATGAAACTTGATCCCGGAAACAAGCTTGCAAGAAGCACTATTCATCGCTTGACTAAGATGATTGACTAGGGAATCTTAATGTTGCTACATTATACGGTGCTTGAGCCATCTTTGATATTTGATTAAGGAATACTATCTGATGGTAATTTAGCAACTGGTTTTAGTACAAAGTTGGGTGTTCTCCGTTACTCCCACTTCCATGAGAATTTTGTGTGAATTTTGCTTGTATTCTTCGTTGATCATCACAGAATTACTATGCACCTGCTGATGGTGTTAACTGTATCTTCCTTGTATTTTAATTTGAAAACATATCATGATGTGGTCTCAGTGTTTTCCTGTACCCTGAACAACTTGTTTCTCAGCAGTGGTCGAAAAGTCCTTTTGTCGTTGATAATTCTGCTTGTATTTATGTTATCTTGTTCTGTGGTTTTATCTGCATTACCTTTGAAGCATAGAAATTGAGCTACCAAGAATTTGGTAATTAAGCCTCTTTTTTTTTATATATATAATTGTTTTGTGGTAGAAAGAGAGATGGCACTCTCCGTTTGTTGTGAGATACTGATAATTATTTTGGAATGCAAACTTATGACTATGCATATACAATATTTTAGTATGCAAAAATATAAAATATTTTAGTGCCCGTACTTTGTGCAATTTATTTTTCATATTTAATATATTTGGCATTAAAAAGATGTATAAAAATTATTTGCAATTAAAATTTAAGCTCTAACTACCATAACTGGTGTGCAGTAAAAGAGAAATAGGAAAAATAGAAAAAGCATTGGGAAGGAGAAAACAAAATATTTTGAACATAACATCGGGAAGGAGAAATAGGAAAAGAATAAAGGAGATCATAAACACAAAAGGACAATAAGTAAATAGAGATGAAGACATAAATACAGAAATTAAAGAGAATTTCATCAGAAGATTTAAAAAGGGAAGAATTAATGAGGTAACATTAAACAATCATGTGAACTTAATCAACAATGAAGTAAGGGAAGAAGAACACAACCAACCACTTATTGGATAGGATAAAGTATGTAGAAGAAATGAGGATGGTGGAGCAACACAAAACCAAAGAGATGAATATTACACTACAAATGAAATTATTATGGAAAATATTAGCTGAACTAAAAACCCCATGGGTCTAGACTCCATACCATAAAACACAAATATCTGAAAGATAAAAACATACTAAACTACCAAAAAACCATACAAAGTTCATGGCAATGGGCGAAATTAATGACCATAAAAGAAGAATTATGTAAGGGTTTGATCGGGCAAATAGGGAATGGTCGGATAATTAACTTATGGAAAGATAGATGGCTAGATGATGAACAATTAAAAGGAAGGTAACTTCCAAAATGTTCAAATAAACGAAAAACACAAACATCGGAAAATTTATTGGTGAAAACAACAAATGGGAAAAAAAAAAAAGAACTTGCCAACTACCCATTGATGGATTTAATCATGAAGATCGAGAATACATTTATATTACATAACCCAATAGAAGAAAGAATATATTGGAAAACCGCTAAAATAGGTGGTTTTCAACTTCCTGTGCACTAAGATAGGGGGTCCAAATCCTATGTCCTCGGATTTGTCCCCTTACCCTGTCTCTTCTCACATCTTTACTATTTTCTTTTTCTTTTAGTATTTAATTTAATTTATTTTTATTTTTAATTGGGGGTGTGTGCGGGGGGACGGGGAAGGGGGACAGAGGATTTGGCTTCCTAAGATAGGGCACAACATCGAATAGAATTGAGCAAAACCAAACAAATTGGATTTGGAAAATGGAAGTAGCACCGAAAATTAGGAATTTCATCTAAAAATTATTTCTGGATGAAATTCCCACTAAAAGTAAACTAGCAAATAAAGGAGTAACAATTCCTACAACTTGTAAATTGTGTGACCAATGTGAGGAGACCCTATATCACATTTTATCAAGTGCAGTCACACCTTGGAACTGGTTAGAAAAAATGGATCCGACAATTTCACAAATACTTAACAATTTGGATATAAGTAACAAGAAAATCAACAAAAGGATAACGGGAATATTTGGACAACTAAAACAAAACTAGAAGTAACACTTGCCATAACTTGGTGGTGCATGTGGACAAATATTAATAGGAAGATCTTTGACCAGAACAACACCACATCGATATAAAATATTGAAAACTTCACAAGACAAATGCTGAGAAACTGGGAGAAAACTAAGACCATGGACAAAAACCACCATACAAGCAATAAAGACCCGATTACGATGGGAATGAAAAGAATTTTGCGATGGAACAAGCCAAAGATAGGAACACATAAAATAAATTATGATGGTAGCAACAAAGCCGATATAAATTCCTCGGTAGGTTATATCATTCGTGAACATCAAGGAGAACAGATAACTATTAGAGGGACACAATTTGGCAAGAAGAGTGCACTTTTCTCGGAAGCATTGAAACTCAAGATGGGGTCTTCTAAAGGCAAAGGAGCTCGGTTTGCTTCAGCTGCAGATCGAGGGTATTCTCTTCCTATTGCGGCATTTTGTGAAGCCATCACTGTTTCAGGATAGAGAACTTAGTATCTACATCCGTCAGGATGCTTTTGGTTGTTGGTCTAGCGGAGACTAGCCATCACAAAATCCTTACTTGTATTAAGAAAAACACTCAAGTTATAAATGAGACTAAAATGGGATTCAAAATATAAAGCTTACTTGAAATTGTAAATGTTATATAATATAAAACTATAAAGGGATTCAAAATATAAAGCTTAGTTGGATTCATAATTTCTTTATATAATTTAGTTATGTATTATAACTTACATAGTATGAAATTATTAAAAAAATAATTAAAAAAGTTAATATTTTATAAAAAAAAATTATCATCCTTAAAAAACATACTACGTATATGATTAGTAAATGACAAATAATAAAACGAAGACATTGATATTTTCAATAATAGAGTTATAATGATAAATAATCGAATTGATTTATTTTATGGGATAAATACCATTAGAGGTATGAAGACTATACTAGTTATCTTAAGCTTAATAAATACATTTATTATATAATAAATGCAAATATCTATATAACAGATAATTGGAGTGTATTTTTTTTAATAGAGATTTTGCTACTTGGTAATCTATTTTAGAGATTTTTTAAATGAGTTGTTGGAGATGATTTAACCAAACATAAATCGAAATAAAATAATTGTATTATAATTAATGTATTTTGGAATTCAAACACACCCTGGTCCGAATCCAAACATTGCATCCGGATATCGGAGGAATCCAACCTAGTGGTAGAGATGTTATTCGAGCCGAGCATGACATGTTCAAGCTTTGTTCGTTTGTTAAACGAGCTCGAGCGGAGCTGAGCCGAGCCCAATTTTTAAACGAGCTTTTTTTTTCAAGCTCGGCTTGTTTTAGTAAATGAATGAGCTCGAGCCGAGCTTTTTTTTCGAGCCTTAAGTAGTGTTACTTGGTCATAACATACTAACTTAAAGAAAATTTTAGAAATTCTATACATTTCGAGCTATTTGAACCTAAATCGAACGAGCCGAGCTTTTAACCGAGCTTAAAATTATGTTCAAGCTCGACTTATTTAGGTAAGTGAATGAACTCAAGTCGAGTTTTTTTTCGAGCCGATCCCGAGTTGTTCAGCTCATATAACAACCTAGGGGTGGGCACAAATCCCGCAAATCCCGTCTTGTCCCGCATCCCGTCCCGATCCCGGTGGGATTTTGAAAAAAAAAATCAATTCCGTCCCGCAAAAAATACTAGGGACGGGACGCGGGACGGAAAGTTTTCATCCCGCATATATATATATATATAGAGAGAGAGAGAGAGAGAGGGTGGGTTAATTGTGCACAACTCTTACGATGTACTTTGTGCATAATTCTAGACCCTTGATCTAAATTGAAGAAAGGGTTCAGATTGTACCACGTGTACTGTGATTTTAAAAAAAAAAAAAGTTGAAAATTGATTTGAAACTCAAATACGGTGTGGAGTGAGCACGTGTGGTTAAATAACCCTAGATTTCTTCTTCTTTAATGTTGAATAGAGGAGGCGCAGAGAACCAAACGAGGCAGGCGGAAGAGAATCGGAGGGGACGTAGGTGAGCACGGAGGCGAATCGGGGCATCCATACTCAGCCGGAGGCGAATTGGAGCGGAGATCGGTGAGGGAGAGGAGCCCAATCTCCGGCGAGCTCGCGACTCATGGAAAGAGGGGAGGAAATCTCAGATCTGGCGCACCAGGCGGAGTCAAATCGGAGGCGAGGCGGAGAAGAATCGGAGGATCCATACTCAGGGGTCGAATCGGAGGATCCATACTCCGCCGGAGGCGAATCGGAGCGGAGGTGGGGGCGAGCGCGCGACTCATGCCTAATCCCTACTTCGACGGGTTCCCTTTGTTCGGCCATCATCTTCGACGGAGGCGGAGGCGAAGCGGAGGCGGAGGTGAATCGAAATCGACGGGTTCGGCTATCATCTTCGACGGGTTCCCTTCGTTCTCCTCCATGGCCTCCATTCACCTCCATGGCCTCAGGTTCTATATGCCTTTAGCAAAGTTCATCCCTTCTTCTATGCATCCTTTTTTATGTCCAATCTACTGTTCTTTTCCGATCCTCCGTAGCCTAATGTTTTGTATAATTTTAATTTATTATTTGTTTCCAATGCCCAATCCTCCATAGCCTAATGCCCTAATGTGTTCTGTATAATATTAATTTATTATTTGTTAATTATTCGGTTATATGTGTCGAATTTTTGTGACCGGTGGTAATGAATTGTTATATTATTCGACGAAATATGTTCATTATTCGTCAGAATATGGAGTCTTCGTTTGACAAGTAATATAAAAAAAACATTATTCGGTAAGATGTGAGATATTATTCGGTGAAATATGAAGCATTATTCATAAGTATTGTAGAGATTTGAAGTTTCTTTTAACTGAAATTGATTGACAAAAAAATATTATTCGTTAATATGGGACGAATTATTCGGTGGAATTTGTAAATTTTGACGTGAACAGTTGGAAAAAAAATAACATTATTCGGTAGTATTCAAATATTATTCGGTAGAAACCAACTACTGGGTAAATAATAACAAATTAAATTAAAAAAAAGAAAGAATAATAACGAATTAAATTAAAAAAATTAAAAAAGAAAAAGAAAGAAAGAGTGGGGTGGGATTTACACTCACAAAGGGAGAGTGGGTGGTTTTTTACCACGTGGGTCCTACAATTTAAATTGAAAAAAAAAATAAAAAATTCCCTTTAATCGTGACCTTACATCTCTTCTCATCAACGGTCCATAATTGTGCACAAGATACATTATAAGAGATGTGCACTCTGGAACCACTCCCTCTGTATATACTTTTTTTTTTTGAGAAACATATATGTATATACTCAGTAGAGATTTAATTATTAAATAAATTTGATTTTTTTTTTTGAATAGAAATAAATTTGATTTTTGATTTACCTTAGATATATACACTATTACATATACAATCCAGTAGCATATATGTATATAGATTTAAAAAATAAATAAATTTGATTTCTATCAAAAATAAAAGCCTTTTTTATTGGATAATTTTAGTTTTTTTTTTACGAGGGATAAGTCCTGTCTCGTCCCGTCCCGCGAGGGATAAGACCCGATGGGATTAAAAAAAAAAATTCAATCCCGTTCCGATCCCGTAAAAAGTACGCAGGACGGGACGCGGGTGCCCACCCCTATAACAACCCTACCTAGTGGGGCATCAAAATCAAAATAGTTCAAGTCATGTCAATATTAATGACAGTGATTATGTTAAAAAAATCCAATGGTTGCTATAGCAACATTCCTCAAGAAGGTAATGACCTCCGGAACAAAATTTTAACAGCAACCTCAAGTTTAGTCATATCAAGAATTTTAGGGGAAACTCAAAGCCCCTGTAATTCATCTTGTTAGGTGTAACTGTGGTTTTATCAGGGCTCGTTTGTTTAGATAACTAGGGAATGAAAAGGTGAGGTAGTATTAAATTTTAAACATAAAATGTATATGATCATCATTTTTTGTGAGTTTGGAGGAGAAGATGATAAAGATTATTAGCTCATCCTAGATGTATCAGTTACCCTCCTTCAAATTAGGGAATAGAAGGGTAACATATTTGTATAAAAAATGGGAGAAGGAGGGAATAGAAGGGTAACATATTTGTATAAAAAATGGGAGAAGGAGGGGAATGATTAGAATAGTGATCAATATATCTTAACTTAAATATGGACTTCATCCATAAGGATAATCATTACTTTTCCCTAAACAAACGGGGTTAAAAGGGCATAAAGGTATTCATAACCTCACCTTTTTTTCCTTAACAGGAAAAAAAGTCCCAACTCAATCCATCCAAACCATAGGGAGGAGAACAGCCCTGTAATGCGGTGGAATTCAAAACTGTAATGCTAAGACATCCAACAGGTTAGAACTTGCTCTTCCTAAGGGATTCCAGTGCTACAGAACCCACTGCAATACGTGAAGATGCCTACATAGTGACTGTTAACAGATAATGCCATCTGCTCAGCAGAAGCAAAATATCATAGAGCACACAAAAGCACATTCCTCTAGAAATAGAGTGCACCAACAACCACCCCAATAACAGATGCAATCAGTTGGGAGGAAATTAGCCCTCTTTAAATTCTTTGGTATTGCTAGGGCTTATATTCCTCTATTTTCTTTGTAATCCACCACAATTTTAGTTCACAAGCTGGGATCTTTGTATCAATTTATTTCTACAAGTGGCCCAATCAATTCAACCATGAATGAAATTCATCTCCAACAAAATCAAAGCAAAAAGGCCAAGAAACTGGGATTGTAAACCCTAACTGAAAACAGAAACAATAACTTTGTCAATTTTATTAACCAATCAATCATGTCCAGAAGTATATACATCACTAGATAAAGCATATTTACAATATTTACATAATTGAGAGGACAGTCAGAAGCAATTCACCACATCCTTCAAATAAGAAGATTGAATGTTGAGAGCATTTACCAAACTCATCTCAGCAGACCGATACAATCCTCATCGGGACCTTCTCCCTTCCGTGATCAGCAAACCCTGCCGCTACCAACCTCACAACCTTCTTAAAGGCGAAGTGGAGGCAATTGGAGAAAACAAGCCAGCAGACGACCTCATAGACGAGATCAAAAGCCGGATCCGCTGGAGACGAAGACGAATCATCCCAGCCAAACGCTCCGAATCCGTCATAATTCCATCCGCCACCGCCGCCACTTCCACCGATCGAACCGTCATCGCCACCGCCGCCTTCGCCGTCGAACAAACCGTCCTCATCGCTGCCGCCGGAAGAGCGACGGCGCCTCCTGGTGCGACAGAGGCGGCGCTTGCGAAGAGTGCCGGTGGCGGTTAGCGAGGAGGTGTTAGATCTGACCGGAGGGGGAGCAACAGCGTCGATGGCGAGCAGTAAGGCGGAGATCTGGAGATTGCCTGCGGCCGCTACGGAAAGGTGGTTGGAGGATAGGGCTTGGTGGACAAGGTGCTTGGAGAGTACGATAGGATCGGACATAACGGCGATCTCCATGGTTGACAGGCGGCGAAGTCTGTGGTGGCGGTGGCCGCAAGGGGACGGGAAGAGAGAGAAGGGGGAATCAAATACGGTAAGACTTGGACGCGTATGCGAGATTGTGGAATGTGGGAAGGTATATATCTAGCGGATGCGTAACTTCCTACTCCTTTGTCACAAACGACGGCGTTTTGGACGGAGGGTTAACGTGCTCGACTTCACCCTATGTTTCTACTTTGTATGTCAGATTTGACTAATGAAGCGCAAATTGCACAACGACACTACCAAAGAGGCAAAAAAAATAATTTTAAAGCTTCAACTTGGGTGGGAGGACTCCAAAGGGTCATAGGCATATTTCAGTTCAAAAGGGGAAGGTGTTTATGCTCGTCTTGACCTCAAACACATCACAATCCCGTCTCGTCACTGAGACACGGAACTGATGCTTTTCCGATGTTATCATCACCCTCTAGCTCCCCTTTCTCCGTAGCTATCTAGTACTTTGAGGTAGAAATCTCGATGAATGCATTACTTATTCTCTCTGACACTCTGGTAGTTTTTTCCATGTGCGTTGGCTCGTCGTGTTCAGATCTGTCACCGTTCATAGCGCATGATGAACTCCCACTTGACACGATTATCCCATCAACTCAACCCTTTGAAGCAAATTCCACATTTGTGCTATCCTATCCCGACGTCCTAGGAGTTCCACTAAATCTTGTCTGCAAACCCAAACAAATCACAAGTGCTCAAGGTCTCTTTATAACTAAAGAATTGAGAGATTTTCTCTTCTGATTCGGCAGCCCCTTCCCATTCAAGCATCTTGTACGCCCTTGCACCATATCAAGCGAAGCATCACCATGAACATCTGTCACAACTTTTCTCTGATTTCTTTCATTTGAGTCTTGTACAATGTACCACTAATTACCCCTCGTAATCACAATTGGCCCGTTGCTAATTTTCACTTGCTACTTCCAAAGAAGTTGTCATAGCCTCTTTTATCCAAGATTTGAAGAGAAATCAAAATCTTTTACAAATTTGGTATGTGTCGCACATCTGTCAATGTCATCATGCAACATGTGTTTGTCATCACAAAACATCTCCCATACAAACAATACTAGACAAGTTTTCGTTCCCCATATTTGCTTTGCCAAAGTGTCTCACTCGCTATGAAGTAAAAGCTTTCCTCCTTGATTTAGCATGGAAGGATGCAGCTCCATCAACAATCCACTCCATAAAAGAATCTGACTCACTATCATGATCCACCAAGCATGTGACAACAACCTGCTCATCATCACTGTCCTACATAACTGATTTAGTACCATCCTGATTTTCCTCTTCCTCCTCTTTCGTCTTCCACATATTGCAATTCCTCTTCATTTGCCCTTCCTTGCCACAAAGATAGAACACAAAACTCCTCGTAGGTTAAGATCTCCCTCTAGACATGCTCCCTGAATCTGTCATGAGAGCATGTGACGAATATGTGCCCATATCTTTCCTCCTAGTCTCCTCACATGCTTGAACCGATGTCATGAGAGCATGTGACAGGAAGAGAGAGAGAGGGGGGGGGGGGGGGAGAATCAAATACTGTAAGACTTGGATGCGTATGCGTGATTGTGGAAAGTGGTAAGGTATATATCTTGTGGACGCGTAACTTCCTACCCCTTTGTCACAAACGACGGTGTTCTAGACGGAGGGGAAGCTAACGTGCCCGACTTCACCACGTGTTTCTACTTTGTATGTCAGATTTGACTAATGAAGCGCAAATTGCACATCGACACTACCAAAAAGGGGAGGGAAATAGTTTTAAGGCTTCAACTTGATAGTCATATTCCCGAGAAGACGTTTATGCTCATCCTGGCCTCAAACGCATCACAGTCTCGTCTCACCACTAATACATGGAACTAAAGCTCTCCAAATATCATCATTTCCCTCTAGCACCCCCTCCTCCGTAACTATCTGGTATTTCGAGGTAGAACCCTCGGTGAATGCATGACCTACTCTATCTGACCCTCTGGTAGTTTCTTCTATAGTTCTATATGTGTTGGCTCATCGTGTTCAGATCTGCCACCAGTGATAAAGCATGATGAGCTCCCCTCTGATACGACTATCCCATCAACTCAATCCTTTAAAGCAAACTCCACACTTGTTCTATTCTATCCTGACGTTTCAAAAGTTTTCCTAAATCTTACCTGCAATCCAGATAAATCGCAAGTGCTCAAGGTCCCACCTTATAAGCAAAAGAATTGAGAAAGACTTTCTCTTCTGCTTCTGCAACTCCTTCTCATTCAAGCATCTTGTACGCCCTTGCACCAAATCAAGCAAAGCATCACCATGAACCTCTGTCACAACTTTTTTTATGATTTCTTTCATTTGAGTCATGTACAATGTATCGCTAATTACCCCTCGTGATCACCATTGGCCTTATGTTGATTTTTCACTTCCTACTTCCAAAGAAGTTGTCACAACCCCTTTTATTCAAGATTTGAAGAGAAATCAAATTCTTCTACAAATCCGGTATGTGACGCACATCTGTCAATGTCATTATGCAACATGCATGTGTTTGTCATCACATAAACATCTCCCATACCAACAATATCAAACAAGTTTTTGTTCCCCATCCTTGCTTTGCCAAAGCGTTGTAAAGACCGAAAATATTTAAATAATATTTTAATCAAATAAGGATTAAAAGGATGAAAATTTGAAATTTTGGAAAATTTTAGAATTCCCATCCTTGAGTTTTCGGATTATTTGAAAATCTTCTAAATTAAGTTCCGGCATTGTTTTGAATGGATTTTCCGACGGATTTCATTCCCGCTACTTTGACTTGAGATTTTGAAATATGATCGAGATCTTATCAGATTAAATATTTCGGTTTTGAAAATTCGATTTGGAATGTAGAGTCAGGATTTGGATTGAGCGATCGATTGTCGGGATTCGATTTCCGGGTATTTGAGTTGGGTCCTTGGGACCACATCTCTCTCTCTCTCTCTCTCTCTCTCTCTCTCTCTCTCTCTTAGGGGTGTTATTCGAGCTGAATGAGCCGAGCTTGGCATGTTCAAGCTTGTTCATTTGCTAAACGAGCTCGAGCTTAGCCGAGCCCATTTTTTAAACGAGCTTTCTTTTTTCTTCAAACTCGGCTTGTTTTAGTAAATGAACGATCTTATGCCGAGCTTTTTTCGAGTTTTAAGTAGTTTTACTCGGTCATAACATATTAACTTTAAGAAAATTTTAGAAATTTCATATTATTCGAGCTATTCGAGCCTAAATTGAACGAGCCGAACTTTCAAACGAGCTTAAAATCATGTTCAGGCTCGGCTTGTTTAGGTAAGTGAACGAGCTTGAGTCGAGCTTTTTTCGAGTTGATCCCGAGACGAGCTCGAGCTGTTTAGCTCATATAACAACCCTACTCTCTCTCTCTCTCTCTCTCCCCTTGCCCTCTTTGTCTTGTTTGTCTTCTTCCCCCTTTGTTCAAACAACCACCACACAACACCCTCTCCTCCAAACACCTTGCACCGCTTATTTAAGGCAAACCCCAACCCCCTTAAACCCTCATCCCATTTCTGAGAAAACCCTAGAGCAAACACCTCTCTTCTCTCATTTTGAAATCCAAATAAATACCCAGAAATCTCACCTTTCTTTCTCCATTTTCTTTCAAAGCTCCAAACACAATCTTCCACCATTTCTTATTCTTGAATTTCTCTAAGCCAACACACCACCAAAAGCACCTTCTATCTCCCCCCTTTCGTGTTCAAGTGAAGAGAACCTGACCATACCAGCACCACTTCGACGACTATCCAGAAGCTGTAGAAGGCTTTTCGCCGCCGCAAGAGCTCGTTTTCTGTTGCGAAGAAGAACTCAGCAGCGAATATGTTCGTGTTTCTTGCAGTAAAACCTTTGTGTCCTCGTTTCTTTTGCTTCTAAACTCAGTAAAGCTTGACCTTTATTCACTCCCTCCCCCTCTTAGGTCAAGAAGAAGGAAATCTATCCTCAAAGAAGCTTGGCCGAGCCATTTCGAACCCATTTCCCCTATTTTCCGAGTGGTAAGCTCGTGCTACTTCGTTTCCTTCCGTTTTAGTTTCAAACCTTCATAAAAGAGGACCTTATTCATCCTCCCTTCCTCCTAGGTCATGAACAAGTGTTTTCATCGTCATTGGCGCGCAAAGATCCACCATTGAAGGCCTTTAAGGTTTTTTCGAAGAACTTCAGTGATCCCCTTTCGCTCTCCTCCTCTGGTCCTCGTTTGCTTCTCTTCTTGATGTTTGAGGTTGGGGAATGGTGTCGGAAAGAATGAGAAGGGTTGGGGAAAGAAATGATCGAGTTTGGATTAAAAAAAAGAGCCAACAATCACTTTTTTCGCCGCGGTGAACAAGAATTGAGCTAAAGGTAGGGGATGGCATCTTTCGCGGGGGTGAAGACCATCATCTGCGAGGAACCCAGGGACTGATTTCGCCGTGGTGAGCGGCCATTTCGCCACGACGAAATCCTGTTCTGAGATATTGGCCAGAGCCGGTTCTTTCCTTTTCTTTGGGCTTGGCTCGGTTTGGTTTGAACCCAGTTGGGTTGGGGTTGTTTTATGATTTAAATTTATTGTATCTATTTTTGGGTTAGATTATTATGTTATGCTATAAGATGATTTTATGAAGATTTTAAAAGTATTTAATGTGATTATTTATAAAATATGGTGTGTTGAAAATAAAATGATTTAGTGATTTACTCGATTGAAATAATGTTGATAAAGTACTTAAGGGTATTTTGAAAACATAGTTGTTGTTTAAGATATTTGATGATTATCTTTAAACTTATATTTTGGACCAAAAATGTTTCCTCAAAAGGATTTGTTGTTTTAAAACTGAGATGTTGGGACTCCTTAAAGTGCTATAACTTTGATCAATTTAACTGGACTTAACAATTTGAGAATGGCCTTGGGATAACTGTATATCATGGACTTTGCTAGAATGGATTCACCTGAGCTATCAGACCCTATATTAACGAATTGTTCCGACTAGCCAAACTTGGACCTATTTTAACCGAACCTTTTGGACTGTTTAGCTGGACTTGGGCTTGGACGTTGTGTTAGGATTGGACTGATATGAGACACTGGGCTGAGATTGAGACGTTGGACAGATTAATGATAATGGGTTGTTAGAAATTAATATGGAATGTTAACCTTTCTAATATCTATGCTTTTGGATGTTTTCTTACTTATCAAAGTGTTTTGACTTATCGGATGATTTTTGGAAAGGTTTTTCATGTGTCTATTTCTCTGTGCTTAGCTAGCTAGAACATTAGACTTATTGCAGTTATTATTATTCATATATGCTAGGTGACCTGTGACTTTCTTGGACTTCTATTCTCTGCCGTTTCTTTGCTATTCGATATTTCAGGTAAGTTTCTTACAGGAGGTTACTCAGTAACCGGACCTCATGCATAATGTGTCATATAGTATGTAGGTGTTGCATACATCATGTCATGTAGTATATGCTTAGGTCTTGCATATATGAATGAGAATCCTTACTTATCCTTGCGTATGATAGAACGACCATTACCTTGTGAGTTCTAGAGTCGTTGATAGGGTCATAGGACAACGCAGCCTCATCGGATGTTGTTCTTCTCGAGTCATATTTTATACGTCATGAGATACGATATGAGCATGAGATATTATATGAGATGAGCATGAGCATGAGATATGATATGATGCGATATGAGATATGACTATTCTATAACATCGAACTAACCAGTGTCTGCACTAGCGGGAATGGGTGCAGAGATAGGAGAGGGTCATGCCACTTGGCATTCTATGTGGATCCAATTTATCACCTTTTGCATTATATAAACTGTCAGCATGCTTGTGTGATTTAAATTCTAGTACTGCATTAAATCATCCTTTATTCTAGGTATAGGCGTATTATATGTCCTCAACAAAGTCTTCAAGACTCGCATGAGTGGTTTGGCCTGACTTCGTGGTATAGTTTCAGGTATATGATCCTTGCTTGTTGCTTGCTTCCATGCTGAGGGTTTACTTTTGGGACGTGGAGATGAGAGACTAACTTGACACAAGACTTATATACTTTGGATGATACTACTTTACTCGTTTTCTCTGGTATTTGGTTTTGACCCAGCTCTGTCGTGGGAAGTTGTACATTAGATTGCTTTCCGTTATGCGTTTTTGAACTTGAAAAGGTTTTGCGCGACTTAGAAAGTAGGATAGGTTTGGGGTACCCAATGGCCATATCTCGTACTTTGGGGTTCGAAATCCCCCGTTTTCAAATCTTAACATTTTGGTTTTGAAACCTCGACGTGTGCTTGCATTGCAAGATTCGAACGAAGGTATCCAACCTTCGAAACGTAACCCGAATATTATATTCGGGCCATTACAAGCGTCCCACTCGATATGAACTAAACGCTTTCCTCCTTGATGTAGTATGGAAGGATGCAGCTCCATCAACAATCCATTCTACACAAGAATCAGACTCACCATCATGATCCACCAAGCATATGAGAACAACTTGCTCATCATCACTGTCTGATGTTGTACCCTCCTAATTTTCCTCCTCTTTCTTTTTTGTCTTCCACATATTGCAATTCCTCTTCATGTGTCCGTCCTTTCCACAAAGATAAAACACAAAACTCCCCTTAGTTTGAGATCATCCTCTAGACTTTATCCCTAAAGCTGTCACAAGAGCATGTGATGAATTTGTGCCCATATCTTTCCTCCTGGTCTCCTCATTGTAGAGTTTATCCTTCATTGTGGACAATGACACAATTCCGCTCACAGCAGAGATGTTGATTGACACCACTAATGTGTCCCAACTATCAGGCAAAGAGCTCAAGAGCAACAATGCTTGCAACTCATCACCAATGCTTAACTTCATGGTGTTCAACTAATTCACTAATTCTTAAAACTCACTCAGATGCTCTGCAATAGGCTTTCCATCTCTATACAAGCATATTTACCAGCTTTCTTATCACAAACGTTTTACTCTAGACTAACTTCCTTTCATACATGTCCTACATTTTTTTTCCAAAATACATGTGCATCTATCTCGTTGTTTATGTGGTGATAAACACTATTATACACCCACATTTTGATGGTTCCAACCGCCATCTTGTGCAATTTCGTCCAACAATTATCGAACGTCTCAACTAGCTTTCTTGATCCAAACTCAATCAGATCAAACAAATCTTTGCAATACAAAACATCCTCCATCTTCGTCTTCTAGATGGAGAAATTTGAATTCGTTAGCTATATCATTTTACCAGCAATTTCTCTGATCTTTTTCGTCGTTTCTACTCCTATTACCTAAAAAAATACACAACAAAAGATCAACAAAAAGCTCTGATTCCACTTGTTGGGCTAGAAACCACCTTCCAGCCACACTCGGAAGCGAATTCGAGTAATAAAAAAACCAACAACAATCAGCCAGCAAACCAATGATCAACCAATAATATCAAATCTAGAAACCAAGCAACCGCAAACACAAATAAAAGCACAAATATTGGTACAAGATTTACGTGGGAAAAAACTTTCTCTAACCAGAAGATCAAAAAACCCACCTTTCGCTCGCTAGAGCAACCAATCCACTAATCAATAAATCAATATTAGTGTTTAACAATCCAGTCTCACACCAAGACAAATAAACATGAAGATATCAAATACCAATCTAAATACAACTCAGATCTAAAAAGTATTCCTCTCCAAAACTAGTTAACACTTGTAATCTATTAGATTTTCAGGGAGAGAGAAATACCTATCAACAAATACCCATTGTTGACTTGGTAAAGGTAGGAGACGAATCACTAGATCAAGAGATGAAACATCTGCTCAAATTTCCTATATTTCCTCTCTTTTCTACCTCCTCTATTTTTTCTTTCTCTCTCCCCTTTTTCTTTGGTCCTTCGGCAACGGCTACTTACTTCCCTTGTGTGCCATAAATTAAAGGCAAAACAATGTCTTTTATTTCATAAATGGAAGCCATCTAAGACTTCAACTTGGATTGGACCCAATGGTCCATAGGCCCAATGACATAAACCTAAACTTGATTAAGAAATTTTATATATATATATATATATATATAAATTTCATCCGGAAAAAATTTACCAATAAGGGAGCCTTATATGCCAAGAGCATCCAAACTGATGAAATCACGAACCAAATAATCATCAGGTGTCATGGAGCCAAAGAAGGCAAAGTTGAGGTGCGAGAGTCGATCTGCAACTCTGTTAGCCTCCCTAAGGACATGATGAATCTCAAATGTATGGAAGAAACCAAGGGAGACTAGACTGTCGGAGACAATCATTTCCGAGTCGCCCAAAGGTTTCCCATAGCCCTCGAGGCTGTTAATGATGGTTAGGTTGTCACCCTTAATCATCAGATTGGTGATGTTGAGTTGTCGTGCGGCTTTGATACCATTCAGAGGCCCATACCCTTTGCATTAGTGAATGATGAAAAAGAGGATGGGCCCGCGCCACAAAAAATCGGTTTGCCTGTATGGTTTCTTATGATATATCCAAATGAGCCTTCCGAAGAGGGGGGAGGAAAATACGCCATCAAAGTTTAGTTTGTGTGTGCCTACAGGTAGAGGTCTCCATATTGCCCTTTTCCTGGCTCTTGCAGAGCGAGCTTGGGGTTCTTTGTTGTTGTTGTTCTAAGTTTTCCCATCCTTGAGGTCATCCATTTGTTTTGAGTTGTTCCATAAAAGGGTTTGATCTTTATAGAATGCAGTGATTTTTTGTATATTTGGTTTTGCATTATCAAATAGATTTTTGTTACGTGAGTACCAAATACTCCACCATCCAAATGCTAGTTTAGTAAATCGTTTATTTCCTATTTTCTCTTTTATGTCACAGATGATGTTGTTAAGGCCAATACTGTTTGTAAAGCAGTTGTTTAGGATTGTTATCAGGCCGTTGTCAAGATTTTCTATCATTGCATGGGTGATAGGGCATTCCCATAGTAAATGTGGTAAATCTTCGTAATTTGAGGCGTAGTGTGGACACGTGGTAGGGATTCCAATCCCACGTGATGCAAGTCTCACTGATGTGGGTAGACCATTTTTCGATATTTTCCATAATAAGGTTTTGACTTTTGAGGGTACATTGAGTTTCCAAATCCATCTCATGTCAGATTTCTGGTGACTTTTTTGGTATTTGACCATCTGTAGTGCGGATAAAGTACTGAACCATCCATTCTTTCTCCATTTTTAGTATAATCTGTCAATGTGTATATTCTTTGGTATAGGGGATGTTATTAATTATCATTTCTATTACGTCGTTAGGCAAGATATTCTGGAGGGATGTACATAACTTTTCGATGTTCCGTTTTTTCTTCTGCCCTATATATTAATGTGTGGTTATGCTAGTGTCTATTTGAGTATGATCCAGTATCATTGTGATTGATGTCACTAAAATAGCCATGTTTTTATGCACATTTTAGCTCCATATTTTATATACTTTGCATATTTCGGGCTGGGAATATGTTGAATTTATGTAGTATATGCTTATTTGCAAGAAATAGAGGTCTACATAAGTTTTGGTTTAATATTACAGGATATGGAGCCATTTCGGGACAAAACCAAGAAGTAAAGACGGAAGCTGAAAGCTCCTCGATATCGACGACTTTTACTCGATATCGACAAAGGAGTCCGAGCAAAGGCCGGATCGAGGACAAGCTAGTCGAGGAGCTGAAGACAAAGCAACCTGACTCCAGGACACTCCTCGATATCGAGTTAGTTATTCGATATCGTCAAAGCTGAAAATCATACCCAGAATCGAGGAGGAGCACTTAATCGAGGAGTCGCGGAGAGCTATTCAACTTGACCAGACAACCGGACACTGAGCGCCACTCTTCTCGATATCGAGGAAACTCCTCGATATCGACAAACCTAGAGCACATATCTGAGCAACATCGAGAAGAAGCTGCTCGATAAGGACGGGCCAGCAAGTCGATGAAACCACCCTCCTCGATATCGAGTTACTTACTCGATATCGACAACACCAGAAGCGATTACCCGAGCCATGTCGAGGACCAGCTGCTCGAGCATGCCGCTGAAGCCAAGTCAATGCACCACTTTCCTCGATATCGAGGAGTTTACTCGATATCGAGTACCGCATTTCTGGGCCGCGACGCCGCTGGGCCTGTCCGAGCATGACTTGGGCTGTTGGGTTGCGAGATGTCCGAGTCTATCAAGTTCTATCCAAGTTTTATCGAGTCTATCAAGGATTCATCCATGGAGGAGAGATTTTCTATCTATGACGAGAAGATAAAGAGATTTTAGATATTCCCTTTTAGCATTAATGTTTTATCCCTTATTTAAGTTTTATCATTAGATATAGATATAGATTGCTTTCCTTGATTAGCAAGGATTAAGTCCTATAAATAAAGCCCATGGGGCTGAGTTTTCATTCATTCAATTTCAGAGATACAATTACACATAGAGGTTTTAGGAGTTCAAAGGTTTTAGGGTTTTGGCATTCTGCGAAAGTTGAGTGCCGGGATTGTAAAGACTTTGAATATAGTTTATTGCAAGTTATTTCTTTCAAATCAATGTCTGCGATTGCGATAAGGCGCGAGTAGTCCACCTACTTTTGGGGTTGGGGTGAGCCCAACGAGAGCCATGTTGGTGGATTAGCGATTGCAAAAGGAGGTATTTTATCGTTATTTTAATCTATTCCCTATGTGCTTCATCTTTAATTGAGAAATTGAAGAACTCATGTTGTGAAACTTGGGTAGTAATTAGGATTTCTATTCGAAAGATTATAAATGCTAATTATGAAAAAGGAATAGATGCAATTAGGATTATTTGTCGCGAGATTTATATTCCTACTTGTCGGATTAGGTGAAAGTCTTCTTATTTATCAATAAAGTCACCGCCTTTTATGATTTATGTTCCACTTTCATGGTAATCGTTGTCGCAAACCCTAATTTTGGAAGTTCTCTTTCATTCATCAAGTTACAACTCGAAATTGCTTGCTTTTACTTTTCTGCCTTTCTCGATATCGACTAAGTTTAGTCGATATCAACTATTGATTCCCGATCCCAGATCGCCGTAGCTTCTCCTGTGCAGGTACTCGACAAATCCATCCTCGACATCGACTTGTTTACTCGATATCGAGTAAAGTTGGTCGATATCGACAACTCTCCTGCGACTGCTGCTGCGTGAATCGACTTGCCTGATCTTCTGTCGACTAACCCTAGTCGAGATCGAGCAACCTGTTGTCGACGTATGTCCGTGAGATTCCACCGCTGCCTAGGATCCGCTGACCAGCTTCCTCGTGGATTCGAACCTGACTTTCTCTTACTACATTGGAGGGAGTCTTGAACATTATTTGCTGGGATTCGATCGGTTTGCTTTACTTTATTTACTTACTGTTTGCATTCTCGATTCTCTCCTACAACAGTGATAATAGGCGATTTGCCAATCCAATGGTCATTCCAAAAGTTTATATTTTCACCATTCCCAATGGATTAATGAATGCCACCTTTGAAGAGAGGAAGTAATTTCGTTAGTTGGGCCCATTGCCAAGAGGAATCTCCCTTTTTATGATATTGTAATATGTGTTTGTTTTTTAGGTATTTTTCTGTGATTAAGGATACCCACGGGTTACTTGGTTCAACTAATATTTTCCATAATAGTTTTAGTTGTAATGCTTTGTTCATATCTTCGGAATTTCGGAGCCCAAGACCCCCGTGAGATTTTTCCTTACAGACTTCAAACCAGCTAATAAGTGGCTTGTGTCTAGGCCCCTTGTTCTAGAGAAAGTTTCTATTAAGCTTATCTAGTTCAGTGTGTATTATTTTCGTCAAGAGGAAGCATTGCATAAGGTGTAAAGGCTTGACTGGTAGAGTTGTTTTAATTAGTGTACACCTTCCTTCCTGCGACAGACAATTAGCTTTCCATTTGTTTAATTTTATTTTTGTTGTGTTTAAAAGGTCAGAAATCATGTTTTTGGTGGCTTGTCCACAAATGATAGGACAACCAAGGTAAGGCCCCAGATTGCTTGTATAGTTAATCTCTAATTCGTTCTGAATCACATTTCTCTGACTTGGTGTCATGTTTGGGGTTATTTGGAATTGTGATTTGTTCCTATTTACTTTTTGCCTTGATAGTGACGAGAACTCTCGGAGTACCTTATTGATTTGGTCACAGGCGGTCTGTGTTGTTGATGCAAAAATGACAATGTCATCTGCAAAGGCCAGAAATGGAATTCTGTTTCCATTACGTGTGATTGAAATAAATAAGTGACTCCGAGGAGCCGTTGATTCCTGGTATAGACCACGAGCTAGGAATTCAAACAAGATGAGGAATAGGTATGGTGATAAAGGGTCTCCTTGTCTAAGTCCTCGTTCGGGAGTAAAGAGTTTTGTAGGCTCATTGTTTACTAAGACCGAGTAGGTAACTGTGGTTATGCATTATTTTATCCTTCCGGTAAATTGTGGGGAAAATCCAAAACTATCCATTACAAAGAGTAGGAAGTTCTAGTCAACGAGATCAAACGCTTTTTCCATATCGAGTTTCACTGCCATCCATCCGGATTTTCCCTTTTTCTTTGAGAATGAGTGGAAGATTTCGTTTGCTATTAGTATATTATCGTGTATTGACCTACCAGTTGTAAAGGCACTCTGTAGAGGGTTGATAATCTTGGGTAAAATTTTCTTTAGTCTTGTCGCCATTACTTTGGAGATTATCTTGTATATCGTTGAGCATAAACTAATTGGTCTATAGTGTGATGCCATAGTTGGGTTATCTCGTTTTGGAATAAGTGCTATGAAGGTATGGTTTATCTGTTTTAAAATTCTGCCACCAAGGAAAAAACCCTTGACAACCTTAATGACAGAAGGGCCCATAATATACCAATATTTTTTAAAGAAACCCGCAGGAAATCCGCCATGCCCAAGAGATTTGACTTTTTCTAGGCTAAAGGTCGCATTCTTAATTTCACTGTTCGATATTTGCTTGGTAAGCCACTCATTATCCTCATATGTGACTTCTTTTGTGATGTTTCTCAGTAGGTTACTCGGAGTTGTTTGTATGTGGGTGTTTTGGTATCTTTTTGTGAAATCATATTTGATTGCTTCCCTGATTTCTGCGTTAGTTGTAGCCATAATACCAGCTAAAGTTTGGAGAGATTTAATGATGTTTCTATTCCTTCTTCCTGTTGCTATTCTATGGAAGTACTTTGTGTTTGCTTCTATAGACTTTATGTGATTTCTTTTTGCTCTTTGTCCCCAGTATGTGTTCTGATAATTTAGTAACGATGCGTGCTTAGTAGTTAGCCTTTTAATTCTCTCTTCAGTCTTATGATCATAAGCGCTACAGAGTTGTATTTGTAGATCATGTAGCTTCTTTTCTATAGTTGACAGTTGACGAAATATATTGCCATATGTGAATTTACTCCATATGTTACTTTTCTTTTTACTTCCCCAAGTTTCTTTGTAAGTTTATACAGATGTGATCCTGGTACATCGACCCGCCATGCATTTTTCACTAGGGTTTCGAAACCCAGTCTAGCAGTTCAAGCCATTTCAAATTTGAACGGTTGCAACTTTGGCTTTTGTTTATTATCCATTAGGTCAAAATTGATTTGGGTATGGTCAAATCTAATGAAAGCGTGATTTTTTTGTATATAGATTGGGGAATTGTTGTAGAAGGTTATGGCTTATCAAGGTTCGGTCAAGCTTTTCAAGAATGTTATCAGCTCTATAAGAACGCTTTCTCCATGTGTATTTGTTTCCAGTTATCGGGGTATCTACAAGATTGTGGGTGGTGATGAATTCAAAGAGTCTATGGAATTGGTACGTACCTACGGGTTTACCACTCTTTTTGTCGGATGGTACTAGGATTTCATTGAAATCCCCCATAAGGATAATCTGTTCCTTGATAGTTGATACTCATGACCGTTTGGGATAGAGATGCCCATAAGCTATTCTTATCTCGTTCGTGGGGAGGGGCATAAATAAAGAAGATCGTAATGGTCACTGGAAAGGTGTGGTTAAGAAATAATATATTTAAAAACATCTACTCTAGTACTTGAAGTTGTAATTTTTTTTTATTTTATAGAAAAATGAAAATAAAATTTGGTTAGCATAATCTAAATGAAAACCTCCAAACTTGTATATTAATATGAAAACAACCAAAATCCCCAATAAAAATATTGTAAGAAAATCGATCAAATAGATTATACCGAGTTTGGATTTAATAAATTTTGAATTTAATTGGGTTTTCTATTTGAGTGAATGTATAAACACGTCGACAATTAAAAATTGATAGCCCAGTGCATAGCACAGAGTAGTCCATGAGTATCTTAGCATTAGAACCCCTAATTAAACTTATGTGTTATTAAATAAAATCGTGAACGAAGTTTCCCGATTTTTCGTACGGTCTACCCTTAATCAAACATCGACTTTTCATAGTTTGGTACATGCAATTCGATATAAATCCCGCTCCGAGAATGACTGAAAAAAACTAACCGGAAAGGTTGAAACCAATCCGGTCTCAAAATACTGACATTTAGAGGCTTCGGACTCTATTTATAGGAGGATGGAATAAGTCTCGTCATGCTTGGTATTTATTCACCATCTCCCTTTCCAGCACGTGTGACCTCATGGATGAAATATTGTGGGCGGGAGTGGCTTTGTTTCAATACAACTATAGGTGGTAGAGTACAGGACAAATATGAATTTGCTAGTTTATGCATCAAAGAGAGCGCATTGGCCCGACGGTGAGCATTTGAACGCGGAAGCAAGTGGTCCCGAGTTTGATTCCCTCTGCAATCTTTTTGCGCATACTTATTTTGTAGGTAATGTATGACGTGTCAATTCCTTTCACGTTTGGGCTTGGGACAGATCCACAGTCGCGATTCAATTGGCCCCGTTTGTGTACTCCATTTCACGAAAAGGAAAAAAAACCTGCTATTTGGGTGATTCAAACCAGGAACCTCTAGTTTCCTTGCACATGCTACCTACATTGTGCTAATATGTCATTTGTGTTATATCTTTATGCAATACAATATATGCTCTTTCTGTGATCGAGTTCGATTCCCTCTGCAATCTTTTTACGCATACTTATTTTGTAGGTGATGTATGACGTGTCTGTTCCTTTCACGTTTGGGCTTGGGCCAAATCCACATTCGCGATTCAATTGGCCCCGTTTGTGTACTCCATTTCACGAAAAGGAAAAAAACCCTGCTATTTGGGTGATTCAAACCAGGAACCTCTGGTTTCCTTGCACATGCTACCTACATTGTGCTAATATGTCATTTGTATTATATCTTTATGCGATACAATATATGCTTTTTCTGTGATCGCGTTTAATTTTGGTTAAAACGTAGACGACCAATATGAGTGAAATGACTATGCACGACTTTTTAGTATGGATTTATATTCGTTCGTGTGTGTGTGTAAAAGAATAAGATGAAATGGGAGTATTTATGAGGATTGACCCCGAGATATTTTATTCTTTGTAGAGGTTTAATTTGTATAGTGGGAAACCTCTGTTTAGTTACCTCCTAAGATCGTATAATCTCCTCTCGGTTGAATTAGTATGATGTGTAATTAGCCCCATTTCTAGGGTATTGTCAGTCAACCTTCCTACTTTTGAATAACAAAATTCATAAATTATGATTTTTTAAAGATCATTTCCCTTTAAAGTATATGTTTTGAAGTATATTTGATCAAAATAATTTGAAACTAGAATGAGATCCATAAAGTTGAGAAAATAATTTTACTAACAATATCTCTACTACGTACTCAATTCTAAATGAGAATCCTAAATTAGGAGTTAAGGCTTGCTAACTTAGCTAATAAGGATGACATGTAGTGACCAATAGGCCACCAGTTCGAATCCCTCATCCCCTTATTGTAATGTCCTAAACGCCTACCTATGAACCAAAAAAAAAAAGAATCCTAAATTAGAAAATTATATGAAATCCTAAAGTACATCAAATCAAAAGTTATATGTTTCCAATGATATTTTATTTTATTTTTAGGGCTAATAAATTTTTATAAGGTATTGCTATCGACTTTATAAAGTTCAACTACATGGAATCCTAAATTACATATCAAATAAAAAATATGTTTAGTTCAATTTAGAAAATTATACTATTATATAAGATGATTGTGAGTTTTTTTTTTAAAAAAAAATCTCCTTATATAAAACAATACCTCTTTAACATTTTTTTTAAAAATATTGTTTGTGAATCATGATGAGAAAAAATAAATAGGGCAAAGCCTTTCAAAATATCACTACTATAATACTAAGGTTTATAATATATTTGTCACTTTTTTCACAATAAGATAAGTGTAAGTTAAATGAAAGTAAAATGATGATTCAAGCAGTGACTAGTAAAAAAATAATTAATTAATAATACAAGTAAAGTAAATTAAAACGCGTGCACACACAAAATAGTAACTAATTCCTAACGTAATTCAATATTTGTGGGGTCAAATAGTTTAGTAACTAATTCCTAACGTAATTCAATATTTGTGGGGTCAAATAGTTTCTAGATCTGATCGTAGGATGCCAACTTTTTCTCTTTTTCCTTGTTCATCTCACACTTTTCGCATTCTTCGCAATTCAATTCAAAGCTCGTCCTTGTTTTTTCTTTCTATCATCGTCTACGTACATTAATTTGTTGTTTCTTTTCCTTTTACTCTTATTGTAAACACATCTCGATTGGTTGACAATTGCAAATTTTCAAATTGAGTTAGCGCGACTGTGGGGATCGGACCGATGGCATTGTTCACTAGTACGAGTGGTGTCAATTCAAAAGGTGTTGGATTTGAAAAGCAATGTCGCACACAGATCCAATTAGAGCCGCCAAGCCAATCACCGAGAATGTTGTCATTGTTCTCTTTCAACAAATTTGGCCCTGAGCCCACTCGAATTTTTGAGGAGTTACCTAGGGCCATCGTCGTTCAAGTCTCGAGACCGGATGCGGGTTATATTAGCCCCATGCAATTGTCTTATGTCATCGAAGTTCAATACAGAGAGGTTTTATATATATTTGACATTCCCCATATATTAGTTGCATTCGATCATCAAGAATATAATCGAGTACCTATAAACTAACTATTTACTTTCGAAATATTGCTAGTTCAAGTGGTTGTTAAACAAGAAAGCTTCACAAGTTTTATATTTGCACTTTGCATTGAAGAAACGTGCATTTATCAAAGAAATTCATGAGAAGCGTGAGCAGGTGTGTACATTTGCGACTTTCTACACACACGCACAAGCTAGTGTAAAAAATGTGTATCTTATGAGTGACGCGAATATTGAAAATTTGATCTTTCTTTTTATGAAGGTTAAAGAATGGCTTCACAACGTTGATCAGAAGAAAAAGGAATGGCTTCAAAACATGGGAATAGTAGATTCTGCAACGGTTTTGCCGGTTGATGGTGATGAAGATGTAAATATTCCTATTGAACCTGATGAACATGCCAAAAAGAGGTAAATGTGCATCGATGCTCTTATTCTTATCGTGATTATGGCCTATAATGTGTTGTTTGTTATACAAGAAATCTTACAAGCAGGATGATTTTTCAGAGATGTGCCATCAAGTGCTGCTTTTCCAGTTATTCGACCGACATTAAATAGGTTACACTCTATATCAGACAGAGCAAAAGTGGCCATGCAAGGGTATTTAAATAACTTCGTAGGGAATTTGAACATTGTTAACTCACGTGAGGTATTCCTCGTCCAAAATTTATTAAATTTCATCTTTATAGTCCACTTTGAGCTACACAACAACCATTGGTATACCGTGGAACATCCTAACTAAAACATGTTCATTTATTGATATGTCCTAATAATGTAAGAGTTTTATCAATTTATGTATGTAAGTTCCATGTAAATATAAATTGTCTTGACTTATACAATTTTACCTTTGAAGTAGAAATAATTAAACATAGTTTTTGAGTCACAGAAAATTTAACTATTATAGCAATCATATAGCGAGATTACAATTTGTATAACTTACATGGATCGCACACTATAGTAACTCTTTTCTTTCAATTGTTTTGAACCATTTGAATTTTAACATGATATAGTTAATAAGATTGTTTTCATTGCAGGTTTGTGGATTTTTAGAAGTTTCTACATTATCATTTGCTTCACAATATGGCCCAAAACTCAGAGAAGATTATTTAATGGTGAAACATTTGCCAAAGATATCTAAAAATGATGACCATGTAAAATGTTGTGATTGTAACATGTTTGGTTGGGGCAGCAACAATTGGCAATATGTAAGGTTATATATATTGCCTTTGAGATTTCCCACTTCATATGAATCAACTACATGAAATTATCAATTTTCAATCTTATTTATACCTTCTAAGATATTTGGGCCTTATCTTTATCAACTATGCTTGATTAAATTTATTGCAGGTTTGGGTTGTACTCAAGCCTGGTTTTTTGGCTCTACTTAGTGACCCTTTTGATGAAAAACCTTTGGACATCATTATTTTTGATGTCCTACCCATGTCTGGCAGTGATGGGACAGGTCAAGTTTCACTAGCGGAAGAAGTGAAAGAAAGTAATCCTTTACGTCATGCATTTAAGGTAGCCAAAATATGAGATTTTGTAAAAGTTTATATAACTTGGATTTGTATGTATATTAGATCACTGTGATTATTATTTTTATTACACGTTAACTTTTTTGTTCAATTGAGATTCCTCCTTTAACTTAATAATGCATGTAATATATGTTGCATTTTGTTGACAACTTCTTAAAATTGCCAAAGGTGGCTTGTGGAAATCGGAACATAAGATTAAGAACAAAAAATAACTCCAAAACTAAGGATTGGGTATTAGCAATCAATGATATTGGATCAAGATTTAATGAAGGTTGGTATCATCCCCATCGTTTTGGGTCTTTTGCATCACCAAGAGGCCTACTTAATGATGGTAGTCTTGCTCAATGGTTTGTTGATGGTCAAGCAACCTTTGAGGCTATTGCATCAGCAATTGAAAAAGCTAAATCGCAGGTATTTTTAGCTTCAAATTCAAGATATATGTTCAAACTTTCTTTTCATGGTGTGATTATATAGAGAAGATTGCATTGTTTGTGCAGATATTTATTTGTGGTTGGTGGGTCTGTCCAGAATTGTACCTACGACGCCCTTTTCAAGAACATGCTTCATCAAGATTTGATGCTTTATTGGAGGAAAAGGCAAAGCAAGGAGTTCAGGTGCTGAAGTGTTCAAATATATTGAATCTTCTTTAAACTCGCGAGCAATAGAAAAATAAATAAACAATTCTATTCTCTCTTACTTCCATGGTCTTATGATCATTTTCACCAGGATTTTAGTTGTTATTTTCTCAACATTTGCTAATATCTTTCATACCATATTAAAATGCAGATTTATATATTATTATACAAAGAGGTTGCACTTGCACTAAAAATCAATAGTTTGTATAGTAAAAGAAGGCTTCAGAGTATTCATGAAAATGTGAGAGTGTTACGCTTTCCTGATCACTTTTCTACTGGTGTTTATTTATGGTATGTGATTTGTTGGATACAACTTCTTTCAATTTTGTTTCTTAGAAAGCAATTTTAAGGATTATGATTTATTGGTACTTGCAATTTTATATTTATGATTTAACTTTAAGTTCTTTTATGACTTGATCTACCATGCATGCCTTCTCTAAAGGTCTCATCATGAGAAAATTGTGATTATTGATTACCAATTGTGCTTCCTTGGTGGAATTGATTTATGCTTTGGTCGCTATGACACCAACAATCACAAATTATGTGATTTTCCTCCAACTTTATGGCCTGGAAAAGACTACTATAACCCAAGGTAAATTCTCTTATTTTCTTTCTATTGTATGTTAAAATCGTTGCATATTTTTGTTGAACCTATTTTTCTAAGGAATACTAAATCTAATAGTTAGATTAAACAATGACGGGACAAAAAAATTTAATGTATTTTTACTTAGGCTTTGTTTGCATTCCCCTCATTATAAGTTAATTATGTTGTTTTAGAGTTTATTTTTTAAAATGTATTATTGAGTTGTGAAACAATAATTATAATACATATGATTTAAGATAAACTTTGTTTGGTAGGAAATGATTTTAATGCATCATTTCCCCTTTCTATATTCTTACTTCCTCCACCATCGATCCATCTCCTTGTCATAGCTTCTAACTCCCACCTCTCACCTCACCAGTTTCACGATCATCTCAGATCTGACACTTTCGCTCTTTGGAGCCTCGATTAGCATGTAAGGGTAAAGACCCCCTCTTCCTTGATTACTTCTTCACCTCCATAGATGCTTCTTTTGACCACCGTCTCTTCAACCTTTGGCTCGTCATGACATTGTCTCCTCCACCCTCTCCTCATATTTCATAAAATCTCGAATTTCACCAATTAGATCTCATTTGCCTTTTTTACCTCAGTCTATAGTTGAAAAACGCAACCCTAAATTACTAATTAGACCCAACTTCACAAAGTTAACATACCTCCACGACATTTCCGTGCACACAAACTTACAAATAGGATGAAAGAGATAAAAATTCAACACATATTAGGCTTTGTTAGGAATGGGGGAAGATCAACAATGTCACTGTTGTCAATGAAAGACAGGAGAGATAGTGAAGTGATGAGTGTTGCCGTGTTGGGATGAAAAGTTGATATATGAGATGTGAATTATTTGGTGATAAGTTGTTTGAAGGAAAATAAAGTAGAAATTGCTTTAATTTTGGCAAGTCAAGTGGCAAGTTGAAATATATAGTTCCATTTATAAATGAAAAGATAATGTCTATAAATGATAATGAGGATATCCAAATGGAACCTTGATCTACAAAGGTATATAATCCATTTATATGAGTAAGCAATACTCTCTCCAATTGATATTATTTGATGTTAGATTTTTTGCCATATTTTTTTAAAAAGCTAAAAACTTTATAAAATATTAATTTTTTATATATATTTTCATACTTATTACTCATAAGTATGAAATTATACAAAATTAATTAAATTTTTGATATTTTATATTGTTTTTATTATCCTTAAAAAGAGTATTGAATGATAAAAATCAATTATTTTAGATCGAATAAAGTATATTTTTATTAATCATGAATTATTTATACTCCAAAAATAGACTTTTTAAAATCAGAAACTTCTCTTATATTCAACATGAATTATTTATGAAGCCTAAGGAGTTATCTTTCTTCCCTTTTTGGGGAGAAAGTGTTTGGATTCTAATGCATTATGCTTATAATGTAATTATAATTATAAACACTTAAATAGTGTTTGGTTAGTCATTTTATAATATCTTTCAAATAACATAAATTTTAAGTAAAATACCTTATAAATTATGTCAATTAATTATTTTAAATTTACAATATAATGATACACTTTACCCAATAATGAGTGTTTAATTGTCACAATTTATAAAGTGTTTTATTTAAAATTTTATTATTTTAAACACATTATAAAATGTGTAACCAAACACTATTCAAGTATTTATAATTATAATACATAATGCATTGAAATCCAAACACACCCATACTAGTAGAAATGTATTCTTACAAAATCATATGCAAAGTCAATAGAAGGAAAAAAAGCACTCGTAGAAAAAAAAAGACTATGAGGTCGTAAATAGGCTAAGAAACGCACAACTTTGTTAGATTGTCACCACACATAAGATCGTCTATTGACTTAACATAAGAAATTCTAATTTTAATAAAAACTTATTAAAATATAATATCTTTCAAAGGCAAAAGTCTAATAATAATAAAATGAATTTAAATATATTCCTAAAAAAGTAATAGATAAAACAAAACAAAATAATTATTTCTTATGTAACTTTTTTTTATTCAAATTATTTCTTTTGTAACTAATTGAGGCTAATAGGTTTGATGCAAACTCATTAACAAGCAAGTGAGTTTTTCACATTGCTACCTTCTACCACTGCAATTGCAAATATGTCTAACTATAAGCATTTTGGTTGTATTTTTTTGGTAAGGTCTTAAACATATGAATTGTAATCTTCTACTCTTATTTAAATCCCATTAGAATGAACACAATTCGACCTTTACGTTTGTAGAATGGCTTATTTTACCCAAAATGTCAATGAGTTATCGTTAAAATTGTGAAAATTTCGTCATCAATTTTTAATTTTATTTATAGAGATCATTGATTCACATCTAATGTGAACTTGCCAATGTGTCATAACCACCTTGTAAGAGAAAAAATCACTGGGATGTTCAGTAATATTTTATGAATAAAAACAACCCAAATAGTGCATTGTATATATATAATAGTATAGAAACACAGAATAAAATTATACTTGCTAGAAAATGGAAAACGAGTATCAACTTGATTATGCAAAAAAATGAGGAAAGTGGTATTGCTAAAATAAAGTATAAGTGGTAGAAAATTAAAAACTTAATTGTTGATGAAGTTATTGTTTCTAAAAGTTGAAATATATTATTATTTGCAAATGCATGTTATTTACCTTGATGAAAAATTTAAGTACATATCATATCATTTCAAGTATATGCACGATTCCTATCAAAAAAATGATATGTCAAACCCTCAATCTACTATGTATGTTTAAACAATCGGGAATCACAAATGATTTATAAATTAAAAAGTTCACTTTTACAATTAAGGATAATGCTTTATTGGTCATGGACTTAAACTAGTTATCAGTTACTTAAGTAAGATTTTTGTTACAATTACATTGAAATAACATATTTAATATTGTTAGGGAATCAGAACCCATCTCTTGGGAGGAAGTAATGAAGGATGAGTTAGACCGAAATAAGTATCCTCGAATGCCATGGCATGATGTTCATTGTGCCTTGAGAGGGCCGCCTTGTTTGGACATTGCGATGCATTTTGTACAACGTTGGAATCATGCAAAGGTCATATGTGTGTGTGTGTATACATATAATATTTGTTGCATTAATTTACAAGTAAAGATTTCTTGAAAGTGCTCCAATTATTTTGATTGCTAAAGGTATATTATTCCTTTTTTCAGAGAAATAAAGCTCAATATGAGCAAACAATACCTTTTCTTATGCCTCAACACCACATTGGTATTCCAAAAGAGACGAATACAAAAGCAAATGATACTAATTTATCTAATAGATTCATGAAAAATGAATACCACTTTGGTTTTCGATCATCCTTCAAAAGTCCATCTTTACCTTTACCTCATGAGGCAAGTATAGATGGAGATGCCTATAAAATAAATAGATTTGATGAAGGTTGTCATGATATGCATGAAGAACCAAGGAAGACTAACAAAGGTATTTTATTTCTTTTTATCAAAATTAGTATAAATTCTCAGTTATACTATTAAGCTAGCATAACAATGAAAGGCTTTGTGAATAATTTTATATGAAAGGTGGGGTGATATTTGACGCATGCACTATACCATGTGATAAAGATTGTGGTGATCATGTTCCTACTTTAGAAGAAACAAAACAAATTGGATCATTTGTTTCTTGTCGTTGCCAGGTGAGTACAATTTGAAAACTGAATTAAAAACAAACGGAGGACTAAACATGCATTTTAACCAAGTAGTAACGATACATAGTCATTAATTACTCATTAAAATACATGTTTAGCTCTTCATATTTTGTTTATATTGCTACATAATGATCATGTGTATTTGGCATATAATGAGATATGATATTTTATCTAAATGGTTTGATAAGGTAAAAATATATTGGTACATTAATCAAATAACTCTGTCAAAATGACTCATAAATTTTTCAAATTGAATTGATTCACACTTGTAAGCCACAATCAAGAACCTAAAAGGTATGCAGGTGATCTAAACTCAATCAGTATTTAATTAAGTATATCCAACTCAAAACTTTGCATGAAGTTGTGTTTAGTTTCAATCACATTTAACGAATCATAACTTATTCTTCAACTTTTCAGATTATTAGGAGTGTTAGTCAATGGTCTGTTGGAACTAGTCAAACTGAGCAGAGCATTCATAATGCATATTGCTCACTCATTGAAAAAGCAGAACATTTCATATATATCGAGGTATATCATCATTTTTTCTTAACTATAATGCCATAAGATAATTATTTGCATGTATTGACAATAATATGCAATAGTGAATTCATAAATGGAGTAAATAGCATTTTATATATTTGTAGTTTTAAATTTAATTTCTGCACAAAGTTAAGCATTCTTAATTTTCTATAAGAGAAAGATGACTTGCAATTGATAGTTTCTTTTGACTAGTCATTTTTTCAAGAGATAATTGGAGGATTAAGACCCTTTTTAATAATTTTAGTAGTTAATAGACCCTATACTAAATCTTTTAATTAAATAGACCTTTTTATTGGTGTTATTACTTTTTTACCCTTAAATAATTTAGTTTAATTAAAAATTAATATAATTAAATAATAAATTTGGAAACTATTTTAAAAAACTTTAAAGATAATAACAATATTTTTTAATTCTACATTCATATAATACGAGCATGTACTACTTTATTATATGTCATATTGTAAATAATGAAATTATCTTTGTTTGCATTATATACATACGGGATTACAATAACCATAACTAATTACAATACGTTTACTATACGTAACTATTATATTTATTGTAATAATTAATGTATTGCAATAAATACAATTAATGGTATTACAATATGAAATTTTAATATGTTATTGTGGTTGTAATTATTGTAATAACAACCATTACAATAAAATTATCTAATCTTGGCACATTCGATTACACTAGGCACCCTTTAATGGTGATATGACATTGATTTTAGGTTTCACATAACCTCCAATATTGGAGAACGTACGGTCATTTTAGGTTGTGGCTATGGCTTCCGAGATCTTTTTGAAAATAATTCAATAAATAAAAGATAGGGTAGTTATGGAGATACTACAATATCTTCTACTTTTACTATTTTTATTTTTCTACAATTTAATTTTGTAATGAAAAAAGTAAATGACTTAATTAGATAACTAGGGGCAGTTATGACATTGTAAATTTAAAAGGTTTATTTTACAATAAAAACACTATCAGAGTCTAAATACCAAAAAAATTATTGAATAGGGTCTATAATCCATATTGACTCTTTTTTCAATGTGCACATATTTGCAGAATCAATTTTTCATCTCTAGCCTCTCTTCGGATGAGGTTATACAAAACCGAATATTAGATGCATTATACAGGCGTATCATTCGTGCTTACAATGATAAAACATGCTTCAGAGTCATCATTGTATTACCTCTTCTACCAGGGTTTCAGGTGCTAATTCAGTGTGTATAGTCTATAGTATTAGTTGATCAATTATGTATGCCTTCATGATCTCTAGTTAATGTGTTAATAGGGTGGTGTAGATGATAGCGGTGCAGCTTCGGTTAGAGCAATAATGCATTGGCAATATCGTACTATTAGTAGAGGAAAAGGTTCATTATTGTATAGCATATATGCTCTTATTGGCCCTAAAATGCAAGACTACATTTCTTTCTATGGTCTCAGAGTTCACGGTGAACTTTCAGAAGATGGATCTATCATTACTAGTCAGGTGATTTCATAAATTATAATTTAATATAATTAGCTTAATTAGTATCTAACATATACATGTTTTGCAGGTATATGTGCATAGTAAGATTATGATTGTTGATGATTGTATTGCATTAATTGGATCTGCTAATATTAATGATCGAAGTTTATTGGGTTCAAGAGACTCTGAGGTATATATTTGCTTATGTACTTATATTTGCTAAATTGTTTTCTTCAACATATTTTTTATAGATTGATTTGTATGGCAAAGTACTGATTGTCTTTATCGATTGATAAATTATTTATTCAACTCATATAGAGTTACATAACTAACTTGGAACATTTGAATTTTTGTTCATGCATAGATTGGAGTAGTTGTTGAAGATAATGAAGTAGTAACATCACAAATAGGAGGAAAGCCATGGAAAGCTGGTAAATTTGCTCATAGTCTTCGACTTTCATTGTGGTCTGAGCACCTTGGTCTTGAACATGGAGAGGTAAAATATTTGGGTGTTTATTACATAAAATGTTTATTTAGTTAATTACTAACTTGGTGTGGTAAACTAAGCCATCTTATTTTTTTTCTATATGATGTTTTAATTTATGCTATTCAATTCCAGATTTCACAAATACATGATCCTGTGATCGATTCAACCTACAAAGACATTTGGATGGCAACTGCAATGGTAAGTGCAAGATATAATATATGATGATCTACACAAGTTACTAATAAGGTCATTTATTTAATAAAAAAGAAATGTTAAGCATAACTTGACTTGACTCAGTATATAAGATGTTACTTGTGTGAACTAGAAAACATTATTTTCAGCTTAAGTTCACCTTATCGCGTGGGAGGTGGGAAAAATAAACACATAAAATAAGCCAAACATGAAATTACTTAAAATTTAACTTACTAAAACCAACATTACATGTAGCTTGAAAATTTTCAACATCTAAATACCTTGAATAAATGAACTACTTGTTTCATGCATTGGTGTAATTGAATTCTTCAAAAACTATAGACAAGTACAAGTTAGAAGAACATTGACTAGTGTAAACAAATATAAATGCAAGAAGAAATTATAAAATTTTAAGTGCTTTGTACTTTCTTGTCGTAAATTCGATCTCTACAAATAAATAAAGGATGCTAGTTGTGGTAGGAGAATGAGTTTTTTTTATGTGGTTTGAATTTTTGATGGTTGTTTGAGGTTATTTTTTGTTTAAAAAAAACTAAAAGAAAATTAGTTGAGTGTTTGTTATGGGAAGGTTAATTTGTTATCTAGAAAAAATGTATTAAACTACCAAAAAAATATACTCTTATAGAAATTTAAGTAATTTCTTACAAACTTTTAAAAAATTTTAGTATAGTTTCACACATATTACCTCTCCAATTATTATCAATAATTCTAAAAAATGAATAAAATATCAAATTTTTATTAATTTTTTAAAAAATTTAAGCAATAATTATTTTTAATATTTCATAATTTTTATCATTATTATAAAACATGTCAAATAATATAACATTTTACATTAATGATTGGAAGGAGTAATAATTATGAATATAAAAAAATATTAATAAAGAATTGATATTTTATAGAGGTTTTAGTTTATGCAAAATATGCTAAAATGTACGGCGACTTAAATTTTGATACAAAGGCAGTACAAAATATCTCTTAATTTTAGCTCCTTCACCTCCATCTGCTATGTTAAACGTCAAACCATTATTGTTTCAAAGCTCCCTCGACTCCAAATAGTACCATACCAAAGGAATTCTAAACCATTTTTTACAAGAATATGTATGACATACTACTACTTAAGGTTCTAACTTTAAATTCATTACATTATTGTGCAGAGTAACACACAGATTTACCAAGATGTATTTGGTTGCATCCCTAGTGACGATATAAACTCTAGGTACTTAATTGCGTTCTCATTCTTATCACATGAACTTCAATATTTATTATCACGATTAACACAATATTCATGTGTATGTCATGCAGAACTGCGCTTAGGCAAGCCGTGGTTCAATTGAAAGATAAAGTCACTCACACTACCATCGATTTAGGAGTAGCTCCAAGGATGATTGAATCTAGCCATATTAATGATGTCAAGTGCACTAATCCATTGGAGAAGCTACGATCAATAAAGGGACATCTCGTAACATTTCCGTTAAAATTCATGTTGCGAGAAGATTTAAGACCAGTCTTCAATGAAAGTGAATACTATGCATCGCCTCATGTGTTCCAATAAGAATGACATGTGTTATGGTAGAGTTTGTGCGATAACAAAGAGACGCGTGACATGAGTTAGATTGTTAGTGTTGGAGTATATCAATAGATCAAGACTTACAATAAATAGATTGTCTTCCCAAAGTAGTAAATGAAAAGTCACTCAAAATGAAAGATAAAAATGAGAAGATAAATATATTTTCTCAATGTGTTTTTAGGAGAATGACGCTCAATTTGTAAACTTTTAGAATTCAAACTTTTACATGCTTAAAATAGAGTTGCTTTGTGATTTTTAAGGAAATTTATTTGGTTAACATAATTATTAATGTTTTTAATCAATAAAACACAATTAAATACTAGTAGGAAGAAAAGGTATGGATGAAAGTTTTATAAAACAAACTAGTACAATTTGCGCGCCATGTCGCGATTTTTTAAAATATATAATAAAGTATGGATTTTTCACGAAGTAACCCTCAGGTGTAGAGTAATTCGGATGGTAAACTACAGTTTCAACTATTTCACCTAGTAAACCGGATGTTTTAAATTTTTTGTCTCGCGCCCAAAAGTTTGGTTTTGGTTGGAAATTGAGAGTTTCAATTTTTAAAGGGCTACAATGTATAATATTGAAAAATTGTACTTCCCACTCCGTGCGCCTTAATGGAGAAGTTGATCTTGTTTTGGGGTTGAGTTGTGCTTATAAGGTCGAGTTGGGTTCATTTTTATTTGCTTGTTAAGTCATTTTGGTTTGAGACTTTGTTTATTTTAATTCTCTTGAATTTCTGGCTTGTTCTAGCCGATGACTCTACATATGTATCAACTTGCATTTTGGTTTGAGAATTACTTTCATGTCTAAAATTTAACCCATTTCGAAACTTTATTCAGGGACTCTCGATATGTCTTATTCTTTCTTTTCATTCTAACATCCGTATATAACTCTTGACAACTACGAATACGACATCCTATTGGGATTCGAGTGTCACGTAGCGACTAGGCACCAAACTTGACCGTGTTTAAGGGAGTGATATTTAAAAGAATGATATTTATACCAACAATTTTCACTGTATACGCCACATATCTTTTTTAAAAAAAAATTAAAATAGATTTTACCCCTCTTGAGTCACAGACGTATGACTCAAGAGACATAGGATATTTTACATATAAAATATCCTGCATCTATTTGTGACTTGATAGAAACAAGGTATGATGTACGGAGTATATAAGAAAATATGTTTTTTTTTTGTTGATAAGGTAAAAATTCGAGGTCATACAAGCCTGAACCACGATGGCCGACAAGTCGGCAGACGGAAAGACCGTCTAGACAAACATAAATATAAGGATGGTGCAAAATACAAGCAAAACACTCCACAAAAGCGAAACTGAAAACAATCAAACCAAACGGAATGAGGACGTAGACTACGGTCGAAGCCAAGCACTGCACGGAAGTAGCACCGCAGGCCAGCGGCACATCAGGCGACACCTGTGGGCAGTGAAGACGAACCTCCAAGGAAACAGTCTTCCGGAAAAGGAGACGCCTCGATACACACTGCCACGACCCCAGCCTGTCCCGACTCCCACTGTCAGAACCTCATCACCCGGAAAGAGAGCCCAGCCACGCCAAACGCAGAGCCCCACAACGCTTGAAACGAAAGCACCGGAAAACCAAACGGGAAAAACGCAAACCCGATCGGGGATTAATTAAACAAAGTTATTTATTAAATTTACATAGTTTAAAAGAAATACGTAGTATTAGAACACCACAATTGGACAAGCCTGGGGCCCAAGGGCCCAAAGGCAAAACTCATCAGGCCCTGCACCCACAACCGGGCCACCCTTGGAGCAAAAGCCATCCAATCGGACAACAGGAAAAGGAAACCGCCTCCGAAGAGGGGATTAGGAACCTTCGACGAGGCGAATGTCAGAAGAGAAGAAAACCCAACCTCCGAAGAGTAGCTGAGTGCCTCCGAAGAGGGGTTAAGGGCCTCCAAAGAGAGGTTAAGTGCCACCGAAGAATGGCAGGCCGGCCTCCAACGAGAGCAACCGAAGACTCCCTCTCTCTAGAAAGTTAGAGAGACTCCCTCTCTCTATAGGAAAATATGTGGGTGCAAATAACATCGTCTTGTATTTAGACCGTGTTTGGCAACGGGGTGGGAGGGGGTGCGCGGGGTGGGGATGAGATTTCGGGAATCGAGCTTCGGTGTTTGGCAAGGAGGTGGAAGTAGATGGAGGGGGATGGGGATGGTAATTCCACCCCAAAATTTGGGATTTTTTCCCACCCAAAAAAAGGAGGTAAGAGAGGGTGGGGATTAGAAACACCCAAAATTGCCCCCATCACCTTCCTCCTTCTCTCCTCTCATTTTGCCCGTCCAGATTCGCCATTGTTGATCTTCAATACAATTCCAGTTTTCAATCAATCATAACAAATTAATTAACAAACAAAAATGGCCCCAACCACCGACGCCGCATTCTCCTCTGCTGCCCTTGCTGTCCGACCACCACAACCACCGACCACTGACGTCGCCGACCACCACCGCTGCTGCAGTCGATCCGTTGTTGCAGACGGTCCTCTCAGTCTCGACGAGACACGCAAATTCAAGATTGATGGATCGCTGATTTTGGGAACGGAATCCAAACTGGAAGAGTGGACTCTTCAATCCAGGTTGGTCTGCGCGCCCTTCAGTGCCTCCGATACTGCCAACCCTCTCTGGCGGCCGGCCAGTGCCTCTCAGTCTCACCCGCCGCAGAGCAACGCCCCCCTCGTTTGCTAATTGGGATTTTAGGATAAGGCAAAACAGAGTAATCGCTAGTTCGCTACTATCCAAAATTGATAGAAATTGCATCATCATCATCCCTACGATGTACCGATCAACGATCCAGTTATGGAAATTTTAATTTTTGGGTTGAAATCAATGCATTTGGTATTCTATTTGATTGAGAAAGTGTTTTTATTGGAGGATTTACAGGTAATTAGATGGTTTCAGTTGATATTTTTGGATAATGGATCATGTGGATCAATTTTGATTGAAATTTGATTCACTTTGAATTGAATAAGTTAAGGTCAACTTATTGTTGATTGAAGAGTTTCAAACATGGTTGTATAAAAATTATTTCGGCTAATTAAAACCAACTTTTAATTAACCAAAAATAGAAGTAAAGATGATGATTGAATTAAGAAGATGAGTTTGGATTGAGGGGTATATGAGAAGGGCCTATTCGTCCTTTCATGTCAATTAGTGGGGGCAAATGTGTCTTTTTGGGTGTCTTCATCCTCAAATACTTTAACAATCAACCAAACACGAACGGGATTAAATTGACTTCAAATCTCTACCCCGTCTATCCCGAAATTCCATCTCCATCCCTTCCACCCCCGAAAATCCACCCCCCTCCACCTACCCCATCTCGTTGCCAAACACGGCCTTAATGTCATTTTGAATTTTATACTCTGTGAAATAAAAGAAAAAAATGAAAATGTATGCGCCGTTAAAAGCAGCAAGTGGAGCCGTGGAGGCGGAGGAGTGTGACCAATCAGCTGAAGCCAACATCCTCTCAATCCGTTTGCTCCCCCAGCCCCATTTTACTCTCTCCTCTTTCGCTTCACTGGATTCCATTGGTTTCTCTCTGCAAATAGCGTTTCTTCTCGCCGTCTTCTTCCTCTGCTACCGCCTTCAGATTTCCATCCGAGTGTATTTGAACTTCTCTGTCCCCAATTTCTCCGTGGTTTGTGGCTTCCGCTCAGATCTACGGGTTTTAGGGTTCCGCGTTTGCTCCCGTCTTTCCCGCCTCTGCAATGGCGGCTCCGTACATGACTGCTGCTCAGGTCCTTCTATCTTTCTAGCTCTCCAACTTTCTACTAGAAGGAATGGAGCCGTACTGTTTTGTTTACTCCGAATTGGTTTCGCGTTTACAGGTCGGGACCTACTTCGTCACGCAATACTACCAGATGCTTCAGCAGAGCCCTGATTTTGTTCACCAGTTGTATTCGGATGCCAGTACTATGATTCGTATTGACGGCCTGAACAGAGAGACTTGCACTGGAATGATGGTAATTTCTTCGTCTGTAGTTGGATTGTATTCTCCATAGCTCTGTTGGTAGAGGACTAGAGGAGCAAGGCTTCAGTAAATGTCTATGTTCTATGGATTTTAGAATACGAGAAGTGATATTAAATTTAGCAGAAATCAGTAGATTGATTGGGCAGAAACTAACAAATGTCTACTTTTTTTTTTCTTTTGTTAAATAAAATAATGTAGCTTTAGTTCCATCAAGGCAGGGTTCATCTAAGCTGAGAGGTCTGTCAAAATGTCAAATGTTATTATTTCAAAACGAACGTGTTTTGGCCTGATATCAATTTAGTCCATAGCCAAATCGACCCCAATCCCAATAATACTTTGCCCTAGATTGATCTTAAAAGTTGAAAGCATTGTTGTTAAAAATAAAACTTACGCATGAATCCAGGATTTTAAATACTTAAAATGTACGTAATTTGAATTTGAATGGCTTTATTTGATGAAAATTAAAATTTTGAATTTTTTTTTTGGGTTTGAAATGAGGGGTGACCACTTTGTATCGGGTAGGCTCAAGGAGGAGTTGAAGTGCTCTCTCATGGGTCTTTGCTTCAGAGACATCTGGCCAAGGGAGATTGCAGAAGAGTTAACCAAAATCCTAATTAACATGACCCTAGTTGACTGACACTTGCATAAACCAAATGTCAATTCTAGCCATCTCAAATTGGTCTCACTACAATAATCTAAACCCGACAAACCTGCAAGTTAAATAAACCAAAAACAAACCTATCCACTTGGCACCTCTAGTCTTCCTTTTATTACTCGAATTGGTTATTAGAGCTCATATGTCATTGAGGGGTATATTCAGTGAAAGTATAATATCTGATACGGAAATGAAAAGCTTGTGAGAACATGCTAATTATTATGTCATACAAATTATTTGCATTTAAGAATGAAACATGCTCTAGTTTTTTTTTTAGTTTACTCCAGAAGGACAGAAGGTCGTTGTAGTTAGTCATTTTGAAGCTAGTAACGTGTCCAATGACTGAGTTGTCAATCTGACTATTCCTTGCAAATGCTGAAGAGGTGGGATATGTGTGATATTCATGTGTTTTAACCTTTCTTGGAACTTGGAAGGAATGCAAAGTTTCAAGAAGCTCATAAGTAAATGAAAAATTGTAGCAGCGGAACTAGCAAATAAGAGAGTTAGTCGGCATTATAGGAATTAGGAGCAACGAGATTCTGCACAAGTTCTGTTGAGAAGTGATTCTGAGTTTGCAGTTAACAAATACAAGATGCTGCTTAAGTAACCTCGCTATTAGCGTGTGTAGTTCACTTGTCAACACCTTTTCCAAACCATTTTGTTGCTCTTCAAGAACATCCAGTGGCAGTAATTTAGCTAAGCAGCTTTTGGTTGAAATCCACTTTTTACGGGCATCTGTTTAACCTCTTTTGACAACTTAATGCACCGCTGCTTCCTGAAGATCTATTATTTTTGGGCTTTTGGGCAATAGATGCATAGTTTCTGGCTTGCTCATCCTGTAATGCCACCACTTTCTTGAGTAGATTCATATGCTCGCAATTAAACTATGTATGTTTCTCTTTGTTCAAGAATTAAGATGTATGGTGCATCAGTATTCTTGTAATCTAGTTTGCCATAAAATGTCTGAGGCACTTCTATCTTTGCATTGTTTTATTTATGATCTCTATTTTTTATAATGCTTTCATATCTTTTTACCTTCTATTCTTCATACATCCCCTCTATATTTTGGTCTCCCTAGCAAATTCACTTCTTTGTTCATCTAAGCATTTCGGAGTGACCTACAAGGATTATTTATGCTTGAAGATCACTAACTTCTGCACTATATTTTGTAGCAAATTCATGCCCTTGTTATGTCACTGCGTTTTAGTATAATTGAGATCAAGACAGCACATTCTCTCGAGTCTTGGAATGGAGGAGTTATTGTCATGGTCACAGGTTCAGTGCAAATGAGGGATTTCAATGGCCGAAAGCATTTTGCACAGACCTTTTTTCTTGCTCCTCAAGAGAAAGGATATTTTGTCCTGAATGATATCTTTCATTTCATTGATGAAGAACAAATTCTTTCATATCCGGTGGAACTATTGGTGCAAAATAATCTAAATGCCAAGATGAATACTTCTGCAAGTCTACCCAAATCAGGTACTAAGATACCACCCTGGAATCTTTGTAGCATAACGTTTGGAACAGTATTTCTGAAAATGCAATCTTATTTTATGATTGCCTATTACTGGCTTAATGGTAATTCTGTTTATAACTTTGATCTATTGATATGAATTGCCCATTTTCCTTAATTGACTGCAATTGTTTACTGTTTTTTTGTTGTTGAAAATGTGCAATTGTTTTCTCAGTAATTTCTATAATGATTGAAAATATATATTATAGCAGTACCAAACTACATGATGGGTGGAGCAGTACAGGCCATGGTTGCTGCTGACAGCAAAGAAAATGGTACAGTGGATCATTGTTATTTACCACATCAGAGGCTGCAGAAGGTTCAAGAACCTAAGAGTATTACTGAAGAAAATTCTGTGGGGCAGGCCAATGGTTACCCTGAGAATGCAAGAGATGCTGTACATGAAGTTCCCACTCCTCCTGTTGAGGAATCTGCTGCAGAGCCACAAAAACACACTTATGCTTCTATTGTATGTGCCAAGCTTCTGATTTTATTTGTCATGGAAATTTTACCCTTTACTTGTTCTTAAGCCTCTAAAACATTTGTCTAAAACCAAGCATCTAAAGCACATTTCTGTATATTTCTATGTGAATAACATTACTGACCATGGACCTTGTTGTAGCTACGTGTTGCTAAAGGGCAGTCTGAACCATCTGCAGTACCTCTGTCTTCTTCGAAGAAGAATATGATACCTGCATCAGAGTCTCATTTCTTGCAGCAAACTACCCAGTCAAACAACCAGCAATTACAGCAACCAAGTGCAAGTTCAGCTATTGATGGAAGTTTGGGCATGGAGAGCAGTGCAGAGTTACTCGTAACTAATGATAGAGGTTTGTCTAGCTTATCTTGAACTTTAGTCGCCAGTTTCAGTGCCAAAGTTGGTAATACTTTTTAAAATGTAGTAGTAAGGTTTTTGGTCTATCCTGATCCTCAAGCATTAGTTATCCATCGCGCTTGTTCATTCAATATAGTCCGTATTATTTATGGATGGTTTTGGAACAACTTTTGCTCCTTTTAGAGTGTAAACATTTTCCAACTTTCCATACTTCGTTATCCTATTGTTCTTTTCATGGGTGTGGCTTGCATCTCTGACAAACTCCCTAAGAACGCTGAGCCTTACTGTTCAGAGAATTTAAAGCTTGGCGAAGTTCTTATGGACTAAAGTATAGTCTCGGTTGTCAATTCACAAGCATTGCATGCATGAGGCACTCCCAAATGTAGCCTCACCTTTCATTCTCTTACACTTGTCAATGATTAGGTGAGATAAAGTCCGTATATGTTAGAGGCGTACCACCTACACTATCTGTCTCTGAGATTGAAGAGGAGTTTAAGAAATTTGGTAGACTCAGTCCTGGAGGTGTGGCAATCAGAAGTGTCAAGGTTTGATCCTTTATTTACCATTAAGCTTTTTCATTTTTACCATTCTGGTATCTGTTCTCTAAGCTTATATTATACATTTTCAGGATACTGATGTTTGCTATGCATTTGTTGAATTCGAAGATATTTCCAGTGTTCAAAATGCAATTCAGGTTGGTATTATCCTTCCCTGAAGGTTTTTCTCTCTTTTTTTTTTCTAATTTTAAAAATTGGGCAAGAGGAGTTAGTACATTGTCTGACTGTCCGTGTGTTCTTAATAAACTTCATCTGCATGTATTTCTATCTGGTTAAATTGAATGAGCGGCAACTTGTGTCTTGTTTTTGTAGGCTGCTACACTTGAAGTTTCTGGGCATCAAGTGTACGTAGAGGAGAGACGGGCAAACAGCAGCTTTGCTAGAGGAAGTATGTTCTCACTTCTGTTCATAGCTAGTGCCTTTTCCCCCCTTTCAAATTTCATGATGGACTGAATTTAGCATTTCCAGTTTTTAGTTGGAAGGCGAAAGCTCTATATTTTGATCAAATGGTTATTTCAAGGAATGATGCATTAAGATGTTCTCTGATTGTATGTATGAATCTAATTCTTCACCTTGAAAATGAAAAATTTACACTTGTACCACTGGTGATCAGGGAGGGGTAGAGGCCGGGGAACCTATCAATCAGAGCCGTTAAGAGGTCGACATCTTGGAGGCCGTAGTTTTGCACGAGGAGGCTACCAGGGTGGCTACAAGGGCGACAACCACCGTTTACGAGGAAATGGTATCTACCGTCAAGCAAACAGACAGGACAGAGGCTTCTCGGGAAACCAAGAGTCATGGAATGGGCAGGCACATACAGAAGCAGCTGCTTAAAGATATTTATCTTATCAATCCACAGATACATTTGAGTTAATTAAGAGATGTTCCAATCTAGGCTTGCACTTTTCAGGTCCTTATAGTGTCCCCCATCATGCAGTAAAATTCATAGATTGACCCTTCAGAAAAAAAAAAAAAAACAATGTTAGATTTAGGATTTTGGGGAATTGGGGGTAAAAGCATATTCTTTGTTGGTGTTCAACTTCGCTCAGTTACATGAAATGTTTTGCCGCAATATTTTGCCCAAATTTTAAATGTTAAATACGAGTAGTATATTGCTGTTATAAATCCTAATCGAAGCTTCGAAGGGTGGGAAACTCATTTTTCAGCAAATTTCTTGAACAACTGAAGTTAGTTTTCAAATGTGTTTTTTTCACTATTATCCCAACTCAAAAGATACAAACTATTTATATGACTAGTAGACTAGCGGTTCGGATCACCTGTAACCTACCGTGTAACTCTCTATGTTACACGATTCTTCTGATGTAAAGAAACACAATTGTGCTGGCTTTAGAGAATATGGAGTTGAAACTAAGATGGTACACACGAAAGACGATTGATGCGCGTTATTGCGCAAAAGCACAACTCAAAGAGGGTACACATATAGTGGTGGAGGCAATCAAGACAATAGCCATAAAGGGATCGGAGGATCCAATGGCGGCCGCAGGAATTGCTAGAGGGGGGGTGGGGGTGAAAATTTTGGTTAGGAATTTTTTCTCTCTCGATATATATAATAAATAATTTTTTTTAAATATATTGAAAGAAAACCATAAATTATGGTATAAATATGATATTTTATTACAAAAATTCATACAATAATTTAATAATTTATATATATATATATATATATAGATATTTTTTTTTTTTTTTTTTTTGATTATGAAAAAATTCGGGAGAGCAGACTTTACCCGAAAGCATCCATACGGATGAGGTCTGAGAGACCAGTGTTGTTGTAAATATCAGCACCCCAGGCAGAGTGACAAAGGTGTGCAACCTTGTCCGCCACTCTATTGCCCAAACGGGGTATATGTAAGAAAGACACTTCCTTCAGTTTTGATAGTAGCAATTGGACTTCCGATAGAATGAGTTCAATTTCCCAAGGACATTTAGACTTATTGTTTAGGTGGTTTATTATTATGCTGGAGTCTCCTTCAATTTGGATTTTGTCGATATGAAGATCATGAACAAGTTGTACCCCTAGTTTAAGGGCTAGGGCTTCTGCCATAAGGGGACTTTTCTTTCCTAGTTTTTGGTATCCAATGTGCATTGGTTGACCGTTCCAGTCTTTGATAATCGCACCCGCCGTGCAGTTGTTGTTTGCTAGAGAAGATCCGTCGAAATTGAGTTTGAATGTTCCTGTTGGCGGTTTTTTCCACTTGGTCTGTCGTTCGTTTGATTGCTTTTTATTACCACTTATCTTATGGGGTTTGGATGGGAAGTTATCATCCAGAGAGTTGTCATTTCTGAGTGTGTTCTTCCAGCTTGTCTCGTGGTTTATAATGAGTCGTAAAGTGCTATCTATGGAAGGAATGGGGGTTTGTTCGAAGACATGCTTGTTCCGGATGTGCCAGGAGGTCCACCAAGCAAAAGCGAGCTTCACTAGGGAACCTTTTGAGAGGGATGAACCAATAGTAGACATTATTGGTCTTATATCCCTTGATACAGTAATGTTTGTGTTTATTACGGAGCTGATGTGTGCAGGCAGCTGAAAGAGAGATCTCACAAATTGACATTCCAACAGTATATGCACGTCATCTTCCACGAAACAATTGCAGAGAGGGCAGGTAGAGGGGACAGGGACTCCCCTTTGGGCGAGCCTAGATGCAGTTGGCAGCCCATTCTGACAAATTTTCCAGAGGAAATTTTTGACCTTAGGAGGAGTTTCCAAGCGCCAGATCCAGGCGTTACAGTCTGAGTGGGTAGCGGGTTCCGCTGTAATAAGTTTGTATGCACTGGATGTGGTAAACCAACCCGCACGGTCTGGCCACCAGTAGAGCCTATCTTCGAATCTTGATGTGGGGAGAGGAATGTTAATGATTTCCGATACAATGCTCTGGGGAAGAGCCGCGGAGAGCTTCTCTTCCCACCATCTACCACCCAGTATATAATCGCTAACTCTGTCATGTATATTATCAATTGTCGGGCAGTCATTCCTGACCTGAATAGGGGAAGTTGTGATCCAGTTGTCTGTCCAAAATTTGATATCATTTCCTGAGCCAACCGACCAAATAAGGCCAGTCTTGAATTTGTCTATAAGAGTTGAAAGTTTAGCCCATTGCCATGAAGCATCACCTTTCTTTTTATATTCGAGAATATTTTCTCTGCGAAGATATTTATGCCTAATTATCTGTACCCAGACGTTCTCCGGCTCAGCCATTATTTTCCAGAGGAGTTTCATCTGCATTGCTTCATTCATTGGTTTCGATTTTCTAATACATAGACCACCACAACCCTTTGGTTTACATATTCTGTCCCAACTAATCAGCGGACGGTGTTGAAGGTCTTTGTTCCAGAAAAAGTTCTGTTGATTTGATCAAGTTCCTTATGAATTGCCGAAGGTAGCAAGAAGTTCTGCATTGTATACATCGGTTTGGCCGTTAAATTGGTGTTTATAAGAATAGCTCTACCTTGTTGAGAAAGTGATTTGGCTCGCCATTTGCAAAGTTGTTCCCTAGATTTGCAAATAATGTCTTCGAATGTGTCTTTTGTTACTCTGCCGTTGATGATTGGGCATCCTAGATACTTTTCCAATGAATTTGCGTTAGTAATATTTAGACAGTTTTTGAGGTCTAGAATTCTAGAGTTTATGATCCCTTTAGATGGTTGGAAGCAGGACTTGTGGTAGTTGACTTTTTGGCCTGAGATTCTACAGTAAGAGTCAATAATTGTTGTAACTTTTCTATAGGCGTCTATGCTGCCTTTGGAGAATATGATAATATCATCGGCGAAAGATAGGAAAGGAACGTGGGGTCCATTTCTCCCAAATGTGAAGCCAACTGGACTTTTTTCCGACATTGCTTCTACCGACATGTGACGTGCTAGAACTTCGGCTCCAAGAATAAACAGAAAGGGGGGTAGCGGATCCCCCTGACGAAGCCCCCTGGAAGGGAAGAACATGTCAGTGGGACCATTATTTACCAGTACCGAGTATGAAACCGTGGTTATGCATTCCATACACCATGAGATGAAAGAATGGTGGAACCCGAATTTTTCTAGGATTGTTTTAGTGAAGTTCCAGTCAACTCTATCATATGCTTTCTCCATATCTAGTTTGATTGCCAACCACCCTTCCCGACCCTTGCGCGTTCTGAACGAGTGGAATATTTCATGTGCTATCAACACATTGTCTTGAATGGCCCTGTCTTGTAACACCCCCTTCTGTAAACGAGGGAATGTTGCAGCGCCAGTGATTACTCGGACTTTAATTCTTCGTAACCACCTTAGGCTTATAGGGACATGCTACCATGCTCCCATAAACAAGATAATAATAAAATTAAATATAAATACCAGAAGTCTTAAAATACAATAATTTTTTTATTATTAAACGTATAATTCAAATTACAATATTCAATACACTAAAACATTACAGCGGATGACTTGGTAAAAATAAACACTTAACTCTTTATACAATATTTTCTAACAACTTTAAATAATTAAATCTTGAAAATTAAATGTCTTCTTACTCTTCTTAAACTTCTCTTCGGAGACTCGACCTTAACCTGCGAACTGGAGACTGGGGTATTGTATGGAGACAATGAACCCCTAGTCGTCCAAATTAACAAAGGACGGTTAGTTCGCGAGAACTAGCAAGTGACGGCTCGAAAACTGGGACTACTTCAGATTTATACTCATTGACCTTTAATGGTATGAATTAAACCCGAATGCGATTATTAATTAGAATATTTTAGAGGGGCTAAAGAATTTGACAACACAATTATTATGACACGGATAATCCAGAAGGATTGAATATCATAATAAGTGGGTGACAAGCACCCTTAGGAACCATATCCTGAGTACAGATGGGATATGATATAGCTTGAATTAATTGCGATCACTATGAAACCAAATATCTATCACACACTTCACTCATTTTTCTCACGTTGAATAGCTTGGACACAACTTTACTTTTCGCACGTTGAATAGCTTGAACGTACACAACTTTATATAATATTACACATTTTAGCACTTTGATAGGTTACAGTGTTACACATTTCATTCAACACACAACTCTTAATTAATTAACAATCATAGGATACCGGTCCCGCTCTCAATAGCGGATAACGACCTAAAACCTTTTTATTTGGTAGTGTAACATTCCGATAGATAATATATGCGCGTTCGGAATGTGTAAGTTTCATGAAACTTTAAGATCGGGGAATAACGGCCCCGACCTGACTATACTACAACACTTTCACTTATCTTTACACATTACACGGTTCACTTTACTTTGCATTGATTGATATGTTTTACGTACTTGAATTGATCTTGATTCAGTTGAGTTCCGATCGTAACACACAATCCTCACATTCTCACGATTGATTAATGATTATCTTAAGTGATCACACATTACAAAAGTAATCCATATTATTTAAAGGTAACATGGATACCAAATAAAATAAAATAAAATAACGGATGGAAACATCAACGAAATAACATGTTCCATACCTAACCATTTTAACATGAAAGAACAATAATAAATCATGCTTTAAAGAAATGGTGGGTAAACTATGTTATTATTTTATATTACGGTCAAATAATAACTTTACCCAATTTTACTTGCCAAATTCAAACTGATTGTTAAATAAATTACACAAAACAGGTGAATTGTAATTTATTTTATTTAACTTGGCAAGCAATCAAATGAAAGAAAACAACTAGACACGAAAGCACCAAAGTGAGCAGAAAGTCTCGGAAAGTCACTTGCCTTTTTCACCTTGTTGGATTTCGGTACCAACTGTGGACTTCAAGGAACTCCGTGACATAATTAAATAAATTGATTGACGCATCTAGACATAAAATGCGAGACAAAGAAGAGTTTAATAATTGGTATTTTATACACATAATTGACTTATTAATTCAAATAAAAATTGAATTAATTACAAAGTCAGAATTTATACCAATTATATCCTCTTAGGAATCTTGTCTGGTGTGCAGAGATTCGAGATGACGCTGTGGAATTAAGAATTTACGCGTATCTTTTGTAATTTATAAAACTGAAAGGGCAATTTGTATAGAAATCAAGAAATATGGGCAGTTCTACGTAAATAGTTTTCAAACCCCTTTAAATCGATGCACCCGATGAACAGGTCGCGCTTCTGCAGATTCCGAAGGAAGTCCGGCAGATCTCCGGCGAATTTCTGGCGGCGATCCAGGCCACGGGGGCAGACGGAGCTGGCCGAAGCGGGTCCAGAGTCGAACAGCGAATCCCCCGGCGGCTTCATGTGGCAGCGATGGCGGCTGGTGGCGGCGGTCCGGATTCCCCGGCGAGGCTCCGATCGAAAATGGATTTGTGCATTTTCCTTTGCTACTTTGTGAAATTTTTTAATGGAAAGATTGGTTGGGGTGTATAGAACGCTATGTGATAGTTTAAAAGCTCGGATATTGACTAACAATGGTGGTGAGATAGGGCCGAAAACGTTAAGGAGAGATTTTATAATTCGGGCTTGTAAATGTGAACGGAATCACAAAGTTAATGTCTCATTGAATCGCTATAGAAGAGAGCATTCAATTCATATAATCAATTGAGCGTTTTAGAGTTATCTTCCACGTCAATTTTTCGGATCCCAAATCTTAGGGTCTATGAACTTGGATGCAATTGAGGATGGATTCGTGCATAAATTCAAGATTTGTCCATTGTTGATAAGGCGGAATTGATTAGCACTTAATGTGGACGTTTTGAAATCGAAAAACAATTGAAGGAAACAAACCTCCATTGGAGCTCCATGTCGCTTGCGTTGGTGAAAGGAGGAGGAAGAAGCGGTTCAATTGAACCGACCCTTTTTTTTCCCGGTTCGGTTGAACCGGTTCAATAAAATAGTTGGGTTTTTGTTTTTTTTTTATTAGGAAATAATTCGGGTGGGCAGGCCCTACCCGGCAGCATCCTTGCGGATGAGGTCAAGAAGACCTGGATCATTATTAATATCGACTTCTCGGGCATAGTGGCTAAGGTGTGCAACCTTATCTGCCACTCTATTACCCATACGAGGAACATGAAAGAAAATTGCTTCTTTCATAGTCGATAACAGAATTTGTACATCAGAAAGGATTAGTTCGATTTCCCACGAACAGTTAGATTTCCTATTTAAGTGATCAATGATTATCTTACAATCTCCTTCAATTTGGATTTTGTCGATATTGAGTTGACATACGTGTTGGATTCCCATTTTGAGAGCTAGGGCTTCCGCTGTGAGCGGAGTTTGTTTTCCTAGCTTCTGGTGACAAATAGCAGTAGGGCGGCCTTCCCAGTCCCTGATAATGGCTCCAGCAGAGCTTTCGGTGTTTGTTAGCGTTGACCCATCGAAATTTAGCTTCAGCATACCCCGGGGTGGCTTGCGCCAAGAGATAATTTTTTGTTTCTTATTATGCATTGGAGGTTTGGGCCGAAGAGGGCGAACCTCCTCCTCTAAGTCAGCTTCAGTTACAGAGGTTTTATTCCAGTTATCTATATGTGATTTAATTAGTCGTAAGACTTTATCTTTTTGTGGGATTGCTACCTGCTGAAACAGATGTTGATTCCTAACGTACCATATAGACCACCAACAGAAAGCGAGGCTAACCTGAGCGGTAGGATTTAGGCTCTTCCCAATAAAGGAAAGAATGGGCTTAACATCCCGGGACTGGGCAATCAAGCACGCAATAGCCGATTGAACATGGGAAGGAAATTGGTGGATGGCTTAGATGAAAGGGCATTCCAGAAAAAGGTGGGCCTCATCCTCGGGTGCCCCATTACATAAAGAACATGTAGAAGGGACCGACGTTCCCCGACTGGACAGTCTAGCGGCGGTTGGCAGGCCATCCTGGGCTATTTTCCAAAGAAAGTTTTTAACTTTCGGGGGAATATTAACCTTCCAAATCCAGGCATTACTATCCGGGAGCGGAGTTGACTAAGCTGTTATCAATTTAAATGCACTGGCAGTAGAAAACCATCCTTCCCTATCAGGCCACCATTACAAACGGTCTTGAAGGTTCGAGGTAGGTAGAGGGATGTCAAGAATCTCAAGCACTAAACAATTAGGTAAAACTCCCTGTAATTTTTCCTTCCACCACTTGCCCCCCAAAATATAATCACTAACGGTCTCATCTCGATTACAATCTTGAGGGCATTCTTCCCTGGGCAACAACGAAGAGGTTGTGATCCAGTTATCTGTCCAGAACTTAATTGAACGCCCATTTCTTACAGTCCAAATAAGCCCAGCTTTAAATTTATCAATTAAAGATGTTAGCTTGGTCCACTGCCAAGAGCAAGGCCCAGCTATTTTGTAGTCGAAAATACTGGTAGAACGAAGGTATTTATGTCTAATCAACGATACCCAAACGTTACAAGGCTCAGCCAGGATTTTCCACAATAGCTTCATTTGGAGAGCCTCGTTCATGTCTCTAGATTTCCGAATCCCCAGCCCCCCATATTGCTTTGGTTTGCAAATCCTATCCCAACTAATCAGCGGTCGGTACTGAAGATCCTTATTCCAAAAGAAAGATCGGTTTATTTGGTTGAGTTCTTTGTGTATAGCTGCGGGTAGCATGAAATTCTGCATAAAGTGTAGCGGCTTAGCAGAAAGGTTAGAGTTGATTAGGGTAGCACGACCTTGTTGAGAGAGGGCATTAGCCCTCCATTTTGTCAATTGTTGTTTAGATTTACAAATAATATCTTCGAAGGTACATTTGGTAACTCTTCCATTGCCAATAGGGCAGCCTAAATACTTTTCTATTGAATTTTCATTTGAAATATTGAGACAGTTGTACAGCTCGAGAATCCTATGGTTAGGAATACCTCTTGTAGCTTGGAAGCTCGATTTATGGTAATTAACCTTTTGACCTGATACTTTGCAGTATGAATCAACAATTGACTTTACTTTGCGCCCAGCATCCAGGCTACCTTTTGAGAAGATTATGATATCTTCAGCAAAGGAAAGAAACGGAATCCGAGGCCCGTCCTATCCAACTGGGAAACCAATATGAGTCTTATCCAAGCTAGCCTCAGTAGCTAGTTTTCGGGCCAGTATCTCTGCACCTAGAATAAATAGGAAAGGGGATATTGGATCCCCCTGACGGAGGCCCCTCGACGGGAAGATCAGGTCTGTAGGACCATTGTTTACTAAAACTGAGAAAGATACCGTCGTAATGCATTCCATGACCCATGAAATAAACGTATCGTGGAAACCAAACCTTCCAAGCACCTTCTGTATGAAGTTCCAGTCGACTCTATCATATGCTTTCTCCATATCTAATTTTATTGCTAACCATCCTTCCCGACCCTTCCGATTTTTGTAGGAGTGAAATATTTCATGAGCTATCAAGACATTATCTTGAATAGCCCTGTCTGATACGAAAGCACCCTGAAGAGGATGTATAAGTTTTCCAATAACTTTTTTCATTCTGTCAGTCAAGATTTTGGAGATAATTTTGTAGATATTTGAACATAAGCTGATAGGACGGTAGTGGCTGGTGGCAGTTGGATCGTCTCTTTTTGGGAGAAGGGAGATGAAGGTATGATTTATCTGTTTGAGCATTTTCCCGGAGTGGAAAAACCCTTTGACCGCACATATTACAGATTTACCTACAATATCCCAGTATTTTTTATAAAATTCAACTGTGAAGCCATCAGGGCCCGGGGATTTATTTTTCCCTAGATTAAAAACTGCAGTTTTAATTTCCGTATTAGACGGAAGTTGTATAAGAAAACTGTTCTCCACCAGCGAGATAGAAGGTTGTATTAGCTCCAGCAACTCGCTAAGGAGCCTGTCAACTATGGGTTCTTTCTTGAATCTTTTCTCAAAATCCCCTTTTATCTCATTCCTCACATTTTCCTCGCCCACGACAACCGTACCGGTGGGAGAGATGATGTTGCGTATTTGTTTCCTATGCCTTCGCCCTGACGCCACACGATGAAAGTATGCTGTGTTAGAATCAGAGAGTTTAAGATGTTTGGTTTTGGCTCTTTGGCTCCAAAATGATTTTTGAAATAGTAGGAGCTTCTCTTTTTTTGTGATGAGGCGCTTTTCCTTGTTATGGTTATGTTGAGAAATTGTCCTGGCTCCAGAAGATTGTATATGCAAAAGCTCCGACTCCACCTCTTTTAGTTGGCGAAAGATGTTACCAAAACTCGTTTTATTCCATTCTTTTGCTTTTTTCTTAAGTATTTTTTGTTTGAACATTAATTGGAACATGGAAGAGCCAGGGCAAGAGGCCCGCCAGGATTGCTTAACTGTGAAGGCTATTTATTTAATTTTATTGTTATTTTTATTATGTCTTACCTTAAATGCTTAGATGTGTGACATAATATAAAAATAAATATATGATAAGATAAAATCATATAGGTATATACCTTTTTTTTTAATAAATTACAATATGTGCTTTTATTTAAATAATCATTGAAAAATAAACTTAATCGAATAATTAGATACTAGAAATAACTTTATTAAGCCATGTCATATGTCATACTTATTTGCATAAACTGATATTAACATTGAGTCTTGAAATAATTTAAGTAAGACACCTTTTAAATAAAATAATGCAATTCAAAATCAACCTTTACATTTATAAAATTAATTATTATTTTAAAATTAATAATACTCATGATGATGATGATGACACCAATGTTTTACCTTAGTTAAAATAAATTTCACGATAATAACGTCAACCAAATTTTACGTTCTAAATAATAAGAACTGAAACATAAGATATATATTTAAAAAAAAATCTTATAATTTCTTTTATTTTAAAATTTTAACCTTATTCATTTACTTAACTTAAAACAGAAATGCCCAAAAAACTTTGAGATATTTCATGTCTGACACGAACGCCCCTTGTAACGGGTGTATCAGTTTGCCGATGATTGTTTTCAGTCTCTCTCTCAAAAATTTTGAGATAATTTTATATAGGGTAGAACACAAGCTTATAGGGCGGTAGTGATTCGTTGTTGAAGGGTTGTCTGTCTTTGGTAGCAAAGATATAAATGTATGATTAATTTGTTTAAGAAGTCTCCCAGAGGAGAAAAAACTTTTAACTGCTTTAATGAGCGAAATTCCAACGGTGTCCCAATAATGTATATAGAATTCGACATTCATTCCATCTGGTCCAGGAGACTTGTTTCTACCTAAGCTGAACACCGCAGATTTTATTTCGCTATTAGTTGGGATATGAATAAGGAAATCGTTTTCTGCCTGGGCGACCGAGGGTTGAATAACGTTCGTCATTTCGTTTAGGAGATTGGCATCAGTAGCTTCCTTCATAAAACGTTTCTGGAAATCGTTTTTAATTTCATTTCTTACATTTTCTTCTCCAGTAATGAGAGTACCTTCTGTTGTTGTAATGTTACGTATTTGCTTTCTATGCCTCCGACCCGTAGCCACACGATGGAAATAGGAGGTGTTTGAGTGTATAAGCTTCATATGTTTAGTTTTATATATATATATATATGTGTGTGTGTGTGTATAGCATGATCAAGATTTTTTTTTAAATATTCAAAGAAAATTAAATTTTTTTTAAAGAATTTGTCATTGGTAAATGAAAAAAAAAATGATAGGATTGAAAAGTATGACAAAAAAAAAACTCATAAATTGTGGTTTAAATATGACATTGATAGTAAAAAAATTCATAGAAAAAATTACAAGAATTTTTTAAAATATATGTGTAACATAACGAATAATCTTATGAAAATATTAAGAGAAAAAATATAAAATTTTATTTAAATATGACATTTATTATAGGGAACATTCGGAAGGAATAAAAAGTAGTGCAAAAAGGTAAGGAATGAGATTTGAACCCGTGATCTCTTGCTTACCTTCTACTTCCTTTTTTTTTTTTTTTTGATTAGGAAATAATTCGAGGTCGGACAAACCCGGAAACTCGTGAGGCCGACAAAGTCGGCAGACGCCTAGCAGTCTAAACATACAATATAGAACTAGAAAAATACATCATAGAAACAGAAAAAAAAAAGGTGCAGTACAAACGGAGGGAGGCACACGAGTGTAGTCGAAACAAGTGAACCAAGTCCGACCATTCTAGAGACAACGTAGACTAAAAGTCGATGCCAAGCACCACCAAACAGTGACACCGCTGGCCAGCGGTACAAACAGGAGTCCCTGTGGATAGTGAAGACGATCGTCCAAGGAAATTTCCGTAACGCGGAGTCGCCTCAATACACACTGCCTCGGCCCCAGCCAGACCCGACACCGAATGCCAGAGCTCCAACGCAAACGAAGAACGCCACGAACAAACCAGACTCGATGCCGAAAACCGCCATTATACGACGCACCAAGAGACCCTTTCGGGATTTAATCAAGCCCTTTCAGGATTTGTATATAATGTATACCTTCTTGGTTTTTTTTTTAATATGCATTTTTAGGGCTGCTTTGGGCCCAAGGATTAACCTTGGGCCCAAAGAAACAATGCAAAAGCCCATCTACGGGCCACCCAAGCCCGAGGGCTAATGGTAGCAGTAGCACCGTAGCAACCAAATATCTGACCATGGAGAATGGAAGGACGGCAGTAGAGCTGGCAATACCCGACCCGACTCGAGAAAACCGATCCGATTAATCCGACCCGAACCCGTCTGACACCCAAATAATTGAAAAAAAAGTTTGGATCCGAGACCGACCGACCCGATCCGAGTTAAGCCCGAATCCGAACCCAGTAACAACCCGAACCCGATTATATCCGAATGGACAGACCCGAAATCAACCCGAAACCCGAAATTGCCCGACTCGAACATATTCGAAACCCGAAATTACCCGAACCCGATTATACCCGAAACCCGAAATAACCCAAACCCGATTATATCCAAAACCAAAAAAAATCTTACCTTTTTCCCTAAAATACTAAAAACAACCTAAGTATTTGATTACTTAATAATGGATTGTAATATTATCATACATATAGTATAATTAAATATAATTTTGTACACCCTCCATTAAAAAAGTCACTTTTTAGCATTTTTTAAGACACCAAAACCACATAAATATCAATTTTTTTGGTCATTTTTAAAATTTCGTAGTTATGAGAAATAAATATGAAATAAATATTGAAAAATAATATTTTATATAATTTTGAGTTTTTTTAAAAAAAAATGTTGGAAAACTTATATTTTTTTAACGAATGTAGTAGTATTGATTAAGAATTGATAAACATTAGCTTAATATATATAGAATGATAAATAACTCATAGGTAAAAAAATTGATTTATTTTATCCAATATAATTCTTGCGGGTTCGATTTCACTGAACCCAATTCGACCAAAACTGTTGTGATTGAAACCCGATTAACCCGAACCCGAAGACCGAAACCCGATTCACTCGAATCCGTTTAGACCGAAACCCGGTTCACCCGAACCCATTTAGACCGAAACCCGATTCGCCCGAACCGAATAGAACCCGAAAACCCGATTGTATCCGATAAAATAAGGCCCGAATAAATCGACCTGAACCCGATCAGACCCGAATTGTCATAACACCCGACATCAACCCGAGTCCAATATGACCCGAAACCGAATAACCCGACCCGAACCCGACCCGACTCGCCCGATTGCCACCTCAAGACGGCAGCACGACAACCATCGCCGCTGGACAGAGTGCTCGACCGAGGAGGAGGTCCCGTCAGGACAACCTAAGAGGACCGACACCGGGCAACACCGGCATCGCCGGACACCCATGTTGACCGAACACGGAAATGAGAAGCGAAGGGAGGCAGTGGCACCGCGCACCAAGCCGGAGCACCGGAGGTCAGAGGCGCCACCGCCGGCCGGCGTTGTAGACTGGAGAAAGAGGAAGCTCTCCTTCAACCCCAAGTTTGCTTGCAGAGAGGGCAAGTGTGCAGCGGCCCGAGAGCCATGAGCACAAGCGACCATGGGGATTGGGATACGGGATCGATCTAGATGAACAAATTGGGCAAGGAATAAGATGAAATTGGGGAAACGAATCGAAAACCAACCAAAGCCCCAACCTGATTTTGGTTCGTTCAAACCCAACGATAGGTATTCGGATTAGGGTTGTCAACTTTACGTCCATCATCAGTGGAACACTTTAAACCAAAGGCTTGGTGGAGCCACATAGGGTCCGAGGCGGCCGAAGTTGGATTGAAATGGCTGGAGCCGGGGTGAGGCGGCCATAGCCGTGATTGTTAGGGCTCCCGGAGGAGGGTTAGGAGCTCCCGAAGGAGAGTTAGATCTCCCGGAGGAGGTTTAGCGCCACCGTATTGGTGGTGGTTTGGCCACCAGGGGAAAACGCCGATGAATTTCTTTACCTCTCAAAAAGAGAGAGTTCTCCCTTTTATTTTTGATTCGAGAGGTTGCTTACCTTACTTCCTTCTTTCCTTTTACCAATTAAGCTAGATTACTTTTGTTTTTTCTTTTACATTTTTATTTTATTTTATTTTTTAAAATATTACGAAACTCCGCCGTCAAAGGGAGAGGGGAGGGGGGCCGCCCCCCGCGCCCACCCTATGGCCGCCCCTGGGAGGATCAATCGATGTGCTCTCTACATTGGTATGTATCCATTAGGTTTGTCCTTCATCAGGTGGCACCCCTCGCAACGTCAACATCAACCTTCCTCCACAGTATATAAGTTTCAAGGCGAACACACTTTCGTGACGCACCTCTAGCGTCATCTCTTCTGTCTCCCTCTTTGAATAGAGGAAATGGAATTTGGATGTTGTGTTTGGACTCTGGAATGATGTACCGATAGAATTTTTAGTGGTTTTAATTACTTCCTCTGATTTTTAATTTAAAACATTTGACTTTTGTGCACGTAGTTTAAGAAGCCAAAAACTATATAAAATATTAATTTTTTACATTATAATACTTTTTTTTTTATAGGGTAAGAATACATTATAATACTTATTAATAACAAGTATTATAATGTAAAAAAATTTAATTAAAAAAAATCAATAATTTATATAGTTTTGAGCTCCTTAAGCTACGTGCACAAAAGTCAAATGTCTTATATTAACAATCGGAGGGTGTATAAGATTTAATCTTGGCCCTTTCCTTCCTCGAACGGTAGAGATCAATTTAGTAGGTTAAATAGTTTTTTCCCTATACATTTAGGACCATTACAATATTTCAAACTTGATCTAAACTATTTGATTTTTACAATTTTACATGTTTTTAATAAAAACTAAAAATTGTATAAATTATTAACTTTTAAATAATTTCATATGTATGATTAATGAATAGTAAATTAATAAATAATATATATGAAATTAATATTTTATATAAATTTAACTTTTAAAAAATATTTCCTAAAAAAATCAAACATCAAATATTACTCATTTTGACGAAATACCAGGACCATACACTTTTTTTTTTTTTGATTAGGTAAGAATTTGAGAATCAGACAACAGGCTGTCTGATAACTCAATAGGCCGACGAATCGGCAGACGGGCAAATCGTCAACATACAACAAACTAAACAACACAAATCAACCAAAATGAAAGCAACCCCCAAATAACCCATAAAACCCATCAGCAAGCGGAGGAGACGAGGATGAACTAAGGCGAGCCACGAATGCCGAGGACACGGGAGAGCGTGACGACTCACACGACGCCTCGACGCCGAGAAAGCGGAGAACAGCAACCCACCTTCGGAAAAGGCGAAACCTGCGGAAGTGTGGATCACCGACGTTGCCCCCACCTAGATGAGGGATCTTCGAAAACCACGAACACAACCACGATCTTTTCGATCATACAGGACGCCCGATGCTGCAACCCAACTCGGAACTAAACGTACCCACGCCAAAGCAACAGACCGACGCCAACAGAAGGGACTAATACAGGCCAAACCAGGGAGGAAATCAATCATCACATGGGAAATTGTGTGTTAACACGGATCCAAATTTGAAAAGTCCGAGGATGAATTATTATAACTAATATTATTAAGATAATTCTCTAATCCCATACGGGATTTTGGTTAAACCCTTTTAGGATTTAGGATAACCCTTTCGGGATTTTGAATAACCCTTATATAAATATATATTTATAAACCAAAACCACACTGATTTTTTTCTTCTTCTCGCAATTTCCCATCCTTGGGCCCCAAGGAGAGATAATTTTTTGGGCAAGTTCTCATCCTTGGCCCCCAAGGAGAAGCTAATCCACAATTTTGCCCCACCTCGTGCAACTTGCCAAGCAGAGATGAGAGATGAGGGCCAGTAGAACTCCAAGCGGCACGCCGACGGGAATCTCAGTCGTATGCGGCGAGGATGAAGGTGGCGATGCGGAACGCAAAGCAACACCACGGGTTGATCAGGAAATTCATAGGCTTGGACCTCCACCGCCATTGAAAGATCTCGAAAGAGATGAACAACATAGAGTCGGGTGGGAGATCGGACAAGGACGGGACGAAATGGGGTGAGCTCAAACTTGAGATCTTCGTATATTGTGTGCTCTAGAACCAATGGAAGAGGCTGAATCCAAGGAAAGCCAGAAAAATAGACTTACCGCGGTTAATTCAATAGTGGGGCAGAACCCTAGGTCCGAAAATTTAAGGCTTGTTGTACGAATTGGATGAGGGCAAATACAGATTCGAGGTCCTTGACAATGAATCCACAAAAACACCAAGAAATAAGGGCTATTTAACAGATTAATTAGGATGCAAAAGAGAGTTTTAAGCTCCTTGACGGAGAGTTAGACGTCGACGATCAGCCATGGCGGTGCAACCCAACTCCAGGCGACCGAGCACCAAGAGGCAGAGAAGCAACCACCATCGGACTGATCGGCCGATCAGATTTTGACAATCCCGAAAGGATTTTGATAACCCCGAAGGGATTTTGACAACCCTCTCTCTCTAGAAAGTTACGTTTCAGCTATATACACCGTAAATCCTCACGTCCTTAAGAACGTGCAAGGGTGGAACCCCCCAAATCGTGGCTACGTGCATTGCACGTCCTTTTTTTTTAAAGAAAAAGTGCATTGCACGTCGATAAGGACGTGCAATAATGCACGTTCTTAAGGACGTGCAATGATGCACGTTTTTAAGGACGTGCAATATTGCACGTCCTTATCGACGTGCAAGCACGTCTTCTTAAAAACAAAAAAAAAAGAGCCCCTTTGTGTTCGTCCGACCAGCAACCAGAGAGAGAGAGAGATAGCGACGCTGGAGAGAGATCGAGAGAGCGACGCCGGAGAGAGATCGAGAGAGAGATTGAGACACAGATCGAGAGAGAGATGGAGAGAGCGGAGGCGGAGAGCCAGGCGGAGGTGCCCATGGAGGAGGAGCTGCGGGAGGGTGGTAGTGGTGGTGGGGCGGTGGCGATGGAGACCGAGGAGGGTGGTGGGGCGATGGCGGTGGCTGAGATGGTGGAGGGTGGCGGAGGAGGTGGAGGGGTGACGGATGTGGTGGAGGAGACGGAGGCGGTGGCAGAGATGGTGGAGGGTGGCGGATCTGGCGGAGGAGGTAGCGGAGGAGGTGGAGGAGACGGCGGTGGTGGTGGTGCCGGAGGTGGTGGTGTCGGCATCGGAGCCGGAGTCTGAGACCCTATTACCGCCGCGGAAGCAGTGGAGGTCTCTCCTTTACCGACCCCACCGGTAAGTTATTTGAATTATTTATTTTATTTGATAGATTATAATATAGTTTTATAATATAATTTATAGTTTAGTTTAATAGATTATATAGTTTCATAATTTATAGTTTAGTTTGTTATATAGTTTCATAATTTATAGATAATAGAATATATAGTTTCATTATATTTTATAGTTTTATGATATTTTATAGTTTAATTTCATGATATTTTATAGTTTCAAATTTAGTTTCATGATATTTTATAGTTTCATAATAGATTATATAGTTTCATTAAAAGCTTTAAAATATATTAACATATATTATAATACAATAAAAAATACATTAAAATACAATAAAAAACATTAAAAGTCATCACATTCTATACATTAAAATACAATAAAAGTCATTACAAAACATACATTACAATATATTAAAATATATTAAAATACAATAAAAGACATTAGTAAAACATTAAAAGTCATTACAAACTTTAAAATATATTAAATTATATTAAAATAAATTAAAAAATACATTAAAAGTCATTAAAAAACATACATTAAAATACATTAAAAGTCATTACAAAACATACATTACAATATATTAAAATACAATAAAAGACATTAGTAAAACATTAAAAGTCATTACAAACTTTAAAATATATTAAATTATATTAAAATAAATTAAAAAATACATTAAAATACAATAAAAAACATTAAAAGTCATTAAAAACATACATTAAAATACAATAAAAGTCATTACAAAACATACATTACAATATATTAAAATACAATAAAAGACATTAAAATAAAAAAGATTAAAATATATTAAATATAAAGTAACAAGTTCTTAAAATTTCATAACACCAGGCGGCAGGGAGGCTATTGCGGGGGGGTGGTACCCTCTGGCCAGTTAGACACGCCGACCGGGCAGCGGTTAGTCAGATTATGGAGGAGAGCGTACCACATGACATTCACGGTCAGCAGGAGCATACTGTAGATGATCTACTGATGTCTGTAGAGAGCTATCAGCAGTCCATGGGGACTCCACCGTCCGACGAGTTAGACATCTTCTGGGGGGTTTGCCAGATTTCCATCCTTCTGGCGATGCGACGATGGGGTTGCAGCCTTCTTTGGAGCCCCCCGAGGTACTGAGCAGCTGCGTCACAGATGTAGTTGCGGGTCGACGTGCTGACATGGGTAGACCGCCTACTCGTGTACCCCCCACCATCCCCGAGGCATCTACATCCGGCACCCACGACGTCGAGGCTTCTACATCCACAAACATACCACTCGTGGTTTCTCTGGCTTCGGTGGATGACAGCATTCCGGAGGAGGTCGGCAACGGACAGGAGGGGCAGCCCGGCGGGCATGGGCAGCCGGAGCCCGTGCCCATCCCTGCGCAGGATGATGCACCGGCTGCGCAGGTCGACCCATTTTTGCCGTCGGGTGATCTACTGGTGTCTTATAGGCACCACCGAGCGTACCGGGTGAGGAGTGAGCCGACTGTGGATCTGCCTTTGCTGAAGTTCCACCATCGGGCGACTCACCTGCGTGATTTTGACCCCTACATCTTCGAGGGCCCGGGGACCTGGTGGCAGGATCTGCTTCCATCTAGCATCCCTCAGCTACGGGACCTCCATTGGGAGGGTGTCGACGAGTACACGGTCACCGCTTTCATAGAGCACTGGCACCCGGAGACCAACTCCTTCCATTTTCCGTGGGGCGTGATGACCATTACGCTACACGACGTCGCCTGCCTCCTGGGGGTTCAGATTGAGGGTCTTCCGTGTTTGTCACACCTACATCCGGCGGAGCTGATCCCCACGGTCACTGAGTACTACCAGTTGACGCAGCAGGCCCTTAGCTCATACAGATATGCGGGCGGTCCGCCAGTTGCTTGGCTGAGGGACCAGTGGATTGTGAGACACGGCCCGCTCTTCGACCCTGCGCCCGCTGATGACCCTGATGCCGCGGCTGATCCGGAGCAGATTCGACTCCGCATGCATACCGGAGGGGGGCAGCCAGAGGATGACCCTGCTCAGCGTCGGTTTCTGCACATCGGTTACCTCGCCACCGCCATCGGCGCGACTTTGTTTGTGGACAAGTCGCGGAGCCGCGTCTTATGGAAGATGTTCGGCCTGGTCTGGGACATCGAGAGGACGGCTACCATGGCTTGGGGTGCAGGTGCCCTTGCCTGTCTCTACAGGGGCCTGGGCGAGGCTTCCAGAGCAGGTGCGAAGGGTTTGGATAGCTGCATACCGCTTCTACAGGTACGAAACCGTTGAATTGCATGTTATATTTTACTAATATTTATATTATATGCTAACGATATTATATTTTGTGTCAAGGCTTGGATATGGGCGTACTTCTCTCGCTACCGCTGCGAGTGGTCCACCGATCCGGTCAGGAAGTACGATCGGCGTTGGTATGCGAGGTTCATCCCTCTGAAGGCGCCTGCTCGTCGTGCGACCATAGCGGGCAAGCACAAGAAGGTTCGGGAGATGCGAGCAGAGATCGACAGCCTTACCGTCGCCGATGTATGTATTCGAATCTCTAAATTTATGACTTATATTTCGTAACTGTGAATTACGCCTGATTTTTTTAATTATAGGTGGAGTGGATGCCATTTGGGCGTGATCTTGACTTCGACGGCGAGTACCGCCAGTCGACCTATCGGGACACCATCACATTTTGCGGAGAGGAGGAGCCTTACATGCCCGATAGGTGCCTGCGTCAGTTCGGACGTGTGCAGGGGATCCCGCATGCAATGTTCTAAATATCGCTTATCGGGGTCTTATCGGTTAGGAGTAAAAACGATATATCAGAGATATATCGGGATATATCGAGATATATCGGATTTATCGATTTTGACTAATTTTTATATATAAATATTATATTTATACTTAAAATATAAAAATACACTTGAAAATTTAATATTTAAATTGCAAAATTATCAAATAAATTAAATTAAACAAAATAAAAACAACTTATCAATCAAACTCAAACCAAATCGAAACATATCAATAAGTAAACATCTATAATCGAAGCCATTTAATCAAATTCAATACATTCATCCAACCAAAAAACCATATCCATTTAACCAAAAATTGAAAGAGGAATTCTTGAAACTAAAACAAAATCTCAACATTTTCGGACTTTGCAACACATATTTGGATGGGAAGAGAATGAAGAAGATTAAGCGTTGCAGGGGCGCGACGCGACAGCAATTGGAAAAGCTTGAACAGCGGAGAATCGCAGAGAATGGCGGCCAACGAATTGAAGAATGAAGACGACAGAACCCCGATTCAGCACCAGTTCAACGATGAAGCGCTGAAGGGGCGCGGCGCGGCGGTGATCGGAGAAGCTTGAACAGTGGAGAACGACGGATGAGGGAAGCGAAGTCGCTGGTCGTAGAATCCCAGAGAATGGCGGCCGACGAATTGAAGAATGAAGATGAGGCGGCACCAGTTTGAAGAAGGAAAACCCTAAGTCCCCAACCCATCAATTTTTTTTTAAAAAAAAACTTCATAAAACGACGTCGTTTTTGGGTATCGATATATCGGTCAACCCGATATATCGGCGTTGACCCGATATATGGCGTTGACCGATATCTTTCACCTGATACACCGATATCGTAGCGGATTCTAAATATCCTCGATATATCGCCGATATATACGATATTTAGAACACTGCCCGCAGGCCGTCATCCAGCCTAGTCGCTTCACCCACAGCGCCGCCTTGATGCCCAAGTACGTCGCCGTATTTGACGTCGGGCACAACAGGTGGCAGGACTTACTGGACGAGGGTCGCTTCTATAGGCTAGCCGATCACAGACGCACTAGCGAGGACTGTCAGGCCGGTGTAACTGCTGATTACTTGGCGTGGTACGCGTCGCAGAGCCGGCCGTACATGCTGCCGACCACGCCACCACATCCGGACCCTCCAGCGCCCGTCCACCCGATAGGCATGGATCCATGGGTGGACCTCCCTCAGCCTCCAGTCATCCCTCCTGCGTTGGCGGCCCGCTTTCATGAGGTACAGGGCTATTTGAGTGCCCTGGCTGACGACCCTCGCATTGATTAGCTACTGGACGAGGTAACGGGTATTTTGCATGAGGTTGTCAGCCACCCAGTTGGACATTGATGTACTTTTATCTTTTATGTTACGGATTTTGTATCTATATACTTTTGTGTTCGCTACATTATATACTTTTGCGTTACGACGTTGGTATTTATATACTTTCGTGTTTGCTATATACACCCATAACGTCAAGAACGAAAACGAATACGTCAAGAACGAAAACGTTGGAGGAGTTAGGTTTGGGGGTTTGGGTTAGGGTTTAGGGTGGGTTAGGGTTTAGGGTTTGGGTAGGTTTAGGGTTTGCACGTCCATAAGGACGTGCATCGTATGCACGTCCTTATGGACGTGCATATGATGCGTTATTTTGACGCCTACCTTGCCTATTTGAAGTGGAACGGAATAGCTTGAATCCGCACCTTCCACAAAACCAAAGAAAGTCCCACATAGTTCGATATGGCCGAGCCGCAAAGCAATCTTCGTCTTCAAGTTTTCCAGGTACGGATACGTGTCGTATAGTGAATATATTTCGTATTCCTTCCGTTTTGTTCATATTTCCACTAATGTTAACACAGTTTCGATACGTTACGTCCGAGTTCTCGGACCCAAGGGTTTGGAATGACCGTGACGAAATGGCCGGTTACGCATTTCAAGGACTTGGGTCGGAGACACTGCATGATTTTAGTAATCAAGCGGTCTGGGACGGGGGCGTCGAATCGTCCAGGCAGGGTTCTCCTTGCTTGCGAGCAGTATGGGGAGTACCGACCACACGGGAGGAAGCTCCGGAGCACGCAGTCGAAGATAAACGGTTGTCCGTTCTCTCTACACGGACACGAAGCTCCGCCGGGTCATTGGGTTATGACGGTAACCCACGGTGTTCATAACCACGGGCTTCCCACGAGCTTGAAGGGTCACGCCATCGTTGGACAGATGATAGAGGGGGAAAAGAAGATGGCCAGGTGGATGAAGGAAATTGGCACTCCTCCAAAATCCATTGGGTACGAATTGAGGCAGTTGGATGAGACCAGCGTCACGTCAAGGAAGAGCCTTACCAACACGCTCAACATGATGGTCGCCGAAGAAAGAGGTAGTCGGACGATGACCCAGGATACCTTGCACCATCTGCGGGAAAGAGACTACTACTACGACTTCACACGACATCCGGATGACGACAACGTCTTGAGCGACCTCTTCCTAGCTCATCCTAACGGGATACGGCTTCTCCGAAGGTTCCATTATGTCATCGTAATGGACAACACGTACAAAACAAATGCGTAAGTTACTTAATTACGATTACATTATGCACATATAGCCAATTAGAAAGTATTTTACATGTAACATATTTACACTTGCAGATATGGGATTCCATTGTGCGAGGTGGTCGGGTTCACACCCTCAGGCAAGACTTACTGCATCGCCTATGCCTTCATGTCGCACGAGAACGAAGACACATACGCATGGGTGTTGCGTCAGCTTCAGATCTTGCTTGGGACGGTTCAGCCTCAAGCTATCATGACTGATCGGGAGTTAGGTCTCTTGGCGGCGCTGAATGTTGTCTTCCCCGACGTCTAGCATCTCCTTTGCTGGTTACACGTGACGAGAAGATGCGAGGAAGTTGCTCTGAATATCACGAATAATTTAAACCACGCTGGCATCTTTAAGGGCAACTGTTGGGGGTTGTTCAAATCGAGGTCAGAGGAATCATTCAACCGACGTCGTCGGGCGCTACACGCTGCATGGCACCCATTCCCAGGTGTGGTGGCGTATTTAGAGTCGGTGTGGCTCCCACACAGCCGAAGCATCATACGATGCTATGTAGATAATGTCTTCCATCTCGGCACCCGTACGACAAACAGGTACAACCTTACTTCATATCTCCCATTACAATATGATATAACATCGAATATTTAGTGGTATGCACTTCAATGTGTACAGAGTTGAGGGTCAACACAAAGTTCTGAATGAGGCACTGCACTCATCGACCGGTGACTTTCGCATCGTGATCGATGCATTCCATAGAGTCAACGATTGTCAACTGCATGAGCTGCAAACTGCTTTGGAGATCGACCGCTTCAAATGGCCAACAACGTCGTATAAAGTCAATCTTTTCGATGAGGTAAAGACTTTAATCTCCAAAAAGTGCTTCGATTATCTGTACAAGATGTGGCAGGATGTCGTGAACCAAAAGGTTCCTCCGGTATGCACGGACCGACATTGGAGGGTTTGTTACGGGATCCCTTGTGTCCATGAGATTCAGGCATACGTCAACTCCGGTACTCCGATACCCGCCGAGGACATCCACCCATTCTGGATGGATTTGTCATGGACTGACATCGACGACACCCCCATGCCGTATGAGCTGTCATCTTCATACACGGCTTCCAATGATGTATGCGAGGATGAGTTGCACCCACCCTCATCTGCAAGCGTCCGAAGGAAGGGGAGGCCTCGGGGGTCGAGGAATGCCTGCAGAACCAACCCGTTGTCATACGAGGAGTTAATGAAAAGATTTGAGAGAGAAGAAGCACGTGCTGCTCGAAATGCTATTCGACATCATCCACAAGCGACCTCAGCTCGACGTGGACGTGATGATGTGTTCGGAGGGTTCAACTGGGGTCGAAACAACGTTGATCCCTTCATACTCGGTCATATTGAGACGGTGAGGGACACTGTTGGAGATGGTGATTGTGGCTACCGTGCTTTGGCGGCTTTGACATCACCAATCGGTGAGACTGCTTTCCCGGAACTCAAAACGTTACTATGCAATCACTTGGAGGATCACGCCGATCTTTACGCCGGTTGTTATACGGGAGGGTACCCATTCCAGCAGTTCGTCGACTACCAGAGATGGGCGGGAGCTGTGCATGGTGATAGGAGACGGTGGATAGAGCTACCCATTATGGGTTTAGTATTTGCAACGGTATATCAGATTCCTCTCGTCGTCCTAGCTTGGCATTATCCGTTCACATGTCTCCCCATGACCTCGCCGACACCTGCTAACAACCCTCAATCAGCAACCCTTGGTGTAGCCTGCATCGGAAACCAAGACCATTTTGTCGCGGTACGACTTCAAACGTCTTTTTTTATTACCTATTCATGCTTTTCATATATATGTCAATACTCTAACTCTAATTTTCCGTTCTCATAGATCCGGTTGCGTCCTAACGCTCCTCTTCCGCCGCCTCCGCCAGAATGGGTCGCACATCATCACCCGAGCGTCGAAGGATGGGATGCTCCGTTTCAAGCTCAGATTGAGAGATTTCGAGCCTTACGTGTCGAGTCCGGTCGCCCTTTACTATTTTCATAGATTTTATTCCATCAGTTTATTAAATTTATGGATGTAAGCTTTTTTTTCCGTTCCTTATAACATTATTCGCATATTATCCGAATGAAAATCTTAACAATTATTGGTTTCCATTTAATTAGACCCTAAATACTTCAACTCCACTAGCTAAACACTTTAATTTTTGCAATTAACAATACAAACCCTAGGAAAACTTAAACCCTAAACCCTAAACGCGAAACCCTAACTAGGGTTTGCACGTCCTTAACAACGTGCATATATTGCACGTTGTTAAGGACGTGCAAATGTCTGTTAGTGGACGTGCACAGTCCCAGACTTGCACGTTCTTAAGGACGTGCAAATCCTTAAGCCGGATTTGCGGTGTATATATCCATACCCGAAAGTTAACAGGACCATACACTAGTAAGTCTAAGTATGTTTTTATTTCATTTTATTTATAGTTACGGAGTGTTAAAATTGCACACGGAAACTTAGATTGTGTATATCTTTTCGTCTTGAACACTAAATACCGGCAGCAGCGATATTAGGGGCCGATTAGTTTAGTGTGAACGCATCACATCGAGCCTCTCTCTCTATATATAAGACCGGCGTGTGTAGTGCCACTGCCAAATTGGGTTTGATTTCTCGTTTCACAGTAAATGGCGATCCCTTGGAAGAAGGTTTTGCTCACCTCCGATGGCGATGCCGTCTCTGTCAACATTGGCCGCTCTTTAGCTGAACTCGGCTGCAGGTTTGTCCCTCTTATCCCTCATCTATTTGAGTGTGGATCTAGTAAGAACAAGCGGCAGTTGGTTTGTTAATTTTGCTTCTTGATCTTGAATGCGTTTGTGATTGATTGTAATTTGCGATACAGGTTGGTTTTGGTGGGGAATGAGAGCCGTATGAGGAGTGTTGCCGAGAAGATAAGTGAAAATTCCAAGGTTCAGATGAGGGTGGAAGTGGTTGGATTGGACATGGAAGATGATAAGGAGGCAACTTTTGATGCTGCCGTTGACAAGGCATGGGAGATAATGGGGAATTTGGACGCGTTTGTGAATTGCTATGCTTATGAAGGTACTATTTGGTTGATTTTGCTTATCAGTTTGGGAATAACATAGAAAAAGCTGAGTAGTTCAGACTTGTTTGGGGAATTGATTAAGTCGAATTGTGGCTTCAATTCGAATTTTGTGAATTCCAGTAGCAAGCCTTTTAAGTTTTACCTGTTCTCCATTTTTTATTTTTTTTTGTAAATCTAGGTCATGACAGATTGGAGATTTGATCATTAAAAAAATTGGCTATACTGTTAACTTTTGGTACTTACCAATTACCACCTTGTGATGCGCATCAATCGGTGAACTTGATCAGTTATGCTTGCCTATGTTATGACCTGTATGTACTTTTAGCCCTTATCTATGCGTAGTTCAACAGCTGCTTTGAAATTTATCCTTCCTAGTTTCCAATTCCATGTCAATATCACTTTTGGGCCTTTTGCTAATTTGATTAATTTATAATGTACCCAGTAGTATGTTTCCATATGTAAACAAGTGATAAAGGAATGGATGCTAATCTGAAGTTTTAGTATTCAGCTTATGGCTAGTGTTTTATTCCCTTCCACTTCCACTTAGATGTTCAGTTTTGGGATTTCTCATAACTAGGCTTCTCTTCTGCACTGTTTTCTTAATCCAATCTTGTCTGCCACTCAAACAACATTACGTCAACTTTGCAGGGTAGTATTGAAATTTCTTAAAAATTAAAATGTCCACGAAAAAAAGGTTGCATTTGCATGTATGATGCTACAGTTTGACTGAGATTATTTGACCAGGCCATATTCTTAGATTCTTCTGCGGATGTTGACAGGAAAAATGCAAGACCCTTTCATGATGTGTGAAAATGAATTTAAAAAGGTTCTGAAAATAAACTTTGCATCTGTGTGGTTCCTGGTAAAAGCCGTTGCAAGGAGAATGCGGGATCACAAAACAGGTGGATCAATTGTACTAATGAGCTCTATAATTGGTGCTGAGAGAGGCCTTTATCAGGGAGCTGCTGCTTATGGTTCATGTTTAGCTGGAGTTAACCAGTTAGTCAGGGTAAATCTAGCTTCCTTAAACTGGCTTTATTTCATTTTCGCATTTTCTTGGTTAACTTTTTATGATTTAGTTCTAAAGTTGAGGGTGAAGAAATTTATGAATTTCAAATACAGTTGCATCTCTAAGAAATTTATGGTTAACTGCAAGATAAATGATTGTGAACTTCAAATACAGTTGCATCCTTTATACTTTACTGGATAGTAGTCGCAGTTGCATCTCATGCCTATACAGACCTGTAAAATTTGTGCAGAGAGAGCTTGTCATAACTAATAAATCATATCCAGTCATCTGGTTCATGACATAGAAAAAGATACAGTCTCTGTTCGACAATGATTTTTAGCCTTGTCTAAATTTGAAGTTAACAAGTTACATTAGGAACTTGCTTGTTTGACTATTGCTATCATCTGAAGAAGGATTTTCTGAAATTAGTTTCTTACGATCACGAGTGGTTTACCTTTTATCAAGGATGGATTCAAGTGCAGGATTCTTTAGTTCTATGAAACTCACTAGATTGGATACCTCTTGGGAGTATTTCTTTGTGTCAACATTGAGATAAAGATTTTGCCTCTTTGTGTTGTTCTGACGGGACCACCAGCCTAATGCCTACTCTTCTGTTTAGTAAAATGCCCTTTAGGAAGTTTGGAACACCTTCAAATCAATCCATCTCTTTATAATTCAGCTTAACATTGATTAGTTTCGGGCTTCACACTTCATTCCACCATTGCACCTGCCTACCTCAATAACATATAGAAAATTACTGGTTTCTCAATTGCTGTTTCTTTACTTGTGTTTTTGCGTCCTCATTTAGCTCTTCATGGAATGCTTACTTCTCATCTAAATACATATTAAGTGCCCTCTTCACTGTTGTTGCTTCTCAGACAACAGCACTGGAGTTTGGGAAATATCAAATCAGGGTCAATGGAATAATCCGTGGCCTTCACCTTGACGACGAATTCCCAACATCCGTAGGTAAAGAGAGGGCTGAGAAATTGGTCAAAGATGCAGCACCGCTCCAGAGGTGGCTGAATGTGAAAACTGATTTGTCATCTACAGTGATCTACCTGATCAGCGATGGGGCAAGGTACATGACCGGAACCTCTATATATGTTGATGGAGGTCAGTCTATCACTAGACCTCGGATGCGATCCTATATGTGACCGGCTTGGCACCTGAGTCACGCTGGATAACATCAATCCCTACAAGTTGCAGGATCATACATGTGCTTGACTTGGTACTGAGTTATCATGAATAATGTAAAATCTGTTAAGTCTAATAGGTTCAATATGCAGGTTTTCTCCAGAACTTAAATGTTACTTTGGTTACTTTTTCGAATGGGTATATTAAAAAATTGTATTATAATTTGGTTTATTTGACACGAACTGGATAACGTGTCGGATATTCGAAACTGTTTATTTAGGTTAAAAACCCCAATCCGGACACAATACGCCTAAAACCGGGTATCCGACACAAACTTTTTGAATTGTAAATAGCTGCTTTTAGGAAATACATGTGTTTGCTTTGAATTTTTTTTTATACAAGGCGAAAATTTGGGAATAGTCAACCGCGGTTGAGCCACTACCCAAGAGCATCCTTACGGACAAGATTATCGATTACAACATCAGGTCTCCAATGAGTAGGAGTTGAGACCAATCCAAGGTGTGCAACCTCGTCAGCAACCCGATCGTCCTCTCTAAATGTATGGAAATACAAAATACGAACAAGAGATTGACCGCTGAGAAGCGCGTCCGATACCGTCATCTCAAACTCCAATGGACACTTCCATACCCCTTAACAACGTTAATAGCCGTTAGACAATCGCCCTCCACCTCGAGATGAGTGATCCACCTTCTAGCATCCCGTGATGAAGGCCTAGGGCCTCATCTTGCAAGACTGTGGTCAACTCTGCCTTGGTCATCATGGATAACGTATCCACAAACAGCGAGTCCAGAGAATGTCCTAGCACCACCAAAGTTCAATTTCATTAATCCTTCACTTGATTTTTTCCATTTAATGGTTTTTGGTTGGTGGTGTTTGTTCCCGGCAGCACTTGCTTTGACTCTAATGGGCATGGAATTACACAAGCATGTGTTTTTTAAATATAACAAAAATAACGGGGGCTGCAAATATATGTAATGCAGGTACCCATAGGCAACCCAGCGCTGGTGCAGGCTGGTATGGGCAGAGCTCCCATCTCATGAAGCGAGCTTGATCCGAACCCCGTGCAGGTCTAATCTCCATTTGACTTCAATAAGTGTTCAAGTGTGGTGGTACCTCGTCGGTACTGGCGACATGATTCATCACTGACCGTAGTTCAACCCTCTTATGTTACCAACTTTGAATTGTCTCAAATGTTTCATCTGGAGGATGCTAAGCTTTAATTTGAAGTTTGTTCAATCACCACATTTGTTTCCGTTCTATTAAGTATGACCCAAGATTGGATCACCTTTATAGGCCGGGCTGTCGATAAAACCTTCTCAAAGATGCCCAGCTGTGTGCCTTGAAAGTGACTTGGTTGCAGACCTGGGAGTTATCTTTTGGGAGACAATGGTGTTAGGCACTTTCTCCGTGTGGGTCTCTTGTCAAGGCGTTCGGTTTATGTGAGCTCAAGTGCAGGCGATTCCATCGGCTGCAACTCGCAGCTGGTATGGGAGCTGCTGCTGGACTGCTCATAGGATGTGAATTCCTGCTAGGATCGCAGATTCCTTTGCTACTAATCGAAATCCTGATTATCACATACTTGATTGCATATGTTATATATGTATGACCCCTCTGAGGAAGACTATCCTGAAATATTCTGCTTTATAGTCAAGGGGGTCGGCCTTCTCTTTCCGACCGAAAAAAGGGGGCTACAGATCACACTAGCCAAGTGAAACCAAAGGGCGATCACACCAGACACCCTTGGAGTTGGCGGGGAATTCATATGCCACCAGATAAGAAAAGCTTCCAAACTGGCGATACACCCAAAAATCATAGGAAAATCAAAGAATGAGTTCTTTTTAACAGCAATATGTTAGGAATCTCATAAACATCCCAAGGCAGAGAGTATAAATTCATTGACATATATTCCAAATATCACGCCAAAATTGATGAGTTTAAATAATGTAAAAATGCAGACTTTAAGCAAATTCTTATATTACAATCGTGCACAGAACAACTTGATCATAACTGATAACTATCATCTACCACCAGCCTAGCAAAGATGGTCAACTATAATAAACCAACAAAACTAATAGATTTAAGTTATTTAATATACCAAGCATGAGCATGCATGTACGTTGGCGTTATACAACTCCGACACTTAATTCAAAGCCGCAGCAACAACCACCTAGTATATCCCGTGACTAAGCGGATCAGGATGTCTTTCCCCGAATTAGTCGGGGGAGTGTTTCCGATAGACCCAAAATAACATAACAAATGAACATAATGACAACAGGTAGAGTAATAAGGAAATTAAGAGTCAAAAAAAAGCATAGACGCATAAATAAAAAGAAAGACACCACACAACAGCCCATACTTGATTCAAAGCACCAAATATAATATCATGCACTCATATTTTATATGTTTCAAGTTTAGTGTAGTGTGCAGAACATGCAAATGAAGTACTTGCCAATTACCATCATGTATATATGCCGCTATCAAGGGGCAAAGGAACAATTAGCACAAAAAACTTATCAGATAAAGGAGAGAACATGGATTCAGAACTTTACCATGCCGCAATAGAAGGAAAACATAGTTTCTTTGATGAGATCTCCACCAGTGTAGAAGAGACCAAGGAAGGGAGTGAGGTGCCCAATGAGCACTACTATGTCGAGAATTACTTTGTAGAGCGGACATCTGAAGGAGACAACATCCTTCACGTGGCAGCCAGAAGAGGGCACGCTCAATTCATTGCTGTTGCGCTCAACAAAGTTCCGGTGTCAGTGATACTGATATGCCAGAAAAACGACATGGGGGAGAACCCTCTCCATGTAGCAGCTGTGTCTGGCCACCTTGGAGTTGCCAGGCTGCTCGTGGGCACTTACAAGCATTATCAGCAAGATGTCGAGGGGGCAAAGAGGAAATCCTCTTTACTGTCTCTGACAGTGCAAGAAGAAGGTGGTGTAGCTGCAGAACCATGGAGGGCTACGGATCCCAGTGGCCAGATGCCACTGCATAAGGCACTAAAAGCCGGACATGAGCAACTGGCCATTTACTTGTTGGAAGAGGATCCAGAGCTTGCTTGCTTTGACAACGACAGAGATGAGAGCCCGCTCTACCTGGCAGCAGTCTTTGGCCATCAGAATTTCGCAGAGAAAATATTGGCATCAAGCACACGGTATAGCTTAAATGGACCAAGTGGGGCAACTCCATTACATGTCTCGGTATATTCTGCCGCCGCAGGTAAGGTGACTTAACCATACATAATAACCCTTACCACTCTCTACATGTTTGAAATTTCAATATTGCTATACCAGTAAACCTTCATGTCTTTAGAATGACTAGTAATGCACCTGAAGTTTATGAAATATGTGCACAAGAAATCAAACATTGAAAGTTTTCTTATTAGCTGCGCTCCCTGTCTTAATCAAGAAGCTCCCTCTTCACATTAGATCCAAACACAATAATATAGCTCAGAGGAGTACTTCTACTAAAACCTCTAGTCTCTCAATTCAAACAAACTCATAATTAGTTGCACTCACTCAGAAATCTTCCTTATGTTCCTTTCTGCTAATATTTGCAGAGAATCTTGTACAACTACTACTCCAAAAACACCCAGAACTAATAAGGAAAGCAGACAAAAACAAGGAGATAGCTCTACACCATGCAGCCAAAACAGATCAGGTAGATATCGTAGAAATGATACTAAGGGCGGACAGTTCTCTTGGCCTGCAAAACACTCAAGGTTCCACTGCATTGCCAGGAGCAGAGAGATCATCTGCTAACCAACGGGATGCTGATGGTTTGACTCCTTTGTTAAGAGCAGCTACCATGGATCTGGTACAAGTTGTTATTAGCATCCTTCGCTATAGCCCAAAGTCCATTGCTATCTGCGACAGCAATGGCAGAACTGCTCTGCACCTAATGGGACTGGAGAGTTACCATGATGGATATGCACTGTTTAGCTTTCCTATTATCCAGAGGCTTGTAAATGAGGCTGATCATGATGGAAACACCCCATTGCATCTAGCAATCAAAAGAAAGGACCACATTATGGCAAATATACTGCTGGACACTTTGAATATACAGCCAAACATCAAGAACAGAAATGGTCTCACACCCAGGGATCTTATGACATCACAGCAAGAACTTTCTGATGACATGGTAAGCAATTACGAATAAATCTCATGACATAATATTTCATATGCATTGAGCAATCATCATGTACTGACATGAATTATGTTTTTTCAAGGTGGAGATAGGCTATCAGCTAATAATGCAAGAAAGACCAAGGCAAATTAACTCCAAACCTGAAACTATTCATGGACCAACAATGACGGAAGAAATACCAGCAAAGAGCCCTGAAGCCGTCCAGGAAAGAACCCCTATTAAAGATTGTACACCGATCCAGGAAGATGCAAGCAAAAGTCTGCAGCACAGTTTCAATACTCTGTCAGTTATTTCTTCAATTCTCGCTGCTGTCACTTTCGCAGCTATATTTGCTACACCTGGTGGTTTCAACAGCACAGGCGAACCGAGACTAGAAAGTAAGGTAGCATTCAAGGTATTCATGCTGTCAAATGCCTCAGCCCTGAGTGGCTATGTGCTTGTGTTGTTCAGTGTGTTGTGGGCAACAAGGATCATTCAGCATGGAGATGAGCCTAGATTGCTCCTCTCGTTTAGCATCTATTTGCTCCAACTGTCCTTCTACGCAACCCTTGCTGCTTTTGCTGCGGCTTCATATGCCTTGGTATCAGCCCAGACACCTTGGTTGGCTGTTGTACTTGTCAGCATTCCTGGCTGTGTCATCGTTCTCACTCTCCCTACATTTCTGTTGCTACGGTAGGCTAAAATGCTCCTCAGATGTCATGTATGAACACGAGACAATCATTATCTTTTCTTTCTCACATCTGCAAAGAGCTCTCACCAAACCATGTCTGTGGAACAACTAGGTTCCCAAACTCAATAGCAGAGAATTCTTCCTAGAAAGAAACACTGCATAACAGTTCTGCATAGTGTTTTAAACTAACAAACCAAAAAACTACTAGATACTTGTGCATCATAAATGAGGCAGTATCAATAAAATCAGATAAGTGATTCAAAAAACTTTGTTTTGTGCATCATAAATGAGGCAGTATCAATAAAATCAGATAAGTGATTCAAAAAACTTTGTTTTGTGCATTTCTCTTTATAATGTCCTCACAGAAAGGCAAAAAATTGGCTTGCTATCTATTTGCCTTCAGGCTTCAGCTTCAAGCATACTTGAGTAGTCGAGTGTCACTAAATTTTTCTAACAAGACAACTTCAAGTTTCTTCCTATTTAGTAAACAAAACTTTTATCTCGATTTAACAATAGCTGCAAGTCTGCAACTAAAAAGCATTACACCTGAATGAAAGTATCCTTCAACAGAACTCATATATGCTCATTCCTGATGAAGTCGTTCTCAACATACAGGGCCCAGACCCAAAGAAACATAAAAAACATAAAGGGTTCGTGATCAGAAAGGTGAGAGAAACAAACTAAATAAAGGAGGATGACTGTGAAATTATGAATAGAGGCTTACTTAAACATTTATCCCAGTCCTATCATTCAATAATGCTTAAACTTCACCACCATTTACCAGTCCTATGAATAGAGGCTTAGTGATATTTTGAGTAAGCAGGTTTTCAATTGTAATAGAAAGGAAGCACAAAACTGCAAGATAATGCCACTACAAAGAAGTATATAGAATCAAAAGCCTCTATATAAAAGTTCCAAATCGCCAGTCAACAGTTGTCACCAATTGCTCTAATTGTCATGAAATTCATCGGAAAAGAAAACGGAATCACATACTATTATGCTACTTTATCTCGCTATATTCATGATCGGAAACAGAACTAGGTTAACCGGGAGCAGTTAGGAAACCCAGGGGATCAGTTGATGTCGGCGTCGTCGAAGTCATCATCGAAGGAGTTGAAGAAGTTGCTATCGACGAGCTTCTTAAAATCGTGAGGGTGAGAGGGCTCATTGAAGAGCTCGAGGGGTTCGACGTCGACATCGTCGTCGACGTCCATAGCGAGGACGGAGCCCTCATCGTCGTCCATCTCAGACGGGAACACGTCACCCGAGCGCCTTAACAGCATCAGCTCCTTCCTCATCATCTTCGCGCTGTATCGCTGTACGAGTCCTCCTGGAGACGACGAGAAACCCTCTTCGTGAACAAGAGAGGTTCCCCAATGAGCTTGACCGGCGGCGGGTTTATTGAGGAAAGATGCTGAAACTAAGAGCATACACATAGGGCTTTTATACGAGGTGAATAGCTCGGGATCGGCTCGAAAAAAAAATCGTTCACTAACCTAAACAAACCGAACCTGAATATGATTTTAAGCTCGGTTGAAAGCTCGCCTCGTTCGATTTAGAATCGAATAGCTCGAATTCTATGGAATTTCTAAAATTTTCTTTAAGTTAATATGTTATAACCAAGTAAAACTACTTAAAGCTCGAAAAAATCTCGGCTCGAGCTCGTTCATTTACTAAACACAAGCCGAACTTGAACAAAAAATAAAGCTCATTTAAAATTTGGGCTCGGCTCGGCTCGGGCTCGTTTAACAAATGAACAAGCTTCAACATGCCAAGCTCGGGTATTTCGACTCGAATAACACCCCTACATACACATTCATTCATCAACACATCAAGCCCTTATCTTTTGTTTGGTATTCATATTCTGATATGGGCATCATATCCATACCCTTGTTTGGTATGTAGTTATATAAATATCAAATTGATATACCCCATGTACCCATATACTCCTCCTTTTGTAAACATTTTCACTCTCGTATACCCCAAAAAACTAGAATATGGGTTTTAAGATCAGTCGCTTCTCCTTTCCTCTTTTTCGTCCTCTCTTCTTCTTAATTCATGGGAGCCAATCTTCAATCTTGATGTCGATTTCGCTCGCAAGTTCCTCAACGAGGGCAAAGGGGTCGCTTGGCTGGTCTGTGCGTTCCTCCTTTCTTGGCTTGGCTCGATTTCCAATGACGGTTCGGTGGCCTGAGCGCTTCTTCTTGTTGAATTTCTCATGTTGGAATGCCTTGGCGATGGTGACTACTGGACTTTTGAAGTGATGATTTTGGTTCTAGTTTCCTTTCGGTGCCTTTTTGGCTCTTCGTGGTTGCTTCTGGGTGTCGGGTGTGGCTGATTTTCTCACCTTTGTGTGTTGTGGCTTGGGGCGCGGGGAGGAAGAAAGGGGAATTAGGTTTAGGTTTGATACCCATACGCTCTAACCCAAATGGGGATATTAGACATCAGATATGAGATTTAATATCCATATATCCGATATCGATATCTAATACCCATATCTAATAGCTGATATTAGTATATGGATACCAAACGGGGGCTTAATTTACTTTTGGTGAGTCTTACGGTGAGACGGGTTTCGCCATACACGAAGTTAAAATTGATGTATTTACGACCGAATCCTTTTCAGTTTTTCACAAAGCGGTTGTTTATCAATAAATCCTTGAATTTGAACTCCTCGTAAATCGATCGATCAGTGGACTGCAAATCTGAATCTGAAACCGAAGGAGAAGATGAAGACGGCACTAGGGAGGAGAAAGATTACGATCACAAAGATCGAGGACAAGAACAAGACGTCACCATCATTACCTTCTCGGAGGTCGGCAAGGCCTTCTCGTTTGGCCACCCGAGCACCGACTCCGTCATCGTCCGCTATCTCCACGGTGGTTCTGGTGCTTCCTCCTCTCATCTGTAGTTCAATTACTGTGTCGTGATTCAATGCGGTGATTGGAAGCTATTCTTGCGGGACTGATCGGTGGAACAGCTAGGGTTAGAAGATCTTGATGCTTTCGCGGGTGGCAACAAGATTCACGTTCGTCAAAATAGGAACCCATTAGAACAGAAAAGATCAAAAATCACCAACGTACAAGCAAGAAAATACAAAGATCGACGAGAGAGGGCACAAATTCGTCCGCAACAATGAAAGAAATCGATAAAGGGGAAAGACACCTTTCTACATCCTGACCCCCAGACTCTACTTAATCGCATTATATACTGGGTTGTTGTTGTTGTTGTCCTTAAAGGACGTACATTATCATGATGGTTGATAAGCAATGCTCAATTAATTAAACTCTTTTTTATGTTATATTGAATTTCATTTTGAATAATAGTATGTTTAAATAATAAAATTCATAATTTTATCGATTTAGTAGGATCTTAAGATCTTAGTCCTACGATCCGATTCTACATGGTCTTTCGATCCAATCCTAGAATTCCGATACTAGCCACCTTGGCTGTGACACATTTTGACAACAATTAACTACCTATAATGATCAATGTAAGAACGCATGCGGAGAGAAAAGAATAAGTTTAAAAAAAACGCGCCCCTCCCCCTTTTCACGCGCCCCTCTTTCATTCCCTCTGTGTTGCTTTTGCGCCGCCGGTCTCCTGGTCGGCCGGTAGGCCTTGGCGCGGCGCTGCCATTGCTTGTGACTCCCTACTTGAGCCCTCCTCCTGAACCTCCCACCACCGAATTCCTCTTCTCAAACAAATACCTTGTTAACCCTAAACCCCCCAAAACTAAATCTCCTCAAAACTCTCTTCAAACCATTGTCTAGCTACAACCTTCAAATCTTCAATCTCAAAGCCGTTTATGCCACATGCATCTGGTCTCTGATCGATCTTCTGTCTTTGCTTGCTGGGGGTTAGGCATTAGATCTGATCAAACAAATCCTCCAATTTCTAACCGAAATCTTACAAAAACAACCATTTTTACCCAACAAAAATTTAGTACCTAAAACTTTCTCAAAACCCTTTTTTTTTGCAGATTCTTGACTCACAAATACAGAACTTCGGATGTGGACACGGTGGTGTACACGAACGGAGGGCCGGATAAAGCCCTCACCTTTCCAGCTATAAGTAGAAATCAACAAAGCCTATTCCGGGGTGTGAAAGTCTTCAAATTGCCCAACAAAGTAAGTGTCCCCAAAAAACTTTAACTCCCCTCCTATGTGAATGCATATCTACAGAGAAAAGATTACTCTTTATTTGCTTCTGCATGTCTAGTAATGATCCTCCTTATTAATTGTATCTCCTCCCTAAGACTAGCTTTATTGATACTACTTATCTGCACACTGCTGAAAGATGCGAACCTCTGATGTATGGTGCTACTATTGAATCTCTCATTTACTTTGTATCTCATTTTGATCATCATTCCTGCTGTGAGCCGATGCTGGAGTCTATGCTTTGTTGTAACTGTAAATTAACTATAAATTGCTATGGTATGATAGTTGGAATGATGCTTGGATGGGGTCGTGAGCTGATTAAACATCCCATTAGAATTAGGATTGACAACTTGTTCTATCCTTATTTTGTAATAATGGATATCTCTAGATCTAGGCTTTATTCTAATCCGATTAAAGACGGGAACCCGAATCGCAAGGGCAGTATCCTTCAGTATATCCCTTACTTTCCTAGTCTTTTAAGGAATTCGATTTATACTTGTGTGGATTTAGAAACTAATTATAATAACGTATATACTTTCCTACACCATCATGTGGTGTGGGGAGGAGCATCTTAAAACTCAAGTCTACCGTATGAATAATCCCCAGTGTCGATGTCTTAAGAACTATGTTTTGTTTAACCCTTTGATGGCCTTTGGATGTAATGTTTTGAACACTTGTGATCCTCGGTGTGATGGTCTTCCACATTTTTATGCTGCAAGCCATCACTGCCTGGATCCCCATGCGATTATGATCTCTACTGTTGCAGTTTATATCTATGGTTATCTATCTTGCAATTATCTTCGCATGTACTTTCATCTCTCTTCGATTGGCAGGGAAGATGTCACACTAAGTCAGTGTAGGTATATATTGAAGAGCACATATAAGAGCCGAGGAGGAATTGCAGGTATGTCACTCCTTTATGTTCTATTCAAAAACCTTAAGCTAATCCCCACTGGAGTCCTTGGTGAGCTAGTGGTGGTAAGCTACCCCAACCTTACACTCAAACCTTTCCAAAACAAAGCTACTGCAAAACTTGTTTCCACAAAACTCAAATACACAGCAAGGGCCAGAAGGAGAATGCAAGAGAAGTTGACACCTCGTCTGAACCAGTTACCATACAAGTCTGATAAAGGAAGACAAAAAAGCATTGTCACTGAGAGCAACAAGAAGGCAGACTCTGTAAGGAAGGCTACTAGTTATCTTTGTACTAGGTAAAATCCTGATCATTTTAATCTTACAAAGTATCAATCGGAGAGGACTCACAAACATGTAACAGGTATATCTCTCTCCCTTGCCCTCACACCAAAACTCAAGCAACACCCCACTGATTACTTAGGTCCTCAGGTGGTGGTTAGCTACCCTAAAATTCAGAACAAAACTTTGAAAACCAAGCTTTCTATCAAATCTTCTACTACAAATATGATATTTGCAGCAGACACCAAGTCTTCAGATCTTATGACTCGAGAAGCTCATCTCAATGATCGGAGGGATACGAAACATGAAGCTGGAACTTTGCTGAGTAAGACAGTGTTCAGCCTAAGTATCAACAGACATACGGATCTTAATGAAATAGCTAGATTTTATCTCTTCACTGTAACCTCTAGTCTGCAGGGAAGAACACTTTGTATTATCAAAACTAATAGTCATTCTATACATAAGCACCATTTGGTGTCCTTTTACAAATTATTTTATGATTAATATAGCTTACTGGGATGTGAGGGGTACTAGGAGGCCACTGTTGTGGCAAGAAATCAGTCAGCTCAGATATACTAACAATTTGGATCTGTTAGCACTTTCAGAAAAAAAATCCGAGACTCCTCCCTCGGATGATCAACTTAGGATGTCTGGATTCCAAAAGGTCATCTTCATCAAATCGAATGGAAGGAAAGGTGGTCTTTGGATACTACAAAAAACCAACATTGCAGAGGTTAGTATTGTCCTTGAAGAAATTCCTAGATATATTCTGATCAAATGCTCTATAGAAAACCATGACATTATTCTTGCCTTTGTCTATGCTCCCTCTGTTGAAAATGAAAAGGATATGTTTTGGCAACAGTTCATCACCTCCCTCGCCAAATTTAATCTCCCCCTCGTGATTATAGGTGATCTTAATGAGATTAAATCTGATACAGAAAAAGTAGGAGGGGTCACTCCCGCCCTAAATAGATTTAGAAGATTAAGAGCAATTAAGGAAGATCTTGATCTTCACACTCTTCCCTTTACTGTCTCTCTCTTCACTTGGAGGAAAAGCAAATCTGCTCAAAATAATGCCTTTGAAAGGCTGGATAGAATTTTAGTTCATCAACAAGTTCTTAATTGGTTTCCAAATCTTTGTACCAAACACCATTCCTTTTCAAAATCTGATCACTGCCCTATCTCTCTTGAACTCGGGCTCAAAAGAAATAGAAAAGGATCTCAATTCGGGTTTGAAATGGCCTCGTCCTCAAATAAACATATGGAGTCCATGATTAGGAGAGTTTGGTCTTTTAAATTAAAGGGCTCTAATGGCTACAAGTTTATGCAAAAGCAAAGACTTCTTAAGAAGAGAATCAAGTCCTGGTGTAAAGCTCATCCCAACAACATCACCAAAAAACTAGCTTATGTTGAGAATCAAATAAAATCTCTCCAAGATCGTATGCCTTGGGGTTATGTCTCCACAGTTGACGAACTCAAACTTAATAGACTTGAGCATAAAAGAACTCGACTTCTAGAATTTAATTACAATTTCTGGAAACAAAGAGAAAAAGTTAAACACCTGCAATTAGGAGATAGAAACACTAAGTTCTTTCAAATTACAGCTAGAATCCAAAATTTTAAAAGATCCACCAGATCTTTCATTACTAAACACAACACTATCTTGACTGACCAAGAACTCATTCTTGATCATATTTCTAAGGAAATGGTAGAACGTTTTATTGGTAAAAACCAAAGACAAATATCTCCTGACCAAGTTTGGAACATCCAACCCCAAATCACCCAAGTTGAAAATAGTGATCTTATAGCCCCTCCATCGGATTCTGAAATTAAACAAATGGTTCTAAGTATGGCTCAAGATAAAACTCCGGGGCCGGATGGTTTTCCTCCAGAGTTCTATAACCAATATTGGAATATAATTGGTTCTTCTTTCTGTAATGCAATTAAAGCTTTTTTCATTCTGACCAACTGCTCTCTGATATTAATCAAACCTTCATAGCTTTGATCCCAAAAACTGAAAATCCAACTACTATTAATCACTATAGACCTATTAGCCTTTGTACTACAGTCTATAAGGTCATATCCAAAATCCTAGCAAATCGCCTTAAGAAAGTCCTTCCCAAACTCATAAACCCCTTCCAATGAGCTTTTCTTGAAGGTAGATCGATTCAAGACAACACGGTTATAGCCCATGAGATTTTTCATTCCTTTCACAAACATAAAGGAAAACAAGGTTGGATGGCTTTAAAATTGGACATGGAAAAAGCCTATGATAAAATAAACTGGTCATACATTAAAGCCGTTCTTATAAATTTTGGTTTTCATTAAACTTTGATTACATGGGTTATGAAATGTATTACGTCTACTTCCTTCTTAGTTTTAGTTAATAATACCCCGAGCCCTGTATTTAAACCAAACAGAGGGATAAGACAAGGAGATCCTCTTGCCTCCTATCTGTTTGTACTAGTAATGGAGGGCTTGTCCAGAGAACTTCACAAAGAAGCATTACTTGAAGTTGCATTGGTAGGATTCAGATTCAAAAAGAATGGTACGCCTATCCCATTTTTAACCTTTGCAGATGATACTATTATTTTCTCTAAGGCAGCACACACTAGTCTGAATACGATCCAAAATATTATAAATAATTTCTCTAATCTGTCAGGCTTGACAATTAACTATAATAAAAGTTCCCTGCAGTGCTCTAGAAATGTAAATCCAAATTTGGCTCGTGACCTATCTGCGCACATGGGCATTCCTATCTCGAAAGCTTTGGAAAAATACCTAGGTATTCCTATAGTGAGTGGTCGTATAAAAAATTGTGTTTTCAATGAGGCAGCGGACAATCTTAGAAAACAACTTACCAAATGGAAAGCTTCAAGCCTCTCTCAAGCTGGAAGAGCTATTCTTATTCATTCAAATTTAAGCTCTAAGACAAATTACCTTATGCAGAACTTTTTACTACCTAAAGGAATTCTTAACCAAATTGACCAACTCAACAAAAATTTCTTATGGAATAAAACTCCAAATGACAGATATATTCCCCTCATAAGGTGGGACCAAATCTGTAAACCAAAATCTCAAAGAGGTATAGGTCTTAGGAAAGCTGAAGATCTTAACAGTTGTCTCCAAATGAAACTCTTGTGGAAAATTTATAATGATGAGGATAGTTCGTGGGTGAAAATCATCAATGAAAAATACCTCAATCAGGCAAATATTAGTACTTTTAACAAAAAGGACACCTCCTAGCAGTTTGACAGACTGCTCTCCTTTAGGCAAAAATTCGAAGAAGGAATCCTTTGGTCTGTGGGTGATGGCTCTAAGATTTCTTCCACTAATCTCTCCCAATTCTTAGGTAACAATTATTGTTCATTAACTATTAAGGACCTCATCACAGACAGTAAAGTCTGGAATGAAGATCTCTTAAGATCTATGTTTCCTCCTGATATCATTCAAAAGATTCTATAGAATTCCGATTTATCAGTCCCAGGATAAATTAATTTGGACCCCGGAGGCTTTGGGGATTTCTCTACAAAATCAGCTAGGAAGTTATTTACCCATACTACAAATGAAACCGATGGCCACACGTGGATATGGAAACAAAATCTGCCTCCGAGGTCGAAGAACTTTCTTTGGAAACTAAGAATTGATGGGCTCCCGATGACAGTTTGACTTAACAGGTATGTCAATAGGGTCCCAAGTCAGTGCTCCCTCTGCAATCAGGTGTTGTTGTAGGAGGATGGTCAAGTATGAAAATATAAATAAATATAAAAGCAAACTGACTCCCTGTCTCAGCAAATAAATACAAGACTTCCTCCCGTTGTAGTAGAAGGCAGTCAGGATCGATCCACGAGGAAGCGTGTTAGCGCCCGCCTTTTCAGTTCCACATCTCCGCAGAATTTCGACCAAAAGAGTCCTCGATTTCGACCAAACAACTCGAAATCGACCAACACTGTCGACCAAAAACAGAAAGCAAAACCAAGCATAAACGAAAACCAAACAAAAGAACTCGACCTCGAAAAAACCTTCCTCGACGTCGACCAACTTCCTCGACGTCGACCAAAACTGTTCGAAATCGACTAAACACAGAAACTAAAATTTGAAACTTTTCGCAACACAAAACACGAAATTGATGAAATAAATCAATAAACTAAAGACTTCCAAGATCAGGGTTTCAACACCACAACGATAACCATGTAAAATAACACATAAAGGCATAAAAGATCATGCTTTTCAGTTTTCATCAAATAACTTTCGTTATTCACAAATAGGAAAATAGAGGCTTTCGCATAAACCCTAATTGTTACTAACTCTTTTCACATAATTAATCCAAGTTGTATTAAGATCACTTTTTCTTCAATAACACAAACAAGGATCACCTTCAACTTTCGCAAAAGAATCATGCTTGTAGAGATAGAAGATGAATTGCATCAAAAGATTGTACCTTTACCGCATCACCTCACATGGCTATCGTCGGGCTCACCCCGACCCTAGAAGTTGGGTGACTACTCGCTCTTCATCATGAATAAACTCATCAAAGATTTCAAGAAAATAAATTGCATTAAATAAACTAAATAAAACTTACAACCGATCGAAGCCAAAACGTCTCTCGACAACTCCAACTTGCTCTCGGCCTAAGCTCTCTATTCTCCTACTCGACTTTCTCTCTCTATTGGCTTGTAGCTTGGATGATTGAATTAATGGAAATCAGCCCCTAAGGTTCTATTTACAGGCTTCATTCCCTAGCTAATCTAGGAAAGAATAATCTATCTATATCTAGACTTTTTATCTAAAAAACTTTAAGATAAAACATGGAATTAAAATAATTATATCTAAAAGGAAATAAAGACTAATGTGGATAAATATCTTCTCCCTTGATAGAACTTGATGTATCTTGATAGGATTCCACGAATCTTGGCTTGCAAGTAACTTCCATCACTCGGACTCAACTTGATCTCGACTCGGACAACTTTGTGGAATCTCCTCGACGTCGACCAACTTCCTCGACGTCGAGTAGAATTCTTCGCCTCGAGTGGTCCTATGCTCAGCTCGTGCTCAATCTTGCCCTCTGGAGCAGTTGTTGAGTAAACCTTGGTCGACTTCGAGTAACTCTGTCGCTTTCAGCATTCTGCTCCATTCTTGAAACGCACTTTCCCGAGTCCTCGTTCGTTGAATCGACGCATATAAGCATGCGTTGGAAAGCTCTTTTCGAGGGCTACAACTCTCATCAAGACATCAAAGCTTGATTCAGAATGATGAATGGTGAAAAGTGGGATTTTCTCCAGCTGCACCATCCTTAACTTCTTCATGACTTTCCTTTAAGCTCCAAAAGTGCGCCCGATTTCTGTGAAATACAACAAAAACTTGTGTAGAGCTCCATATATTGCAAATAAACATAAACTACACAAATAATGTATTATTCTAACCCAAATGTATGAAATGCATGCAGAAAACGATATAAAAATAGGTATAAAACATGGCAGATTAGGCTTACAACATCAGGCTGAAGAGGATGCGACCCATCTCTTCACTAAATGTAGTTTTTCAAGAGAAATCATCACCCTATTTGAGCAACATTCTGGTATGTTCTTCCCTGAACTAAATAATGTTACCTCTTTACATTCAGATCTAGAGAATCTTAAAATAATAAACCATAATTTTGAGGAACTCGTTTGTATTTGGCATACCATTTAGGAAACTAGAAATGAAGTGATCTTTAGGCACAAACAATCATCTGACATGACCCATATCCTTAGGAGAATCACTCAGACTCTCCATGATTGGAGAGAAGGATTAGGCCGTCCAAAAAAGGCCAATGCTACTAAAAACAAAAGGGTCACTGCTAGATGGAGAATGCCCCCTAATACTATCTACAAGATTAATGTAGATGGTTATGTCAACCTTTCAGGTAAGAGCCAGATAGGTGGGATCATTAGGGATTTCGAGGGTTATATTATTGATGTTTTTTTCAAGAAAATGTATGAAAGCCAAGTCTTGGTTAAATCGGTCAAGCAGCAGCAATGTCTGAGATGGGAAGTCATGAGGCAAGTTGAAGACATTTCTACTCTTCTCTCTAAGTTTGAAGTGGTGGAGATGCACCATATCTACATAGAAGCCAATATGCCGGCATATTACATAACTAGGAATGGTATCATTTGTAACTTGCAATCTATCCTCTATCATAGAGAGTTTTGTAACATCATCTTGAAGGATGATCTTGAAACAGCGCTACTTATATAGTTATATAGTAGCAACTCCGTCTGTTTGCCTGCTGTAGATAAAATAAATAATAATAATAACTAGCTATAATGATCACGCGCCTTTTTCTACTTCCCTCCTCAATTCACATTTTTATTCATCATCCTCCAAACCTCCACTAATTTCTCAATGCATCACAACCATTGGATTAACGCTCATCTACAGGTGGCATACGCTCAACAAGCCCAACTAATTAATTAAATTTATTTTATGTTTTTTCTTTTCTTATCCATTTGTCTAATTTTAAACAAATCAAATTTCCTTACTCTCTGTCAATAAATACGCAGCATCCCTTCCCCTTCATTCGCTTTGTTAGATATACTCCCCTCCGTTTCCTTTTAAGTGACTTTTTACTATTCATGCACGTTTTTTAATGTATGAAAAACTATATGAAATAATAATTTTTTTAAATATTTTTTTCGATAATCTCATACTTATTGGTGATAAGTATAATATTATGAAAAAAATATTATTAAAATATTAATATTTAATATAGTTTTTATCGTTCTAAAACTACGTGCATGACTTGAAAAAGTCACTTAATAGGAAACGGAGGGAGTACATTTGAAATCTGAAATCCCCTAAATAAAATTTTCTCCCCCAAATTCGCACAAAATCAACGAATATTCCCTTTCTCCCTCGATCGATTTCTGCTCGTCGCCACCTCTTCCCCAACCTCTGGCAATGGCGATTCGCATGACCTCGCAAATCGGGGCTCTAATCAGCACCTCGATCCCTGTCGACTCTAGCACCAGGAGCGGAAATGGAGATTTGACGGCGACGGTAAGCGCGGCATCCGTCTGGAAGTCCCCGCCGGTGACCCCTTGTAGGTCACCTTCCCCGGTTAACAGCCGTTGCAGGTCGCCTTCACCAGTGTTCCAGGCCAGATCGCCATCGCCGGTGGTGCCCGGGATGAGGCCAGATCTATCAGCGGTATGCCATGCGTTCGCGACGGAGATGGAGGCGATGGCAGAGGAGGATACAAAGCACCACAGTGGAGGCTCTGTCGTGCACGGTGACAAGGAGTCGGGAGTGCCGGTGTTCGTGATGATGCCGCTCGACAGCGTGACGATGAACCACGCCGTGAATAGGAAGAAGGCGATGAATGCGAGTCTCAAGGCACTGAAGAGTGCCGGCGTTGAGGGGATAATGATGGACGTGTGGTGGGGGCTCGTGGAGGACGACTCCCCCGGCGAGTACAACTGGGGTGGCTACGCCGAGCTCCTTGAGATGGCCAAGAGCCATGACCTTAAAGTCCAGGCCGTCATGTCTTTCCACCAGTGCGGCGGTAACGTTGGCGACTCTGTCACGTGCGTAGCTTAGCATATTCCCCAATTGGTGCTATCATGCGCGACGTAAGGGTTTTTATTCTTCAATGTTTGTTGAATTTGCAGGATTCCATTACCGAAATGGACACTAGAGGAGATAAAAAAAGACCCTGATTTGGCATACACGGATCAGTGGGGGAGAAGGAATAGCGAGTACATATCGCTTGGTTGTGACACCATGCCTGTATTGAAGGGGCGAACCCCTGTTCAGTGCTATTCTGATTTCATGCGTGCTTTTAGGGACAACTTCAAACACCTTCTTGGAGACACCATTGTGGTAATTAGAGTCATTCTACCAAAGCTTAATTTGTTCTTTTCCATGGATTGATTTGATGGGGGACCGGTTGAGATTATTTTTTGAAGGAAAGACATTAATGGGTGTGTTTAGATAGAATTGTATCAATGTCTGTGTTGGGAATCAATATGGATACAATTCGGAATACATCCTAAAAATGAGTTGAGTTTTAAAACAAACATTGAATTGATGTCCTTTTTTGTTCAGGAAATCCAAGTTGGGATGGGGCCAGCCGGTGAACTTAGGTATCCATCATATCCAGAAGCCGAGGGGACCTGGAAATTCCCAGGAATAGGCGCCTTCCAATGCTATGATAAGGTACTCGCAAACATAAAGCCTCTTCATTGATTGATTGATATATAATGCTTTAAATTTTATTGGAACCTCCATTGCAGTACATGCTCAACAGCCTGAAAGCAACTGCAGAAGAGGCCGGTAAGCCGGAATGGGGACACACCGGCCCTACAGATGCTGGTAACTATAATAGTTGGCCTGAAGACACCTCCTTTTTTCGCAAGGAAGGTGGTGGTTGGGACACGGAATATGGGAAATTCTTCAACTCATGGTACTCCAAGATGCTCATAGACCATGGCGAGAGGGTATTATCCTCTGCTAGTTCCATCTTTGAGGACATGGATACAAAGATATCTGCCAAGGTTGCTGGGATTCACTGGCATTACGGGACCCGATCCCATGCCCCTGAGCTCACAGCGGGCTACTACAACACCCGTTACAATGACGGGTATCTCCCCATCGCCAAGATGCTGGCACGACATGGAGCCATATTCAACTTCACCTGTATTGAGATGCGCGACCATGAGCAGCCTCAGAACGCTTTGTGTGCACCTGAGAAGTTGGTGAAGCAGGTGGCATTGGCAACCCAGAAGGCAGGGGTGCCCTTTGCTGGGGAGAATGCCTTGCCAAGGTATGATGAGTGTGCCCATGATCAGATTCTAAACGCGTCTTCTCTTCGTGTGGATGGGGACTCCAAGAACAGTGATATGTGCGCATTTACATACTTGAGGATGAACCCTGAGTTGTTCCAGGCTGATAACTGGAGGAAGTTTGTGGGGTTTGTGAAGAAGATGAAGGAAGGGAAGGAGCCAAAACGGTGTAGGGAGGAGATGGAGAGGGAAGCCGAGCACTTGGTCCATGTGACACGACCATTAGTCCAAAGGGATGTTGCTACGGTGCATTAGCTATAGAGCCGATGATTATCCAAGATTGATTGTCTTTGAAGTATTTTTCTCCAGAGTGGTTAGAGGGAGATTTCTACAAATTACAAGTCGTTATGATGCACTAGTTTTTTTCTTTTTTTGATCTTCCAAATTTTATGTGATCATGCCTTGTAAATAGTATATGGTGGTGAAATTGGCCTCTTTTATCTATGAACGTACAGAGGTCTCCTTTTTTAAATTTGGCTATCAATATAAAGAGTAAGTTATGATACTGTAAAAAGAGATCAACTCCTCTGTAAATAGTTCATCATGCTAACAAGTATAATGCAATGCCATTGATTTCTATACATGCTTCTAGTTCTCTTGTAGATGACTATTTTTGGCTGTTGGAAAACTATTAATTAGCTCTTTCCACTTTCCATGGATGAAGAACTGTTATTAACCATGGTTTTCGTCTCTCGATTCAGTCTTTGAAGGCTGATTGTTGCTTCTCAGTTTAGTCTTTGATAATGAAGATTGATTGTATTGTGTAACATGGTGATTTTAATGACCTGAATGTGACTATATGCATACATACATGTTCCAAACTTATTTCTCCAATACTCTGTAATAGAAAGAAGGATATTGTTTCCATGTCTACCTTCATCTTGTTGATTCATCGAAAGGACTATCATTTTCTATGTTAGCCAAAATCATTTTTTTTTTTATCAGAAGCCAAAATCATTTTTTGATGTTGATTAAAGAGAAGACACAAGTCAATTGTTGATCAAAGGTTGCTTAGATGAATCAAACACGTACAATTGGAGCACTAGTACCAAAAAATAATAATTTAAACCCCCTATTTTATAGTCTGGATGGCAAATCACCGGCTTATAATACGCCTAAAAATTAAAGTTATGCATTTTCCTTTTTCTTTTCTTTTAAAATTGAATATATGTATATAGCTCGAAAAAGGCTACATATACACCTGGTGTATGTATGCACCAATTTTTTTTTTTCAAAATTTGTTTTTCTAGGGTTTACCGTTTAAAATTTAGGGTATAATTAGTGATTATTGATATTTTTAGGGTTTATTCTTTAAAATATGAGTATAATCGAGTGTTAAAGAATTAATTTTTATAATTTTAAAAGTAGTGGATAAATTTTACAAAAAGTTACAAATGGAAAATAGATACAACAAAATACATTTGGTGTATGTATATCATCCTCCATATATCCCGGACCAAAATAAAACGGATGGGCTATTAAATGTAAATAGCTCAACCCTGTCAATATCAAATACCCCATACATTACAGATCCAGGGTTTATAGATTTATAATAACTGGGGCGTCTATGAACCCAACTTCCTACGGGCTATTATCAATTTCAACCAATTTTAATTCCCCTTACACAATGTGTATAGGGGCACTTGAAATTGGTTGAAATTTCAACTGGTTTGCGCAATGAAACCTTATATTGGGCACATCACATGTTTATGTATTATGATGAATTATTTCAGAGGTGAAATGATACGCTTGTTTTTTAAGATTATTGGGGTTTACTTCAATTTATTTGGTATAAAAAGACAAAATTACAGCTAATAACAACCCAATAAACTCTAATTTTTACAAATAGACATTTTTCACCTAATACGAAGTTTATATTATTTTATAACTTTTCAACTCCTATTCCACCAAGTTTATAAATTTCAATCGATTTATAAATTTTAGTTTTTTCTTATAAACTCCACCCCATATACGAACCCAAGTACTCCATATTTTCTAAAAGGCCCATTTGCACCAATATATTAAAAAGAAGTGAATTTTGCTAAAATAACCAAGAAGAGAATAATTAGCATGGAAATGACAAAATGTCATTTTTGCAAAATATTTAGGCACATTCTCAACTGGTTAAAGATAACCAAGGCTAGGAGAGAGAGAGAGGAGGAGAGAGACCCACTTTAATTGTTTTAAACTAATTTTCGGTCATTTTTATTTGTTAAAATTAAAAAATAAATTTATTTTTGAATTTAATTTATTTTTATCTATCTATAGACACCCACTTTATATATGTTTATGGAAAAAAATATTTCGATGTAAAGTTGGGTCTACATCGTATGTTGATCTCAATTTGGAGTATGATATGGATAACCATTTGGATGACAAAGACAACAATTCAGCTGACACAGAAATTCACACAACTCGCAAGGCAATCCAGAAAACCTGGGCAGAACCGACAATCGTTGCTTCGGAGATGAAAAGTAAAGCTGTCGACGTGGACATGGAGGAGGGGGCAATGCTCATAGAGGAGAGCATGTCATTTGGGTCCGTCAGGAGCAAGATAATGGAGACAAGCGTTCAGGGAGAGTTCCTTCGCCGGAAGCATCGGAGAACATAAGCAAACGTGGCGTGGCAAGGTGAAGAAGTCCTCAAAGCTTGTTACAAAGTAAAAAGAAATACTAACTAGGTGCTGAAATACAAAAAAAATCCATACAACCCTATACATGGTTTCACTTGGCCTAAAAAAAAGAAGAAAAAGTTACGATTTACCCTTACTAGCTAGTAACTACTGTTGTCTAGCCACTGACCACGATCACTTAACCAATATAAGACTAACACATGCCGGATCTCGTCTACCTCATGAACTTTCCCCCTCAAGGATAGCTAGGATAAACGACATTCTTTGAGTTGTCAAAGGTTGATTTTTGTTATTTTGCATATATGTACGTCAGTTACAATATGTGGTTGTCTGTTTTGGTTGCCTGAGATGCGAACCCCGAATATATGCGATTTACGCTTACTAGCCAGTAACTACGGTTGTCTAGCCAATAAAACCGATGTTTCGTCCACAAGCTCAATGCCCAGATACGAGGCTAGTCGGAGGTCCACAAGAGCTCCCACCTAGTCGTTGACCATCCTCAAGGCCTATACTTCCAGATCCGAGGGGTTCAACGCTAGATCTAAAGCCTCTCGCGGCCAGATCCGGTGTTGGTGCTCATCTTACCTGCAAAGTAACGATTTTCGCCCCACTGTTCAACCATCCGCTTCACCTTGGTGTCCGACGAGGCAAAGAGCCGTCGTGGCTGGAGTGAACCCCCTCTATCCATCTCTATCACTCTTCCTCCAAAAATCTCCCTCTATCTCCACAAATCCGATCAACCTCCACACATTCTCATTTTTCCTTTCACAAAATCCAAAAAAAAAAGAGAAGAGGAAGCCAAATCCGACCGACTGATTTCTTCCACTTGTTTTTTCTACACATTCCCATTTATTTGTGTTGGTTTCTTTCACTTGTTTTTTGCCTCTTTTTTTGAAAGATTCATTTTTCTTTCATTCTTGTCTCTCTAACAGCTTCATCCAAATGTTGCTTATCGTAAGGATTTCTCTTTGGCACTCCTCATTGATGTACTAATTTTTTAATAAAAAAAATTCGACCACATTGATATGCTGATTGTACATAATGATTTTACACTTATACCATGTTGCTTGAAGCTAAAAATGGGGATTCTACACTTATACCATCATCCATGACAACATAGGAAGAGAAGCTTATGGAAGCTAGAGTTATGAAAGAGGAGCCAGATACGGAGAACCCTTTTGAAGATGTTACTCATCTGAATGAAACCCAGTGTATAAAATTGGATAAATTGCTAACTCAAACTCATTTTATTTAGACTTTTTGCTAGAGAAGATGGATCACATCACTTTGGTTTGTCCTTGTGTCTTTATGGGTTTTGAATTTTTATTTTAATCATTTGTTTCCCCCTTCTTAATCATATTGGTCTATATAGAATGAGTTTGAATTTTTATTTGAACTATTTGCTTCACCCTTTCCAATTACGCGACTTAAACTTGTCATCCGCGCAGCGTATGAGCGCGCTTGGAGCTGACTTAAATAGGGATGACAATCTCTCATGCACCCAATGGATATCCGATTCACCCTACCCAACCAAGTGAGTGAAAATCTGATATAATTTGGATATTAAATGGGTGATGGGTGAGCGAATGATGGGTCGGTTCGGGTACAGGTGAAAGTATTTCCTACCTGTCACCTGGCCCATCACCCGACACATATTATATAGTCATATATATACATTCCATTTAATATATTAAATAATATCGTTTTACATTTACTTTTACATACTATAGTAAATGATCTCGTTTATGATGCATCTTGTTTATTTGATATGATTAAGTTAATTTACGTTGCTAGTTGTTTACTCATTGAAGTATTGATCATTTTGTTGATGTTTTTTTCAAAAGTTTTTTGGTTGAATTTGATGGGATGTGGTTCGACAGAATTTTCACTAAATCCACCTAATTAACCATTTGATGATGGGTGGACGAGGTGGGTGAAACTAGAAGCCAGTGATGGGTCAGATCAGGTGAGAGTTTTTAGGTGGTGGATCGGGTGCATGATTGTTATTCGAGTCGAACGAGCCGATTATTGCTTGTTCATATTCAGTTCATTTATGATCGGGTGCATGATTGAATTACTATGCTGATTTTGTTTTTTTTTTATGGTAATTTGATTTTTTTTATATATTTTTTTGGGTAATTTGAATTAGTATGTTGATTGGTATAGTTATCTTGATTTTTTTAATAATGTATTGATTCACTCTCTATTTAGGGATATAAAAAAAATCTAGAATTATGACTTACTGCTCGAATTTGTTGGGTTGTTATATACACATGTGTAGATTTTTCATATATGGATAGACAAATAAAATGGTTATAGCTATTGAGCATTGATTTCACTTTACATATAAGTGATATGTAATACTTTTTTAATTACTTTATCAAAAATTTTAAACATGCAGCAAGATCTTACGATCCTACGATCCGATTCTGCTCCACCCCCACCGATCCGATCTCGAATCTCGATCCTAACAACATTGGTCAAAAGCTCACATAAATGTGTTGCCTATGCAGCTTATGAGCACGCCTTGAGAGAACTTAAACCTCTTGCCCATGAAGCCTTTGAGTGCACCCGGAGTAGACTTCAACTTGTCGCTCGTTCAGCCTATGAGCGCGTTTGGAGCTGACTTAAAATTTTCACCCACGTAGCCTATAAGCGTGCTTGGAGTCGACTTAAACCTGTCAGTGGCACAATCCATGAGCGCTCCTGGAGCAAACTTATCCCTCCCATAGCTTTTGAGCACACTAGGGCTAAACTTGGCGTCCGCGCGACTTAATAAGCGCGACTAGGAGCAAGTCCTATTGCTCGCACTACTCATTGTCGCGGGAATAATGAAGGGTCAAAATACTCATGCTCAAACTATGTAAGACTTGATTCTCTTCCCGAAAGAGATACCTAGACAGTCCACTAAGAAAATGAGTGTAGCCCGGACGAGCGAACATCCTTGAAAGCATGTACCAAAGGTCAGATACATTAAATACTCTCTCGTGGAAGAATATGAATAAGATAGAAATGCATATAATGCATCGTTTTCATTGAACCTCATTTAATTTAAGACTTAACTAAAGTACGAGGAGCTATAAAGATGTACTAACATAAATATTAGTATTTACGATGTCATGAGTAAATATGAGTGGACGCGGGCATGAATGAGGTTCCCCGTTATACAAACAGAACCTCATCAAATATAATAAAGCAAAGCACCGACGGATAACTTATATTCATTATAGTGAATATAAACTCAACAAGGTTAAGGGCAGTGACAATTAGTTGCACACGGACAGCATATCCGCTAAAGTATGGAAACCCCTATCAACTCTACCCATACCTAGAAACCGTTCACGATTTTAAAACCCGTCCAAATGTGGGGAACCCCACTAATTTATCAAGGTGGATATGTGTCTTGCCCCAAATGACACGTGTCATTAATTCCATGATAAGTGCTCGACATGTCACTTGAGCTTGTCTATAAATAAGGCTCTAAGCCTCATTTTAGAGGGTCGGTTCTTGAAATCTCTAGAGGCATGAGCCGGGTTTTATGGCTCTAAGAGTCTCTCCGATCGAGTTTCATCTCCGTCAACATGAGCCGACACTTAATAGAGTCCAAGGGAGGAAGGTAGTCTGCGACTAGTTCAAACTTGAATCGACCCAAGTTTAATGTGCAGACGATAATCTTCTTGTGCATTTTAGGTAAGTCCAATCACCCGAAGTCATCCACGCTCTACTCAATTCCGGAACCCGCAAGCAACGAGATTTTCAAAATGGGCTTTGTCACCTACATAGAGTGAAAAGTTTTTATTTTGTTTGTGAGAAGCGAACCCTAAGGACAATGAGAAGGAACGATGAGAATCCATTCTTCTCATGAGATTAAAAAAGGGTTGATCCTTGTGATTCTAGTGGTGTTCGTGAGATTTGGGCATCCACGAGATCGAATTTGACTACCATTCGATCGATCGGGCAACCATCCTGCGTGAGATTCGCATAATGAACAAATAAAAGTGTAGGATGAGATAGTGTATAAGATTTCAGTTCATCTATAAGATAAAAAAAAGTTATATTGAAAATTGTGTGTGATACTGTATAAAATTTTTTATTTAAAAAAAGTTATTCTCTTGGGACGAGTACTCTACTAGTTAAATCTAAAGCATTTTCATCCCATGTCGCATTACTAGAAGCCTCTGTTATATATAGAAGAGTTTGGGACATACTTTGCCAACCTCTTACTTTTCCGCCGTCATAAAATGAATCAATAAAAAACATCTCTCTTATAAGTTAATCTATATCATCCGGCCACATCACCCGCTCCATTAATATTTCTCTATAACCCCCACTATCCTACTAATTACTCCATTATTATAACCGTTACTTTATTGTTATAATCGCCACACTCCGACCAACTACCCCACTATTCAAGTTTTTTTTTTCGGAAGCAAGGAAGGAATTAGGTAGAATTGTAGAAGACGAGTGTCCACCAAAGTATCTTCTCCCTAGAGCGTTCTTTTGGATGAGAACGCTCAGTTCTGAATAGATCTCCAGATTTCCGTCAGCAGGGGTATTGTATGCAAGACGAACGATCCTATCTGCCATGGTTCGAGTATAAAATCGCACTCCCTCCGTTTTTTTAATGACGTTTTGAGGTTTTTATGACTTTAGCTAATTAATTGTTGCTAGAGCAATTTGTTTGAATATAGGTGTGTATGGGACCAATTTTAACAGTTTATAAACTGTCAAAATTGGAGGTTGAAAATAAAAACCTTGTATGGGGGTTGTTTAGTATGAGTTTTTTTTTATTAAATTTGGGGTTAAAAAAAGCTTGTTTTTGAAGGGTTTTTTTTTTGGTTTTGGGGGTTTATTTGATTTGAAAAGACAAGTATATCCCTAATAACAACTAAGTGCTCGTTTGGATAAAAGGGGTAAATACAATTCCTGGGAATTTAATATGTGGGAAGTCTAATTCCCTAGAATTGAAATTACTGGGATTTTGAAAAATACGTTTGGTTAACTTTTAATTCCCATGAATTAAATTACCACATTTCGTTTGGTTGCACTAGAGAATTTTATGGAAATTTATGTGTAATTACTATTTTAACCTTTATCTATAAAGGATGGGATATACATTGAGGGTAAAAATAGCGATTTTATTTTTTGGTAAAAAAAAGGGGGATTTTAAAAGGGTGGAAGAAATCTTACCTACTCCCCCTTGGTGATTCCACTTCCTGTATTTTGGAGGAAGTAGAAATCCCAGGAAGATAACTTCCAGGGTTTTTCAATTTTTATTTTTTCATCCAAACACATATATTAGCACGAACTTCCTGGGTTATTGCAATTCCTGGGATTTTTAACACTATCCAAACAAGCACTAAATAAACTCCACTTTTTACAAATAAACACTTTTTCGTCCCATACGAAGTTTATATTTTTTCATAAATTTTTAACTACTTTTTACCAACAGTTTATAAATTTTACCATGTTTATAATTTTAGTCAGTTTATTAACCTCGTCCCATACAAACCCATATCCTTTGATAGGCACGTTGCACGTTGATGATATATCAGTCAGTGTGTTATCAAGTTGGCGGGTGGGGGTGGAATAAATGGGCACGTTGTAGTCGTGATAACACAAACTCACCCAATTGCATGTTGCATGTGCTTTTTTTTTGTCTTTGTCCGTATGCACATGTGACTTTTTACATTACAGAGTATTAAAAGTCGACAAATACACAACGTAATAATTTCAACCCAAATTCCGTGCATGTTGCATGTGACTTTTTTTTTTTTGTCTTTCTCCGTTGTAATAATTTCAACTCAAATTCCATGCACATGTGACTTTTTACATTATTAAAAGTCGACAAATATACGACGTAAAATAAAAAATATCGCAATACAAAAAGGGCAATTAAATTATGGATTCATATGAGACGGGGTTAAAAAAATGACTAAAATTTATAAACATGTTAAAGTTAAAAATTTATTTGAAATAAGGTTAAAAATTTGTGTGAAATATAGTATTAAAAGTCGACAAATATAGTACTTTGCTTTGGGCTAAAATAATTGAATCTGAATCATTGCATAATACGGATTATATTGAAAGTTGTGTTAGAACCAAAATTTGATTTATTTTAGATTAAAAAAATTGAAAGTGTGGGGTTAGCATTAATTTGAAAAGAGTTGGACAATCAGTCGGCTAAGTACAAGTATTGGGGAAATTATGGATTACTTTTCATTTCCTTATGTTACATGCTTTAACTCAAAACGTCATTAAAAAGAAAACGGATGAAGTATATAAATGCTATATTTTTTAAATTATAATTATTTATTTTTATTATTAATCTCTTTATTTTATTATTTATTATTTTTAAAAATTATTTTTATATTCTATAATTTATAAAATATATTATTAAGTTAATAAATTAGAACTAATAAATCTATATTATTGAATTTAAATTGATAAATTTTAACATACTTGAACCTAAGTGGCGAGTCTCGAACTAGTGTTAAGACCAACTACATCGGTGTTTTTAATTGGTTTTTAGATTGAAATAATATTAAAATATACAAGAGAGAGAATATGTGTTTTAAAAATTCATCCCATAGTTGCCCCACAAGAAACTATTTTTTTTTTACTAGGTAAAGATTCGAAGGTCAGACAGGCCTGTCTCATCCAGAGGCCGACAAAGTCGACAGACGGCGAACCGTCTAACATACAACCTAAAAAACAGGAAACCAAATACATAAAATCAGACAATCAGCGAAATGAAACAAGAAGCAAAAACTCTACAACACGACGACCCAAGAAGACCAACTCCGGAAAAGTTGAGGAAGTCGTCGAAGAACGAAGCCAAGCACCACCGAAAAGTGGCACCGCGGGCCAGCGGTACAGCAGGACTCTATCTCCTGTGGGTAGTGCAGACGAAACTCCAATGAAACTCAATCCCGGATACGAAGTCGTCACTAAGCGCACCACCACGACCCCAGCCAGTCCCGACTCCAGACTTCACACCCCCCAACCAAGCAGAAGACCTCATAGAACCATCACAAGCAGAGCGGCATGCTGCTCGAAACAAAACGCCAATAAAATTTTATCTACAAGAATATCGTCAAAACCTTTACGGGATTTGGTCATACCCTTTCGGGTGGATTTACTCAAACCCTCTCGGGATTTAAACAAAGCCCTTTCGGGCAATTTTTTATTTTTTTTGGGTTAATCGACCTTGGCGTGCAAGGAGCAAATTCAACCTTGCACGCCAAGGAGTCCCCAAAGCTTGCACATCAAGGACTCCACAAGGGCTGAATGAACGCCGCCGGAGACACTGAAGATGGAATTGGGATCTCGGCGCTGACCAGAAGGACAGTGGCGACAGAGAAGACGGTAGAGAAAGGGCCGGCGACACACCAGACGGCCAGCGAACCAAGCACCGAGCCAAAGGCGGCCAATAGGCGAAGGCACCAAATTGAAACAAAAGGAAGCCAATCCACCAACACTAAACTGGAATCGAAAGAGGACTACAAAGTAGGAAGCGGAGCGAAAAAAACAGCAACCCCCGAAAAGATTGCAGATCTCGCTGGGCTAGACATCATCGGGGAAACTATCGACGAAGAGAGACCGAACCTCGCAGTGGGAATAGAGAGGAGAGGAAACGACGACGACGCAGTTGAAAGGTTCCAACAGAGGGTTAGGGTGGAACTGGTGAGGGTGTACGGGGATATACGGAGGAGGTAGGAGAGGATGGTGCACGCCACCGCTAAATTGGGCCCTGAACGCCGAAACCGACACGGGATCAGCCGAGAGAGCCCAAGGAAGAGCAGATGGGGAGATTCTACTCGAACAATGATCGAATAGAGGTTTCGCAATGGTGGATTGGGGGCGCGTGGGGCAAGGCCCCAGCACGTTCGTCACTACCCCAAAGGGGTTTTTTCACGAAGAATTTTTTAAGAGAGCTTAAATTGCTTATTATGCCCCACAAGAAACTATGACAAAAGACTCAAGAAACTCATTTACAACTTTTCCAGCAAAAAATTAGTGGGCAAAGTGGGCCCTTTTTCCGAAGAAAAAATGAAGTGATGTGACATTGCATGAGTTTGGTTTTGTTTTTGCCGTATGAGAAAATGAATTGCATGTATTTTTGTTTTTTTATCAAGTTAATTGCATTTTTTTTGACCTTGTATAAAAGACATGTACATTGCAACTTCTCATCTCTCCTATCTATCTTACCATCACCCCCCATCAGCTCATTTTCCAGCTTCATCTCTTCCATCTTTCTTTCCAATTTTTTTCTTATTGAGATGGATCCAAATGACCAAAACCATCCTTACAGTTTCAGAAATTTGTATACGAGTATGAGAGATTCTCCAAATCCAAACACTCAAAATTTCTCTTATCCGAACATGTATTCGTCACAATCACCAATTACCCCAACATCTCATGGGAGCTCTTTTGGAAATAATTTGTGGCCAGAAATTGAGGAAGTAGCAAGCCTCGACGAGATTCAAGAATCACCACTCGAGGGTTCCCAAGAGCAAGGAAATCGCAGGAGAGGCACTCGTGCTAGAGGCACTCGTGGGAAAGCTAGACGGGGGAGAGCCTCTCGCGGAAGAGCTACTGATGAAAGAGGAGTACGAGTCAAGTGGAGTCATGCTGAAGATTTATTGCTCGTTAGTGGTTGGATTAACACTACCACCGATGCTCGAACAAACACCCAACAAACAACAGAAGCATTCTGGGATAGAGTTGCAGAATACTACACCACAAATAGGGATGATGATTGGCCCGAGAGGATTGTTTCCACTGTTAAACCAAGATGGTATACACTATCCCAAGCTGTGGCCAAATTCGTTGGTGCTTATTCGAGTGCCAAAAATTGTCAAGCTAGTGGGGAAAATGATTGTGATGTCATGCGGAATGCACACGTTATTTACAAGGGTGATCTTGTGTACGACTTCTTGTTTGAGCATGCATGGCGTGAGCTCAATACTGAGCCCAAATTCCAAAGGTGGGTTGCATCAAATTCTACATCTAGTGGAGGAGGTTCAAAGAGGACCAAGGTAAATGAATTTGGAGTGTACACATCCAGTGGAGGATCGAGCACTCCTTCAAGTGTTTCTGGAAGTGAGAGTGCTCCAGTGCGGCCGGAAGGCATAAAAGCAACAAAAAAAGGGGTAAGCAAGTTATTGGGAGCTCAAGTGATCAAGCTAGCAAAGAGGTTGAAGAGGTCGTTCATTTCTTTTTTGAGCAAGTTGGAGAAAGAAACAAGGAGATGGAAGGGGATAAGGCAAAAGCTGCTCGTGATAACATGATTGCGCAAAAGTTTGCGATGCTTAACAAGCTGATAATAGAGCTTAACCTTGAAGATTGGCAAATCAAATGCAGGGACAGACTCGTGAAGGAGTTGTTTCCTGACAATTGACAAGGCTTCGATGCAAGTTGTATGTTTGGTAATGTGGCTTCAAGTGTTTCATTTCCCTAAGTGAAGTGGATCTTCACATTGTTGTATGATGTATGTTTTCAAGTGTTTCACATCGCTGTATTACTATTATGCATTCAATGTTCAATTAAGATGCTCTGCAAAAAGAAGATACATGTTGTGCATTCAATGCTCTGAGAAGATGCTCTGTGCGAAGAAGATAGAGTTTACTCTTTCGATGCTCTGATAAGATGCTCTTGGGAAGAGGAAAGAGGTTATTATTTCAATGCTCTGATAATATTCTTTTAAAATACGGCATGCAAATATGCTTTGCCAAGATGCTATTTGAAGTATTATAAATTCAACGTCATTCCTCCTTTCACTATTGTCCCTTTCAATTATATTACTCTATTCACTACCATCCCTTTCATTTTCATACCGCTGTAAACACAAATCTCTCATGGATCCTCAAGAAATGCATGAGTTTCTCACCCATTATTCAGGCTCATCTTCTGATGTCCTTGACAAGGCCTACGCAAAGTGATTGTATTTAACTACAAAAAATTAGTCACGAGTCGAGGCCTCTAGTTCTATACCAAGGCAGCCACGTGCTTACGTAGATAGAGAGTGTGAGAAGGGTCATGATCGGCTAGTTGCAGATTATTTCACCGGATAACCCACCTCTAGTGTATCCTGATGCTATTTTTAGAAGATGGTTCAGGATGCGTCGACCATTGTTCTTACGCATTGTGAACCAACTAGCAAGCAATGTCGATTATTTCATCCAGAAGCGCGACGCCAGAGGAAGACTTGGGTTATCTGCCCTACAAAAATGTACCGCAGCTATGCCCAAGTTGGCATATGGTGTGGGTGCAGACGCAATCGATGAATATCTTTGACTAGGAGAAAGTACAACAATGCTATGCTTGTCCAACTTTGTGGATGTCGTAATAGCTTCTTTTGGTGATACATACCTCCGGAGGCCAAACACAATAGACATACAACACCTTCTTCAAGTAAGTGCACAACGAGAGTTCCCGGGTAAGATCGGCAGCATCGATTGTATATTTGTATGCATTGGGAATGGAAGAATCGTCCAATTGCATGGAAAGGTCAGTTCGAAGGGAAAGATGGCAAACCAACCATCGTGTTAGAGGCATTTTCATCGTATGATCTATGGATCTGGCACGCATTCTTTGGCACCCCATGTACGTGTAATGATATCAACGTTCTTGATCGTTCTTCTGTATTCGATGATGTGTTGCAAGGTATATCTCCACTAGTGTGCTTTGAAGTCAACAGAAATCAATATAATATGAGCTACTACGTAGTTGACAAGATTTACCGAAATTGGGCAACTTTCATACCATCTATCAAGTTTCCACAAGGAGAAAGGGCTAAGTTATTTGTTACATATCAAGAGGCTATTCGAAAGGATGTCGAGCGAGCTTTCGGGGTCCTACAAGCTCAATTTGCCATAATAAAAAATCTAGCACTTGCATGGGACATTACTTTGGTGGGGAGGATAATGAGAGCTTGTGTAATTTTGTACAATATGATAGTGGAGGACGAGCGAGAGAACTACAATCTTTCCTTCGATTTATCACAGTTTGACCAAGTGGAGGGTAATGACACTACATACTCCAACCGACGATCAGCCTCCATGGATGAATACATCGAAAACCAAACGCAACTTCGGAATAGGATTACACACTATCAATTGAAGGAAGATTTGGTTGAACACATATGACAGAAGTTTGGAAATGGATCAATGAATTATTAAATTTTCTTCTATGATTTCATGTCTAATCCCATTTATTTCGACGTTTTTCATTTTATGAACGATGACATGTACTCCTTGTAGTTCATTTACATTTTATTTGTGTTTTGATGTTTTTTCGTTTCAATGAGAATGTTGACATTTCAAATTACGGTGTATTATTTGCAGTTTAGACAATTTTTTTCGAAAAAAATAACATTTAATTAAATATCAGTATTATATTATTTTTTACAAAATATATTACAATTATAAATAATATGTAGTATTACTCTTAAACATATTGTAATATATAATGGATGGTGAAAATAAAGTTAAGAAACCCTAGAAACCGTATTGATGTAGGTAAAAAAGTAAGTTGAGATTTTTAAGGAGAGAGAAAGTGATAAATATACTCTAGAAACCGGCATGGATGCGGATGCCTTAAGCCAATGCAAATAACCACATTTAGCAATAATGACGGAAGAGAGAGAAACTCCCTTTGTCTATCCCGTTTCTCTTGAAACGCTTGAATCCCCATCCTGTCAACCTTGATTTGGCTAATATAATCTCAATAATCTCATTTTTTAGTACCCTTCATCTTCTATTTGCTACGTTTTGAGTCGTGTGGCCAGTCAATGGTCTCCGTGGTGTCCAATTTGGGGCGGGTTCTCGGTCTGCATCTTCTTCGTCCTTGAGTTTCTTTCTTCCTCGGCCTTTCAGGCTCTTTAGGTTGTGGAGGTTGCCGTCCTTCGTTTCCGATTGGAGCTTTGAAGGTTGCCTCGTGCAGTTTAGGGTTTTAGTGGTCCAAGTAGGGCTTTTATTCGAGCTGAACGAGCCGAGTACTGCTTGTTCATATTTAGTTCATTTAGAATATGAACGAGATTGAGCCGAGCCTAAATTTTGACTCGAGCTTAAAAATGTGCTCATATTCAGCTCGTTTAGGAAATGAGCGAGTTCGAGTCGAGCTTTTTTCGAGCTTTAGACAATTCTACTTGTTCCTTATACAATAATTTAAAGGAAATTTTCGGCCAAATTAGTCAAATATACACGTTTGTGTAAAAATTGCAAAACTATACATCCTCTGGAAAACCTAATCCTCTGTTTCTCAAATCTAAACCGCCCCTAAATTCTCAGATCTGTTCAGATCTCAACTCCCATGGTTTTCACCTTCCTTTCTCTCCTCAGATCTATGCAATCGGCGTCTGAGAGGTCTTCGATACTTCCAGTCGCCGGAGATGTTGCTGCTACAGCGACGAAGCAGCGATGGAGGAAGGAGGTTCGAGAATCACAATCCCTCGCATCTGAGAGGTCTTCGACACTTCCAGATCCAGTCGCAGTCGACGAAGCAGCGATGGAGGAAGCAGCAATGGAGGAAGCAACGATGGAGGATGGAGGATGGTGTGCTGAATCCTCTCGCTCGCCCTCTCGCTGATCGCTGCTCTCCCTCGCCCTCGCCCATCGCCGTTTCTAGATTTCCAGATGCTGCTCTCCCTCGCCCTCGCCCTCTCGCTCATCGCCATCGCCCTCGCCCATCACCCATCACCCTCGCCCTCGCCCTCTCGCTCATTGTCAGCGCTGACCAAAACTCCAGTGGAGACTGGATAGCAGCAGCTTGAGGCTTGCATCTATCCTCGGGTAACAGAAACCAGGTAATCGTGGTTTGCATTAGACTAGCACAATGTTGATCAATTCAACAAGATCGAGTGCAATTGATCGAGTCTAGGTTTCTGGATCGAGATTGAGTCCATTGCAAAGTTGAGATTTGTAGTGGTTGAAGATCGAGACGGTGAAGAGAGTAGTCCAGATCCATGGAACACAAGATCATCACCGTCAGCGCTGACATGGTCAGTTCTTGGTAGTGGCTGCTACGATGTAACCTGTCGCTGCTCATAGAGCTTTTGCTGGAAGGTAACTTCGAGCTTCTTTTCCTCAATATAAATGGACTCTTTGTTGTCCTCTGTTTCCCTTTCCATTAGTGTTTATACTCTTTATCTCTTTATCATCTTTTCCTTTTCATCTACTCTGATGACTGCGAGAGAGATGGTCAAGGGTAACATCCTCAGGTTTCATATTCGGAGAGGGAGAGGATTTGCAGGGTAATGGACTGCCAGAAGCTTACATTGGAGGCGTGCACGCACGCTGCTCAGAACGAGCGGCTTCCGCCGCGTGCAGTAGTTCAAGTTCTCTTTTTCGAGCAGCTCCAGCTTCGTCAGCGCTGACATCCGCGATGTCCACGTAGTTGATTCTGACGAGGTGATGATACGACCCGTATGTTCTCTATCTCAATTTTGAATTGGCTTCCTCTGATTTGAGTATGGTATTTGATTGATAGCATTTGCAGAACTCTTTGTGATTGATGATAGTTTTTGGATGATTGACATTGATGCACTTGTGTTATATATTGATATGTTAGGTCTAGAACTTCTTTGATGGTTGTTGCTGCTGAGTTTTTGGATGATTGACATTGATGCACTTATGTTATATATTGGTATGTATTTCATGTCAGCCTTCAATTTATCTCTCGGTGATGTCTTGCTCCTTCTTTTCTGATGTTATTAAGCCAGATTGAGGTTATGCTGACATTGTCGGTGGCTTGTGTGATGGTTGTTCGTTGAACTGAACTGTTGGGCTACGCTTTTTGATTGATGATCTCTAGGGCCTGCGCGCTGACTGTTTTAGTTGTTCCATGTTTCTTTTGAGATCTCCTAAATTTAGTTCAATTAGGGGCTGATTTATGGGATTGATGATATTCATGGCTATAACAATGTCTATAATACCACCATCTTCCCTCACGATGTGGGGCTGACACCACGCAAGTCACAAACTCAAGCTATGATTGTGTTGTGTCTTATTTTTTGGCTACGTTGTTGCTCCATTTGTATTACATTGTTTACTTTTTTTTTTGGTTAAATGTATTGTATTGTTTACTATACCACTAGCTAGTTATCAGTTTTCATATAGTAATTAATTTGCATTTTGTTTATGATGGATGAATCTGATTTTTTTTGTTGTTGACACGAATACTTTATTTAGTCTAGTTGTTTGGTCATAATTTCCCATCCGCTTTATTTTCCGCTGACACAGATACTTTAATTAGTCTCGTTCCGGACATTGGCGTCAACACCATCGGTGTCCCAGACGTCAGCATCATCGGCGTCAGCATTGTTGGCGTCCCCGACGTCAGCATTGTTAGCATCCTCGGTGTCATCATCGTTGGAGTCCTCGACGTTAGCATTGTTGGAGTCCTCGGCGTCAGCATTGTCGAAGTTCCCGTTTGTTTACTACTCCCTCCGTCTCGAAAAACAAGTCGTTTTAGCATTGTGCACTAGTTTTAATAAAACACTCACCTATCAATCAACATCATCATTCCACTACCTTTTTTTCATTAATTTTATTGTTTTTAAATACCGACTATATTTTTTAACCAATCAAACTCTTTTAAAAAGTCAACAACACAAAAACCAATACAAATCATTACTATCCCCCTACCTAGAAAACCTAAAACGACATGTATTTTGATACAACTCAATTAATCTAAAACGACTTGTTTTTCGAGACGGAGGGAGTACTATTTTGATGCAAATTAGAGGAAGACATGCTTTTGCTATTAATTCTTTTATAGTGCTCAAGTGTGTTTGTAATGGGGTATTTATTTGTAATAGGAGAACATGTAATTGGTTGATATATTATTGATTACGTCGGCGTTAGCAACTTCAGCAACATCAACGTCAGCACCATCGGCGTTAGCATCCCCATACTCGGCGTCAGCATTTCCGACGTTTATAGGGATGCTGACGCCGACTTTTTTTTTCCTGCGCGTCAGTGCTGACGTTGACGCGTAGGCTTTAAACACACATTAAATTTGTCCATATCTCATGCCAAATTAAAGCCTACTGAAGTGCAGGCTTTAAACTTGCATCTAACAACCCAACCCATGCATAGAAACATGATGATTTAAACAGTTTGGAAAACCTGTAGTAAATGCCTAACAAACATGCAATTTCCCATCAAAGCCCAAAATAATTTCACAAAGTCAAATATCCATGAATGATCAATTGCCACAACATATAACTACAAACATATCACAGGATCAATGATCGATTGCACTCGATCTGTATATCTCTAAGACTGTCCAAATACACCGGAGAATAAAAGAGATTGGAAGAGGAGTTGTCAGCGCTGACGGAGATCCAATAACATCCCCAAGGCGAAAGAGATTGTAGTACCCACACCAGGTACGAGAAATGTGCACATCATAAGAATCAGAATTTCAAATACTCCTGTATGAACAAATCAGAATGAAGAGATAAAAGTTAGACATGAAAATGAGAAAAAAAAAATTACAGTATTTGAGTTATTCGAGTTTAATTCGAATGAGCCGAGCTTTTGACCGAGCTTAAAAATGTGCTCATACTCGGCTCGTTTACAAAATGAACGAGCTCGAGCTCGAGTTTTTATCGAGCGAGTACGAGTCGAATTCGAGCTACTCGTGTTCACATAACACCCCTAGGTCCAACTTGGGGTTTGGGCTTCCCCTATCTTGAGAAATTGAGTGGGGCTTTTTTCAATTTTGGGCTTCTGCGGTTGCTCTGGTCGATCGGTGATCAGTGGTGCGGGGTTGGTCTGGGTGTTCGCTCGCCGCATCCCCTTCCGGTTCCCTCTGATCCTATGTTAGGTTTTGATGTTGTCTTGTCATCCTCCTCTGAGCCTTGTTGTGGTGTGCTGCGATCCCGTCGGATTTTCGTCCGGTGGGCTCACCGACGTCGGAGCTGGGTGATGTCATGTCTCCTGCTCATCTTCCCTTTTGCGTGCTCTTTTAGGTCTTCTTGGGCCCGAAGGTGGCCCACGGGTGTTGTTTTGGGCCCAAGAAATTCGTGCTTCGAGCCAAAGGGTTTTTCTTGGGCTCGAAGCAGCTCGAGTCGGGTGGGAATAGTTTTATAAAATTAAAATTGCAAATCATATTATTCGTGAAACAAGTATTTAGGGTCCTTCGGGCCCAAGTCCTTCTCCCTCTGACCCAAGCTTTTGGTCCTTCGGGTCCAAGATTTGGGTGCTTCGGGCCCAAGTCTTCGGTCCTTCGGGTCCAAGGGATTGAAATGAGGATTTAATTTACTCTAATTCTATTGTGTATATTTTCGTTTGTAGGTTCAAACATCCCGAAGGGTGTTGAAAAACTCCTGAAAGAGTTTGAGTAAACCCACCCGAAAGGGTTTGTCTAAATCCCGTAAGGGCTTGACGATATTTTCATAGGTGAAATCTTGATGTCGTTTTGCTCGAGCAGCTTGCGGCTTTGCTTCCGATGGTTCTAGGAGGTCTTCTGCCTGTTTGGGGGAGAGGGGGGGGGGCGTGGAGTTTGAAGTCGGGTCTGGTTGGGATCGAGGTGGTGCGCTCAGGACGACTCCGTATCCGGGATTGAGCTTCCTTGGAGTTCGTCTGCACTACCCACATAAGATAGAGTTCTGCTGTACCGCTGGCCCACGGTGCTACTGTCCGGTGGTGCTTGGCTTCGTTCTTCGGCGCCTTCCTCAGTTTTTTTGGTGTTGGTCTTCTTGGATCGTTTTGTTGTAGAGTTTATTTCTGCTTATTTCACTTCGCCTGTTATCTGTTTTCCTTTTTTTTTTATGTTTTACGTTTGACGGTTCACCGTCTTCTGACTTTTATCGACCTCTCGATAAGCTAGATCTATCTGACATTCGAATTTTTACCTAATAAAAAAAAAACACATTTAGCAACTCCAGGACAGGCCCAATTTCCATCCAACAGTACCTGAGTAGCAGGCCCACCGACGGAGGTGGGTCCCGCTACTAGATACTTCTCTAACTCTCTTTCCTTTTCCCTCCCTCCCTCCCTGATTCCAGAACAATACGTCATCGTCGACGGTCACCGCCTTCGCTTCGGCCCACTCGTTTCCCTTCCATTTTTGGCCGTTGCTTTCCACCTTCTTCCCCCGCCCCAATAAAATCTCAAACTTACTCCTCCTGCTACTAAGCTTCGCTCGATGGCGGCTACCTCCTACTCGCATCACCTCCAACTCCACCGCCGTCCGTTCCCCCTTCCTTCCGAGCTCCGTCACCGTCGATTCCCTTGTCTTTCGCTCTCCTTTAGGCCTCCATTGATTTCTCGCAGAGTTAATGTTTTCAGGCCGAGTGTGCGAAGACGGAGAAGCGGAATCGCCTCTTTTTGTTGTATCTGTAAAGCGAGGTCCCAGATCGAGAGCGTGGAGCTCCTTCAGGAGATTGAGCGCCCTCCGTTTGATCTCAATCTCGCTGTTATAATTGCTGGATTTGCCTTCGAAGCTTATTATACTCCTCCCGTAATCTGCTCTCTCTAGCTCAATTTTGCGCAATGAATGTTACTGTGTTTTGATTTGTTGGCGCTTTTTTCATCAGGATAGTGTCGGGAGGCATGAAATTGATGCTGCTGGTTGTAAGACTGTTTACTTGTCCGAGTATGTAATTCTCACTTTGCTCCAGATTAAGCTGTTTAAATTTGTTCAATCTCTGTTATTGTGTAATTTAGCTGTTTACCTTATCAGACACTGCAGTTAGGTTTTTTTTTTTTTTGGGGGTGCAATTAGCTTGTTCTTAGTTCATAAACGAATGTTGATAAAATATTCTTAACGTAGATGGAAGCACGGATCATGTTTGTGATATTATTTATTATCTCTAGATGTTGATTGGACTTTTCAGGTCATTCATAAGAACAATATATGATGGACAGTTGTTTGTAAAGTTGAAGAAAGGGCTGAACCTTCCTGCAATGGATCCATGGGTTGGTATCATATCGTTTGGTTATCATGCTTTCTGAATTCTGATTTTGTTGTGCACATAAATATATTAGATTGATCTGTTATTGCTTCATTTTTGTTTTTGATGATATTTATTTCTCTGATTTTTCCCCATATTTAACTTTTATGGTTTAATTAGAAACTTTCTCAAATTTTCAGGGAACCAGCGATCCATATGTTGTCATGCAATTTGGCGGGCAAGTTGTGAAAAGCAAAACTAAATGGGGGTAAGTCCTTTCTTCCCCCCTCCAAAAAAAAAATCTTATGCTTAGGGTTTTCTCGGTCAGATTTATTGCTGGAAGCTAAATGTTAGACTCTTGGAAAAGGAAACAGTGTGGTACCATGTGCAAACTCAACTGTCGCCTGTGCATGAATCAAAATAATGCATCAGATATGAAATCTCCACTCTGACAGTAATAAGTAATAATTATATAGTTTCTGTATAATTTTATACTTAAGCATTTATTTTGCACTTGAAGCTAAGTAAAGTTCAGTTTTAACCATCTTCAAACTTGAAAAAGAAGTGTTCATATAATTGATCATCTCTGTGTTAGAGAAATATTTATCATACTCTACTTTTCGTGCTTAAGGGAGGTGGTTGGTTGATTCTTTTATGGTTTTTCTGCCTAATGAGAAGCTTGTGGCATACATCACAAGAATCTATAAAATGACAGAAATTGGAATTTTAAGAGATCCACACTTTTTTCTGCCTAATGTAAATCTGGGTTTCGGTTGACATTATTAAATCGAATCATTGGATGCAGGACTAAAGAACCAACATGGAATGAAGAATTTACTTTTAACATCAAGCAACCTCCGGAAGAAATGTTTCAGGTTAATGATTATGTCATCAGGGATCGCTGATTTTGTTTATTAATTGAAAGATGCAGCTTTTGGTATTAGTATGGTCGTCTCCTTGTTCATTTACTTGGATCCTTCTCCTTAATTGACAAGATTATTTAGAACAATTGACAATATTGAATACTTGAGAGAAACTATTCTAATACTATTATCCATAATCTCATTCCTTTCCACTTGGTGTCTCTTTTGCTAGGGATGTTCATAATTCAGTTTGAACCAAATTTTGGGACCAAATCAAACTTAAAAAAGGATCGGTTTTAAGTTTATCAAATTTAAAATTTCGGTTCGATTAGGTTTGGATTTGGTTCGGTTTAAACCAATGTTTTAATTAATTTTATGAAATTAATATTTCTTGATAGTTTTTCTCTTTATCCATTTCCAAATTTATTCTCCAATCCACTCAGTACGAGTGAAGAATCACAACAGTTATGTAAGAAGTCCGAATGAAAGTGAGCACATATTATAAGCTTTTAAGGTATAAGATTCGCATCGTTTTTGTGCATTTTTGTTATAAACTTTTATGGTTTAAGACTTCAAATAGATACTATTATATATTCGACTAAATTGATAAGGTTTAAGCAAGTATTATAGGTAAGTTATACACTTTCAATAGGTATTATATAATTTGTTCATTGATTTTCCCCCCTCTAGCAAATCTTGGTTTAAAACTAGACCTAATACAAACTTAATTGAACCAATACCTAACCGAACCTATGGGTTTAGGTTCGGATCTCGGTTTACCTTTTTGGAGTTTTTTTTTTTTTTGTTCGGTTTGGCCCGACCAGGTTCGGTCCTATTTTGGCTGTTGAACAACCCTTGCAACTGTCTATCAATCTTCTGATTATCTTTTCATAAGAAAAAATGGTTATAGCTTTGTTCTCAATAAGCAGAAATATGATGCTCCATCAGTGAAGTAAAGCTATACTATTAGAATTGAGATTTTCAGTTAAAAAATGGAGCTCTCTTTGAACGTTCTATGTGGATGTACTATTATAGTGTTTTTTCTTTTGTAGAATGGGCTGGGACTTGGGATTGTACCTGTCTCCTTTCTTACCCAGGGGAAAATCTTTGTAATTTGTAGGCAACTAAATGGATTGGCACTTCAACTCTTGTTGTTTAATATAGTTATGTGGTCTCTGCAAGAAGATTGAGTAATAGTAAAGGATGAGAATGTAAGTGACTCGTTTGGATTATCCGTATGGACTGTTTCTTGCATGAATCATTAGGTGAATAGTAGGATCTAGTACAAGGATGATTGTGCATTGCCTTAAGCAGTAGCAACTAACAAGGGGATAGTTCCTTCAAATTGCTAACTATCACTACTACAAGGAATGCCCTCATACATAATGTGATTAAGAATCTACTAGCACATGCATTCTTCACCCTTAAGAAAATATGAGATACAAGGCAAAGCAGAGAGGGGATTATATAGGAATGATGAAGATGTCCCAGTTTTTGTTTGATTCAGTGACTTGTACATTGTGGGTCAAGTCTTCAATATACTTCCATTCAGACAATTGAATTGTTTTGATATATTATATTGAGACTTACCTGGCCTTTCATATGTTTTTTGCTCTAAATATTATGAGTGAAAGGATAGCCTCTTCTTTCTTGTGAAACGGGAAAGGATAGCTTAAGAGTAGTATTCTAAAAGGATGCATAGTGCAAAATTATAATTACCATGTTGAACTTGTTTTTAACACAAGTCTTAGGTCCACCTGTGCAAGGAGCCTTCTTTTGTCATTGATATAACGGTCTGGACCTTGAAGTTAGATGTTCTCAAAAGCAAGCAGAAATACATTGAGAGACAAATTGATGGCATTAATGATGCAAGTTTTTGCTGTAGAGTTGTTTTTTTTTTTTTGTTGGGGGGGGGGGGGGGGGGTTCCAGTTTTAACGTTGTTTTTTGGTCACTCCTAGTCTCATATGTCCAATGTGTTTGTAAACTCAATTTTATGCACTTTTATCTCACTAGTTGTTTCCTTTCCAGGACATGAGCAAAAATGCATGATTTAACTGAATTACTAGGTTCATAACAGTGTTTTTTTTTTTTAGAATCTGAAACATTCATATTATTTCACTCAAGTCCGTGGCAGTTTGTATCTGCAGGTTGCAGCTTGGGATGCCAACCTTGTGACACCACATAAGCGTATGGGGAATGCTGGTGTTAGCTTGGAAAGTCTTTGTGATGGTAAGATTATTGTGTAGATGCTCATATCTTTTCATGGTAGTTTCAGGCACATGCAATCCAAAACCAAATCTGCATGATTTAAATGCTTGTCTTGTTCATTAAAGTTAAAAGTTGAATAATCATCCAGAAGTAGTATACGTACGTATTTGTATCATGCAACTTTCCGATTAGAAAGATTTCCTATATGTTGACACTAAGTTCCTCATAAATGTTTTGAAGTGTTACAATTTGAGGGATTAACGGATTACATCGAATAGCGAAAGCGGAATCAAGATCATCTTTCTTTTGAATTCGATCACCGGGTAGAACTTCATAGCCCTAAATCTCATTAGAGATTCACGAGCAGAGGAGAATCTACGATTCAAAAGTGAGGAAGGAGACTCCTCCACGAAGGAGAGCATTTGTGGAGAAAGCTCGAAGATGAGTGAAAATCAGTTTTTCATCATCCTAACACCAACCTACCTTCACCCTTTATAAAGGGAGAGAGTAGCCACGAAAACACGGGTGTAACCTACATATAACTGCAGCCCACGTTTTCCAGGAGTTGTAACTGCAAGGTTACTCGTAGAGGGTGTTGAGGACCCCGTTCAGTGTTTAAAGTTGGTCCTAAGCGACAACTTCACATATAGAGTCGCGTTCTTGAGGACTAGCTCACCGGCCTATATGTTCTTACTTACCTTTGCCACTGATACTAATGTATCAATCATTGGTCCATAGATATGTCCCTAAGGGACCAATTTTAAAGGGTCTTGAACACCCTCAACTACTCCCGCGTTCCTTGAAGTATGAAAACACTTACATAAGTGTGTACTCCACACCCCCATAACTATGCAATAGTGGTTTGAGTTCCGAAAGTGTTAGTGAATCCCGGATCACACCAAATGGCCAAGGCGGGCTCCCAAGGGATACCTTGCCTTGATTGCACGAAAATTTCCAACAATTATTTTGTGAAGTGAAAAAAGTCATCTACAGATTGCCTTTTCCGGCAACTTGTCCTGTACTCCGTACGAAACAGCAGTGTAGCTCAATAATAATGGCTTTCATATCATAATATATTTTACTGTTTGGTAGGAGTCTTACATGAAGTATTGGTAGAACTGGAAGGGATGGGAGGTGGTGGGAAGATTCAGTTAGAGGTATGTTTATTCAATTCTCAATTGAACAGCCAACCCACCCACTGTTATATGAACATGATAATGTGCGTAGAAGAAAAACCATATTGTTCATAATGGTTGAGTTCCTTGTGTGAATCAGTATCAAATTTTATGTTTTTTTTGTTACATTAAGGGTTCAGTAAGAAAGTTGTGTAATTTTAAATTATCGTAGCCCAATACTGATCGAGACAGGGATATTGAATTTTGTCAAGTGTTTCTTTCCATCATATGAATCTTTCTCTAGCAGGGATCACCCCTTCCATTTTTCATCAGTGTGTTAATCAACGCAAAAATTTATACAAGTGATAACTCAACTCAAAGAACACAGTAAGAATTCAGAACCTGACATTTCCAGATCTGGATTCACATCAAATATCCAATTAAATATGCAAAGCTAAACTTCATTTCTAATAGAGATAGCTTCTATAGACCAAGATCCTCCTCTGTAGCCACTATGACTCTTCGCTATATCCTGTAGTACTTTTTGTGTTACATGTTCACTCATCAGACAGAATATCTAATTTTCATACATGAAACGGTCACTAGTGACATATAAAGAAATGTTCTAGTTATAATTACAGAAACATTTTTATTTTATCTAGAGAAAGTACTCAAGTGGGATATTTGATTAGAAGAATTGTGGCTTTCAGGTCAGGTACAAGAGTTTTGAAGAAATCGATGATGATAAAAAATGGTGGAAACTTCCATTTATATCAGATTTTCTGCGAAAAAATGGTTTTGAGTCCGCTGTGAAAAAGCTTGTTGGTTCTGAGACTATTCAAGTGAGGGACTTCGTGCAGTTTGCCTTCAGCCAGTTGAAATCTTTCAATGACACATATGTGCCCCAAGATAAGCTTCCCGATGTTCTTAAGGAAACTCTGTTGGATAACACGGAGGCTAATAGTCCACCAAATGCTTTGGATGCATCATTACGGATAAGTAATGACGCTGAAGGCTCTTCAGAAGATTTAATGTCCAATGATTTAGGACAGACAGAGCAGTCTCTGAAAAATGACGTGACTAATGGTTCTCCTACTTCCATGGTGAAACAAGATGGTGTTACTACACAGCCCAGCGAGCATTTTTGGAAGAACTTTGCTGATTTGATTAATCAAAATGTGGTTGAACATTTGGGTATTTCTGTTCCTGAGAAAATGAGGTGGGAAGGTTTTGATCTGCTGAGTAAGATTGGCTTACAATTAAAAACTGACGCAGAAGCAGGTTATGTCGAATCAGGGCTTGCAGCTCCAGTGAGTCAGGATAACGACAAAGCAGTAGAATTAGGACCTGTCAATATTGGAATACTTAATTCTTCACTTCCTGATGTCAAGAAGGCAACTGAGGATGTATTGAGGCAAACTGACTCAATTTTTGGTGCACTAATGCTTCTTGCTGCTGCTGTACCACAACTAAAGAAGGAATCGAGTGATGGAGATAAAACAGAACCTGTTTCCACTGAAGTGGATGGTGATGTGTTAGATCCTCTTGGGAATGAAATACTTGTTGGTTTGGATGAGCAGCGAGCTGATGAGATGAAAGCTCTCTTTTCAACTGCAGAAAGTGCTATGGAAGCTTGGGCTATGCTTGCTACTTCATTGGGTCATCCAAGTTTTATTAAATCTGAGTTTGAGAAAGTATGTTTCTTGGATAATTCTTCCACAGACACACAGGTAGTTTCCATATTCTCACAAGGCAACCAGTTTCTTGTTGTTTGTGTATTTCATGCGAAAACATATAACAAGGATCGTCCTGGATTTATTATTATTTATTATATGCTGCTGTAGGTGGCAATTTGGCGTGATCCAGCACGGAAGAGATTGGTTGTTGCTTTCAGGGGCACAGAACAAGTATGTTCCTATTTCTTCTCGTATGATCAGGTCAATTCAGTTGCTTTTACTAGGATTTTCTGATTGATTAATATTCCAGACTAGATGGAAAGACTTGATGACAGACCTGATGCTAGCTCCTGCGGGGTAAGCTCTTGTATTTATCACACTGTTTTCCATAATCTTTATGTAGGTCCGACTGTCAACATTTAGTGGTTCCTTTCACTTCTCATGTCAGTTTATTTATTCCAGCTTCGTGTTTTCTTCTTCGAGTGGTTCATTTATCATATGGCTGACAAGCAAAAGAATTATGAGAAGCTGCTGTATGATCTTCTCTTGCATTTATCACACTGTTTTCCAAAATCATTGCACAGGTCCGACTGTCAACACTTAAATGGTTCCTTTCACTGGTCGTGTCAATCTATGTATCCCCGCTCTGTGTTTCTGCTTCAATTGGTTCATTTATCATGTCATTTGTCACAGAAAATGGTTAATTTATCATGTGGCTGACAATCAAAGCAAACGAATAATGAGAAGCTGCTGTATAATCTTCTCTAGTGTTCATACATTATGTATGTGTCTCTCCTTTGTAATGCTCACTTACTCTTGACACTGTAGGTTTAACCCTGAAAGGATCGGTGGTGATTTCAAGCAAGAAGTTCAAGTATGGATGTTTTTAGATTCAACATGGCTACCTGAATGAAATACCTATAACTACTAATCTCTTTTATCTAAATTGATGTGTATTTTTTAGGTTCATAGTGGTTTCTTGAGTGCATATGATTCAGTGAGAACAAGGATAATGTCTCTTATTTCGCAAGCAATTGGTTATAAGTAAGTTGTCCTATCCACCTTCTAAATTGTAATAGAAGTTCTAAGGAAAAGAGAATGATGAATCACAACAACTGGGAGATGGTTGTCAACTGTCAAGTAACATTGATCATCGTAGATTTGGCTGGAAAATGGAGTTCTCTAACCGGATAGCAGTCACACAAGTTCATTGTGAATTTCTCACTATCATAAAAATTCTATTTGTATGTGAGAGGTGGCTGTTATCCATGATTTATGGGATCTAATTCAAAGCAAACATCTGAAGTTCTGTGTGGAAACTTTTGTAAAATTTTGAATTTTCAAATGGAATCTTTTCAATCCTTATTTATAAAACTGAAGATCCAGTAAAATAATTTGAAAGTATTTTTGGGCGTGAAATATGCTACTTTTAAAATCCATAATTCTGGGAAGCTTAAATCTTATGAACTGAGTTATTATTTCTTTTTCCCTTGATTGAGATTTGAGAATTCAATATATTTAGGTTGCTAACACATATTCTGGAAACGTTTACTTTATGCTGCTGCTTAGTCTATTCAGTAGCTTGTGCCATCTTACAGGGATGATGACAGTACTGAGCCTGAGGACAGATGGCATGTGTATGCCACAGGGCATAGTCTAGGTGGTGCATTAGCCACCCTTCTTGCTTTGGAGCTTTCTTCGAGTAAAATGGCAAAGTAAGTTCTTTATGTGGATTACTTGTATTTTCCTATTCTTGATTTCCATTAGTATAAATGGTGTCATATGTCCTGGTCAAGTGGAATCCCTTAGATGTAATTATGTTATTTTTTTTATGAATGATAAGGTTCATGTGATTGCTTGGAGATATGTTGTTTAATCCCACAATCTCCGACTCTCTCCGTTTCTTTTCAAGTGTCGTTGACTATTCATGCACACTTTTTAATAATGATAAAAACTATATAAAATATCAACTTTTTAAATAAATTCATATTTATTACTAACAACTATGAAATTATTTTAAAAAGTTAATAATTTTTTTTTTATATATTTTATATAAATTTTGTCGTCCTTCAAAAACATGCATGAATAGTAAACATCACTTAAAAAGAAATGGAGGGAGTAATATATAATGAGGTGCATTTATACGGATCTAGTTTCTTTATCCTCTAGAGGTGGGTATACTAATTTCTAAAAAGCCTACACATATCTATACTCCCTCGGTTCACCAAAACATGTCATTTTAGCTTTTTACACAATTTTTAAGAAAGCCAACAAATATACTATTATACCCTTATTTATTACACTATTTTATTACTTTATCGAAAACTAAAACCAACAATCGACTAATAATTAAAAGGGCATTTCCGTAAATTAAAGACTAAAATACCTACAATGACATCTTTTTCTTCAATAAAATTAAAAATCCTAAATGACATGTTTTAGTGAATAGAGGGAGTACTGAGTAGGAGTATTTTAAAAGGTTCTCTAATCCTACTCATTTTTTAGCCTGACTAGAACATTCTCTTCCTTTTTTTTGATTTTAAGGGTTAAAATATATTAAAAATTTGGGATAGAATATATACAAAGGTCTTGCAAGGGGGACTAGTGTTCTAGGTCCACTTGCTAGGGGCATCAAAATCATGGGATCTGGTTTTAAGGGACCCCAATCCATAAGGTGTGTTGAACTCATAGGTTCGGTGCAACCCCTATCTCGTCAAGCCAAGGCTATCCGAAGTCGGGCCCGCACCCTAAGGTTGTGAAAGAATAAACCTGACTAGAACATTCTCTTCCTGATGTTAGCTGATAGTGTCCATCTATCTTCCTGGTGCAAATAGGCTGATTGCAAGAACTTTATAAATGCTGAAATTTTTATCTGCTAAGCTTTTCTGTACAATATAGTTCTGTTAATGTTTGTTTACTCATACTGCAATTTTTTGTTAGTACGATCCTAAAAAAAGGCTTATACAATGTTGTTTCTGGAGAAAACATAACAGTTTCTGATGTTTCATGCCTTAGTTTGCACCACATACATCCAATACAGGCTTTGTTAACTATCATGTATGTATTGCATTAAATAGATAATCTAAACAAATTGGGTTCATTGTGAGGGAGGTGTATTCTGTTCTTTGAATGTTACTAACAGATACAATTATTTCATTTCAATTGAATTTTCTGTTGCCTTACCTCTGAATCAAGTGTTTCAAAATTCCACTTCTCTAATATATTGTCGGTGTGCATTATTAAAGCTGTATTTTGGAGGATTCATATTACTTTATGTTGCTAGATAATTTTAGAAATTGGTAATGGTAATAAATTACTTGAAACTAGGCAATGTTTGTTTTATTTAAATTTTAAAATTGTGTGAAATAATAAAATACTAATATACTAGTATAGTATTTTTTTTAAAAAAAATACTGAATGTATATGTGTACTTCTTAGACGTGGAGTATTATCTGTGACTATGTATAACTTCGGATCGCCTAGAGTTGGGAACCGTCAATTTGCGGAGGTCTATAATGAGGTGAGTTTTCTAACTTAATGAATATTTTTTTCGGTTGGTAGCCAGTATTCTGTTTGTACTGCTCTTATTTGTGGAGAATATTCTTATGCTTATCCTGTACTGATAATATGATATATTCTGTGATTTTGGTTGGATGAAGTGTACATCATTTGCTTTCAGTGTCGCCTAGGTATTTTGTCTTCATATGATGTCAGTTTGTGTTATCATAAAATTTCAATTCTTTATCACTGTCACTTATGCTATCATGACAGTTTCTATTTTAGGATGATGAGTAAAAGCAGACCTCTAAAGCTTCGTTGTTCCTGAAATCATTGTCACCACTGCCGTTGACTAATAACTTTACTGCATCTTTCACCATCTGTTCGTCTATCATTAGCCCCGCATTCTTGATTGAGATATGCATTTGCATCTATATTATCAGTATCACAGTTGTAACTTTATGCATTTGATCTTTTTTTTTTCAATCAGCCACTCCACCAAAATGGAAAAGCTTAAAATTTTAAACCTGTGTGGTGACCATACCTTGCATTTACCATCTCTATGACTGTTACGTTTTTAGAAAGTGAAAGATAGCTGGAGGGTTGTGAATCACAGAGATATTATACCAACAGTCCCACGCTTGATGGGTTATTGTCATGTTGCTCAACCTGTTTATCTGGCTCCAGGGGATCAACAAAATTCTGTAGTAAGTTGTGATTTTTCTTGAACACGTCCCTCTCATCAAATAGCAGATACCCATTGGATTTGATGCAATTCTCCTGATTACAGTGAAAATTGTTCTTTCCGTCAAATTTTCTACCTATGAATATCATCACTTTCCTTCAGGAAAATATCGAGCTCTCAGGAGATGGGTATCAAGCTGACGTGCTGGGAGAATCAACGCCCGATGCTATAGTTAGTGAGTTTGTATGTATCTAAACTGGCTAGTCTTTTATTCTATAATTCTCTTGAAAAATAAAGTCTTGTAATTGTTTGAGCTTCAAGTCAATGAGATTATTTTGCTTCAGGAATTACCAAATAGTATGTGTTTTATTCCCGAAAGAAAGAAGAATTCACAACAGAATGATAGTAATACAACAACGAAGATGAATGTCATTCAAGGAGAAACACAGTAGAACAATATAAGTATATAACTAACTAAAAGATCCCTTGCTCACACCCTATCCTAAAAGAATTATGTTTTTGTTCACCATAATGAAGCGAAGTACAACACATGATACCAAATTGAATTCAGTGATATATGACTCAACTAGGAGGAGCAAGATCTGGATTCTTCTGGAGCAACTGTTATCCTAAAACATTTAATTGGATATACTTCCAAGAGATTGTCTTTTCAATCCATAAGATGTTATTGCTGATTTTTGGAGATGAGTAGCAGTTAGCTGTAATTTTTCCTCCGCCTTTATTTGGATGCAACTTGTGAGCTTTGGTTCCCCTATGTGTCATTTTGTATTCTATCATGGTTCTTAATAATTATAATGGCTGGCTATAGATATGAGAAAATTACCGGAGATTTCCATTTTTTTTATAGGTTTTCATCTCCCATGCCATATTTATTTCTTCAATTCTGACAGCACTTATTAGTTGAAGATTTTACTTCTATAAATCCCAGAGCATGAATATTGCTTAATATCTTCTTAATCAGCGTATTATTCTTCAGGTTGTGGTGTTCAAATGATTGTGTTGAAAAGGAGGCTTTGAATCTTTGGATTGCTTTCCTAATTATTTGCATTTTGTTGTTCTCACTTGCGCCTCTCACTTGGGAAATTCTTGCAGATGAAAGGAGAGAAAGAACTCGTAGAGAAGTTACTGCAAACGGAAATCAATATATTCCGCTCTATCAGAGATGGGAGTGCACTGATGCAGCATATGGAGGACTTCTATTATATCATGCTGCTAGAGGTAGCTTATCCCTTTTTAATACGTCTCATTTGTCCCTTTCTAAGACATCTCACTTCTTGCACTATGTGAACCTTGGTACTCTTTTTTATGGCAAGCAAACGGAACGCCAAATATTGAAACTCTTACTAAATAGGAAACCAGTTGAATCTTTTTTCTTTTTTTTTTTTAAAAAAAAAACCAGACAAATAGGCTGAGAACCTACTTTTGCAAGTCATCTTAGGTTCAATTCCCAGAAACTTGGAAACTTGAAATTGGTTCTTTATCAAAGACTTGAATTTCTTTTGCTTCTGCAGAATGTGAGATCAAAATATCAGTCGTATCCAGTACAGCAAAACCAAGTAAAGGCTGCATCTGTTAGCTGATTATCCCATTTCATGTTGGTGTTGGAAGCACAGGTATGGTCTTTCATATCAGACTGAGGTCTGCTTCACTTTTTATGCCATCCTTGAATTGTTGATGCTGGAAGGGAGTGAATATCAGTCTCCTTTCCTTCCCTGTTTCCAGGAGCATAATGGGAAAAGTTGTTTATTTATAGGACATGTTCAGTTGAGGACTTTGGTGACTCTGCAACGCTTTTTGTGCCTTGACTTGCCTGAGTTTAGATCTGGGAGGTTGGCCTCGGCTAATTTGAAGCGCTGATCAACTAGTGTGTCCATTTGACACAAATATCCCCCTTTCCCTATTTTTATCATGTCAATTATTCCAAGGATTATGTAAATAACATAGTTTCTGTGTTAATAAATTTTTGTATATGATTGACAAACAATTTTTACTCGCAAATTCGTCTCTGTGAGCAAGTTCATAAAATTGTCTTTTGATCCTGAATAATTCTTGCAAATATCAAGATCTAAGAGGATTTCAAGGGTTAAAGTGTGATATTTCCTTCAGTGTTTCAGCTGATACACAGGCATTACATTAAAGCCATGAACAAACATGCCAGATTTCCAGGTGTGTGCCTCACACTTCCAGATCCTAACTGATCCTTTGATCTGGTGGACTTGACTGGTTGAATCACCCCTACCCATTTTTTCAATTGTCCTTTTCATCTTATTTAATTCATTTGAGCTGATATTACCCTTCAAGTTTAACATTTTTAATTCAATCTCTCCACTTTGCCAGCCACTTACCTCATTTCTCTTGTTTTCTTCTATACGCCCAAAATTGTTTATCCAGCTAAATCTGACCATTTACATGAATGAGCAGCATCTTTACTCTTTTAGTCTATTTGGGAAGGGTTTAATATATTGTTCGTACAAAGTGCATGTGTCTTAGTAAAATGTTACAGACAACATTCACATGTTTTTGCCAAGAGCTGTTGAGAAAAAAACACTTTCAACCACTTGAGTACAGTAGCTGTCTTCCTAGCAAATAACTGGTCCTTACCTAAACGAAGTGATATTATACACGATAAGATGATGTGCTTGTAACTGTAAAGGGTAATTCTTCCGTCTTCACAGGTACGAAGATGGAGATCGATGCCATCTTCAACAAGCATACTTTGGAGGAGCCTTGTTCTTGCTGCTCATGATTTTCAAGCTCTGCCTCAGTATGTCCATTTCTCTGGTCCTTCTGCATTCGTCTTGCCCCATTGAAGTTAGCTGTGCTCGTAGGACCTCAATGGTTTCATCCTTCGCCTTGAGTTCCTTCCGTATGTCTTCCATGAAATCCTCTTCGTCTGCTTTCCAGTAAAACGCTCCTCCTGTATTCACACAATTTAGCCATTCAAGAGTGATTGGAATGATTGAAATCGAAGCCAAAAGAAAGCAAGAGATGAAGTTAAAAATGTGGACCTTGGTGTGTCCTCTGGATAAGATCATCCAACTCAGCCTTGATAGCAAGATAAAGCATCTTCCATTTCTCGACGGCCTCATCTCTCCGAGCCCTCTCCTCCCTCATCTGCTCCACCAGGAAGCCGGTGGCCCCACTATCCAACGAGCCACACTGCGTGTCTTTCAACGTAGTCTCCTCGTCCTCACCTGCCGTCTGCATCTCCTTGAGGCTCCTCCTGAGCCTCCTGAGCTCGTCCCTCAGCTTCTTCCGCTCCCTCTTCCACTCGGCCTCCTTGTACGTGAAGGCCAAGACTTCCCGCTCGTAGGCCTTGCTCTCCTCCTCCCTTTGGGCCATCAACGCCGTCATCTCCTTCTGCAGCAGGCCTACCTTGTGCGCCAGCTTCTTGTACTCTTTCTCGCCCAAGCTGTAGCCGCTCCCGCCGCCCTTGCTTGAACACATGCCCATTGCTCACTGGGAGCTGGTTGCTGGGGATTGATGGAGGATACCGATAAGGGAGAGGTATAATAAATCCGTAAAGGACACACCCAACATGTAGTGTGGTGTGTGCATGTAAATGTGAAGAGAGTTATGGACGCGTGAGCGCCGGGAAAGGGGGTTTTATTGTGGTGACTTCATTCAATTGCTTATATTGTGTTCATGTACTTGTTGTGCATATGGCACTGACTAGGTTTGTGATATCTGTGACTCATTAATTACTCTTACCTTAGTCTTTCAAGTCTTGTCTTCTTGTATGGGAAACCCGTTTTTCATATCCTTTGCCCTAACCATCTCCAATAGTTTACTCATTAGAGTTTTTGAAGAGTTTTAAGGTATTTTTTGGTCCAATAAATTCCCATCATATTCTCTAAAATTGAGAAGCAACGGGGAAAATAGGGAGGATTCCCTAAATCTGTAGGATTTTCCCAAACTAAATGATTCTCCAAATCTCTGAAATAGGAAAACTGTTGGAGTTAATGCAAAAATAATTTGAAGAATTTGTATTTTGTTTGCTCATTTTGGGAAATTTTAGGGAAACGGTTGGGGATGGTCTAGATAAGACTCTAAATTGAAAAAGATTTTATACTAAAAAAGCAAGCGACCCTAGAAATCTAATTTAAAAAAAAAGCTAAATTAATTAAATTTTAAAAAACTTTGGGGCATAAGATAGAAAAATCGTTGGGAAAATACACGCCTTTTCGAGGAGGATAAAAATTATATAATTTTTTTAAAAAAAAATGAATATTTTATATAGTTTTTAAAAAACATATGTGAATAATAAATGGTACTCCCTTTGTTAATTAAAACATGTCGTCTTACCGTTCATGTATGGCATTGTATGGTTCTTTAGAATGATAAAAAAATGTAAAATATTAAAAAAGATTTACATTTGTTTTTAAAAATTCATATAATAAGTATTAAATTGTTTGAAAAATTATTTAAAATTTTAATATTTTATATAGTTTTAAAACCTAAAAAAGCGCATATTAATAATAAAATGTCAGATTTTACTGAATGGAGAGGGGTATATTCTATCGAATAGAGGGAGTACACAAATATTTTTGAATTAAATTTCGAAAATATTTGGTACTATAACGAAAATAAATTTCGAAAATATTTTTGAATTAAATTGACATTTCTAACCTAACCAAAAGGAGGTTGTTGAAGACGGTTAAGATATAGATTCCGACTAAAACAACTCCATTTGGTACTTACGACATCTTTTTGGATCCAAAATGAGGCCGTTTCGACCCCTAAATGTATTATGTATCCTTTCGAACTCAAAGAGTGCGTTTTTTTTTTTTTTAATTTTAAAACGATGCCACTTTGAAGTACTATTTAGGCCATAAACAAGCATTTAAGCCTTTTTTTTTTGAAAAAAAAAAAGAATTTGGCTAGATACCTAGGCTGATCCCACTTATTATTTTGCTAATTAAATGACCATTTCAATTTAATTATTATTCCCGCCCCTTGAGCCTTAAATCACTGTTTTGTGGATATTTTTTAAACCAATTATTTTGCTAATTACAACAAAGAAAAATAACCCAAAATAAGCTCAACTATTGTCATATATACCAAAAATAATACATCTCACTTTCAGCTCTTAATTTTATTTCTAAAATATCCCTAACTTTCAAAATATCACAAAATCTCCACCCATCCCCTGATGCAGCAGCAAAAGTTGCAGCTGTCCCTAGCCCTTCCTCTAACTGCTCGATTCTTATAAGAAACCCTATCTTTCAATTTGTGAATTTTGAATAACTTCTGCATTTTGAATCCAAGTCTAAGGTCACAAGTCAAGTGAGTTTTCATTCTAAAACCAATTGGAGATAAAATTAGAAGTAGTCCACTGACTTATATACTAAGACTCATTATGTTCAACTTTCGATGTGAGATTTTTTATGATCTCATTCACATCTCTCAACATCATTCAAATCTAAATTATTAAATATTCATATTTTACAAACTAATAAAAAAAATTGACTATTTTATACTGTTATTCATATTTAAAGACAAGGTTACACACTTACACCCACGAGTATTCATATTTGATGTTAAATATGAATAATGGTGGCTACATGCTTAAGTGGTTTTTTTTATAAAATTTAATCTTGTTGTCCTTTCAATTTTTTTATCCAAAAGTTCAAATTTCTACTCCCGCTACATGGAAGTGTCTTCACTAAAAAGCTGTTATATATAATTAAATTGTAAACGAATCTGAAACGTTGCATTAAAAATATTAATAACTAAGATTAAAAAATTTTTGAATAATTATATTACACTAAATGAATAATATGAATTTTTTTTCAAAATATTCACAAAAAAATAATTATTTAACAAAATATTCAAACTTCGAAAGTATTTACACAAATATTTATTTTTTGCAGGCCGGTCAGAAAAACGCGGTCTCATGCCGCGTTTTATTATTAAGGTCAAAAATTAAAATTGGGTGAAAAGAGGTAAAAAAAAACTAACACAGAAGACGCGGCCTGGGGCCGCGTCTCTTGTTTTTTTTTTTTTTTTTTTCAGAAAAACTGAAAAGGGGAAAGGGGAGAGAAGGGTAAGGGCCGGAGGAGAGAGGAAGTGGCGGAGGGAGAGAGAGGGATGGCCGGAGGGAGAGAGAGGAAGTCGGAGGCCGGGGGGGCGGAGGAGAGAGGGATGGCCGGAGGCCAGGCGGAGCGAGAGAGAGGAAGTCGGAGGAGAGAGGAAGGGGCGGAGGGAGAGAGAAGGAAGGGCGGAGGGAGAGAGAGGAAGGGGCGGAGGGGAACAGAGGCGCCGGAGGGAGAGAGAGGAAGGGGCGGAGATCCAGGCGGAGGAGAGAGGAAGAGGGAGAGAGAGGAAGGGGCGGAAAGAGAGGAAGATGCTGGCGACGCTGGGATTGCGGCCGGAGAACAGAGGCGCCGGAGAACGGAGGCGAAGGAAGGGGAGGCTGGCGAACAGAGGCGCCGGAGAACGGAGGCGCCGAGATTTCGAACAGCGTCGCCAACCTCTTCCTCTCTCTCCCTCTGCCCCTTCCTCTCTCTCTCCGCCCCTTCCTCTCTCTCCCTCCGGCGCCTCTGTTCCCCTCCGCCCCTTCCTCTCTCTCCCTCCGCCTCCATTCTCTCTCCCTCCGCCCTTCCTTCTCTCTCCCTCCGCCTGGATCTCCGGCGCCCTTCCTTCTCTCACTCCTCCGACTTCCTCTCTCTCGCTCCGCCTGGCCTCGGGCCATCCCTCTCTCCTCCGCCCCCCCGGCCTCCGACTTCCTCTCTCTCCCTCCGCCTCCCTCCGGCCATCCCTCTCTCTCCCTCCGCCACTTCCTCTCTCCTCCGGCCCTTCCCCGTATCTCCCCTTTCCCCTTTTCAGTTTTTCTGGAAAAAAAAAAAAAAAAAAGAGACGTAGCCTGGGGCCGCGTCTTTTGTGTTAGTTTTTTTACGCCTTTTCACCCAATTTCAATTTTTAATCTTAATAATAAAACGCGGTCTAAGACCGCGTTTTTCTGATCGACCTGCAAAAAATGAATATTTGTGTAAATACTTTTAAAGTTTGAATATTTTGTTAAATAATTATTTTTTTGTGAATATTTTGAAAAAAAATTCTGAATAATATATATACATACAACACCAATCTGGATCTTCTACATCCCTGCCTACTCCACTAATTTTTCTACATTAATTTAATTTTAAATAAAATTAAAATATTATATTTATATTTCTAATCTCTATTTTTATATATTTATAAAATTTAATTTTGAAAAATCATGTTTCATAATTTTTAATAATTGTATTTTATAAAATATTGTCTTTTTAATTTAAAAATATTACAAAAATTTAAATTTGATAAATCTATAAAAATAGATATTAATAATATGAATTCAATTATTTATTAATTTTTTTTAAGATTAAATAAATGTTAAAATATTTTTTTAAATATGGAGGAGAATAGGAAGGTGGAGTGGAAATCTTTCTGATATAACACGAGGACATAAATTCTCTCTCTTCCACTTGAAAGGGAGGGAGGCCTAGAATATCAATTATTAGTTTCCACGTTATATAATGATAATAATTAATGTTTGGGATCCAAACAAATCTAACCTTATATAACCGAAAGTCGCAACCCGTGAAGGGGTACTGTCCCATCCTCCTATTCTTCTTGTTTTTTTATCTATGTATTTAGAATTTTTTTTAAAATTATTTATAGAAAAATATTTATTTATAGAAATAATTACTATCTAAAACTAATTACACAAATATTCACTCGGTACGGTGTTAGTTTAAGGATTGTAATCTACAAAAAAAAATTGGCGTTGGTTTAAAATTTGAAGGAGAAACACCGCATTTCTATTGTTAATTTTATTCGGGAATAATTGAAAAAGGGAGGCCAGAGTTTGCTGGGAAGGAGGGGAGGCCGGAGGCCAAGCGGGGAGGCAGAGGGAGCTCGTCCTCGTGTACTCAACCGGCCGCCGCGACACCTGCGAACACCGTGAGCTTGTCCTTGGCTTGAGGTCGGCGACCACCACGACACCTGTGACCCCGCCACCTGCGACCACTCCCTCCTCAGATCCAGATCCAATTTCAAACCCTAACCCGGAGTTCGATAGCGCATTCGGCATGGGGCTCGTGCTCGTTCTTGACCGGCCACTCAAGCCCGTCCAATGGGCAGTGCAAAGAGCCCAAAGGAACAAGGCTCCCAATTTTTCTAGGGTCCCAAGTAAAAATTTATTATTACTTATATTATTTATGATCCAGAAAACCAAAAGGTTATATTAGCTCCGTGGTAATTGGCTCAAGCAAATCCGGCTGCTCCAACGCCACCCAGTTGGTCGTGAGTTCAAATCTCAAGTGGGGATGGTTTTTTTTGTTTTGTTTTGAAATCTTTTAACCTTTTTATATGAAAAACTACATTGGGCTTTCTTATTAACTATTTTTAATTAATTTTGGGCCTTCTTATCAACTAATTTTATTTGTTAATTTAACACATCCTCATGTTACATTATTTTTGGGCCCTTCTTATAAAGTATTTATATTATTTTTGGGGCCTTTATTTATATTCGTTAATTTAACACAACTTCATGTTATATTGATGTAAACATAAATAGTAAAAATGACTAAAATCTAATATAAGGTAGTTCTATATTAAATTTTTATTTTATTTTTTAAAAATAAATTTATTTTATACTAATTTACTCTATACATGTTTGAGATTTATTAGTAAATCTTAATAAATACTCCTCCTGGTAAAATAGTTAATTATATTCGACTTTTTCATATGGTTTAGAAAAAATAAAAACTCTATAAGATGTTGAATTTTAAATTATTTTTTTAATAATTTCATATATTTTCATATTTTATATAGTTTTTATATTTATAAAACTATATAAAAAATCAAATATTTTAATAAGGAGATAGTATTGAGCAGGGCCTCGAAAATACATTGGACGGCCCTGCGGTCACTCCCTCCGCCTTGGTACCGCCCAGATTCGAGGAGGAAGGGGCTCTCATCGGCGGTGGAAGCTTCGAGGACGAGGAAGAGGAAGGCTCGCCGGCTCCGCCACGATCTTCCCGAGCACCTCCGCCTCCTCTCTTGCCCGCTCCACCACGATCTCCGCCTTGCTACCGCCCATATTGAAGCCCATCTCCGATCGAAGAGGAGGGCTCGCCGGCTCCGATCGAAGCCTGTCTAAGATGAAGAGGAGAGGAAGACGAGGCTTCTGGTCTTCTCTTTCAATTTTTCTTTTTCTTTTAAAAAAAAAAACAAAAGCCGCGGGTTGAACCCGCGTCTCTAGAGTAAAAGTAATTATTACAATTAAATTTAAACTAGAATAATTCCCGCGCCATGGCGCGGTTTTTTAAAACTAAAAGGTTAATAATATATATATATATATATTATTATAAAATATTAATAAAAGTTAAGATAAAAATCATAAAAAACTTTACAATAAATTTATCTTATAATTCTCTCGGATTTTTTTTTAAATCTCATGTAAAGTATAACTGTATAAGACATAAATATAGATATTTTAAGTTACTCAGTAGTAATAATATCAATATCATTGTAACTTTGTTCAAATGTGATATGTCATAACCAACTGTTATATTCAATGTTTTGAATTAAACCCAACAGTTAGTAAAATTAAGTCTAATATTTAGTAAATAAATTTGAATTAAGTCCAATAGTCATATTAGATTGAATTCAATGTTTTAAATTAAGACCAATAGATAGTAAATATGTTAAGAATAAAAGAAAAAATGTGATTAGTTTAAAGAGATAAAGGGAATAATGGAAAATGTGAAGAGGGAAAAAAATAAAAGGAAAAAATTCTGATTGGGCAAGAAGGAGTGAAACGTGGGGAGTCTGTCACGTAAGCGTAGAGTATTCTGAATTAAGTTATTATATAGATAGATATAGATAGTTAGTAAATAAATTTGAATTAAGTCTAATAGTTATAAATAAATTTGAATTAAGTCCAATAGTTATATTAGATTGAATTCAATGTTTTAAATTAAGCCCAATAGTTAGTAAATGAGTTAAGAATAAAAGAAAAAATGTGATTAGTTTAAAGAGATAAAGGGAATAATGGAAAATGTGAAGATGGAAAAAAATAATATAAAAAAAATCTGATTGGGCAAGAAGGAGTGAAGCGTGGGGAGGCTGCCACGTAAGCGTAGAGTATTCTGAATTAAGTTATTATATAGATATAGATAGTTAGTAAATATGTTAAGAATAAAAGAAAAAATGTGATTAGTTTAAAGAGATAAAGGGAATAATGGAAAATGTGAAGAGGGAAAAAAATAAAAAGAAATTTTTTTGATTGGGCAAGAAGGAGTGAAGCGTGGAGAGGCTGCCACGTAAGCGTAGAGTATTCTGAATTAAGTTATTATATAGATATAGATTACAATATATATTTCCAAGTGAACAAACCGCGTTTCATTCATAAAATTTAAAATTCCCACCTGACGCTAACAATTTTAACACCTTACACTAGAAACGTGGTTTCAGACCGCGTTTCTCTGCTCAAACTGACACCGATTGAATATTTGTGCAATTAGTTTTAGGCAGTGATTATTTCCGTAAATAAATATCTTTATATGAATATTTCAAAAAAAAAATCATTTATTTACAGCAATTATGTGAATAATTTATTTTTTTAGAGAAAGATTGTCCATAACGAATAAAACCTATTGAGGGACTGTCCACCAAGTCTATTAAACCGAGGTAATTAAAGAGTAAGTTATGAAATGCTTTTATACCTAAATGGGGATTTATGAAATACATTATAAAACTTATCTTATATTTGCTGGTCGTATCGGATCAAGTTAAACCGGATTTATCCCAGGTTCGGGTTGACCTAACAGACATACAGGTTGTGTTTTTCGAATCGAGTCGCGTTGACAGGTCTATACCATACCAATGTTTGTTTTATATCCAAAATATAATAAAATTTGTATCACAGAATAATACACATATATAGGATTCGTTATTAGGACCTATATATGTAAATTTAATCTAACTATAATGTCCGCACATACCCTTAAAAAAAGATTGATGCAAGCAATAATTATATTATGTAGAAAAAAAAATCATAAACGAAAAACTGTAGTATATCTGATCAAACTGATATATGATGAAGAAGAGTTGTCATATTCCTCCCATGTGTGGATGTGTGTAGGAAGCTTTGTTTCTCAAAGTGCAGTTTTGTCTCTTCACTGCAACTCTGCGTTTTCCGTCAAATTGCGACAAATTTATAGCACTTGAAATTTCCACATCTCTCCAGCTATGATATATGATTAGATTATGAATCAGGTGCAGGCGAAAATGCCCAATTCAAATCATATACGCAAATATATAATTAATTATATGTAACGGTTTGCAGTAAAATCCAGGCAACCTGCAACAGAAAAAAACATATCTTGTACAATTTAGAGCCTCTCTGGTTCTCTGAAATTTCCTATGAGAGGCTATATCGCCTTAAACTTGGCCTTATTTGCTCAGATCTGTGTTTGTAACTCTTATTCGACCTGGCCCAGAAACAAAAGAGTGAAAAAACTAAGGAAAAAGGAAAGAAAAATGAAAGAACCGGAAAAAAAAATTAAGTTGTGCCATTTACACCATTAGCAGTTTGGATCACCTGTAAGGCTGTAACATCGGGTGTTACACTTTATTATTTCGGGTATAAATTTATATTAAATTTTTTTAAAAAAAATTATTTATGTCCCATACACTTATATTAACATATTTATAAAAATTTATTATGAAAAAAATTATAATTATAAATTACGGATAATTAAAAGATTGATTATCGTAGAAAATATTTTTTTAATTTTCTAAAACATATATTTTCAAAATAAAAATTTATAAAAATATTAATATAACTTATATAAGTATATAGAATATAAATCAATGTTGCGTACATCTTATTCAATTTCTGCAACATACAACACAACCACATTCCTAACAAAACCACATACATCAATGCAAACACATATACTAGAAACAAAAGAAATTGATAACTGTTTTAAGATACTTTTCTAATCATCGGAGAAATTCTCAACCGGTCGAGTTTTAGTTAGATTCTAACCTTGTAGAGTAATATGTGTGTATAAGTTGTAAGGGCATATTGGTCTTTTCAAGTGTTCATATGGTTGTTAGAGGTTGTTAGAACCGCCAAAAGCTCCCCCCTCTCTCTGTCTATGTTCTATATAAAAGGGGTTGAGGATTGCTATAACAGCTTAGCTTGATAGACACTTTTTCGATTCTTCAATACAGATCTAGTTGTTTTCTCCTCCTTGATTCATTCCTTTAGCTCAAATGGTATCAAAGCGGTGTGAATCTCATTGAAATTCAGATTGTTGTTTCGATCTTTGTGGGAGATCTGTGAGATCTAGCAGTTGATGTGTTCGTGATGGCTGGAAGAGGAACTGGTTCGTCTCCAAATCAATCGGGAAATGGATCTGGAAGAGGTGCTGGCAATGGCGTTGGTCGAGGGACTTTCATGACACCACCAGCAAACGGATTTGGAAATGGAATGCCTGGAACTAGCCGAGGTGCTCCAAGAGGTGCAGGATCTGGCACTTTTGTTCCGAATTTTGCTCCAAATCAGATGCAATTTGGAGAATTCGCACAAGGTATGAACAACATCCATGTCAATCCTTATTACCTTTCGAACTCTGACCACCCCGGGATGCAACTCGTATCCACTTTGTTTAATGGAAGCAATTTTACTAGTTGGAGTAGGGGGGGTTAGGATGGCACTAGGTGCGAAAGCGAAATTAGGATTCATTACCGGGAGTTGTGTGAAGCCACTAGATGGAACGAGTGAAGAATTTGAGAGATGGAGTAGAGCTGATTACATGATCATGTGCTGGCTCATCAATTCGATGACTAGCGAAGTTGGAGAACACTTCATGTATGTGCAATCTGCAAAAGAATTGTGGGACGAAATTAGAGAGAGGTTTTATGAATCAAATGATCCTCTCATTTATCAGTTGAGGAGAGAAATTGGGAATCTCATTTATCATTTAGAGGCAGAAAGGAATTACTTCCCCTCAATCTGATCTGAATGCTCTTGCTGTAGGGAAGAATGGTGCTAATGATGGAAATATTTTTGCTGTGAACAAAAATTTCCAATCTAAGGTGTAGGATCAGCAAAGAAAGGAATACAAGAAGCCTAAGTTTGACAGGTTCTGTGAGCATTGCAAAGAGAAAGGGCATACAAGGGACTATTGCTTCAAGCTGGTTGGGTATCCAGAGTGGTTCAAAGGGCCACGTGATGAGGAAACTCAGAAAGGGAATGGTAAATTTGCTGCTAACATTGATGGTTTTCAGGGTGCTAACAGTAGCCATCTTGAGCATCCTATGGAATTTGATGAAGCCAAGCCAGATCCTAGCATGGTCAATGCTATCTTTCAGGAAGTCATGAGGATGATGAAAGGGAAAGCCAAGATGGATGAGTCTGATTCTTATGTGAATCATGCCTTTGTCAATTTTGCTGGTAAGATGAGTCATTCATTTCTTGTTGGTGATAATAAGGCAGACAAATCAATGTGGATTGTAGACTCAGGAGCTATAGATCACATTGCTTTTGACAAAACTATCTTTACTGCTTTATACCCTTTAAGTAAGGTGGTCTCACTGGGGTTGCCTGATGGAACCACCTTCCTTGTTCGTGAGCATGGAACTGTGGTTGTTTCAGACATGTTGTGTCTCAAACATGTCCTATATGTACCTCAGTTTTGACATAATATGTTATCTGTGTCCAGAATAGTATCTGCTCAGCAACTGAGATGTTGTTTTGATTCCATCTCATGCATATTACAGGACCTTATAACTGAAAATGTGATTGCTAAAGGGAAGGAAGAAGGAGGATTATACTACTTGAAGTCTCAGTTTGCTGGATGTTCAACTGTTGGTGTTTCTCAGTTTGTTTTTTATAAGAATTTGCAGTCTAGTGCACAGGCTGTTTGTAATAGGGGTGGGCACAAATCCCGCAAATCCCGTCTCGTCCCGCATCCCGTCCCGTCCCGATCAACTGTTGGTGTTTCTCAGTTTACTTTAATTTATAATGGGATTAACTAAGACTTTGCTACTTGCTACAGTAGTATCATTTTGTAATGGGATTATGACTTGCTACTGTATTTTGTAATGGGATTATATAAGATTTGGTAACTTTAATTTGCACTTTTACTTGCTATTTTTGGAGTTAATTAGATTGTTTTTTATTTTTTTTACGAGGGACAAGTCCCGTCCCGTCCCGATCCCGTCTCGTCCCGTGAGGGATAGGACCCGGCGGGATTTGAAAAAAAAAATATCAATCCCGTCCCGATCCCGTCCCGCAAAAAATACGCGGGACGGGACGCGGGATTACCCCAATCCCGTCCCGTCCCGTCCCATGCCCACCCCTAGTTTGTAATAAAGATGACAATGTGTCACTTGTTCATGCCAGGTTGGGGCATCTTTCTGTGTCAAAGATGCAACATCTGGACATCTGTAATGGATTTGATTTTAGTTCCTTCTACTGTGAGTCATGTAATATGACCAAACATCACAGATTGCAGTTTAATAGAAGTACTTCTATGGCTGAATTTCCATTTCAATTGGTTCACATGGATGTATGGGGGCCTTACAAAATTGCATCACTGTGTGGTGCAAGGTATTTCTTGACTGTCTTGGATGATCACTCCAAGGCCACTTGGGTTTACTTGATTCAAGAAAAGACACAGGTTTACAGGGTTATATGTGCTTTTGCTCAAATGGTTGAAAATCAGTTTAATTCTACTATCAAGACCATCAGAACTGATAATGGAACTGAGTTCACACAAAAGGCCTGTAAGGTTTTGTTTGAACAGAAAGGCATTGTGCATCAAAGATCTGCTCCAGGGGTGCCTGAGCAAAATAGAAGGGTAGAACGCAAGCACAAGCACCTTGTAGAGACTGCTAGAGCCATTAGACACCATGCTGGCCTTCCTATTCAATTCTGGGGAGACTGCATCCTAAGTGCTACTCACCTGATCAATAAGATGCCATCACAGGTGCTTCAGTGGAAATCTCCATTTGAAATCCTCTATAAAGTTCCTCCATCCTTTGATAGTTTAAAGACTGTGGGGTGTTTATGCTTTGCCTTTCAACCTAATGATCTGAAGGACAAGCTAGGAGTTAAGGCAAGAAAGTGTGTATTTCTTGGTTACCCTCCTGATCAGAAAGCCTTTAAGGTGTTTGACATGGAGAGAAGAACTGTACTCATCAATCGTCATGTTAAATTTGAGGAGCATATCTTTCCTTTCCAAAGCCAGTCCCACCCTTCATCAACTTCTAGCTCCAATCCTCCTAACCAGTTGCCTTTGGTCACACCTCACATAGATGACAGTTCACATCATACTCTTCATCTTGCATCCTCACACACCTCATCTCCTTCCCCTCCTCCTCTTGTTCCACCCTCCACACATTCCCCTACCTCACACAGCAGTGACAAAAGTGTCACATTTCCAGTCTCAGATGATTCCACAGTTATCCCAGACTCTATAGCCAGTACTTCTCCCACTCCTGAACCCATTCATCAAGTTGAGATTAGAAGAGCCAAGAGAGTTATTCATAGACCCCCTAGATTAAATGAGTACATATGCTCCAACTTACCCACCAGACATCACCCACCATCTGATTCTGAGAGTCAGTCTTTTGCTGTTTTCTCAGTACAGAATTTGAGGCATCTTGGTCCTGAATATGTTCAGTCTCTTGTGAATGTGTGTTCAGTATTTGAGCCTAGAACATACAATCAGGCTAAAGATGATCATAGGTGGCAGTTGGCTATGAAAGCAGAATTGGATGCTCTAGAGAGTAATCATACTTGGTCTCTTACTTCATTACCACCAGGAAAGAGGGCTATTGGTTCTAGATGGATCTATAAGGTCAAATACAGACCTGATGGAGAGATAGAGAGATTCAAAGCTAGACTTGTGGCCAAGGGTTACACTCAGATCAAAGACAAAAATTACAAACAAACATTTTCTCCAGTGGCCAAACTGTCTATTGTCAGAATTGTTCTTGCTATTGCTGCAGCAAAGGATTGGAAGCTTCACCAATTGGATGTTAACAATGCATTCCTCCATGGTTTTTTAGATGAGGAGGTTTACATGGATCCTCTTCCATGCTACACTAGAGATCTCCCTGATCAAGTGTGCAGATTACATAGATCGCTCTATGGGTTGAAAGAGGCTAGTAGGCAATGGAACTTGAAGCTCACAAAGTTTCTCTCTTCTCTTGGATTTTGTCAATCATTACATGATTACTCCTTATTCACCAGGGTGCTTGGATCATCTGTCACAATAGCACTGGTTTATGTAGATGATATGCTGGTATTGGGCAATGACAGTGCTATGATTGATCACACTAAGGCTGCTCTTCACTCTGCCTTCACCATCAAAGACTTAGGAATGGCTAGATATTTTCTTGGGATGGAGATATCCAGGTCATCCAATGGCATTCTACTAAATCAGAGGAAATATATTTTAGACATTTTGCAAGATGCTCACATGACTGAGTGTGAGGTTGCTTCCTTTCCTATGCAGAAAGGGGCTAAGCTGTCTATTGGCAATGGTGATCCTATCAGTTCTCCTGAGAGCTACAAAAGATTGATTGGTAGACTCCTTTATTTGACACTCACAAGGCCAGACATATCATTCACTGCCCAACAGCTCAGTCAATTCCTTCACAATCCTTTACAGCCTCACTGGAATGCAGCAATGTACTTGCTCAGATATCTCAAAGGAAGTTTTAATCTAGCCCTGTTCTATTCAGCTCAATCCAATCTCCAATTACAGGCATACTGTGATGCAGATCGAGGCAATTGTCCTTACACAGGTCGTTCTCTATCTGGCTACTGCATGTTTATTGGCTTATCTCTGATCTCTTGGAAGTCTAAGAAACATAAGGTTGTCTCAAAATCATCTACATAAAGTGAGTATAGGAGCATGTCCTATGCTTCTAGTGAGATCATTTGGCTGCAAGGTATTTTAAGTGATCTCCAAGTGACAGTTCAGACCCCCATTAAGCTCTTCTGTGACAATCGTGCTGCTCAGTGTCTTGCATCCAATCCAGTTTTCCATGATAGGACTAAACATGTCCGGATTGATGCACACTTCATTAGAGAGTTGGTTCAACAAGGCCTCATTGTCACCTCTCATGTCTCCACTGATAAGCAATTGGCTGATCTAATGACCAAGGCCTTAGGAGCTCATCAACACCATGTACTTTGTTCCAAGCTTGGCCTTGTGGTTCCATCCACATGTCCAGCTTAAGGGGGGTATGTAGAGTAATATGTGTGTATAAGATGTAAGGGCATATTGGTCTTTTCAAGTGTTCATATGGTTGTTAGAGGTTATTAGAACCGCCAGAAGCTTCCTCCTCTCTCTGTCTATGTTCTGTATAAAAGGGGTTGAGAATTGCTGTAACAGCTTAGCTTAATAGACACTTTTTCGATTCTTCAATACAGATCTAGTTGTTTTCTCCTCCTTGATTCATTCCTTTAGCTCGAAAACCTATTTTCAAATTGGGTGATCCAAGTGCCTAATGAAAGTCATGTTCAGTGTCAATAGCAACGCGAATTTAACGAGTCTATTTACACTCAACGTCGTACACTTGTAGCTTGTATAGGCAGGTTGTTATGTCATTATATATATAGGCATGTGAAATGTGTAATACTATAAGGGGGATAAGTGTCAATATATGTTGCTCACGGGCTACAAAATGCACTTTTGATTTGATACAACTCAAAATGTATTAGCTTATCTTTTTGTTTCATCTATTGGATATGCCTTATCATTCAGCAATCAATCAGATCATTTGGATATTCATAAAGATGCCTTTGAGAGGGAAATAGCGTTATGCCAACCATTGGATTCCAACTATGAAAGGGACTACTTTTGAATTTTTGTTTATATTCATGGAAGATGGTGCCCAATATATACTCTTCATCTTAATTTCACACTTGTATGTCCTTAGTATGATATGGGCCAATTTGTGCAAATACATCAAATTGATATTTAATTTATAAAATCATATCCGTTTTTAGAGAATATATAGTAAAGAGAAAATTAGGTGGAAAGTCTAATTAACTCAACTAGTACAGTATCATGTGTGAGATCACGCGCGTGGTTTATATATATAAAAAAATATTATATATTATAACGGTTAGTCTATGTAATTTTCTACTATAGTATGTTAAAATAGATTGGCTTAAACCATTTGCTCTCTATAAATTGGTTTATTTGAAAATCAAATAAGTGAAGAATGTGAATAAGCAAAATATGAGCAAGCAATTAGTTCATATAATCTTATCTTGTATAATTTATATATATTATATAATTTATAATCTTATTATATATTTTTGAGCTTTCTTAGATCAATATGTCAAATAAAAAACCCTCAAACCCTTTAAAAAGTGCATCGAGCAAATAAATGTTCACAATCTCTCAACCCCCACAAACTAAACCCTAACTCCATAAATCTAATATCTCAATCTACCAAAAAATTAAGGTTTGCTATTCGAAAATTTGAGTTATGTTTCTCTCAAAAAACAATCACCACTATCGCGGGGATAAAGCACGAACAAAATCCGAAACTTAAGCCACATACCTATTTTGGAAAAATCTTGATACAATCACAATTCAACGACAAAAGTTTGAACATCGAAAATCTGCCGAAAATAATTATATTTTCTTCTTAAGAACCAGTTTGTAGAGAAATCATAAAATATGGCCAAAACACGGATTTTTAGGAAGAAATTGGTAAGGTAAGAATTATAATTTTAAGATAAAAAAATATTTATCTAAATTTATAGGCGGCCACATGATGCCTTTTTTACAAATAAAACATTGTTGCTTTATTTTTTTGTTTTGATAAAGTAAGAATTCGAGCTCAAACATGCCTGAAACTCGAGAGGTCGACAAGTCGGTAAATGGAAGAATGTCAAACATACAACAAAATACAGAAAAAAGTGCAATCAACAAGGCAACACACACAACGAAGACAAATCAGAGCAGACCTAAAACTAGCAAGTTGGGGACGTAGATTAATCACCTCTATCGCGGTAAATGGATCACGATCAGTTCTTACTCTAAATTTCAGAACCCCAATGAAGAAGTAGATCGCTAAGATACACCAAGCGACCGCACACTGCCCAAGCAAAACGCACCAAGAAGAACCGGTTGAAGCGAACACAGATTTTGGTGCTCATAAAAAAATGAGGGATTTTCAAGCCTTGCAAAACAAGGGGTTAAACGTCGTAATTTTATTTTGTATTTTGGTTTTGCCTCCGTATCTCTTGGAAGATAATCAAGCCTTACATAGTTCATATTGTTTTGGATTTTGTGTATAGTTTGGTTTCATTTTCTTATATGCATAGAGGATGAAGTTGAAGCCCGTCTTTTAGGAAAGGTAGTTCGAACAACATTCCACCCAAGTAACTTAATCCTACCTTCTCAGAAGGGTAGCTCAAGTACCCACCTATCATTTACATATAAAATATTTTGACTTTGACATGGAGTTTGATTTAATTTGACTTGAGATTTGACTTCAAATTCAATTTAGGGATTATGGAATTTGATTTTGATTTTTTGGCGTGACCAAAACCCGACGAGTGGAAGCTTTGTATCGAGTTAGAGTAGACACTTTGGTTTTGATGAAAATTTGATATTTGGGACAACTTAGAGTCGACAAATGATTTTGAGGGGATTTAATTGAGAGTTAGGGTGTGATTGGACTCGGTGATAATTTGATTTACACCGAGTTTCTGCGTATCCACTTATTTGGTGGAATCAAGCCATCGATTCCCAATTCGAACCCCGTATGACCGCTCTTTACTTACCAATTCAAGGAATCAAGCTGTCGGAGTTCAAGGCAGAAAGAAATTTTGTATTTGGTTGGGTTTGATCATAAGATCATTTGAGAGTGGTGATTGAACTCGACGAGCGAGAACTTTGTATCGCGTGTTCTACGTATCTCTTGAAAGAGAATCAAATCATCCGTAGTTTATTTCAAATGGAATGATTTAATTTTCATATTCATTTAAAAGTGAATTTAGAGTTTGACGGTTGTACCCAATATAAAGTGAATTTAATATCAGGTTACCTACAAAGCCGATATGAGGCGTCAAGTCATTACATAATTCTATAGAAACCACTTTGATTTGTTTTTGGTTTGGTGATTGAACCCAACCAGTTTTTAACTTTACATCGAGCTTCCTACGTACTTGGACGATATCAAATTACCATAGTTGCTTTGAATACTTGTAATTATATGTCACCCTATAATTATTGAATACTTGTAGTTGCTCATCCGTTTAATTGCAAACTTGTTCATTTTGAAGAACAAATGCTTAACAAGCGTAAGTGGGCCATTAGCTTTTAATCCCAATATATGTTAAACCCCTCATTTTCATTTTTTGTAATGAAATAGGGTCAGTGCCGAATCAGCCCAACACCCACCGATGACCCAAGCCCAGTTTTAGATTTATGGTGCTTGTATAGAAGCCCAGTTTTTTTTTTTTTTTTTCGTCTTCTTAACTGATTCACATTCATAGTATTGATTCGGGCTTGTTGAGCCTTTTTGACATGCATTGGGCCTAAGGTTTAATTCTTTTTCAAATGCCAAGCTTTATGCTCAAGTAGAAGAAATCCATCACGTTTTATCTAAAAAATATATAAAACAATCCATCACATTTTTTTAATAGAATGAGCATCATAATATTACTTCCGTTCAGAAATAAGTGACGTTTGACTTTTGACACGTTTTTAAAGGAGTTAAAAACTATATAAAATATAAAGTTTTTAATTGATTTTTAAAAATAATTTTATACATATTAGTTCTAAGTTTAAAATTATTTTAAAAAATTAATAAAAAAAGTTAATATTTTATATAATTTTTAGCTCCTAAAAAAACGTGTCGAAAAGTCAAACGACACTTATTAATGAACGGAGGGAGTATTATTTTTGCAATCATAATTATGAAATTTTACCCTCCAGGTCTCCAACCCACACATCTTATATTAGACTTGCGTTTTAATAAGAGAACCTAGAGACAGGGACGGAGTCTGAAAGTTTTGAACGAGAAATCACCATAGTAGTAGACAATAATAAGATCGAGAAAAATGTCGTAAAACACACAACTTGTTCGATAGTACAAACTATAAATGTCAAACAATATTACAAACTACTACAAAGATATAAAATGAAAATATTTTCCAATTTGCATAAATGACTCCCCCAAATATAAAATAGGGTACATGTTAAAAAGTGATTTTTTTTTAATTTTTTTTTTTTGCAAAGCTAACCGGTCAATTGGGGGTTAATGGATTTCGACAGGCTTTTAAAAATTTGAAGATCCTTGGTTCAACAGCTTGTGTGTCATCTCGGCGACGGTCTTCGGCGTCGGCGAGGGGAGAAGAAGGTGGACGTCGGCGGGAGGGCGAATATGCTCCCTCATCTGCAACTTCAGCCCAGGAGAGAGGAAAGGGCGTCGGCTCTAGCAACCACAAGGTCGGCCTCCAGTGGTGGTAATGAACGCGGTTCCTTTGGTCAGGTGAAGGAGGGCGGAGCTCCTCCGTTGCTCAGATCTATAAAAGAAGGGGAAGAGAGAGAGAGTTCACATCTTCACAAAATCAAAACCGAAATTTGCAGTGTGTATGTATACGTGAAAACTCTCTGACCTCTCTCTAACTAGAGAGAGGGAAGAGCCCCAAAAATTTTCTTCCAACCCCTCCGATCTTAATTTCTCTTTGGCTCAGCACAGTTAAGCCTAATTGTCTGAAATTGAATCTCATCCCGTGCGCTGGGTTCTCTGGTGGTCGCTGTTGGTGCTGTGTTTTTGGCGGTGGAGGTGGTGGTGAACTCTGCATCGCCTTCTTCCCTGTGCGGCTCAGCAGCGACGGGCTCAGGCCTTCCAACTCCTCCTTTTGGCATATCTTTCCTCCGATTACAACCCTCCTTCGGGAGTCTCAATTCACCCTCTATGGTTTCAACAATTACAGCCCCTGATTTGGGGCTTTTGCTATCCTCTGCTTGATCTCCTGATTTGGGGCTTTCTCGCATCGATCGGAGTTTCCGAAAGGTTGCTGTGCGGTCTTGCTGTCCGGGGGCGGGCGCCTCTCGCTTCCTCTTTGAAACCCTCGTCGAACCCTCCGTCGTGTCCTCCTCCTGCCGGCGTCGCGGGCTGGGTGGTGGGTGTCGGGTCTCCTTGCTGTCGCTGCTCTCCTGTCTCCGCCTCCTTCCCCGCCGGCCGCCGGTGCTTGGTGGTTAACTGCGCATACATCAATCTCCTTGCTTGGAGATTAAAAAAAAAACTCCTTGGCGTGCAAGCTTGGAGATAATAATAATAATAATAAAAAAATAGAAAGAGTAAAATTTGAATTTGATATGTTGTTTGGCAGGTTGCTGATTTGCTTGGTTTTGGTTTTGGGGTTGTGTACTTGTGTGGCTCTCGAGTCTAGCGGTTTGTTGAGTGGTGTTTCTTCTTATTTGTCGACGCGCGAGAGGTCGTTGACGTTATCGAAATCTGAAAGCTCGTAAGACAGAGTCCAAATCCGAGGTTTTCACTTAGTTCTCCAGGGATTCCCTGCGTTACCTCCACCAACTGATGGATGAGTTGCTACTCACTGCTCCTGTTCTTGCATCGTTTATGCTAGTTTCGCCTACAATTGCATCCTTGTAATTTAGCGATTCTGTCTTTTGTTGTTTTATGTTTTCATCTTATTTGACGGTTTATCCGTCACCGATTTATTCGGCCTCGACCTACCAGACATGTCTGGTGCGTCGAATTCTTACTTAATCCAAAAAAAAAAAAACTGAAATTTGCAACTAAGAGAGATAAGAGCGGCGAAGGAGGAGGAGAGAAGCGGAGGCGACGGCGAATTTCGTCGAGCAATCTGGCGACTGAGAAGCATAGGCGGATGCGGTGACTGAGAAAAGGATCGGGGAGAGCTTATAAAAGCAAACAAGGCAGAGACATGTGGCTAAATAAAATCCAAAAAGCTGAAGGGGGAGGGAATTTGGAAGATGGCGGCCATTGAAGATGGAGGTGGAAGGATAGACAACCCAGACTTACAATTGCTAGCCAATCAATGCCTCAGACACACACCAATGCACTTGAACCATAAACTAAAAAAGATGCAAGCTTTCAATATTATCTAGATTCCTCTTCACAGTTGATGCCTCAACCACATGACTTGAGTGTGCACATGAATATGTACATATTTGTTGTGGCTTCTTACATGACGGTCATGGTGAGCAGCACTGGGTAGTATTTTTAGAGCACACATTGTTTAGATAAACAGCACAAGGACATGCTTAATGCAAAGCTTCCAATTTAAATGCTACACGAAAGGAAATGCACCAAAAATAATGGATAGACTAAAACTGAACTCCAGTTTATATATCTCTACAGCAGAAATATATATATGTGTGCCCAAGAACTATAGCTTAAAATCTCAGGTAACAAATATATAAAAAGGCAACAGGCAGGAGATGATAAATTACACAAAAATGAACGGCAAAACTAAAAGCCAGGATCAAATGAATTATATTATATCACTCACGCATCCACGTAGAACAAAATATAAAAAATAATTGACAAACCAAGACATCGTCTTCCAACTCCCATCTCTACTCTACCCTCCAAACCTGCATAGCAGCATAGGAAACATCAGAAATTGGAAACATCTTGACGACAAGTACATGACTGGATGCAATGTTGAATCATACGAATAAAAGCAATAGGCTCTATCAGTATCAAAAAAAAAACCATGAATCCTACATTTGCAAATTTATACAAGGGGCATTTCTCCTCGGCTGAAATTTGTGTTGCATATACGAGGAATTCTCCACCAAAGACTCGATGGATTGGGAAGTACTGTACTAATCTATATTTTCATCTTCTTTTTTAAGTACGGCAAATCATCTCCCAATCACCTCTAATCTGTCAGACGTGGGTAAGTGTCAAGAAACACTTGACTCCTCCAGGTTCTTCTCCTCCCCCCTCTATCATAACCCCAGATGATTCATGTATCTTTGAGAAGAGTGCACTAAACAAAGTTTTTATGTTTGGAGCTCTTTCTTTTAATAACAAAGAACTTTCACCAATAAGAAATCCATTATTGATTATTTTATCACAATAAACGCAAAACACAATGGAACAGTTTATCAACAATTTATAAATTAGGTCATTATTTGGCTGATATTCCTTGAACCAGCTAGAGTGCAAGCGGCGGGTTAAGTTCAAGAACTTATATTATTTCGATATAAATAATATAAAACATTGGAGGAAAAAAGTTAAGCATGAGGAAGACCATGTGCAAAAATGAATTTACCTCTATAATCCACCATGACAGCATTGAAACAAACTCCTGGATCTGGTCAATTAGCTCCGCCAATAAGCATACATGTATAATTGTATACAAAGCAATTCACCTATTCAAACTCCTGAATCTTGTCAATTGAATTCCTTAGGTTAGAATATAGGAATCAGTAATATGAAAACCCAGTTTCCATGCTTCAAATTCGAGCCAGCAAACTCAATCTACTCCAATAGAAACCAACAACAACCAAAAAATAAAATCTGAGCAACCACAAAGAACATCCAATTCCATGAAAAAATTTGAATATGGACCAAGGCGGTAATAAACATGAAGGATAAGATTTGAATTGAAACAGTGCGGTTTCAAGCTGTATACGCTTTCTCAAAGAGGAAAGATCCGCACTAACCCTAAAAAGGCAACACACAGAACGACTGAGTAACCTTAATGTCAATTTAAGCAGCAAACGTTCTTAATTTGACAGAAATTGAAAACATAATCAAAGATCAGATGAAAAAAAACTACAAATTCCCTCCTTGCCGCTTCCTCGATCTGCAAACCAACTTTTGCCATCATCCTCGGATCACCCGGGCTCCACATGACTCTTCGGCTGGAAATTGGAGTTCGATTCGATCTCCAGTACAGGTCGCTATGTCCCAAGGTCAAGCTCCTCCACGGATTTGGAGGCAGTGTCACCGAACTCGTCCAAATCGGAAGAGTCCCTGCCGGTGGTTGCGGTGTCTGATTCAGAGTCGTCGGCAGGAGGTGGGGGCGGAGTCCCGAAGATCATCTTGGGAGAAAGAGGACGACGAGGGGGCGGGACCGCGGGAGACAGCGGCAAATATGGCTGGGCAAGAAGAGTGTTGCAATGTGGCAAATACGTTGCTGGGCAAATTGATGCTTAAAAATCGGTGAATCTGGCCCATTTTAGAAGATGAACTCAAGGCCCATCTGATAAAGAGATACTGTTCATTCGAGAGGTTCATGCTTTTATACGATATGGTTAATATATTCGAATTGAATGAAGTTGGTTTAAAACTATATGAAATCAGGGTTATTTTGGGAATGCTAATATCGTCATCTCCAAGTATACGCATTCACGTCGTTGAATGTCGACAAAAGTCAGAGAAGCTTCGGTTCCAAAAGCGAGCGAAATCGGTGGGAAGACAAACAACCACACCGAGCGAAGAAGAAACAAGGTTGCAGGGGGAGAGGTTTTGGCTCGATCGAGCGCCATTGTTATTCCTCTGCAATCCAACGCCGCTGCAACATAAGCCCTCAGAGATTAGAGCACACATTTGAAGAGCAAGGCGTTTGTGGAGCGAATTTCAGGCGATTCGGTTTTTGACTTGGAGGAATCTGCAATCTGAAAGGGAAATTTGGTCCCTGTCTCATTTCCGCCGGTTTGGATTCAGATATGACCATGGCTTCTTCGGCATTGTAATGTTGACGAAGAGGGGACTCTAGGGTTGAACTTTTCAATCTGATTGAGTTTCTCTCTGTTACAGGGGAAAAATGGTATTTTTCTTTCTGCTGCAATGACACTTAATTGTTTGTTTTCATCCTTTTTATCATATCTTATACATACATTTCCATGTAGGAAAACTTTTCGACCATGTTTTTGTGGTTAATATGGCTTCAAATAATTTCTCATGACTTCTTTGTCATTTACTTTTGGCCAAGCAGGCTACTACAAACAAAGTTGCAGTAGGATCTCATGTTTGGGTTGATGATCCTGATGTAACTTGGATAGATGGAGAAGTTGTGGAAATTAAAGGGGAAAACATTACTGTAAGGTGTACATCCGGGAAGACAGTAAGTACTAATCTTTTGTTTTTACTTTCATGCCTTGTAAAAAAGTTCAGTATCTTTAGGAGATTTATCTTCGTGATATATGTATATTCCTTTTTTTTTTTGGTAGGAATGATATAGTAATATTCTCATTGTACTTAAAACGAAACTACTGCCTTCTTGTGTGCTTGACAGTGGAAATAAAAGCAGGTCCACCAATGCTATCTCTTTCTCGGGTGTGAGCCCTGCTAGATATACTTCTGACTTAGCTGCATTAGGCTCGAGTCCAGACACAGTAGCAAACTCCTCTAGACATTGCTTTATCATTCCCACTGATCGTTCTTCCCCTCTACAGAAAATCAGCAGATCATCTGCGAAAGCTAAGTGTACAAGATCAAGTTCCTTGCACTTCGGATGATGGTTAAACTCCGGGTTGCTGGCCACATTCCTTAGCATTTTCCCCACATTCCAGAGCCACATTCGTCCCTTCTCTGTGTTCACTCTATTGATTGCATTTTTCCAGTCTCTCGGCATGCTTTTCAGCACCTCCTTCTCACCCTTTTCTGTTATTTTAATCTCCAAAACAGCTAATATACTTATAGTATTGCTATGAATAAAATTATTCACCATATGGTGCTTGCCAGAGTCATTGAAGCCCCTGACGTTCCAAGCTCCTATCTTAAGACTGGTCATAATCCACTCCTTTTCAGGCTGCTACTACCTGGCTTACTTCTATGCTTCTCTGGGCTGTTAGACGGTTTTCTGCCTTCTCCTTCAGTAAACCTATTGCTCGTGTGTATTTTAAACTCCTCAGATTGCCTAACTTCAGTTCGCCCCCTTTTTGCTGCATCTTTTGAAGCCACTTTGGACCATCCTTCCTGATCAGCGTTTGATGCAGAGCTCTTCCTCATATCAGCCTGCGGCTTAGGAGTTCTTTCTTCCTCATTGGTTTCAATCTCCTCATGCCCACTATGACAGATCTTTTTACCTTTTCTATCCTCTTCTGCTGATTGTTCTTCCTTCCCTCTCGTTGTATTTCTTTCCTGATTTTCAGTTTGACTTGTTGAGATGTTCTCCTCCACTATTTTCACCTTCCATTTCAGATTGGAACCAGCAGCTCTCCTCTCCGGAACTGCATCTTCTGTCACTTTCTTCCTGTCAGCACGTCTGTCTTTGCATCTACTTTCCACATGCCCAAATTTGTTGCAAACTGAACAATCCCAGGGCAACCATTCAAACCTGATTTCCTGTCTCCTGCTAGCACCATGTTCATCTGCTATTATCAATTCTGTCCGCTTTGATTCTGCTGGCGTTACCTCAACCATCATTCTAGCATACGGGATTCGACTCCTTGTAGCCGTGCATCCATCCACACACACAGGCCTCCCTATCGCACTTCCGATTTTTCTTAGCAAGTCATTGTTGAACAGGATAGGATCCAAGTGAGGCAAGCAAACCCACAACGGCACCCTGTCAAAAATCTCCCATGTAAGAGGCATCCCCGGAGATGCTCAAGTATCTTTGACTCAACTAAAGTAATCCAACCATTTAACTGGTTGAATTGGCGAATCATTTCAGGTTTTCATATTTTTCCGATCTTATTCTTAGGTTTGGAGTGTTAAAGCTGGAGATGCTCAAGTATCTTTGAAGCTTGTATTTTCCTGTTTTATGTCGCCAATGCTCTGACCAAATTGATCATTTTGGCACATTTGGGCTGTCATGATCAAGTATTTCTTTTCATCTTTTTGTGCAGGCATTACACTGCTATGATGTGTTTAGTCATAGGATGTCTATACAATTGTGTTTACTACATTTTCTTGCATTTAGGCCACACATACAGATGGTTTTATTATTACTTGAATGAGCAAGTTCTAGAAAAACATAATAAGTTTTGTACATTTTGATCCGATCTTATTTGTTTCATGAGTGTTTTTATAAGAACAGGGGATGTTAGATGAAATATCTCAATTGCCTGTTTTCTTGACTCAAATACAGGTTACTGTTAATGCAGCGAAGCTTTACATCCAGGACACAGAAGCTCCCCCGGAAGGTGTGGATGATATGACAAAACTAGCCTATCTTCATGAACCGGGGGTTTTAGAGAACCTAAAACGCCGTTATGATATTAATGAAATTTACGTGAGTGTTTTAGCTTCTTTTCCTTTGTTTAGGAAATAAATGATCTCATTCACCTTCAGCGCTTTCTTGTACAGATAGATATGAATGTACTCCATCATGCTACTTAATGCTTAAGGTTGAACTTCATGTTTAATCCTCAGCTAAGTGAAAATAAGTATGGAGTATGAAAAATATTCTCACGTGTAGGCTTTTGTACGTCCTCTTTGTTTGCCTTGCCTATCCTTTTCTCCCTCGTTTTGCTGCATAATTTCCTGCAGCCAACTCATCGAATCGTAATTTCTGTGTAGACATATACAGGAGGTATATTGATTGCTGTGAACCCATTCCAAAGGTTGACTCATTTATATGGCAATAGTCTCATGGCACAATATAAAGGTGCAGCACTTGGTGAGATGAAGCCTCATCCATTTGCAATTTCAGATCTTGCGTACAGGTCAATGCTGTGCTTTGTTTTTACTATCGAAGTTTGGTGTTACCTCATTTCATACAATCCTTATATTGTATCATAATTTAAAGCAGACATATGATAAGTGAAGGCGTTAGTCAGGCAATTCTGGTAAGTGGTGAAAGTGGAGCTGGTAAAACAGAGAGCACAAAAATGCTTATGCAATATCTTGCATATATGGGAGGCAGGCAGGATGGTGAAGGACGGACAGTAGAGCAGCAAGTTCTGGAGGTCAGACAGCTAAAATACTCTCACAGCCTTACAGCATTTTGGTTAAATCTGATGATTGTTCTTAGATATTATGACTATGACTATCCTCTCTCAAGATAATTATTGATGACATGGTAATACTTATCAACCCCCTTCGTTTTCCAACAGTCCAACCCTGTTCTAGAAGCATTTGGTAATGCTAAGACTGTCAGAAACAACAACTCAAGGTACAATAATATTGAAATTTTATATTCCTTTTCCCTTCTTTTGCATGAGTTGGATTAATTTGTACTTTTGCAATATCAGTCGATTTGGAAAGTTTGTGGAGCTACAATTTGATCAAAGGGGAAAGATTTCTGGAGCAGCCATAAGGACTTATTTGCTGGAGCGTTCTCGTGTTTGCCAAGTATCAGATCCTGAAAGAAATTATCATTGCTTTTATATGCTTTGTTCTGCACCACCGGAGGTAATTTGTGCACTTTAATTTATGTGCAATGCCCACATCTTGAGGGATTACTTTTTATGAGGGAAAATATGTTATTCAATATCATAGGAACATTGGGTCTGTTGAAATAACAGGGGCAGATTTTGGCTCACATTTTACCTTGTATGATGTATGCTTTATGTGAATCTGAAGGATAGGATTTATGGCAGTAGGATGTTTTATTGGTGTTTTTATTCTTATGTTCTTATTGTTCATGTTTTTAATCTGTTTAAGGTATATTTTGTCAAAGAAGATCCTCTACACCCTCCCATGTCAGATTAGGTGTAACACGTATTTTTTGCTCCCATTAAAAAAATATTTTATGAGTGATCAATTTCTCTATCCTGCAAGTACATAGGATTAGGTAGATCCCATAAAAAACGCATTGTTGTATACATATCAAATGATTACATGTCCCAACCAGAAAACCTCATAATATTCACCTTAGGACTGACATTTATTTGAAACATACCCTGAATGACTCAAATATAGAACTGCAAAACTCACTCAAGCTATAGTCCAACAATTGATCCGTAACTTGACCAAACCAGCTTGAGAATTTTAGAGTTAGGGTCCTGAAATATGAAGCTACCCGACAGATAATGATCCAAATTCTATGTTGCCTCACCTATCGGAACCCAACAAAATTGCTAAGAGTTCTTCAATGGGTGTGGCCTTAAAAAGTTGTCTTTCCAATATGATTTGCTAATATCTTCACTTTTGGATATCTCATTCCCAAAAGTTTGTGCTTGATGCAGGATGTTAAGAGATTTAAATTGGGGAATCCAAGACAATTTCACTATCTAAATCAATCAAATTGTATCGAGCTTGATGTTATAGATGATGCCAAAGAGTACTTAGAAACTAGAAGGGCTATGGATATTGTTGGAATCAATTCCAATGATCAGGTGACATGCATTTCTGTTACAATATTTAAAATCTCGATTCTTCAACTCTATTAACAGACATCTATTCCAGAAGGAAAAAGTAATATAAGCGGATCATGAATCTTTAGTTCATGTCTTCTTTTACCACAATACCACATACTTAGTGCTTTGAACTTGTCGTTACGGCGTTATCATAATTGAATAATGTATCACACATTGTTTGTTTGCTTCTTTTGTTTATTTTTTTCTTTCCCCAGTAAAAAAAGTCAAGAGAATGTTTTTCACACACACTCGACATTGTTTTTTCATTTGAGTTGCCAATTCTGTAAACAGTTTTGGTTTTCCCTGACTGTCATCTAACACCCTTCATCCTTTTAATTCACCATCTTCCTATCTTAATATGGGGTTGGAATGGGATTCATTTTCTCTTTCTGGTTGTAGTGCAACGGGCATTTGATATGTTATATCAAATGGGATTGAGATAGAAGCCTAGAACCTTTGCATTCACAAGGGATGTGATGGAGAAAGTATTGTAAGTATAAGGGAATTATTTATGTAGTAAAGTAGAGAAACCCTATGGTGGGGTAATTCCTTTACTCACAAATGGGTAGGTGGCACATCATGACCGACAAATTCCTTTCTTGTTTAAGTTGATAACCTTGTTTCGAAACAAAAGGGTTAAGTTCACAGCCTTGTTTCGAAACCAAAGATAAGTTGATAACCTATTATCCTTGTTTCATATCAAAACATAAAGGTTCTAGCCTTATTCCAGATAAATACGTAAGTTGAAAACTTTGTTTTCGCAAAATAAAAGAGATAAAGATGGTAACCAACAAACTTTAGATAATTATGGGTTTGGTTAGCAGGTTGATATTAACTCATTATACATTATAAGTTCGTCATCAATGCTTTACCAACACCTATTATATATACACTAGAAAAATTCCTTATCAGCACTAAAATAGCTCAATGGGCATATTTTGTCAAATGAAGCCTTACTGGTAATGTCTTTTGGTCAAATATCTGGTGAATTTCCCAGGACGCTATCTTTCGCGTTGTAGCAGCAATTCTTCATTTAGGCAATGTTGAGTTTGCGCGTGTTAGTGAAACTGATTCTTCAACACCTAAAGAAGGTGAAGCTCGGGCTCACCTTAAAACAGCCGCTGAGCTTTTCATGTGAGCAATTTTAGTACTCAAAATCATATACCTTATGCATATAGCCGGATTTTAAAATAGCATTTAACAAATCTTCACGTGTAGGTGTGATGAGAAGGCTTTGGAAGATTCACTTTGCAAACGTGTGATTGTGACTCGGGATGAGTCAATCACAAAATATCTTGATCCAGCTGCTGCTGTAATCAGCAGGGATGCCTTGGCCAGGACTGTTTATTCAAGATTATTTGATTGGTATGATGTGTTTTATGTTGGCCACTTTCATCTGTAAAGGATTGGTTAAAAAATTCATCTAGTTCTTCATTTTTGAGTTAGCTTCCTAGTTTTTGTCCTATTAACCTTTTTGCTAGTTGTGATTTGGTACATCGAAAGATAGTTTCCTTCTTGAAGTCTCTTAGCATATCATCTCTATTTTAATTCCCCCTTTTGCTTACTCCATTAGGATTGTGAACAAGATAAATAGCTCAATCGGCCAAGATCCAAATTCGAAGCTTCTCATTGGAGTTCTTGACATTTATGGTTTTGAGAGTTTCAAGACAAACAGGTGCTTCACCGGTATGCTTTTGCTATTTTTATACACCAAAAAGAATGTTTTCATGCATAGAGCTGCCAATTCATGTGAAAATTCTTGTAACAATTCTAGATTAATAGATAAGATAAGAGGATTGTGGCTTTATTTGGTAATGTTGCCTCAAGATGTACATAGATATTAATCCTATAAAATCATCAGTTACTAATGGACAGGGCTGCTGGCTCTTGCTAGATGACGGCAATTATTTATAAGCAAGATTAATGATGAATGTAAAACTAAGCATAAACTGGAGATGTATTCGTGTGGGATCCAATGACTGCATACTGCATTGTTCTTATGTCCGCTTATTTTTTTGCAGCTTTGAGCAGTTCTGTATCAACCTAACAAATGAGAAGCTGCAGCAGCATTTTAATCAGGTCTCTAGTTACTGGCTTCTGATAAAATTATGGTTTTTTGCTTGCATTGTTGCCTCAGGGTCTCCTCAACCTAGTTTTTTTTCTATTTTTGAGTTCAAAATTGCAGCATGTTTTTAAAATGGAGCAAGAAGAGTACACAAGAGAAAAAATTGATTGGAGTTACATAGAGTTCGTTGATAACCAGGATGTTCTTGACATGATTGAAAAGGTGGGTTCATTTGTACTTCCAGGTTCCATCATTCCCTCCTTGATGATTCTGATAAGATTTCTGTGCATTGTAACTAATATCTAGCTTATAAATGTTTCCGATTGATTGGAGTTACTTTCATATTTTGGAGCATGCACAAGCATCTTGTAGATGCTTCCGAAGAGACCAAGATGATTCTTTAGTTATTTCAAACACACTTTTACATCTATGCTTTGTATGCAGAAACCTGGTGGCATCATCGCCCTTCTAGATGAAGCATGGTATGTGATTAGAGTTCTGGCTTCAATCTTTTTTTATTGTTGTCTTTAACCCTACTCGTTATTGTTGTTCTGGCTGGTTACTCATCTTTGACTACCCACTTTTCATTCCTACAGCATGTTCCCTAAGTCTACACATGAAACATTTTCTCAGAAGCTTTACCAGACGTTTACCAACCATAAGCGCTTCATTAAACCAAAATTATCACGTACTGACTTTACCGTTTGTCATTATGCTGGCGATGTAAGTGCTTTTTTATTTCTAAATTATAAAAGTTATTAAGAGTAGCATTGAAAAAGGGAATTACTCATTGCTGATTCATGCCGGTTTATCTTTCGGAAAATTACTGATTCAGGTGACTTATCAAACTAACCATTTCCTGGATAAGAACAAAGATTATGTTATTCCTGAGCATCAATCAACTCTAGGTGCTTCCAAGTGCCCTTTTGTGGCAAGCTTGTTCCCACCTTTACCCGTGGAGTCTTCCAAGTCTACAAAGTTTTCTTCGATTGGTACAGGCTTTAAGGTGTGTTTGATTTATATGTACAAGATTTGTTTCCATGGAGTTCTGTCTACTAACTCATCTCTTTGTTGTTTATCCAGCTACAATTGCAATCCTTGCTTGAGACACTTAGTGCGACCCAGCCACACTATGTACGTTGTGTGAAGCCAAATAATCTTCTTAAACCTTTTATATTTGAGAACAGCAATGTTCTGCAACAACTTCGCTGTGGGGTAATATGCTATATAAATCCTTTTTAAAGTTACTGTTCTACATACTAGTGTTGCCATTTTACCAATAATGTTGTGATTCTCAGGGAGTTATGGAGGCGATTAGGATTAGCTGTGCCGGATATCCCACTAGAAGAACATTTAATGAGTTTTTAAGTCGCTTCCGGATCCTTGAGCCTAAAGCTTCGGATGGAAGGTAGTGTCTCTAATTACATCGTGCTAACGGCTTTTTTTTATTTCCTTCTTCCCCTTTCCTTTCTTGTTCTGTTTCTCCTTTAGAGTAGTTATTGTTGGTTTGCATATCAATGTGTTACATTTGTTTGAAAAATCTGTGCAGTCCTGATGATATCGCTGCATGCAAGAAGATTCTAACAAAGGTGAAGCTTCAAGGTTATCAGGTATGTGCAACTGATGGGTTTTAACTTGTTAACTTTACAAATTTATATTTTATCCTATTGAAAAGGTACCAAGAACAACACAATCACATAATTTGCTTCATACAAATATTTCAAGTGAATTTATCTCTATAGGGTTATCTATAGAAGGTTCTTGTTATAAATAGAGGCTTGTAGGGTTGAAATTAGTGTATCCATCAAAGAATCACAATAATAAGAAACCCTAGTTGTATAGAGGTTTTTCTATGCAGGGTATTATGTGCGGTTCTTTCCAAAACACAGAAATCGTTTGTGTCTCATTGTTCTTTCATTCTCTTCCTCTTGGGAATTCACAACACTTATCTTTAATTTGTATGTACTCATTTCAGATCCTTGTAAGGTAATGAACAATCTCATTTTAAAATCATATACTCCATATATTTGGCAAAACATGTTGTATATTATTCAAGTACATTTTTTTAAGATAATAAAAACTAATATAAAATATCTATTTTTAATAAATGTTTTTTTAACAATTTCTTAGTTACTATTAATAAGTATGAAATTGTTAAAATTTTTTTATAAAAAATGGATATTATATATATATATATATTTTTTTTTTTTTATCACCCTTAAAAAAGGTGAATGAATAGTAAATGACATGTTTTTTCTGAACGAAGGGAGTATTAATTTGAACTCCTTGATGACACATTGATGTTCACTCAATTTTGTCATAGGTTGGCATGACAAAAGTGTTTCTCAGAGCTGGTCAGATGGCAGAACTTGATGCCATCAGGACTGAGGTCTTAGGAATATCAGCAACCATTATTGAGAGAAAATTTCTTACCTACTCTGCCCGCAAAAAGTTTACCTTATTACGGGGATCTGCCATACAGATTCAAGCAGTTGTCAGAGGTACAAACTACTTTAGTCTTGAGGCTTGTAGCTTCTATTAATTTTCTAATAGACAAGGATCAGAGTTGAGCCTTTCGATGGGAAACATTTCAATTTGGGGACATCACTGGTTAATATTATTTTTTACTGTAATTTTTTTTTATAGCAAGAATCAGCATTTTTGGTTTCCTAGCCAGGTCAGATCCCTCTTAAGAATTATAGTAGTCTGGTGCTTTAGTGCATTTTATAACAGGACTTTGTATAGTTTACTAAAATCATCTGTTTAACAAATAGGAAGTACGCAACGTGCTTGTATGACATCCACAGCTATAGGTAGAACTGGCAATAAGCATCTGTTATAAGAGATGCTGAATTATGATGATAATACAAATTTGGTTTGTTCATATTGTTCTTACTTCTTAGTTTTCTTAAATATGTAATGTAAATCCACTTTCCTCCAAGTATTTGTGCATATATGGGAGAAAATCAACTACTTGCTAAGAGCTGAAGACATTTTGTGCAGGACAACTTGCACGAGGTACTTTTAATTTCAAGAGAAAAGAAGCAGCTTGTATCAAGATCCAGAAGGAATCACGCAGATTCCGTTCCAGGAAAGCTTACAAGCAGTTGCATTGTTCTGCTGTCACAGTCCAAACTGGAATGCGTGCCATGGCTGCCAGATGTAAACTTCATTTCGGAAGGCATAATAGAGCAGCTATTCGTATTCAGGTAAAAATTAGACAATTTTAATTCATCTTTAGAGTTGGTCAATCAGCATGTTAAGCTCTTGTGTGAAGGATCTTTGTTCAATTGGGAAAAGATAATATCTACAATTTTCCTAGTAATCACATGAACAAGTCGACTGAAGAACACGTATAGAAAGATGGAGAAGATGGTGAAGTGGATTGAAAAATATAAAAATGGCATAAAAAGAGGAATCATAAAAAACTTTTATGGCTCCAAACCTATGTGGTAACGTGCCCTGCTTGTTTGCGTGGCTTCTGTGATTGCAGAAGTAAAATAACTACATTAAGCAAAAATTGAGTTGAGGTGAGAATTTTATCCGATATTCTTGAGGCATTTGTACATAATGCTTTTGCTGTTTGTAGCTCCAATAGTCATAAGCTTTGAAGTGATTGTGTTAAAACCCGAGCAATGGAAGATAAAAAGTTAAACACTTTACTCAGTGAGTGAGTAAACCTGGAACTTTGAATTCATGTCTGTGAATGAATGCAAGTTGCACCTTCTCTTTAAATATACGAGAAACAAAATAACTAACTTCTGATACTCTGTATATTTATGTATATAATGGAAATGCTAATTTGGCTAGGAAATGCAGACATGAATTCAAAGTATTCTTAGAAAAAGTTATAAAGTCTTTGGATTTATGTATATAATGGAAATGCTAATTTTCAATATTTTTTTCCACTGAAGCTACTTTGTGATCTATAATGCACAACATGAGAGAATTGATTTGATTAGTATGGAAAAACCATTTCCTCGAATGCTCTTGATATTAAGTGAAATCTAATACAATATTTCAATCTGCAATTTCTAAGCATATGCATTTTATGGTGTTATGGTGCCTACTACAGAGTCAGTGGCGAATGCATGCCAAACACGTTTACTACATGAAGATGAGGAAATATGCAGTTGTTACGCAATGCGGTTGGAGAGCAAGGGTAGCACGAAGAGAGTTGCGGAAACTTAGAATGGTATGCGACCTTTATGTATAAATTTTGTATATTTATTCTTAATAATGTTTTATGGATAAAATGATATTGTTTTTGCTGTTTCATTCATCATGTGCCTAAACTTATTAGATTTTCAGATCATTGCTCCAATATATAGCAAATCATCAATAATGTAAAAAGTTGCCCACAAAAAGAAAACAAACACAACTACCTACAAGAAAGACTATCAACATGCTACGAAATTGATACAGGGCTGGGGCTAGTTTTCTTCACCTTGACTACATTTTCTCCCAAGTTTCAGAATATTTGATCTATTGATATTGGGATCAGTAAATGTGATGATTCCATGTCACAAAATAATCCAGGTCCTGGTGCTCTTATTATATGCAAATGATGCATTTAAGCCACTATTATCATAAATGCTTATATTGTGCCAGCAGTTCATGTAAATTAAATGCATCTGTGAACTGAATGTTAATGCATACAGTAATCCACGTCTGATCCTTGTGGGTGAAGGTTCTTCATGATATATGTTTTCTGTACAAGTGTTTACATCTGGTTTCCTCCTCGAGGATCAAAACTGGGTGTTAACCAAACTACTTGAAGTGAAGTGATTATCAAAGAAATGCGATGAAGAATTTCATGCCAATCCATGTTCTCATCCTTTTGGGAGGCCTCGAGGATTAAAACTGGGTGTTCACGAAACTACTTGTATTGAAGTGATTATCAAAAAAATGCTATCAATAATTCCAAGCTAAAATCTTTCTTGGCGGCTTCAATATACCTAGATCTTGTGCATAAGAATCTCCTTTGGCCAGGGAAAGAGTTTATTATGTTTTCTTTATCTGTGTCTCCATCCCACTGTCTTCTCCCTAATGACCACTGCATGGGGTCTTTTTATCTGGGTCAATAAGTCTTTCACATCTATATTCAGGCTGCAAAGGACACCGGAGCTCTGCAGGATGCTAAGGGTAAGTTGGAGAAGACGGTTGAAGAATTGACCTTGCAACTGGAGCGTGAGAAACGTCTCAGGGTGAGAATTTTGATAGACGTCTCGTGTTTCCTTCTAGTGGTGGCTTAGTGGTAGTTTCGTGCCTGGTTTTCTCTATTTCATTAATTTGTTGCATATAAAATACCCAAAATATTTTTCTTTTCTTTTTTTTTAAATTTTGGAAGGCATCTTAAAATCACATTGCTTACTGTCTTCATATTTATCTGAGTAATTGGATATTTTATATCAACAACAACAACAAGGCCAGTATATCTAAGGGATATAGTGGACTTGTTGCTGTTGTTGTTGATATAAAATATCCAATTACTCAGATAAATATGAAGACAGTAAGCAATGTGGTGTTAAGATGCCTTTCACAATTAAAAAAAGAAAAGAAAAGATTTTGGATCTCCTAATTCTGTTGCATGAAAGCAAGAAAGCTATTTGACAGTATTGGACTATACAACAGCCAAATAGCCTATCATAGTCCTGAAGTAATCTAAGAAGCAAAACTAAAACTTTTAATTTTTACTGTATTATTTTAGCTCCACTTGTGGACGGATAAGAAGGCATCTATTGACTTTCAGACTAAACTGTTTTTTGAAAATTTTCCATTAAGGTACCTGCCCTGTTAACCAATATCAGTGAAGTACTAAGAACTCTATGATATCTTACAAATACCTTCATTTTCTTTGAGCATTAGAGGCTAACATGGTACTTATCGTCAAGAAGGCCTTCAAAGGCAATCATTTTTTTTAATAAATTGCATTTCTATCCTTGGACCAAAATATGAAAATTTGTATGAGTCATGCCTGAGATGAAAGTGAGATACTGTCTATGGCATTGTAGATTTCATCTTTTTGGTTATTAAATTCTAAATTTCACTTAACTTGAAAGAAAAGGTTACTTTTGATTTGGGCTAAAATCTTATGATAGTAAACCAACTGGCTATAGCTCAAATTTTCAAAAAATACAAAAGAAACAAGAAAAAAGAAGAAGCTAGGTATCTCACTGTAGATATTGCAATGAAATTCACGAGGAAAATTTAATTTGATCCACTTTCGTGTATTCTTCTTTAAGCTTTAGCTTGTTGAAACATTCTTCAAAATACTTGTGCTATTACACATGATAATAAATTGCTTTTTAGCTGCTTGGATGATTAAAATGGTGTCTTTATATGCTGCTAGGAGCCATATTGATTAATATTAAGTAATTTCACTTTGTCTTAATGTATTTACATTTAAAATAATAAAAAAAAAAGTAATTTCTCTTGACCATATTGATTAATATTAAATAATTTCTCTTGACATTCTAAGTGCAATTGTACTTATTCTTTTGAAATGTGTCAGCGTAATTAATTTGAGTATTTTTCTTGATTTGACCTTTTGAAATGTGTGAGTGTAATGAAACTACAAAGATCATACTACCTCTGTTCAGCAATAGATGAGCTTTTACTTTTTAGCACATTTTTTAAGAAGCTAAAAACTATACTCCGTATAAAATAACATTTTTTAATTAATTTTGTTTATACAATTTTATACTTGCTACTTATAATTATGAAATTGTATTAAAAAATTAATTAAAAATTAATTATTTTATGTAATTTTTAGCTTCTTAAAAAACGTGGCAAAAAGTAAAAGCCCGTCTATTGCCGAATGGAGGTAGTATAAGTTATGGATCTAATCCTGCTGCTATCCACCTTCTCTTTCATGATTTGTCTTCTTTATTAGGCTGACCTAGAAGTAGCCAAGACACAAGAAATTGCAAGATTGCAGCAAGCTATGGAAGAGATGCAGACAACAGTTCAGGAATATAAAACATCACTCGACAAGGAGCGTGAAATTTTAAAGAAAACTGTTGTGGAAACACCTGTTCAAAAAGAAGTTCCTGTCCTTGATCATGATGCCATGGATAAGCTTGCAGCTGAAAATGAACGCCTAAAGGTGATGTTGTTAACATAGCATGAAGATATTTCTAGTATTCGTAGGTCCCCATTAACATTCATGATGTTACCTTTTCCTTTCTCTTGATGTTCATGCACTGTACAGAATCTAGTGGATTCCTTAGAAAGTAAAGTTGCCGAAACAACCAAGATAAGTGAAGAGCGGTTGGAGAAGGCTCAAGAAGCAGAATCTAAGATACTTGAGTTGAATACTTCTATGAAGAGGTTGGTGTTATTTTTTTTCAATTCTGTACTTCCTCTCACTCTCTTGTCAATATGACTGATTTTTTATTTTTTCTTTTCTTTCAGTCTCCATCTTCTGCCCTTCCTATGTTAATCGCTGTTTTAGCTTCTTGATGTGTAGTTATCGAAAGCTACTTTTGCTTTGTTTTTCCTTTTTTTTTTGTAGTCTTGAAGAAAAAATTGCTAACATGGAGCGTGAGTATGAAATTCTGCAGCATCAATCCACATTGAATTCTTCAACAGGGACAATGTCAGGACATTTGGTAAGTACAACAGAAAGAAAGATACTTTCATCTTTTTATCTTACATCCCATAAAATATTCCTCTCTTGCGTTTCTAGGGTGCAGAAAATGGGAACACAAATGACGCGAATAAGGTGCATGTTTAATTTTCTCATAACCTCTAAAATCATCTTACTCTTTGAATGATTACATTTTTTATGAAGGTGAAAATGATATATATATATATATATATTGCAGGAAGGGCAAAGTACATCACAAGCCAAAAGTCTTGGTTCAGAATCTGTTGGGAAATATCGAGTATGTGCTGGAAATTATTTTATGAATTGTGGATATTTGTACTTGTGGTTTCTTCTGAAACTCGTTTGCTCATTTTGCAGGATAGTTTTACCATTCTCATAGAATGTGTGTCTAGAAATATTGGATTTAGTAATGGAAAACCAGTTGCTGCATTTACCATATATAAGTGTCTTCTTCATTGGAAATCCTTTGAAATGGAAAAGACTAGTGTGTTCGATGGCCTCATTCGTGTGGTTGGTTCTGCATTAGAGGTAACTGAACTTGCATACTTTTTCATTTGGTCAACAAATTCAATATTTTAAATCATATGTTTGTTCTTCTATCTGTGAATAGCGGATTGGGGATTTGTAGTTTGAACTTGCTTCCAGATTGGCCCCTTCCTTAAATCCATATCAGCAGGGCTTCAAATGTTTTGACCATTTCTGGGAGCCTATTACTCTCCCTAGTATTCTACATGTGTATCCAGGATGATAGGTCTTCCCTCTTATGATATCCTTGTCCAATTATTGTTATCTTATTTTTATGTGCATTAATCACACTGACACTTTTCAAAAGAATAAGTACAATTGCACTTAGAACAAGTACAGGATGATAGTTCTTTCTTATGATCAATATGATGTCCTTGTCTACACGGTTACAAGCTCTTTTTGGCCTAAGTACTTACAGTGCCTTATATGATACTAACTGATATGGAAATAATGTACTGATTGACGCCTTATACTCTGTATGGAATAAGGCCTGTGTGCTAAGCAAAGCAACACTTTTAACACGAGCAAACATAAGCCTAACCTTTTTTTTTCTCGTTCATCCTGATACAGAAAGATGACATCAATCATCTGGCTTATTGGTTGTCAAATACTTCTACTCTGTTATTCTTGTTCCTGCGAAGTATTAAAGCAAATGGGGGTGCAAGACCACAGCCAGCATCATTTTTTGGAATATTTCAAGGATTTCGATCCTCCGCCAGCCTACCAGTTGACGTGATTCGTACTGTTGAAGCCAAGTATCCAGCTCTTCTTTTCAAGGAGCAGCTCTCTGCTTATGTTGAAACGATATATGGGATCCTTAGAGATGACATGCGAAGATTTCTTTCTCCATTTCTTTCTTCTTGTATACAGGTATGTCAATATTGAGCGGATGTATGTAAAGCTGATTTGTAGCTTCACATATGATAACAAGGATCTGTATTCAATTCAACTTTCCCCTTCTGGCTCCATTATTTCAACTTTAAAAGAATTTGGTAAACAGTTTATATTGTGTTTTCCTTGTGTTCTTTGAACGTCGTGAAGCTGTTCCCTTTTACTTCCTGTTGTACTAGCACTTGTGAAACCCACAAAAGGACCTCTAAATCCCACCCCTGTTCTTGAGTCTTCCACTGATTTCACCAACTTACCCACATACTCCTCATGGTCAAATACATGAGATGGAGGTGGTAAAGGATAACTTCAACAAATTTGATGGCAGCGCCATGATAGGATGTCATGATGGTGCTTATGACAGAAGTAGCTGCTTATGTAGCAATATTGCAAGTGATTAGTGAAGAAGTGGGAAGGAGCAGAGATGAAAACTTGATGACCCTCTGAAAATACTTCTCAATTAATTTTGTATTGGAGATAAATATTTACAAGCATAGAGATAAAATAGTCAGATTTTTTAAATGATCAAACTTTAATAGATGGATTTCTGTGACTAAGTTCATCCTTTTGCACCTGGATTGTTCTCTGTAGTGTCTATCTCTCTTTTCCTATATGTTCCTTGGGATTACTTCTTTTTGCAATAGTTGATACTATCGTAATCATGGTGTGCCTCGTCTTCTCAAAGGTGTTTCTTCAATGTCTAGCAATTTCCATTATTGTGTGATGATGATGAAGGTTGTAAAATTTGCAATTGAATTTCTTGTACCTCACACCGCAGGCATCATCAACGCCTGAAGGAAGCACGCAGCAGTCCACTGACATGGCTAATCAAGTCAATTATTGGCAGCGCGTAATTGACACCCTTAATTCTCTACACAATGCAATGAAAGACAATTGCGTATGTGAATTCCTTTTTTTGTTTATTGAAAATTTGATGCATTTTTCTTGGCTATATCTATTCACATTTTATTCTTCTACCAGGTACCTCCAGTACTTTCTATAAAGATGTTCTGTCAGGTCTTTTCATATATCAATGTTCAGCTATTTAATGGGTTAGTATCTCCATAAGTTCTGGTTGTGCATCAGGGCTGCAGTTGTTAAAGCAGCTAAGAGATGCCTCATGAGATGGCATTCTCCAGAAAAGCCACATACTTTTTGGATATTTCCATCTGTTGATATGCCTTGATGGTAATTTGCATTTGCAGGGCTAGTGTTTATCTGATAAATTGTTCTCTATTTACTGTTGCAGTCTTCTGCAGAGTAAAGAATCCTGTACGTTTAACACTGGTGAATATGTTAAGTCTGGATTGGATGATTTATTAGCCTGGATTGGGGAAGTAACAGAAGAGGTATGTACATAGTCGTCACTTTTTCTGGAGATAGATGCAGAGATTCCTCACTTCTCAATACTAGTCAACTTAAGACAATGATTAGTGGCTTTAGATGCATTTTTGTCCTTTTGGTTTGAACTTCGATATTTCTGTTTAATTAAGCCATTCTTTTGTACACAATCAATGGTGCTTATAGTTCTCTGTCTTCCTCGATATTTCATAGATCTCTAATGATAAATCTTGAATTCTGCAGTATCTAGGCTCTGTCTGGGATGAACTTATACACATAAGACAATCTGTGGGGTTCTTGGTATGTAATTCCAATCATTTTTTTTTTGGTTCCTGTGACTATCTTTATTTATTCAAGCTGGTTTAGTGAAGAGAATTGATGCAAGTAGAAACCCAGCACAAATGTGATTAAGTGTAGGGTGGGAAGATTTCTTATTCTGTTTGTTTTGTTATATCCGGATCGAATTGTCTCAGCAATTGTTTCACTTGATTGGCATATCCAGCTAAAGCACCTAGCGACCTTAGCCTATTGTTAATTTGAGAACAAAGTGGTTTTCTGCAGCTTGTCGTTTGCTTAAAGTTGATAGAGTTACCTGTTAATTCTTTATTTGCTCATTTAAAGCCTTGAGGAATTTAGGTTTTGTTTTGGAAAATTTTGAAGTACGAACAACTTCTTTCAATTTGCAGGTTATACAGCAGAAATCCAGAATAACGTATCAGGATATATCAAATGACCTCTGCCCTGTAAGTATTTTTCTCTACATTTACACTTCGTTTAAAAACAATTTCTTTAATGTTAATAATGATGATAAACCTATAAGAATTAACAACGAAAAAAAGGCGATTCAACTGATGGAGAGTTTGCAATTTCCTTATAACTTGAGCATCAAAATCTTGTCTAACTTGCAAATATAATCTTGTGTTTGAAGGTGTTGAACACTCAGCAGCTTTACAGAATGTGTAAGTTGTTCTGTGATGACAACTACAACACCAAAAATGTCTCTCCGGATGTGAGCACCCAAAAATATTACTAGAACTAGAACTACCTAAACTTAAAAGTGGTTCTGGCTCTAATAAGCTGTTTGATTTTCAGGTCATTGTGGACCTGGAGGATAAGCTAAAAGCTGATCCTGAAGAAGCTGCCAAGTCGTATTTGTTGGTCGACAGTTCCAGGTGAAACGCTCTATCTTGTGCTTGTTTCGTTTGTGTTAGTTGGGGAGGGTGGCCTTTGTCTTAGTCTTAGTCTTACCTTGAACAACTGCACTTGCCTGCAGCATTCCATTCACGGAAAGTGACATTAAAGGCTCAATGCAAGAGAGGGAATTTGTCGGAATTAACCTTCCTGAACAGTTGCTCGCAGAATCAGAGTTCCAATTTTTACGGGAATGAAGGGTTCTAGTCATGGTTAACACCGGCTTGCTCCATCTTGTACAGCGGTACTCGTGAGTTTCAGCGTTTCTCATTCATTTTTCTAAAGATTTTGGTGCCAATTCGAGTCCATTGCCCTGGATATAAATTATTTTTTTATGAAATTAGGTTCCTAGAATTCGTAGGTCTTGTTGTTGTAGTAGCTTAGGGGCATGAATTTCTTTCCCTTTTAGGAAAAAAAGAAAGAAGTATAATTCTTGTATAAAAAAATACGATGTTACATGATAATGCATAGTTTCCTTGTGTTTTTACACTAGAAACTAACTAGATGAGTTATTTTATCCCCTTGTATGGAGGTAGTATTATTGTCAATTTGAGTGAGTCTACCGGCAACATGCAAAATGTCTATTGACAAGATGAACTCGGGTAAATTGCACACAACACCTTTTCAACTCTAGGAAATATTATGAATTGAACCGAAAGCAAAATGAAAAACCTAAAAAATCAAATACAGTTCACAAAAATCAAAGAACGATTAATCCTTGAATAATGAAACGTATAATACGGTGTAACGGTAAAACGAATTAATATTATGTCATATTCATATGAATATGACATTATGTGGATATGAATATGAATACGAATACTATGGTGTGTCAATATGAATATGGTGTTATTCATTTTATGTTATTTGAATATAAATAATATATCATATTCATAATCGCACAATATAATTTTCATATTCATATAAAATAATATTTATATGAATATGACACAATATTCCTTCGTTACACCGTTACATCGTATTATTCATTTCATTGGAACTCTTCTCTCTCATAAAATCAGGCTTATCGGAAAGTTAGTGTTTGTGGTGAGAAGTAAGCATGTAATTTCCCAAGCTGAGAATAATAGTCCATAGTAAAGAGTAAGATGAACAAAGGTTTTAGGGTTTAAAGGCAGAGACTAGGTTCGAACACAATAATTGACCAAAGTTTCAAAAGCAAAATCAGTTTAAACTCTAAATCAATTAAAAAACCAAACCCAAGTTTCTCGTGTGTGTTGGGCGAAATCAAATCGGAAATATGAATTTTTTAGTGTCAATTTTTTTATAAAAGGATTGGTTTCATTCAGTTTCAAACTTGATAGGAAAACCGATAATAGACCGGTAAACGAAATCAACAAGAGTGATATATTTGATTGTTTCGTGAACTAGTAATGATAGTTCGTGCCAATCGTGACCATAATGTCGAACTCCTCCCCGGTAGGTGTCCTAAGGAAAGCATATTGTCCCAACATGTGTATGTACTGAGTTCTGAACGGAGGGAGTTGGTGCAAAAAAAAAAACAAAAAAACAAATAGAGTTAGATATCTAAGGAAAGCATATTGTCCCAACATGTGTATGCTCTTGACTGCCTCCCAAACCTCCGAGGCCGTGAAAGGAGCCTCCAAGACCTCTCGCTGGGCAGTTCCTAAAGGCGGGAAACAGGTCCGAGACATTGCGACCTCGGAGCTGCTGGCTGGACTATCTGCTGTATAGAGTCCCTTAAAGTAATCCATCACCATGCCCCGTACTAAAGGCGGATCTGTTACCCACTGCCCCTCATTATCAAGTAGCGCCGAAGTCCTGCTTGCTTTCCGTCTCGTTACCGTCGAGATATGATAAAATCTAGTGTTTCTATCACCCTCAATTAGGAAAGGCGCTCTTGATTTCTGGAACCACAAAGCCTGCTCGTGGGCCAGAACCTCCTGCAGTTTCTCATTCACCTCCCGTTCAAGCCGTATATAATGTTGATTTGGTTGTTCTACAAGCTTCTTCTGAATTCCTTCTAGCCTTCCCCACAAATGCCTCTTTCTCCTAAAAATATTTCCATATACTTCTCTATTCCAGATTTCAAGATCAGCCGTCAAGTTAGTTAGAGCAGCAGAAGTTCCTACGTCCCTCCTCCATTTCGCATTCATCATAGGTTTGAAATCCTCATGCAACATCCATGCTGCTTGGAATCTGAACGGGCGTGTTCTCCCCACCTGACTATCCGTGGGTTCCAATCTGATTAAAATCGGGCAATGGTCAGAGTGGGGTGCCGTGAGATGTTCCACACTGGTTTCCGGAAATCTCTCACTCCATTCAGTGTTGCACATAGCCCTATCAAGTCTAGCAAATTTGCGAGTTGCAGCCGACCGACCATGATTCCACGTGAATGGGACTCCCGTGAACCCCAAATCCACCAGCTGGAGGTTTTCGATCTGCTGTTTAAATCTCATCGATTCTCTATTCGATCCCACTGACGAACTCGAACGTTCCTCCGGTCCTACAGTAGCGTTGAAGTCACCCGCCAACAACCAAGGTTTCCCATTATTGATTGCAAACTCCTCCAAAGATTGCCACAATATCCTTTCCTTACCCGCTATTCGAGTGGCGTTGAAGTCACTCGAATGTTGGGACAATATCCTTTCCTTGCCCGCTTACGGACCAAAAAAAAAAAGTCTATAATTATAGATATCTAACTCTATTTTTTTTTGGCACCAACTCCCTCCGTTCAGAACTCAGTATATACACATGTTGGGACAATATGCTTTCCTTAGGACACCTACCGGGGAGGAGTTCGACATTATGGTCACGATTGGCATGAACTATCATTACTAGTTCACGGCCAGATGGTATGACTTCACGACGACCTATCGTGTTCATGCTGGGTCAGTGCTGGTTTTTACGTATATGAGGAGAATTCTCGTTTTCTTGTGAATATTTATAAAGGGATGGGCACTAAGGAGAACTATAGTGGAGAAGACACGAACGAGGAGGAGAACTACAGTGCATATGACTCAGGGTAAATGTAATGAGGATCGTTCGTATTAATTCGGTTATTGTACGTGTAATCGTATCGATTTCAGTTATTGTACTATCAATTTTAATTATTTTGTAATCGTATCGTTCATATTGATTCGGTTAGTGGATGCATGGTTGTTAAAATCGCGATCCGGATCGTACGATTCTACAATCCAAAGTGGGCCAATCGATCCGGATCGCACATAAAAAGTCGTATGCAACAAGATCGTACAAGATCGCATCAGGATCGGGATCAGAATCTAGATCCTACAACATTAATTAATATGTTGATTTTTTATATTCTTTTTGGTAATTTGATTTTTTATATATATATTTTTAATAATTTGAATTAATATATTGATTTATGTAGTTATTTTTATTTTTTAAAATAATGTATTGATTCACTCTCTATTTAGGGATGTAAAAAAATTGAAATTATGCAACATTTGTGGATTTTTAATCTATGGATATACAAATAAAGTGGTTGATAGCTATTGAGCATTCTTTTATTGATTTAACTTTACATATAAGTGATATGCAACATTTTGTAATTACTTTATCCAAAAATTTAAGCATGCAATAGGATCCTACGATCCGATTCTGCTGCACCCCCACCGATCCGATCTAGAATCTAGATCCTAACAACATTGATTGGATGAATGAAGTTCGTTGGAAAGTTCTACATATAGTACATAGAACAATTGCACATAACTTACTACGGAATACAACAACCACATACATAAACTTCACAACCACATAAAAACCATTTTACTGTGAATTCTTAAGTGTTTCTAAAAAATCATCAATAATTATTACCTCATTTTGGTGATCTGTCCCCTAGTTTATAAGAATATGGCGGATTATACTGATATGAATATAACCTAAATGGAAGCTTGGGATAAAACCTAATTCCTCTTGACTCAATGTGATTCTTGGTTGCTTCGTGATTGGCTTCTTCGCGATTGGTTATATCTATTGTTCAACCATCGTTGTGAAAGTAACTTGGGATAGTTGGTTTATCTAAGAAATGATTCCTTCCCGCTTTAAGAGACTCGAGAACTCAAACTCTTGGGGCTTTAATTTCGGTAGATATTTGTAGAGCTCGTTGTTTTTCTCTCAGAAAATCGGTCCATAATTACGAGGTTGAGGGGGTATTTATAGTGGTAAGGCATGAGAAGTCGGCAAGTCCTCATGGGGGAATCGCGATATGTGGGTCAATGGGATGCCGCCAGCGAGATGGGTCGTGAGGCCCACTCTCGCCAGCATGCCTTGGTGTTGTCATAGTACGAACGACGTCATTTGAGATGGCGGACGCCGGGTAAGGCGAGAATGATCATCTGACAACGAGAAAAACAGGTGGTCTCTTAATCGGTTTTGATTCATCCGATCGCAAAGCTTATGATCGCGAAGATTAGAGGTGGCAATCGGGCGGGTCGGGTCGGGTTCGGGTTCGTTTAGTCGGACTTCGGGTCATTCGGGTTTTGAGTAATGTCTAATAATTTGATCATTCGGTTGAGTTGGGTTCGATTTTCGGTTGTATCACGTTTCGATTATTCGGGTTTCAATTATCTCGGGTTTCGGTTATTTCGGGTTTCGGTTGTCTTGGTTTTCAATTATTTCGGGTTTGGATTGTCTCAAGTTTTCATTATTTTAATATTCATTTTAAAAATTTCACTGGAATGTATCTTAAAGTTCGGGTTATTTCGGATTTCGGTTATAACGGGTTCGGGTCTTAATGGGGTTCGGTTGAATCGGGTTCAGTTCATTTGAATTTGGGAGAGTTTCGGTTATCGATTATTTGGATTTCGGGTCCAAAGTGGGTCGTGTTGGGTCGGTGTTCAGGATAATCGGTTCCGAGTCGATCGGGTCAAGTTTTCGGGTTCGGGTCGAATTTTGTCAGCTCTAGCAAAGATTTGTAGGATAAAAAAAGAGTTGGTATCACTGATATAAGAATATTTCGCTGGCCGCAAAAGATATGATCTCGATACTTCACATTAAAGGAACAACGACGCCGATCGAGAATGTATCTTCCTATACTTGTGCTATTTTTTGTGTGTTGGGTGACTTATTTATGATGTATAAATGAATATATCAAGATGATCTTTTATTGGGATATCATCATATTTCGGGACCAGATCATAGACAAAGTGGACCGAGCGGGTTTCGATATATAAAAAAACAATATCACTTGTATGTTTGCTACCTGATTTTGGTCTGTGGGCCACTAGGCTTTTTAGAAGATGATCCGGACCAAGTCCATAAGGCCTAGAAGAGAGGATGATGGACCCTCGGTGACTATAAATAGGGTGAGTGGAATCAAAAGGCTTCTTATTTACGCTTTGAAAAAAAAACTCAAAAAAGAGTAGTGATTGCAAAAAGAGAAGAATAAGGCGCCATCGAAACCACCAAGGAAAGGAGGAGCAAGCAGAACGATCGCCGACGCCCGAGCTTTAATTTCGTCCACTTTCCAGGTATTGAATCTGGATCCTCTTCTCTTTCCTTTTTGTTTTCTTTCTTGTGTTTACGTAGAAGGAAGAGAGAGAGAGAGAGAGAGAGAGAGAGAGAGAGAGAGAGAGAGAGAGAGAGAGATGGTTGGGGTGGTGATTCTGGAGGTGCCGCTACTCATGCAGATCTCTTCTCCGAGGTGGTGACCATGCGGGTTGGTTACCGTGGTGGTAATTTACTAGGGAGTAACCGCCTTTCTAGTCAATTTCTGAGGGGGATGGTGGACCTCTGAGGAGAACAAACACATCCTTTCCTCGGAAACTACTATTTAGAAGGACGAAGAGGCGTTGTTTTCTTCCTGAGGTCCGTCGTCCCTTCATTACCTGCGTTTTTGGGGCGCCTGAGGCGGAAAAAAGTGGGTTCTCTACCCTAACTTACACGTCTTTTTTCAAATGATCACGAATACACAATAACGACCCCCCCCCCCCCCCCTTAATTCTTGCACTTCCTGTATTTCCAGGATCGTTCTAGAGATTTTCTTGTCATCATGTCGAGATCGATGAATGATATTCAGAATGTTAGTGAGAGTTTCGCGGATGAAAAAAGCAGCTTACCGGACCCTGCGAACCTGGTTACCATGGAAGATTCAGGTGTCACGGTATCTTCCGCACGACCGCTTCAAGATAGGGCTTCTGACCGCGAAAAAGGCCACGCTTCTTCTTCTTCTTCTTCTTCTCCGACCAAGAGGAGCTCTCCTTCTCACTCCTTGGCCGAGTCTATTAAACAACCGAAGGCTAGGGATATAACTCCGCAAGTAGCTTGGATCCGCATGCAAGTAGTCTCTTGAACCCACGAAGTGGCAGAAAAAAGTTCGGGTGAGTTGAGCGACTTTCAAATGGTTCGCTAAAACGTACGTTCAAGAGATCGTGGAGTGTAGTTTATGCGATGATTATGTTCCGCCGCTACCTCCCCCGACACCCTCTATTTTTTTTGGAGAGAATATCGCATGTCTCCATGAACACCAATATGTATGCGGGAGAGGAGTCGGTCCTAGAACTAGATGACGTTCAAATCATAGCTTGTGTTTTTCCCTTCCGAAAGGGATAGAAGTGGGGTTAGCCACCAAGGAGGGAGGGTGTTTGAACGCTAATTAGTGATACGTCATCATCCACGTGGAGAGTTTAGTCCAAGGATTTCGTTTACCCTCGCATTCCTTCTATATTGAGCTTCTCGAGAAGATAAATGTGAGCCCTACTCAGCTGTCGGCCAATGAAGGGATGTTTCTAGCCGTGTACATGATGCGATGTGCAAATATTCGCAAACAAACATGTTTAGATCATTTGTTCACATTCCTAACTTTTAGGGAAGGTCCGCGTGACCATGGGATAGCTGTTTTAAGAGGAGGTTTGGTGGAAAGATTAACCAGCAAACCCAGTAGGCGAGAAAAGTGGTTCCTAGTTAGGGACCGTTCCAATCGCATTTTAAACTTTGTCATCCCTGACATATTCAACCGTCCCGCGAAGAACAAAAGGTCGGCGGAGACTACTTGCTGGAAAAAGGAATTTCCTTGTCAAGGGGGAAGAAGTCATACAAGAAATTAGTTACCCCCCACCCAAAGATTGGAGATGGTTGGACTAAGTCTCCCCCCACTCTCTGAGTGCACACCTGTAGTTTTCATATTTTTTCCGCAATAAATTTTAGCCGCTAATTTGTCAGCAAAAAAATTTCAATAATAGTTAAAATGGAAGCAGTAAATTTATGAGCAGAAATTTTTTGATACTCCCTCCGTTAATTAAAACATGTCGTTTTAGAATGTAAATCTTGTTAAGAAAAATATGTCATTAAGTCATTTTAGGTATTTGGCCACCCACTTTATAAAATTCCCTTTGTAATGATTAGATAGGTGTTATTTGTAGTTTTCAAGAAAGTAAAAAGTAGAGTAATGACTTGTCGGCTGGGTCACGTGCCCGGGGTTTGCCACCAAATGTTGGTTCCTCGTCATAAAAATAATAATAATTAGGGGTATAAGTGTATTTTTTTTATTTTCTTAAAAAGTGTGTAGATTTCTTAAGTGACAAGTTTTAACTAACAGAGGGAGTACCAATTAAAATTTCCGCATTCAATTTATAAGTAGAAAATTCTGGATTATAGTAAAAATATCAGCATTCAATCTGTCAACAAATTTTTTTTTATATGTCAGTAGTAAATTTTTCAGCAGAAAAATTTCAATAACAGTTAAAATGTCTATAGTAAATCTCTCAGTAAAAAAAAAAATTCTTGTCATAACTAAAATGTCAGTGGTAAATTTATCACGAGAAAATTTTGGATAATAGTTCAAATGTCAGCAATCAATTTGTCAGCAAAAAAGTTTCTATAATAATTAAAATGTTCGCATTCATTTTGTCAGCAGTTTTTTTGATAATAGTTAAAATGGCAATAGTAAATTTGTTAGTAGAAAAATTTCGATAATAGTTAAAATGTCGGCAGCCAATTTGTCAACAACAAAAATTTGATAATAGTTAAAATATCAGCAGTCAGTTTGTCAGTAGAAATTTTTTGATAACAGTTAGAATGCCAGCCGTTAGGTTGTCAACAAAAAAATCCAATAGTTAAAATGTCAATAGACAAATTATTAGCAGAAAAAATTAGATAATTGGTAAAATATCAGCAACCAGTTAAAATGTCAGCAAACAGTTTGAGATATGACATGAAACATATACCTAATTAGAATCAAATATGGATATTTCTCTTCTTCCCCCATATTTAAAGGAATTAGTAGAAGGGATGTTGAATTGAAAAATATTGTGGTTTTTTAAAACTACTGATAAGTAAATTAAAGTTAATTCTAATTATTGAAATAAAATGTCCTACACAACCTTAAATCAAATCTATACCAAACACCCTTTACATATCTCAATCAAACCCCTCACATTTAATTCAAATCTCCAGCACACAAACACAACCATTCTCTTCAAAGGCCTGAGAATGAGAATTTCTCCTTCCCTGTTCAAGAGAGAGGAGCGTGATTATATTAACTCAAAAGCTCTATTTGACTTCACTTTAATGCATGTCAAAAAATTTGAAAGGAGAGGGTATCTTTTCCCCTCTTTTTTCTCCCACCAAAACTCTTTAACAACAAAAAATTACTCGTAGACCTCTATCAACAAGATTTGTATTAACACTAATTACCTAGCCAATGATAATTTTAATTGAAGTTTTTTTTTATTGATTGGAAAATTTTAGTTTTTTTTATATTGGATTAATTCTCTTCTCTTATGACTGTAAATGCATATGACAGTAAAATTTTAGTTTTTATTTTGCTGGATTAATTTTAGTCTAATGTCATTACTTTTTGTCATAATTTGAAAAAAAAAACAGAGATATGGATTGGAATATATAAGATACTAATATTCCTACCCAAATTCAATAAGTGGTAAAGAAAAAATATTTATTGGATACCGAATGCAACTTACTCTAAAGTATAGGATATTACACGAAATTTAAAAAGTTTAGGGTGTTTAGCACAACTACCCCAAAGTTGAGGATATTTCCTGTAATTTTGCCAAGTTTAAATGATACAGTAATATTGAACATGCAGAGAAGAGGATTGGCCAGCTAGAGGTGGTGGAGTGGCTCAATCACTATAGCTCTCTTGGCTTATGGAATTGGGCTAAAAGATGAAGGGGGAAACCTACGGATTAACCAAATCAGCAAGGACACATAGGAGGGATGATGTGTAAAGGCTCGGATTTTTAAAATCCTAATTTTTCGGAAAAAGAGAATTAAAAATGAATTTAAATCGAATTAAAACTCATTTAGCGGATTCCGATCGGAATATAAAATTTGGCGAACGATTTCCGTCATTTTTCCTTGAAAATTCAAAATAATTATCGAATTGCGATATCCTTGTCGATTTTAAAAATCTAATTGATCGAGAAAGCGATAGTCGAAAAAACTAACATTCAAGAACTAATTTTGGGGTTCGAATTTCGCGTATTCAAGTTTTATTTCTGGGTATTGGTTATCCAATTCAACACACCTCCCCATACCCTTTCGAATTTCTGGGTATTGGTTCAAATTTCCCTCACCTCCCCATACCCTTTCAAATCCATCAATCTCCCTCCATCCCCATTTGTGAGGATCACCATCCCCACTCACCACTCCTCTCCATCACCATCACCTTCTCCATCACCTTCACTCCTTCATCATCGTCACCACCACCTCCTTCACGCCATCACCACCATCGCCACCACATCTCCACCCACTGCTCAGCGCCACCACTATCTCCTCCTCATCATCATCCCACAACCACCACCACCATCGGCGTCACCATCTTCATCACTGTTTCACGTCATCACCACCATCTCCTCGCGCCTTCGTCCCTCCTTGTCCTTGAAGAGCATCAGCCACAGCACCCGGAGGCACCTCCTCGAGAGCACAGCAGCAGACCGACGCCTCCCATGAACCCCAACGCTGCCACTGAAGCTCCTCCCTCCCCTGTTTCGCGATTCCGAGGTCGGTAAGTCGATCTCTCGTTTGATTCAAAATCCCATGGAATCGCACCCCTTTAACCTTCCTTTAACTCTCCTAGGTCGATCCCGAGGTTCCTCTCTCTTCGACGCAGCGAAGCAAGCCTCCAGCGAGCTCCGATGAAGCACCAACGTTCGCGAATACCTTGGTGACATGCGTTGTTTTGTTCCTTACCTTCAAACCATTGTTTCATGATCTTAGGGGTCGGGGATTGAGGGTTAGAGAGGATGAAACTTGAAAGGGGCTGGAAATGGGAGGGATTCAAGATCCATTGATGAGGACTGAACCAGTCCGACGAGCAAGGGAAGAAGACGAATGCCGCGGGCGCGGAAATGTGTCGCGGCGCAGCCAGGTGCCGCGGCCGTAGCATTCATGCCACGATCACAACACTGTCCTTCTAGGTGTATTTGGAGGGATTTGGCGGGTCGATTTTGTTATTAAATATATTTGTTTAAATAATTAATATTATTTGGGGTTAAGGTATTAAAATATTATTTTTTGGAGATTTTATAAAAAGTTATATTATTTTTTGGAGATTTTATAAAAAGTTGGAAAGTGATTTAATAAATAAATTGAAAAAGGAATTTAGCGAGTACTTTCAAGGGTCGGAATTCTTAACTGTTTAATTCATATTTGAAACAGTTTTGAAACTAACCTAAGAGTAAGATTTATTCGATGACTAACCAGCATGATAATATGATCGTTTGACTAACGGTATGATATGTGTGACTAATAGCATGATATTGTGGTGATCTTTAGAAGAGATTAAATGTTCGATACTTATAATGATGATGATATATATATCCTTATGGAAAGTATGAGTATGAAATAATAATACGTGAATTTGGCTATGCATGATATAGATCGAGGTTATCTTAAGTTGATAAGAGATGGTTGATCATGATGAACTGGAAGTATGGCGGATGCGAACTTGTTTATTTATCTGTTCTTATAAGTGTGTGATATATGTGTTCAGAAAAGCTATAGAAGTATACTCAGTATATTCTCATTATGTAATTAGGTGATACTCTGTGATCATGACTAATGTGTGCTGGATTCTTCTTTTGCCGATCTGCTAGCCAGGTAAGTCCTCTGGGGGGTTACTCGGTAACCAGTACCCCCTGCCTGATGTGTCATATAGTATGTAGGTGTTGCATATGTATAAAAGCATGTCATGTAGTATCATTCTTAGGAATTGCACTTATGAATGAGCATCCTTATTCTGTTTGCGTTTGAATACAAAACGGTTGTTATCTGTGAGTCCTAGAGTCCTTTCTAGGGTCATAGGGCAGCCCAGCTTCATCGGGTGTTGTCCTCCTTGAGTAATTTATATATATCACGAGATACGAGATGGGCATGAGATATGATATGATGATGAGATTTGATATGCTTAGCATCGAACTGACCAGTCTCCCCCTATCTGGAAGGGGTGGTGATAGAAGAGGGATATACCACTTGATATTATTTGTTAAGGCCTTACTTAATATTCTGCATATATATTTTAGGAGCATGATAGTGTGGTTAATATTTCAGTACTGCATGAAGGCATCCTTTATTCTAGGTATAAACGTATTATATGTTCTCAGTGCGGTCTTTAGGGCCCACGGGTGGACTCTTGACCTGACTTTGTGGTATAGTTTGAAGTACCCGTTTCATTGCTTGATTTTGTGTTATTATGACGGGGTCCATTCATATGGCGGAGAGTGAGTGTTGAACCTTGACTTCACCAAATTTATACGTTTGGGATTTCTCCCTACTTATACTCTGTTTTGACTCGACTCTGTCGTGGCGCCCGTTGTATCGTTTTCATAACTTATGCCCTTTGCATGATAAAGGGTTTTCCGCGTTGTAGACTTAGGACAGGTACATGGTTTTACCCCGGGGTCTCCAACGGACCTTACGGATTTGGGTGCGAAATCCCACTTTAAACTACAACCCTTCGCTTTCAAACCTTCAATCTGTACTCGGAGTGCAAGATCCTAAGGAGGAGTTTTATCCCTCGAAATATAACTCGGGAATCATAATCCCGAGCTGTTACATGATGCGTCTGGACTCTCATATTGAAACCTCCAAAGTGTCAAACACCCCTCTCGGAGAGAAAGGTATGCTCCTATGAAAAGGGTTAAACCTAGGATGTTAATTCTTCCTTATCATTAGATTGATCACCCTCTTGTAAGTATAGAGATGGATATAGTTATTAATCTGTCTAAAAACACGGATTTTGATTGTAACATCAATCCACGCCTTCCTCTCCTCCTCATTTCCTATCTTGCTTTCTCCTAATTGTTTGCTATCATGGATCTTCAAGATTCCTTCGTTGAGGTTCCGAACAACACCACGAGGCATGGTTTCACCTTTGAAACTATGTCAAACCACACTCAAACTATTGAACCCACCCTCTCGCTAGCTCTTGACAACCAGACACTCCACTCTCAATCTATTGAACAACAACCCATCCATATTGTCCCTCTCGATTCAGCTCCTCCTTTGGAAATTAACCCCCAACAGCAGCCGAGTTTTTGATTCTTACTCCATCCCGGGAGTTAAAGATTACCACAATAAACTTTCTGAATATAGCTTGATTGGGCGTGTTATTTATGCCCCGGTTGAGCTCAAGCAAGTTCCTGGTAAGATGAAAGACAATGGGAAAATCCTTAATTGTCCTTGTAATCTTGACTCTAAACCTATGATTGGGCTAAATTGGTGTAATAGTTGGGTCTGTAGGTCTTTAGGTTTTGGTTGCCCTCCACTTTAATCAATTGTTGTTGGGAGTAACTTCGATCGTTCTAGGGTTGGGGTGATCCTGCTACGTTGAGATAGACTGTTACTTACTATAGCTTGAATGTGGTTTGATTCTTGTCTGATTTAATCCTATTAAGAATATAGCCTAACTAATCCCATATACTCGTGGGAGTAGGTTTTTAGCCCATCAATTGAGCTACAATCTCCTTGGTTTTCTTTTTATATATTTGTTCTTGTGTATATTCTTGTCCTTATTGTGTGAATACCAATTTTTGCCTTCAGCAAGCTTAGTTCTGGTTTAACCTTATGGTTCTTTGGTATTTCATTTGGATGTTAATATTTGAAGGATTTGAGTCCTTGTTTAACATTGTGGGAGTAGACAATCTCTTTCTTCTAATTTCAGTCATTGTCTCCTAATTTCAGACCTTTGAGTGAGGAAACTCCCTCTATTGCTTAATTTCGAACATGGATTATGAATTTGTTTTGCCAATTTTTTTTAATTTGAGTGGATTCTACCTAGGTTTATTTAGGGTTTTGATTCCAGGTGGGTGTTTATATGTTCTTGGGTTGTTCTACTGCTGCGTTTATTTAGGGTTTTGATTCCTATATGTTCTACATTTTTATTGCTACAGAAAGACTACACTTTTTGCTGGTAGAGATTGCGTATTTAGGTTGCTCAAAGGCAAGTAATTTTAAGTTTTTACAGTAGCTGTTTGTGGATGATTTTCTGTGATTTAGAAGTACATGTTCTCTTAGATTTGAAAATTTACCTTATGTGAAGGATTCAAAGCAGCAAAGTTTCTGACTTCGGAAGAATGTAGCTAAAAAAACGGATAAGATGATGAAATTTCACAAGTTAATATTGCAGTCTTCCTCTTTCAAACCCCATGGCCGGGTGCCTATTTGCATATGATAGATTTCACACCTCTTTAAAGTAACTTATAAATAAATTATATCCTAAACAATATATTGAAAACATAATCAATTTTGTCACATAATGTGTCTCGGAAGGTAAGACTGGATTTTCTTCTTTGTTTGTGATTGATTATGTATTTAAATCTTTATAATGCTCACATCTTAATTTTTGTCTGTCTTGTACTTGAAATGAGCATTTAACGGACATGAATTCAAAGGAAATGTCGAACTTTCCAAACCAAATATATTAACATCCGGAGGTGGGTGGGTGTTTACATGTTCTTGTGTTGTCAAAAATTTTATTTGAGTGGATTCACCCTCTACTGCTGCGTCTGTACTGATGATGCATTCTTTCCCGGGCTATGCAACTGTGCTAATGCTGCGTTATTTCTAAGGTTGTGCAGCTACTGCATTTATTTGCTGTTGAAATAGTGGTTTCTTGTGCAGCTGCGTGTGGTGTTTATGTTAGTTCCTTCAATTTGTTGGTTCTTAGTGTTGTTTGGTGTCAACTCAGCCATGAGGGCTTGCTTGTTTTTTTGCTCACCCTTTAGCCAAATGCTAGGAGTATGGATCTTATGTGCTAGTTAATGAGCCAAATGAGAGTCGACTGGAAGAGTTAGTTCCTTCAAGGGGAGAAGGTACGTTATAGAAAACTCATAAATTCTTTATACTATGAGTTAGTATGAAAACTCATAAAGATCTTGTGGTTTTCCTAGGTACGATAAAGAGAACTTCTAGGCTATCTAGCTGAGTTGCTATGAGTTTGCAAGGTGATACGGGGTTAGCCGTAGGATGGCCCGATCTTCGACAATCAAACAAGAAATAACAAGAACGGAAGCAAGACTCGATGAACAAAATTAAAGACTCGAAATTGAAAGCAAGACTCAACCGATAAGGACTGAATCGAACTAAAATAGAACGAGGCAAATACCCCAGGCCTCCTAAGAAGGTAGGAACCAAATACCAACGACTATAAAGCCCGCCTCTACAACCCTACACAACCAAGCGGACAACTTGGAGGCACAAGGAGGGGACTTATGATTACCAGGATCACCAAGCTCTCGCGAGGTTAACGACCTCAAAGCAAACCAAGTTAGATCAAGAACCAATTGTTGCAATCGATGAGCCACGCTTCGAATCGATTGATTTTGCACTCATGTGTTTGTTTCACACAAAAAGATAGACTTTCTTCATAATGAATAACGTGAATGTTCAACAATGGTGATCGGCCTTCTTATAACCCTAAAAGGCTGATTTTCTAATAAAAACAATAAATAAAAGGAAAATTCCTAAAATAACATAAAATAACATAATTAATTAAGGTCTCTAAAATAACAACACAAAGAAACCCAAATCCGGCAAATGTAAATTCGGTGGCCAGCAACCAACAGCCCGGGGCTGCACGCCCGTGCGCCTACCTGCACGCCAGCGCACCCACATGCACGCCCGCGCGCTTGGCTGCACTCCCGTCAAAACAGTGACAACTTGCAAAGAAGTTGATTTTCGGCCAAGCTCTAGGTCGAATCTGGAAAAACCTTCAACAGTAAAGTTGTAGATCTCTTCGTCCTTGTTCTGACTAGGTATGGCACGATCCAATCCGATTGATATTGAATCCGTACGATTCATTTTATTGAGACGTCGAAAAGCTGTCAAATGCTGAACGAATCTAAAACGTCAAGCTTCCACCTTTGCACCTTCTCCCATGGTGGAGCCTTCTTCTTCCTCTTAAGAATGGCATCATTCTCGTGAGCTCGAATCATAGGTCCATCCCCAAGTATAGGTGTGTCCGAAGGTGTCTTGGATGGTCCCGCATCATCCTCCCTTTCTTGAAAAGGATTCGACCTCGAATCCAAGCTCGCATAAAATTCCGCAACTGCATCCACACGAGCTCCTGGATTGAATACCTCATGCCCATGGAAACTCCCCTCAAGGCCATTAGAGGTCACTACAACACCAAGAAAAGAAACTTTATTAACCAAGAAAAGAAACTCCCCTCAAGGAAGTTGCAGATCCAACCCCTGGGGAAAGCATAACTTATGGTGAGTGAATGATCTTTACTTATCACATAATACTTTTTAGATGCAAATCCGACCCCTAAGAAGAGCATAAAAATTCTAAAGGCAAGATTCAATGGGTTGATACTAGTTCCAAAGAAATCCATGTAATATTTCAGATATACTATTTTAATCATTGACACATTTCATATTTAAAATAGGAATAAATTATCCATTTATAATTAAACTATACAAATTCTAAAGGCGTTCATTTTTAGTGACTTAGGATGTCATCTTTGTCCATGTCAATTTCCTTGGCTTTTTTAATCTAGAGAATGAAGTTTTTACTTTGATCATAAAATATATTTTTTTTTGCTCTTTTGCAGGATTCAGAAAAATGAGCAAGGATGATGGATGCAAGTTTTTGTGGGTTAGTTTGCATATAGAAAAATTTATATTACATTTTGCCTTAGACATGAACTTTGATATAGCTTGTCTAGCTAGAAGGATTTGCTATAGTTTGTCTATGGAATTACAAGTTTGTATTTTGCATATGGAAGAATATATGATTATTAGCATTGGAATGAAGGGGTGATGTGATTAGTGTGTAAGGATGGAATCATGTGTTGGAAACAGTATATTTTATGAGGGTTTTTGGATAGATTAAGTATAGGTTGATTTGAAGGATGTCATATATATGTATTTGCTTACAATGATATGAATGAATGTGTTTTGAAGAAACTACAAGACTTATGTGTATTAAAGCAGGGAATGGTAAAACAGGGAATTGCGAAAAAATTGACTATAGAAGAAAGTTTTAGCTATTTCGCAGCGACAAAGTCGTTGCAAAATATCTTAGTTATTGCATTATATACCCCTTTCGCAACTGCTCTGTCGTTGCGAAAGACAGAGTCTATAGCAACAACTTTTGTTGTTGCCAAAACCAGTATTTATAGCAACGACATTTTTGTTGCTAAAATATGTCATTGTTTTTCAAGATACAAGTGTTTAGCAACGACAAACATATTGCAACAACATCTGTCGTTGCAAAAGGTTTATTTTTCGCAACGACGAATGTCGTTGCGAAAGCCTTTTGCTACGCCCCGACCCGCAACGACCCTGCAACGACATTTATCGTTGCAATAACTCGCTATGGCAACGACAATCTTTTCGCAACGATTTTTGCCGTTGCAAAAACCTGTTTTTCTTGTAGTGAGGTGATAACCTAATGATGATCAAGGCATTTGAAGACAACTCCAAAGTACCATATATAGGAGATTTTCAGAATAATTGAAAAGATCAGAATATTAAAGTCATCGCTCTTGACAACAAAATTTCGACACTGTTTTAGAGAGTCAAACTCAGCAGTTGGTTATATAGCTAAGAATGAGTTTAATTATAATTCTTGTACCCTCCGATCCCTTTGAACAAGGAGCTTTCTCACATCATCCGACTGGATGATCAAATATAATCTTTATTTGTAATGACATTCTAATTTTTGTCTACCGTAAAATAAATAAATAAATAAATTCTAATTATTGAGACGATATATGACATACCTAAGCTATGCCTAAGTCTATAACTAGGTAGGAAAGACAGAACCATATGTACGTGGTTACCTACACTACATATATACGCACCTTTGACCTTCCTATATATACTCCCTCCGTTAAAAAATATAAGTTTTTTTAGGATTAAAACTTTATTTGGAAATATAAGTCCTTTTAGGTTTTCTAGGCATTGGGTTAAGAGAAAAGTAACTTTTTGACTTGTTTTATGAAATGTTATTGGTTGTTAGTGGTTGTGGATAATTAATGAGGGGTATAAAAGTAACACTTTTGTGTTTTTCTTATTGTTGCACTTTATGAATTACTCGTAAATTATTGAGATCCATCTATCTACCAAAGACGTCCTAAGTAACCTTTTTCTTTGTATCAGTGCTTTAGACGTCACAGCAACCTTTCACTGATCATTTTATGTGAATCATTATATATATTTTCCATTTTGTAAATTATATATACATAGGGATGGACCTATGGTATGATGTAAATATCTGATATGATATAAACTGGGAATAAATTCAGAATATTGAATTAAAAACTAATAATTAAAATTTTAAAGGAAAATTAGAAAAATATAGTTATTTTTTGTATAACAACATGATTACGATTGTTTATATATATCACGTACAAATAATTATATATTGCTATACACAAATCATTACATTGAGTCGTTAGATCGATAAATAATTATATTATTACTATAAATAATCAATATGTTCACTGTTTAGAACATAAGAGGTATATATATACAATGTATCAGGGGGAGCCAGGAAAAATTCGAGGAGGGGCTCAACTATATTTTCGGGGTTTTTTTTTTGAAGATATATATAAGATACAATTTTAATTTGCTATAAGGAATATAGTATAAAACACACTAAATGTATGATTTAAATAACTATTTTATGTTTACAAAGCTAAAAGGAGGAAAAAAAATATCCATAAAATGAACCTAAGGGATTCGAACTCAAGAACTTATATTCTATTCTCCAACCCATACCAACTAAGCTAAGCAAACTCATTGATTCATTACTCTTTTTAACTATTTTTAATCCTTAAATTATAAAAATTTATAAAAAAAAATACATATTTTTTACGTTTTCCCCCGATCCAGGGAGGCTCGAGCCACCTCATGTCCCCCTCCCTCCGCCCTTGCAATGTATCATATCAAACTTTCATGTGATAAAATCATTGACCCATCGAACTTTAGTTTAAGTGTCCCGTTGGGGGCTCTTTCCACTTACCATTCTTTTTTGTATTCCTACTAGTGTGGTGTTGTTTGTAATTCGAACTTCATGACGTTTCATCAAAGTTGTGCAAATCTAAGTTATAGGCTTTAGCCTAGCTATCCCTATGATTTGCAAAGTGTTGTTTGATTCCCTCTACCGAAGGGGGACTTTCTTATCTCAATATGAATTCTAATATATCACATTGTCCACCATCAAAACTATATTTCTTGTTTCTTCATTTTTTATAATCTGGATCTCATGGAGGACTTTCTTATCCCTTGTATCTAAGATCATATAAGTAATTATTGCAGTGGCACTTGAAATTGTATCTGGAAATTATTGTATTGACATTAAAAAAACAAATGAATCTCATCCTCCAAGGAGTGGTTGCATAAGGCACAAATAGACGACACTGAGATACCTTTTTGCAACAGACACAGTTGTGGGGAGCTCGTTTTGAATTAGTATCCAAAAAAAGTTTTAACTTTTGGTGGTACATTGATTTTCCATATCCAAGCGTTCTCGTCAATGGTTGTTCCCGCTTGGTAGTGAGAAGTTTGAAAGTACTAGCAGCAGTGAACCAACCTTTTTTTTTTTTTTATCGAACCACCCATCAATAGAGTCTATCTTCAAATGGTGTTGTGGAGAGTGGGATGTCCATAATTATCTTTTTAACTGGATTTATTGGTACACGTAGAGTCGCTTCAAGTTTTTTCTTCCAACATTTTCCCCCCATTATACACTCACTAATGGTTTCCCTTATCTTTAATTACAGGGCAATCGTTTCTATTCCTTAAGGGTGTAGTTGTGATCCAAGTGTCTTCCCGGACTTTGATAGATTCTTCATTGCCAATGGACCAGATAAGGTCATTCTTAAATTTAGTAATGAGTGGGCATAGTTTTGATCATTGTCATGATGCAGTACCACTGCGCTTATAGTTTAAAATATGGTTTTCTTTAAAGTATTTATTTTGAATTAGGTTGGACCCATATATTCCATGGTTCTACTAATATCTTCCATAACAGTATCGTTTGAAGTGTTTCGTTCATATCCTTCGTTTTCTTTATATCAAGCCCTCCACAACCCTTGAGTTTGCAAATTTTGCCCCACCCAATTAGTGACCTATGTTGTAATTAGTCTTTATGCCAAAATAACAACCTATTTATCTGGTCTAATATATTGTTTATGAATTGAACATGGAAACATAAAGCTTTGTATCGCGTAGAGAGATCTCGTCGCCAAGCTTGTTGCAATTAGCCTTGCTATTTCAGATTTATCTATTCAACTTTATACTCAACTTATTTCTTAATCGTTTTTCGTTATTTCGCTGATACTTTCTTACTTCAAAGGTAAATTCATCCTCATATTTTGCATTTCTTTCCGTTGTGTTTTAATCATATTTGGTATTGATTCATTTTCTATCAATTAAAGGTCTTATTGAGATTATTAGCTCATCATTTTAATTCAGCCTTTTACTCATTATTAGCTCATCATTAGCTGTCATTTCATTTGTCCTTTCCGGGTGGTTATCACCTTGTTTTCTGTGTGTTTTGTCTTTATGCTAGTAGCCAATAAGGGATGGTCAAGTGTCCCATTGTAAGGACTATTTAAGCTGCGTTTTTCCTTCCTGAATGAGCAAGAGAGAGAGCATGTTTATGCTACAACATTGCTGCCAGCAACCCTAGTGTGCCATTGCCTCCATTTCATACTCATCCTTCTTTTCAGTCGTCTACAGATTTATGATTGTTTTTTAGGTGAATCTGATATTGCTGTAACCAGATTTGAGATCAAAGCATCTCCTTTAGGTCTAGATTTATTAACATATATAATACATATTAAACGTTGTAACCTCTCTCTATACATATATCATATTTAATTACCCAGAGGAACAAAAATAATTAGGTAGGACCCCATCGGCTAAATCTGGTTATGATCGACTCTTACATTTTATTTGTTTGTTTAATGGTAAATTAATTGTATATGAGTAGGTAGGTGGGCGGGGAGTCAAAAGAGAGATGGTAGAGCATAAAATTGTAACATGTGCATACAACATGGTCTTACCTTAAGCTCAAGTATTCCCCACTATTGAGCATCAATTTCATATATAAAACCCTTCAGCACCACGTAATTATTCGATATTTAACGATTAATTAACTAATAAATATTTAATTAATTTGTTAGATAATTGCTAATGGTAAAAGCCTCTCATGCTTCCATGTGGAAATTAATTCTATTAGTAGTCTAACCTAATAAAGATTATGCAATATATTATATTGCTAGTCAAATTTTGGACACCATAATCCCTCTTAAGATTACATTCACTACTTGTATGTAATAATAATTAATTAATTAGGGAATCTCCTATTAATCATTAGAACATGCATTATATTCTAAAAGAGACCAGATATACATCGCGTAAGTGTTTGAATAATTGAGTCCTTACCGGATCTCAGAGGTCTACTCATGTATATATCATTGGGTAAAAACCATGAGGGTACAATCGTCACTATACACATGATATACACAAATATAAATTAATTTCTGCTGACATCCTCTCCCAGTCGCAGCTAGAGGTGAGCGAATAGCAAGACTGGAATGAAAAGAAGTAAAAAGAGGACTAGGTAATCCTTTTGTGAAAATGTCCGCATACTGATGTGCAGAAGGGACATGTAATACCCGAACCTGGCCTAGGGCAACTTTCTCTCTGACGAAATGGATATCAATCTTGATGTGCTTGGTCCGCTGGTGTTCATGAACCGAGTTCAACGAAAGGTAGACGGCAGAGACATTGTCGCAATAGTCCAAGGTGGTTGCACGAAGCCGAACACGAAGCTTGCAGAGGAGGTTGTGGAGCCAGCAAGTCTCCGCCACAGCGTTGGCGACACCACGATACTCGGCCTCGGCACTGAAGCGAGAATTGGTCGCCTGACGCTTGGAGGACCACGAAACTAGGTTGTCGCCGAGGTACACCGCGAAGCCAGAGGTGGAGCGGCGAGTTTCAGGACAACCCGCCCAGTCAGCGTCCGAGTAGGCTGTGAGGGTGTCGAACCGGCCCAGTCAGCGTCCGACAGAGGTGCAAACCTATGTCACTGGTGCTCTTTATGTATCGGATGAACCGCTTGAGCGCCTGGAGGTGATGCTCATGGTGATCATACATGTATAAGCAAATTTGTTGAATGACGAAGGCGATGTCTGGTCTAGTGAACGTCAGATACTGGAGGGCACTCGCCAGACTACGGTAGGTTGTAGGATCATCAACCTTAGGACTGGAGGTAGCATCGAGCTTGGACTTGCAGTCAACATGAGTGGTGGTGGGTTTGTAAGACGTCATCCGGGCTTTGTCGACGATCTCAAGGGCATATTTCTTTTGATGAAGAAACAACGCATCACGAGTGCGAGTCACAGAGATTTCGAGGAAGTAGCTCAGCGGACCAAGATCAATCATGGCAAACTCCGAACGCGGCAATGCAATCAGTCTAGACAATAAGGATGAAGAGGATGTAGTGAGCACAATGTCATCGACGTACAGTAGGAGGTAGGCTGTGTCAGGCCCCGAATGGAACATAAAGAGGGAATGATCAGACTGACTGCCCTGAAAACCAATCTCAGTGAGGTACGTGGCGAATCGATGATACCAGGTGCGGCGCCTATTTCAACCCATAGAGAGACTTCCGGAGAAGGCAGACGTGGGAGGGGCGCGAGCAATCATAGAAACCTTGTGGTTGATGCATATACACAATCTCCTCAAGGTTACCATGCAGGAAGGCATTCTTGACGTCCAGTTGGTGAATAGGCCAGTCCTTGGTGAGAGCGATGCTCAAAACTGTGCGTATGGTCCCAGGTTTGACGACCGGACTAAAGGTTTTGTCACAGTCCACACCAACCTCCTGAGACTTGCCATTGACAACTAGGTGAGCCTTGTGACACTTAAGAGTCCCATCAGACTTGTACTTATGTTTGAACAACCACATGCATTTAATGATATTAGAGTCCCGAGGCCTAGGAACGAGGTCCCACGTGCCATTTTTAATTAAAGCACTAAACTCATCGACCATGGCGGCGTGCCAGTTAGGGTCCTGTAAGGCCTTTTGTGGTGATTTAGGTAGTGGGGATATGTATGTGGATGGGGTGAGAAGGTTGTACTTGGGGTTGGGGGGTTTGAAGATCCCGGATTGAGACCGGGTCTTCATGGTTGAGGCGGAGGGGGGCGCAGGTGCTGCGAGGAGAGGGGCGGCGGGCACGGCCTGAGGCAGCGGGCGTGGCACGGGTGGGGCGAGGGGTGCAGCGGGTGCGGTCTGATGTGGCGAGCGCGGCACGGGTGGGGGTGCGGCAGTGGGGTTGCAGGGTATTGCCGTGGCAGGGGGTGCGTCGGCGCCGAGGGTGGCCTGTTGGAGGATATGTCGGAGGAGGGGTGGGAAAGCGTCGATGTCGGGTGGGGCGAGGGGGTGGGTGACAGTAGAGATGGGTGGTGAGGCGAATGGGAAGGTTTGTTCATCGAAGATCACATGGCGAGATATTACAACCCAATTGGTATCCAAGCGAAGACAACGATAGCCTTGATGGTTTGAGGATATAACCAAGAAGACACACTTGGTGGACCGTGGGGAGAGTTTGTGAGAAGTAGTGGCACTCATGTTGGGAAAGCAAAGACATCCAAATAGTCGAATATGATTGTAGGAAGGGTAGCGATGGTAGAGTGTCAGGGTTAGGAAGGAGTTGTCAATGGCTTTGGAGGAAAGTATATTGTGGAGGTAAGTGACCTAATGAAGAGCCTCGGCCTAAAAGGAGAGAGGTAGGGAGGCGTGTTGGAGGAGGGTCCAAGTTTTGTCATTGAGAGTGTGGAGGATGCATGCATTCCGCTTTGCCATTTTGTAGGGAGGTTTGTGGACAAGAGAAGCGGAGGGCTATCCCTTGTTGTTGACAAAAGGAGCGGACAATGTTGTTGTCGAACTCGCCTCCCATGTCACATTGAATGGATTTGATATGCAAATTAAATTGGGTTTGGACAAACTTGTGAAAAGCAACAGTATGACCATGTGTTTCCGATTTGTGGCGTAGAGGAAAGACCCAAGCAAAATTGGTGAAATATATCGTCAAGAACAACCAAATAATAGCGAAAACCACTAGCACTCGGAATAGTCGATGTCCACAAATCGCAATGTATAATGTCAAACGGTGCAAAAGTAACGGAATGAGAAATATGAAAAGGGATTCTTTTGCTCTTAGCGATCTCACACGAAGTGCAGATAGCCGAGATTTTATTATAAGAAATTAAATGACTATAATGGAGACTTTGAAGGACATGATCGCCAGGGTGGCCAAGACGAGCATGCCACAAGTCGGAACCAAGAGTGATGTTGATAGACGAGGCTGCTGGGGGTGGCAGTTTGGATGCGGCTAGAGGGTAGAGGTCTCCAGAACATGATTGGGGTGCTTGATTTGTCGTTTACATAATGCATATATGTGAAGGTGCTTGATCGAATCTAGATGGATCTGTATAATGTACTTCAATGGTTGGTCCCGCTAATGCTCTAATAGGTAGGCGAAGTTCCCCGTCGTGGGGTTGGGGGGGGGGGGGGACAGTGCCCGATGACGGTGGTCTTGTTGACTGATCAGCGAGTTAGGGTTCGGGGGGCAATGCCCGAAAATGATGCTCTCACTGACTAGTTAACGAGTTGAGGTCTAAGGGGTTGGGCGATGCATATCGCCTCCGACAAGGGGGTTAGGGAGCAACGCCACCCTGTTAAAATGGTATGCTATATTTTTGTTAACAGAGCTTATCTCTGTGTCTTTGTTTTTTGTTGATAATTCTCGTTGCAACACATATATTGTATAAGTCCTCAACCACATATACGTAAAAGTTTGAACCAATTGTTAATATCTTGAATCGGCCACTTCTTGTGACATCGTGAACCACATGTTGTGCATACCTGAACAACATGTGAGTCAAAGCCTAAACCACCTCTTGTTAATACACTGAACCAATTTTTTTTAATATCATGAACCACTTCTTGTAACATCATGAACCACATGTTGTATATGTCTGAACCACATGTGAGTAAAACTCTGAACCACCTCTTGTTAATAACTTGAACCAATTCTTGTTAATATTCTGAACCACTTATTGTAACACCATGAACCATAAGTTGTACATGTCTAAATCACATGTGAGTAAAAGTTTGAATAATTGTCAATAACCTAAACCATTTTCATTCCACCTGAATCAATTCATCGTAAAGCATAGACAGTGTTTGTATTTGAAGCATGTTTCCAGCATATACGTCGAGTTAGCAATCTTCGTTTCATCGGCAAAGAGGAGTTTGTGTTGTTTCGTGGTCGAAGGAGCGAAGTGTAGATACAGGCTCCAACGGATCTAGATCTAAGAGATAGAAGGCAGATCCGCGGACAACCAAATTGGAGGCGCAGAGGTAGTGGTGATGGTGAAGAAGATGGTGTCGGGGACGGTAGGAGGGTAGAGAGAAAGAGAGGTGGATGCAATGGCAATGGTGAAGAAGGTGTTGGTGCCGACAACGGTGGTGGTACATGCGAGTGGACGGGAGAGAGAAGAGGAAGACGAAGAAGGTGTGGGGAGCATGTACGTGGGCGGTACATTCGTGGGGAGATGTGGAGTGTGAGTGGGGAGCATATATATGTATGGGGATGGGGAGCGGGAGTGGGAGTTAGGCACTGCCATCAGTATAATTAATTCACTTTTTCAGTATTATTTTATGAACACTTTTTTTTTAGCACATGAACACTTTTTTTGTTCTTATTGGACGAGAGATTTCGCAACCGAACCCTTCCCTCTTTTCTGATTGATTTTCTTAACTTATATTTTTAGGATATAAGTTAAAAAGACCGATAAAAATAAACGGATGGATTACATTTGAAAATTTAATCAATCAATCAATCTGAATTTCTTTTTCAGTATTTGAAAGAGAAAATAAACAAATAAAAGTAATAGTTTTTTATAATGCTCTCCATGGATTTCGTAGAGCACTAAAACTAAATATCAAAATCATTGAAAGAGAATATCCATGATAATCTCTTCAATATTAACGCACTTAAAAATATTTAAAAATGTACTTGGAAAGTTATAATAATCATTTATGATTTCTTGATTGACCTATGTCAACTTTTAGATAGTCTATATTCATGTATTTATGAAAATTATTAGTGTAGTAGGCAAATTGACTTTTTGAATAATCTAACCATTAACTTCAATGATATTATGGATTTAATTAGTATAATTCAACCTAATCATTTTATGTTTTTTTAATAATAAAACAACCCATCTTTTGATGATAAATCTCATGTAAATTGATTTACACCGTCAGGTATCACTCAATAAAAAGAGGCGGAGATAATGATATGATAATGATATGATTAGAATCGAAGCCCGTCAGGACTCATTGTTAAAAGGGTAATACAGCCAGCACATGGTAGTCTCGTGCTCATTTAAGTTTGAGGCCACCTCCATCTCCTATATAAACCCTCCCATCCTCCTTCCTCTCTTCACTCCAAAATCCCACTCTTCCTTCAATACCATCACTTTCTTCTACACATCCTTCACCTCTTCACATACATACCCTAAAAACAAGCATTCTTTTTAGCCTACCAGTACGAACCATTTTCGACAAACCCGAAACCGATTTGTTAATTCACATATATATATATATATATATATATATATATGGCTATCCATCCCACAACCTCCCCTCTATACAAGCAAAAAACCATCTCCAGCCTTAACCATGATAACCTGAGCTTCCTGATGACTCGGCGGTGCATATGGGTGAACGGGCCAGTCATTGTAGGCGCAGGCCCCTCCGGCCTAGCTGTGGCCGCAGGACTCAAGGAGAAGGGCGTGCCGTTCGTCATCCTAGAGCGAGCCAACTGCATTGCCTCCCTCTGGCAAAGCCGGACCTACGACCGCCTCAAGCTTCACATCCCCAAGCAATTCTGCCAGCTCCCTAACTACCCTATCCCTGATGAGTTCCCTCAGTACCCTTCCAAGGAGCAGTTCATAGGCTACTTGGAATCCTACGCGAGGCGGTTCGACATCCAACCTCAGTTCAACGAGTCGGTCCAGTCCGCCAAGTATGACGAGACCAGCGGCCTCTGGAGGATCAAGACCACATCCGTTTCGGACGGCTGGGACGTCGAGACCGAGTACATTTGCAAGTGGATTGTGGTGGCCACCGGGGAGAATGCGGAGAAGGTGGTCCCTAAGCTGTTCGGCCTCCATGAATTCGGTGGAGATATCATCCATGCTTGTGATTACAAGTCCGGCCACAGCTACGCCGGGAAGAGCGTCTTGGTCGTCGGTTGTGGGAATTCCGGGATGGAGGTTTCCTTGGATCTTTGCAACCACAATGCTTCCCCGACGATGGTGGTCCGGAGCTCGGTTCATGTGTTGCCGAAGGAGGTTCTAGGGAAGTCTACGTTCGAGCTGGCGGTGTTGCTGATGAGGTGGCTTCCTCTGTGGCTGCTGGATAAGATACTGCTTATACTTGCTTTTTTAATTCTTGGGAATACAGAAAAGTATGGGGTGAAGAGGCCCGAAAAGGGGCCTCTAGAGCTCAAGAACACCGAGGGGAAGACACCGGTGTTGGATCTTGGTACAGTCAGGAAGATCAGGTCGGGTCAGGTTCGGGTTGTACCCGGGATCAAGAGGTTTTCTCGAGGACGGGTTCAGCTTGTCAATGGCAAAGTTCTCGACATCGATTCCGTCATTCTCGCCACTGGATACAAGAGCAATGTCCCTTTATGGCTCAAGGTACGTAAGAGAATATAACAAATGCAAATCTTACAAATCAACTACTCCCTCCGTTAATTAAAACATGTCGATTTAGGAAGTAAATCTTTTTAAAAATGACAAGTATTAATCGATGAAGTGAGTATAACCATGAAACAACAAAAGCTATGTTTCTTATGATTGTGAGATTCTTCATAATACAGTTACCATTATTACAGTAATATGCATATATAATTTTATTATTTATTTGACAATAAAGGAAGTTGACTTTGTACTGTATTATATAAGGTGTGTAGATCACAAATAAGTATTTTAATAACAGCAGATGAGCTCTTAATGATTCTGAATTCTGATTGATAGTCACTTGAGAAATCATTCATAACCATGTTTGTTGGCTGGCTTAAATAGTACTGTATTAGATTCCTGCTAAGCATTTAAATATATGCAACTGAGAAAGCTGTAAAAATTAAGGTAATGTAGTTGTTAATGGCTACTGAAGTTAGTTATGGATGTGACAAATTGACACAGGAATGCCAGGAGAGTGAGTTCTTCTCCAAGAATGGGTTCCCAAAATCTCCATTCCCAAATGGATGGAAGGGGAAAGCAGGATTGTATGCAGCTGGGTTTACAAAGAGGGGGTTATCTGGTGCAGCTGAAGACGCAATCAAAGTCGCCGACGACATCGCAAAGATATGGAAACATGAGACTGTGAAGCAGCAGCAAAACAACCCTAGAGCCCCTGCTGCCTGTCACAGGAGGTGCATTTCACAGCAGTTCTAATCCATTCTTTTGCTCGCTTTTTATCTAATTTTACTGCACATGACACACAAAAGTAGTTACACCAATTAATTTGAATAGAAACTTACAGTTTAAGCCCTCTCCAAAGTACAAAAATCCACACATAAAAACAGTCCCCAATTTCATTGAGGATTTGGGCATTTTGTATGGAGGAAGCAGAGGCTTTTTGCATTTTCATTTCTCTTTTTACTCTATTCAAGAATATAGTCCAATATACAGTTGTAATTTTACACAGTTTGATATATTACATACAGTATATTCAAGCTTTCAAATATTATCTGATCCACCTCTTTACAATCTGATATGTTCCAAGTTTTCATGGACAATTTAACTGCACAGATTTATTGCTGATATCAGAATCACCATATCAGCTAGTCATCAAGTTTCAATCACATCCTCTTCCCACACCAACTTCGCCATTCGGCGCCTAAACTACTTTAACAAGCAAAATCTCAAGGGAAACTAATGTTGTTCTAATTCACACCACTAAACACAATCACAGTAGCATCAGTATTCATATATATGATTCCAAACACTTTGAGAGGAAAAGAACCAAATGAAATTGATCACTTGGATGAATTGACTCGAAAAAATGTATCAAATCAGGTAACCCTGTATGTGCAGATGCGTGCTTCAACCCTTTAATGATCGATGAGCACCCTATGTGATTGCTCATTGTTTACTTCAGGCTTCAGCTAGACATTTTATTGAACATGTTGGGTGCTTGTTAATTAGGCAAACTTCTTTTACTTGCTTTGGTTTGCTAACTTGTAATACTCTTTTTAAATTCTCTTTGTGAATTGAATTGAGCACTTATAAAATTGACCATAAAGCATTTACCTCCTTATTGGACCTAATTATATAGTGCAAAGTGGGTCAACATGGGTCCTCAAACCAATAAGTAAAAATGTTAATTTCATGATCATTAATGATCATCAAATTGACCTCAATATATATATATATATATATATATATATATATATATATATATATATATATATATATATATACGTATGAGACGGGGTTAATAAACTGACTAAAATTATAAATAGAATAAAATTTATAAACTGTTGATAAAAATAGTTAAAAATTTAAACAAGAAGATATCTCCGTATGGAACACAAAGGTATTTTAATTGTGATAAATAAATAAACAATGTAAAACGAGTGTTTTGATTTTGTAGTTAAAATTTTAAACACCAAAAAAGCTACAATGTAAAACGAGTGTTTTGATTTTGTAGTTAAAATTTGGGTGTCCATACACGTTTTTTAATGAAATAGATGTCGTTTGACTTTTTAACACGTTTTTTAATGAACTAAAAACTACATAAAATGTTAACTTTTTAAACAATTTTTAATAATATGATACTTATTATTAATAAGTATTATATTGAAAAATTAATATTTTATATAGTTTTTATCTCCTTAAAAAACATGTTACAAAGTCAAACGACATCTATTTCAAAATAGAGATAGTATAATTTAATTATTACTACGTATAATTTAATTTTCTTTAATTACCACTGTATATTTTATTTTATTTTTTTTAATTACTATAATTTCATTTAATTACTTTTTGTACATATAATTTAATTACTATACATTTTTTTATATTACTTTAATTATTTTTTGTCTTTTATGTTGTTGCGGAGTCGGTTCATATTTAAACCATTCCGGAATGGCTCACTGGAAAGGACTTAAGGGTAGTACTCAAAGGTCTCCGGTTCGAATCCCGAATATCCCCTCTCTATTTACAAATTCAAGAAGTCGGTTCAGTTTCCAAATAAGGCCCTATTTGGTTGGCAACATGTTTGCACAAATTTGAGGTATGTCCAGTAAAAATTAATAGTATATTTACCTTTTCCATATAATTTTTAGAATTTTTTTTCATTTGGAAATACTATTTCACGATTTCATACATAATTTCAAATATAAAATACAAATTTCTATGTTGCCTCTTTTATTCCACAACCTGTCGCAGAACTTCTTTCGTAGGATGTTGCACTTAAAGTTGTTGTGCAACCGAACAAACTTGGTTTGCAATTAAAGTTGTTGTGCAACCGAACAAATTTCCCAACTTGTTGTACAAATTAGCAGCGTATAAGTAAAAATTAGTGGTGTGTATATGAACCCCTTTTTGTACTACACAAATAATAAACAAAATTCTGTACAATTTCAACATACATCTTCGAGTGAGATTTGAACAACCACCAAAAAAGAAGAAGAAGATCACTGTGACCACCACCGCCAGGCTCTTCTACTACAAACTTTCAGCTTCTGGGTGACGTTTATAAGCAAGATTCAGCAAAAGATGGGATTCTTTTCTTTTTAATCAAAAGGCCGCCAGTAGTATCTAACCAAAACTACTGGTGCAACCCAAGAAGAAATGCCAGGACAAAGGGATAAACAACAAAACCTACTCGGGCAAGCCAGGTTGGTGTCCCATCTTCTTATGAATGTCCGCCACCAAGTCCTTCAACTCGGGAAAAATTGAAATGATAACCAGCTCCATTCCACCATAAGCAAGTTGCTTCATACAAATTGAAGACTGATTTTTTCATACAAACCCCAGTAAGATGCTCCATCCGCAGTTCAATGTTCTGGAAATTGTACAAGTGCAAAATTAACACAGAAATGGTTACCTGCAGAAAATAATAGATATCCCTAGAACATCGCCTGTATTGCTTCTGGCCGATCATGCTCACCAACGCACTTGGAGCTCCATCTTTTTTTTAAAAAAAAATGGAGGGAAAATTATCACCCAGTCAGTTGCCAAGAGGTCACTTTTTACAAGCTTAATTGGAAAACAGATTAGGAAATATGTCAAAGCAGAGGCTGAAGTAACATCATCAACATTTTATATCTGTATGGAAGATGAGAAAACGTGAATGATTTATGCAGAAATCTAGTAGAAACTTCTTACTCAGTAACAATTTCTTGACATCACTAGCTCTTCTTGCTGCCTCAAGCTGCGCCTCAAAGGAACTAGATGGACAGGCCTTGCTATTAGTAGCATGAGTTGTAGTTCGTGGAGATCTATGATTAAACTCCGTCTCATGTGATGTTCTCGAATTAAGTTCCAGCTTCAGGAAGAACTTCCCTTCAGGCCACAGAGTCTAGCAAAACAAACCAAAGCAAAACCGATGAAGCATAGCCCTAATAACAATCATTGGTGTTTGTATTGCGTGCACTGCAAAGACCAAGTGCTTTACATTGAATATACCACTGCACTGAATGTATTAATGCATCGCGTGGTGCTAACTCTTCATATGCAGGTTGAATGTAACACATGTTCTAGGTTCATTAGAGCTGTAACTTATCATGTGGTTCTAACTCATCATATGCGGGATGGGCTTTCAATGGCCTAATCATCTGGAACAATGTATACATGTGCAAAGGTTTATGATAAATCAACATATCTTTGGAAAGGAGGAAAACTTTGGATCAAGTGGATTCAGGAAAGATACTTGACCAAGAATGACTTGTGGGAATAGGATGTTAAGTACCAACTCTCCCCCACTAATCAAAGAGCTACAGAACGTCAGGGATCGGACCAGTCAGAGGGCTGGTACAGTGCAAATTACCCAGGAAGAAGAGCTGAGGAAATGGAGGGAAAATGGCAACTTCCCTATGAAGCTTCTTTATGAATTGTCTAAGGGATGAAGTGCCTAAAATGTAGGGTTGTATGGGATGACTGTCATAGTTCAAAGATGTCATTTATCATATGGTGAGATGTGGAGCTGAATTCCCCACCAAAGACAGTATCTCCTATATGGTGTTGCATCCCATCTGCCACTCAACATGAAGCTGAAAATGAAAATGAGTCGCCTGTCCATATTTTCTTCCAATGTTGGTAAAGCAGTGAGGTATGGGAGAAAAATACAGTTGGGAGGGGTTGTCTAGGAGAATGCCCCTAGCAAGTGCCACTAACCAGTTGAAGAAAGAAGCTAGATGTACCTCATGGATATGCAAAATGAGGAGACTTGCCTGAGAAAAGCCATAAATATTAAGATATCTGAAACTTGTTGCATTGGCATTTGACATTTTATTTAGGATTAAGACGTGAATAAGGTTTCGTTTGCCTCTTCACACATGTGACACATGCTTAGCTTTTGGATGTCATATTAGTAACTTTGGTTTCCCTCCAAGCCAAGTTTTTTTTTGTTAGTGAATCCAGGGTAAATACCATGTATATGTTTTTTTAATCATCTATACATTTATATTTGGATCGAAACATTTATATATACAGCTTCCAAGACAGTTTCTCAAGTACACATTTTGTTGTGTCATCATATTCAGGAGTAACAAAGCATGCTAACAAATTGAGCATTAGTACATAAAGGGGTCAAATTATAGCCAAAACCACTAATTTATACTCCCTCCGTCTCAAAATTTAAGTCACTTTAGCATTCTACACAAGTTTTAATAAAACACTCATTCATCAATCAACATCATCATTCCACTAACCTTTTTAATAAATTTTATTGTTTTTAAATACCCACTACATTTTTTAACCAATCAAAATCTTTTAAAAAGTCAACAACACACAAATCAATACAAATCATTACTATCCCCTATCTAGAAAACCTAAAACGACATCTATTTTGATACAACTCAACTAATCTAAAACGACATCTATTTCGAGACGGAGGGAGTATCAGTTTTAACTTTTAACTAAATCGCCCCCTATTAGCTCTCAGAAACTACCTCTTATTTAAATTCAATAAAAAACACTCTTTACCCTAAAACTTAAGAAAATGACACTTGCACATATAAAATGGGTGCCAAAGGACTTCAAAAGGATAAAGGATTAAATGGATTGGATGTCATTTTTGTTTGGATTTGGGTTGAAGAGCTTCTTTTAACCAAACTCATAAAATAAGAGGTAGTTTTTACTAAATTTTAACATGAGAGGTGGTTCTGTAAAAACTAGGATAGGGTTGGTTTTGGTCATTTGAGCCCAGATAGAAACTTCATATGATAATGCTTATAATAGAAAATGGTTGTATTCTTACATCTTTGACCCATCGAATTCCTTCAGAAACTATGTCATCTCTCCGCAACAAATTAATTTGCCCCAACAGCCAGTCATCAATTGCATCTTCCATTACCAATTGCAGTATTTGCTTTGATATCCAAAAAACTTGTCTCCTGCAACAGCAAGTACCATCTCAACAGATGTTTATAAAGCGCACATCGATTCCATGCCATATCTTACAAGTCTTTTATCCAAAGCCAGACCCAGTTCCTGAGGGCTACCTTGCCATCAGGCCAGGGATTGGGTGAGATCAGATATATACAGGCTTATCCCTATAATTGAACTGCAGGGATGCTGTTTGAAAAGGACTCTCAAAGTTGAAAGATATTAACAATTCTACTTCCACATAAAAAGAAAGGAAAGTGGACAGTTGATTAATCCGTTTAATTTAGTCACTATTAACATAAGCTGAGAAAGGCTCTTAAGCTCTTCCACTATAATCAAGAACTGGTAACAAGTCCTAAAGTGAATTCAAAATTGGAGTTTTCATTTTACAAGATAATACTCCCTCCGTTAATCAAAACATGTCGTTTTAGACATTTACACATTATTTAAGAAAGCAAATAAAAGCAAACAAAAATACACTTATACCCCTAATTATTACTTTACTTTTCCACTTTATTGAAAACTAACAAACATCTAATCATGACAAGGGTAATTTTGGAAAGTGAACACCAAAATACCTGAAACGACAAGTTTTTCTTAACAAGATTTTACTCCTAAAACGACATGTTTTTCTTAACGGAGGGAGTAGTTAGAAGCGTAGAAATGGAAGGTACTATCAAGTGAACAACACAGAAAATAGCTATAAAAAGAAATAGCAATAAGAAGATCAGTGCCTGCACCCCGATGAAAGAACGATGGACAAAATGATGAATAGAAGGAAGAGCATAAGATCAGTTGACTAGCGCTGGAGGAAACATACAACATAAGCCATGAGAACAAGAGTTTGACATACCTCAACCAGCCTCTCCTGTTAAGTTGAAATATCTTGTCAACTAAATTCAAGGCAGGTACGGTAACATTGGGTGGCGACCACTACAAATGCAAGTCAAAGAAAAAATTAATGTATCTACAAACTGCACACCTGAGAGACAATAGCTTTAGCACTAGTAAATTAATAGTAATATCTGTGTTTCTTTGCATATGTAAGCATTTGTACCTCTGGTGGCACTCCAACAGGGTCATCTAAATCAGCAGAAATGGAAGGTAAACTTCTTGTCCTATCTTTGACTGTCGATTCAATTTTTGACTCTGAGCCACACTTCTTCTCAAAATCTAAACGTTTAGAATCTTCAAATTGTTTGTTGATGAGAGGATGGAAGTCCTTGGCATCACTCTTACTGTCATTGAGTTCATTGTCAGAATGCCACATACTGGACTGTGCACTAGCACCCAAGTCTGTAGAAGTGGGAACTTGGTCATTATCACCTTCTTCTTCGTCATCATCAGAGGAGCTATTAGCCCTTTCAATTGAGCTCTGTCCTGAAACCTGATTTCCTACATCATCTTCATTCCAAGATAAGTTTCTATATGGCCCAGATTGCAATGCTTCATTATTGGAGGGAGATGAACCAACAACTTTTCGCATTATTCCACCTGAAACCCCTTTGAATTGGCGCACAATATCATCTACAGCATCATCTACATTCACTGTTTGTTTGGGGGTACAAGAACAAGTATATTAAGAAAATAAGGTAAGCCCAAATGAGAAGTAAAAACTAAGAAAACAGAAAGTAACAACTTCTAACAGGAAAGGAAGCATGTGATTGTCATGAGTACACATGGACCAGGGAGGTAACAAAACAATAACAACTTGACAAACAACAAAAACTTGAATAGTAAAAAAAGCACAAGTTTTTGGGTGATGTATTATTCTTTCTCGTATACCCCAATTATCAAGGCTAGAATATGAATAAATAAACTTCGACTAATAATTGCTCGAAGTTATTACTAAAACATGCAAGGAGCGCTTAAAAGCTAAACTAAATTACCAGTTGTGTGGATAGATGATGGTGCAACCTTTTTGGAGTTTTTAAATTTCTCACAACAACTAATGTTTGGTCTAGTTAAAAATATCTTTTTCGTTTCAATATATTAATCAGGCCAAAAGAAAAAGAAAAGAGGAAAAAAAACACTAATTCTCTCCCACAAAGCACTTCTATTACTAATTACACGATAAACTAGTAGTACTCCCCAACAAGTCAATAACAATAGCTTGAATGTAGTAGTAAAAATAGTAGTTTGAGGTACTTGTTTTAAACAGTCATTGCCATTTTGCATATTCACTCTCTTTGAAACACGTTAAAAGATTGGTTTTAGAAGTAACAGAAAAATAACAAACTGGGGCAAGAAAAGATGTTGTTATTCTAATGTAGGAAGCTGAAAACACTGTAAATATTCACTCCTCATTGAGATTAAAGTTTAAAAAAAACAAATTATGTTATTGCTTACCTGCAAGTGTTCTCATTACTGATGGCGATTTTCCAAAAGAGTAGTTCTTCATACATCAAAGGCATGTATAAGTTATTGCATATGACAATTAAAAGGATCAAATGTGATTGAAGGAATTATCAAATTATCTTAAATACTCAAAACATAAAATTACAAATACACAAGGATACCTTGGAGGAAACACTCAGAAAATCCCACACTTCATGTTGTTCAGCAACATTAGCTATTGATAAAAGATCCTAGAAGAAAATGAAATAACCTCAGTGACCTTGTTAAAAAACAGTTCTATCGTACACAGGCATGCAAAAATGATGAAAAAATCAAATGCACATACTTGTAGGTATCTATCTAACTGAATACAACGCTGATGCACAAAAGCGTCTTCAGTGCTTGATGAAAATATCCTTTTGGGAGGTAATTGTAATGTATAATTAGGTATATCCTTTAGATGCCGATGCAGTCTTTCGAAATTCCTATATCTGCAAGCAATATATCAGAGGAAACTGCTCGGCAATCAAATCAAAGAAGCTCAATTCCATTAAGTTCAACAAAATCTTTATAAAAAAAAAAACAGAATCACAAAATAAAATAAAAAATCAAGCACATTAATAACGGTCACGCACCTTCTCTTTACAAACCAAGTGTTATTCTCTGAATCAGTCACTGCAATTGAATACACAGCAAATGACTTTGAACCAATTTTCTCAAAGTATGCTCCTAAAACCTGTGCATATAAAAAGTTCAAACAGTTAGTTTTATGATTTTATCAATATAGTATCAGCCTCACTGTGACAAAAAAAGGAACAATGATTTGTGATGTGATGGATGAAGAAAGAATATCACCCAAAAGCTATATAAAAAAAGGGTTCTCCCCGAATTGCGTTGAGGTGCGGCAGTTGACTAAACATCTAGGGGTAAAGCACTCCTTCGGAGCAGGCCGCGAGAGTGGTACCAAATCAAGGCAAACTCATAATAATAGATATTATTCCTTTTATATATGCTCTCTCTCCTGTATCTACCACAGTTTTCTTCCCACTGTTTCGAGGGGGGGAAAGCACAAGTTTGCAGGTTAACATAGAGAAGAGGAAGACCATCTTACCCTGCACTTAAGCTTTGGAGTGCGAGTAGCCTCGGAATGGATCACAACATCAGACACACCCTGGAAATTCTGCACCAAATTTTCTCTTCCAAAATCTGGGCTATAAAACTCCTCTGAAATGATAATTCCTTTGGTATCATTCGTGTTAGCTCTTTTCTCATCAGGTTCAATCTTAAGCGCAGAAGTACTATTTGATCTTTTGAGCCTAGTTTTACTGTCGATATCAGCAACAGCATCGGCGTCAATGTCATTCAACATACATATTCTGGAAGTAGATTCTCCCACCAGGCTATGAGACAACTTGGAATCATTAAATTTATAGTGTTTACTTTCACTAGTAAGACTTGATCCTTGTGTGAATTGCACTATAGCCTTATCATCTGTCTTCATGTTCTCAGCCTTCTTCACAGATGTAGGATTCTGCAAATCACTTGAGAGTATACGTTTATCTGTGAGACCCTTTGTTCCAGGTGCTTGGCGACCTTTGGCAGATCTATTGAGTTTGTCTTTGTAGTTTCTCCCCCTGGCCCACATGTTTTCAAGATTCTCAGGAGCAAGAACTTCTGTTCTTCTCTGTGTTGCTGCATCAAGAACTCGTGCCCAATCTGCAGTCTTTGGGTGGATGGTCCCTCCATGAGATGCGGAAGATGAGCTTTCTGAAACCTCTACTGCCTTTTCTCTTGAAGTACCAACTTTAGCTAGTTCCATAGCAGTTTTTTGGGTATCAGGAATTGCAGATTTTGCCAGCGTAGATTGATCACGTTCTGCAGTTCCTATAGAAATTGAGTGACCTTGGTGTACCTTTAATGAATCATCACGTCCTTCCCCTTTACTCATATTCACAACATTGTCGAGATTGAGGACTAAATATTCAATCAACTCATTGATATACCTAATGACAGAAAAATAGTTAGGAAATGCCATGAAACAGTAAATTTTGGGATGAGAGAGATTCAGAAGCATGAATGCTTGCTAGAAATAGGCTAGTGAGTGACAAATACATAAAATCTGATGTGCATCTCACACTTAGTTGTTTAAAAAAAAAAAAATTGAATAGCCACTGGCTTTTAACTTCCCAATAAAGTAGTGTTACAAAGAGAAATTACGGCATAGTGATGCAAACCCAAGTTATTGGTTAAATTAATAAATCAAAATTTTGTTTTCTGCACTTTCTAGTTGGTGTTTATTGCGGAAATTACAAGAAGCTACCCTTATTTGTACGTGCTTGCAACTACTTACCCTTAAAAACCTGTTATAACTTATAAACACCACCCAATCCCCTTTTCTATTTGAGCATAAGAATACTTTTATTGCCCTTATTTTTTCAAATTTACTTTGACCTTTCTCCTCTTTGCTTTGCCAGGGAAAATATGCGTACACCTCGACTCCCCGGGAAAATAAGGTCCACCCCCCCCCCCCCAACACACACACACACACAAATGCTCCAGATTTTTCAATCAATTGGCACCAAATTGAAGGTAAATTGAAGCCATTTTCAGGGGTTATTGAAATTCAATCTTCATCTAAAAGTGATACAAGCTAAATTTATATCATAAAAACTAAAAATCCTAGTGTTATGAACAGGGGTTTTTAGGGTTTGCAACTAGCGTAGAGTGGGGTCATGATTTCCCCCCGGTTGCACATTGCGGAGTGTTGTTTTGTAAAATTAAAACTGTGAGCTGCAAAGCACTTTTTGTAGGCATTGAGTAGTTGATATGTTTCGCTAATATTAAGAGGAGATTTGGGAAGATTTGAATGGGAGGATGGATCAGAAAGGGAAGGGTATTTTATCACACCGAAATAGTGAAATTTGGGTGGAAAATGACCAAGGCATTTGTAAGGAAGTTAAAGCTCCACAAGGACCTTTTCCTCTGCTGCTCAAGGTTAACTGCCACCTGAGACACGGTAAAGGATTATACTACCAATGTAGTGATAAGTTTAGTCCTGCACATCAATGCAAACTCTCCATTAAAATGGCGAGGGTCTGGGGGGATTCACTAATACACCCCAAGTTATTAGCTTCAATTAATATCTTTATTTTTCAGCGCTTCCAAGCTAGTTTCTTTACTTTCACATTCCCACTTCCTAGTTTTAGGCATTTTCTCCCCGCTCTCCATGTTCTTTAATATTATAGTGAATTTTATTAATTAACTATTTTATTTAGTATTATGAGTTAACTATTTTGTTTCTCTACTACAAAATGAGGAGTTGCAGCTTGTATTGATTTTCTTGTTCAGTTCCTAACACATAAGCAAGCTTAAGGTTGAGAACCCAAACAAATCAACAAAGAAAGACCCCATAACAAGCCTACTTGCTACCGATGTAAAAAAAAAAAAAATCACCCAAAATGTGCAAAAAATGAAGAGTCAACAGGTCACAAACGCAACATCTTCAACAATATCCATCTCGCATCTATTCAACAATTTGTGTCTAGAATCTTGGTCGATGCTTTAGATCAATGCTGCGGCAGCATGAGTTTTTAGAATCTTTAGACAGATATCATCTATAGAATAAAACTAGGAAACTTAATGATTTAGAGAGAAGGTACTCAAGGAGTTGAGGACTTACACAGGAGATGCCAAATTTAACAACGGCTGTATAACTAAGCAAGTTAAAAATTCGCGGGCAAAAGAACGAACTAGGGGGCACTGGACTTCTCTTTGCCTTAAAACCAGTGCAATAACACCACCCATAAGCTGCTGAAGAAACTGTAAGTATAGACCATTGTAAGGAAACATGAGGCAACAAACTCAGGGGAAGGATGTAATGCATATACACAGTGAGTAATTATTCATCAGAAGATTCCAGTTGTACCTTGTACTCGCTATCAGAGGATATTAAAGCTGGATGTAGCTCTTGGGAGGACATAAGATGGTACTTCAATCGTTCATCTCTTTCTTCGGACGAAAGGGTTCCCATGACATCTACACCAATAGAAGCCTGGTTTCTTCTAAACATTTCTATCTGATCCCCGACTAAGTCAATCATATCCCTGAAATGTTAGTCATGTTTTGGTTTCTGACTATTAAGGAAATCAAGCTTCTGAACTAAAAGAGGTGCCAACAAAGAAGAGTAAGTGGAGAAAATATAACCTTGTTAACAAGTCAACAAGGTTTACTTCCTTAACCCTTCCTGCAACTTCCCCAAGAGCATCCAAAACAATCCCACGGATCAACCCAGGTGCCTCATTGTCAGGTGTAATATCAGAATACCACAAGTCTATAACAAAATCTCTCAAAATTAGATCAACAAACTCTTCAAGTGCTGCCTGTACCATGGGTGAATCAATCTTCTTTTTCCATTTTTGTGGCGGATGCGCAGCAGAGAGACGAGAATCATTCACAGATACTTGCTTCTTTTCCAAATAAGACAGATAGGTTTGTCTGGGGCTTGGTGAAGGTTTCCAGCGAAACTCCATGTGATTCGTCAAAGTACGTAATGCAAAAGCAAGGAGAAGAGAAACTGGTATGTTCATCCACATTGATTTACTTGTATCTGCAATGAAACACCAGAGAAAGCTACCTCTTTCATGGAAAAGGCGATATATAGAAGGACAAAGTTAAAAGCAGTTTAAAATGTCCAGATTCATGTACTTCTAATTTATTGGAAATAGTATATTGATTGCTTGGAAAAAAGGCCAGACTTACAAATTTTAGTGGTTATAAAAACATGAATTGAATTTGAAAGGAATAGTGATAATGGAAGTGGAAGCATTGGGAATCACAAGGTTAGTGAAGCTAAGGTAGGGAGTGCATACATAAGCAAAGTAGGAGTAATGGGTACTGGTTGTAATACTTTTAATCATCTTTTTAAAGGTAATTCATCGTCAATGATTTTTTTTTAAGAAAATTATGTTTACTTTATTTAACGTGTATTATTTCCAAATGACAAATAATAAGGGATGGATGGAGTATAAGAAATCATAACATAAACTACTGCAGGTCAGCAAGCCCACCAGATAAGCACAAATAAAGATCTAACCCAAAACCTATTGGGTAAAGTAAAATATAGTAGCCTTTGGAATGGTATTGGTTGGTCCTAAACAAACACAAATGCAAATCATACAAAACCATTAATCCCATTATAAGCCAGCAAGAAAGGTCACCCCAGTTTTATAATTTAAGTAGTTTTATGCTTTTAAGTTAACTAAGGAAATAATTTAAGTAGTTTAATTTGTATTTATATTGATTTTATAACTTTGAATGATGTCAATATTCCTTGAAAACAAGACAGGTTTGACAAAAAAAATTCAAAATTACTTTGTTCATTGAAAAAGATAAATTCAGCCTACCCCAATTTTAATTCCTGGTTCCATCCTAGTTATAAGCTAACATCTATTATAAAATCAGTACAGCAAGTTCATGACTGATCTCTGACAATAACACAAGCCATTCTTTTGAGTCCTTTAATAGTCATGGCACACATCATCACTACTGAAATCGTGCAAAAAATCTATTCAATAAACATAAAGATCATGCTATTCAGAACAGAATTATTCTGCACAACAACAGAGAGAGAGAGAGAGAGAGAGAGATTCATGTAACATTTAGAATTCAGAAGCTTAAAAAAGAGAGCTTGGAGAAAAATGGCAAATTCAAATACAAATGAAGAAAGGACAGACAAATTATAGCAGGGAAGAAACAAAGCTTAAAATTTTGAAGTAGAAGGGGGGAGCTTACGAGACAAGAAATAGCAGATAGCGAAAATACATATGCCCCACCACAGGAAACGGACCTTGGCTTCTTCAATTAGATCTTGCAAGGTCTCCATCAAAACCTAACACCAACTGAGCCTCAAATTTCACGGAAATTGGATAGAGCAAAAGCAAATACCAATTGGTGGTGGTGGTGTATCAATCTGCACCCAACGGTAAAAACATAAAATATTAATTAAAAAAAAAGGCACTTGATGAAGAGGAAAGGGAGAAGGAATGAGATTTTTAATGCATGAGGCAAGATTTAAAAACGGGACCCTCTACTAGTGATAGGAAAAACAGATAAATTTGTCAAATTTGTCAAAAGATAATAATATGAAGTAAATTGTCGAAGTTTCAAAATACACCATTAACAAGTTACTCTTGACTTTGAGTTAACACTTCTCGTTGCACCTTCAACTTTCTCTTTTGAGATCCACACAAATGCTCTGCCATAAATAGTTTTCTCAAATTCTCATACCAAAAACCAAGATTTCAATACCTAACCATATATTAGCCTGTGGCTCAATGCTCATGTTCCAAAGAGGAGAATGTGAAGTAATAAAATGCAAAACTTCTGTAATGACTTTCCCAACCATGGTTTTGATTGAACTATTCATCCCTTGACAGTTATCACAAACGATCAATATAAAGACAGCCCCATAACACTCATTCATCAAGTCATCAACTTGCTAGGGTTTGATGCTTACCAATAAGGAATATGGAGGTTTCCTTCAGGTCATTTATAACCTCCATTGCCTTTTTTATTGCAGAATCGCTGAAAAACAAGGAAAAAATTCAAAAGACAAAAGATCAGGTCATCAGGGCATCACTGATTCACTGCATCAAGCGATACAGGCCAAAACATATATAATTCCTAAATCGGCTAAACCAGTAAGCGGTTAAACACTACTGTATTGAAGATCCGTAGAATCGCAGAACGGAGAAATCAAGAGTAAAAAGAATCAGGGCGGTCAGCAATTGAGCAACAAACACGAAACATACCTGGAAATTCTGGAATCAACGCTTCGGTCGGTTTGGTTGTAGAATCACTGAATCAGCGCCAGCGGTGTATTACAGAATCAAAGAATGCCAGAATCGGGATTTGGCCAGCCTGTTCAACGGGGATCGAGCACCTGTTGAAGAGGAAAGGGAGAAGGAAACGAGAGATGAGGAGGGACCCACTGTGCGGCAGAAAGCGAAAGGGGATGATGTGGTGGCGAAAGGTGATATTGTCCGTAAGATTGGTCGTTTGGGGTATGGCTTTGATTCTGCTTCGTGCTCCACGAGAACCAAACGAGATCTACAGAATCTGAAATTTCGCAACCTGAATTTACAAACCTAAAACGTAATCGTCAATCTCTCCGATGACGTGTTGTTTGCTAGAAACCCTTTTTTTAAGTTTTAACACTCACCCTAGTCTACGTTCTTGATCGACCCAAAATCGATCCAAACCTGGTTAAATTGAATCGAACGAAAATCGAAATTTTAAAAAAGTAAATCGAAAACCAAACAGAAACTAAAAGGTTTAGCACGTGTTTGGCAAATGGAAGGTTTTTTAGGGGTTGGATATTTTTTAGAGGTTGGAGTTTATTTTGTGTATTATGAAGGTGTGGGAGTTAGGAGTTTTATTTTAAAAATAACCTCGTAAAAAAACTGATTGGTGTTTGGTTGGTATAAGGTGTAGAAGATTTATTTAGAAGAAAAATGACCTAAATGCCCTTAATTATTTACCTTCTGCCCACCCACCCTCATCTTCTTTCACGTTCAATTGAAATTGTGAGGTATATGCAACCCTAATTGAAGAACTGAAGAACGACGCAAAACATCGGCGTACAGGTAAGCCTCCTCCTCTTCCTCCTCTTCAAGATCCCCTTCCTCCTCTTCAAGATTTTGGATTTTGGGTGTTGGATTTTGATGAAAAGGGGTCTTGGATTGAAGTTCAATTGTAATGATTTTCGGATTGAAGTTCAGTTCGATTGAAGTTCGGGTGTTGGATTGAAGCCCTCCTCTTCTTGAAGGGCAGCAGCGACGATGGATTTGTGGCAGCAGCGATGGATTTGGACAGCCGGAGTTGTGGCCGCTGGATTTGTGGCTGCTGGATTCGGCTGCCGGAGTTGGACAGCAACGACGATGGATTCGGCAGCAGCGACGGAGTTGGACAGCAGCGATGGATTTGTGGCTGGTGGATTCGGCTGCCGGAGTTGGATTTGTGGCAGCGGAAGGATGGAAGGAGATAAGGGCAAAAAAGAGAAATTTTCATAAACCTGATTACATAAACTACCGAAGCTTGCCCCCCCTAGCTTCTGAAATTGAGGAAAAAAACCTCCAACTTAAACTCCGGAAACTCCACAAGAAGACGCTTCCAAACATGTTGCAATCAGTTGGGAAAAAAAAAATAACCTAATATAACCTAGCAAAACCTACTTTCAAACACGCCCTTAGTTCGGTTTTTAACTAGTTTAATTACGGTTCTGTTTGTTATAAACCTAAATAAACCGCTTTTGGGCTACCAAATGTCACATGAGAACCTATTGCTTTGTACAACACATAGCAGCTAAGCAATTTTTTTGAAGTTGTAACCGATTCAAGCTGTAACTCTCTAATTTTTTTCACATGAGAACCTATTGCTTTTAAAAAAATCATCAGTCAACCAAATGGAGTAAGAGTAAATTAAAACATTTAAAAAAAAATCGGATTTCCCCCGGTTTAACCTAACCGAGTCCAAACCAAACCTAAAACCGAAAATGGAAATTCTCTTAAACAAAAACCCAAATCGAAACACATCGGTTAGGTTAGGTTCTGGTTATTTCGGTTCAGTTCGGTCCAAAATTTCGGTTTGAACCGAAAATGAACAGCCCTACCCAGTCCTATAGAATACTTTCTCCGATCAGAAATAAACGATGTTTGACTTATGTGCATATAATTTTAGGAGCTAAAAACTATATAAAATCTTATTTATTTTAATTAATTTTTTTCACTATATAAAATCTTAGCTCCGCCTCTCCGCAATCACCTAAAATCACCCACAAACCTAGCTCGTAGATTCTGGCTGTAATTGAAGCGTAATCAAAACATAAAAACTACTCTAATTCATGCATTTCATCATGCCTAAATCCATCTAAAAGCTTATATTAACACTACTTAAATGTGTTTGATCAAGATTTGATGTATATTTTTTGTTTTTCAATAGTCACGAGGTTTGATGTATTTTGAAACTGAAATGTTAATATCTTTATACTCCGTATAACATATTAAATAGCTATATGCTTTTTTGATGGCTTTGTGTTCGTTTTTTTTATTGGTAAGAGCACAATTTTCGTAACTCGCCTCAAGCAAGTAAAATCTCAGGTCCGGCTTGTCCTCATAGTTGGCGTATTACTTCCTAGAGCACCAATCTAAAACTTTGAAAAAAATTGGAGATGTGGTACATGATACAAGGTCACCTTCTATGCCTCTTCTTTCAAGAATTTGCCCTTTGTAACTGGGATGAACTACAAGTAAATCAAGGATCATGACCACGAAGCAGACATAGCAGCAGTCTGTGACTTATTCGAGGTGGAGAAGGTCACCCTAGCAGACCTAGAAGTACGATTCCAAGTAGATAGGCTTGAGAGCCGAGTACGGCAATGAGGTTCAAGCTCGCCCTTCTCCTCCTTGTAGAGGGCATTCTACTATCAGTGGAGCAGCGGCGGCTTGTGCAGGGTTGGGTGGTCAAGATCCTAGACAACGTGGACCGATTTTTTTACCTACCCTTGGAGTAGAGAGGCCAACAAGGCCACACATGATCACCTCTTAAGCATTATCAAATGCAGACTTGAGCAAGACTTTCACCCCCAACATGACACAACATGCTTACAACCCTCTCACATTCCAGGTAAAAAAAAAAAAACAACAACAACAACCCAGTATATCCCGCGATAAAGCAGGGTATCGGGGGTCAGGATGTACGCACTTTTTCCTCAACTGAGTCGAGAGAGTGTTTCCGAAAGACCAGATTGAAAGGAAGCAAGAACCATCAGGAAACAGGTCACACGGAATGACAAGGAGCCAAACAAATGCATAACGAAGGACAAAACAGAAGCAAAGATAAACGGACACACCATCACACCCCCTAACTCTAACCAACTTTAGCCTGAATGCAACTCTTCCAGTGGTCTCTATCCAAAGTCATATCCTCATAAAGGTTTAGTAAATTGAGGTCCGGACGGATAACTTCCATCCAACTCTTCTTTGGTCTACCTCTCCCCCTACGGATACGTCCAAGATCCAAAATCTCACACCTCCGAACAGGTGTCGAACAAGTTCTCCTGTGGACAAGTCCAAATCAACGCAATCTGTACTCCCACGGTTTGTTTACAATACTCGAAACTCCAATTTGTCTACATTCCAGGTAAAAAAAACACCTCCTATTTAAATATATGGTATGAGTTGCGCGCATGAGGATAATGAGCATGGGATCAAGCTTCAAGGGCGGCCCCAGGGTGGGGTTGGCGTAGGCGGCCGCCCCACCTTTCGACCCACGCACCCCGGAGTTTAGAAAATAAAATAAAAAATTTATTTATATATATAAAGTGTTGTAATAAGTAAAATTAGGATGAATATAGAATTAACCAATTTACTTTGCTTAGTTGGTTGGTGGGAAGGAAAGAAAGTAAAATGAGATCTAAGGTTGGGGGTTCAATTCCTACTAGTTTTTTATGACGAGGAACCGACCTTTGGTGGCAAACCTCGGGCACGTGACCCACTAGACCGGCTTGCACCGACCGGCTCGACCCACTGGAAAGGAACAAGGCAAACCTTGGAATTTAATCAAATTTAATTACATTTCCACTTCCCGACCTCCCTATTATATAGCTATAACTAATTAAACCCTATAAAATTGATGAAATTAGCCTCCTTATTTTAAAAAAATTCACCTCCCTCAATTTTTTTTTTTATTCTTTGTTCAACCTGCACTCATTCTCTATGTTTCTACCCCTTATTTAATTATATTCCCACTTTTCGAGCTCCCTATTATATACAAATTATCTAGCTATAAACTAATTAAATCCCATAAAATTGGTGAAATTAAGATTTGATTATGAGAACAAATTTTGTGAAATTTTCATTAGATTTTGTGATTTTGAGAATAAATTTTGTGTTTTAATTATTGTGTATATGTGATTTTGATAATGAAATTTATGAATTGAATTTGAGGTTTGTGCATTGAATTTGTGAAGTTTTATGCAATATTTGTATTTTCGTACGTTACATATTCAAATCACAATTTCTATCATTTCTCTGGGAACCAAAAAATATTATAAAGCCGACGAGTTTACGATCCTAGCTAATTTGCAAAAGCCTTGAATTTAGAATGATTGAATTTCGACAAGTTTACACTCGTAAATATGAAAAATGCCTGAATTTCCAATGAATGACGAGAAACCACTACCATAGCAACCAAGCAAATGTAAGTCTACTTCTCTACAATCCACTTCTAAGTTGAAAGTCGTAGCTTAGATAAAGGAGTTTATTCAAGGTCAATATCTCAGTACACACTAGAAATTTCGCCTCACCTTTTGAAGGATCCCGCGGCCGCCACTGTCAAGCTTGATGACGGTTGTAACATCCATCGGCCTGAAGAACGGGAAATAATGCTCATGGATGGATATCGATACACTCATGAATCCCCCGACCTCCTCTTTGGCAAGGTCGTTAAGGACTATGAACATGAACACCCTCGTGTCAACCTCAACCAGAGCAAAACTTGGGCTCGAACAAGGGGTAGTCAAGTGGCAGGGCGTGACGATAACATGAAGAAGCGGTTGATGGAAAAGATAGAGAAGATTTTGAAGAGGCCATTGGGGCTCGAGAAGGCAATTGAAGACATCAAGAATAGTTTGCGAAATAACATAGGAAAGGTTGATGAGGAACGACCCATCCACTTTCATGTTTGTCATTGGAAAATTCATAAGTAACACGGGATGTGTGTAGCTAACTACTGGCACAATATTAACTAAAACTGTCATTGGTTAGGATGCTATAGCTTTGGGGAGTACAAACACGTCACGAGAAAAGGGTCATCGGAGGGACACAAAAAGTGGTTGATGAGGTACGTCCCCATCAACTTAAAACACTTACTGATAGGACATTAAGGTAACTGTACTAACTGACATTGATGCAGGACGTTGTTTATGTGGGGACTGCAAGCAAGGCAACATCGAAGGGAGCAGAGAACAAGGAAGCCAAAGTAAACCACCTATTGCCATGAAAATCTCCCATGAATTGAAGAAGTTCCAATAAAAGGTTCCATCGCCACATGCATGATTCACCGTCTAAGAGCTCTGTCACATGAATTGACAACAAGGGCTAAGGGCTTGGTATCTCTATCATGATTAACCGCCCTATTATGATAAAAATAAACAATGGACCACACTAGGTACATCACTGAGTGAGATGATTTCAAATACCATCATGCATATATACAACATGGATGAACCCATCTCTTGGGTTAGGCCCTTGTTGTGGTTTATGAAGAGGTCTTCATCTATTTGTGTCTCAAACTGGCCAAGTAAACTGATGTTCTTACATCTTCAACCTCATACTTTGGCATCATGGTTTGACTCAGAGATCTGTCTTACAATGGGTATATTGGCCATTTAGGATCTTTGGCTCCAAAGATATGCAATGTTGTAATGGATATGGTTATATATAGATGCTTTGGTGCAAAATTAAGTCTAACCTGAAGGAAATTCTTGATACCGTTCCATTGCAGGTTTTACAGGTGTTTCATTTTGACAGGTATGTGGACTCTTAAAAGCTGGTTGGAAACGTCAATACAACTTGCCGACTAATGTAAGGATTACCAATTACATTGACTGGTTCAAGAATGGGGGCTTTTAGATCACTTCAAACACTAGGCAACTGCATTCTCCTTTACAGTTCCTGGTGATTGAGCCAAGTAGCTACAACTATTTTTTTGTATTGCATTTGTCAATAGTTCAGTGTTACCAAAGAGTGGAATCAATCTCCTTGCTGCACTTCTCAAGTTCACAGCCTTCCTGATTAACCAGACCAGAATTTAGTTTCAACATGCCATATTACTCAAATCCAACTCAAATTCATAGGGTCACAGACGAATCAAGGACCTATCTAGTATGTACTCTGCATTGACGACACTTGCAAGACCAACAGCTAAGCTGAAACAGTTCATAAAAGGTGAAACGGGAGGAGGTCCATTAAAATAACAAAATAAAATAAAATTTATAAAACAAAATGCAGGATCTGGGATAAAACATGACAGATTGCTATCGTTCCATCAATCAGGTGATAGCGCTTTTACCCATAAGAAGCATGGTTGCAAAGCAATGTATGGTCATCAACCAGCAGCGTTAAGAAGAATTCTCAGTAACATTTATTGTTATCCTAACAAAGAGCAACATGCAGAAGAGTCTTGGATACATGGTAACAGACGTAGCTCTTGGAAAAAGTAGGCACAAAGCATGATTTGCCCAAAGAGTCTTGGATCTGGTTTTACCAGACTTCTGGACGAAGCTCACCTGTAGCAGGGGGCATCCACTTACCAGAGTGATAAACGCTCTCACCGACCTTCCAGCCAGGAACATCCTTCATAATTCTGGCTTCCTCTTCCAGGTACTTTTTCCACTCTTTCACAAACCTGCACAGGGTTGTAGCGAAAAGGGAATGTTTCATTGTTACAAATCTTTCAAATCGATCAACATAACTAGCGTTTGATGATTCCAGGGTAATGAGATAGTAGGCTTACCTTTCATCCTCTTCTGCCTGAAGAAAGGGCAGAATGGCTCTCCTCGCAGCATATTTCTCCTCCTTCAGTGCCCTGTATATGCAGCGTTAATAGAAAGCGGAAACCCATAACATCTCTTGTTTTTAATAACATAGCAAATCCACATAAATACTATCTGAAACAAGGAAGAAAAACCAACTGAAAGTCTGAAACTGGGAAGGAATTAATCAAACTCTCAAAGATGTTTCTTTTTACTTTTAGACAAATACATAGAAAAACGGAAGTTAAGCTCATCTTTTGAGATAATAATTGATAAGTGAACAAACTACCATTACTTGACTAACTAGCTACCTAATTTAAAATTCAGTGAGAATGAATACAAATGGGAAATAAAAAAAATTACAAAAGTGACTAAGAAAAGCATACACCACAATGAGCCAATGGGCCGCCAAAGTACAAAACAGTAAACTGTAATAAGTTTTTTTTTTTCCGCTGAAGCAAACATCCTCAGAGATTATTAATTTAGCTGATATGTTACCAAAATCCAATTTTCTATTGCAAGACCAGTTTCAAAGCAATTAAAAAAAACTCTAAGGAAATATAAATCCCTGTAAGATTTTATGAGAACTGGCCAAATCTCACTTTACATGTCATGAGGTTTGGGTTGGCAAATCTCACTTGAGGTGTCACAAGACTTGAAAAACCACATTTCGGTGACATGAGGCTTGAATGGTGTCTCACTTGAGAGACTACCATAAAAAGTTTATGATTAACTAAATCAAATGACATGAGTTTTATAATTAAACAAAACTGAGAAATCTCATGACAACTAGGTGAGATTTGTTCGAATGCATTTAAGTGAGATTTTTTCATGTATCTTCCCAGCATTTGTATCAATAAATCCATTGATAGAAAAAAAAATTCCACTGTAGCATCCCTGCAAATGGGCTCACACATAGCCATCAGTTACTTCAAAGACAAGGTCATGGTACTCAACAGTCGGCACTATGCAAATGACTCTTTATCTCAACAATTTAAATTTGTGAAACCTTCCGATTCCGAATCAACATTACTTAAGGATCAAAATACATTCTTGAGGACATTTGAACCATCACTGAAGGCCACAGTTCAAATGTGCCAGGTTGCCAGAAAAATCAATGTTCTCTAACTCATAGCTTACATAACTTCATGTCTTCATTCAAAAAAAAATAAAAATGAACAAGGCCATGTGATTTACCATTTAACATTTTGGCAACTGAGTTTTTTAGGGAAAGGAAGGGATGAGAAATTGGAAAAGGGAAAGGGAGGGGATGGAAGGGGTGGGAAATTCACTTTCCCATCAAATTCCACCATTTTGATGGGTTGTGGAATCCCATGAAATTGAACGATTACTTGAATTTGTGATTCCTTCCCATTCTCTTAATTGCCCACCCAAACACCAAATTCATTTTCCCTTCACTTCCCTTCCTAAAAATCCCATCAAATCCCGATGTTCGTTAACTAGCCCACTTCACAAATTCAAGGAGAGAGCACCCAGCAAACATATATTGCTTATGTGCAATTTATCCACTATATAGAAAAACAGCAACCAACAAATGCAAACATCCCAACCTCTAGGACCTCTACGGGAATCAAATTGAAGTATGTTCTTTTATGTTCGTCGCCCATGATTCAATTGTCAAGCATTCAGCACTGAGCCTCAAAGTGTATTTTAATTCACTTCATGCCATCGTTTCAGCGTAATATAGAGACAAAGACGAAATCCAGTCAGAAACTTCATCCAATTACCCAACATACACCTCTAATTAGAAAGAAACCCCTTTATATTTCTACGGCATTCGCAATTGGAATGATCACCAAAGATCCCCAAATTGAAGTCGGGCAAAGGTATACAAATCAGATTCAGCAACAAATCAATCGCAAACAATGACAACGAAACCAGCACAGGTGAAAATCGCAAGAAGAGAGGATCTCAATTTTACCTGCGCTTCTTGTTGCCTTGGCCAACCTGGTACATGCCCCAAGAGAAAACACCGAACGTTGTCAAGAAGATAGCGATTGCACTGGGACCTGAGGTAGGGATCCGGCGGGCGTATCGGACAGGAGCAAATCCGCCTGGAGGAGGGCCATCTTGGAGGAGGGGCATGTCCTTGACAGACGCCATTCCTGGCTTGTTCCTAATCAACGACTCCGTCATCTTCTGTGTATCTCTCTCAGGGGACGTTTAGATCACCGATGATCGGTGTAGGGTTCCGGGGGGGTCGTCGCCGGCGGCGAAGAAAACTGGTTTAGGGAAGAGGCGAGGACTGGGTGAGATGGGAAAAGAAGGGTATGAGGTGAGAGACTGTTTCTGTGTGGTGGTGAGGTGTGATCGGGTGCTTGTCGACTACGGTGTGGTCGCTGAGCCGATATGTGACACGTGGCTATTAATAAAATCAACGTTGTTGATCTTACTCGTAATAATCCATGCTTGCAACATATGTGTCAAGTCTATTGACAACATAGAGTTTCTCTATTAGCAAGACGAACTAGCCAAGTAAGTTCAGCGGAAGCATGAGTGATTTAACCATTCCGGAATGGCTCACCAGAAAGAACTTGTGGTTAGTATCAATATGTCTTCGGTTCGAGCCTCGGATGACCGCTCTTTATTTACCAATTCAAGGAAGCTTGAATCATTACATGTACTCTGCTTATATAGAGCTTCTAGACACAATTGGCTGTTTTTTTATTTCCAGGTAATTGAGGATCCTCTAAGGGTGACAAAATAGCTTGTAATTGAACGTTTGAAGATGGGACAAGCTGTCCAATCCGAATAAAAAAATGCATGAAGTACAAGATGAGTCTGACCATGTATAATTATGCCTCCGTCAACAGAACATCAGCATAACGAATTGTATGATGAAGAGCCTGAAGATGAGTTTCAAAAGGAGTGTAGGATTGTAGAATTGATGTAAAGTCCTCCTTAGGATTTCCATTCATTGATATAACATATATATATATATATAGGTTACAAAGGTATTGTGCCTTAATGGGCTTTTAGCCCACTATACAATATTAAGACCTATGTAATCTATCAAACCCCCGCAGTCGAAACGGGAGGGGTCCTTACAGTGAGACTGGAACGAAAATCAATGAATAACTGTCGAGGTAAACCCTTGGTGAATATATCAGCGTACTGATAAGAGGACGGGACATGGAGAACGCGGACATGTCCAATGGCAACCTTGTCCCTGACGAAGTGGAGATCAAGCTCAATGTGCTTCGTGCGTTGATGCTGGACTGGGTTGCTAGCCAAGTAGACGGCGGAGACGTTGTCCGTATAGACCAGAGTGTCCTTCTGAAGGGGACAACGGAGCTCAAGTAGGAGGTTCCGGAGCCAAGAGCACTCGGACACAACGTTGGCAACACCCCTGTATTCGGCCTCAGCGCTGGAGCGAGATACGACGGACTGACGCTTGGCTGACCATGACACAAGGGTGTCGTTGAGGAAGACGCAGTACCCAGACGTGGAGCGACGTGTGTCAGGACAACCACCCCAATCCGCATCAGTGTAAGCAACAAGATCGAGCTTAGAGGAAGGAGTGATCGTGGTGCCGAGCTCAAGAGTGCCGCTGATGTACCGAATGATCCGCTTCAAAGCCTGAAAGTGAGGTTCCCTAGGTGCATGCATGAACAAGCAGACCTGCTGAACGGCGTAACTAATGTCAGGCCTGGTGAAAGTGAGATACTGAAGAGCACCAGCGAGGCTCCTATACAATGTCGGGTCATCAACCAAAGGACCAGAATGAGCACTGAGCTTGTTGGATGTATCGACAGGGGTGACGACTGGATTACAGTTGACCATCTTAGCCCGAGCAACAATCTCTGCAGCATACTTACTCTGTGAGAGAAACAGACCTAACGCATGACGCTGAACCGCAACTCCCAAAAAGTAAGACAACTGACCCAGATCAGACATGGCGAATTCTGCACTCAACCGCGAAATAATAGACGTCCGAAGAGCATCAGAAGAGGCGGTGAGAATGATGTCGTCGACATATAGCAACAGGAATGCCAAGTCTGAGCCTCGGCGATAGATAAACAGAGACGAATCGGAACGGCTGCCAGTGAAACCCAAACGGAGAAGATGAGAGGCAAAACGCTGGAACCAAGCCCGCGGAGCCTGTTTCAGACCATATAGAGAGCGCTTGAGGAGACAGACATGCTTCGGACGGTCAGCATCAGCAAACCCCGGCGGCTGAAACATGTAGACCGTCTCATTCAGATGGCCATGGAGAAATGCGTTCTTGACATCTAACTGATGGATGGCCCAGTTGCGCGATAAAGCTAGACTCAGGACCACTCGGATAGTGGCAGGCTTGACCACAGGGCTGAACGTCTCATCACAATCAATACCTGCCTGCTGAGATCTACCGTTCACCACAAGACGGGCCTTATAGCGCTCCAAAGTCCCATCAGATCGGAACTTGTGACGAAAGAGCCACATACAACGAATGACGTTCGCCTCAGGAGGGCGAGGAACAAGAACCCAAGTACCATTCTTCGTAAGGGCTCTGTATTCGTCGAGCATAGCCGCCTGCCAATTCGGGTCTTGGAGGGCTGTTTTGTGTGAGGTGGGAATGGGGGAGAGGGAGGTCTGGGTGGAGGCAGAGGGTGATTGGGTGTCGGTACGGATGGGAGCAAGAGGGGCTAAGCATGGGGATGAGGCGGCGGGCGCAGCATACCCTGCGGCGGGCGCCGCAAGTGGGTGATGCGAGACGGGGAGGGATGCGGCGGGCGCAGCATGTGTTGCGGCGGGCGCCGCCAGTAGGTGATGCGATGTTGGGGGCATGGGCAACTGATATGCCGCGGGCGCAGCAGTGTGCGGCGCCCGCGACATTGGTGTTTGGCGGGGGGGCTGCTTTGCTAGGCCATGAGGTTGGATGGTGGGGCGATGGGTGGTAGTCATGGATACAATCTGACGGGGTCGGAAGACACCGGAGACGCTGCGGATGTGTGGTCTGGTGGGGGGGTGGTGGGGGTGGGGGAGGGGGGGACGCAGGAGCACCGGGAGAGCTCTGGGGAAAAAGGAAGTGGGGGAATGGTGACTCAGACTCTGACGGAGACACATGGGGTGTGGGAGACGCAAAGGGAAATCGCGACTCATCAAAGGTGACATGACGTGAGAGAATGATCTTGTGAGTCTTGATATCGAGGCAAATGTAACCGCGATGATCAGACGGATAGCCTAGGAAGACACATGGGGTGGAGCGCGGGTGAAGCTTGTGCGGGGCTGTGGATGACTGGTTTGGGAAACACAAGCACCCGAAGGTGCGAAGGTGATCATACCTAGGCTCGGCGTAATAAAGTGTCTGAGCTGGTGAGCGATGGTGTAGGGTAGTGGAAGGGAGAATGTTTAGGAGATAACATGTGGTGGATAAGGCGTGAGGCCAATAGGGAAGGGAAATAGATGCGTGGAAGAGGAGAGAGCGCATCATGTTGGTAATGGTTTTGATGATTCTTTCTGCCTTGCCATTCTGCTGAGAAGTATAAGGGCAAGACAAGCGATAGGAGATCCCATTTGCGGCAAAGAAGGAGTGAAAGTCTTTGTTGTCAAATTCACGGCCATTGTCACATTGGAAACATTTGATGGACATGTGAAACTGTGTTTTGATGTAGGTATGGAATCTGGCAAAGACAGGAAACACTTGGGACTTGAAATGCAATGGGAAGACCCATAAGTAATGAGTGTAATCATCAAGAAACAAGAGGTAGTACTTGTGACCCTCCTTGCTAGGCACGGGAGAGGTCCAAATGTCGCTATGAATGATATCAAAGGGAGCAAGGGTAGAGGTCAAAGACCATTGAAACGGCAGTCTGGCATGTTTGCCGAGTTGGCAGGAAGAGCATAAACCAGAGCGTGGGTCTTTAGTACAGGTGACAAGGTTCTGGGAACGGAGGACATCTAGAACGGCAGCGCTGGGATGGCCCAGACGTGCATGCCACAGGCTAGACGATGATGCCGAGAGGGCGACCGGACACGACTGACTGGACGCAGGTGGTGTGACAGGGTAGAGCTCCCCGGTGCTGTTACATCTCATGCGAGTAACCCCCATAGTAAGATCGTTCACAGAGAAACCATAGGGATCAAACGTAAGGGAAACGTTGTTGTCAGTAGTGAACCGACGGACAGAGATAAGGTTTTTTACAATCTTTGGGGCAATCAGGACATTGTTGAGGTGTAGTGGGTGGGTTGGGGTCTGTAATTTGGCGTGGCCAATTCCCGAAGTAGCAAGACGACCACCATTTCCGACGATAATAGAGTGGGCAGGGCCCTTAAAAGAAATAGATGAGAGGTTACCTGAGGAGTTCGTCATGTGGGAGGTGGCACTAGTGTCCATGTACCAAGAAGAGTCTGAAGATGTCGGTTGCGTAGAGGAGAAGGCGTGATGCAGAGCTGGCGGAACATAGACTGGGTCAGGCGATGTCAGAGAGGCCTGAGGACCGGCATGTCGAGGGGTAGGATATCTAGAGTATCCAGAGAAGGCGTGATGTTGGTGATCGTAGAGAGCCATGGTAAGAGAATTTTTTTATTTTTTTTTTGTGCAAACGGGAGGGGAGAGAGAGAGAGAGGCGGCGAGGAGACGACGCCGGCGACGGGAAGAGGAGGTGGGGCGGGAGGATCAAACTGGGATTCCGTGAGGAAGAAAAGGCTGTGATACCATGTAGGATTGTAGAATTGATGTAAAGTCCTCCTTAGGGTTTCCATTCATTGATATAACATATATATATATATAGGTTACAAAGGTATTGGGCCTTAATGGGCTTTTAGCCCACTATACAATATTAAGACCTATGTAATCTATCAAGGAGTATGGATAAACTGGCTCAATAGTTGCATTATATAAGAAAGATCAGGTCTGAACAAGCTTGGTATTCAATGGAAGAGGAGTGAGAAGATCCTTTGAAGTAGACGAGAACAGAAGAACACTGCTAGTAGTAATAAGTTCTTTACCAAACTTCCTTTCCACTGTCCAAATATGTAATTTCCAATCATATAAAGTAGTGCAAATGCCCGAGATCTTTGATGTTGAAGAGATGATTGAGATGAACTTTGATAGCACGCATTTAGGTAGGCATAATAGGTTGCATTTATCTTAGTTTAATATACAATATTGCATAATTTAGTTCGTATTGTGCATTTGTACTCGTTATATTGGTGGAGTGGGAATCTATACATTTTTATTGATTGTTTAAGGTAAATGTGGATCCAAGGAGGACACATGGGTTGATAATGCATTTATCTAGACAGTCAAGTTGATCTAAGGAGCTTAATGAAGATCTAAAGAGGTCATGAGAAGAAGAAGAAGAGAGCATAAACGAAGAACAAGCCAGCAGTAGTTGTCGCTCGACAAGTTGAACTTGTTTCGCACTTTCTGAAGACCTCAGTTGTCCTATTGACTATTGTGAGTATGCGTTGAAAAACTATGTTCGAGAGATACATCTTTCATGTTGACGTCAAAACCAACTTTGATTAGTATATTTCATGGTGAACAGTGCCACGACCGCGGCGAAAACAAACAAGGCAATAGAGAGCTACAAACAATGGTGACCTTGTGATTTGGGCTATTCCGTTTGGTGTCCCAAGTTTTTTCAATTTTCCGCATGGTACCCCTATATTTTATGTCAATTCCGCTCCGTTCCCTAAAGTTGTGATAACCCTTAACGGCTTAACCCCGTTAAATTTTGGTTTTAAAAATAAAAGAAAAAAGCTTTAATTGAAGAAAGAAAAGACAGAGGTGAACATGAACCCTTCTACCCGAACCCCTAGACCCTAGTTAATTTGGGTCTCCATCTTCTACTTCTTCCTTTCTATTCTTCATCCTCCTTTGTTCTTCCTCCATTGAAAGAACCAAGCAAAGCTCCATTGAACCACGTTGCAAGCTGGAGCTTGTCCGGGTATGTTGAACCTTCTTCCTCTCCCCTCATCCATAACCCATCAGGTCGTCCCCCTTATCCATGCCTCTTTCATTGGTAACAATCGCACCAAATCGGTCTAAACTCACCACCAATTCTCCTAATTTTGTAAATTTATAAATTTTTGCTGTTTTATTTGATCCTCAATTTCAACCCCAACCCACAGTTCAATTCAATCTTCTCCTTGATTGCAATTTTAATTTTCTTTCTCCCATTGTTTTGTTATCTCTCAAATTTCAGCCACATCCCCCAATTTTAGTCCGTCGTCTATTTCATCCATCATCCTATTCTTATCTCCCTCGTATGTTTTCTTTCCACCCAAATTTGCTTATGATTTTTTTGTTAATGTAATCGTTGATTTATTTGGCTAAATTAAAATTATTAGTAATGGAATTGGATTTTTATATTGATGGCCATTTGGAATTGAATTTGCTAAATGAGTTTGGAGCTTGCTCTCCTCTATCTATCCTTTCAATTAAAACCTCTCTCTCTCGTTTTTTTATTCATAAAAAATACCCCCTCCGTTCATTAATAAGTGTTGTTTGACTTTTCGACACGTGTTTTAAGAAGTTAAAAATTATATAAAATATTAACTTTTTTATTAATTTTTTAAATAATTTTAAACTTATAACTAATATGTATAAAATTATTAAAAAAATCAATTAAAATTTTTATATTTTATATAGTTTTTAACTCCTTAAAAAACGTGCCAAAAAAGTCAAACGTCAGTTATTTCTGAACGGATGTAGTATAACTTTAACAGTTTCAGCGTGTTGATGTCAGTTAAGGCCACGGGATGGAATTGGTACAAAGTATAGGGGTACCATCTGGAAACTTAAAAAATTTAGGATACCAAGCGAAATAGTCTAAACTATAAGGGCACCAGACGAAATTTCCCAAAAAAAAAAGAGCAAGGGGTGACTTTATTGCTGATGAAGAAGAGCAACAATCACCAACACATATGTATACTTCGCATACAAAAAGAAAAATACATGTTTGTTTAATCACGAATATGACCCACTAAAATAAAAAATTATATTTGGCACAAATTAGAAATTGGGTTTAACAAAATCATAAAGTTAAACTCGTAAAATTTCATCGCCAGTTTATTCCAATGGATCGGTCTCAAAATTGACTTCTAAACAAAGACGGAGTCAAAAACCTAAATCAAATTTCTCCAAATTCAAATTGTTCTTAAAAAAGAACTACGTAAAGACTTGATGCATCATATCAGCTACGTAGATAACCCGATATTAAATCATAAAAATATACCGGGTACAGTCGTCAACCTCTAAACTCACTTTTAAATGAATACGAGGTCAAAGTCCAACCAAATTGAATCATTTGTTCTCAAAAGAATTACGCCTGATTTTATTCGGAGATATCAGATACGTAGGCCACCGAACATAAAGCTAAGGCTCGTCTGGTTCAATCGTCAAACCAAAAAACCAACTTAGTTCTAAAAAAGAACTACGTGAAGATTTGATGCTCGTTTATGATTTACGTAGGAAATCTGATGTTAAAATTCAAATATACATTGGATCCAGCCGCCCATCCCTTCTCAAATTAAATTGGTTCTCGAAAGAACTATATAAGATTGGATCCCGACATAAAGCTAAAGCTCGTCAGGTTCCATCGTCAAATTCAAAATAAATTGGTTCGTTTAGAACTACAAGTGATGTGACTCTCTTTCAAGAGATACGAAGAGCACTCGGTACCAAGCCAAAGCCCATAAAGTTCAATCACCACCCTCAAACAATCTCACGATCAAACTCAAATACAAAACCCATTTTTGTCCCGAACTACGATGACTTGATTCCACCGTATAAGTGGATACGTAGGAAACTCGGTGTAAAACAAATTCTCACCGAGTCTAGTCACATTCAAACCTTTCATCAGATCTCCTCAAATTCATTTGTCGACTCCAGTCGTCCCAAATATCAAATTTTCATCAAAGCCAAAGTGTCTACTCTAACTCGATACAAAACTTTTGCTCGTCGAGTTTAGCCACACCCAAAAATCAAAAATCGAATTCCACGATCCTCAAATTGACTTCTAAGTCAAAACTCAAGTCAAAACAAGCCAAATTTTAAATTCAACTCCACCTCAAAGTCAAATCGTTTTCTATGCAAATGATTGGGGGGTTACTTGAGTTACCTTTCCGAGAAGGTGGGCTTAGGTTACTCGGGTGAAGTGTTGTTCGAGCTACCCTTCCTAGAAGGTGGGTTTGAGCTTCATCCTCTAATGCATACAAGAAAACAAAAACCACATCCAAACAAAACCAAATCCAAATCAAACACAAATTCCAATACTCTCTGAACTGCGTAAGACTTGATTCTCTTCCAAGAGATACGTAGGCAACCCACTAAAATTCGGGTGCAGCCCAAATCACCAAAACCACTCAAGTTTTGGTGTCAATACAACTTCGAATCAAGAGGATAACCAAAATGGGCCGAACTCAAATTATAAAAAAATAAATAAAATATGTTTTACAATTATTCGTGCATTTTTGTTCAACAGTGGGCGTGGGGCCCATTTTCATGCCACAAAAACCCACACAAAGACATTCTTGGAAGAAATTTTGGAAGTTTTGATCAAAATATTGATCGGATTTTCAAGATAAATTTATACAAATATATATATAAAAGTAGTTGTTTAGAATGTAATTATAAATTTTTGAATTTTTTTTAATCATGTATATATATATATATATACACACACACGGAGTAAATAACTTTAATTTAAGGGTGTAGGTGTATTGTATATAAGGAGGGTGTAGGAGATGTTCTCGTGTCCAAAACACACCCATAAATGAATGCAATGACATAGGAGCTTGTTAATTTGATTTGAGTGGGTGTTGGGGGTGCAAATCTGAAAAAAAAAAACCCACATAGCAGACGTACTAGTAATACAGTACACTCTCCTCTCTCCCCCTCAAAATTGCACCTCATTCGCCTCCCATTCAAAACACACCCACACAATGTCAGAAGTTTCATTTGAGTGCAAAAAATACAAACCCATAGAGCAGATTAGCAGTGTAGTACACTCACCTCGGTCCTCTCCCCCTTTAAAAGAAGCTCCTCCTCCTCCTCCTCCTCCTCTCTCCATCCACACTCTCTCTTCCTTCCATTTTACTCCACCATGTCATGTTGGGAAAAGTCTTGTTGGGTCCGACCAGAAAACTCAACATATAAGCTCGACTGGGGCACCATCCCAAAACCAATTGCCATTAGGCGGAGTAGCCCATTGACGGAGGGAAAACCTGTCGTTGATCCGCCAAAGAAAACTCAAACCTATAACTAGTATAGCAATAAGCAAGAGGTCGATCCCACAGGGAAATTCTTAATTCAAATATGATTCTAGTGTCAATCAAGTAACCAAAGAGGGGGTTTTGAGTGTGTAAAAGTTCCGCCTTTTATCAAAGCGGATTGAAGCAAACAAAAGTAAATGATTTTGATTTAGACAATTATGAGAAGCAATTCTACCTACAATTTTCCACTTTATTGGGTTGAAGCGATCCTTGTAACTTCTTCTCGTCTTATTAAGTTTCCTATGAATGCCCTTGTCCCGACCTAATATAGTTACTAGTCCAATCAGTCCTAGAAACCCTTATCAATCGAACAGTCCCTAAAGAAGGATTTAACCCAATTGATAGCTTTAAGTTCAGACATTGGCCAAGGTATTTGCAGTCCCTAAAAAAGGATTTAACAACACATTCAACTTCCTACTCATTCAATTAGTTCAATCAGCCCTAAAGGAACAAGTTTGCCACTTAGGTTAAGGTTCACAATCAGGAATCTACAAAACCCTAGCAATTGAATTGATCTAACAAGTTGGCCAGACAAGATAGAACAAAACAATAAACAATCAAGCACAAAGAAGTTGAAGCATTCAATATAGGAAATAAAGAACAAGATTCAAAAACTCACAATCAATCCAAATAAAGCTTCAAATTGCAAGTAGAACGAATAGAGTTTAGTCGCCCATGGCGAACATCGCTCTCTCTCTAATTGTTTGATGAATGTAGAATAGAATAGAAGTTCTAGAAAAATAACTAAAAGTGCCCTTATCAATCATCCAAAGTCGGCCCTTAATCAAAACAAAAGCATCTAGGGTTTTTAAGTATTCAAAACGATGCGTATCCGTGCTGGCGGCAGATGCGGCGGCCGCCGCATGCATGCTGCGGCCAGATTTCCTTTTGCGTCGTCCCTGGCGACGGCCGATGCACACCATGCGGCGACCGCTGCATTGGTCTTTCACGGAAATTCCGTCCTGAATCAGCTCTCGACGCCAACATGAAAGTTGTAGCTCTCTGAAAGAGCTTTCCAACGCATGGTCATAATAGTCGATCGGACAACCGAGGCCTCCAGAAAGTGCAAAACAAGTTCAGCATATCTGGCGACAACTTCTGCAGACTTGTTCTTCGTTTATGTTCACTTCTTCTTCTCAGGACCTCTTGAGATCTTCATGTAAGCTTCTTCAATCAACTAGACATTCTCATCCAATGCGTTATCAACCCATTTATCCTTCTCGGATCCACATCTACCTAAAATAATCAATAAAAACGTGTAGATTCTGACTCCACCAACATAGAAAGCAAATATGCAAATTCTACTTAAATCATGCATGATATGCATCTTAACTAAGCTAAATGCAACCTATTATGCATACCTAAATGCATGCTATCACCCATACACTTATATGTTGGGTTCAGAATTACTCCACTTCCGATGTGGGATTTCACAAGTGTCCCAACAAATCCCCCTCTCACTTGTGAATCCATTACAAGTCTAGCTGGAAGTAGCCCATCCACTTATATATTGGGTTCATAATTACCGCACTTCCGATGTGGGATTTCACAAGTCTCCCAACAAATCCCCCTCTCACTTGTGAATCTATCACAAGTCTAGCCCGGTTGGAATTGAGACCCCCATGCAACGGGTTCGACTAACCCGTCATCGATACAGATGTGGAGTTCCTCTCAATCTTCGGTGCAACCGGCCCACCCGCCGAACCCGACTCTAATACTAGTTTGTTGGGGGAAGTCTTGTTGGGTCCGACCAGAAAGCCCAACATATAAGCCCGACTGGGGCACCATCCCAAAACCAATTGGCATTAGGTGGAGTAGTTCACCCACTTATATGTTGGGTTCAGAATTACCCCACTTCCGATGTGGGATTTCACAAGTGTCCCAACAAATCCCCCTCTCACTTGTGAATCCATCACAAGTCTAGCCCGGAGTAGCCCATTCACTTATATGTTGGGTTCAGAATTACCCTACTTCCGATGTGTGATTTCACAAGTGTCCCAACAAATCCCCCTCTCACGTGTGAATCCATCACAAGTATAGCCCGGAGTAGCCCATCCACTCCATCACAAGTCTAGCCCGTAGTAGCCCATCCACTTACATGTTGGGTTCAGAATCACCTCACTTCCGATGTGGGATTTCACAAGTGTCCCAACATGTCATCTGAGATTGAGCCCTTTCTTGTCCCCAACGCACAGCACGAGGACGTCAAGGAGATGGTGATGGCGGCTACTGCGGCGGAGAGGGCTACAAAGGAGAGGGTCGACGAGAAGGCGAGGGTCGCTGTTGCGGAGGCTGCAGCGGAGAGGACTGCGAAGGAGAGGGTCGCCAAAGCGCGGATGAGGAAATGTGCGAGAGTGGCGCTGTTGTTCCGCGTCTACTACCTCGTCGTTGGGCCTACGGAGCTCGCCTTTTACCCTGATGGACTGCCTTCACTTCCCATGGTGATCTTGGATTCCGTTGTTGGCCTTGTTCTGCGGGGATACTTCGCCTTGCATATTTCAACCGCCCGTCGCCGCTGCAAAAACGGGTAACCAAATCCTCTTCTAACTCTCTGGTTTATTACAAATTTCAAAAAAAGTCGTGAACTTTATCCATTAAATAGATTAGGATCTCGTTGCCCGAGTAGTCATTTTGGTGGTGTCGTGAATTTGGATAGATTCTTCTTTTCCTTGTCTATTTAATTTATTTCTGGTTTGCCCCTCGTTCAAGGGCTTGAATTGGTGGTTTGGTTTCCTTTTCACCAATAAACAGTAGGTTGTTTTGAGTAGGAGTGTTAAGCATCCATTTTTTGTGTCAACTTTGCTCCCAAATGCACACAACTTTATATGATTTGGGCTTATATCTTGTCACTAATTAAGTAAGGAGGCAGAAAGAATAAGGAAAAGACCGTGATGGATTGAATACAATTTTTTTTTGTTCCATTAGTCTCAAGATGTTAGGACCAACTCTAATCCTAAATGGTTTTTATCCTGATTGTAGGTATTGCTTTGCTTTGATCCGTATATTGTATTTGATTGATGCATTTCCCTGGGATGCGGTCTACAAGAAGGTATGTGACTTTTTCTCTATCTTGAAAACTTGCTATGTTTTTGAGCTTGTCAAGTTTCTATAATTGTTGTGAACTTCCTTTTAAGTAAATTCGTCTCCCTTATTGAATTCTTATACCACTTTGAATTCAGGGTTGAACGTGTGTTTGTAGTAATTATATTAATTAGTGGATAAATAAATGATTGTTATGTTCTTGAAAACTTGGTATGTGACTTTTTCTTTATCTTGAAAACTTGTTATGTTCTTGAGCTTGTCTTGTTTGTCAACTCCTATGATTGTTGTGAGCATCTTTTTAAGTAAATTCGTCTCCCTTGTTGAGTTCTTGTACCACTTTGAATAAAACGTCGGACCTGTGATTTGAATGGGCCGAGGCCAAATATGAAAAATGGACACTTAACTTATATGTTTATCATTTTTATTACTGTAAGAAAAAATATGTATATAATGATTAATATAATTACTATACAATAAATGGGCTTATATTTGAATGGACACTTAACTTAGTTATTTACCTCACAATCACAATGAACTTATAAAATAAAAATAAAAATGGGCTTAAATCTCAACATTTCCTTCGCAATCTTAATGGGCTTTTAAAATAAAAATAGAAATGGGCTTGTATCTCAACTAGAAAGTTCTTTTTGGAGTGATTAAGCTCTATACTCAAATTCTGTCATGATAATTTTTTTATACTATGGGCCCCCGTAATTAATGGGCCTGAGGCAATTGCCTCAGGTCCGGCCCGTCTTTGGTACCTTGCTTTGTCTGTCAGCTATACTTGTTTCCATGTGTAATTTATGTCTCATTGTATTAGTTACATTAATTAATAGAGTTAGGTAATCACTTAAAAGTTATTATCTGACAATTTCCCGTATGAGAAAAATTTTACTTACAGAATCCAATTCTATCTTTGTAAAAATCTCATAGTTTTTATCTTATTTTATTTATTTGTTTTTTTTTTTCTTCAATAGTCTCTCTGTAAGCCATTGAGATTCCTTCTCTTGGATCGGGTCTGTCACCTTTGGAGGTTAGATGTACACCTCCAGAGGTTGATGCCCCGCCGTGTTGATCATCCTGATGAGGTTGATGAGGGTCATTGGATGACCTCATTCTAACACTTCATCATCGACCTTTACACATACCATCTAGTGGCATGCGGCCTCTACATGATGGCATGTTTCAGCGCGAGCAAGGCTGCTAAAATATGGATGGGGAGTGTAGGTATTGCCGGAGAGGGCTTCCAGGAATTGGATTTCTGGAAGCTGTATATTATTGCTCTCTACTTCACCATCGTGACCTTCACCAGCATTGGTAATTACTACAACTTTACATTTAACCCTTTTCATTTTTTATTTCTCTCAATTTTGTTTTTAATATTACAATATTATAATCATTATTGTCAAATTGAATTTTAATTCAGGATACGGGGATATTCATCCCTACAACGTGCGTGAGATGGACGTGATGAACTTGCTGCTTATAGCGAAGTTCCATGCCAAGCCATGAGTCATAGTTTCTCGCATCCTGGGCTGGTTGCGCAAGGATATCCTGAGTGAGCCAAAGACAGAGATCGAGCCGCCGCCAGCGCAACAAGGATCAGTTTGAGTTTTCATGTTGAAACTAGTTGTGTGTGGATTTGTCAAGTGAGACTTGTGTGTGGATTTGTCAAGTGAGACTTTGTTTGGGGGATTTATGTTTGTCAATTCAGACTTAGTTTGGGGGATTTATGTTAACACTTTTGAGCTGGTTTTTAAGTTAACACTTTTGAAACTATTAATTGTTTTTTAGTTACCCACCTAATTTATGTTTTGGGAGTGTGAGTGATCATTTGTAAAGGTTGATTACTTCAACAGTCACAATGTCATGAAGGCAACAACCTTTACAAATGATCCCTCTCAACTCCGGAAACCCAATGCCTTTATTTATAGTGGCTAAGTGCTCTACTCAGTAATAATTCCCTCACATAGTTGTGACTCACTTATACACCTCTAATGGTCTCCCTAACCCACATTATTCCATAATAAAAGAATGATGCAGGATGATTAGTTGGGTGCTTAGATGATCTTGAGATCGTCGTATTGGAGATGTACCTTATTTTTGTTAGAAATGCTCTGACTAGAATTACAACGAGTGTGGTAAATTTGGGTTAAAACTTACCAACCTAATAAAAAAAAACACAAAACCCAACATCCATTTCTAGACAAAATAGATGGTAGGCCATAAAAAAAATACCAAATCTCCTTCAAGTGCCTCATAGCATGTGGTTTTGTCAATGTGTTGTCTGCAATTTCTACTCATGTTCTGATTTAGTTCATGTGCATCCCAATAAGTTTTAGCAGTAGTTGCCTCAGGTGAAGCAGCTTCACAGTGGGAATCTGCAGCTAGCTTCATCCTCAACAACTATCTCATCATGTTTGACTTGTGCATTCTTTGGAGTTATTTGTGGAAGCTACTTCCCAGATGAAGAAACTCCGCTATCTTCATGTTCAGTATATCTAGGATCCAATTCTACTTCACCAGTTCTCTAAAGCTCCGCTATCTTTATGTATCAATGTTTGGAGGATTAGGCTCATTCAATGAAGAACCTTTTCTCAAGAGGTTTGTGGCTTCCAGACTTTGATTTGTCTCTTCATCCAGGTCCAAGGAATGTATAGAAAAAGAAGACAGTTCTTGCTGCTTTAGGCTGACTCGATGAAGAAACTTCTCTACAAGAGTTTGAGATTTGAACACTACTCGGGTGATCAACTCTTTCATATCATAAAAAACTGTCCATCAATGTCACCACACATATACAAGGAGAAAAAAAGAAAGCACCAGTATCAAACAAAAAAGGCGAGTCAACTTTGACCATGATTTACATCAGTACGGTCTTTAACTACTTGTATCAGATTGACTAGTAAATTAGTAGAAACTTCCTTGCAATAAATTGTTTTAAAAAATATACTACTAGAATAAAAATGGGCTATAGTGGTAAACAACAACCAGTTAATAATCACAGTGCCAACCATAGGATAAAAGCGAAAGGTCGGGAGAACAAAATAGGGGTTCTCGACTAACAATTAGGTCCATCACAGGAGTAGGAACCTCCAATACAAGGCTTTACCCTATCGTCCTAGCTTACCATCCAAAAGCGAATTTCCAATTCCTTAATGGTTTCCTATAAAGATCATCCTCCTAGTTATAGAAAACAAAACACCGATTATACTGAGGATTTAACCCAAATATCAGTTACATAATCACAGTTTTGAATGAACCTAATTACACAGCTAATCTAAGAATATTTCTTCACTCATTTTTTGCAATTGGTCTACCTCAACATTTGCATAAAAGTTTTCTTGGTCATGCATGCTGAAAATTCATATTACTACCCCACATACATGGCAAGAGAGTAAATAACAACCGCCCCACTGCCCCAGCCCCAAGATCAAAGAACTATATAATATGAAATCATCAAATCACAATATTAAGAAGACAGACATTCCAAGATTGTTAGATTTTTCCTGAACAAAAGTGCATTCTAAAACAAAGAAAAATGTAGCTATTAGAAATGACACATTAGACACGTAATTCCGTTGAGTATGATGAATTTCAGAATATTCCACATAATCACATCATCATTCTTGGCAGTTATCCCCAACCTTACAGTCAATAGACCAACTTTCCATAGAAATTTACCAGATTGACTAAATCAGAACCATAGTGAAACTGTTTGAAATGCAACAAACATTTATTCAAATGAGCATACAAGAATAATTACAAACAACAAATAACCTGGAAACAATAATACTTCAATGAGCTAAGATATAAAAATGAAATGCAGTTCACTTTGTCCTTAACTAGTTTCTTCCTAAAGCTTTCCAAGTTCCTTAATCTTTTGTGGAGAACAGCTACCATTACAAGTGAGAAATACATCTCTACCGTTACAAGTGAGAAACAAATGCAGCTCACAAATCCTTCAAGATATGCTTAAACAACCAAACTAACACAAAGTGTCACAAATATTTAATTTCTGTATATCATAGATCAGGATAACAGTAACTTTTAGAAACTATAATCCATCTGACCAAATTTTTTAGTCAGATGTGTGAATTTGGAAACAACAGCAGGAAAGTATAAACCTAAAACAGTAATTTGGCAACAGAATCAGGAAAGTATCAACCTAAAACAACAACATGAAAGTATTTCAGCTCCCAAAATGTCTGAATTTGGCAGTTTCAGATCCCACAATGTCTAAACAAGCATGCATTATCAACAGGAAACAGGCATGCATTACCAATTTCCACAATCCAAACGATAACTTAGATTTCACATCAATAATAAATCTAGCCATTTGTACTCTTCCTAGGTCATAATAAACACCAAAAAATGTCAAATGTAGAAAACAACAAAAAATCAGAACATAGATTCAGCAGCCATTAAAGCAGACTCCAAAGATTCGGAAAATTAAGCTTGATTTGCGAGACCGATAGCTACTCACCTCTCTCACAAGACCGAATCAAGGCTCAAATCCGAAACAAAAACTGAAAATCAGGAGTTCGCAAGATGCGATAAACACGACGAACTCTGACAGTTGGACATTGAAAGAGCTTACAGTGAAGGGAGCGTCGACTCATTGAACGTTGCTCTCTTCGAAGAGGATCTTCATGGCTTTGAGGTCCGAAATCAGGAGTTGGCGCCTTTTCAGCTTCTCTACTTGTCTGTCGAGGTACGAAATTCCTCTTCTCCTATACCCGCCTTCTGTAACACCCCGTCCCATATCGGATATCATAAGGATGTTGGGAGTGATTTATAAGTGATTCAAGCCCTACCCATGTCACAAGAGCTTTTCCTTTTCAGACTTCAAGTGGGGACAACGGACCTGAGAGGGCTAGGTGGCATGGGCTGGCGCCTCTTAAGACCCTGATTCTCATTTCGTCAAATCTATTGGGGGAAAAAGTATTTTTAATTCGATACCTTTTTTACTTTGTTATTATCAGTTTAGTCCCCATTTGTACTTTTATTTACCATCTGGTCCTTTCTTTTTTGTGATTACTTTATATTGTTAAAATAAAAAAAGAAAGATATTAGGTCTAATCTATTGGGGGAAAAAGTATTTTCAATTCTATACCTTTTTTACTTTGTTATTATCAGTTTAGTCTCCATTTGTACTTTTATTTACCATCTGGTCCTTTTTTTTCGTGGTTACTTTATATTGTTAAAATAAAAAAGAAAGATATTAGGTCTAAATGCACATTTATGTATCACTAGTTTCTCTAAGATCATTTAATTCGTATTTGATAATATTAAAATCTATATGAAAAGAATAAAATTTTAATATAAAAAATAATATTTTATATATTTTTTAACCTCCAAAATAAAAAAATATAATGAGATCATTTATGTTAGATGTTCATTTTGATTAATATTATGAACTTAATAATATAAAACCTTGACAAATAACCTTTTCCCTACAAGTCTACGCTAAGATTGTTTTATATCCGAAATAATACAATTCAACATATATGTATGTTAAGATACGGTAAGATTGGTTGGTGTAGTCTTGTGTTTTGCACCGTTTTCTTTTTCACTGTCTTTTCTTTGTATTGACGTCGGCCATCGAGGTTCAGACATGTCTGACCTCGAATTATTACCTTATCAAAAAAAAAAGTCAAATTTCGCCTTCTTTCATTGAATATGAATCATTTGGATATCTCATCTCTTCGTATAAATGTTTATGTTACATACCATAATAAATGTTTATGTGTTAACATGTCAACTTAAATTGTAAATATTTACTTCCAAGTAAGAAAAAAACAAGTGCCAATTTTTTTATACTTAGGATCAAAACCTTTACTTGGATCGAAAAATGACCTACATAGATTGAATGGAATAATTAATTAATTAATTGCATTGTCCAAAACTCCATATACATGAAGCTTGACTCTTCAAAAACCCTACCTCGGCTCTTCATAGTAGCATTATAAACTCTTAAAAGTTAAAACACAAAGTGTAGTTATTTTGGTACTACACATGTCCATGTTATTTATATCTAACTAATCTAAGCATGGTGAAGGACAAATTTAATATAAAAAATAATAATTTATATTTTAACCTCCAAAATAAAAATATAATGAGATCATTTATGTTAGATGTTCATTTTGATTAATATTATGAACCTAATAATATTGTTTTTTTTAACCTCTAAAACTTTAAGTCTAAACATTAATAGAACAATGAAAGCAATTACACATTGTTTTTAACATTTTAACCTTAATAAGATTGTTTTATATCTGAAATAATATGATTGTTAAATAATATGGTATAAATGTAATTTTAGATAAGTAAAGGATATAACTGCAATTTTTTATAAATGAAGGGGCAAATTGGAAAAATAATTCCCCAATGGTCGGGAGGTAACCTCCCGACTTTACTTTTTCACCACATTTGGGCAACCCAACCATTGCGGACAACCTTCAGATATTTGGGGTGCCTCAATATATAGGGAATCTTCCCAAATCCGAAATCAATAAGATTATGCCACATGTCCAAAAAATAAATAATTTCTCTTTCTTTTTTTTATTGGGTATGAGATGGAAAAGAGTGATTTGGGGAACTCGACTGTTGTGATAAGTGAAAAATGAATTGAGGATGGTTGAAGGTAAAGTTAGTGGAAAATGAAGTAGAGACATGAGAAACATAGAGAAAAATATTGGGGAACCCCACCATTGGGAATGCTAATGGAGTTAGGGTCTTCGGTTTGATAAATAAAGGCTATAATTGCAATTTTAATTACATGATGGGGCAAATTTGAGAAACAAAAGTTACTGTAGTGAAGGCCTTCCGCTCTTTTATAAATAAAATATAGATGTATAAGTACTACCTCATATGATATAATAGAATAAGATCGGTTTGCAATTTGCATAGATGATAAAAGTTTTCCCTTGTTTTGTCCTCACCGTACACAAGATGATCGGGTTCTGATATGTTGCTGGCCTAAGGTGCTGCTTTTGGTGGTGCTTGGCTTCGTCCGCCATTTTCGTCCTCATTTTGTTTGGTCTGGTTGGCGTAGTCTTGTTGTTGTTGGGTGCTCGTGCCTGTGTTTTGCATCGTTTTGTTTTTTCATTGTCTTTTTTTTTGTATTGACGTCGGCTATCGAGGTTCAAGCATGTCTGATCTCGAATTACCGAATTTTTACCTTATAAAAAAAAAGAGTCAGATTTTGCCTTCTTTCATTGAATCTGAATCATTTGTATATCTCATCTCTTCGTATAAATGTTTATGTCACATACCATAATAAATGTTTATGTTTTAACATGTCAACTTAAATTGTAAACATTTACTTTTAAGTAAGAAAAAAAAAGTGGCAAATTTTTTTACTTAGGGTCAAAACCTTTACTTGGATCGAAAATGACCTACATGGATTGAATGGAGTAATTAATTAATTAATTAATTGCATCATCCAAAATTCCATTACATGAAGCTTGACTCCTCAAAAACCCCACCTCGACTTTTCATAGTAGCATTATATACTCCGCACTATATCGCCTATTTGTAAACCCCTAAACTCTTAGCAGTCACCTCTCATTTTTTACACTCTTCTTAAGGCGCGCATCTTGTGAGAGTTCTCCGGTGTCATCTATTGTCTACCATCGCTCAATATTGATGAATAATTTTATTCTAACGAATAATAACTCAATATCATCAAATAATCATAAGTTACTTCTAAAGTTCTAATCTCACCCATTGATCTTCTTAATTGAATGTTCTATAATTCTTAATAAGATACACCAAGTACGGTGTCCTTATCATCTATTGTCTTTTTTTTTAGAAAGCGTATCATCTATTGTCTACTTTGATGTACATTGTATATTCATACTCCCTATATGATTTAACACCAAAAAAACAAATATTGCTTTGATTTTCTCAAAAGATCATCAAATGGGTCATTTACCGAAAGGGTTTCAAACTCCGCTCGTAAATGTGTGTTCTAAATCCCAAAGGGTTCTAATAAAAAAAAGGGTCGTTTACCTATGAGACCATATACGGAGTATTGTTTATTGACCCATTTAGATATTAGGCCTAGAGGACCACTTATATACCAACTCAAAGTATTCCCTTAATTCCTATCGTTAGCACTAAACTCTTAAAACTTAAAACACAAAAGTGTAGTTATTTTGGTACTACACATGTCCGTGTTAGTTATATCTAACTAATCTAAGCATGGTGAAGAACACTCAAAGTATTCCCTTAATTCCTATCGTTAGCACTAAACTCTTAAAAGTTAAAACACAAAAGTGTAGTTATTTTGGTACTACACATGTCCGTGTTAGTTATATCTAACTAATCTAAGCATGGTGAAGAACAAACTTAGGCAATAAGCTTGCTCTTGGATCCGGCTAAACTTGAACAAACTTAGGCACCTTATTCCTTTTCTGAAATAGATGTCTAGGAAAAGTGCTAATAAACTTATATATTTCATGTGTGACTACGGATAGAACCAAAACAAAAGACCTTTTTTTTTCTTTTTTTTTATTAGGAAAGAATTTGGGTGAGCGAGCTCTACCCGATGGCATCCTTACGGATCAGGTCTAGAAGACCAGAATCATTGTTAATATCGACACCCCGGGCAGAGTGACAAAGGTGTGCAACCTTATCAACCACTCTATTGCCTAATTGGGGAACATGAAAGAAGGAAACTTCTTTCAAAGTCGATAGTAAAAATTTAACATCTGATAAAATCAGTTCGATTTCCCAAGGACAAGTAGATGTTTTATTTAGATGGTTTATGATTATCATGGAGTCACCTTCAAGGTGGATTTTATTGATACAGAGTTGTAGAGCCTTTTGTAGAGCCTTTTATTATTAGATGTGAATACAAAGTATTGGTCACGATCGTGACAGAGGTTAGGTCGACGCTGAGACGCATCCGAATTTTATCCGAACTTAGTTAATCTATCCCAAGTTAGTTTTAACCTATCTTTTTAGTAGAGACGCGATTTGTTTTGCTATTTAAGGAGATTTTCTTAGGATTTTCAAATAATCTTATGCACTTGAGAATTTTTCATGCAGAAGTAAACTATTTCGTTTTGTCTGCAGATTGAAGTTTTTGTTTGAATAAAGTTTGTGAGATTTTTATTCTAGTTCTTATTCCTATTTTAAATGTTTCAACTTTTTTGCGCTTAAATCTTTGGACCCATTTTACTCTCTCTAGCCTGATCAACTAGTTAGAATTAATTCATTCAACTGCTAGAGTTTTTTTTTTTTTTTTTTGTAAATTTCTCTTATTGAACCTTAACTCAAGTGATAAACTTTTCTCTTTAGGGATAGTTGAAATAATTGGATAGATAGAAAGTTGAATGTGTGTGTGAAATCATTTATCTGTGTAAGAGTTTCACATACCTTGGCTAATTTCTAGTCTTAAAGCTATTACTTGGGTGAAATCCTAATAGGACTCCTTAGATTAGTAACTATATTAATTAGACTAGGACAAGGATATTCATAGGAAAAGAAATAACTTAATGAAGAATCGATGATCAATTAACCAAACTAAAGTGGGTATTAATAGATGAAACTATTTTATTAATTGTTATCTCCATTAATTTGTTTATAGTTTATTTTGTTTTCTTTCTAATTTCATCACAAAAAAACCCTTTTATTTTTCTATTAATTGGTAAATATAAGTTACATAGGAATACTTGATTCTTTGTGGGATCGACTACTTACTATACTAGTTTGTAGATTTGAGTTATATTTTGATAGAAATAACGCATGTTTTCTCCTGTCTAACTTTCATATGATCAATGGAATGTTGATCAAAACAAGCTAAGTGAGATGATGATGATGATGTCATCTAAGTAAACGACCACAATCACAATTCTAGAAACACTTCCCTTGATGAAAAGTGAATAATCATTCTTCAACTGAACATAACCTTGGTTGATGAGAGTGTTTGTGAGTTTGGTAAACCACTAGTAAGAGGCTTGTTTCAACTCATACAGAGATTTGATGAGACTACGTACATACAAACCTTGTTGTGAGGATTAGGAATACCTTGAGGAACTTGTATATACCCTTCTTCATGCAAATCACCATGAAGAAAGACATTATTTATGTCGAGCTGAAAGATTTACCATTTTTTATTAATTGCAACCGATATGATGCATTTGAAAATAGCCATTTTGATAACTAGTGAGAATGTGTCTGCATAATCAACCCCCTGTAATTGTGTGTATCCTCGAGCAACCAACCGAGACTTGAACTATTACAGAGAACCATATGATTTGAGCTTTATTTTATAGAACCATTTGCAATTGATAGGCCTTTTGTATGCAGGTAAGTCAACCAATTCCCAAGTGTTGTTTACAGTTGGCATGAATCTCCTTATGCATTGCATCAACCCAATTAGGATCCTTGGAGGCTTGTTTGTAAGTTTTAGGTTCAATGAAGTTTAACGTAGTTAGGGTTGAAGATGAGACAAAGACTAATGGAAATTAAACACAACATTTATGCAAAATATAAAGAGGTCTCATTGCATTGCAAACAAAATCCTTGAGATGAGTTGTAGCCATAGAAAGTCTAGAACTCCGTCGTAAGGTAGATGGAGGAGGTATGATAGATGAAGAGGAATCTATCAAATCTGAATGTGGAGGATTACTCTATATGGATTGAGGAAGAAAAAGAGGATGATCTATGGGGTAAATAAAATATTGCACTCGAGTAAAAATGCAATGATTGAAATCAGATGATATAACAAGCAATGTATGTCTTCTTTCCAAGAAGATAAAAATGAAAGGGGAAAGTGGTCTCATGGAATACATGATATATCATTGAGGTGATAATATTGTTGTTGGAATTATGAAGCACTATGTAATATGTATGCCTTCTTTCCAAGAAGATAACCAAGAAAAACATAGGGTTTAGACCGAGGCTATAACTTATCAGTTATCTCGTTGAGGTTCAGGTATTGTAGTTGTTGGAGGGTAAAATTTCGTGAATTAATGTAATTCATGACCTCATCAATAATAGTATCACATTTATCATATGGAAAAAATGTGATCGTATTGGAAAAGCTTAGGATTTCAAGATTGGGTCTTAAAAAAAAATTCCAAGCCCACAATCAATTGGCCCAATACATATATGGCCAAAATCCAAGCAAAAGTAACAACGCAGTTTAGGAACAGAAGGGCCATAAGAAAGGTGATTGCTGGCTTTTTATTGCAGTTGAAATAATTACCCTCCACTACATCAAAAGCAGTTGAGGGAAAATAAATACAAAAGAAAAAAAAGAGGGCAAAAGGATGCAACTAGCAGAACGTGGGAGAACGGTTTATCCCATAAAAACCGTCAAGTTCTTCCCCTTTAAAAAGGCTACTGCAACCTTCAGATGGCCCTTCGGCTAGCTTCATCTTTGGAAGCCATTCAACTGCAGTACAAAGAAAGCAGTTTTTCCTCCATCCTGCCTTCCTCTCCTCGGCTGACTACTGGCAGTTCCATCTGCAAAAGTAAAGAAGGCAGTAAAGAAGAAAGCAAACATATCCTTTCTTCTCTTCCCGGGTGTACCTGCAACCACAAACCAAACAAAAAATACAATCAGCAAAAGAGAAGAAGGAGTGCAGAGAGAGAGCAACAGTAAAAGAAAGCAAACACCAAGAGACAGTGTTGTGGGTGTGTAATTGTTGTTAAAGGCTACTGTTCAGACGAAGGTAGATTCTTCCTCCCTTTCTTCATGTTTATTTTGCAGGTACAAAAGACAAATGGGAAATCAAATGGATCCTGGCGGCTTGAGAGTTTAGTCTCTCGTCGCGACCTTCGATCCTGGCTCAGCGGCTCGAGAGTTTAGTCTCTCGTCGCGGCCCCATCTTGGCTCAGCGGCTCGAGAGTTTAGTCTCTCGCCGCTACCCCGATCCCGGCGTGGATCGACCCATAGCACCGAAATGCTGCCAAAATTTCAGCAGGAAGCATTAGCGGCTCGAGAGTTTAGTCTCTCGTCGCTACCCCCGATCCCGGCGTGGATCGATTCACAGCGCCGAAAGGCTGCCGGATTTTGCCCGGAATTCACAAGCAAATAAATTGCCAAATTCCATCAGCTACAAGTAAAATGAATATTGGGTCGAAGTGCTGCTGAAATTCCGACAGACTTAATTAGCAAATTCATTAATTTTGCCTTGGTGCTTCTCAAATTCAGACAAAAAAAATGCAGAGGACCCAAAGACATAAATTTAAATTGAGGCACAAATTCTCCCTAATTGCTACCAAATTGCAATTGCTTCAAAAAGCCCCAAAATTTACTAATTGCAGAAGAAAAAGAAAGCAGACAGTTGAAATTTTGAGGGCAAAAACTAAGTTCTCAGTTGAAAGAAGAATCGATTAAGGACTTAAAACTCTGGAGAAGAGGTCGAGACATACCCAATGGAAACAAGCGAGATCAGAATTCGCTCCTGGGGATGTCACGGCGTGTGCAGGACTATGCTGAGCCTTGCTTCGCTTCCCAACCTTTCACCCGGTTGGAATCATGAACTTCTGGCCCCTCTTAGACTTCCCGAGCCTGGAATTGTGATTGCCCTAATTCAAAAGCCCTCAAAAATCAGAATTTTGTCAAAAATACAAAACAAAACACAAAAGAGAAAATCTGAAGCTTGGGCACTCAAACTGAAGGGGGTTCAATTGAGAATCCTAAGCTTAGGTAAAAAATCACCTAAGGAGCGGATTGAACACCAAATTGAGGGCTGAGATTCGCAAAAGAAAAAAAAACCTAAAACCTACTTGGTCGCGAGCGCTTGGGGTCGGAAAGGTCGGGTTCGTGTCATGTCGTCAAGTCGGACTCGCCCCGTCGTTCTCCGTTTCAATTGCCCAAAGACGCAGTCCCATGGCGGTGCGTCGCCAGCTACTGCCGTTGAGAGAGGGACACGAGCAGTGGTTTGCCGGCGTTGGGAAGAAGAGGTTGAATGTGCTTTGGGGTCTCAAATTGAACAATCTGAAAAGATACAGAAATGGGCTTGTCGATCAAAAAAACAAAGGAGAGGGATATGGGCCGGATCCATTTTGGTTGACAGTAGGCTTGGCTCGTATTTGTTTTGAAACAAAAAATGCCGAACATAATTTTTGTTTTAATGGTAACTGGTACAGTCCCCGCGCCATGGCGCGTGCGCGAGGAAAAAAAATATAAATGGTGAAATACATTAATGAATATAAAACTAAATATATGAATGGATGTTGTTGTTACGCTAGACTTCGTCCATATGATTCCTGGGAAAAAAAATAGTTTGGTTATATGAAGGGATGAAAATGTATATAAAAAGAAATAATGTAAGGCTAATCTTACAAAATGACAAAAATAAGGATTATAGATGATTAGCATATTGAAATAAAAGTTATAAAGGCAAAAAAAAAACAAAACAAAAAAACAATTAATAAACACAGTAAGGTCAATCTCCACCCGATTAGTCGCAGACTTGTCTTGATGTTCATACTTGATAATATCAGTGTGATGAATGACTCGGCCAATAACATCTGCAAATGAAATAAGGTGGTTAGCAGTAAGTCCACATGAGAAGGAATAGGTAATGACAAAGACGAAATAAGTATAAATCATTACCAAAAAAACAGTCGGCAGATAGGGTATTTGACAAAACAACTTTAAACTCGTTAAACTCCAACCCATTGAGGGGTATAGGTAGAGCATCACCAGCAGAATTGATGACAGTCTCTTCTTGAATTGGTAAATAAAGAGCGGCCATTCCGGGGTTCGAACCGGGGACCTATGGGTACTACCCACAAGTCCTTTCCGGTGAGCCATTCCGGAATGGTTGATGACAGTCTCTTCACTAACAAGGATTTTCCACGTATGATTAGCAAACTTGAATGAACCCTTGTATTCAGTGAGTTTGAACTTTGACATCGTAATGGTTGCAAACTCCTTCACATGAGCAACACTTTTCCATACCAAAGTCGCCTTGATATTTGCCTCAATTCGACAACCCTATGTTTGACAGAAATTAAAAAAAATATGAGTATTAGATGTGAGAACAAACATGAAGACCCACGGAAAAAAAAAACGAATGAAACATAAAAGGAAACGGAAGTTCATTGTGCATACCATTTCATCAATAAGTACCAACTGCAACGGTGGTCTGAATCTGCTACTAGGAAATTGAGACTTGAAAAACACCCTAGCTACAAAAACCTTGATCGTAGAGGACTCTTCAATGTCCTTAAGGCTTGTGAACTGAACAATGGAACCTGCCATTACTCAAAAGAAGATAAACGAATTCATTTGATTACTGTCGTTGGTGTGCTAGGAGATGGAGGAAAGTGGTAAGTATATATATAATAGCATAAGGCGAGAGGATATGCTGAATTATCAGATAATCTGAAGGGAAAAAAATGGATCTTCAAAAAATCTGAGATATTCTAAAAAGGATCTTTAAAAATCAGAAATTAATGTATTAGGATTAGGATAAATCTGAAATGTCAAATAATCTCAATGAGAAAAAAAAAGAAAACAAAATATGAAGAGAAAGAATCCAGAGAATTGAATTATTTCTAAACACCTATGTAAAGATGTTTCATCAATATATTGAATCTGAAATATCAGATATATTAATTCTTCCTATTTTATCCAATTACTAAATATCAGATGTATTAGGATTAGGATAAATCTGAAATGTCAAATAATCTGAATGAAAAAAAAAAAGAAAAAAAAGAAGAGAAATAATCCAGAGAATTGAATTATTTTCTAAACACCTATATAAAGATGTTTCATCAATATATTGAATCTGAAATATCAGATATATTAATTCTTCCTATTTTACCCAATTATTAAACATCTATATAAAGAATCCAAAGTAACAATTGAATTATTTTCAAATGTGAGAGAAAGAATCCAGAGAATTATGAAATATAAACATAAAGAAGAAACCCCCGTGCAAGGAAACACAATCAAACAGGGAACGCAATCAAACAGGGTAAACACAATCAAACAGAAAACGCAAAATCCCTATATTAAGAAACCCCTGTGCAAGGAAATCAAGAAACAAAATCAATAGCAATGGCTTACCTACCATATTCGATAAACTTGAAAAAACTACTCGACACAATCAAATCAATGTCGGCAAAGCCAAACCTTTCAAGACCCACCTCAATTGTTTTGCATTGTATTCTTGACAGCATCGGCTGCATCATGTGCCTTGGCTTGCAACTGATTCACAACCTACAATTCAAATGTAAAAACTAAAAATCATTAAACTTAACTAATCAAATTACCAACTTAACAATGCGATTAACAAAAAAGATGGTTGAATACTTGAATCATAAAGATTAATATGCAATCCCTAAATTAAGAAACCCCTGTGCAAGGAAATCAAGAAACGAAATCAATGGCAATGGCTTACCTATCATATTCCATAAACTTGAAAAACTACCCGACACAATCAAATCAATGTCAGCAAAGCCAAACATTTCAAGACCCAGTTATGTTGCCAGATCGAACGACGGCCTTGAAATTGAAAGGGTTGCCGTAGAGGAGGGCGGAAGTGAAGGGCTTCGACAGCTGTCTGACGACGGTTGACACCGTAGCCGCCACCAGAACCTAGCAATTAGAAGCAGGGTAAACACAATCAAACAGGAAATGCAAAATCCCTAAATTATTACTCTGTAATTGAGAGCAACCGAAGGAGGAGCATTTCTTCTACATGATGAAGCAATTGAGAATCGATAGGAGAATCGAGGGAGACGACGGTGGGCGGGGAGGAAGGCGAGGGTGGGCGGGTATGAAGCGGCGAGGGTAGGTGCGCGGTGGCGAAGCGAGAGAAGCCAGGAGATGTTCGGAGGCAGTGACCGTGAGAACTGGAACCCTAGGCCGATTTGATTATTAGAAAATGAAACTTAGGAAGGAAAAGGAGGGTTGGGGAAAAAAAATAAAAGAAGTAGAATAAAATAGATTGGTTAAAATAGCTAAATTAAAGGAGAGTAAGACACCTCAGTAAAGTCTTCTCTTTTAAAGTTATATATAGATTCACATTTGAAATAACAGATTTGTTCATCAAATGTGTTAATTACAAAACCGACCCACTCAAATATAAGAATTATAATCGGCATAAATTAAGAATTTGAGTTTTATTAAAATGTCAAATTAAAACTCATAAATATTCTTCGCCAATTAATTCTAGTGGGTCAATCTCAAAATCGGCTCCTAAACAAAAACGGAGTCAAAAGCTCAAATCAAGTTTCACCCAAATATAAACTTGGTTCTTATTAAGAACTACATAAGATTTGATCCCGTTCAAACGGGTATGTAGGTGGCTCGACATAAAGCAAAAAGCTCGTCGGGTTCAATCGCCAAATCCAAATTAAATCGGTCCGTTTAGAACTACGTGAAGACTTGAAGCCTCATATCGGTCACGTAGGTAACCCGATATTAAATTCTAAAAATATATCGGGTACAATCGTTAACCTCTAAATTCTCTTTAAATTAATATGAGGTTAAAATCAAACAAATTCAAATTGTCCATTCCGACTCGATATAAAGCTTCTGCTCGTCGAGTTCGATCATCTACCCACAAATGATCTCATGATCAAATACAAATACAAAATTTCTTTTTGTCCCGAACTACGGTGACTTGATTCCACCAAACAAGTGGATACGTAGGAAACTCGGTGTAATCAAATTCCCACCAAGTCCAGTCACACCCAAATCTTCAATCAAATTCTCCAAATTCATTTGTCGGCTCAAGTCGTCTCAAAAATCAAATTTCCATCAAATTCAAAGTGTCTCTTCCGACTCGATACAAAGCTTTCGCTCGTCGAGTTCGGTCACGACCAAAATATCAAAAACCCAAATACCAAATTCAAATTTGTCATTTTCAAGAACTACGTGCGATTTGATCCCTTCCAAAAGAGTACGTAGGAAACTCACAAACGAGTTCAATCACAACCCCCAAATTGACTTTTCAGTCAAACCTCAAATCAAATCAAATCAAACTCCACATCAAACTCAAATCGTTTTCTATGCAAATGATAGGCGGGTTACTTGAGTTACCCTTCCGAGGTTGGCTCAGGTTACTCGGGTGGAGTGTCGTTCGAGCTACCCTTCCTAAAAGGTGGGTTTGAACTTCATCCTCTTATGCATACAAGAAAACGAAACCAAATCTAAACCAAACCAAATCAAAACAAACACAAAATCCAAAACACTCGGAACTACGTGAGGCTTGATTCTCTTCCAAGAGATACGTAGGCAACCCGTTAAAATTCGGGTGCAGCCCAAATCACAAAAACCATTCAAATCTTGATATCGATACGACTTCGAATCAAGAGGATAACCAAAAGGGGTCGAACTCAAATATTAAAAATCAAATAAAATGTGTTGTACGATTATTTGCGCATTTTAGTCCAACAGTAGCAAAGCAGAGACGCCCAAAAGAACGAAGGTGATTATAAGGAGGCTTCAAAAATAAAAGTTGATATGGTGATTTGATTTGTGGTTCAAGGATGGAAAGAGAAATCTGTTAATGAGGTATGTAGCTATGAGAAGACGTTCTCGCTAGAAAGATATTGGTAAGTTGAATGGAATAGGCAATCTCTTGACAATCTCAAGGAGATTTTTATATTTTCGCTCCACAACACCTTTTTTTTTTTGGAGTATACACACAACTCGACTGGATGATGCCTTTGGATGAATAAAATCAGGGCCGGCCCTGGGCATGTGCGAAGTGGGCTCTCGCACACGGCCTCCGATTTTACGGGGCATCATTTCAATAATTTTAGTATATATTGTAAAATATTTTGCAAAAAAATATCTAAAGTTCTTTCTTGCCTTACTGGTTGGCCCAGGAGAAGCTGAGCGTGTATTTGTAATATGGCGTGAGTTCGAATCCCGCCTACCTTCTGTCGGCTCTTTTTTTTTTTTTTTTTGAAAACTTCTATGCTTCCTTTCGGTCTTTAGTGTTTTTAATTGTTTAGTTTTTATATCCCCCTCCTTTTTAACACTATATTCCTTACGATTATTAGTCATTAATTTTGAATTTTTAGTAAATTCCCACATCAAAATAAAAGAAAATGTACTCAATATTTTTTCAATTGCTAGAAAATTATTTTTTATGTTGCTAGAAAATGTAGTAAGTTACTAATTAAATTTTAATAAAATCAATGTAAATTTTCTAACATGAGAGATGATTCAATTAAAAAATTTAGGGAGATCAACACGAAATTTAATGGAAACCCTCACCCGCAACAAGAACGCGCCGCACGCACTACCCCATTACCCCATCCCCAAATCGAAAAAAACCAAGAACCCTAACAAATCTTTCTCATCAATCGATCTTCATGGCTATGGAAACACCCAGATCTGGCCATTCCGATACCTTTCATGGCGTAAACCAATCGATTTTCATCTTTCAAAGACTCTCTGGTTATGGATTTGGAAGTATTACCCTCCTCCCCTAAAACCTAATTTCTGTAGCGGTTGGATTGCAGTTCCGATTTCACAAATCCAGAACCGTCTCGTTAACCTAAATCAACCCTCCTCTGTGCAAAGAAATCTTTCTTATCTCATTCTGATTTCAGGATGGGCTCTAACCTCCTTTGATTTCCTGGGTTATCGGTACTTCGAATGGGACTGTTCTCCGGCGTGGTGCGGGGTTTCCAGTTTCTTTTCCCTTGAAAATCACTTGTATGCTTCTCTAATTGAGCTTCAGTTTGGCTTGGGTTGCGTGTTTCGGCGTCCCTTGTGTGCCAGACCTGACTTCACTGGTGGTATGCGGCTACACTCGACGCCCCTGTATTGCTTGGTGTCCACTGGTTGGCTATTTGTTTGTGCCTGTCGTCCTCTCCACTAGTATGTTCACTCTTTCTCTCTACTCTATCTGTACTCACCTCCTTTCATACAAACTGGGAAGCACTTGTGCGACACCCAATCTACCCCACAATCAACCAAGAAGCAGTCATGTAACAACAAAACCCAAATCGGGAAGCCTTCGGGCGACACCCAATCAACCATCGAAACAAAAGGGAAGCAACGATTCGACTTCTGTACAAGCACCACCCATTATACCTTTATATTCATCTCTGTTGTGATGAATGATCGTGATCCCAAAATACTTCAACTCAAAAATAGCATACAAAACTATTTATATTCTATTAAGTTCTGCTTTAAACACTACTATAGCACTAACACTGCTCGAGGGGTCTTTCCTCTTGAGCACCTGAACACCCAATCTGATTTACAGGGTGACTCTTTGGACTCTTTCATTAGGAATCATATGCTTATTTGGATTTCTGCACATAAAGCTGCTGCATCTGCCTCATTGGTGTTGATGTCTAAAGCACTCAAATCAGTACTTGTAAGCAATCTCTTTATTCTTGAGGATGGTGATGGGTTGTTCTATTTGCATAATACAGAATTCAATGGCAACCATAACCTGTTTACTTATGTGTTTAGAAGATACACAATTGTATTTTCTTTCCCATATAGCAGTTTTAACTATTGGTGTGCAGGTTCAAACTTAGCACCTATCTTACTATTAACCCAACCGGCTAAGATATTACATGATATTAAAATTTTCTTTAAATCTAAGGTTCCTCCTGATTTGAGGATCTTATTTTTTTGCCCCTACACATTATTACTTGCATGTAGCTCTAACAGATTTCATGAAACTTTCTGTTTGCAAAACCACTTAACCAAACTAAATGTATTTCCATTCTCACATTTAGCAATAAGTAATCAGAAAGATATATTCACCCATACTCTTGATTATGCTGATGGACTTTGCTCTGTGCTTATTCCTGAATTTCTTGATTATCTTTACCTGATTTTCATAGTGTTTGGAAGTTACATATATGATCTCTATAACCCACACAGAATACTTAGACTCTGGGGAGCATCATCATATTTAATGTCAAAACCTTGGATAAGTCAATTGACCATGTTATTACATGATATTAAGTGTTCAACCTATGATGATTATCTTTACCTGTTTTTCAGAGTGTTTGGAAGTTACATATGTGCGTACTCACCTCCTTTCATACAAACTGGGAAGCACTTGTGCGACACCCAACCTACCCAAATCGGGAAGCCTTCGGGCGACACCCAAATCGAGAAGCCTTCTGGAGACATCCAATCTACCATCGAAACAAAAGGGAATCAACAGTACGACCTCCATACAAGCACCACCCACTTTCCCCGATCAGCTCACCGCGAGAAGGGAAAAAGGAAAATCAGTGTCACCTCTTTCGACTTGCACAAAAGTAACTTTAAAAGACAAACAAATTGCAAGGTGTATTATTATCCATTATTGATCTCTTGGCATTGCTGTAAATCTTGCACCTTAATGAATGATCAAATTATTATCCATTATTGCAAATCTCAGGGTTTATTCTTCACTCCTTACATCTTTGAGATCATACTGCATTGCTGCTACTCATATGTAATAGGCACATTAGGCACTTGTATGCTATTAGGGACCTTACTGAAGCAACACAAACCAAACAAGAGTAAGTCTACATTAAGCATAATACATTGCCTTACTAGTACACAATGCATCTATTACAAAAGTATGTTACAAAGCTTGCCTGTATGTTTTTTTTGATAAACTGAAAACTAACCCCTATCGAGTGAGCTACTCTCTCGATTATCTGGTTACCTACATATGTTTGCAGATTTCTATGGAAAAAACACAAAGGGTGAGATTTGCACAAAAAAATGTAAGCTTGACACATGATGCTTGCAATCTTAATCCTTCCTCTTATGCATCAGGTGCACCTAAAGAACACTGTCACAAGGAGCTCATTCTGTTTTGGTCCACCACACCATACAGAATATTACATTATACCTACCCTATTTCTACCTTAGATAACCAAAACAAATGTTATAACCTCACACATCAACCCCATTTTGTTTCTACTGTTCAGAAATCAAACTCTTCATACGCCGATACTTATTTGGCTCGAGGGGCTCTTTCTCTTGAGCTTGTACAATCATCTTTCCTTTTGCAGAACACCACCAAGAACCAACAAGGGTATACCCAATACTCCAATAACAATAGCAACTCCAGAAAACGAGTAAGACACACCAACTCACACTTTTATCAGGACAGCAAGTGTTTTTCTGTCATGGTTAAGAAGCACATGGTGATTATCTCTATCAAAGATCTTAACACTTACTATGAAAATCCAATTAAATTGAGTATTTGCTTTATCTCTACTTACCTATCTCATTCTTGCAATCATTATGCTACCACTTTACAGATTGGAACTAAACTCAAGTTCCTTCCCATATCAATCAAAATAGGACTTACCCAGTCGTATACAAACACATCTAATGAAGATAAGTTATTGGAATATTATAGGTCTCAGCAAAAGAAACATATGGACCCAAATAGAAGCAACCTGTAGAACTGAACACATCAAGATTCTAATGTTAACTGAAACAAAACTTCAACAACCTCCCATGGACAATTATTGGAGAAAACCAGGTTTTGATAAAATGCACTTTTGTCCTTCAAACGGACTTTCTGGTGGGCTTTGCCTACTTTGGAAAGAATACCAGCTCCAAAACGAAACCTTTAGAGTGATAAATTCGGATAGCAGAACAATAAAAGCCACATACCAAAATCATACACTAAACATAGAAATCACAATCTTTTTTGTTTATGCCCCGGCTTTTGAAGGCGAAAAACATGAATTTTGGAACTCCTTGTCAGCTCAAGTCAGAAATACAATAGGCCATGTAATTATAATTGGAGATTTAAACGAAATCCTTGAACCAAGTGATAAATTAGGGGGGAACCAACCGTCCATTGGGAGATTCATGCGAATCAAGGACTTGATCACAAGTCATAACCTCATTGACGCTCCGACTACATGAAACAAATTTACTTGGAGGAAGAGGCAACAAGGAAATGACAATATTTTCGAAAAACTGGATCGAGCGCTGGTCAGCTATAGTCTATTACAATACTTCCCGAACCTAAGTACAAAAAACCATGCCTTTATCAAATCTGACCATACCCAAAAAACACTTGACCTAATGGACAACCAGAAACCTAAGCTTCAACCTTTCAAATTTGAAATGGCCTGGACCACGCGACCAGACTTTGAAACCCTGGTCCGTGGTGCCTGGCGAGTTGATCCTCCGGGTTCCCACATGTTCAAACTGACCAAGAAACTTCAGGAAGTCAAAAGGAAAAGTAAAATATGGAGTAAAGTAACATCTGGAAACATATTCCGACAAATAAACTTAGTAGAGCAAGAGTTACAAGATCTTCAGATCCGACTTTGTAACTCTTACAATCACACACTAGATACCAAGATAAGAAGGTTATCTTTTAAACATGCTGCACTATCTAACTATCAACAAAAATATTGGGGACAAAGAGCGAAACGAACTCATATCAAGTCAGTAGATGAAAACACAAAATATTTTCACAGAGTAGCTACGGGAAGAAGGAACAGAAACATTATTAAAAATATCCAAACCACGGCAGGCCTCAGCCTGACAAATGAAAAAGATATTCGTGAAGTCATTAAATATGATTTCATTGGCAGATTCACTCAACAACAAAGATAACGAACACCCAGTAATCTACTTAATCTCATAACAAATGAAGTAACAAGTGAGGACAATGAATGGCTGACAAGGCCAATCTCAAACTCTGAAATCAAGAACGCTGTGTTTAGTTTAGCAAACGACAAATCTCCTGGCCCGGATGGTTTCCCGGTCGGCTTCTACAAAAAATATTGGCACATAATCGAACCATCTGTGATCAAGGCAGTTAAAAGCTTCTTTCTTAGTGGGAGAATATTGAAACAAACAAACCATACCTTCATAGCATTAATACCTAAATGTGATAACCCCACAAAAACGTCACAATATAGACCCATTAGTCTATGTTCAACAACTTATAAAATCATAGCAAAAATTCTGGCCGCACGACTGAAGAAAATCATACCGAAAATCATCAACCCCCTACAAAGCGCCTTCTCTTCGGGCCGAGCCATACAGGACAACATCCTCATAGCAAATGAAATTTTCCATTCCTTCTCAAAGAAAAAAGGGAATTTGGGATGGATGGCAGTAAAATTAGATATGGAAAAAGCCTTTGACCTTGTGGACTGGGAATTCCTGCTAACAGTAATGACTAAATTTGGGTTTTCTGATCGTTTTTCCGGGTGGATTAAAGAGTGTATAACCACGGTTACGTACTCGGTGCTGGTCAACAATGAACCTACTGACCTATTCACACCCCAGAGGGGTCTCCGGCAGGGTGATCCACTATCACCATACCTATTTTTGATACTTTCAGAAATTCTTGCAAGGGGGCTCCAATCTGAATCCACTAAACCAAAAAGTCACCTGGGAATCAAGATGACAAAAAGCGGAACTAAGATTCCGTACTTAGTATTTGCGGATGATATTGTCATATTCGCCTCTGCTACTAAAACAGCATGTGACCAAATTAATAAGATTCTCACGGACTTCTCTTCACTATCAGGACAGAAAGTTAACAGGAACAAATCGAATTTTCAAACCTCCCCTAATACCACTGCATCCCAAAAAACTACTATCCATAATGAACTTGAAATTCAGTACACAACAAACTTAGGAACCTACCTAGGCTGTCCTATTATTAGTGGCCGCACCACAAAAGAGGACTTTAAAGAGCTATTAAACACAACCAAGGCCCAATTGAACAAATGGAAGGCTAACTGTCTTTCGCAGGCGGGTAGGTGTACACTAATCAAAACAACACTTTCAGCCAAACCACTGCACCTAATGCAATGCTTCTTGCTTCCCAAATCAGTACATGTGGAATTAGATAGGATTAACAGGAATTTTCTATGGAACAAAGGATCGTCACATAAACCGCTTATAAGCTGGTTTGAATTCTGTAAAACAAAGGAAAATGGGGGGTTGGGCCTCCGAAAATCAGAAGACATGAATCAAGCATTACAACTGAAGCTACTTTGGAAAATCCTTGCAGAGCCTTGTAACCCATGGGTCTCCATAATAATCGAAAAATACCTAAAAGGACACAGCATACTTAATTACCACAGAAAAAGTGGAACATCTTGGCAATGGACACAATTAACCAAACTACTACCATTATTAAAGGATGGAATCAAATGGTCATTTGGCAGTGGTGATTCCATCAATTTCTGGACGGATCACTGGTTCGGAAACACCCCCCTAATTAACACAATATCTGACACCCAACAAATAGACATAAACACTAAGATCCAACACTTTTTCACAGACACTAAGACTTGGGATGCGGGGAAGCTACGGGACGAAACTAAAGACATTATACCCAATGAAATAATTGATTCTATCCTCACAATTCCGATACCCAAGCACATTCATATCGACAGACTGTACTGGAAATGGAATTGCAATGGTTGGTTCTCTACTAGCTCAGTTATTGATATGATCGATGCTGGGAAACAACATCATAAATCTGATATGAGCTGGATCTGGCACATGGACGCACCATCTAAAGTTAAAATGTTTATTTGGAAAATCACCAAAAATGGAATGCCCACCTCGGCTAGACTTGCCTCTCGTGGGTTTGGCATTCCGACTACTTGTCCACAATGTGACTCTCAATATGAAGACCTTACTCACCTTCTATGGTCCTGCCCGGTTTCGCAAAAAGTCGTCACTTAGATGGACCCAACTCAATTTTTTGCTATAAACACAACTTTTGCCCAAGGAACTCAACTTAACGACACTCTACAAGAAACAAAATAGGAATGGATCGTTTCACTAAGCTCGCCTTTACTTGGTGGAGCATATGGTACTTTCGAAACAAAGCACTTTTCGATAATGTCGATCCAGACCCAAGAAGTATTTTATCCTTCGCAAAAGAACAAATCTTCATGTGGAAATCGACAAAAAATCTAGAGGAAGGTGCGGAAGCCCAATGCACACCGAAACAACAACCAGCAATAAGGACAGATCCAAAACGAAAAAAGGCTAAATGGGTCCCACCTAAACCCGGGAATCACAAGCTAAATTTTGATGGGCTATGGGATCAACTGGACTTGGTTCATATGGTTTTGTCATCAGAAACTATAAAGGAGAACCAATATACTATGGAGTTGGGCCTTCTCCCTTCACCTCCGTCTCTGGCACTGAAGGTTTAGGGTTTTGGAAGGGCTTGCAGGCTGCCCGTATACTAAATATAACAAGACTAGAGATCGAAGGAGATAATCTTACGATCATTAACAGCCTTAAAGGCGTTGGACAGCCAACAGGTGACTCTGATATGATTGTCTCCGACAGTCTAGTCACGCTTGGCTTCTTCAATTTCATAGAGATTCGTCATGTCTACGGGGAAGCTAACCGTGTTGCGGACCGTTTATCGCACCTAAACGTTGACTTCCATAGCAATCTGGCACCTGACGACTCTAAGCTTCGTGATTTCATCCTTTCGGATGCTCTTGGCTCCTAGGTTTATCCTTTCTGTCAAATTCTTTTCGTTTGAAAAAAAAAATTTAGGGAAATTTCGCAAGGTACCACTGTAGTATAGCTTAATTCGCAGGGTGTACCAAACTTTGACCTATTTCGCATGGTACCCTTGAGGTTTGGCATAATTTCGTCTCGCGCCCCTCCACCGTTAACAATAACAGGTACCGTTTGTTTTGATTAAATAAAAAAGGAAAATTAAAAAAAAATCAAAACCGAAGATGGATGACGAAGAAGAATGACTTCGGAGGAGAACTCGACACCGGCAAGACAAGGAGACCAGGACTTGACGAAGAGGTCGAAGCCGATGAGGGTGGATAGTGTGAATACGACACTTCCTCTCTCATTCTCTCAACTCGACCCCTATCCTCTTTTATGCCCTCCGCCGCCGCTGCCGCCACCACCACCAACGCCACCGCCGTGACTCACTCCCGTCAGCAACTTCAGTCCACCTCAACCAACGCCGCCGCAGCCACCAATCATCTGCTTATTCCTCCCCCGCTTCTTCTATCAATTTCACAGTCTTCGCCTAATTCCTAAATCTCAATTTCACAGTCTTCGCCTTCGCCGATTTTCGTGGTTAGTTTGTATTTGCAAACCATACCCGATTGCCAGGATTTGATGTATTCACTATTCAATCTTTCAATGAACTTTCTGTTACATGAATTTTTTTTATTACACTAATGCCTGCCAGAATGCTAGGAACTGCAGAGCTATCATATACCGTAGTATCATTTTTTTTTTCCTAAAAAATAATTGTTTCTACTTTCTAGCTGTAATTTTTCACATTGGCTTCATTGACGGGCTTGTAATTGTAGAGGAAGTCTTATGTCTGGGTTCAGACTGCTGATGGATCAATGCAACAAGTTGAGGAAGAAGTTGCTATGTTTTTCCCCATGATATGCCGAGAGATACTTCAAAAGGGCTCAGGATCTTCCAAGAACAATGCTATTATACTTCCTGAGAGGGTCAATCCATCGACACTTGGTTTGGTTCTGGATTATTGTCGGTTCCATCAATTACCTGGTCACTCCAATAAGGTCAGGATATTATTTTCTTCTACTTGTTTTGGGGGTTATTTTACCCATTATTTATCTTGTCAACGCAATTTAGTTGGTATATCTGGTTTGGTAACATTCTTAACTAGAGATGGAAATGGATCGGGTTATGGGTGGATGGAGGGAGTCCATCACCCGATCCACTAGTTATTTTGCTCCACCCGATCCATCCATCATCCATTAAATCTATTATCCATATCCGATCCATCTGTCATCCACGGATAATCGGATGGATCGGGTGAAATAAACGGATGAACAATTTCATACGATTTTCCTTCCGTAAATTGCAAATCATATATAAAAACCACTGTTCGTAAGACTTAATAACATATCAAACGTAATATGATTTAGTAACCTAGAATTTCTTATATATCTCTGATCAAAAAAAGAATTTCTTATATATCAATATCTTTAAATCATAAAAAATACCACAAAATAACTTATATAGTAATAAGTTCAAAATTTAATACTTAGAAAGAAACAATTGAAATTCATAAAATAAAAAACAGTACTCTCATGATTGAGAGTATATACGTGATAGCAATTAATAAAATAAACGTACTGTTTTTTTTATTTTATACCGTATAGGTGGGAAGACAATTAGGGTTTTTAATTAGTATAACTTTAGCTTAATAGATAAGTATTGTATTAGATAAGAAAAATATAAATATAATTAAGAAAAAAGATAATACGGGAAAAAAATGATAAAGGAAAAAAAAAAGATAAGGGAAAATATAATAAAATAAATACTAAATATATTCGGGTGAGATGGATCGGGTAGGCGGACCGGGTGACGGATCGGATGGTGGATCGGAGACCCCTTCACCCGAATCCGATCCGATCCATCATCCATTAGTCCACCACCCATTTATTCATCCATTTAAATCGGGTTTTCATCCATTTTTTCGGTTCGGGTGGAACAGGTGGAGCGGGTGCCCATGGATGATTTCCATCCCTATTCTTAACCGTACTAATTGGATGGTTAAGAGTAGATATGCTAGGTGCAGAGAATTTATAAGATTCAGTGTGTTACTGACTATTCAGATTGAGTAGAGTTGGTGTATGATAGGAAGAGAAGTTGGAGCCCTTGAAAAATGTGACAGATGATCCTCGCATACGACTATTGAATAGATTAATATGCAAGAAAGAGGAAAGAATTGAAGGAAAGGGGAAAAATGAAGGTACTTAATATCACCTGTTTCTCTAAGCATTTATTCTTTTTATCATTTGTAGTTACTGCTAAGAATCTATTCAATATAAATATTCCAACAATTCCCAACAGATGAGATCTTATTAAGCTGTGTGGAGAGAGATTTATATTGCAATGATTGGCCGTATGAACTTGTTCTTAAATTGCCTGTCAAAGAGAAAACTCATAAGAACAAAGCATTTACTCGGTAAATTACCTATGGGAAGAACAACAATTGGTGATTGTGGTTCACTGCAATGACAACATAAATCCCTGAAGCACCAAACTAAGCATTTACTCGGTAAATTATGAGTTGCTTGTGTTTTTGAGTTTGCTTGTTTTCGAAAATATGTTCGCTGTCATACATTTACTGATTTTTACATTGAGTTACTGTTGTTGCAATTTGTTATAGAAAATCGGTGACAGCAATGCTTATATTGTTTTGGAAATTTTGGCTTATTAGCTCAACCGGTAGAGCATTGTGCTTAGGCACAAAATGTGGGTTCGAACCCCACATAAGCCACAAACGATAAGAAGTTGAAAATTCAATTGAGTTTAGACTAGCCTATGCGGGATTTGAACCCACATCGATGTGCTCATGCACATCGCTCTACCATTTGAGCTAATAGGCTTAAATTTTATAACGTGGGATAAGAACAAAAAAAAAATGATAATCGTGGGTGATGCAATTATCATTAATTTGTTGCAGTCATACGTTAATTGTAGTGTTTGGTTGCTTGACATTTCCTTGAAAACTTTTGAATTGCTATTTAGAGGGATGCTTGACTTTGCTTCAATGGACTGATAAATTATTATCACTAAAAAATTTAGCTGATTACTTTGTTGGCACACTCAATTGAAGACCATTTGATCCTATGTGCGTTCCCTGACTGAATTGAAGACCATTTGATCCTAATACCTCTAAGAGGCATTTCAGCAAACACTTGGTAGGCAGATTTAGCTTCAGTCAGGCTAGTTGGAACATCATTGCATTCAATCAAGTTACCTAATTCTATTATGAAATTGAAACCAAGTGCAGTTATAGAAGCACTTACACTAGACAATTACAGGTTATGACATAAATTGGCGTATTCATGACAACATAGAGATGTCTACCAAACAAATGCAAAATCCAACAGCACATCCTACAAGTGCAGTTTATGACAGAAGCAGCAAATGTAAAGAACCAGAAGCTAATTCAAAACACGAACAGTGCAAGGACGCTTCAACTACAAGATGGAGGAGAAATCGTCACTCAATTGTACCAGAAAAAATACAAATCGAAAATCCCCATTTTTTTTAGGGTTTGTAGCCATTGGAAGTTTGGAACTTCCAAGGAAATTTTGATAAACATACCTCCATGCGCCACCCAAAGCCATTTCTGCCTCTATTGCCGCTTTCAATCGTAAGTGTCGCCTTCTCCTTCCCTCACTGTTTGCGTCGCCTCCTCTCACGGACTCACATTTCTCAACTTTCGGCGGATTCCTGCACCCTGCACCTCCCGCTCCAGTCGGCTCAGTGCGGCGTGGCCTCTTCCGCTCTTGTGTCGCCTCTCTGCTGTGTCACCTCCTCCACCTCTATGTCGCCTGAGAGTCAGCCTTCTTCCTTCCTCTCTTGTGTCGACTTTTCCTTTTTTTATTATTATTAATAAAAACTAAAGGAGAAACAAATGGCTGTTAAGATTAACTGTAGAGGGGCGCGAGGAGAAATTGGTATAAAACTCAGGGGTACCGGGTGAAATTGGTGAAACTCTTGTACATCGGGCGAAAAAGCCGATACCCCAAGGGTACCAGGCGAAATTTCCGAAAAATTTATATATGAAGTTTAGGGTTATTTCTCAAAAATCTCCTTTCAAACGAGACTATTTTTTTTAACGGAAATTTTGCGGGGTGCCCTTGAGGTATTGCAATTTTCGCGAGGTATACAACTTTTTTGCATATTTCGCATGGTACCCCTAGGGTATACAATTTTGCGGGTTTTGCAGTAACGGAGTTGTTAAGTTTAACACCCGAAGGGCGCGACGCGAAATTTAATAAAACCTCACGGGCACCACACGAAATATGTAAAAGAGTTGTATACTTGATGAAAATTGCAATACCCTGAGGGCACCCCGCGAAATTTCCGTTTTTTTAAACAAACCATCTTTTATAAATTTTCTTTTATAAAACCATCTTGTACAAGATTTTGAGATAAATTGAACCACCTAGATTAATAATATATTTGATTTTTTTTTAAATATGTAATTTTGATCAAAGTGCCCTTCTAATTAAAAAATTACTCAAAATTGCCTCTGATTTATATTTTTCAAAACTAAAACTCTCCTTTTCTAATTAAAAAAATCAAAAATAATTTATCCAAAATAAGCATTCACAAAGTTAAAACAAATTTTTTCATAACTTAAAGTTTACTTAAAAGACAAAAATACAATATAAATAATTTAATATGATGATATACCATGATATTATTATTTTTAATTTTTTGAAAAAAATTGGCAATAATAAACTTATAAACCGGACCTTCAAAATTCATTGGACGGCCCTGAATAAAATGACAAAGCGGGAGGGCATGAAAATTGAAATGCATTATCAAAACGAAGGATCTCCACATAGGTGTGAAGCTTAGATCTCAACCAACACAAGAAATGACTTCAAGATGGTAAAGACATCACTTTTGGAGGACAACATATGACTAAAACACATGTCCATTATATAAGCTAAGCTATATCACTACTCTACAAGCTAAGCTGATCGGATCAACAAGATCAAGTTTCGGAATGGTTGACTAAATAGAGGAATGTACCCGCATAGAAGGAATGGGTTAATTCGACTATCAATTACTGTACTTTGATTCAGAGGTGATCCGATCCTTGATCTTGTTGATCCGATTCTGAAGCTCAAAGCCTGTGAGTTGAGGCGGGATGTAAACAATCCGCCTCAACTCGCTCACACTTCTTGGATTCAGGCCAAATCAAGTTTTGAATAATGAATTTTAGTGAAATTTGGGGTTTCGATCATTTGAATTTGAGCGAGTTGAGGCGGGTTGTTTACATCGGCTCTACAAGCCTGTGAGTTTATTTTATTTTATTTTTTTAATAAAAATTTGAGTTCAGACAAATCTGAAGTTCGAGAGGCCGTTGAATCGACAGACAGAATAATCGTTACTCCTTCCGTTCTATAATACATGTTCTTTTGGTTCTTTTGGTTTTCGGCACGCTTTTTAAAGAGTGAAAAACTCTATAAAATATTACTTTTTAGTTAATTTTTTTTTTATAATTTGATACTTATTAGTAACAAGTATCAAATTATATAAAAAAATTAATTAAAAAAATAATATTTTATAGAGTTTTATTGAAAAGTAAAAGGATATGTAGTGTGGAACGGATGTAGTAATTTACAACATATAACAAACTGATACAAACCAACCCGATAAAAGAAACCCCAAACAGCCCATCAAAGTTATCAACCAGCGTAGTAGTCGAGGAAATCTAAGGCGAGCCACTAGACCTGTTAAACGGGTCATTCGGGTCGGGTCACTTCAAGTTTCGGGTAAAACGGGTTTCGGATATTTTCGGGTTGACACGAACCCGGGTTTGACCGAGTTTCGGGTCATTTCGGATCGATTTCGGGTTTGTCCTTTTTTTCTTTTTTAAATTAAAAAAATCAAGATTTGATAGTTTTGTGATAAATTTTAATTATATATAAAAAAATTTAATTATATATAATTATAAATCAACCGGGTAAATCGGGTCAAAATTACCGGATAAATCGGGTAAATCGGATCAAAATTACCGGGTCGAAACCCAGATTACCCGAAAAATTTCGGGTTCGAGTCAAAATTTCCGGGTTCGGGTCAAAAAATTTTCGAATCGTTCGGGTCGGGTGGTGTTTTGACAGGTCTACTAGCCACGGATCCATACGAGTTTATTTTTGTGTCACCTCAAATGAAAAAAAAGAAGTGAAAGTACTGTAGTTTGAGAATAAAATAAAGAGACTAGAGAGGCCTCGAGCACCGCCCTAGTGGGCCCAAACCCACAAACCCGCGTAAAGTAGACAAGGGCCCACCACGCCAGCTGGCTCTCTCTCTTTTAGTTTTCATTTGTTTGTAATTGTCCTCTTTCTCTTTTTCTTACCTTTTCCCACCAAACAAACGGTAACAAAATTTTCTTCCTAACTTGTTGATTCTGCAATTAACACTCTCTCTAAGTAATAAGCTCCCTAACTTGTAGATTTTGCCTGCAAAATGCAAGATTTCAATGTGTGTGTTTAGCTGCAGATTCTGTAGAATTGAATGTCTCTACAAGCAGCATTAAGGGAAGAAGTGGATTATAGGATGAGCAATTCAAGAGGCCCTTTGATTGCTTCTCCACAACAACTCCCTGAGTTGTTAGACAGCAACAACAACAACATCATTGATCACGCGGCTGAGAAAAACAAGTCCTTGAGAGCTCGGTATTACTATGGCATTATCTTCCTCCTAACCAATCTTGTTGCCTGGTTTGTTCGCGATTATGGACAAAGGATTCTTCCACAAATGTTTTGTAAGTCGAGTGACTCACTCCCTTTCGGAATGTGCTTCTCTTCCTTTCGGCTGAGTGTTGATTGATCTTCATTGCAGATCTTAGAGCTTGTGGGAAGATGGGTTATGATTGCTTTCATACAATGGGAGTCCTCCGTGTCAGCTTTGGATGCTTTGTATCCTTTATCAGTACATCTCACAAGGCAAAGAACATTGATCATTGCTGTGCTCTTTTGATTGATTGCCCTTAACGCGAATTCCAGATGTTTTTCTTCTTGATGTTTCTGACCACAGCCGGAAGCAGAAAATTGTACGAAATTCGCAATGGTTGGCATTCAAGATGGTGGCCATTGAAGTCCATTCTTTTAGTTGCATCTGTAACATCTCCATTCTTTTTACCACCTGATATTGTTTATATATATGGTAAGTTTTACTAAAAATTCCAATCCATTTATACTTGGCAAATCCAAATCAACTTGTAAATTTATCAAGGGTTCCGAATGTTCTTGCAGGGGAGTTCGCACGCATTGGTGCAGGGTAATCTTCAGTCCCGTCTCTCAAAACTTCCAATCATAAAGGAAAACATATGTCAGTATCTGTTAAGATTGTGTTATCTGATCATGGTTCTACATGTGTAGGGTTTTTCTCGCGCTGCAACTCGTTAGTGTGATTCAGTTCATCACTTGGTGTAACAAGTGCTGGATGCCTGATGACATAAAGAAGCAAAGGTTACCAAATTCTTCCTGACACTTGGATGATAAGCATCTTCATTAGCATGATCTTCGTCATTTCCTTGTTGCAGCTGCTTTCTTGGGGGATTCATGTCGACTATATTCTACATAGGATCCATGTGTGGAATCGGCTTGATGTGTAGCCTGTATGTACCAAGATCCTCCTGCACACTTAACATATTCTTTATCGCGTGGACTGCTATCTTGCTCATCGTTATGACAGCCACATCTTTACATTCAAAGGTACACATGACAGAAGGTGCTCCTTATGTAACACACAACCTTGAGATCTTCAGTATTAATTCCGAGTTTTGGATGCTTGAAGCAGGTAAATAGGGGTCTTCTATCTTCGGGAATCATGGCAGCTTATCTAGTGTTCCTGTGTTGGTCTGCCATCAGAAGGTCAGGATCTATGCCTGCTATAATTGTTGAATTGCGAAACTGCATTTCGCTTTTGCATCTGAATTCTTTTTCCGTCTCAGTGAACCTGCCAGCGACAAATGCAGCCCTCAAAAGCAATCAAGCAGACATCATGACTGGATCACTGTTCTTGTAACCATCAACCATAACTTATGCTACAGAAAATTTCTTTGAACTATTCAGAGATTCTAAAGCTTGAAAACTATGCCTGCAGAGCTTCCTCATTGCGATCTGTGCAATTGTGATGGCAACTTTTTCAACGGGGATTGACTCCGACTGCTTCCAGGTGAACTCTTCTAGTCTTATTACGACATGTTTAACAGTCTCAAGCTCATCATCTTGTCTTAGAACAATTACATTATAATTAGCTGATTTTTCTCAAATTTGTTTGAGCTTCTAGTTTCGCAAGGATGAGGCTAAAGAAGAGGAGGATATACCGTACAAATATGGTTTCTTCCACATGGTATTCTCCCTTGGTGCCATGTACTTCGCAATGCTGTTAGTCAGCTGGAATCTCAACAACTCGGCAAAAGTGTAAGAGCAATTCCTGTGTCGGTCTGTCTGCCTTTAACCTTCTGCATCTATGCAACAGCAACATTTTCACAGTGTATTGTTTCTTTGCGACCTATAGATGGAGTATTGATGTTGGCTGGGCGAGTACCTGGGTGAAGATCATCAATGAGTGGTTTGCAGCCACCATATACTGTAAGTAGCCTTCTTTACTTGGAAAACTCTAGCTATATACAGCTACAAAATTCGAACACTGCTTCTAGGACCATAAAAAGGAAGAGCTCTTGCTAGCATGAGTAACGGTTTCAAATCGGTCCTCTCCTCTGTTTGAATCTAATTTCGTCAAAATTCCAGTGTGGAAGCTGATGTCCCTGGTTTTGAGAGAAGCAAAGGTGATGGACCAAGAAGCAGCGATGCAGTAGGCGGACATATTACACGATAAAAAGAGCGTTCGGTTGTATGAATCTAGGAGCTTTTGTTAGCCTGTAAGGTTTGGTCAATGTACTCAAAAGTGAACCAAGGTGCCATATATTCTTCATGTACAAATGGATTTCACCTTGTAAAGAGTTGAAAATTTGAATCTTGTAAACTCATGTATTCCTGTTTCCAGTCTATGAATGAGCCAAAGAGGTTGATATAATCATAGAAGCAATCATTCAAACTCAGTAACTCAAAAAATATAATGAAAAAGGAGCCATGGATGTAATGGATTAGTTGAGTCCTTGGAGAATGAACGGTTGAGAACTTGAGATCATATAATCATTCAACTGGATTCTATAAAATAAAATCAGAAAAGCAAATTTGGATCAAGTACAACTGCTTCAACACCTTGGCCATCAAAACAACTCCACAATAGAACCTTTCTCATCTTCCTATATAAGCCAACTGTGCTTATAACTCTTGCATCCAACTCTGAAGTTCAGAACCCGAGCTCATCCTAAACAATCAACCGCCAAAACAAACACATCTGACGGCCAGGAAACCTCTGAAGATGTGCAAAGAAATCCCACTTTCTCTGTTCATTGCAATCCTTCTAGCTGCAATGCACGCAACAAGTTCCGTGAGCGCTGATGGTCTGACACCTGGAGCAGCAGGTGGTGCGGGTGCAGGTATAGGAGCTGGGGCAGCAAGCGGTGCAGGAGCAGGTATAGGAGCCGGGGCAGCAGGTGTAGGAGCTGGGGCAGCAGGTATAGGAGCGGGAGCAGCAGGCAAAGGAGCCGGGGCAGCAGCTGCAGGCGGGGGAGAAGCACCTGTCATTGAGTTCTACATGCATGACATACTCGGAGGGAGTAGCCCAACAGCAAGGCCGATCACTGGCCTGCTCGGGAATATCTACAGTGGTCAAGTGCCATTTGCAAGGCCCCTGGGTTTCAATGTTCCGAAGAATGGGATTGCTGTCCCCAACAGCAACGGTGCCATTCCTACAGTCAATGGGCTCAATGGTGTCCCGCTTGGAACAGGGCTAGCAGGCAGCGCCTTTGCTGGAACAACCAATGCAAAGACCGTCAACAACCAGCTGGGCCAGCTGGCACCAGATGGCCTAGGGCTAGGGTTTGGCACCATCACAATCATCGACGATCTGCTGACAGCTTCCCCAGTATTGGGCACACAGAACCTTGGCAGGGCTCAGGGTGTGTATGTAGCAAGCTCAGCTGACGGGTCCAGCCAGTTGATGGCGTTCACTGCTATGCTTGAAGGTGGTGAATATGGCGACAGCATCAACTTCTTTGGGGTTTACAACATTGGAACCACCATGTCTCAGCTGTCAGTGACTGGTGGTACAGGCAAGTTTCAGAATGCCTGTGGATTTGCCGAGCTACGGCCACTGGTGCCACCAGGTCAGCAGGTGTTGGATGGAGCCGAGACGCTGCTGAGGATTCTTGTCCATTTGACCTACTGAGAAGGAACAATGCTTGTGTGCTTTGTATGTTTAATGAACTATTACATTTCTGGTGTTTAAAGTTGGTATGTGATATTGTGATTGTATAACAATGATTGAAAAGTGAAATCCTTTCTATTTCAAGTGTTTGTGACAAGGGCTTATTGAAAAATACAACTCGTTCCTCATATCAACGAGTCAATCATTCTACAAGGGATTTCAGATTGAGTATTTCAATGAAAATATAGAAATAGGATCCATGTACCAAACAATTTAATAGATATTTACCTCTTCCATGATCAATGTGTGATAATCATGATACTTGGTCACTTGAGGACTGTAACCTTGACACAGCTGCGCACAGTTGCTTCGTCGAGCCCATACAATGCATCAATCAAGTGAACCCGTAAAGAGGCTGGTCCCTTAGCCTGCTTCATACCAATCTCACTGGCAAGACCAAAAACCGACAATGCAGAGGCAGTTGCTTCAAGAGCATTTGAAGGATCAACTGAAACAAAGGCAGTGATAAGAGCAGTCACGGCGCAACCTGTTGCAGTGATCCGTTGCAACATCTGCACCCCGTTGTGTACTCCAACTACTCGATCCCCGTCTGTAATTATATCAACTGCTCCAGACACTGCAACAATGGCACCAGTTTCTATGGCCACAGACTTGGCAGCTTCCAGCGCATCTGTCGATTCATGTAGGCTGTCCGCTCCCTGATTACAGGACCGAAACCCCAATTTTGGATGGACATTTCAGAAACAACAAAACTATTAACAACTAACAAGCTGCTTTGCTTTGATGATGATCAGCTATGTTACAGTTTCATAATGCTGAATTGAATAACAGTTCATCAGTTAGTCATCATCTAGGCATCTACAAATGCAATCACCAATGCTAGAACTAAGCTAAACACCGCGAAATTCAACCTAATTCTTCACTGACGTGATGTGCAAAACGCATAACAATGAAAAGCGCGATACTTTACCTTGTTGGAACCCCGAGAGGCAGTAGAGAGAGAGATAATCTCAGAGCCGTTCCCCCTAATAACAGAGGGCTTCAACCCCAGCAAGTCCAAGCAAGCCCTCAATCGGAACTGGGATGCGCCGGCGGCGACAGGGTCGAGCACCCAGGGCTTACCGAGGCGGAGGGCGAGCTCAGCGGCGGACATCATCGAGGGGATCCAGTCGGGAGTGAGAGTGCCGACGTTGACGCAGAGTGCGTGAGTGAGAGGGGTGAAATCGGGGATCTCGGGGACAGAGTGGACCATGGCTGGGGAGGCGCCGGCGGATAAGAGGGTGTTTGCCATGAGATCCATGGAGACGAAGTTGGTGATGCACTGGATTAACGGCGATTGGTGGCGGACTCTGGAGAGGAAGCTCCAAGCTATGGCGCCCCAGTCGGATTCCAGTGTTACAGGGTCGCGGTTGGATTCGGATTCGGAGCCCTCCATTCTTGGTTGGCGAGCTTTACATATGAAGGGAGATTAGTATTCGAGAAAATGTAAGTAAATACCAAAAAAAAAAAGAAAAAAAAAAGGGTTTAGACAAGATGTCTGAATGGTTATTTTGACAAGATAAATTTACCTAACTTAACCAAGGTTGGTAAACCATTTTTGGTAACACGTCAGAGGAAATCTTTAACCTTAGCACGCAGTCTAGATTCCAGATCCAAACAAAGTCAGATTTTGAATGTTGTTTGTTGTGTTGTATCATTTCTATTGCTGACGTTGTACTAAACCAATCATTGTGACTCCATTCCCAATACAATTTGTCTTGCATTATGTGTTTTGGGATCGGCATTAGTGTAATGAATTCGCTAACTAGCAGAGCTTGGTTAGCGTTAGCGAAATTTGTGGCTTGAGCCGGACGGGGAGCAAAACCACACCAAACATCAAACCAAAATTTGATGGAGGAGCCGTCATCTACTCCCCAACGAAGACCCTTTTTGAATAGGTCTAGTAGATTAGTTAATTTGGCTCATTACCATGATGTGTTACCTTTTTTCTTGTAGCTTAAGATGTGATCCATTTTGAGATATTTTTTAGTCACTAGTTGGACCCAGAGGTTATTTGGTTCTGCTAGAATCTTCCAAAGAAGTTTTAGTTGTAATGCTTTGTTCATATCCTCTGAAGAGCGGAGACTCAGACCTCCAAGAAACCAGGCAACAATCTCACACTCCCAACCCAAACAAAAAATCCAGTCGTAGGACATGCAAATGGACTAAACCTCGAGATGAATGGTACAAACTCAATTTTGATGGTGCCTTATCTGATACAAACTTGGGCTCTTATGGATTTCTTATTCGAGATGCTTCTGGTTCAGTTCTCTTCTCTGAGGCTGGAACCTCTTACTTCCCTTCGGTACTTGGGATTGAATGCTTTGGTCTCTAGAAGGGTTTACTTAAAGCAATTAATCTAAATTTAAAAAAACATGGTTATTGAGGGTGATAACCTTGGCATCATTAACAACATTCGGTCTGGATGCTCATGCTCTAGGGAGATTGAAATGATTATCTCTGACTGTATTCTTTCTCTCTGCCATTTTACTGAGTCTGAAATTAGACATGTTTATAGGGAAGGTAATGAAGCCGCAGATCGACTTTCTCATCTTACATTCTTTTTCTCTGGCTTTGGTCTCCCCGCTGACGCTGCGCTCAGCAACATCATCCTTCGGAATGCTCTTGGATAGTTGCTCTATAACATCCAAATTCTTTTCAGTTAAAAAAAAAACCTAAATTACTACAGGTTCTTCCATTTCACGCTATCAATCCCCAACTCATCCTCCATGGAACGCTATCCTCCATTTCACGCTATCAAGAACATCTCGTGTGCTTTCAATGAGCAACCAAGAGCAGCAATATTTTGGATTTTTGAGGTCCATTCGAGAGAGAGTTTTATAGATATATCAACTTTAAGGTAGGAAATTTCATTATAATTTGTTTTTGATAAGCTTTTATAGAGAAGAAAATTGTGTGTTTTAGGGTTTAAAATTAGAATTAAAATTGATGAAATTAGTTGTTTTTTTTGTGTCTTGTGTTTTATTGTCGTTGATTTGAGTGTTGTTTGGGTTGAATTATGAGTACAAATTGGAACAAAAACGAAAGAAATTGGTTGTTTTATTTTCGATTTTTTATGTCATTCCTGTCAGGTATAAATCTCGTGAATTTTTGTCTGCGTCGAGCTCAGTTGATGTCACTGAGAGCTCATGATGGAAGCTTAATTGTTGTCATCGAGGTGATGATGATGTCACCGAGCTCCCTCATTAACCTCACTCAATGGAGTTGAGGTTGTTTATTTAGCTCGGATCTCAGAGTTTTTGACAGATTTCTCAAACGACAACCAAGAAAAATAGCCGAAAGTCTTTTGATAATCATCCGAAGAGATTGATATACCAAAAATAAGTATCGATCAATTCATTCCTTGATAAATTTACTAAAAGTTTATTCAACCGATGGAGTATTTGGATGAACGCACTTAGGTTTTTTCAATTCGCTCTCATAGAGTTTTAGACCTGTTTGCAATAGTTTGAAAAAAATGAAAAGGACATGTGGTAATTTAGTTGAACTTATCTTGTCAATAGTCATTCCGACATCTTGCTTCTAGCCTCACTAAAAAAAGGCAAAATTGCAGAAATTCACCCCTTAAATAACCCATTTCGCACAAAACCAATCTTTAAAACTGAAATTGAAGAAAACCATCCTTTAAACCTATTCTGTTAGCAAATAACCATCCTTCCTTTATTCCATTGATTTTTATGTTAAAAGGTACGTAGTATAAAATACTCCCTCCGTTAATTAAAACATGTCGTTTTAGACATTTGCACATTTTTTAAGAAAGCAAATAAAAGCAAACAAAAATACAAATTATTACTTTATTTTTCCACTTTATTGAAAACTACAACTAACAAACATCTAATCATGAAAAGGGTAATTTTGGAAAGTGAACACCAAAATACCTAAAATGACATGTTTTTCTTAACAAGATTTTACTCCTAAAACGACATGTTTTTCTTAACGGAGTGAGTATTTCGTTAGCAAATAAAAATTTGTATACAACATCCTCAGAATCAAAGGTCATATCAATTCCAGGTTTCATGGATTCATTTGATTGTTCCAAATGACCCATATTTTCTTCTTCCATTTTTTCCATTCTCAAAAAACGAAAAAAGTGTAATTGAACAATCATCAAAACATTTTTTTTGGAAGCAAGATAAGAATTCAGTTCTCTAGACAAGCCTAGAGAAACCGAGAGACCGGACAAGTCGGTAGATGGACTAACCATCATGTACAACCAAATAAAAAACAGAAGCAAATGACAAAAATGAAATAACAGAAACAGATGACAGAAATGAAAATGCGAAAATAAAAGAAACGTGCCAGTAATCCTAGATCATAAAACAAAGCCATCATGGCAAGTGAACAATCAACCAACAGAGGACGCACACAGAGAACTCTGGGGACCATAGCGGACATCTCAGATTATGGACTTCGAAGAGCCATCAAATATCGATCGCAAATCCACGACGTCTTCGGATACAACAAATCAAACACCGTTCACACAAGGCCTACATCACAACAAGAACAACACAGCACACCAAACCGCAAATCCAACCCCAAACCAAACCACTGCCCAATAAAAAAGACCCACCCGTCTAAAACCCTCAAGGACGATAACAAGATCGTAAGAGACTACTAGGTAGTCAAAATAGAAGCGACAGAGACTGAAAAGAGCAAAGAAATTGAAACAACAATACAAAGGCAGCGGGAAGGAAGACGGAATAGAAAAGAAGAGCCCAAAGAATCAGTCGGCCACCAAACGAAACAACAGTGCAACCGCAAGGCATGACAATGGGCCGACTGTGAGAAGGCCGGGAACCAAGCTTAGGCGGAGACGAAGAGACGACGAAAGGCCGGGGCTGGAAACCAAGGGCGGAGCAGAACTTGGACCGCTGGAGTTCCAAACAACAAGGGGAGGAGGCCGCGGTTGCCGACGGAGGCCAAGGAGGAAGCCTACGGAGGCAGGGCCAGAAGGGCGGTTGCGACAACGAAGGCCCACCCCAACGACAGAAGAATGAGAAAGGCGGGAGAGAGTGAAGCTGGTGGGCGCGCGCGTATCGGAGCGGGTGAAGAAGTGTGGTGGAGAGCCAAGGTAGGAGGCGGAGGTTGGGGTGTGGCCAAAGGTGCTGCTGGGCACGGGTGCTGTGGCATGAAGGCCGACGACAAGCCAAAAAGCTCTCAAAAGAGTGCTTTAGGGTTTTTGTGGCTAACATCAAAACTTTCTTAGTTTCGTGTTTTCATGTTTATTTTCACTATATAAATCATTCATTAATTAACTAAATCAGCTTACGCATTTGATTTACACTAACTTTGTCTAAATCAATCTCCAAATGATCACTAGTAAATGAAGTCTAGGGTAAAAGTCTATAGGCCGATAGTTGTTTCTAATTCAACTCATTTAACAAAAATTACACGTACATCACAAAACAAATGCATTACCCGGCATGCATGTTTAACCAAAACTTTCAAGGTTATGTGACTGGAAGACAATGGTGGTCGACTGGATTGTAACAGTGAGTGACGATCGGTGGTGAAGTAGGGTTTACTGATCGATAAAATTGCTTGATCGATCACTTGTTTAATTAATTAATTGAATTAAGTTTATTAATAATAAGGAAATTAATCTTAACCATTGATATATTCGAACGATTGTGTAGCCTATTAGAAAATTTTTAGACAAGTAGTCATCCGGAGAGAATTTGAATCCAAAATAAAAGGCATAAACATCAGGTTTAAATGTTTTTTTATAGCAGGCAAAGAATATTAGTGATTACACAAGTTGTAATCTAGCTCATTGATCATTCTTAAGGATGATGGTACAAAGCTCCCTGTTTTAGGGGATAGTAGCATTGTTACAGATGATATATACCTTTCCTGGCTATGAAATCTGCAACTTGGTTTGCTTCACGATAACAGTGCCTATATTGGATAAGATCAAAACCAGCTTCTAGTTGCTTGTTTGTCTCAATATGGCGTGTAACTTCCCATCTAGCTTTACTGCTGCTGGTGAGGGCCTTGATGAGTTGTAAATTGTCCCCCTCTATAATTACTCTTCGGAGTCCTTTTATGAGCGTTTGCTCCATACCTGTCTGTATGGCTATGGCTTCCGTTTGGATGACTGAGCACTTACTAGTTTCCTGATGGAACATATCAATGACGTGGCCTCGGGAGTCCCGAGTAATCCCACCCACCGAGCACAAGCCCGTGGGTTTGACAGAATCATCCACATTAACTTTGTAGATAGCTCCAGGTGGTCTGCTCCATTTAGCTTTAAGTCTCATAGTTTTAGATTTATTGGGTTTTTTTTTTCTAATTTACCTTGAGACCAATCATAAATATTAGAAGGGTAAATTGCAACTAATATCCCAACCTTTAGGAATAGTTGCTTTTAATATCCTAACCTTGTAAAATTTCACAAAATATCCTAACATATACCATTAGTTGCACTTAACACCCTGGATGAGATTCTTAAATTTAAAAAATTACCCACGTCATAAAAAAATTACAAAAAAGCACCCATATTCATAAAATGTTTTCAATAAACTTCTAATATATTTTAAAATTTGAAATTAAAAAAATCTCTTAAAATTTAAGTTCACCCAACCCACCATCCAAAAATAATTATAACAGGTATATAAAATCTACTCCTTTAAAAATATAATATAATATAATTATTTTAGCATTTACTCATTTAATATTTTAATATAATTACTCCAAATAATTAATTATTTATCTTAAACATAATACCTTTACAAAAATAAAATAATGTAGATTTTCATAAATAAATGGTATGAGATATGATAACCATTTGTAATAAATAGTTACATAATAAAGATATATTAAAAATAATATAGTAAAATTATTATTTTTTACCATATTATTTTTAATATATCTTTATTATATAATTATCTATTGCAAATGGTTATCATATCTTTTACCATTTATTTTTTAAAATATAATTTATTTTATTTTTGTAAAACTATTATGTTAAACATTTCTTATAGAATCATTTTTTTAATACCGTGGAATTTATGTGTGATACATTATAAGATGTTATGTACTAGTTTTAGTATATTGTATATATAACATAATATTAACCAAAAAGACAGTATATATCGTATCAAATAATATGCAGGGAATATATAGATGTACAAATCGGCATGTATCGAGACAGACTTATATAAATTTAGATTTTAATTATAATGTATTTTTTTTGATAAATAATTAATTATTTTGATTGATTATATTAAAATTTTAAATGATTAGATGCTAAATTAATTATATTATATTTTAAAGGAGTATATTTTATATATCTATTATAATTATTTTTTGATGGTGGGTGTCGGGTGGTGTTAAATTGTAAGAGATTTATTTAATTCTCATATTTTAAAAATGTATTAGGGGTTCGTTGAAAATATTTTATGAAAATGGGTGATTTTTTGTAATATTTGTTTGATGTGGGTAATTTTTTAATTTAAGCAACTCATTTAGGGTGTTAATTGCAACTAATGGTATATGTTAGGATATTTTGTGAAATTTTACAAGGATAGGGTATTAAAAGCAACTATCACTAAATGTTGGGATATTAGTTGCAATTTACCCATATTAGAATTGATTCTTCTGATTATATTTTCTTTTGTGTTTGACGGTTTTTTCCTGAAGATAAGATCATTTCTAATTTTCCAAACTGTGCTCCATATGAAAACCAGGTTTTCAAAGTTCTTATTTCCCTTATTGATTTATTCAATATCAAAAGTGTTTGTTTCTTATAGGTTTTGGAAGCCTTTCCCCGTGTAAGATTCAAATTGACAAATCATATTTCTAGTGAAGGGATAGGTCTTCATGAGATGTTCAGAATCCTCTTCCGCTTAAGACCAAAGACAACATTGGCTTGGTACTCGATTAATGTATTTATTGAGCCTTTGAGCAGTAGGAAGACCATCCACTACTAATTTCCATAAGAAAGTCTTAATTCTAGGGGGTAGGTCTAATTGTCATATCCATCTATAGTTTGTAGAAGGTTGAGTTGGGTTGTTTGTCATACACTTGGTTGATTTGGTGGAGAAGATTCTGTAACGGACCGGGATTATGATTACCGGGTTACGTTTCGAGGGATGAAACCCCTCGTTAGGATCTTGCGCCCCGAGTATAGGTTGAAGGTTTGAAATTCTACTCTAACGTTTTCAAGTGGGATTTCATACCTAAAATTCGAAGGGACCGTTGGAATCCCCGGGGAAGTCCCCTGTACCTGTCGTAAGTCTAAACGTGGAGAATCAGTAGACATGCAAATATCAGAATCAAGGTGTAATACAAGAGGGTGCCACAGCAGAGCCGGGTCAAAACCAAATCAATAAGCGTATTTATCAAAATGTAAGGTTAGACCATTTCTTTGCAATCGCCTAAGAGAGTGCCCACGTCACAGAAGCAAAGAATAATCATGTTGCAAGACAAACCTAAAAAAATATGTATGCGGGGCGGTGTCAGATCGAAGCCCTACACAAAGTAATCCCAAACCAGCAGACACATACACACGCTAGTCCTAATAAAGATGTTTCTAGGTGCAAGGCGGAATATTAACACACTAACATGCACCTAAGATCAAGTACATAAATATAATAGGGCCTTAGCACCGAATACCAAGTGGTATATCCCTCTTCTACCTCCACTCCCTTCCGATAGGGCGGAGACTGACCAGTTTGTGAATGCATTCCATCATATTCGGGCGGCACGCATGCCCAACCCGCTCCACAATAAAGCCCGCAAACATCTCATAATATAAGGAAGTTCATGACTCGATCGACTCAGGACGGGACCCGATGAGACTAGGTCGTCCTATAACCCTAGCAATGACTCTAATTACTTCACAGATAACGGCCGTTCTGTTTACAAAAGCAATGAGTAAACGAATGCTCAATCATGAGTGCAATCCTAGCATGATACTACATGACATGCTTTATTATGAATGCAAGCACCTAGTATGCACATGGCTACAAGCAGGGAGATCTCTTTTCGAATTTGAGTGAGCTCATATAGGAACTCACCTGGCTATGCAGAACAGCATAATAGAAGATTCGGCATACGCGATTCATAATCAAAAAGTATCACCTAGATACACATCAGAACATATATGTATAAGTATACGCCTAATCATTCAAGCACTCAAGGACCACATCATTCAGTAGGATTAACCACATCGTAATCATCATCTCATCAAGTTCAATCATTCATCATTTCATCACATTCCATAAGACCATATCATTCTCATCATTCCATTCGGCCACATTCATATACTCGCAATAATACTCATATATCCGCATGATCTTATATCTCCAAAGTTCATCATATTAATCAGGGCTCATAAGGCATAAGTCAAGCGATAACATAACTCTAACATCTCATCATGCCATTAATCATTCACACATACCATTAGTCCACACAAAACATGCTATTAGTCAATCAATCATATCATCATGCTAGTCAGTTATCGATCATATAATTCCCAAGTTAGTCCCGAAAACCGTTTCAAAAACCAAGTTAACTAGTTAGAAATTCTAACCTTGGAAAAATGCTCATCAAATTCCTTTTTAAATCTCCAAGTCTTATAATATTATAATTTCTTTTAATTGCCATAATATTATATATTAAATATCAAAAATATCATTTTATATTTTAAATCTCACATAATATTATATATAATATTTCAAATACCATTTTTCTTTAACATCTTCATAAAATCTTTCTCAATCCTTATAACCCAAACCATTTTCATTTAAAAAAACCAGCCCCTTTTATTTGATTAAATTACCGAAAACCATCTCTTATTTTATAAAAATTACTAACCGGTCCCTTTATTTTGTTAAATACCAAAACCGAGCCTCATTTGTTTTCTATATTTCAAAACCGAACATGTGTTAATAGAAATGGGACAAATTTTCATTTGATTTGTTTTCAAAATAACAGGCCCAACGCCCAAAACCCCATATGCAAAATCGAAGTTAGAAGGAAGGAAAGAGCAATGTGGGCCCAGGTGCTGAGGTGGAAATGGGCCCCGCCAAGGCCTTCTTCAACCTAGTGGCTTAAAGTTTAAACCAAAGAAAAAACAGAGGGCATGCCGGCGTTTGAAAACCGAAGGAGAAAGAAAGGAGCTTTGGGGCTCGCCGGCGACGATACACAACTCCGACCACCCATTCAACACCCAAAGGCATGGAATCGACACAAAGGAGGAAAAAGGAGATGCTCACCGAGGTGGGTTCGTGCGTGGTCGTCGGGCTTCGCCGGAGTCCTTCAGGGTCGTCGGAATCGGAGACAAGGATTTCTCAGCCTAGGACAGCAACAGAGGGCTTAGAGGAGAAGCTTTATGAGGTCATTCGATCAAATAAGGGAGGAGGAGAGCTTACCGACTGTGTAAGGAGAAATCAGGGGGAGGGGAGGAAGAAGAAGACGTCGGCGACTCCAGTGCGCCTGGCGGATCGGCGGCTGTTCTGGGCTACGTCGGGCATCGGAGGTGATGGAGATGGTGGTGAGCTGTTGTTCGGCTTGGCTCTGAAACAGAGGATGAGGGGAGACGATGCCTGACTATTCAGAAATCAGGGGAACGAACGCGACGACGGTGCTGTTGGTCGGGATTGGTTGTGGCGATTGTTGGCAGCGAAGGCTGGTGCAGAGGTGGCGCAATGGTGGCGTTTGGGTGACGACAGGCTCAAAATAGGGGAGGAGGATATGAGGAATGGATGAGAGAGAGATGGGGAGTTTGGGTTTGGAGTTTCTTTGAAGGTAGAATGAAGAAGGGAGAGGAGTTGGGAAGAAATGGTTCCGGCTGTACACAATAGCACATGGGGGAGGTGAGCTTTTGAAATCAGAAAAAGAAAAGAGGAATAGGAGTAGGCTGCCAAAGTTACAAAAGGGAGAGGGGTTGGCGTGGAAATGGGTCTTAGCTGGCTTCTTGTCAAATTTCAGGAGGCAAGGCTGCAAGAAGCGGGAAATGGGAAAAGAAGAGGGAGTTTTGGCACCTTGCCAATTTGAGGAAACAATACTGCTACTCTGCATTTGAAATTGGGAAGGGAGAGGAGTTCTGGCCATCAGAAAACAAAAGAGAAGGACAACGAGTGGTCCAACAGCTAATTTCAAGTACCCACAAAATGAATTTTGAAACCCGCTCACTCGATCTTATCCCGACTCGTTCAAACTAAATCTCAAAATTTTAAATCCAAATTTAATAATGAAATTCGAACGTCATTTCCCAATTCTCGGCATATGAACGTGAAATAAAATTCTATTTTGCATAAATTTCAAATTTTGGCCGGAATCCGTTTTAAGAGTTTCAATTTCGATGTAGTAATTTAAAGATGAGTTTTCCTTGAAACATCCGAATTGAATCCGATTTAAATTCATTTTTAATTTCTTCTTCCAAAAATTAAGATTTAAAAAAATCCGAGCCTTTACAGATTCCACTTGGATCAAAGCGTCAAATGAGTTTATCCGGGGTATCCCAATTAGGCATTTGTAATTTTAAAATCTTTGAGGAGATATCTATAGGCAGTGGCGGAGCCAGGATTTTCGTCAGGGGGTGTAAAAGAATTTTGTGAATTTTTTTTGTATGCTTATTAAGAAGATTTTTTAAAAAAATAATATTGAAAAAACACTAAAATTGTGATATTTTAATGATTTTTTGTGTTTAAATAGTTGAGAGGGGCAAAAAAAAAATAGAAGAGAAACAAAAAATATAGAAAAATAATCACGAAGAATAACTTTTAAAACTATATTGAAATAAAATGTATAATGTATAATGTAAACATAAATATGATATTTTTTTAATAAAATAGTTGATATAAACAAAAAATACAGAGAGAAATCAAGAAGAATTAATGCTAAAGTAAAGCAAATAAAAAGTGAAGCACTTGAGAATTGAACCCAAAACCTTTTGATTCTCCTTCCTTCCTTCCTTTACCACTTGGGCTAGATAACATTCTTGTTTTAAATATCATTTAAATAGGTTATATTACCTCAAAAATACTAAATATGTAAAAAAAAAAAATTGTATGTTTTTTCCGGCTAGGGGGGTGCTTGAGCACCTAGCTCCGCCACTGTCTGGAGAGAAGATTTGAATAATCAAAGCAGTATTCCATTGTTTTCCAAAGTAAAAAGCTGATTAACTTTCATATCTTGGTTGCGATTTCCTTGATATTGTGCTAGACTTATGTGAGGAACCCAAGGATCTGACCAGACATTTACATTATCACCATTTCCTATGATCCAATGGAGGCATTGTTCAATTTTTCCCCTTAGAGAGAGTAGTCGCCCAAATTGCCACGAGGTAAGCCAATTTGAGACAGATCTAATATTTTCTTTTTGAAGATACTTTTCCTTCGCTATCTGGACCCAAATATTGTTTTCATTTAATTTGTAGACTTATATTTAGATCTTCTGCTTTCCTGAAATCCATTCCCCCAAGGGTTTTGCTAGTACAGATGTTATCCCAGCTGATGAGGGGGATATATCTTTCAGAGTTGAGTTTAATTATTCCAGGAATTTGTTTTATTAATTTGATCTATATGTTGTAAGATTCCTTTTGTAAGTAGAAAATTTTGCATTGAGTAATTCGTTTTAGATTTGAGATTTGATTGGATGAGCACCGCTCGTCCTGCTTGTGAGAGGGTAGAAGCCTTCCATTTTGAGAGTTGTTTCTTAAGTTTTGAATAGCGTCCTCGAAGACACAATTCTTTATTCGAGCGTTTATAAGGGGGATACCTAGATATTTTTCAAGAGTCTTGGTGATGGGCACTCCCATATATATGTTGAGTTAGATCTCTGGATAAGTTTTGAGAGACATTATTCAAACACTGAAGGGAGCTTTTCGTGTAGTTAATAGTTAATCCCGATAGATTGGAGAAATTATTTAACATGTTTTGGATAGTGTTGAGGCTAGTATGGGCTGTATTTGCAAAAATCAAGGTATCGTCAGCAAAGGTTAGGAAAGGTATTGAAGTGCCATCTTTAGTAAGTTTAATTCCTATCAGGGCGTCATCTCGTAAGGCTTCCTTATGAAGCTCTCTAGAGAGACCTTCCATAACAAGAATAAAAATATAAGGAGCTAGCGGATCACCTTGTCTAATTCCTCTATTGGGTTTGAATTGTTTTCCCGGAGTGTTGTTTACTAAGACTGAGCAAGAAGTCGTTGTTATACATTGCATAATCCAATTAATCCAAGTGTTATGGAAGCCAAAATTAGTGAGGACGGCTTCAATATAGCTCTAGTTTATTTTATCATAAGCTTTTTCCATGTCAAGTTTTAGAGTCATCCACCCACTTTTTCCTTTCTTTCTTAAAACTATGAAAAATTTCATGAGCTATAAGAGTATTATCTTGAAAAGATCTCCCTTCTATGAAGGCACCTTGATAGGGGTTTATGAGTTTAGGTAGAATTGGTTTAAGTCTTTTTGCGAGAATCTTAGAGATGATTTTATAAATTGTATTACAGAGGCTGATTGATCTATAATGATTGATATTTGTCGGAGTATCTGTTTTTGGAATAAGGGCTATAAAAGTGTGGTTGATTTCAAAGAGAATACAACCAGAATGAAAGAATGATTTAATAGCTTTACAACAAGATTTTCAAACAATATGTCAATATTTCTTATAAAATTCTGGAGGATATCCATTTGGACCCGGGGTTTTATCTTCTGCCATTTCCCAGAAGGTAGTCTTAATTTTAGAATCAGTTGGTTGAGCTATTAGTCCTATGTTTTCTGCTATTGAGATTTGAGGCTGAATATTCCAAACTTCATTTGGCTGAACTGCCCTTGGATCGTTAGTGATGAACCTTTCAGACATCTCAAGCGTGATTTGATCCGAGATTTCTTCTTGGTCGATTAATATATGTCCTTGCATTGATTCAAAAGAGAGTAGGTTTTTCCTAAAGTTCTTAACTTTTGCAGACGTTTGGAAGTATTTTGTATTACGATCTGAGAGATGCAGATGCTTGATTTTCGCTCTTTGCTTCCAATGTTTATGACTAAACTCAAGGATTCTAATTCTTTTGTGTTCTAATCTTGCAAGTTTAGCCTCATCTGAGGTTGAGATCATTCCCCAAGGCAGTTTACTTTTAAAAATTTTAATCCGTTGTTCCATCTCTATAAGTTGTTTTGTAAGGTTATTAGATTGTTTTTTGCACCGGTTCTTAGTATTTTTCTTTAGAAGCTTTTGTTTTTGAATTATTTTAAAAGCGAAGGAGCCAGATAATTTGTTGCTCCAAACTTTCTTTACTAGATCTTCATAGATTTTATTAGTAGTCCAAGCCATTTTAAATCTAAAAGGGGTGCCCAGCTTTTTCTTCGTTTTTCCAATCTCAATTGTTATAGGACAGTGGTCCGAGAAGGAAAAGGGGTGATGTTTTGTGATTAGATTAGGAAAATGGGAGGTTATGTTGTGGTGAGCCAAAACTCAGTCTAATCTGTCATAAGTGTTGTCGATGCTTCTTTTATTTTTCCTCCAAGTGAAGGTTGAGCCACTATAAGGGATTGTAAGAAGATTAAAATCTTCCTTGGTTCTGCTTAGTCTTCTAAACTCAGCAGAACTAGGGTTGTTACCTCCTTGCTTTTCTGAGGTATTCTCAATATCATTCAGATCACCAATAATCATGAGAGGAAGACGATGCTTAGTTGCTAAATCATATATTTCGTGCCAAAAAAGATCTTTCTCAGATTCAATAGATGGAGCATAAACAAGGACGATGGTAAAATCTAGGTTGTCAATTCTATTCTGCAGCATGATAGATCTGTTGCTTTGGTCAATGATTTTACAGTTATATAAGGTTTTTGATTTGTATAATAGCCAAAGACCACCACTATAGCCAAGGGCGCTAATATAATGAACTTTTTGAAAGCCAGCAGTGCAAATTTGTTCTTCAGTTGGGGGTTCTGAAGTTTTGGTTTCAGCTAAGACCGGGATATCCAAATTGTTTGCAAATCTAAGATGGTTGAGTTCATACCACATAAGAGGCCGTTTGGAGCCTCTAATATTCCAGTAGCCAACGTTAATCATGAATATTATTTTGTTTGTGCTGATGCAGCTTGTACAAGGTAAGCTTAAGGATGAAGAATCTATATTTTCTTACATGCTTACACATCTTGGAGCTTCTCCTTTTAGTCAGACTATACATTTTGCATCTTCTTTGGTACTTGAGAGAATGATGAGAATCTGAGCTCTCCTTCTTACCAGGGGACTCATTCAAGTTGTGATTTCCGCTTCGTGGCCTTCTGTTATGGTTGCAGCTGCGTTGCTCAGATTTACCTGTGAGTGTTTGGATAGTTTGGCTTATGGCCATATAGTTTTGGTAAAGTTTAGTGTTGAGGGTTGGGTTGCTTGCCACCATCAGCCTATAACAATCAGGCTTGGGGCTTCGCAAAGATTTATGAGAATAAGAGAAGGATAACAACAAACCTAAAAGATAGCTTGGAACACAAACCTGCACATAAGAACATACAAGACAAAGCAAAAAGGAGAGCACAACACAAAGAAACTGCCACCAGGTCCTGACTATCACACACCAGGAGCAGAAGCAAGCATAAGAAACACGAGCAAGAGGGAAAAGAACAGTAGACAAAGGGTAAACAACAATAATATTCAAATAGATTAAGGGGTAACTCCCAAATGCTTTAGAAAATGATTGGGAGGGACCAAAGTTTAGGGGCTTCGCAAAACAACCATTACAATTAAAACCACAGTTCTTGACCAAAAGAGAAACATGGAAAAGATTCATCAGACAGTAGAGGTGGAAGGTGTTATTTAGGCAAGTTAGAGCATCAAGATGCTCAGTCCCACTAAGGAGCAGCCACACGTTGATCATCATCAATTCTTCTTCTTACGAGACTTCTTGGTAGCTGGAGAGGAGGCTTCGCTAGTCTCAACTTCATCTTTGCGCTTGGTGACTTCACCTTCACTGTTGTGGGTATCCTCTTCAGGTTGCCTGATGACAATTCCTCCAAGCTTTCTAACAACTGAGTGATCAGATCTCATGGACATATGGGATTCGTCAGTGTCATTCCCTATATCAACCATTTGCCTTTTTGTTGATACTTGATCAGATCATCAAGAGTGTCATCGACAAGACAGTTAGCATTAGGAGGGAGCTGGCTACTAGAGGCAAGGATAGTATGAAGGATCAAAGGGGTAATGGTGAAGGGTGAGGTAGAGGTTTCAGCAGATAGTTTAGCATCATGGGCATTGTTCAAAGAAATAAGATGGTTGATCAACTCATTTGAATAACTCCCATTAACATTTGGGGAAGGGAGTTTGGTGTTGATGGGGGGTGGGGGCAGTCATAGGCAGAAGCCCAAAGTCACCTTGATAAGGGATCATCATCTGAGAGATAGAGGGTCATTCAGCTGGTGATAGGGGGTGAAAGCACTCATACCACTAGTGAGTCTAGGTTCAGTAGAATTTCTGTTGGGGACAATAGCAGGGCTATCGGACAGAAGATCGATTTGGGGGTTCTCTTCCAACACAATATTGAATTTACGGGGTCTAAGAGCATTGACGGGACATTCTTCATAGGTGTGGTCATAACCATCACATCAACCACACCCATCAGAGAAATCTTCGTATCGGATTCTAAGTCTAAGGGATTCATGCTCATTTTTCCTAATGAAAATAAAAGAGGTGAGTTTAGAGAGAAGGGACACCTTGACACAGGCTCTGGCAACCCGCATCTTGTTTTTGAGGTTCGAGACCTGATCAATCTTGATGAGGGTGCCAACTCCACCAGCCAAGAGGATGTGAGCTATAACATCTATGGAGTAAAACTGGTGTGGGAGACCTGGGATGCGGATCTATACATCAGCTGTGGTGGTATCTTCTTCCATCGGGTTGAAGCTATCAGTCCAAGGATAGAGAGCTAGGAGGGAGCCTTGGACATGATAAGGCCGGTTGGTCCAGACAATGGCTCGGTCCTCTTTGTTTGAGAAACAAAAGATGAAACAATCATTGCCTATAGTATCAGCGCCCCAGCTTCCCCTGAGGTTTTCCCATTCGGCTTTCATCTTCCCAGTGACTTACTTATGATCAATGGCGTTTTGGAAAAATCTACCAATTAGGCTGAACTCGGAGAGTTTAAAGTGAAGATCCTTCACTCCTGGGACATAGTAGGGATCAACAATTTGGTTCGGGTTGTGGTTAGCTTCAGCAGGGGGAGCAAAGCTCAAAGGGATGGCATGAATAGCATGATCATCAATATCCTGGGAGTGCAAAGTGGAGTTATCTAAAGCCAGAGAAAGAGTAGGTTCAGTGGTGGGAGTAGGCATGGAGACATTTTCAAAGTTGACGCCTTGTCTAGTAGTATTAATCAAGGCTTCAACGAAGGAAAGGTGTTGATCCATAGCAGGCCAAACAGAGAAATAAGAGATATCAGAGGGAGGGGAAGAAGTGAAGTAAGATTGAAGAACCGCAGTAGGGGTAGTATTTATAATCCATAAAAAGCCTTGAGATGCATGCATACAACCATTAAACGGATACATCTAGTAGTAATCATAGGGAGGAAGGTTCTGCTAGAGATAATCATACCTTTTCCATTGAGAGTGGTGCATGGCGTTTGAAGAGATTCATTGGAAATATACCAAACCAATCTCTCCCCAATCTGTTGCTTGTAGTGTTGGTATGAGTGTAGGCCCCCCATCAACTGTGATTGTCGAGTTCCATAGTTCAAGACAGGGAAAGTAACTAATCCACCGAAGAGCCACTTTGCCACCCTCTCTTGGCCAATCAGATTTGCTGCATGTGTATAATTACCATCTAAATAACTGCAAAAAACATTGTTAGAGTTCTAGTAAGGGTTAATGTGAAAAGTTTCAAAGGTAGTTGTTGGTAGAGGTTTGTTGGAGTTGTCTTGTGTGACATTTTGGGTGTTTTGAGAGGGAAGATGGAAACGAATCGATCTTCCTCGGGACTCAGAGACAGTATTAAATGTGGGTAGTAATTGATCAACCCATTGGTATCGCCTGATGTTATTGTTGTTGCTAGAACACCAATCCAGCTTCCGAAAAAGCTCTCTGGTTTCAAGATTACACTTTTGGTGAGGGTAAGGTTGGATTTTAATGGACATTGAGTGTGAGATTTGGGTAGCTGGTGTATTAATTTTAGGGATTCCGGTTTGGGTGAAGAAAGGAGATCAGAACCAGCAACATACCTCCAAAGAGGAATGCAGCCAGTTCGATCAAGAAGAAGCCCAGTGAAACCCAGAAGAAACCGATCGGAACAGAGAGTTTTTTGTGAGAGAGAGAGAGAGAGAGCTTTTTCTACCCGATGTTAGAGTTCTAATGAAAATCTATTAGGTTTAAATGTTAATAGATAGAGTAAGGCATCACAATTGGGCAATGCACTTTTATTTGAATTTAATTCCACACAAAAATATGTAGGGCTGGCAAATGGTACGGAAATTACCATACCAACCACAAACCGACTATGTTGGTAACCACACTTGTGGTAACCAACATGGTGGTAACCACGTGAAGGTGGTACGATAATGGTAATGAAATCTGAATACCATGGTTACTAAGTATACATATTATTATTTTTATTTAATGTTTTATTGTTATTATCTTTAATTTTTAAGTTTTTAATTTATATTTTCTGTTTTGATTTTGACCTAAATTGGTCATTTCTACTTTTTCTACTAGAAATAATATGAATATTTTGAATGTTTGAAGACTTTGAACTTGTTTTGTTGGAACTTGCAAGAACATTTTGAATGTTTGAACAATTGAATTTGGTTTGTTTCAAGACTTTGAACTTGGTTGGTTTGAATTGGTTTATACTTGAGGTTTTGAACTTGATTTATTTGATCTTTTAATAGGCAGTAACCCGGTGAAAATCGTCTAGTCCAACGACGTAGTCCATTTTTATGGTCCCTTTAATTTCATTGGCCGATAAGCATTAAAATAAATTATAAGGTACAAACACTTATTTAAGAAAATAATTAGAAATTTTATTTTAGCCAATGAGATAATTTGGACTACGGTATGGATTACAATTGCGGACTAGACGATCCTCATTGGGAGTAACCATATTATTTTTGGTAACCATATTTTTTCATTCGATAACTTTGATGACTACCGGAAGGTAGCCAAGGGGTTTCAAAAAAATACAAACAGAATTACAGCTTGGTAACCATGGTAATGTACCGATGGTAACCACAAGTCATGGTTACCACATATGCGGTAACCACGACTTGTGGTTGGTATGTGGTATGAAAGTTTGCGTACCACCAGTTTATGGTTGGTACGTGGTAATCACCATTTTTTTGTGGTTATCGTACCATGCCAACCCTAAAAATATGTAGCCGATATTTAAAAAATAAGATAGTGTAAACACGTGCCTATAGTATAATTAGATAGCCGATGCATTTGTAGGCGACTTGCGGAGACTTTTGACAAAATTTTGAAAAGGCTATATAAATGTAATCTCTAATTCATAAAATTCTTATGTATATTTTCTCTGGTGTAATTCATAAATTTTTTATGTTGAAACTTATATATCTATATACATATACTAAAACCGGTGCATATATGCATGTGTGACATCCGTGGTTGATTTTATCATCATTTTTTTTTACATGGCAAATAATAGGATGTCTTGACTAAGCAAGGATCATCCATACAGATGATGTTACAAAGCTTCATGTTGAAAGAAGGGTCAGTACTTACGTTCTACTTCTAACTATATACTACCTCCGTTCCATAATACATGGGCTTTTCCTTTTTGACACGTTTTTTAAGGAGCGAAAAACTCTATGAAATATTATTTTTTTAATCAAATTTTTTATATCATTTGATACTTATTACTAATAAGTATTGAATTATATAAAAAAATTAATTAAAAAAATAATATTTTATAGAGTTTTTCGTTCCTTAAAAAGCGTGTCAAAAACTAAAAACCCATGTATTTTGGAACGGAGGGAGTAATCAGTAGTACGTAGAGTTTGATTCCCTATAACAATGTTTAAAGTGATGTTGCTGAACTTTTTCTTAATATTACAATTCTTCTCAATTGTTCTGTAGATTTTCCAAGGAATATGATGATAAAATCATACTATAGTAGAAATTTCTAGAAAGCCACCACAAGATATAATTTATCTATATATAGATATTTTTATTTAATAAAAGTATAAATCTATCGACCTATAGACTATAAAAGAAGAAAGATCAACAATATTATATATTAATCTATATGATATTTTGGTAATTTCCATCTAACTAAAATACATCTCTTAATTAAGAAAATATTAAATGTATTAGTGGTAGAATTTTTCCTACTATTTTATTTGAAATTTGTTTTTCATAATTAATATATTATTCAAATAAAAATAATAACTGCATAACAAAAAACCTAATAAAATAATTAAAACCACTAAAAAGATTAAGGGTATTTTTCTAAAAAAAAATTATGGCCCAACTTATTATTTTTTTTAAAATAATAATTGTAACAAATTAAAAAAAGCTTTATATTATATATTAATCATATAATAAATGAAATGTCAATATAAATAGTAAAAATGAACATTAATTTTATATCACTAGATAGATATATTGATGGTTATTTGCTCAATTTCTACATTATAATTCGGATTTATCATGTTTAATTTATTGTGATATTTTTAATATTTTATTTTATAGATAATTGATCTAATTTTAGAATATCATGTTAAAATATTTTCATTTAGACCATCTTCATTAGTGAATCCCTTCCTGGACTCATAACTTATTTTTCAAGGGCCACAACAGCTTAAAAATCTCACTTCGGATTTATTATTTTTTCACCCCCATTCATGAACCCCAACCTTTGACTTATAACTTACTTTTCTTTATTTTCATTTTTTACTAAATAAAATTTTCTTATATTAAACTCTATAATCCATTCTCATTAATAATAATAATAATAATAATAATAATTTTACATTAATAAATATTAATCATTTAAATATTATAATTAGTATAACTGTTCGGTTTTTATTATTAAATATTAAATATTATAATTTAGTTTATTATTATAATTATAATAATAATAATAATTTTTTCTTGTTAAATATTATTAGTTATTTATCATCATATCATATAAAAGGCAGATTTCTACTCCAAAGATTAAAGATATTAGTTAATAGAAAAAATATGGTTTGATTTTTTTTTAAAAATAAAATTTTCAAAAAGAATTTTTTAATAGATGAGAAAAGAATAAGTTTGACAAAAGTTATTATTTAGTTTTTTTTAAAGAATTAAAATTTTGGAAAATATAAAATTTTAAAGAAAATTGTAATTTATATTTGGATTTATTATAATATTTTAAATCAATAATTATTATATACTTTTAATATTATGTTAAACTATTTTTCAATGAAGATAGGAACCCATCTTTGATGGTAAAAATCCCAGCATATGATCTAACCGATAAAAGCCATGAATCAGAAAAATCGATTTTCACAACACATGCTCAACTTAATGATAAGAAATAAGATGAAACTTGAATTTTCATCAAAATGAAACAAAAAATTGCTCAACATCTCTTTTTACTCATTATCACTAAACAAACTCAACTGAGAATTTTCGTAGATGGGTAGGACATATACGAGTGCATTATACATCATTTCATTTCTCAAAACGATTAGAACGAATCTCCATTTTGGCTAAACATACATTTTACATAATGAACACATTAAACAACAAATAAAGTAAATGCTTGATACATCCTCCTGTGCTATACATTTGAATCTTTTGGATTCTTAACCTAATTTCAATCTTTTATCAACCTGCAAATCAAAAACCGTACATTAAATGTGACCCCATTTTTATGTTTAAATTCATATTCTATCTATACCCTATGGCTATATTCATTATTCACTTTTGGTAAGGTCACCAATACATAAGGCAAAGGAAAAAGTTGAAAAAAAAAATAAACCAAAAACAATAACATAAATATTAAATTAAAGAAACAAATAAATAAGTGTGAAAAAATCGACACCCCTCGTTCCCACCCAAAAACAAAACCCTCGCCAAAATCGCCATCTTCCCTCTTCCCTTCCCATCCGCCATACGAAAGTACCTTTTACTATCCGACAAATTCATGGAGTCTCATCTCTGCGCGCCTGCGGATTTCATCGACGACCTCCTCGACTTCGCTTCGGACTTCGGAGAAGGCGACGACTTCAAAGCATCCGCCAAAACCCTAACTCCCCCTTCCCATAACACCCTTGTAAGTTTCAACGCTTCTTCTCTGCCTTTTATCGTTCGGCGGCCGCCGAGTCCGTGTTCGGAACCAGAATCGGACTCCGACGGCGCCTTCGTTTGGGGGAATTTCGCAACTCGACCCGAGGGTTTTGCGAATCGGGCGATTCGACTCGGCGCGTTCCGAGTTGACACGGTCTGCCTACTTTTTGTTTTACCGTTAGTAATTGAAAGCCGGTGGGCGGTTTTTTTTTCATTGACCGGACTCTACTGAGCCTTAATTTGATTTCACGTTACTGCTATTGGTATTGAGTTAGAAATTGGTACAGTAGATCAAATGGAGTTGGAGGGTAATTATGTAAAACCGTTTATGATAGTATTTTTTTTTTAAATCTTTATTTGTTCTTTTTTAATTATTTCTCCTTAGCCTGTAGGCCTGTCACATGACGGAAATGTATATATATAATTATATATGCCCCTCTTGCAGTTGCCCCATTGAAAAAACCAAACAAGATCTTACGCACGTGACCCCACGTGCAATTATTCCGATTCTCAAATTGAACCCGGTTCCACCTGATTACCCAACCGAGTCCGGGTCTGGGTCGGCCATATTCTTTTTTCTTTTCTTTTTTTTAAATAAAAACTTAAATTGTACTACATTCATTTGGAGCCAATTTTTATTATTTAAAAAAAAAATCGAGTCTTGTTAGTTGTTCCCTTGTCTTTTGAGGTTCAGCTTATAATTACCCACTCTTTGGACAGTCTTATAGGGAATTTAATTCTCATTTTGTTGTTGCGAATTGTGCAATGTAAGAAAAAAAGTTGTGTTGATTGCAAATTAACATACCAAAATCATCAGCAGGGGATTGTTGAAGAAGACCTGGAGTGGATCACAAACAAGGATGCCTTCCCCATGGTGGAATCATTCGTCGACATCATTGCTGACAACAATAACCAGTCAACAAAGGCGAAAAATCACGAGAGCCCAGTCTCGGTGCTGGAGAACAGCAGCACCGGCATTCCAGCAATTCTGACCCTTCCCTGCAGCCTTAAGGTCCCTGTCAAAGCGAGGAGCAATATTAGGAAGAGGAGAAGGGAGGTATTTGGAGGGATGCAGTGGCAGTGCTGGGTAAAGGAGACTCGGAAACCCGGCAGAAAGAAGGTTCCAGGAGGGACAAGGGGTAATGACATTATGGGGAGGAAGTGCCAGCATTGCCAGACCGAGAAGACGCCACAATGGAGGGCGGGTCCTATGGGGCCCAAAACCCTTTGTAACGCGTGTGGGGTCCGGTACAAGTCGGGAAGGCTGGTCCCAGAGTATCGTCCGGCTAGTAGCCCAACATTCTCGAGCAAGGTGCACTCGAATTCCCATAGGAAGATCATAGAGATGAGGAGGCAAATGCAAACCGCTGGGTCGCCCAGAGTAGGATTGAGATAGGATAGAGTGTGAGAAGCATGAGAAAACGGATCTCGCATTCGTAGGGTCAAATTTTGGTTGCTTGGGAAAGGATAGAGTGAATGGGATTGTGAATCTCATCTGCAGCTCTTGTTTCAATTCATTCTTTCTTCATTTTGCCTTGTGATGATGATGAAATCAAATGAACATGCCTTTCAAAATAGAAAAAAAAAAAGAATAATCTTGGCCCATCTTTCGTCGAATTGTTCTAGTAAATTCACATCATTCCCATCTGTCTGCAGAAGCTGCATTTTCATTTCCAGGTAAGAACAATGAAAATGGTGATCAGTTAAAGGTCATATAGGGTTTTTATAGGTTTAAGTCTGCTTTGATGATGATTGAAGAGTTTGTTGAGCATTTATCTTGCTGGTCTGTTAAGTAGCTGAAGCTCACTGATGATCTTGTATCAGCCCTGTTAACAGAAGCTTCAGATCTTAGTCAGATTTGCTCAGGAAGACCAGATTTCAATAACCCGTTCGAGTCTCACCACTGCAGTTTGTTGCCAGAGGCTGCAGTGCTATGTGGAGAATTCACAAGGCAGAAAGGATGAAATCGCCCGTGCCTGATAGGTGAGCGATTTCATCCTTTTTGAATGACAGTGTTGTGAAATTGTGATCGATCTGAGGGATGAGGCTGTATAGCTTGATGGGCCAATCTTTATTTTGTATGGTTCAACTGTATTCCTCTCGTTCTCACTACTGTGTTCATAGTGTCCCAACTATGCAATCGATCAAGAAGACAAAGATATATGTTAGGTTGACAAGGACCTCTCAAGCAATGTGTGGCTCCTTTGATGTTAGTGCTTGTGACATGAATTTCAGAAAGTTGATGAGTAAGATGTTGACGATGTTTCAATGTGAGTTTGGCGGAAAAATGGAAATTAATTTGCCGTTTATTGAGAAGAAAAGTTTAGTGAAAACTCTTGTGCCATTGGTAGTGGAATGTCCATTAACATAAGACGCCTTTACACATCACAAGCCATTTGCATTCAGACAAAGGGGATGAGCCTTATAACTACAAAACACATTATCCAATGGGCCTTTAAACTATTTTCGTCCAATCCTAGCTTGCCCCACATTTGTTTGGAGGTTTTGGCCTTTGGGGCTGGGGGTGTGGCTTGGGGCGAAATGACACTTTTACCCCTACGAAGGTCAAGTAAGTACCAAAGAAGGTCCACTAATGTAGGCTGCAGCACCATCCCTTGTCATGCTGTAGTGTGCATGAGGTATGCTCCAATAGAATCATTCCGGAATGATTCAACCGAAAAGAATTTACGGGTAATATCCAAAGGTCTTCGGTTCGAACCCCGTATGACCGTTCTTTATTTACCAAATTCAAGGTATGCGCTCCAATAGGTATGGGATTTGAAAAAAAAAAATGCTCAAGTGGAGCTCGCAAAATCTAACACGATCCAACTCACCTTAATCTAGAGGTACCGAAATCGGAAAATTTAGTATTATGCACAACTCGAATTTGATCTATTTTGACATGATATTCGAATGAATCCGAACTCGATCTGACTCATACCCTATCCATCCTTGATCGACCCAAACAATGCATGACTCATCCTTATAATTACTTTAACTGTCTTATTTTTAAACATTTAAATATTATGAATTACATATAATGAGACATAATATAACTAAATAAATTATGTTTAATATTCAGTAATTATGATAAACAAAAAATAATCATCAATTGACACAAATCGAAATCCATTACTGACTCGACACAAATCGATAATAAAACTAAATCCATTTGATCCATTTGATCCAACTAAATGTGACTCGACACAAATCGAAATCCATTTGATCCAACTTATCCAAATATCCAATCCAAAACCTTACCGACTCGACCCGAACTCGATTGAACATACAATATACCCGATATATGACTCCCGACATATGACCAAACCCAAATGGGTATACCCGAATCCAACCTGAATAACCCAATAATTGTCACCTATACTTACAACAAAAAATTTCAATTGACGGTTTTTTTTTTCGGTTGAAAATTATTCAGATAATCAAGATTATGATTCATTGTGAAACCTCCCTAACGTTTTTTTGAAGTCATGAAAAAAAATTCAATTCTCTAGAGACACCTAGAGTAATCAAGAGATCGGACAAGCTAATAGGTGGACTAACCATCATGTACAAATAGAAGAAAATGATATAAGCAAACAACACAAAGGAAAAAACACCAAGGAAATCTGGATATAGCCAAAATCTAAACACAAAATCAAAAGAAACAACAAACAAACCAAAATATAAAAAGATAAAAAGCCAACACAAAAGGCAAAAACTCTCAAAGTTGAATGAGAAATAGCTAACTCACAGAGTTACAACAACAGCAAGATATGTGAAACACATACGACAAAGATCTCAATCTAATTAAGTAAAAAAAATCTGAGTCTTCGTTAAACGCAAATAATCCAATAATAAAAGTGTTCGTCACCGACATCACAAACCAACGGCACAACCATTCCACCACCCCTCCACAAGAACACTACAAGCGAAAGAAAATAGCAACCCAAGGTCACACCTTTCCAACCACAACCCGACTCTACCTCAACCAACACCGGGAAGAAAGAAAGCACCGTACCTAACAAGGAAAGTCTTGAATCTGCGAAACAATGACCACGCCAGTCTGACTACGAGAGAGCAGACACCACCAACAACAGATTAACAACGAGAAAAACAAATGGAACAAGCCAAGACAAACAACACACAAGAAGAAACAGATGACCAGATCTACCATAAACAAAAGTAACAAATGAGACCACAACGGAAGTGGAATAAGGAGTAGTGAAGATGAAGATGCAAAACGCCAAAGTCGGAGAGCAAAGTAGATCGACCCAACCAATCCACACACAACTGAACAACCCGTGAAAACATTGAAGCCAGACTTTGTTCAGGTACGGTATTGACTAGTAGATCTGGTGTAATCTGGCCAAATAAGGGCTAGAAGAGTAGAAAGACGAATGAGGCCGATCTGGTAGAGCAATGGAGGCCGGTCAAAAGATGTAATCAAAGCCTCGATGAAACCGGCCGACAAAGGAGGCTGATTAAATGCTTGATGGCAAAGGGAAGCATAGGTTACACCATGGAGTTGACGACGAAGAGGTTGGATAGGCAGTAGGGATTCACAAATGTAACGGCCCAGATTATAAAATTCGGGTTACATTTAGAGGGAAGAATTATCCCTCTGCAAAATCCGGCTAAGTACAAGCTGCTTATTTATTATATTCAAATTATAAACATTTTTATGTCTCGAGAACTAAGTGATGCAATTCAGGAGAAAAGGGATTTCAAACCCTCAAAACGGTCAAATAATCAAACATGATTTTGCGCTTTCGCATGGGAACCTGTCATATTTCAACTAGTCCAATCTCACCAAGGAACAAAACGAGTGTAAATAGAAATAATGGGGTTTGTAAAGTTTCTAAATGACCAACTTAACCAAAATGTTTGTAAAGTCAATTTGTAAGATGTGTGAAGTCTTCTTAACGCTCTCGTCCCATGAGAAAACCCCACCATAGAAGCAAATCAACAAGAAAAAGGGAGCGGGTACCTTAAACTATACAACAAGTCAAGGTTGAGCCACTCACGTGGGTCCGAAAGACCTCGTTGAGGCCATATAATATGTCATATACCTAATAAAGGATGCTCTAATCAATGCGGAAAATAAACACACAAGGCATGCTAACAATTGTATAAATAATTATGTAGAAAACTATAAAGGTGCCCACAAAATGTCAACCGGCATGTCCCACTCGAAACCACGCCCGACCTTGGGGTGGCGACTCACTCCACTCCGCTACCTAGGGTGGAGAACACTTCATACCGCTACCTAGGTATGAAGACCACTCTATACCGCTACCTAGGTATGGAGACCACTCTACGCCCATACCTAGATGTGGACACCACCCGACGTCCATACCTAGACGTAGAGACCACTCCATACCACTACCTAGGTGTGGACCTATGTGAAGGATTAAATTGTGTGAATGAGCCGAGAGAAGTGGATAAGGTTGGACCTGTGCAGAGAAGCGTGGGATGGTGTTTTTTTTTTTTTTAGTTAGTAGATTTCATTATCATTGAAGGCTGACGACAAGGGCGCGCGGTGAGCTCCACTACTCTCAGACACCGATTTGGGAGGAGCAGAGCAACAGAGAATGTATTCGTCTACCACATCGTTGTCGATCAAGTTTGCCTCCGTTGTTCTCCTCCATTCTCTCTCCTTTTTCCCCGTTCCCACCACATGTTCGACATAACTCCCCACTCAACTATAAATTGGATGAAGGACACATTTTTTTATATACTATTGTGAATTACACTTGAACTATATGGTACCCTATTTGCACGGTGAATTTTTCGCCTGATACACGATTTGCGACCACACATTGTGTATGCGCAAAATCCGCGCATCTGCAATGCGTGGTCACAATTTTTTTAATAAACCGCATTATCCCTTTGTCGTGGCTCCATTGTATATCTCAAATCTGAAATCTCCGTTTCCTCCATTATCGATCTTAGTTCAAATTAAGAGCATAAGTCAACCTTTAGAAATATATAGATGACATTAAAGAGCCAAATAATGAAATCTCGGTGTTGATGCGGTGATTACCCTGAACAAGTCTTCAGTATTCCTTGAATCTTCGGTTCTTAACCGTAGGCTAATGATATTGAGGGTTTAACCTCACCGCTTCCTGGAATTGCTCGTCCTTCCAACTCCTTCGGGTTCTGATTTCCTCCACCTTTGAGCTTATGATTCTCCAGATCTTGTTGTTTCTATCAATCAAAGATCTTCAAGTTCTCATTTGAGATGTCTTTATTTTGGTTAATTCAGACCTTTTTCAGTTCAGATCTGAAAAAAACATCTAAGCGGCCATGTCGATGGAGATTTGTTCAATGATCGCACAAGAGGACTCCATTGTTGATCTGCAGATCTAGTACCACGTTCTTGCCTCTCCAATCTACGCTCTCTTTGCTTCTTTGGTCTTTTTCCTTGCTCGTAATCTCCACTGGCTCCACGCTCATATCTTGGCTTATATTAGTCCCATCTGCACACCTGTGGTTTGCAAGCGCATAGATCCGCACTCTCGTGATGCGGGTGCGAAGATTCTTCCTACACTTGCTTTTTGACCGCATACCCGTGATGCGCGATTGCGAATGCTTTTCATATAAATGGCGAGAAATCAACCGTGTGTCTAGCAATTAAGTTACACTGAAAAAATATTGATGAATGGTTTTTAGTCGCGTAAACCGTATCAAAATAAAACTCAAACCTACAAACTAGTATAGCAAGTAAGTAAGAGGTCAATCTCACAGAGAATCAAGTATTTCTCAACAATGTGTATTTACCAATTAGTAGAAAGGGGTTTTTTTTTGTGATTGAAATAAGAAAGAAAACAAAATAAACTATAAAAAAGTTGATGCAAAACAATTTAGAAAAGATCGTTCTACCGACAATTATCCACTTTATTTGGTTGACTTGATATTGTAACTTCCTCTTGTTCTTTTAGTCTTCCTATGAATGCCCTTGTCCCGACCTAATATAGTTACTAGTCCAACCAGTCCTAGAAACCCTTGTCAATTGAACAGTCCCTAAAGAAGGATTTAACCAAATTAATAGTTTTAAGTTCAGAGATTAACCAAGGTATTTGCAGTCCCTAGAGAGGGATTTAACAACACATCAAACTTCCTACCTATCTAATTAGTTCAATCAGCCCTAAAGGGGTAAGTTTGCTACTTGGATTAAGGTTCGCAATCAGGAATCTACAAAACCCAGCAATTGAATTGACCTAACAAGTTGACCAGACAAGATAGAATAAAACAATAAACAATCAAGCACAAAGAAGTCGAAACATTCAATATAGGAAATAAGGAACAAGAATTAGAAACTCACAATTCAATCCAAAAAGCTTCAAATTACAAGTAGAACGAAGAGAGTTTAGTCGCCCATGACAAACATTGCTCTCAATCTCCAACTAAAATCGTCTTGAATCCTAACCTAATGAATGAATGGAAACCTAGGGCTAAACCCTCTCTAATCTCCTCCAATTTCGTGCCCAAGTCGGCCTCTCCAAAGACAAGATGGATAAATAGGGTTTTGATAGAACAAAACTGTCGTCGAAATAAAAACGCGTCGCTCTGGTGACAGATGTGGCGGCCAAGGCAAATGCTGCGGCCGCTGCACGCGGCTTTCTCCAGTCCCGCTGCTGGAACATGCGGCGGCCGCGACATCGGCATATTGCTGTGCCTGCAACATATGACGACGCCCACTCCATCAGTCTTTTACGGAAAATTCAGGTCGAATCAGCTCTCGACATCAACAGGAAAGTTGTAGCTCTCTGAAAGAGCTTTTCAACGCATGGTCATAATAGTCAATCGAACAACCGAGGCCTCAAGAACGTGCAAAACAAGTTCAGCATGTCTAGCGACAACTTCTGCAGACTTGTTCTTCGTTTAGGCTTGCTTCTTCTTCCCAGGACCTCTTCGGATCTTCATGTTAGCTTCTTCGATCAACTAGACTTCCTCATCCAATGCGTTATCAACCCATGTCTCATCGTCGGATCCATGATTACCTGAAATAATCAATAAAAGTGTATAGATTCCAACTCCACCAACATAGAGAGCAAATGTGCAAATTCTACTTAAACCATGCATGATATGCATCATAACTAAGCTAAATGCAACCTATTATGACCATCTAAATGCATGCTATCAAATATTTTGTTTATATTTTGTCTAGCAATGATTTTTTTTTTAATTTTGATTAGGTAAGAATTCGATGGTCAGACAGGCCTGACTCTTCGAGAGGCCGACAATGTCGGCAGACGGAAAACCGTCAAACGAAACACCTAAAAAACAGGAGTACAGATAACTAGCGAAATGAAATAAGCAGAAATAACTCTACAACAAAACGTCCTAAAAAGACCAACACCAAAAAAGCTGAGGAAGCCGCCGAAGAACGAAGTCAAGCATCACCGAACAGTAGCACCGCGGGCCAGCGGTACAGCAGGACTCTATCTCTTGTGGGTAGTGCAGACGAACTCCAAGGAAACTCTATCTTGGATACGGAGTCTAGAGCTGGCAAAACCCGATCCGAACCCGAAAACCCGACCCGGTCGACTCGAAACCGATTATTCTGCACACCGACACAACCCGTCCATTTTGGACCCGAAATCCGAATGAACCGAACCCCATTAACCCGAAACCCATTAAGACCCGAACCCGTTATAACCAAAACCCGAAATAACCCGAACTTTAAGTTACAATCTAGTAAAATTTTTAAAATGAATATTGAAATAATGAAAACCCGAGACAACCGAAACCCGAATAACCGAAATCCGATACAATCGAAACCCGAACCTGACCCAACCGATTGACCAAATTATTAGACATTACCCGAAACCCGAATGACCCGAAACCCGGCTAACCGAACCCAAACCCGACCCGCCCCGCCCGATTGCCACCTCTGATGGAGTCGCCCTAAGCGCACCACCTCAACCCTAGCGAGACCCGACTCCAGAGTCCAGACTCCACGCACCCCAACCAAGCTGAAGATCACCTAGAAACATCGGAAGCAGAGCCGCAAGCTGCTCGAGCAAACCGCCAACAAGATTTCACCTACAAGAATATCGACAAGCCCTTGTGGGATTTAAATCAAACCCTTTCGGGTGGGTATTGCACTCAAAACCGTTCGGGATTTAGATAGTGCCCTTTCAGACCAATTATTATTATTTGTTTATTTAATATTATTTAAATTATAAAACTTTTTCGCAAACTTGGGCCCGAAGGACCCAAATTTGAGCCCGAAGGACCCAAACTTGGGCCCAAAGGACTTGCACCCTGGCCAAACAGGCAAGAAACCATGGAGGGACTACAGACGGTGCCTAGTCTGTCGGCAGGCACAAACACCGACCAAGCAGAGGGCGGAGGCGGGAGCAGCACCATCACCAACGAACTGCCGACGACAACACTAGTCCCAGCCCACGTCGGCAGCAACGGTGTGTTACCTACGTCCACGGGCAGAGAAATAGAGTTCATTATACTTTTTATCTTCTTTTGAATGTGTATTAGTACTTATAAAATTAGTCTCTTTAACTTCTTATAAATATTATTTATTTTCTTTTTTAAATCTTCAATACTTCCCATTTATTCCACCTTATGACAAAAAAGCTTCTTTTACTAAAGAATAAGATTTTAAAATTTATGATGAATTTATATATAATTTATACTAAAACACTTTTTTAAAAATAGTAACAAATTTTTTTATTTACATTAATTATACTTTTTAATTTCTTTTAATGTATATTAATTAATACTTATAAAATTAGAGTCTTTAACTTCTTATAAAGATTTTTTATTTTATTTTTAGTCTATTTAATTTCTTATAAAGATTATTTATTTTCTTTTTTAAATCTTGAATATTTCATTATACTTTTTTTATCTTCTTTTGAATGTGTATTAGTACTTATAAAATTAGTCTCTTTAACTTCTTATAAATATTATTTATTTTCTTTTTTAAATGTTCAATATTTCTCATTTATTCCACCTCATTTATGACAAAAAAGCTTCTTTTACGTTTGGCTATGTATTTGGGTTTTTTTTAACATGAGATTATGTGTTTGGTTCATGAAATATAATTAGTAGATATAAAAAAGTATGAGATTTAGTAGATATTTATAAATTTATAAATATGAGGTTTATGAGATCTGTAATCATTTGGTTCATAGTTTATGAAATAATTTAAAAATATTCGTAACTAGTGATTTTTTTTTCATGAAATAAATAGTAGTGGTTCATAAAATAAATAATAGTGGCACATGAACCACTTCTTATTAACTTCACGAACCATATGTTATAAGTTATGAACAATTTCTTGTTAACTTCATGAATCACGTGTTATACAAATCATGAACCACTTCATGTTAACTATGAACCACGTGTTATACAAGTCATGAACCACTTCATGTTAACTATGAACCACGTGTTATACAAGTCATGAATGGTTCATGAAATGACTTAAGAATATGTTTAGCTAGTTATTTTTTTGTTCATGAAATAAATAGTAGTAGTTCATGAAATAAATAATACAGTAGTCATGAACCACTTCTTGTTAACTTCACGAACCACTTCTTGTTAACTTTATGAACCATGTGTTATACAATAGTCAAGAATCACTTCTTATTTATAACTTTATAAACCACTTCTTATTAACTTCACAAACCATGTGTTCTACAAGCTATGAATCACTTCTGTTTAAATTCATGAACCACTTATTGAATTTGGTAAATAAAGAGCGGTCATCAGGAGGTTCGAAACCGGGGACCCTTGAGTACTACCCGCAGGTCCTTTCCGGTTGGAACCATACATTCCGGAATGGTTCTTCATGAACCACTTCTTATTAACTTAATGAATCACGTGTTATACAAGTCATGAACCACTTCTTGTTAAGTTCATGAACGACTTTTTGTTAACTTCACGAACCACTTCTTCTTGTTAACTTCATGAACAACATGTTATACAAGTAATGAACCACTTCGATCTTGTTAACTTCACGAACCACGTGTTATACGAGTCATGAACCACTTCTTATTAACTTCATGATTAACCACGTGTTATACAAGTTATGAACCACTTCTTGTTAACTTCAAAAACCACTTCTTATTAACTTCACGAACCATGTGTTATGCAAGTTATGAATCATTCTTGCATGTTAACTTCATGAATCACTTTTTGTTAAATTTTTTTTTCCACAAACATATACAAAGTGGGTATCTATATTTAGATAAAATTTAATTACACTTAAAAAATAATTTTTTAACAAGTGAAAATGTCGAAAAATAAAATCAAAATTAGGTATAATTAATAAGAACTAGTGTAATACCCGCGCCATGACGCGGTTGCGATGGAAAAGAATCAATGAAACTGATCAGAAGTGGTAAGTAATAGTTATATTATGCTTTCAGAACTCATACATAATTTGCACATAAAAAAAGCTGTAATACAGTCACATACATCTCATATATTTTGATTCATCAAATTATATAGCTATGCCACAGGCTATGAGACAACCAAGAGATCATAGCAGCTAGTTGGCTTGCTAAGAGGCACATCAGGCCTTCTTAGCTTCTATGCACATTGGATATCTGGATACATTGTTCCAATCAGCAAGTATTAATGAAAATTGTGTATTGACTACCACTATCATTACAACTGCTTGATACCCATGATTGTATTCAAGCAACATGCCATTATAATTTGAACAATAAAATGCATGAAAGCCTATCAGTAAAAAATCCAGACTATTGTATTCAAGCAACATACCATTCTAATTTGAACAATAAAATGCATGAAAGCCTATCAGTCAAAAATCTTCAGCATTCAAGCATGAGTTCTGTAAAAGGTTTTATTTTTCGTATGTTCTCCGACATTATAAACCTCAAAGCCAAAATTGAATTCTCTCCTCAAATTCGCATATAAATTCTAAAATTCAAGCAAAATAGTCACTGAATTATCATGCTAGGCATAAATTCCTCACGATTGAATTCTAAATTCAAGCTAAAAATCCCCAAATTTATCAAGATTCACTAAACTAAAAAAACCTAGAAATCGGGATTGGGGAAGAAACTTACCTAAACTGGGCCTCGTGATCAGCAAACCGATCAATAGCTGAATCACTAAACTCTGAAGACTCGACATGATCCATGATATCTTGGGGTTGACAACGTAGGCGGAAGCAACGATCTCCGCAACTGTCAACACTATCAAAACAAAAACTCAAACACCGATACTCAATCAAAGCGAAACTGGAAGCAAATATAATATGAAACCCTAAAAAATTCAAGATCGAACCAAAGAAAAAGAAATTAACCTATTCGAATGAACATCAGAAGACGTTAGAGGAAAATGATGAAACCGGAAGCGATAACTTATTCGACTGAACATTAAAGTGAAAGGAAGATAGAGAAATTAGCAATATACCTAATTTCTAGGCCACGGTTGAAGCAATCCAGAGGCAGTGGGATCGGTGAAATCCATAGGAGTGTGAATCATACGACATTCGAGGAAAAGGATGAAACTGAAAGTGGTTAAAGCAATCGACAACATCAGTTGAAGTGATCGACGACATAGGCGGGATCCTTTATCCTTGATCTCGTCGGCGAAATCCTCGCTCTGTAGAAGGGAAAATCATCGGAGGATTGAGAAAAAAGAGTGGGAGGAAATCCGAGCCTTTACAGTGAATCCGAGCCAATATCGAAGTCGGCGGAGGAAGAGGAACGAACCTCTGGTAGGACATCGGCGGAGGAGGAATGAGGAAGATGGTGACGGGAGGCGGTCTAACCTCGGCGAAGGAAGAAGACGGAGTTCTAAGGCGGGATATCTTCAATGGAGGAGGAAGACGAAGGCGTGAGGCGCGAAGGATGCCACGATCGAAGTCGGCGGAGGAAAATTGAACCCTAACAGAGTGTTATTTCCCAATTGTGAAAAAGGAGAAGAAAATTAAAAGCAAATTAAAAAAAAAAAATGTGATTGATCAGAAGGGAGTGAACTAAGGAGAGCACGTCACATCAACGAAAAGTATACGAAATTAAGTAGATACGAGGTATTTTTATGTTACACGGTCACACAATGCAATGCGTTGTCTTCCCTCAAAGTTCAGTTACTTAATTTTTCTAATTAACTAACGAGCCGCGTGGAGGTTTTCCAAAAATCAGATCACACTAGAACTCTCTCTCCTTGATTCATTGCACTTGGATTTCTGTGCTCCACCCCTGCAGACAAAAGGTCTCTGATATGAGTGACATCTGCTGTTCACTGTAAATTTGGCCTTTTTGGATCCAAGATCCCCCGTCCCTCAATATCTTGGTGAAAAGGATAAGCAAAAAGGTGAATTGGGTAACCCCCTTTTTGTATTTCACCTACTTTTAATCTCTGAATTCCATGACGGCCCACTGTGTTTTGTTCTTTCCAAATGGCGGGTCTTCCACCTTCCACAAGCATTCATTCGTAAATCGTAAGGGATAAATCACATAATGGGGTTTGAGAAAGGTATGTTTTTTAAGCTTTTAGTTTCTATCAAATGGGGTTTTCCCCCAAATTCCACCATCACTTCTGATTGTTTGAGCTTTGCTGTTTATTAATTTCCAGTTGCTTATCTTATTCTTCGTTCTTATGTGTACCCTTTTCAGATTTTGGGGAAATTAGTCCAAAAAACCATCACCTATCTCCATATTGAATATTTCCCTGTTTGATTCAGATTCTTGGGTATGCATCTTGTCTGTAACTCCTTGTTTGTTTCCTCATTAATTAGATTTCATTTACTCATATAACTGTTTCCCTCTTGTGGCTCATTGATGACACTATGGCAGGACTGAAGGAACAAACTTGAATGCCTTTCTTGTTTCCTATTGTATTTGGGAAACCCTTCCTTTTGATTGCTATAAGGGGGGATTTTTGGATCATTATATGAGGCTTGTTCATCTGAATAGAGGGTGGTTTCCACAATGTCAGTTTGGGGTGTGGGGTTTGCTGGGTTTTCACTTGTTATGGCCTTATTGGTTTGCTTGTCAGTGGGATTGAATTCAGAGGGGTTATGCCTTCTGCAGCTTAAGGGCAGCCTTCATGATGAATCCAATAGCCTCGGAAATTGGGATCTGAACGACGAAACACCTTGTGCTTGGAAGGGTGTTACTTGCTCTACCAATTACAACCCTGTGGTGTGGTCTCTTGATCTGCATTCCATGGACCTTTCTGGACAGTTAAGCCCTGTCATTGGCTGTTTGGTCCACTTAACGAACTTCGATGTCTCCAAGAACTCGCTTGCTGGAGGCATTCCTAGGGAGCTTGGGAGCTGCTCGAGGCTGCAAAGTCTCCAGTTGCAGAATAACCACTTCAGTGGAGAAATTCCACCTGAATTGGGGAGATTGTCATCTCTAGAAACCCTCAATTTGTGTAACAATGAGCTTTCAGGGCCAATACCTGACGAGTTCGGAAACTTGGTTTCATTGCTTGATTTTGTGGCTTACACTAACAACATAACTGGTCCTTTGCCTGCTTCTCTTGGGAATCTGAAGCAGCTGAGAACATTTCGGGCTGGCCAGAATGCAATAAGTGGAAGCTTACCTTCGGAGATTGGCAAGTGTGCGAACTTAGAGTACCTTGGTCTTGCACAGAATCTGTTGGATGGGGGATTGCCCAAGGAGATTGGAATGCTTCAGAAGTTGGTGGAATTGATTCTTTGGGATAATGATCTGTCAGGTTTTATACCGAAGGAACTTGGGAACTGCACGAGTCTTGAGACTCTCGCGCTGTATGGAAACAATCTTATTGGGCCGATACCAGTTGCACTCGGAAACCTAAGGTTCATGAAGAGGCTGTATCTGTACAGGAACCAGTTGAATGGGACTATTCCTCTTGAGGTTGGGAATCTGTCTATGGCTTTGCAGATTGATTTCTCGGAGAATCAGTTAACCGGGGATATTCCATCTGAATTAAGCAAGATAAGGGGTCTGAGCCTGCTTTACCTCTTCCAAAATCAGCTCACTGGCATCATACCGAATGAGTTCAGCTCCCTTGTCAACTTGACAAAGCTGGACCTCTCAATCAATTTTCTTACAGGTCCTATACCTTCCGGGTTCCAGTACTTTCCTCGGATGCTTCAGCTTCAGCTCTTTCAGAATTCATTGAGTGGGAGCATTCCTCGCAACCTTGGGATTTTCAGCCGCCTCTGGGTGGTTGATTTTTCGGATAACAACTTGACAGGAACAATACCGCCTTTCATTTGCCGCCAGTCTAACCTGATACTGCTGAATCTAGAATCCAACAATTTACATGGAAACATCCCAACCGGGGTCTTGAAATGTCCGTCTTTGGTGCAGCTTCGCCTCAACAGCAACAAGCTCACGGGGAGCTTCCCTGCCGAGTTGTGCAGGCTTGTCAACCTCTCAGCCATTGAGTTAGGCCATAACAGATTCAGTGGGCCTATACCTTCAGAGATTGGAAACTGTAAGAAGCTGCAAAGATTGGTTCTGTCTAACAACAATTTTGTGTCCAATTTGCCCAAGGAGATAGGCCTCTTGTCCCAGCTCGGGACGATCAATATCTCTTCCAATCTCCTCACCGGGCAGATCCCTCTTGAACTCATCAACTGCAAGGCACTTCAGCGTCTTGATATCAGTTCAAATGGTTTCCAGGGTGTCCTACCGGCTGAGCTTGGGAGCCTTAACCAGTTGGAGCTTCTCATGCTGTCAGACAACAAGTTCTTGGGGAGAATCCCTCTTGCATTGGGCAATCTGTCTCGTTTAACCGAGTTGCAGATGGGAGGAAACTCATTCTCGGGTGAGATCCCACCAAGCTTGGGCGCTCTTTCGAGCCTCCAGATTGCAATGAATCTTAGCAACAACAATCTGTCAGGGAACATCCCTTGGGAGCTTGGTAATCTGATCCTGCTCGAGTACTTGTTACTCAATGACAACCACTTGACAGGTGGAATCCCAACTACATTTGGCAATCTTTCTAGCTTGATGGGTGTCAACTTTTCGTATAATGACCTCACCGGTCCCATACCTTCAATACCACTTTTCGAGAACATGGCATCTAGCAGCTTCATGGGAAATAGAGGACTTTGCGGCCAACCTCTTGTGTCGTGCAATGGACCGTTCTCTCGTTCTCCATGGCCCCTGAAGGCCGAGGAATCCCGGACAGGGAAGGTAATCACTGTCATTGCAGCCTGTGTAGGAGGTGTTTCTCTCATCCTCATTGTTGTGATTCTGTTCCACATGAGAAGACCCATCGAGATGGGTGCTTCTTTCGAAGAACACGTGTCAATGCCATCCTCTCCGGTTTCAGACATCTACTTCCCTTTGAAAGAGGGATTCACATTCCATGATCTAGTAGACGCCACGAAGGACTTCCACGAGAGCTATATCATAGGAAAGGGTGCCTGTGGGACTGTCTACAAGGCGGAAATGCACTCCGGGCTAATCATTGCTGTCAAGAAACCGGAATCCAACAGGGAAGGAAACAGCAACATAGAGAACAGCTTCCGCGCTGAGATCCTGACCCTCGGAAAGATCAGGCATCGGAACATTGTGAAGCTATATGGGTTCTGCCACCATCAGGGCTCGAATCTCCTGCTCTACGAGTACATGGAGAAGGGAAGTTTGGGTGAGTTCCTCCATGGGTCTTATAGCTGCTTGGATTGGCCTACCCGGTTTGCAATTGCTCTCGGCGCAGCTCAGGGACTGGCCTACTTGCACCATGACTGCAAGCCTAGGATCATTCACCGCGACATTAAATCCAACAATATTTTGTTGGATGACAAGTTTGAAGCACACGTCGGAGATTTTGGGCTAGCAAAGGTCATTGACATGCCTCATTCCAAATCTATGTCTGCAGTTGCTGGTTCATATGGATACATTGCCCCTGGTAAGTCCCATTTCCACTCTATTTATATGCTACAGCTTCTCCACTACTGGCTTGTTATGTCTGAGGGAAAATGTGGATATAAAATAGTTTGAAGTGAAATTAGATTGTAGTGGATTCATCAATCAGTTGAACTTTAAAAATGAGTTATGCCTCAGTTAACTTAAAATTGTTCAGGAATGCAGATAAAATATTTGTAATGTTCATATCTTCATTATATATATATACTCATAACTTGAGACAATTTTTGATCATCTGTTCATAAAACATGAACAAAATTGAGCTCATAAAGCACACATTTCTTCCCTTTATATTGGCAGAATATGCATACACCATGAAGGTGACAGAAAAATGCGACATCTACAGCTACGGGGTCATCCTTTTGGAGTTAGTAACTGGAAAGACACCAGTCCAGCCCCTGGAACAAGGGGGCGATCTTGTCTCCTACGTGAGACACCACATCCGAGAACACTCGTTGACATCAGACATCCTTGACCCTCGCCTAGGACACCAAGGAAAAGTAGGAGGAGGAGATGTGACCGATCACATGATGACGGTCATGAAGATCGCTTTGCTGTGCACGAGCTTGTCGCCCTTTGACCGACCCTCAATGCGAGAGGTGGTATCAATGTTGATCGAATCCGACAAGCTGCAGGAGTGTCGCAACCTGGATTCCGCGACATCGTTTCATGACCTGCCCTTGAAAGACAATTGCTTGTGACACCCATCCTGAATAAAGGAGGAGTTTTGGCATGGATTATATGGAGTAGATGAGGGTTAAATTAAGCTCAGTAGTATTAAATGGGGGAGATGATTGGAATATGTAATGTAGTGATAATTTTTTTTTTGAAGTTTCTCATTCTTGAATGTATTTAATTGGCTTCAGGGTATAGCAATCAGATCTTTGTTTGTACACATCTCTTGTCATAAAAATAAAATGGCTACAGCTACGGATACTCACAAAACTATAGGAGGATATATGGAAGAAATGACAAGATGCATAAGTATATATTATTTTAAGGGTGTAAATGAGTAAATGTATCTCAAGAAAAGACTTAGGGTGTGTTTGGCAGGAGCTTTTGGAGATTTTGGAGGTTTTTGGGAAAAAAAAAAAAGTTGAGGGCATGGTGATGTAGCCTATGTGGGATTCGAACCCACGTCAATGTGTACAACACATTGCTCTACTGTTTGAGCTAATAGGCTAATTCAATTAGACAAGAAGGATTTGATCGGCTGGTTATGTTTCAACAATATCCAGTGCAAAATGGTACTTCCCGGGCAAGTCAAGTACACTTTTGTGACTAATTATGTTTCATTTGTACAACCCATTAGCAACATGGATCTCATCAACATTTGGAGAGCATGGAAGTTTAACCAGCTGGAAAAAATGCTCACATATAGAAATAGAAATTATTAAAAATAAGTTGTGGGAAATTGAGATGCATAGCAACGCTGCAGGGGAAGGTTGTTTTCACCTATTAGACCTACTGGGATATTCCTATGGCAATCCCATAAAGCTTGGGAGCAATATTTTTGAAAAGGTTGTCTTCATTACCAACTCGAGTAATAAATGTCATAGGCTCATATCATCTGTAAAGAAGATGATATATAAAACACAAGTAGGAGTCATAGGCTCATATCATTATTATTTAACAACATATTAAGGATTAACCCAAGTATTACCAACTCGAGCAATAAATGTCAGCACATGTAGATTATCAGCTACAAGGAGTTAGAAAGGTTGTAAATAAGCACCTTGCTTCCCTTGACAAATACAAAATCTTCCATTAGTTGCTTCTTCAATGCTAAAGGAATGAAGATGGATGCATACTTTTCCAATGGTGTAGAATCTTGCCCCTATTATAATTTATATGACAGAAGATACATCATCACTTTTAATGCATGCCACCTATGGTGCATTGGTGCTTCCTTCAATATGGCATGAATTTTTCCAAGTAAGCAAATGGATCAGCTTCTTACATAATACCCCATCATTTTTTGAAAACAGAATCTATTTTTTCAAATCAATGTGAAATATGAAAAACATTTTGTAAAATGCTATAAGGTCGATCAAGATTTATTAGTTACTGTATTGAATTTTTTTGCACGAATGTACCCAGTGTGCCATAATACTTGGTTTATGCATCAATAACCATATCACTGCTTCCAAAAGAATTCAGAAATACAAAATTTGGCATCAAATTTGTTAAAATAAAAGCACCAGAGTCCTAACTAATAAGATCCATATTTCAGAGTTTGAAGTCACATTCCAACATAAGCCAACCACAATTTACTGACAAACAGGGCAAAGGTGAAAAAAACATCATCTGTAATTGGAATTGGAAATTCACAAATGTTCTTTACTTTGTTTTCGTCAGGACCCCCAATTTCAAATAAGAAACAAATTAACTACAGAACGTATGAATTCTTGGGAAGCTGATTAATTCACATTACAACCCAAACCCTAATTTTCGGAAAGGGGGGAAATATCAGAGACATACCTGGTGGTGTGCACCACCATCGGTGTACTCCTCTTCGGTGTGGCATCTAGATCTAGTTGCCGTCGCCTGCCTGGTGAGATCTTCTCCTCCTGTGTGTGTCGCCTCTCCTCGTCGGATGTTGATCGTGCTCTCCTCGTGAGATCTGTTAATATTCACTGTTTGGGGCACGGCGCGAAATTATTATAAATGTGAGGGGCATTGGGTGAAATAGGTGAATCTCTTGTACAACCCGTGAAAAAAACAATACCTCAAAGATACCCGGCGAAATTTCCGTATATTAAAGTAAGAGATACTGTATTTACAAACAATGAGGTAGGTTGGAGATTGGAGCTGAGGTTGACTCCACCATCCTCTCCTGCTTGGACTATAACCTGGAAGAGGATGACCTCTTTGACATGCTGGAAGAGACTAGCTACCTGGTCGATAATCCCATGGTTGATGATACTTATGAGGCTGGATTGAGGCATGAGCTCATGTCTGAGCCCTCCTTCCACTCCCTGCACTCAAACTCCACAACTCTTAAGGAGCTCTCAGCCATGGACCAGCCTCTCAAGGAGCCTACAACCTCAAGCTCTATCAAAAGGAAAACTGCTGGGGTGAGGATGACACTGCCAGCTCCACCCTGAAGAGGACCAAATCCACCAAGTAGTTTGTCTATGATGAAGCTTTTGAGAAGAATTGGAGCCTTTTACCACCTGATGAAACCTTTAACAAGTCATCCTTTTGTAAATCACCTAATTCCCAATTTTTGGCAAAATCTTATGCTATGTAAGCACCTAGATCCAAGTAGGTATGTCCTCCCTAGTCGTGCAGTCGACAATAACTTAGTTAAGAAATGCAAGCCTAAGTCTATCTATCTCTATACTGTTAGTGTTTGGTATGGTTGTAATCCTTGTAATATGAAATGTTATATGCATTATCTATTTAAATTATTTAATCCCAGCATCTACACTCAAATCCATTTCAACCAAAATCATTTCAATCAAGCATGTCTGTCTAAAACTAATAACTTTACTCTAATTAAAAACTCTCAATCCAAATCAAAAACTGACAGTGTTTCCTCTTACTGGTATCTCATCAATTGCATTGAAAAAAAAACCAATAGGGGTAATACCAAATGCAAACCATCTACCTCACATCAACACTCACTACCATATGGTCTATTTTATATCCCTTCTCATCAATTTCATGCATATAACATCTGCATTCATGGTGAATGTAACCACATTACAGCTATCACAGTTTTAGATTTTTAAACTGTGTATAGAAGACAAACTTAGCATATATACAAAACACACCTCTTCTTGCATTTGTTTTTTAAGCAAGGGAAATTTGCTCCCAAATTTACACCAACCCAGACAGAATTACACTAACACATTTCAAAATAAATATGAGCAACACATATTTGGTACAACTCTACTCTACAGAAATTATCAAATTCACTTTGGCAGGTGTAAACTGTATACTAACCTTGCTCGAGTGATTTTCCCACTCGAGCAACAAAACCCTTATCTGTGGGTGCAAGATCCTTTCAGTGAGCAAGCACTCAATCTCCACTTGAGCCAATGTGCACCAACAGGCACCTGGAATATTGCAGCTCGTATGACAGTGTTACCTGGGTTTCAAGAGGAGTGTTGCTCCCTAAACCAGTACCCTCAAAACACCATCCAAGAATCCTTGCTTGGCTTAGGGGTGCTCTTCTTCTGGATGTGGACCAGTGCAGCTATACCATACTTCCATACTATCAGCTACAATAACTGGAATTGGGCAAAACTCTATTATGCTTACGGCATTACTGAAACTTTTTGGTACCAAGGGAATTTTGCAGTTCTAAACCCATTAAAGGACAATGTAAAAGAGACTACTAACAAGCTTTATTACTCTCTATCCTATAAACATGTATCTGATTGTCCAATCTTGAACAAGAATTATACGCTCCAGAAACCCATCACCACTACAATACATGATATAGCTAGACAAGTAACAACAGTATTTCAATCTTCATCTTACACTCTAAATTGTTATAGGTACTTAAAACAGATATGTTTAAAGAACAAACAACCCATGACATACCACTACCAAATTACAAGACAAATAAACATAAGAACTAAAGAAAACAAGAAAGCCCCAAAACCATTACCGTGGCAACCAAAAATTGGGTTGACAGCTAACAAACAAACACCACAAACCAACAAAGAATTACAACAAATTCAGAAGGTTGAATCATGAAAATAAGTTACTGGAATGTGCGCGGACTCAAGCGTAAAAATGTTTGGACCCAAATTGACATGCATACTAAAATCGAAAATATTCACATTTTAGCTCTGGAGGAAACAAACTCCAACCCCCCCCCCCCCCCCCCCCCGCCGAAGGATGCTGGCGTAAACCAGGATTTGATAACCTTTACTATTGCCCTTCTGATGACCTGTCGGGGGGAATGTGTCTACTTTGGAAATCAACACACTTAAATAATGAAAGCTTTTAAGTCGAGTTTTCAACTGACAGAATCATTCAAACCACATATGTTAACAATCATTTAAATCTCACAGCAACAATTCTATTTGTTTATGGACCACCCCACCATAAAGACAAAGACAAGTTTTGGAATGACCTAATAACATAATTTCAACCCTAGCAAACCCATATCTAATCATTGGTAATCTGAACGACATACTAACTCCTACGGACAAGATGGGGGGCTCTATCCCCCAACAAATAAGATTTAGGAGACTCCCAGAATTTATCGAAAATAACAACCTTATTGATCTTCCAACTATAGGGAACAAATACACATGGCGTAAAAGAAGATGTGGGGAAAATAATATATATGAAAAACTGGATCGGGGACTAGCCACTACCGGCTTACTAAACACGTTCCCTAATCTAAAGACAAAAAACCTTGCATTCACCTCTTCAGACCATACTCAAATCATTATAGAACTCAACGACAACCAAAGACCAAAACTCCAACCATTTAAATTCGAAATGGCTTGGACGTTCAGAAAGGATTTCGAAAAACTTGTATCAGATGCCTGGAGGGTAGAGATGGAAATCAACCCGCGGAGACCCGATCCATCCATTAATCCACCCCAAATATATGGATGAAAACCCGAATAAATGGATAAATAAGTGGATGAGGGATTAATGGATGATGGATCGGATCGGATATGGACGAAGGGGTGTCCAATCCACCACCCGATCCATCACCCGATCCACCCACCCGATCCACTAAAATTGCTTATTATATGTAGTTTTATCATATCTTTTACGCAACTTATATATTATATGTAACTTTATTTAATAGTTTGAGTTTTTATTTTTTATGTAAGTTATGAATGATGAGTAATTTAAATTTAATATATTGAAATTTTATTTATTTTTATTAAATTTTATTTCCATTTTGAAAATTACGGTGGACATTTACATGAAATTTCTTACCCATATATTTCACCCGATCCACACAAAAACCCGCGAATGATGGATGGATCGGATATGGATGCAAGGGTTAGTGGATGATGGGTGGATCGGGTGGAGGAAATTTCTTAATGGATCGGGTGATGGAATGAGTACATCCACCCATAACCCGATCCATTTCCATCCCTACTGGAGGGTGGTTTACTCAGGATCAAATCTTTTTAAACTCACTAAAAAGCTTCAAGAAGTCAAAAGGAAAAGCAAAACCTGGAGCAGAACCACCTTTGGTAATGTTTTCCGGCAAGTAGCTATAACAGAGAACAAGATGCAATAGATACAAACGCAACTCTATCTACAATATGACACCAACCTAGACACAAAACTAAACAGGCTTGCGAATAAGCACGCCTCGCTTCTGAATTTTCAAAAACAATACTGGGGACAACGAGCTAAACGTACACACATCAAAGCGATAGATGCAAACACAAAATATTTTCACAAAATTGCAACTGGTAGAAGAAATAGAAACATTATAAAATCAATTACCACATCGGCAGGAGTTCCGCTCACGTATGATATGGAAATTAGAAAACAAATTAACGAGGATTTTAAATCTAGATACACTGCTCAACAAGCATTACAAACGAGACACAGAAACATAGAAAATCACATAAGCCAAGAAATAACAACTAAGGATAACCAAAACCTAACAAAACATGTCACTAACTCGGAAATAAAGGAGGCGGTATTTGGATTAGCAAATGAAAAATCACCTGGACCGGATGGGTTTCCGGCTGGTTTCTTTAAAAAATACTGGCATATAGTTGGCCCTACTCTAACGAAAGCAATCAAAAGTTTCTTCCTTAGTGGGAGAATACTGAAACAAATAAACCATACGTTTATTGCATTAATACCAAAATGTGAACACCCAACAACAACAAATCACTACAGACCTATCAGCTTGTGTTCTACTACGTACAAAATAATATCAAAAGTCTTGGCCAACAGACTAAAAAAGATAATGCATAAAATTGTTCACCCATTACAGAGTGCTTTTTCCTCGGGAAGAGCTATCCAAGACAATATACTAATAGCACATGAAATCTTCCACTCATTTCGTAAAAAGAAAGGTAAACAAGGTTGGGTGGCTGTTAAACTGGACATGGAAAAAGCCTTTGACAGGGTTGAATGGAACCTAATGTTAAACATCATGACCAAACTAGGGTTTGCTCCAAATTTTATAGATTGGATCAAGGAATGCATCACCATAGTCTCTTACTCGGTCCTAGTAAACAATGAACCAACAGATATCTTTGTACCAACCAGGGGCATTAGGCAGGGTGATCCACTCTCACCTTACCTCTTCCTCATTGTTTCCGAGGTACTATCAAGATCACTACAACATGAGGCATCACAACCACAAAGCCAGATGGGCATAACCTTGACACGTGGCGGCCTAAAAATCCCTTTTTTGGCCTTCACAGATGACATAATAATTTTCTCATCCTCAACAAAGACAGCAGTTGACCAAATTAACAAAGTTTTTAACAACTACTGCTGCCTAACTGGCCAAAAAATAAACAAATCAAAATCACATTTCCAATTGGCAGAGAATACAAGTACAGAAACAAAACGCCTGATTCAGGGTGAACTAGGAATTTCACACACAAACAATCTGGGAAAATATCTTGGATGTCCAATGATATCAACTAGAGTGACAAAGGACTCTTTCAAAGAACTAATTGACACTACAAAAGCCCAACTAGACAAATGGAAAGCAAACATCCTATCCCAAGCAGGCAGATGCACATTAATAAAAGCCACCCTCGCGGCTAAACCACTTCACCTCATGCAATGTTTCATGCTACCAACATCCATACATAAGGAACTAGATAAAATAAATCGAAACTTTCTTTGGAATAAAGGACTAAACCATAAACCCCTCATTAGCTGGTATGAAGTATGCCAAAAAAAAAAAAAAATGGGGGCTTGGGTATACGTAGCTCGGAAGATATGAATAAGGCCCTCCAACTAAAACTCATTTCACTACTAGAAATTTGCTATTTAACATCGGATAATAGCCGATGTCTTTAAAAAAAAAAGTCAGATCTGTTCACGAGGTAGTGCAGATCATCCTCTTTTGCCCCAGCTAGAAAATAGGAGGATTTTGCAGGACTAACATCCAGCCCTGAACTTGGCATGTGGGGGGAGTCATCAGGGACTCCGAGTCGACGGTTAGGTTATTGATATTTTTCATCAGGAGACACGACATGCTCAACTCTCCAAATAGAGGCTACTACAGTATATGTTGGAATGCAACAAGCTATCTCCGGAGGATTCCGACAAGTCATCATTGAAGGGGACAACTTGGAAGTTATTAATGCGATTAGAGAAAACAATAATATCAAGTGGAAAATTATGCATCATATAGAGAAGATCAACCTACCCTCAGACTTCTTTGATCATATCAAGTTTAGACATTGTTATAGAGAAGAAAATAAGGTAGCATATTATATCGCTAAAGGTAGAGGAAGTTGTAATTTATCCACTATCCCTTTTAATAAGGGTCTTTGTAACATCATCTAGCAGGATGATCAAGGATGTGCCTTGCGTTTTTAGCAAAGTCATGTGACATAACATAATTGACTCAAATTTTGGGAGGGAAAAAATTTCACCAAAATTTGAGATGTACGTAAAAAAAAGTTATTGTTTTAGTATTGTATATACGATGATATGATAGGATACAGTGAGGATCATCTAGTCCGTTATCATGGTCCCTTATATGGCCCACCTTTTCTTATTGATTGAAAATAATTATAAAACTATCATATTTATTAAGAGAAATAATAAAATAATCAGGCATCCAATCAAGCGATATGGACCTGCATAAGGGACCATGCTGCATAAGGGACCATGATAGCGGACTAGAGGATCCTCGTCAGGATAGAATAGGATTGGATTGGATTGATATAAGATTGATAATTAATATGATTGGTTACCAATGTAATTTGTTCGATTGATAATAATTAGATAATGACAGATTTGCCACCCCTAGTTCAAACCTTAGAGCATCCACAATGGTCTGGAGCCCTCCTCTAGATTTCACTTTTTTCATTATTAAAAGTAATTATCAATATAAATACAAGATTAAATTAATAATATTTTGAAATGTCAAATTTATTAACAATTTAATTTAAATATGTTAAATTATTAAGAGTAATTATCAAATATAATTATAATATGGGATCCCTTGTAATATTGAATTAATTTTTTTAATTGTCAAATTTATTAACAATTGATTTAAAATATTTAAAGTTATTAAAATTAATTATCAAATATAATTAGATTTTTTATTATCTTAGTCCAGTTCGATCGACGTAGTCGCTCTACATCTGGATCGGGTACGGTGTGACCCATTTAAGGGGTTGACCTTCCCACTCACATAAATTAAATTTTTTTATATTGACAAAGTGATGGAAAAATATAATGTGTATAGAAAAAGTGATGAGATAGATTATTGGAGAATCCGATTATGGTAGGAAATGTTTTTTTTTATACAGGGCGAGCATTTGGGGATGGTCAACCGCAGTTGACCCATCGCCCAAGAGTGTCCAAACGGACGACGTCAGCAATCTCAGGAGGGACGTGCTCAGCGATAAAGGACGAAGAGAGACCGATAAGCGCCAGAGTATCTGCAACCTGGCTCTCCTCGCGGAAGGTGTGCGAAAAGGAGACCCTCTCGAAAGCGCGACAGAAACTGAGGGCATCCGATACCGTCATCTCAATCTCCCAAGGACACCGCCAACTCCCCTTCATGGCGTTGATTAGCGTCAATGAGTCGCCCTCCACCTCGAGCCAAAAAAACCCCTCTTCGTAGCTTCCTGGAGTCCAAACAAAAGACCGAGACACTCTACTTGCACCGCGGACAACCTGCCGTGGCATCAGGCACTACAAGAGAGAACTGACCCATGACTATCACGAATAACAAATCCAGAGGCAGCAATGCTCGGACCAACCATAGCACCGTCAAAATTGAGTTTGACAAAGTCGTCGGCAAGCTTTTTCCATTTTACAATTTTCGTTTTTTTTGTTCTATTTTGATGGATATTTACTCTTGTAGTGGGCTTATCATCTTCTTGTTCCCCTGATTGTGCTTTTCTCCAACTTATCCTGTATTGTTTTATATTTTTTTTATCCGTTCTTCTTGATTCCTAATGTCATTGTTGTCGAATAGAATTATGTTTCTCATTAATCAAATGTACCAAAGGAAAAAAGGCAGGAATCGATTTCTGTTATGTCGAGATATTTGCAAAAATGTCCATGATTATATTCTTGTAAGGTTTGTATACTTTGTCCGTGTTCCGAATTATTTGCTCGATTTGTCTATCCATTCTTCCAATAATGGTAGGAAATGGAAAATGAATTGGACGGGACAAAGAATAAAGTTAGCGGAAAATGAGACAAATGAGAAAAAATGAGAAAGTTTAGGGAGATCGACTTAGGTCGTGCGCACGTTAGCGTAGTTGCTTTGCGAGTCAATCGAAAGCATCATATCATAGTCTTTTCTGTTTCCCCCAATTCCCTCACTCTCCCCTCGATCCACTCTTCCGTTGATGGTGCCTTGTTGGTCGAAATTCTAGAAATTCATGGTGGCTGAGGCTTCCAAGTCCAGTTCCTCCGCCGATTCTTACATCGGTAGTGTGATTAGCCTCACATCTAAGAGCGAGATCCGATACGAAGGTATTCTTTATAGCATCAACGCTGAGGAGTCCAGCATCGGTTTGCGAAATGGTAAATCTTTTCATCTTTCTCCTTGATTCCGACAGATTCGTGCTATATTCTTGCTGGACATGATTTGTTTGGTCTGTTCGGGTTTTCGGGATGTCTACTTTTCGGTTTGTCAACCGTTCCGCAATGGCGTGGTTCTTTCAGTAATTTAAGACGAATTGTAAGTTTTGGATGGATGTTGGAACTTTTTCGTGCTTTTTGGCAGGGTTTGAGCTGGAGCCTTTGATGTTTGTTGTGATTATGTTACTTGTTGGCAGTTGGAGAAATGCGCTTGATCATTGAAATTTGAGACATTCCTGCTATTTTTGACAAGAAAAATCTCTGCTGTGGCATACTTTGGTCGTTAGATATTCTGAATCTAAAGCATAATGTTGTGATGGAATAGGAAGGGATACTTGGGGGATGCAAGATGCCTAGAAATTGGTAGGAAGTCTAATTTGAGTTCAAAGGTTACTTTTCTGCTGCACATGTACTAATTGATACAAATCGATGTACATGAAGAGGAGCTTCTTGGCAAAAATAAAAAAGAGAATTTTTGTTTGTACATAAATTAGGGTAAATAGTATTTGGGAACTACGATTAGACTTCTGGTTGCATTTGTGAATTTAGGGTTTTCAGTTGCTTTGAGGCATGAAAGATCACTATCTTTAAAGTGATATTTGTACCCTTTAATTGCTTGTAGGGTTTTACCCAAATTCAGCTCCTAGATACAACAAAGCCCTATAAGAAATCTCAGACAGCAACTCTGAATTTCTTCATGTGTTTTTCATGTGAAGAAACATTTCTTTTATAGAGGGTATTCCACTGAAACTGCCAACCAGTTAATTCAGTTGTTACATTTAATCTAATAGAAAAGTTCACAGCTATTGTTCTATGACAGATCTGGACCACTGATTCTGAACACAGCCTTAATTGAAAGTTCACCCCCCTCTAACTAAATACAAGTAGGAATAAGTTTATTGGCTATTTCATTAGTCTTATTTTTAGACATTAACCAACATGTGCTTGAATAGTTGAATGCTACCAAAATATTTTTAATTGGATGGAGGTTATCAGACAAGACCTCAATGTCCTGAACCTTTCGGAAGATTTGACTCTGGATGGAGACGACTGGCGGAGGTGCATCAGGGTTGGCAGATGTTTAGTTGTGTGGCGTCTAGTCAATCTAAGCTTCTATGCTTCTTTTCTGCCTCTTACTTACCTGCTGCCTTTTTGCTAATATGTTCTATTAGTTTTGAGTCTATCGGAAACACTCTCTCAACTAGTTCGGAGAAAGAGTGCGTATATCCTGACCCAGACCCCGCTTAATCGCGTATTTAATATTTCCTTTTGTTATTTCTAATCACTTAATCCTCCCAATTTCAAGATTGATGCTATGGTAATGATTCTTGTGATTTGAATCTCATGGTTAGCCTATTAACGTAGCATAATCAAGAAATTAGCAACTGTTTTCCTTTTCGGATGCAGTGAGATCATTTGGAAGTGAAGGGAGGAAAAATGATGGGCCTCAAATTCCCCCAAGCGACAGAGTTTATGAGTTCATACTTTTTCGTGGTACTGACATCAAGGTATAGACTTGCTTTTTCTATTCCTAATGTCAAATTCAATGATATTCAACTGATTCTTATATCTGCTGATTTGCCCTCTACATGATTTGTGGATCAAGGATAGGAACTGGTTTTCTTATGTGTGAAGCCTATTAAAATTTTAAAGTTAGATAGTATCATTTTGTTTTTGAATTTTCTATCTCGCACGGAATTTTATAAAGTTTGAGGCCATTAAGTTTTCAGTTTTTCTATCTTTCTTACCCTTTCATTAATGTAACTCTCAAGTTTAATATGAAATGATGTCAGCATTGATTGTTTTACTTGCAAGTTTTGGTAAAGCAAAATTGACACGAAAATTAAGAAGTCAAGGAATGGACACAGTAAAATATGGCATTTTTCAAAGTAACAAAAATGTTGTTTACTGCAAATAATGGTCCAAATAACATTGGCATAGTCATTATCAATACTTTCCTACTCAATTTTAACCTGCAAACGTGCAATTTATGCTGGAGAACTCGTTATTGCTATATGCATTTCTTCTGATCGAGAAACAAGCTAAATCTGCATAATTGAAGCAATTTATTGAGACCACAACCATATGTTTATTTCCTAGTGTGGCAATTATATAGGACTGCTAGTTGGGATCGGTTTGCCATACATAATATTAAACTGGTTTCACTTTCCAAATTTCCATCTATTGAAGACAATTCTGATTTTTAAACAATCGCGCTTCAGGATTTAGAGGTGAAATCAGCTCCACCTGCACAAGCAACATCGATGGACAATGATCCTGCTATCATTCAGGTGTATTAAACTATAAGCAATTTAACTGTCTGGAGTTTGTAACCTTTTCATTTTGACAGCTGATCTTTTAATCCTTTTCCAGTCTCACTATCCTCCACCGCCCGCAACATCAACAACTTTCTCTGCTCCTGCTAGTGTTTCTCCTACAGATCTGAATTTTCATACACCGCAAATGGGACACCCTGGGTCTAATTTTCCAGGTGGAATGCCATTATATCATCATGGTGCTAGTTTGGGCTCATGGGGCCCATCACCTCCTCCATTAAATGGTAATTCGCTTCCTGTGCCTGTATATTGGCCAGGAATGTATGGCCTACCAAACACACTCCCTCATTTGCACCAACAGACGTTTCTTCAACCACATCCTGGTCTCTCGGTGCCACCTACATTGCAGCAGCCTATGCCATATTCTAGTATGAATGCACCTCCACAAGCAGCTGGCCCAAATGTAGCCAGCTCAAGCTCTACCCTGCCTGCTAGTAGCAGTTCCACCAACACGGGCTTCAACCCACCTCCACTAGCAGTTGCCATGAACGGGCCAACTTCAAGTTCTCCCTTGATTGCTGCTACTAGCAGTTCTACTGCCCTAACTAGCAGTTCTTTTCCATCATCGAGTCTGCTAGTTGTACCTCCATTGCAGCAGTCAATTCTATATTCTGGTTTCAATGCACCTGCACCAGCAGCTTTCATAAAAGGGCCCAGTTCAAGCTCAATGCCTTATACAACTAATAGCAGTTCTGCCATCTTAGGCTACAACCCACCGCCACCATCACTTGCCATGAGTGTGCCAACTTCAGGTGCCATAAAAATGCCCAGTTCAAGCTCAATGCCTTTTACAACTAATAGCAGTTCTGCCATCTTAGGCTACACCCCACCTCAACCAGCACTTGCCATGAATGTTCAGATCTCAGGTTCTCCTTTGTTGGCTTATAGCAGTAGTTCCACTCCCTTAACTAGCAGTTCTTTGCCATCCTTGAGTCTGCCTGTTGTACCATCTCTTTCTGTTGCCCCTCAAACTAATTCAAGTTCAGTGTTCGATAAGGGTTTAAATCCCGTTCATTCCTCAGAGGCCAAACATGTTGGCTTGCCAACATTTGTGGCCTTGACAGTCTCTGATTCTGAAACTATTAGAGTTAACCCACCTTCGTCTACCAAAGTAAACACAGTTTCATGCTCCACGATATTGCCTTGCAAAAACTCATCTCAAGCTGAACCGTCTGTTCTCAGTTCATTGACCCCAAGTCAAAAAGAAGTGCCAATTCCTTCACTGGTAACCCCTGGTCAGCTCTTGCAATCTAAAAAATCAGAGACTTCATCTCAGTCCTCTCAAGTTGCTCACAAAGATGTGCAGGTTATCCAAGTGTCATCATCAACAAAACAATCAGTGTTAGTGCCAAAGGAAAAGGAAGCTCAGCTTCCCATATTGGCACTGCCACCTGCACCAAGACCTTATCATAAGGTATTTCTAATCTTTATGATAGTTTTTTTTTTTTTTTTTACTTTTGCTAGTTGTCTTGTGGGCTTTTGTTGTGCCTGGTTGTGGTATAGCCCAAAGGGGTTTATTGTTTATTCCTTGATTCTTTATATGTTTTCCCCATATACTATTTCTGAGGTATATAGTAAGGGTCCTTCAATAGCGTACTAGGTTGTGATGTTGATATAATTTCTGATTTTAAGCTTAAGAAACTACATTTATTAGGGCACTCTAACATTTCGAATGTGATCATCCCAAGGCTGGATTTCTTTTCATTTTAGGGAGTTAAACTGGAAACCCAAATACAGAGGCATATCAATGCAGCTTTTTAATTCTAGACGGACAGAGGGAGAAAATAGAAAGCTCCAATGAATAGATTTATATAACTAGACATGAAGTTTCTAAATCTTGGACAAGTAATAGTCAAAACTTTTTAAAATTTTGTTTTAAATCATTCTTTCTGAAATAGAAACTCTCTTACGGTCTATTTTAATGAAGCACACTGTGTTAGATTTTAGAACAATTGAAAACGTTTTCGGATACCCTTCGCATCTTATATCCCTTTTGCTTCTTTCCATTTTGATTCACTTCTCTTCATTCAGATTCTTAATTGATGCATGTTTTCTCCAACTCCCAACATAGATAGTGCATGTTCTTGCATTTGTGTTGCTCTTTCTTTGTAGTTTTGTAAACGCGGATATCTTAGCAGGTCCCTTTATTTCTGAAAGGAACTCAAAATACAAGTTCCTCTCTTCAGTAGACAGGATGCACAGCTGGGTATAGTACAATAGACTTAAGACAACAAAGAGCTGGCTATTCCTGTTGCAGAAAGCCTATCCGTTGTGATCTCAATTGCCAAATGTAAAATGCTGAGATGTTCTTTGAGCATTATGCAAGATGTGCTTGTTCCCTTGTTTGCCTGTGCAATGAAGTGTATATAGCAGTTTGCGAAAGTAAAACCTTTTATTGTGCGCTAGTATCTTTATGGAGCTTTTGCTCCTTGTTTTCCAGCTTGTAATGAGGTGGTTGTGGGAAGGAAGCTTCCTGTTATTGATATTGTCGGCAATTCTCTTTCATGTTCAAGAGCTTTGACTTAATTCATATTTTCTTATTACAGCCAAATGGGTCTCCTCAAGTGCGTCATAATTACAGGGGGAGTGGACGAGGAAGAGGACGAGGACGAGGGATAGGGGTAACTTCTCTTTTTCATAGACTATTTTTGAGGATCAATCTGCTGAGCAACTGATGCTGTGAATCTTTCTGATTTGGGATTTAGGGACATGTGATCTTGTAGGATTTTCTATTTTGCTGATAGTTGGTTTTAGCATTTAAACATTCTATCCAAGGATTCAACTGTTTTGTTATCCTTACAATCTGAACCAATAATCACTTGAGCTTTTTGAAACATTGGCCTGACTGACATACTATGATTGTTTGAGGCAGTGACTGGTTGGTACCTTTTCTAGATTTATAATCTTTTTTTTTTTGGGGTGTATTCTAGATTGATCAATTTATGAGATGCTTATGTGACAGGGTTCACGTCCCGTAACAAGATTTATGGAAGATTTTGATTTCTCAGCCATGAATGAAAGATTCAACAAGGATGAGGTTTGGGATCATCTTGGAAAGAGTAACAAAATCCACTCCAATGACAAGGAAGGGGATGAAATTGACGAGGATGCTAATGAAGATGAAGATGGTGCTGAACTGCCAAAAATCGAAGTGAAGGTGAAAATTCTCAGTTTGGTTCCTTTAGTCTTAATTGATGCTGTGTATAAATTTCCAAGAGCCCACAAAATGGATAATAATGTTTCTCTTTTGGTCCTTACCATAGATTTATAAGCTGCTTTTTTTTTCAATTCAATTATTCTAACATCCAAATTCCATTCTTCAGCCGGTGTATAATAAGGACGACTTCTTTGATACTCTCTCTAGTAATGTACGTGATAATGAATCGCAAAAAGCACGGCCAAGATTCTCCGAGCAATTGAAGTTAGATACTGAGGTAGAATTTTTCTTCCTCCTAACCTCTCTTAGCATTCTTTGTCCAAAATTACCAACATTATCATTCGTTGCTGGTTATAGACATTCGGTGAGTTTGCAAGACACAGAGGAGGCCGTGGGCCTGGCCGTGGTGGTAGAGGCTCTAACTATGGAAGGGGCAGCAGTTATGGGAGGTCTGGAACTGGAAGGGGATATGGGCGTGCAGGGAGAGGGAGAGAGCGCGCTGTATTAAGTCAAGCTTCCTAGATCACTGTGTTGGCTTTCGCGAGGGCAAGGAGTGTTGGAAACTGGAATCTTTGAACTGAAAATGTCTTGCCTATATTAGCTGTAGAAATCCTCTGATCGGGTTTGAGATATGTGAATATTAAAACCAAGAGGATGGCAATGGATTTCGAATGTTTTTTTTTTCTTTACCTCTTCCACAGTAATGTCACTTTGGCTTGTTTTCAGGTTAAAGTGTTTCAATCATTGGTAGTGTGTTTGCGTATATATCTTCAAGGGTATTCCTGTATCCCCTGCAAATGCGAGGCGTAAACGTTGGATTGGACGTTATATAGTTATCATTGCAACGTTTAATTTGACACTATAAAACGTCCAATTGACCGTTGGAAGGACTGTGTAACGTTGTGAAAGTTGAGTAGGGCTGATCGGGTTTGGCTAGATAGCAACGTCCAATTGGATGTTGGGGCCGTTGGGCGGGCTACTTAACAACGTTTAATTGGATGTTGTAGTTACATGTGTTAGCAAGGTGAGGGATTATAATGTTCGAAGATATGTTGCATAACGTCCAATCAGGCGTTGTTTAATGTCGAATAAGACATTGTATTTCAGTACTATTTCCATCAAGTATGCAATGTGTTTTCTTGTAACGAAAATTGTATAATTGAACTTATAAAATATATAGATGCGTGAAAGAAGATAAAATGAAGACAAACGAAGTTATATAATTGAACTTATACAACATATATGTGAAAGAAGATAATGTGGATGTTTTCATAAATGATGGTAGAATTTTATTTTACAACGTCTCATAATAGTGCAAAGAGTGTTAAACGTGGTGTGAAGGATGCTAAACATGGTGTAGGAGATGACATTCCTGAATCCACAATGCAAAAATCTATCAAATTCCGCATTGAAAGGAGTATCCCATCCATTGATGCTTGGGTGATGGTATGTCGTCCATTCATGCGTTGGAAGAGATAAAGGAGCGTCGGGGAATAACCATGCCTCTAATATGTATAGGAGAATGTCAGGGTCGGACCTGAGATTTTAGAGGCCTGAGGCCAAATAGGGGAACAAGGCCCCAACTTCCATATTCTTCTACTATTGACTTCGAGGGGAGGGGGGATTGGAAAATTTCCAGGGAACTTAGGACTCTTGTTAGTCAAGTTTGATCAAAAGAGCTTCGTAGGTTTCTTCTTTTTTTTTTTTTTTTGATACAAGGCGAAAATTTGGGGGTGGTCAACCTCGGTCGAACCACTGCCCAATAGCGTCCTTACGGACGGAATCCTCGAGCTCAGCAGGGCAACGTGCAGAAGTGAAGGACGAGGACAAACCCAAATGCGCTAACCTGTCTGCAACATGATTAACTTCCCGGAAGGTGTGGGAGAAGGAGACAAACTCGAACGCTTTGCAGAGCCGAGGGCATCGGAGATCATCATTTCAATAATCCACGGGCACGTACCAATCCTACGAAGGGCATTAATGACAGCTAGACAGTCTCCTTCCACCTCGAGGCGAGAAAAACCTTATTTCACGGCTTCCAGAAGACCAGAATGAAGACCGTGACACTCAGCTTGGAGAGGAGAAACATTCCCTAGGACATGGGCACCACAGGAAACCACTCTACCAAGGCAATCTCGGATGACAAAGCTAGAGCCTGCATGCCCGGAGGCCAGCTTTGCTCCATCAAAATTAAGTTTCATGAATCATTCGGTAGGTTTGTTCCATTTAACTTTTTTCTGATGTCGGAAACTGTTTCGAGGATTGTGTTGTGTTATAGGGATGTTGTCGTCATCGGGATCATCTACTATTATATGACGCCTGAAATGAGAAGAGAGAAGAGAGAAGAGAGAGAAAGCTTAAAACACAAACCCTAGCCGCCGACCCCCGAAAACCTCAACCCCTAGCCACAAGAATGAACGCCGATCAAAGAAATCTCCCATTAAAAGCCACCGAGCCGTGCAATCCAAACCAAATTTTGTCATTCCCACCCTCAAAAAGATTCAGACTCGAATAAAAACAAACACAAAGAGAGTGTTGTGATCGGATTGGAGGAGAACCCGTCAAAAATGGGATTTTTCGAGAGCAATGGAGATAGAGAGCGAAAGAAGAAAAAAGAAGCTCGGAAAAAAGAAAAAGGTTGTCCAAATCTGGGGGTGGATGGATCGATCTGTGTGGCTTCGGCGGTGGCGGGTTGGTTCGGGGTGGGTCTTCCGGCGACGTCTTCTCATCCCTTCTAGTTGTGACGCCTTCCTCCTAGTGTTTCCGGGCTTGAGCCCTCCCTCCTCGTGGCTAGATTGGTGTTCTATCTTCCCGAATCTTTCGGTGAAAGTCCCTCTCACTAAATCGAATTGAACAAGAACGGCGACAAGGTGAAAACAGATCTGATATCCAGGTATCATTGATCCCTGCTTCTCCCTCCCTTTATTTGGTTGTGGATGGGAATGAATCAATACTATTTTAACTTATGTGAGGACTGTAAATCATCCTTCTGCTACTGTCGATCTGAGATGTCTTTTATGTCATCTTTGAACTGAAATACCCCAAATTATTTTTGGACCATTTCTTATTTTTATTTAATTAAATAAATCTATATTATATTAAACTATAATATATCTTGTGAATTTGGTGATTAAATAAATTCACCTAAGAAATATGGTATGAATTAGAATAATTACATTATTCTAAAAAGTATAATATATGATGGATTTAATTACATAAATAATCTAAATACTCTTATTATTTAATTTATGAAGTTAAATTAAATAATATTCATTTCGGTAAAGTGAAGAAACATATCTTCTATTTTCAACTTTATCCGCTTCCTTTATTTATTTTCCTTAAAATGTATCATCTATTCTTAATCCTTATCTTTAATTGATTCTTAATCCTAAAGATTAAGAATCTATATTTTCGGTACCTCCGCTTTTATCCCGATTAGTTACATAAAATTAATTCACTTACTGCAACCGATCCGTTCCGATTCCTTAATTCGGTCTGATTTACCTCGAGCATATCCGGTGGTTTTCACCGAATCTCCACTCGGATTAGGCCAAATCCTCTCCCGTTCAATCAAACCTCAGTTTTGTCATATAATTATCACTTTCAGCCTTGCCTTGCCTATCCCATTCGCATCAGCATCCCCTCGATCAACCATCTTCCGCCGGACTGAAGGCCATCACCGGAGCAGCCCGTACAAGCCCAGCAGCCAGACAACTAGTTCCGAGCGCTGTGACCGCCTCCACGATGCACCACTGTGGCCACCATTGCTTCGGAGGTGAAGCTTGCAGTGCTATCTTCCCAACGTCACAACTTGCAGAAAACCGTCGGTGCTCTTGCAAGCTCAGGAAATCGGTAAAGAGGGCATCCTCCCGAGTTTCAATCCGTCTATATATATATATTCCGAAATCCGAACTTAGATTGTACTCACTGTTCCGATCCTTCTCGATCTCAGGTCCGACCCCGTCGTTCCCCGTTTTTCCTTCCCTTGCAGTACTCTCGCGCCCCACAATCACCCTCATGAGCGGTACGCCACGATTTGCACTCGTTTTGGACTTAATCGTTATTAAACTCAGAACACCCAACTGACCAAGGAGGCGACTTTGTGACCAATTTCTGCAGTAATCAGACTTCGATTCAAGCCACGATCGGCACCAAATCGGGCGTGGTACTGCTGAGTCCGATTGGTAAGTTGACTCCAATCTGTTTTGATACCTCAAACTCATATCGAATTGCTGCTGAACTTGCATACTCGCACATATGGGGTATGCTGTCAAGTAACTTTGGGACATGATTCCTGCAGCCGTGAAGGAGCGATTTTAGTTGCGACCATGATCGAGCCAACCTCAGCCTGACCTCGCCCATCGCCTCCCGAGACGCCTGAGGAGATGCCTCGCCACTGCCCATCACCGCCTCCTTCAATCGCGGGTCGTCCACAAGTCGCACCTTCACCCCGTTCCCTCTTCTCACCCCGTCCCCTCTTCTCTGTACGGTGAAACTCCATCGAAGCTTTCTCTAATAAAGCGGGGAGTTTTGATTTCTTTTATGGAAATTACAGAAACTTCCCTTGTCTTTATACTATTCTCTTTTTGGCCCTAATTTAATTATTTATTAAGTTATGCGGCCAATATTTCTAAACTATTCAATCCTTGCCCGTTTCAGCGACACCAAGAAATCTCAAAGCACCCACGCCGGATCCCGCTTCCCGAGGAATTCATATTGGGATTTTGAACTTTATAGAATTAATTCAATTTTAAATTGAGTTAAGTAAAGTTAATTGTATAAAGTATCAATATTAAATGTTCCTTTTTCCGTTGGGTTCAATAGGTGCTAAATCTCGCCTTGTTGTCATCAGCGGATCATCGAAGGTTAAGGCAAGTGATTTCGTTCAACGCCCTTTGCGTGTTTCGTGATTATTTTGACGTGCCTTTTAAATTCTTCCGTGTCGAATGCGGCCCTGTGGCCAATTTCCTTGCCAGTTTCGATAAATTGCATATTCGTCTGCTTGATGTAATTAATCTTCTTATTCATAAACTGGCATGAGTATAAATGATGAGCAATTGATTAAATTAATTATAGTGATATGTGAATTAAATACGTTGTTTGTTTATAACTCGAGATAAGTGGAAATTGCCCATTTTCTTCTTCCTAAATTGTTGCATGATATTCTGCTTGTTCTTTCATGCAAACTAGTGGCATGTGATAGTAAGACCCTTTGAATTATCCATGCTTGTCCATGTTTGATTTAATGTCGTTATTATGATCACCTAGTATAAATTGTTTATGTATGATAAGATAGACACCATGTGATGCTTAGTTGTGATATGTTAAAATGCGCACCACGTGATGCGAGTGGCTTTATGACTTTGGCAAGTTATGCAGTAGACTGACTTGCAGGTTGTGGTTCGTTAAGCCACCGCCTTACAAGGTTTCATGAAACACCATCCCGGAATGCATTCTCTGCGGGGTGATAAAACAACGATCTGATGTAGGTCGTGGTCCTTGTTAAAGGCCCGATCGGTACCACGTAGTATTATTATTATTATCGTTATCTTTATTATCGACTGTTAAATAGGTGATCATTTCAGTTATTATACTTATTTGCTTCGAGTATAATTCTTGTTCTTACCTTATAATCGATTGTTATGATCATCCGAGTCATGTCGTGAATTTTTACCCTTTTTATTCAGTTTCCTCTATTAAATATTCGTGTCTTTCTCTTAACTTATGAAATACCATTTTATGGTCACTGTAAGGTTAAAGTCTGAACATTTTTCCTATCATTTGCTAGTCTTAATTGTACTAACCATCCTATTTATTGGATCGCTGGTGTCCTTCGTTCTCACGAAACACCAGACCATATTCCACAGATCTAGTGCAAGCGGCGGAGCAGGAGAGAGTTGAAGAGCGGGCTATCATTTATTGAGTCTTTACACTACAAGTTTTGAACCTTTAAAGTTTCCGTGTTGCTACTTTAGTTTTAGCTATTTTAGAGTTATTTATACTTTATGGTTTTGGTATTTTTATGTTATTTTGATTGGATATTTTAAAATAGGATATTTATTTGACTTCCGCCTATTTTATTTTATTTGCTTAAATTATCATCTTGTTTATGGGAGCATGGTTGCATGTCCCTATAAGCCTTAGGTGAATTCAAAGATATTAAAGTCTGTGGATTCACTGGCGCTGTAACGCTCCCTTGGGATTTAAAATGTGGTGTTAACGACCAAAAACCGACTGTATTACATACTCGTAATAGAGTCCTCAGAACAGAAACCGAAAACAGGAACCGAAAGACCAATATCAGGTCTGACCCTCACCTCGTGTTTTCTATCTTCCTCCGATCAAACTCTTCTGAAATAAAAAAAAGTGAAATCGAAATTGACATTGAACTGAAATCCTACATGAATCTAAAACCCATCAAAAGTGTGGGGATTTCCCTCTTGGGACCAAAGACCCATGGTTTATTGTTGAAGCCTTGTAATTGCAGGGGAATTGAAAATCTTATTTTGTGTCCTACGCCGGATATAATTCTTATTTGCAGCTTGAAAGAGCCTGCACTTTCTGCTCTGCAACTAAAATCAGCCCCCTTCACTCTTTTTGAGCCTTATGAACATGAAACTAGAATTAGGAATGAAAATAATTTATGGTCTGATTTTTATTGGATTTCTCAACATAAAAATTGTCTTGAGTTCATATCTAACAGAACAGGAAATACTCTTGCAGTTTATGACATAAAATAGGCACAATGGAAGCAACTAGAGAAGGAAAGTAAGAAAGAACTTAGGACAACAACAAAGCCTAAACAGGTGTACCAAGTTGAACAATGTGGTGAGGAAATGATCTTTGAAAGGAAAACTAGAGCTGAAATGGGAGTATGCTATCTATGGAACAAAAGGACACACTCAAAGAAGACAAAAGTGGGAGGAAAGATGAACAACAAAACAATGCAGCCAGGCCTCTCTCTCCATGTAGCAACGAAGGTTTAAAGCTTTACATCTCTACAATGAATGCAAATGCAGAAAATAAGCAAGCAAGCATAAGAAACCGAAGCATTGACGAGGAAAAAAAGACCGAAAGAAATGAATCTACAAACATAGGAACAAGGAATAACAGAAAGGAAATGAAAGAAACATCCCCCAAAGGAATAAACGCCAGAACATATCTTGAACAAAAACGTAACGAGATGAGAGTCGACATGATATTATGCTATTTGTGGGTATGGATCCGAGATCTGATAATGTTGAAAGGGTGGAATTCTTATCGGACCGGAATGGAAATGATTGTCTATTATTCTCGAAATGTTTTCCTGGTATGTTTGTACGTTAAATCTTTTATGATTTGCTTTATGTCCAATCTACCCTCCCTATATGAATTGAGTCTTGCTTATACTATAATTGAAACTGTGATCTCTCTGAGCCTTGAGGATGAATCTGATGACTTGAACAATGAAACTAAAAGAAAACCCTTTCAACGAGAACATATGATTAGAAACAACTTCATGAACAGAGGCTCACTAATAGTTGATCTGTCCTTCGAAATGGTTGACTATGTTAATAAGCTGGTTGGTTATACCAGCAACCATGAGCAGATGGCACTAAGTCCATCTTGTTTACCCTCCTAGTCGATATTATGTGTGTATCCACCAGAAAAGAACAGGATCCTTCATGAAAAGATGTGGAATTGGAATAAGAAAGTGAATTTTAGAGGAACTGAACAAGTCTTACAAAAAGGTAAAATATATTTGAATCTAGCTGAAACTGAGATATCTCTGCTCCTTGCGGATGAATTTGATGATCTGAATAGTGAAACTGAAAGAAAACCCTTTCAACGAGAATCTATGAAGACAGGCAGCCTCCTGAACAGATGCTCACTAAGGGTTGGTTTGTCTTTCGAAATGGTTTTCTATGTGAAAAGGTTGGTGATTTCAACCAGTAACCATGAACAGATAGCAATGCAGTCCTGTTGGAATTTATGTGTGTATCCGCCGTATAAAAACAAGCTCCTTCATGGAAAGTTGTGGAAATGGACTAACAATTGGAATAAGAAAGTGGACTTTAGAGGAACTGACCAAATATTACAAAAAGGAAAAAGATGCTTGAATCTAGCTGAACAACATTGGTTTGATTTGAATTCCGCTAGCCGGATCGACATTTGTAAGTCCTCTTTCATCAAGTGGTTCGACTCCAATTTCCTCTCTCATGGAAAAACTTTTGGTGCAAAGCCTTTTACTTGCATCACGAACAAATACTTTGACCCACGAAAAGACTATGGAACAGAAACCCCCAAATCAAATAGGTTAATATGAGATTATGCTCATGGAACATATGCGGGATAGGCCGCAAAAACCTATGGATGGAAATAGAGTCATTCTGTAAAATTGAGAAAATTCAAGTAATTGCATTACTAGAAACAAGAATTGAATGCCAACCAAAAGAGACAGTTTGGAAAAAAGTTGGGTTTGACCATATGATTTGGGCTCCGGCAACATGAAGGGCTGGAGGATTATGTGTTCTATGGAAAAGCCATAATATTCGAGACGAATCCCTAGAAATGGTCCATACAGATCAAAGATTCATAGTAATCAAATATGAAAATAAACATAGAAACATTACTATCAATATCGTATTCGTATACGGACCACCTCATGAGAACGAAAAATCAAACTTCTGAACTGGACTACAACGTTATGTGCAATCATTGGACTACCCATTCATGATCATGTGAGATCTAAATGAAATTCAAAATAGCTCAGAAAAAGGAGGGATAGAATCACATCCGAATAGATATAGAATATTAACAAATTTCAAGGATAGATGTTTATTACAAGAAGTGTCTACGATTGGGAACTCTTTTACATGGAGGAAAAATAGATCCAATAACAATAACATCATGGAAAAACTTGACGGAACCTTAATACAAGAGCAAATACCAACCTGTTTCCCCAATATTACAACGAAAAATCATGCATTTACATCATCACATCATTGCCCCATTGTAACAGAAATAAATAACCAAGAATAGTTCAAAGCCCAACCATTTAAATTTGAAAAAATGTGGACTACACGAAAAGATTACTGACATGTGGTTCAACGGGCTTGGAGATCAAATGTTGGAGGATCACATATGTACAATCTGGTGAAAAAAACACAAATACTTAAGCGATTGACTACAGAATGGAATAAGAAAACATTTGGAAATATATTCCGTCAATTAAAAGAAATCGATGATTCACTCATCGATTTACAAAACAGAAACGGAATATCCCAGAATGGAAACAACAACCAAAAGCATAACAGACTTATAAATAAATGAGAGAAAATCTTATCATACCATAAAATGTATTGGAGCCAACGAGCCAAAACAAAACACCTTAAATTGGCTGACACATATTCCGGTTACTTCCACCGAATGGCATCAGGAAGGAGAAATAGAAAAATCATAAAGGAAATTCAAACTATAGATGACACATTAGCCACAGGAGAAGAAAATATTACAAGAGAAATAAAAAATGATTTCGAAAAAAGGTTTAGGATGCAACCCATCAACCATAACCTTCTCAATGATTACCTCTCACTCATCAACACAAATATCACTGATGATGATAATTCGAAGCTAACTGAAAAGATATCAAACCAGGAAATAAAAAATGCGTTCTTCTCGATTGGAAAGGATAAATCTCCAGGACCTGATGGAATGACATCCCGAATTTTACCAGGAATACTGGGATATTGCAGGCCCATCAGTCATAAAGGCAATTAAAGGATTTTTCCACTCTGGTCGAATCCTAAAACAAATCAACCACACCTTTATTACTTTGATCCCAAAATGTGACAACTCGACAACTACAGACCACTTCAGACCTATTAGCCTTTGCTCAACGATTTACAAAGCTATAGCCAAAATCATTGCAGAAAGTATGAAACCGATTTTAAAGAAAATTATTCACCCCCTCCAAGGGGCATTTGTATCTGACAGGGCGATCCAAGACAATGTCTTAATAGCCCATGAAATCTTCCGCTCATTCAAAAGTAGACGCGGAAAAGAAGGATGGATTGCCGTCAAACTAGATATGGAAAAGACATATGATAGAGTAGAATGAGACTTCATATTCAAAGTTCTAGAAAAATTCGGTTTTTGCCAAAAATTTCGAACATGGATAGAGAAATGTGTCTAAACCGTTTCCTTCTCAGTTTTGGTTAATGATAGTCCCACGGACCCCTTCATACCAGAGAGAGGGATCAGACAAGGAGACCCACTCTCACCCTATCTATTCATCATAGGAGCAGAAATTCTTGCTAGGAAATTACAGGCCGCTTCAAACCAGTCAGACAAATCCCTCGGATTCAAAATATCTAGATCATGCATGAAAATCTCCTTTCTATCTTTCGCGGATGATATGATGATATTCGCCAAGGCAAACCAAGACTCGTGTCGAATAGTGAAGAATATTATTGATGACTACTGTGCCATATCGGGACAAAAGGTCAATTTCCACAAATCGGCCTTTCAAACTACCCCAAAAGTCCCGAACAGTACAAAACAACTAATCCAAAGTACAATCCATATCACAAACCATATAGCACTTGATAAATACCTTGGTTGTCCCATTATCAATGGTCGAGTCAACCGAACCACATTTGAAGAAACAATAACCAAACCAGACAACAACTCACGAAATGAAAAACCAACTCTCTTTCATAAGAAGGAAGGGCGACACTAATAAGGTCAAATCTGGCAACTAAACCAAATTATATTATGCAAAATTTTATGCTCCCCACAACAATCCATAAAGAACTTGACCAAATAAACAGATGCTTCTTCTGGAACAAAGATCAATCATTCTCCCCCCTTATTGGCTGGGATAAGGTGTGCAAGCAGAAACGATTAGGAGGCGCAGGAATACGTAAAACAAAAGATATGAACCAAGCATTACAAATGAAATTGCTTTGGAAAATCTTAGCAGAGCCATGTAACCCATGGGTCCAAGTGATTAAAGAAAAATATTTGAAAGAAACCCCATTCCTTGAATACCAGCGAAAAAGAAATTCATCTTGGCAATGGGCCAAGTTAACGGAACTAAAAGAAGAATTCTACAAATGACTAATATAGCAAATAGAAAATGGAAAGACGATAAATTTTTGGAAAGACATCTGGCTAGACGGAAAACCATTACAAGGACGACAACATCCAAACATCACAATCAACGAAAATGAAAAAGCGGAAAAATACATCGACATCAACAAGAAATGAAAAACTGATGAATTATCTAACATCCTTCCAAAGGATGTGGTCAACAAGATCAATGACATTTACATACCAGAACACGAAATAGAAGACAGGCTATACTGGAAACCAAGTAAAAATGGTTGGAAACCAAGTGCACTAGCACACATCACAAAGCAAAACATAGAAGAAACTTGTGACACAATATGGATATGGAAACTAGACACATTCCCAAAAGTAAAAAACTTCATCTGGATACTTACACTAGATGGAATCCCGACGAGAACCAGGCTAGCAAACAAAGGCATTCATGTTCCACTATCTTGCGCTTTGTGTGACCGGACGGATGAAAGTCCAATCCATCTCTTTATCGAATGCCACAACACCCTACAACTGATTCACAAAATTGACCCAAACATTGAAAAAGTGATTCGAGAAATTGACACCAGAAACAAATCAATCAAAAACATTGTATGCGAAATTTTTACTAAACTCAACCACGAGCAAAAAGGAAGACTTGCGACGACATGGTGGAGTTTATGGACAAGCAGGAATCGACAAGTATTTGAAAACCTCAATACAACATCCATCCATACTATGGAGAATTATACCAAACAACAAATACAGAACTGGGATGCCTCTAAATTGACCTTTGAAGAATGGGCCACATACCAGCACCAGAAAACTTGGACAACTCAACCACGGAGAAGAAGAAATTTGAGATGGAGCAAGCCAGATGAGAGATCTTTCAAAATTAATTTTGATGGATCCAAACTATCTTCTGGTGAAGCTTCTGCATGTTTCATTATTAGGGACCACAATGGGGCAGTCATCGAGTGTAGCAGCTTCAAATGTGGACACATCTCAGCAGTGGCGGAGCTAGGGGGGTGCTCGAGCACCCCCCTAGCCGGAAAAAAATACAAAAAAATAATAATTTTTTTTATATATTTAGTATTTTTAAGGTAATGCTATCTAGCCCAAGTGGTAAAAGAAATAAGGAAGGAAGGAAGGAGAATCAAGAGGTCTTGGGTCAATTCTCAAGTTTTTCACTTTTGATGTGCTTTACTCCTATAGCATTAGTTCTTCTTAATTTCTCTCTATATTTTTTTTGTTTATATCAATTATTTCATTAAAAAAATATCATATTTATGTTTACATTATACATTTAACCTTTTATTTCAATATTGTTTGAAAAGTAATTCTTCGTGATTTTTTTTCTATATTTTTTGTTTCTCTTCTATTTTTTTGGTCACTCTCAACTATTTAAATACAAAAAATCATTAAAAATTTATAATTTTAGTGTTTTTTTCAATATTATTTTTTTAAAAATCTTCTTAATAAGTATATACCAAAAAACAATTTCACGAAAATTTTTTAGCACCCCCCTGACGGAAATCCTGGCTCCGCCACTGCATCTCAGCATTAGCTGCAGAGGCTTTGGCGATCAGAGGAGGCATCACCAAGGCAAAGGAGCTCCGGCTTCCGAGCATCATGATTGAAGGCGACAGCCTGACCATGATCAATTGTTTGCGAGACATGTGGTGCTGCCCGTGGGAGATCGAGATGCTGATTTCTGATGTCCTGCTCCTACTCCAACACTTTGCTAGGGTGCAATTCGGCCATGTCTTCCGGGAGGTCAACTCGACCGCCGACAGGATCGCGCATCTAAGCCACACAACGCCCACGCAGGACCTCCTCGTTGATCTTGCTCTGCGTGTACTCATCCGCAAGGATGCCCTTGGATGATGGTTCAGCAGGGCCTGACCTTAACCAAATTTTTATCTTATCAAAAAAAAAAGTGGACATTTATTTAATTATATTTATTTTTTTAACAAACACTAAATTAAGCCCACTTAATTTCACTAAAATACTCGAAATAACTAATCCTATGCCCTAGTTTTATAAAGCTCCGCATGAAGCAGGGAGTTGTGAAGGCGAAAGCAAAGAACATCTTCCATCAAAATGCCCCGTGAATCTGATTCAAAACGCCACTATTCCAGATTCGAACGAGAACCCAGGTCTCCCTTTCTTCCTAATCTCTTTTTGTTTCCTTTCTTTTGTTTTCATTTCCGATGAATCTCACATTTCAAGTACCCAAACTTTAGGGTTACTGTTCAAACTGCATTGCGGAGATTCAAATTTCTTCCGTTTAATTGATAATTTGTTCGCGAATGATCAGTCACTGCCGCAAATTTTGGTGGGCTACTGTTAATTGTATGTATTTTGTAGTAAGATCATATTATTTTCATTTTGCTTGATATTATTTCCTTCATGTTCTAATTGTCGTCGAGCTATTGTTTTCTAATCAATTTGGGAAAAAAATTCAACCATGCGCAAACTTGGATCTCGATTGAATTCATACGGTTAAAAATATTTTTTGCTTTGATGGAAGATTGAGTACAGGACAAGGTCTTTGTGTTTGTAGCTATTGGCCTTCATTTTAAGTGATTTAAGTAGTGACTGGATTGGCTTGGACATATTTCATGGGCTAATCAGAACTTAAGTAGCTGCCTACGTATTTTTTGGAATTTGTATTCATTGCTGAGTTGAAGAGCTATGAGTGGCGTATGGATATAAAACCCCTACCAGGAATAGCTCATGCCCAAACCTTGATATCCATCCAAGAAAAATTAAGAAAGATAGACGAAGAAAAATAGGGAGAGGTGGGAGGAAAGAGTGAAATTGTTTTGCTTGGTCAAGTATAAAACCCTATTTTGATGTCAAAGTTATATCCAAATGCCCAATATCAAAACTCGACACCAATACCCATTTACCTGAATTGAGTATCTCCAACACATTCCCCATTTTGGAACAAATTCTTCAAAATGGGGAAGTAGCAAAAAAAATAGAAAGACTTCTATAAATCTTCAACCGTCTTCAAAACTAAATGATTATCAAAATCTTCGAAATGGGGAAGTTGTTGGATTGAAGTAAAAATAATTTAAAGAATATGTATTTTGTTTTAACCATTTTGGAGAAATTTGGAGATGGTCTTAATACCCCATGCTGATATGCTTACCATGTTTTCCTTTCCTTCGTTTCTCAGTCCAAAGAGATCTAGGAGGAATGGGAAACAAACTACGGAACGGAGTCCCAACCGGTTTAGTCCAGAAACACGTGACAAGGATGATGGTAGAAAGCACCGTCACCGCCTTCAGGATCCTTTGCCTCTTGACAAACCACATGCTTCTGAATCTAAGGTAGAGTTTGGGTTGTTAATAAATATTCCTCCCAGGAAAGCTAATGGCCTTGTTGAACGAATAAAAGCTTTGATCCAACAAGTGTTCCTTACCTTTTGTTTACTAAGTTCTCATTTCCATTATCCTCATTGCCGTATAGTTTTCAAAAACAGTCAATATATTTCTCTTCTGATGTCATCAGCTATATAGTTGAAAAGCTCCTGCATATCAGTCAAGGTCTGGTTTTCCATATTCTTGTGTCTGCAACTTATGCCTTTTTTCTATACCGTTTTGCAAAATTACCTTTATAAAACTCGGAACTCCTTTGCCCTTTTGCAGTCATATCATCTTCTATCAACCCAAATCGGGTGATTTTGTTGCTCTTTTGAGTTTAGACATGGTTTTACTATTGGTGGAAATTATGGAGAAGTTTCTATTATGGACTCCCAAAGCTTTATGTAGGATTTTGTGAATGGAAGGTCAATACATCCCTAGGATTTGCATGGATAAGTCATATGATGTAATAATGCCTTGAATTTTCAATTTCTACAGAAAGTAACTTTCTGTCCTTGATCCCTGACTTATGGAGGAACTCGGGGTTTACCTCAAAGGGCTCAACCGGATCATTGGAGTCTTGACTTAAAAAATTTATCATTTTCAATTTAAACCGTGATCTATCTGGGCCTATTTCTTGATTGTTGCATGTTGCCAATTTCAGTTGGTGGACTATGATATGAATACCATGTGCTAAAGCAAACAATTCTCATTATTCATAGTGGAACTCTGAATAAATCAACACTAAGATATCTGTATGTTGTGCTTTCGTCATGGTGGCCCTTCATTAGTTGATGAGCATATCATGTATAACTTTTTTTTTTAAGAGGTATATCATAACTTCATTTCTTGTTTGAGTTATTTTTGACAAATGAGCTGTTTTCTGCCGAATTTAATGGTTTGGTGGTTATTCAGTGTTTGCAATGTTGTTTACTAGGCTGACGTAGCAGAGTGTCTTTTGAGGCTGCCGTTTATGTAACTATGTTCGGCTTGTCTCTGCTTTTCTTATTATAGCCTAATGACCGTAGCAATGCTGCCCAAGATGGCACAAGCACTGAGCGTGGAGGAAAATCTGGTATGCTTCTCAGTCACTTTTATTCTCGACAACCTTGGGCTTCTTCTGTCAATTTCATGTGTTGTAGTTTCCCCTTGTGGTTAATAGATGAGATGTCCTTGTCTCCTTGAATGGTTCAATATCACCTGGTTGATGTTGCTAAACCATGGAGCTTTTGTTTCATTTAGTAATGGATATTGAGGCATGTGCACAATTCTTTGAGCAGAAAATTGCAGAACGAAGTTTGTTCTTTTGGTTTCACCTTGTGAATTTGTTGCTAGTTCTAGATGCATATTTTCAAGTGCCTGAACATCTTTCAAGTTGCAGTTGCAATTGAGGACGCGTTTGGATTACAAAATGCATTAATTATAATGCAATTGTTTTACCCTAGTTATGTGAGTGTTTGGTTGCACAACAAAAAAAACTCGTAAAAACTGATATAAAATAGTAATGCACCATATGCTCATATAAGCCAAGGTAAAATATTTGCATTTATAATCAATGAATTTTGGAATCCAAACACACCCCTATTATATACGAAATGCTCCCTAACTGGATTCTCTATCACTTTAGAAAGTTTACATTGGTAGATGTTATTTGGACAGAGCGTGGATTGTGGAGAAATCAAGAGGATGATCGGAGAGGAAAGCACGCACCGCATAAGGATGAGAAATTCATAGCTCGTGGAGATGATAGCCGTGTCAGGAGCCATGATGAACCCTCTAAAACAAATGCTGACCAACCTCACCCGGCAAGGAAGAAATTTAGGGAGGAGAAGCCCCCTCCTGCAGAATCTCAACCCGCAGAAAAAGCTGCAGCAACTATCAAGACGACCCACCCGGAGGCAGCTGCTGCTCCAAGAAATGTTAGGAGAGAAGAAAGAGGAATCCATCGCTATTCTGATAGAAATGAGCGTGATCGAGGCTATTCTGGAGGCAGGTTCCCACCTAACAGAGCAAGGTCTGAGAGGGCTGGTTTCCCTTCCAGAGACAGGTACCCAGGTAGTAAAAGTGGTAACAGGTTTACAGGACGGGAGGGGGGATACGTTGGTAGGCAAGGTGGCTATCCTGCAGTAGGAGGTGGTCGTGTCGACAAGTGGAAGCACGACTTGTTTGACGAAGTGAACAAGAGCCCGAAGTCTGAAAACGAAAAGGACCCAGTTGCAAAAGCAGAGGCCCTTCTGGCTTTGTGAAACAGAGCCGAAGCCTCAACACTATAACTATGTACATCAGTAAAACTAATCGGTTGGGTTCTTTCATGTTTTGCGCCTTTTGATGTAATGGCGTGAGCGTGACTGCGTTTACAAGTCAGGACTGACTGTCAGTTCTAATATGAAAGACACTGGCGGGTGTTCCTCTACCGAGTGTCATCCTTGTTTTCTATTTGGGAAGCATATGTTCTCTTTATCTAAACACATTAGAAACAGATAGACTCATCAATTAGGTCGGATGGGTCGATGTTTTGGGTACCACGCAACAATGGCAATACGTTCAAATATGCAGTTTCTCATGGAAACACTGAAACCACCACCGATAACTGTGAAATGCAGTTCCTGGAGATCAATTCTTTGTGCCAAGCGCTACGGTGAGACGTGAAAACATCCAATCCCATTCCGACCTTGATATGTGGAATCGTCTTGCGAAAGGCGACAGATTCTACTCTATCTACTGCTGCAGAAGAAACATATCCAAACGTTTGGTTGTCTTTTATAGTTCAATTTCGAACCACAAGGTAGAAGGTGAATCAACCAGGAAGACGGAAATGAAAGTAAGAGCAGAAGCGAAAACCAACATCCAAAGCAAGCAGCAAAAACGGAAGCAAGAAGAGGAAGACAAAATGTAACCAACACTCCTCCTGAGTCCTGAAAAAATACGAACGGGAAGCAGACTTTGCTAAAATACTTGTTTCTCCAAGAACCCTCATTCACACAACCAAACGGGAATAGGAACTTATTGCACAATGCCTACTCTCTACATTCTTGATTCTTTATGTTAATATGTTAATTGTTTGTTCAACAAATTTCAGATGTAAACCCACCACACACTCCAACAAATTTCAGAAATTTAGGGAGGATTTTCTGCAAGTTTTGGACTTTGCTGCTTGTTTTAAACTGACAATTGGATTCACGTCCATTGTTTACGGCAAATTGCGGAGCAGGTACCGGGTGCACATGCTTCTCTTCATCATTCTCATTCACACCATCAAGCATTATATATGTACGTACGTAGTCGATGAAAATCTTGTGCTGACTGCAAGTGAAAGCGAGGGGACAGTAGAATTACCAACTCTCATGAAATGGGATGGAGACTATATAATATACTGAAAGTAGAATCAGCTGCTTGATCAGGAATCAGGATGACCTGTTCTTTTGGTAGTTTCACCAAAGGAAACGTCATTGAGCAAATATACATTTTATTTGGTAGTTTCTACAGCAGCATAAACCCCAGTTGAGCACTGAATTATTCCACAAAGTTGGTTCAAACTTCAAAGGTCATACCGTTGATACACTCATTTTCCTCGGTGGCAAATTAAATGGATATCCTCATCCAGAGAAGAGCATGTTTACTTGGTACAAAACCATGTTCAATGCACTTTGGGGCGTAGATGACCTAGTAAAAATTAAAATAAAATTAAGGGCTATTTGCATAATTATACATTTTTTTTGACTTTGCAAAAATGCCACTTTTTTTAAAAAAATGGCAAGAGTAGACCATGAGTTACTTTTGCAAAACAAAAAAGTCACCTGCCTAGCAAGTTGCAAGGTGGGAGGGTAAACGTGAGGGAGGGAAATGATTTTGTAGAATTGGGTTTTAGCGCCAAAAAGGAGTGATTGGATGAAAGTGATGTGATGTCTAATCATATGGAGGGTATAAAAGAGGAGGATGGGAGAAGCTTTTCATTTTCTCTATTTTCTCAGATTTTCTAAAGTATAAACACATGGAGAAAGAGATGGAGAAGGTTCCACCATGGAAGAGAAGCGGAGAGCTTGCAGTTCCAGATGCAGATCACTTGTAGCCTTCATTCTATGCTCTTGTTAGTGATCAGAATCCTCGTGTCACCTTGGTTTCCCAAAAACCTATCTTCTTGGCTGCAATGGGTAAGTGTTTTTGACAAAGAACTCCTCATCTATGACAAAAACTAGATACCAACGAACGTTTCCCCTCATCCCTCGTTTCACTTTCAGGTGAAAACGCCTTGGTATGCGTTACTCTCATCTTCGATGGTTCTTGGGTTTTCGAGGGGGGCCGATGGGTGTTTAAGAGGGAGAAGGCACACAAGAATGTCATGATCCAAGAGAGCATCGACTTCACCTCTTTAAAAAAGCTGATCATGGTGAAGGTCGGCGATGGTGCTTTATATGACGAGTGGGCGTTGTGTTACATGCTAAAGTCGAAAGAAGGGGTTCATCCAATCACGATAGCTGACGATGACGGCCTTGAGGCGTTTAAGTTCCTAAACTCGAAGTCTGGAGAACATCCATGGCCCATGGCCATATATGTTGGTCCATTGCGTAAGGAGACCTTTGAACTAAAGCAAGCCATCGAAGAAAAACGTTTGAGCGAGGCACCTGCCTCCGAAAAAGTGGACGAAGTGGATGAGGTTGTGATATGCGAGGCCGAAGGTAAGTCACAACTAAACCCTGTTTCTATAGATGACGTGTTATGTGCTGAGGGAGAGGTGAGCGAGGCCATAGTGAAGACCAAAGACCTGTTTCTGATGGACATTAGTGACACGGACTTCATATCAGCTGACATGGGTATGTGTTCAGGTGACAGGGGAAAATATCCAGATGTGATCAAATTGGGTGGCACGGATAACTCTTCGTCTGACATGGAACAGGGTTTGGAGGTGATAGCCATTAGCAGCAAAGATAAGGATGGGTCAACCCCCGAACTCGACGTTGGGGGCTCCGACAATTGTGATCGTGTCGGGGTGAAGCTCGAAGAAGAGTGGGAGGATTTGGAGTGGCACGCCATTGTCGAGGATTAAAAAATGAGGGTGTCGGCGGAGGGGAAGGAAGTTGAGGATGAGGTGATGATGGAACTTGAAGATTGTGTGCCGAGGTCTAGCGCACTCCCACCTACAATGGAGATCGTTGAGGCTATGGTGTACATAATAACACCACACACCCAGGACGCAACATCATAGAACTTTTGGAGGGACAAATATTTACATCGAAGGCTGACCTTCAGACTCAGCTTTGCTGGAATGCGGTGAAGAACTGCTTTGAGTTTAGTGTGAAAAAGTCGACAAAAACATTGTATGTGGTTGGATGTGTGGACAAAAGTGCACGTGGATGTGTAGGGCAACGCCTTATAATCGCACCACTATGTGGACCATCCGAAAGTATATCCAGAAGCATACTTGTGAGTTGAACGTGGCGCAGAACCATAGCCGGCATGCTACGCCGAGTATGATTGGACGAAACCTCGTGTCGACGTAAGTTTTACTTTACCTGAGAACACTATTTTACCTGTCACCTATCAATATTCCACTTGTCATCTTAGTTCATTATACGTGTCATACTAACCATACCTATCACTCATAGGTTCACCGACACTCAAAAGAACCTCATTCCCGATCAAGTGCAATCGCTGACCAAGTCTCAGTTCGACGTCACGTGTAGCTACTGGAAGGCCCGAAGGGCACGCTTGGCAGGGAGGGAGGTTAAGCATATGAGCGACAAAGATGGTTACCGAGATATTATTCCATACTTGCACATGGTGGAGCAGACTAACCACGGGACATATACTAGGGTAGAGGTGGACTCATCCCGACGATTCAACTACGCCTTTGTTAGCTTCGGGGTATGGCGCAGGGCGATCCCCCACCTTAGAAAAGTAAAACCCCATGTCGGATGTACAATGTCACATGTCACTTAATACGAAATGTCATGTCACATAACTGACATTTACTAATTTCGATGTACATGTCATCTCGGTGGACGGGAGTTTCCTAAAAGGGAAGTTCAGGGGCACGCTTCTCTTTGCCACATGGGGACCACAAAGTGTACCCGATTGCGTTTGCGATCGTCGACAGTGAGAACCACGGGTCATGGAGCTTCTTCTTCAAGAACATGCTTCATATTATCGAGGACACGCCTGACTTGATGTTTGTCTCTGATCGCCATTTGAGTATCGTCCAAGGTATAAGGGACAACTATGTGTTTGCAAAGCAAGGCTTCTGCGCATGGCATCTATTTCAGAACGTCCGGTGCAGGTATAGAGGGTTATCGAGGCTGTAGAGGATGATCTTCAAGATGGCGGAGGCGTACACGAGGTCGGAGTTCCAACAGTTGTTCATTGATTTCTGTGCGGTGTCAGCCCCTATGGGCCAATACGCGAAGGAGGCCGGTTCCCAGAACTGGGATCGGGCATTCTTCTTGGGGAATCGGTACAACATAATGACGACGAACAACTCTGAGTGTCTCAACTCTGTCTTCAATGAGCCCCGCGTCCTACCCTTGACTGCACTGATTGATGGCATCATCGAAACCGTGTCAAAGTGGTTTTGCGAGCGCAGAGAAATGAGCACCAAACTGGGTAAGTTGGTGAGTAATTTTGTGGACGGTGCGCTTAAGACGAACTATAGCATGGCAATTTGCTTGGATGTGAAGGCGCTCAGTCAGCACGAGTTCATGGTCCGCAAGGGTCTGTCGTCGTGGGTTGTGAACTTGAGTGCCCGTACCTGTACATGCAAGCGCTTCGACATTGACAAGCTCCCATGCACCCATGCCATAGCTGCTGCCAAGCATCGAGGTACGAATGTTTTCGCTCTCGTCAATGACTTCTACAAAGTTGACGCATGGAAGGCTTGTTACGCGGATGTGCTATATCCGGTCCCTCCAAGATCAGAATGGAGAATCCCTACAGAGCTATCGGAGATGGCGTGCTTCCCCCCGCCCGTGAAGAGAAGGCCTGGACGGCCTAAGACATCCCGGTACCCATCTCGCGGAGAAACTCCCCGGGTCAAGCGTCGTCGTTCGTAGGTATTTGATAATGCATATATTAGATAGGCATTATAGGCATTTTTAGCTTAGATAGGTTGTATTTCTTTCGTTCTTTGTTACTAAATTGTATCTTATGATTATTCTAGAAGAGTTCGGATTCTGCGCAAATTTGTGGTTATCTTGCAGATCGAATCGGAACACATGTGGGAGATGCAATACCTTGAAGAGGAGTATAAAAGACATTGGAGAGAAGCAAGGAATAAAAGGAGCAAATTACCTCAAGAAGCTAGTCTCGGAAAGAAGACAAGAAAAACCGCAAACAGTAATGCGGCGGCCGCAGCATGAGGTGCGGCGGCCGCCGCCAGTGTCGAGGAAAAATAATACTAATGCTGCGGCCGCAGCATACATGCGGCGGCCGCCGCATCTGCCGACAGCGTTGAGCGCGTCGTTTTAATTAAAAAAACCCTAGATGCTTTTTATGGTTTTTGTTGATGGCCGACTTTGGATGATACAAAAGGCCACTTTTTAGTTATTTTTGAAGTACTTCTATTCTATTCTATTCATTAGACACTTTAGAGAATTTGAGCAATGTCTTCCATGAGGAACTAAACTCATCGATTCTGTCTGCAATTTGAAGCTTTATTTGGATTGATTGTGAGTTTCTAATTCTCGTTCTTATTTCCTATATTTGAATGCTTCGACTTTCTTGTGCTTGATTGTCTATTGTTTTATTCTATCTAGCCCGCGCAACTAGTTAGAATCAATTCAATTGCTAAGGTTTTGTAGATTTCTGATTGTGAACCTTAACCTAAGTGGCAAACTTGTTCCTTTAGGGCTGATTGAACTAATTGAATAAGTAGGAAGTTGAATGTGTTGTTAAATCCTTCTTTAGGGACTGCAAATACCTTGGCTAATCTCTGAACTTAAAGCTATCAATTAGGTTAAATCCTTCTTTAGGGACTGTTCGATTGATAAGGGTTTCTAGGACTGATTGGACTAGTAACTATATTAGGTCGGGACAAGGGCATTCATAGGAAACTTAATAGGACGAGAAGAAGTTACAAGGATCGCTTCAATCCAATAAAGTGGAAAATTGTAGGTAGAATTACTTCTCCAAATTGTCTAAAACCAATTCCTTTATTTTGCTTTATTCACTTCGCTTTGATAAAAGGCGAATCTTTCACACACAAAAACCCCCCAAACTGGTTACTTTGATTGACACTTGAAGCATACTTGAGTTACAAATTTCCCTGTGGATCGACCTCTTGCTTATTGCTATACTTGCTATAGGTTTGAGTTTTCTTTGGCGGATCAACGATAGGTTTTACCTCTGTCAAATTTGGCGCCGTTGCCGGGGATTTTTTATTTAATTCTTGTGTGTTTTTAGTGTTAATTTTGGTGTGGATCGTCTTATATGGTCCATACCCGTGCTACTAATTCTTCTTTGTTGCCATTAGATTCAGAGATTGAAAGGACCCTTGCCACTCTAAGGCGAGAAGCTCGTGATCGCTTTCGCGAACTCCCTTTTGATCAAGAAGAACCTACAACAGAGATGGCTAACGAAGCGAACCGCACTCTTAAGGAGCTTTCTGCTCCTGATCTAACACAGCAACCCTTGGCAATCCAATTCCCTGCGCTTGCAGAAGGAGTTAACTTTGAGCTGAAGTCTGGGGTAGTTCATCTTCTACCCAAATTCCATGGGCTGAGTGGAGAGGACCCCCATAAGCATCTGTCTGAATTCCATAGGGTGGTTGTTAGGATGAAACCAGAGAACGTAACTGAAGAGCAAATCAAGCTGAGAGCTTTTCCTTTCTCTTTGAAGGATGAGGCAAATGAATGGTTTTTCTATCTACCACCTGACTCTATTTCTACTTGGGCTGAGATGAAGAGAGTCTTCCTAGAGATGTACTTCCCTGCAACAAAGCTCAATGCTTTGAAAAGGTCAATCAGCAGCATCGAGCAGTACGCGACGGAGTCTATACATGAGTACTTTGAGCGCTTCAAGAAACTCTGCGCCAGCTGCCCATGCCATGGGTACTCTCAAAAGGATCTGGTTCTCTTTCTCTTTAATGGGCTGACTGATATAGAGCGCAAAATAGTGAATTCTGCTTGTGGAGGAAACATGCTGACAGGCCTAAGGTCGTTATGCCTAATCAAAGTAAATTCCTAAGATGCAAACTATAACAAGTATAGTAGGTAAGTTAGGGTCGAACCCACAGGGAAACAGAATCAATTGTAAGAGCAAGTATTATTACCCAAAAGCAACCAATTCAAGGGGAGTTTTGTGTATAAGCAAATGGTGACAGAACAAGTTGCAATATGAGGTTGCGAATATATGATGGAAAAGTATCACACTAGGTAATTATCCGCACAACAATTGAGATGGTTCATCATCGCATTCTATGAATCTCAAGTTCTAATGTCCAGTAATTGTTCTCAATTCAGATCGTGTAATAGCTTTTAGTCCTACCAGTCCTAAAAGCACTTATCACCAAATTACAAGGGGAAACCTTCACCGAATAATAAAGCGATAGCATTCAAACATGAATTATAATGAGATACAAGCGATTCTAACAACCCGTTAAAATAGCCTGTAATCGAATCTCCTTCACAATCTACCACAAGCAACCCGCGTATGGTGATTGTGTTTGCTACAATGAATCTACAACCCCAAACCTGGAATTGGAAACCCTAGCAATATGACTAGTATCGATAAACCTAGGTGATCAATCCAGATTAACCAATAATAAGCAATCAAGCAATAAGCTCAGGAGATCGAAACAATTAACAAAGGACAAACAAGAGTAGAATACTCACAACCAAATCAATTGAAGGCTTCAAAGAACCAAGTGCAACAACGGAGAGTTAGTTCTCCATAGGGTTTGTGAGATGAAGAAAAGGAAACTACGTCTCTGGAAAATAACCTCTCTTCTCCTGCCTTTTCGGCCATCATATATAACCTAATAAAATCGGGTTTAACATCCCGTAAAAATATAAAATATAATATTAAAACTAATAAGATAGGGAAAATCGGATAAGAATCCGTCTTCAGGGACCAACGCGGGCGCGCCATGTAGCAGCGCGGGCGCGCCAGCCTTTGACTTGCTTCTTGTCTGGTGAATCGACGCGGCCACTTCCTCCTAGCAGCGTGGGCGCGCCGAGTAGCAGCGCGGGCGCGTCAGGGGTCAGCGCGGGCGCGCCAGACTCACCAGCCTTCCAGCTGCTTCCGAACTTCTTCACTTCAGCTCTTCTGTAACTTGCCTGATTTCTTCAACAGGTTCCGAATCACCAAGTTCACACAAATACCTCTCACAATGACATGTAAATGATGACAAAAACTACTAAATGCGCTATAGAATATATCGCCTATCAAATTCCCCCATACTTAAACCTTTACTCGTCCCGAGTAAGCATAGAAGTTAAGCCTACTCTCACCATAAATCTCAAAGGTTCACAGACAGTACAAGGAAAATGAACACTAAGTACTAGTAGTTTTCACCATCTCAACAATCAGCCCAAAAGACAATCAAAATAGAAAATGAGATCTATAATTGTATCTCAACCATCTACACCTTATGGCTCCCAGTGGCCTACCCGAAAACCTCCTTATCACTCCACTTCTTATGTCGCCTTCGCCAAGAGATCAATCTTAAACACTCAAAGTAAACGCTCATCTTGCCAAGGCGCCCTTTCGGGTTTTCACCAAGCCACTCATTTTTTTTTTCAAAGATGGTACTCACATAAACATTCTCACTTTCCTCAAGTCTCATATTGCCAAGCCTAAGGCTCGCCAGACTACCTGCTTTTTGCCTGAGTCGCCCTTTCGGGTTTTCAACTCATCCCAGGATTTTGATTGCTTTTTTTTTTTTTTTTTTTTTTTTTTTTTTTTTTTTTTAGAATAACAAGTGCAGGATCTGTACAAAAATAATGCGGAAATGAAATATGTACAAGATATGTAAGTCCTTTCCCTCCCCCATACTTGAATGAAGCATTGTCCTCAATGTGAAAGAAGACAGAATTAAGTAGAGAGAAAGGGACCAGAAGGACTCACTGAGGGGGTGGATAGTGGCGAGAGTAATCCTCTCGCATGCGGCGAAGCTCTTCCCTCATCTCTCTGAACTCGCCAAAGCCTTCTAGGATGTCGGCCTGCTGGTGGAGAATCTGATTCGTCACTGTCGTCAAACTCCCCACGTCTTGGCGCAGAAGGCCAATCTGATCAACCAGGTAGCCCCACTGATGAGGCTGCTGATGGGCATCCTGAAAAGCTTGTGGGGGCCAAGGGGCCCACTGATGTGAATCCTGCTGGCTCTGATATGTCGGTTGAGAATCCCAACCGTGAGAGGGGGTCTGATAAGCAGGCATCTCCTGCTGTGGGTTCTGTGCGAAACCCTGTGTATCTGTCTGAACAAACGCCTGCGGAGCCACAGGCGCATCCTCGTCCGTGGCAGCTCTAGCTGTGCCACTACTGCTACCCACCTCAAGGCGACGCCGTCTACCTAGAACTGACGTCGGAAAATAATCAGCCTCAATATACCAATCCGTCCAAGTCTCAGACCAAGGAAGGGGCTTAGGGAGCCTGAACTGATGCTCTTTCTTCTTGCCTGTACACCAAATGGCTCCCCCATCCGGTGCAGTATCAAGCATCAAACACCTTCGCAGATACTCCTCTGTATAGGTCCTCGCTATGACCTGCTCCTCCAGTGCCTGCAAACCATTTTGCCCAACGCCTGCAGCAATGGCTACCCGAGTAATAAGTCCGCTCTGGACCATTTCTGGTCCAGCGGCACTGCGATCCTTTCTGATCCTGTCGAGGCCATCGAAAAAGAGTCTAACCCAGTCAGGCGTATAATCTGCAGTAGGCACAGCGCTGTAAGCAAACCGCAGGTGCGTCATGGAAAGCTTTGTATCTGTGATCAGCCCATAATATGTTCCAGAAACGATCTTGCACAACATACGGAAGACAGGATGAGTAATCCTGCTGTTGTACTCGTTACTGGTCAAGAATTCCTCTCCAGACACCACTCTAAAGAATGCAACAAGGTCTGCGTCGGTCGCGGCTGTTACCCATCCATCAGTTGGGGCTTTAGTGACTCCCAAAGCTTTTCGCAACCTTGCTGCAGAAGCCCTGTAGGTAGTGCCATTGTATCTGAAAGCAACCCCTCTAATTCTGTTCTCCCCAAGGTAAAGCTGATATGTTGCGAGGAACTGCTTGCACAGTTCCGGGTATCCTACCGCTCTCAATTCCAAAAAGTCACTAATACCAGCGTGAGCTAGACACTTCTGCATACAATCTAGCATCTGAAGTCTCTGAAGTGTCTCTCCATGCAAATACTTCGTAGAACTGACACAGCCAACCTTATTGTAAATAGCCCATTCCTCATCAGACATTTCTAATCCATTATCAGATCGACTCGCCTCCTCCTCCGATGAACTCATACTCGATAGATAATAGGACTAAATCGGAATCGAAATAAGGACAGCGGGAGTAACTCACGAAGAACAGTGGAGTCTCGGCGCAGGGGGCAGACGCGGGCAAGTTGGAGCACAGAGCGGGCGCGTCAAGGAGCAGCGCGGGCGCGTCGGGTGGCAGCGCGGCCGCGTCGGTTGTGTCAGCTGTTTGGTGGTTTTCTCTGACAGGCGCGGGCGCGTTAGGGGTGGCGCGGCCGCGTCGGCGATTTCTGCAGATCCGGAAATCGTCGAAAGCAGCTTGTCGATGTGGAGCCCGCCGATGTGTTGAAGGAGGGGAGGGGGACGGGGTGTGGGGACCCTGGTGGGGGGTGTTTGAGTGGAGTGTGGAGGAGATTGGGTGTGAGAGGAGAGGGTGTGGGGAAGGTGAGAGAGTGTGGGGGATGTAGGGTTTTGGTGGTATTTGAGGGGATGGTGATGGGTAGTGATGATGGGGCTTGAAAATGGCGGGCTGGCCCGAAGCGGGTTTTCCAGCCCGTGGGGTTTTTTTTTTTTTTTTTTTTTTTTTTTTTTTTGACGAAAATTAACACTGTGGAAGCAGTGGGTCCGAAATGCGGGTGCAATTCGTCGCTAAAAACTCCGTCTTTATTACCTACAAGTTACAATAAAATCGAGTTAAGGGAAAGAATGCAATACCTTGGGTTGCCTCCCAAGCAGCGCCTTTGTTTCATGTCGCTGGCTCGACTAAGCCTTTTCGATTATTCTAACTCTGCATTTGGCTCCTCCAAAGCTAACTCATCCATAGCCTCCTTTGGGAACCCTTCATAGTATGTCTTAAGCCTTTGACCATTTACCTTAAACTTCTTGTGGCTATTCGGGTCATATAACTCTACAGCTCCATGTGGGAAAACTTCAGCAACAATGTATGGTCCCCCCCACTTTGACCTGAGCTTCCCAGCGAAGAGTTTCAGGCGAGATTGAAAGAGTAGGACTTTGTCACCAGCTTTAAAGTCCTTCCTATGGATGTGCTTGTCATGCCATGCCTTGGTCTTCGCCTTGTAGATTGCCGCATTATCATAGGCGTCCAACCGTAACTCCTCGAGCTCGCCTAACTGTAGCTTCCTGTGTTCTCCGACCCCGTCACTCTGCATATTGCATTGTTTCACTGCCCACCAAGCCTTGTGCTCCATCTCAACAGGAAGATGACATGCTTTACCATAGACAAGTCTGAAAGGAGACATCCCAATTGGAGTTTTGTAAGCAGTGCGATAAGCCCACAACGCATCATCAAGTCTCAAACTCCAATCCTTCCTGTTAGGATTCACAGTCTTCTCGAGAATGGCTTTGATTTCTCTATTGGACACCTCTGCTTGGCCATTCGTCTGTGGATGGTATGCGGTGGAAACTCTATGTGTGACATGATATTTTTTTAGCACGGCAGTCACAGTTTTGTTGCAGAAATGGGTACCCCTGTCACTAATCAGCGCTCTAGGAATACCATGCCTGGCAAAAATATTGCTTTTCAAGAACCCTGCCACAACTTTAGAATCATCAGTTCTGGTGGCCTTCGCTTCCACCCACTTGGAAACGTAGTCCACCGCAAGTAAAATATACAAGTTCCCACAAGAACTAGGAAAAGGTCCCATAAAGTCAATGCCCCAAACATCAAAGATTTCGCAGAAAATCATTGGTGATTGTTGCATTTCATTCCTTTGAGAGATATTCCCTAATCTTTGACACCTATCACATGCCTTGCAGAAAGAGTAAGCATCTTTAAAAATATGTGGCCAATAAAATCCAGCTTCAAGTACCTTTCTAGCAGTTTTATTGGCACCAAAATGTCCCCCACATGCTTGAGAATGACAAAATTCAAGAACAGATCGTACCTCATTATCTGGAAGACAACGACGAATTACCTGATCAGCACAATGTTTCCAAAGGTATGGGTCATCCCAAACATAGTGGTTTGCTTCTCTTCGAATCTTCTCCGTCTGGGTCCTGGTATGATCCGGAGGAAATTCCCCACAAACTAAGTAGTTCACAATGTCCCGGTACCAAGGGCTTACAGAGTGGAGTCTCAGAACGGGCTGAGATGGGCTGAGAAGCAACAGCGTGGGCGCATCAGGGGTCAGCGCGGGCGCGCCATGGAGCAGCGCGGGCGCGTCAGATGTCAGCGCGGGCGCGTCAGCTGTTGACGTGGGCACGCCAAACTCCGGCGTGCCTTTGTGCTCGATTCTGCATAATGTGTCATCCGGAAACGTGCCTAAGATGGGTTTCTGTGACTCCGGCTTGTCCTCCTCATTCACCAATCTGCTTAAACCAGATTCTCCGCTCCTTTCTTATCCTTAATCTCCACATCAAATTCGCTGAGCAACAAGACCCATCGAATTAATCTTGGCTTTGTCTCCTTCTTTGTCATCAAGTAGCGGAGAGCTGCGTGATCTGTGTAGATAATCACTTTGACCCCAAGCAGATACTGTCGAAACTTCTCTAGTGCAAACACCACAGCTAGCATTTCTTTCTCAGTGGTGGAGTAGTTGCGCTGCGCTCCATTCAGAGTCATGGAAGCATAATGGATCACATGAGAGGCTCTTCCCTCTTTTTGGCCTAGCACTGCTCCCACTGCATAGTCGCTCGCATCACACATGATCTCAAATGGGCGAGACCAGTCTGGTGCCTGAATGATTGGTGCACTAGTGAGGCGTCCTTTCAGCTGGTCGAACGCCTCTTTGCACTCTTGTGTGAGTGCAAAGGTCACATCTTTCTTCAGAAGGTCGCACAAGGGTGAGGATATCTTTGAAAAGTCTTTGATAAACCTGCGATAAAAACCTGCATGGCCTAGGAAAGAACGAACTTCGCGCACATTAGTAGGATAAGGCAGAGATTGAATTACATCAATCTTCGCCTTATCGACCTCAATACCCTTTGCAGAGACTATGTGACCTAAAACAATTCCCTGTTCTACCATAAAATGACACTTTTCAGAGTTTAAAACCAGATTAGTTTCAACACATCTCTTCAACACTAGTGTCAAATGGCTCAAACAAGTATCAAAGCTATCCCCATGTACTGTGAAATCATCCATGAATACTTCAATGAAATTCTCAATGTACTCAGAGAAGATACTAACCATACATCGTTGAAATGTCCCGGGTGCGTTACATAGTCCAAATGGCATTCTGCGATATGCAAAAGTACCGAAAGGACATGTGAATGTAGTCTTTTCCTGGTCCTCTGGCGCTATGGCCACCTGAAAATATCCAGAATATCCATCCAAAAAACAATAATAGGGGCGCCCAGCAAGGCGTTCTAGCATCTGATCAATAAAGGGGAGGGGGAAGTGATCCTTCCTGGTTACTGTATTCAGCTTGCGATAGTCTATGCATACCCTCCAACCTGTTTGTGTCCGGGTAGGGACCAACTCACCTTGTTGATTCTCCACGACTGTAATCCCTCCTTTCTTAGGGACAACTTGTGTAGGACTTACCCATTGACTGTCAGAAATTGGGAAAATCATGTTTGCTGATAGCAATTTCAGCACTTCCTTCTTCACCACATCCATCATGGGAGGATTGAGCCTTCTTTGTGGTTGGCGTGATGGCTTAGCTCCATCCTCCAGCAGGATCCTGTGCATGCATGTAGATGGACTAATTCCCTTGATGTCAGCGATGGTCCATCCCAATGCAGTTTTGTACTCCTTTAGAACCTCCACTAACTTTTCCTCCTGCTCCGCTGAGAGCTTACTTGACACAATAACTGGTAAAGTGTCATCAACTCCTAGGAAAGCATACTTGAGATGACTAGGGAGTTGTTTGAGTTCAATTTTAGGTGCCTGCACAACAGATGGAACAAGCACTTCGCTTGGAGTCAGTAGATTGGGGCCAATGCCCAAAAGAGTAGGGGAATTACCTTCTACATCCATCAGGGCTACTAATTCCTGCATGTTAGATGAAATTGAAAACTCTGTATAGGACTCGTCAATATCATTCTCAATAATTGACTGCAACTCATCTTCCCTAGAAATATCAAATAGATCTTGAGCTAATGGTTCAATCACATCAATAGAGCACAGAGAATGGTCATCAACAGGATGTTTCATAGCCTTGTATAAATCGAATTCAATCTTTTCTCCATCAAATTCCATTGTTAGTGTCTCAGAGACACAATCAATTTTTGTCCTAGCTGTTTTAATAAAAGGTCTACCTAACAGAATAGGCGCATCATGCTTATCATGTTCCATATCCAGGACAAAGAAATCTGCAGGAAAAATCAGTTTATCGACCATAACTAATACGTCTTCCACTACTCCTTTAGGGTATTTATTAGACCTGTCAGCTAGTTGCACAATTACTCCAGTTTCATGCAAAGGTCCTAAATCTAGCGATTTGTAAAGTGAGTAGGGAAGCACATTTATGGAAGCACCCAAATCAAGCATAGCTCTATCAAATTTGACATCTCCAATGACACAAGGGATAGTAACCATACCTGGGTCAGTGCACTTTTTCGGCATTCTCCTCTGAAACATAGCGGATACTTGCTCACTTACTTTCACTTTCTTTTTTCCTTTCAGCTTCTGATTCCTCTTCACTGTGCAAAGCTCCTTCAAGAACTTGGCGTACTTGGGCACAGTTTTTAACATTTTCAGTAGAGGAATGTTCACCTGACACTTGCTAAATGTCTCGAAAAGCTCTGAATCATCGATTATCCTCCTCTCATTGAGTGCCTCAGGGAACGGAGGTTTTGGTTTCTCCGACCCGAGAGGGGGAAAATTCGGTCGTACATATGTATCGACATAGGACTCAGATTCAGGCGAGATCGGACTCGCCGTGGGCGCGTCAGCAGGCAGCGCGGGCGCGTCAGAAGGCAGCGCGGGCGCGTCATACTGTGGCGCGGGCGCGCCAGTGTTAGGCGTGGTTACGTCGGAGATTGGCGTGCTTTCCTCCTCATCTTCCTGACCTTTCAGCTCTTTTCCATTCCGAAGAGTTATAGCACTGACGTTTTCCTTTGGATTGACCACCGTTTGAGATGGTAGACCCCCTGACGTCCTTGCCTCCATTCTCGTGATTGCTTCAGCCATTTGCCCCATTTGTTTCTGTATATCCTTTATGCTCGATTCAGTTGTCTGAACATGCGCAGTAAAGTGCTGTGTCAGCGTATTGAGCATGGACTCAGTAGAGGGAGCGTTACCCTGCTGCCTCTGATTGTAGGGAGGTGGCTGTTGCTGATGTGGTTGGTTCGGTGGGTCCCTCCATCTGAAATTTGGGTGATCCCGCCAACCTGGGTTGTAGGAGTTTGAGTAGGGGTCATGTCTGGGTCTCTGAGGTCCATTTCCACCTATAGCACTTACTTCAGCGGTGTCTTCCTGGAGTGTAGGACACGCATCAGTTGGGTGGAAGTTATCATTGCAGATTCCACAAGCCTTGATTTGTTGAGGAGTCCCTTGCAGAGTGAGCCTCCTAACCATATCCTTCAATTCAGCAATATCCTTGGCTTGGTTAGAGTCTACCGAGTTGACCCCTTTCTTTCTGGTGGACTTCCCAAAATTTCTAGTCCCCTCGGCCATTTCCTGAATCTTCTCCATAGCTCCCTCTGGCGTGGCATTCAGAATATTTCCTCCGCAGGCGGCATCAATCATCCTTCTATCAGATTCCAGCAATCCCCCATAGATGTATAAGACTAGGTCCTTCGTGCTGTAGCCATGGAAAGGGCAATTAGCACAAAGCTTCTTGAACCTTTCATTGTAATCATAGAGGGTTTCATCATCTTCTTGCTCTATATTGCTGATTGCCTTCTTCAAGGTGTTCTCCTTCTTAGCAGGGAAGAATTTCTCCAGGAAGGCCTTGTGGAGCTTAGGCCAAGTATCGATGCTCCCTGTAGGAAGGCTGTAGTACCAGTCATCCGCAGCATCGACCAACGTGAACCCAAAAGCTCTCATCTTTATCTGTGCTTCGGATATATTGGCTGGTTTCATGCTCATGCACACATTATGAAACTTCCCCATGTGCTTGATGGGGTCTTCTCCAGCCAATCCATGGAATTTGGGCAGTTGATGAATCAGCCCAGACTTTAGCTCAAAATGGTTGTCATCCCCTATAGCAGGGATTGTCACAGCAGGTGCCTGCTGTGTGATGTTTGATGTTGTCAGCTGTCGCAGCGTCTGATTTACATTATCAGCCATTGGATCGGGTTGTTGGGAATGTTGGGGTTGTTCTCTAAGACGGCGGTGGTATGTCCTGTCAATTTCCCAATCAAAAACAACAAGATGGGGATCAGTAGCACGAGTGCGAACCATGCAAGAGGTTCGCACCCAAACAGGTAATAAGACAAACAAGAACAAAGATAATCCGTTTCCCCGGCAACGGCGCCAAATTTGACAGGCCTAAGGTCGTTATGCCTAATCAAAGTAAATTCCTAAGATGCAAACTATAACAAGTATAGTAGGTAAGTTAGGGTCGAACCCACAGGGAAACAGAATCAATTGTAAGAGCAAGTATTATTACCCAAAAGCAACCAATTCAAGGGGAGTTTTGTGTATAAGCAAATGGTGACAGAACAAGTTGCAATATGAGGTTGCGAATATATGATGGAAAAGTATCACACTAGGTAATTATCCGCACAACAATTGAGATGGTTCATCATCGCATTCTATGAATCTCAAGTTCTAATGTCCAGTAATTGTTCTCAATTCAGATCGTGTAATAGCTTTTAGTCCTACCAGTCCTAAAAGCACTTATCACCAAATTACAAGGGGAAACCTTCACCGAATAATAAAGCGATAGCATTCAAACATGAATTATAATGAGATACAAGCGATTCTAACAACCCGTTAAAATAGCCTGTAATCGAATCTCCTTCACAATCTACCACAAGCAACCCGCGTATGGTGATTGTGTTTGCTACAATGAATCTACAACCCCAAACCTGGAATTGGAAACCCTAGCAATATGACTAGTATCGATAAACCTAGGTGATCAATCCAGATTAACCAATAATAAGCAATCAAGCAATAAGCTCAGGAGATCGAAACAATTAACAAAGGACAAACAAGAGTAGAATACTCACAACCAAATCAATTGAAGGCTTCAAAGAACCAAGTGCAACAACGGAGAGTTAGTTCTCCATAGGGTTTGTGAGATGAAGAAAAGGAAACTACGTCTCTGGAAAATAACCTCTCTTCTCCTGCCTTTTCGGCCATCATATATAACCTAATAAAATCGGGTTTAACATCCCGTAAAAATATAAAATATAATATTAAAACTAATAAGATAGGGAAAATCGGATAAGAATCCGTCTTCAGGGACCAACGCGGGCGCGCCATGTAGCAGCGCGGGCGCGCCAGCCTTTGACTTGCTTCTTGTCTGGTGAATCGACGCGGCCACTTCCTCCTAGCAGCGTGGGCGCGCCGAGTAGCAGCGCGGGCGCGTCAGGGGTCAGCGCGGGCGCGCCAGACTCACCAGCCTTCCAGCTGCTTCCGAACTTCTTCACTTCAGCTCTTCTGTAACTTGCCTGATTTCTTCAACAGGTTCCGAATCACCAAGTTCACACAAATACCTCTCACAATGACATGTAAATGATGACAAAAACTACTAAATGCGCTATAGAATATATCGCCTATCACATGCTGAACAAGACACCTGCCGCAGCTTGCGATGTGTTTAAGGAGCTATCTGAGGGCTCCAAGCAGTTCAATAAGAGCCCTCGTGCTAGGGGTGTACTCGCTGTTGATGCTCATGTGGCTGCACTTCAGACTGATATGGTAGAGGTAAAGGAGATGATGAAACAATTGGTTATTGATAGAACTCCTCAACAACTGAAGGCATGTGGTCTCTGCAGTCAATACACTCATCCTATGGACATGTGCCCGCTTCTACAAGATCCCAATTTTGATTTGAATGCCATTGGGAATTTCACTCAACAAAGGCCTAGGCAAGGCAATTATGGAAATCTTGGGTATGTCAACAACAACAATTACAACAGAGGCTATCAGCAAGGCTATGGGAACTACCAAGCTCCTTTCAATCAGCAAGGGGGGCAACAGGGAAGGCCTCAACAACAATATGAACCTCGACAGGGAGGTCAGCAGCAATCAAATGAGGATAATGAGGATCCCCTACAGAAACTATCACGATTGGTCATGAGGAATGATAAACAACAATCAGAGCGGATGTCAAATCTAGAGAAGCAGCAATCCGATCGGATGACAAATCTTGAGAATCAAATGAGTCAGCTCATTCAAATCTTGAGTGCTAAGGATGCAAATAGTTCAGGAAAGCTTCCGTCACAGACCATCGAGAATCCGACAAAGGAGAATGTCAGTGCTGTAACACTTAGGAGTGGCAAGGAACTGGTTGTCACAAATCAAAAGGACGATGAGGAGATAATGGACGAGGAGATAGAAATTGTTGAAGACGAAAATGGCCAAACTAGCATGCGGCGCCCGCCACCAGGGACGGCATTCATGCGGCGCCCGCCGCAGGTGATCCCACCGCCAACCCCGATCCTGGTACGTTCTTCTCCCCTCTTTCTTCTTCTCTCCCTCTTTCTCCTCCTTCTTCTTCTTCCCCTTCTTCTCCCTTACCTATGGAGACTCCAAAGCCCATTCCGCCTTTTCCGGAAGCCTTGAAAGATACACAAAGGTATGAGAATGACAAGGAAATCTTCGAGACATTCAGTAAGTGTGAGGTAAACATTCCTTTGCTTAATTTGATCAAAAGCATTCCTAGATATGCTAAATTTTTGAAGGAACTTTGCACTATCAAGCAGAACCAGAAGCTAAAAGGTAAGCAAAAGGTGAAGGTAAGCGAACATGTCACTGCTGTATTTCAAAAACGTATGCCTAAGAAGTGTAGTGATCCTGGTATGTTTGCTATTCCATGTGTGATAGGTGATACTAAATTTGACAAAGCCATGTTAGATTTAGGAGCATCTATTAATGTTTTACCTTCTAATGTTTATCATGCTTTGGGATTGAGACCTCTGAATGATACTAGGGTAGTAATTCAACTTGCTGATCGATCTACTATCTACCCGAAAGGGATTGTTGAAGATGTCTTGGTTATGGTTGACAACTTGATATTCCCTGCTGATTTCTTTGTGATTGACATGGGTCATAGTAACAATGAAGGCCCTATTCTGTTGGGCAGACCTTTTCTGAAAACTGCTAGGACTAAGATAGATATCTATTCAGGATCTCTTACTATGGAATTTGATGGTCAAAGAGTTGAATATAATATTTATGATTCCATGAAATTCCCATCTGATGATCCTTCTCTGTGCTTTGTGGATATTATTGATACTATGGCACAAGATTGCTTTGATTTGGAGTGTGTTGATGAGATGGAAGTTGCTTTACAGGCTCCTATAGATGAAATTGCTAGAGATTATGTATTGTCATCTGATTTGCAGGAGGCTATAGTAGCTTTAGACCATCGATCTCCCATCTATGTGCCACCAAGGGGAGACCGCATCGAGCTGACCATTCCTACTGAAAAGCTTCTGCCATCTATTATCCAAGCGCCTGATGTTGAATTGAAACAACTTCCTAATCACCTTAAATATGCTTTTCTTGGTGAAAATAATACTCTGCCTGTCATTATTTCTAATAAATTGACATTTGGACAGGAGGAGCGATTGGTGACTGTTCTAAAGGAAAACAAGGAGGCGTTAGGATGGACAATAGCAGACATTAAGGGCATCAGTCCTACCCTCTGCATGCATAGGATACTATTAGAGGATGATGCCAAGCCGTCTAGACAACCTCAGCGGAGACTCAACCCGCCAATGATGGAAGTGGTAAAGAAGGAGGTGCTGAAGCTCCTTCAGGCAGGTATGATCTTTCCCATATCTGATAGCAAATGGGTGAGTCCTACGCAGGTTGTCCCTAAGAAGGGAGGTATTACTGTTGTTGAGAATCAGGATGGTGAATTGGTCCCTAGCAGGGTACAAACTGGATGGAGAGTCTGTATTGATTATCGAAAATTGAATGCAGTTACTCGCAAGGACCATTTCCCCCTTCCCTTTATTGATCAAATGCTTGAGCGCCTTGCTGGCCGTTCCTTTTATTGCTTTTTAGATGGTTACTCAGGATATTTTCAGGTACCAATAGCACCGGAGGATCAAGAAAAAACGACATTTACATGCCCTTTTGGCACTTTTGCATATCGCAGAATGCCTTTTGGGTTATGTAACGCACCTGGGACTTTCCAACGGTGTATGGTCAGCATATTTTCTGAGTATGTTGAGCGCTTTATAGAAGTATTTATGGATGACTTCACTGTACATGGAGATGATTTTGATACTTGCTTGCATCATTTGTCACTTGTGCTTAGACGGTGTGTAGACACCAACTTAGTCCTCAATTATGAAAAGTGTCATTTTATGGTTGAGCAAGGCATTGTTTTGGGTCATATCGTGTCTAGCAGGGGTCTTGAGGTGGATAAGGCTAAGATTGATGTCATTCAGTCTCTACCTTACCCCACCAATGTGCGCGAAATTCGCTCTTTTTTAGGCCATGCAGGTTTCTATCGCAGGTTTATTAAAGATTTTTCTAAGATTTCTGCACCTCTTTGTGATTTACTGAAAAAGGAAGTAGCTTTTGAGTTTGATGACAGGTGTAGAGCGTCCTTTGATGAGCTTAAAGGTCGCCTGACTAGCGCTCCTATAATTCAAGCACCTATATGGTCTCAACCTTTTGAGATTATGTGTGATGCTAGCGACTATGCTGTGGGGGCTGTTTTGGGATAAAAGGAAGGAAGGAGCTCTCATGTCATCTACTATGCCTCCATGACTCTGAATGGAGCGCAAAGGAACTACTCAACCACTGAGAAAGAGCTCCTGGCTGTGGTCTTTGCACTGGAGAAGTTTCGCTCCTATTTCCTAGGAGCTAAGGTAATTGTCTTCACTGATCACGCTGCTCTTCGCTATTTATTAACTAAGAAAGAAGCAAAGCCAAGATTGATTCGTTGGATTTTACTTTTGAGTGAATTTGACATTGAAATCAAAGATAAGAAAGGTGCAGAAAACTTAGTAGCGGATCACCTCAGCAGACTTGTCCAAGGAGAGGATAAACCCGAAGATCAAAGACCCATTCACGGTGAGTTTCCTGACGATACATTGTTTTACTTGACTCACACATCTTCTGTAGCTGCAGGAACAAACAGGGACGGAATATGCGGCAGCCGCAGCATTCATGCGGCGCCCGCCGCACGCTGTTCAAGCCACCGTTTCACCTCTTTCTCTCCCATCTGACGAGGTAAGTTCTAATATTCCTGAACTTTTGATGGGTGTCCATACTCCTCGACCTTGGTTTGCCAATATGGTGAATTTCTTGGTCACGGGAGAATTTCCACCAAACTTTACAAAAGCTCAGAAGGACAAGATTCGACATGACTCTCGCTTCTATGTTTGGGATGACCCCTACCTTTGGAAACATTGTGCTGATCAGGTAATTAGGAGGTGTCTGCCAGACAATGAGGTATAATCTGTCCTTACTTTTTGTCATGCCCATGAATGTGGAGGCCACTTTGGTCCCCAAAAGACTGCCAGGAAAGTTTTAGAAGCAGGTTTCTTTTGGCCTCACTTATTTAGGGATGCTAATGCCTTCTGTAAATCATGCGATAGATGCTAAAGGATTGGGAACATATCGGCAAGAAATGAAATGCCACAAACTAAGATCATATTCTGTGAAATTTTTGATGTTTGGAGTATTGATTTTATAGGTTCCTTTCCTAGCTCTTTTGGGAATATCTATATTTTGCTTGCGGTGGACTATGTCTACAAGTGGGTGGAGGCAAAGGCCACTAGAACTGATGATTCCAAAGTAGTTGCAGATTTCCTAAAAGACACAATTTTCGCAAGATTTGGGGTGCCTAAAGCTCTAGTCAGCGACAGGGGGACACATTTCTGCAATAGGACCATCACTGCCCTGTTAAAGAGGTATCATGTCACGCATAGAGTGTCCACTGCTTATCATCCTCAGACCAATGGACAAGCGGAAGTATCAAATATGGAGATTAAGAGCATTCTGGAGAAAACAGTGGCCCCTAATAGGAAGGATTGGAGTCTAAGGCTGAATGATGCTCTTTGGGCTTATCGGACTGCCTATAAGACTCCCATTGGTATGTCTCCCTATCGAATTGTGTTTGGGAAGGCTTGTCATCTCCCGGTGGAACTTCAACATAAGGCATACTGGGCTGTCAAGAACTGCAATATGAGAATGAATGAAGTGGGAGAATTCAGGAAACTTCAAATGCAAGAGCTGGAGGAATTGCGTTTGGATGCATATGATAATGCAATGATCTACAAGGAGAAGACAAGAGCTTGGCATGACAAACATATCCTGCGGAAGGAACTCAATGTAGGAGACAAGGTCCTCCTATACCAATCACGCCTGAAACTCTTCCCAGGAAAGCTTAAATCAAGGTGGGAAGGACCCTACACCATCTCAAGGATTTTCTCTCACGGAGCAATTGAACTCTATGATCCCAAGTCTAATGAGCTCTTCAATGTCAATGGTCATAGGGTTAAGCCATACTTTGAAAACATTCCACATAGTGAAGAGGAGGAGTTGGTGCTTGCTGAACCAACCGACTAGGCCACTCAAGGGCCATCACGTCGAGCCAACGACTTGAAACAAAGGCGCTACTCGGGAGGCAACCCGAGGTAAGTTCTCTTTTCCTTTTCATCTTCATCATTTCTTAGGTAGTTTCATTAGTTAATTATTTTAGGATTCGTAACATAGGTAGTTTAAAAAAAAAAAAAAAAAAAAAAAAGTTGCGTACAGATGGCCACCCTCTGGCGGCGGCCGCAGCAACCCATGCGGCGCCCGCCGCACAGCAAATCCACAGCAATACCTTCTGGCGGCGGCCGCAGCAAACCATGCGGCGCCCGCCGCCTCTCAGACCCGTGATAATCTCCAAAAAAAAAAAAAAAAAAAAGAAAAGAAAGAAAAGAAATTAATATACAAGATAGATAGAAACCCTACCTCTTATTTGAGAACCTCCTCCTTCCTCTCAAAATAACCTGCCGCCATTGTCATCTCCCCCACCCCCCCTTCAACCTTTGCAAAACCACCATAACCACCTCCCAAGCTCTTTCTTTTCCTCTCCCTTTCTCCCTAATCCAACCTTTCCTCGTCGGATCTGCGTCCCAGCACCGCTGCGCCCGCCGCCACCGCTGTGCCCGCCGCTGCTGCTCACCGCCGCTCCTGTGCACGAGATCAGCCCCTAATTTGATATATTCTCAATTTCAACCCCTCTTTTACAACTCTCCTGGTATGATTTCTCCCCTATTCTCTTTCAATTTCAGATTTTATTTGCTATATTGAGAACTAGGTAGAGATTTGATATTGAGTTGCTTATTCATTGATCAAAGGTTGGAATTTGAGTGGGATATTTTTGTTGTTTTCTTTTTAAAGGAGACTGATTTATTTATATATATATATAAGGGCTGATTTGTTTTTGGGTTGTGAGATTTGAAGTTGGATCTTTGGTTTGAAATGGTAAATTGAGTAAATTTGGGGTGTGATTGTTGATATTTGTTAAATATTCTTGAGTTTGGGTGGATGATTGAAAAAAGCTTTGGCTTTTTGGGTAAGTTTAATTGAAAGATTTGTGTTGGGATTTTGATTTGAGGTTCATGAGTTACTTGAGTTGTGTTGGGTGCTTTGTTGTTTGACTTGAGTTGTATTGACAATTTGTTATTGAATGTTAGATTTGATCATAATGGTGCGCCGGTTGAGGAACGTATCTAAGGAACAGAGGAAGGCTTTTGAGAGCTTCGACCTCAAGCGGTTCATACAAACGAAGTTCTTTGACGTTTCCACCCTTCAGAGACTGGGTATGTTAGATGTCACCAGTCGTATGCTCACTCATGGTGGGCTAGGGAGATTCATAGAGTGTAATGCCCCCACATACCCAGAACTGGCGGCGAAGTTCCTGATTACTTTTGAGCGTGTGGACGCCTCTAGGGTTAGGTTCAACTTGTTGGACGAAAGGCATACGTGCACACACGACCAGCTGAGACGTGCCTTTGGGATTACTCGGGCCCCCTCCCCAGATTGGCAGTCCCTATCTTCAGAGCAACAACGCTATGACTTTTGGCAGGCAGCTACTGGCACCAGATTCGATGGACATCATGGCGAATACAACTACAAATTTGTCCATCCATGCTTACGACTAGTTCACAAGGTCCTGGCCATGTCTTTCAGCGGCCAGGGCGACGTGAACAAGGTGCCTGTAGGCGATCTGTCTTGGTTATGGAGCCTGGCTCCCCAGTCACATGGTACACCAGACTGGGTTGAGATTTTTATAGACAACTGCCTCAAGATCCGCACGAAGAAGAGGAAGGGGAGAATTGGCTTGGGGGGAATGATCAGCCTGATAGCCTACCACATTCTGCAGCCTGATCAGTGCGGTGTACCCATGTCTGGTGGGCACACTTATACGATTGATCAACTGAGGAGGGCATATTTGATTGAGGTACCTGATGGGCCAGGTTACATTTGGAAGGCGGGGCAGAATGGAGCCCACCGCCTGACCCTGCCTATGGCCTTACCTTATGGGCCTACCAACGATTCCCTCTACATACAACCTGCTCAGAATGTGGTGGAAGAGGAGGATGATGAGGATGATGAGGACGAGTATGAGGATGATGCCCCTGCACAGACAGATTACCATATGGGGGATGCACAGCAGGCTGCTGGATCTTCTGCGGGACCTCGCTTCTCTTCTGCAGAGGACGACCCCTGGCGGGACCATTTGAGCAATGAGTTCCACCGTATGTCCTTACGCCAGGATGCCTTTGAGTTCACCCTCAACGACATCGGTCGCACTGTGCGGGAGACGGACTACAACGTGGCGGAGATGCGGAGAGAGCAGACCTACTACTTCCGCCAGCAATACCCTCACATACCACCGTACCAGTCGCCGCCTTACCAGCCGCCGCCTCAGTGAGTGGTTAGTACTACCTCCTTCACCCTGATTTTTATGTTTATTTTGGTTGTCTGTACTGTTTCAGTGAGGACACTGAAAATTTTAAGTGTGGGGGAGGAGATTTATATGTATATTATGTCAATTCTGCATTTTCTAGGACCATGTTTTATTTCTGCACAACATATTAAGTTCTGTAATAATTAGATTATTTCATTTCTGCTATGTTTAATTTTCTGTCTTTTATTTTATTTAAATTTTCTGCATTTTCGAAATAAAAAAAAATAAAAAAAATCGAAAAATCAAAAATAGAGCATGCATTGCATACATATGTGTTATTCAAATACCCATCTAGCTTAGTTTGTCCTCTATTTTAAATTTCAAGCATGATTCATAAAAATCCCATGGAGTTCTGGATGTTTTGATTTTGTCTTTATTTGATTTTTGTGGAACATGAGCTAGCAAATACAATTGAGCATGTATGATTGAGCTAAAGTATGATTGAAGTCCTCAAAACATGACCCTGTGAGAATATTTGACCTTAGTTGAATACTTTTGCTCAATTGTGTGAATTACTCGCCTAGTGTTGCTACCTCTGGGCATTGACTGCAGTATCTATTTTTAAAGACCGACTCATATGTTGTTGCTTGCGAAGTTTATGTTATACTTTGAGTCTTTTGTTGAATTGGTAAATATTTAGTGAATAAGGTGGCAATGGTTGATGCACTTAGTAACCAGATCTATGCATGACACCCATGGGTATGATTCGCGCAAAAAGGTGTTGAAAACTATCCACTAGGAAATAAAGCTTGATCATTGAGTAACCAGGTTCATTCATGACACCCATGTTTGCAACTTGCGTCAAAAGGTCTTCAAGTGGACTTCATATTAGTAGGTTGAGGTGTTGATAGACCGGGGCCATTCATGACACCCATGTTTGCGCTTCGCGTAAGGAAAGCACCAAGACAAGAAAAAGAAAAAAAGAGAGAAAAGAAAACAAAAGAAAAAAAAAATCCATTTTATTTTCGTTATTGTGTCCCGCGAGTAATGACATTTCGGTAGAGAATTGGTGATATGGTGGTCAATGTCTATGAGCTTAGTGCATGATTGGTTTGAGTTGAGAGTTGTACCTTAAAGCCTAAACACATGAGTGAAACACACATTTCTGGTGAGATTGGATAATGTCTACTTCTAAGCTTTGATCACTAAAGTACATGCTATGACGTTTGTTTGCTTGGTTTATGTGTTCACCTGCTATAATGTTGCTTTTTTATAAGGATTGAAATTTGAAGGGATTTCCTGTGGGATACATTGATTCATGTTCATTCTATCATTGCTTGAGGACAAGCAAAAGTTAAGTGTGGGGGAATTTGATAATGCATATATTAGATAGGCATTATAGGCATTTTTAGCTTAGATAGGTTGCATTTCTTTCGTTCTTTGTTACTAAATTGCATCTTATGATTATTCTAGAAGAGTTCGGATTCTGCGCAAATTTGTGGTTATCTTGCAGATCGAATCGGAACACATGTGGGAGATGCAATACCTTGAAGAGGAGTATAAAAGACATTGGAGAGAAGCAAGGAATAAAAGGAGCAAATCACCTCAATAAGCTAGTCTCGGAAAGAAGACAAGAAAAACCGCAAACAGTAATGCGGCGGCCGCAGCATGAGGTGCGGCAGCCGCCGCTAGTGTCGAGGAAAAATAATAGTAATGCTGCAGCCGCAGCATACATGCGGCGGCCACCGCATCTGCCGACAGCGTTGAGCGCGTCGTTTTAATTAAAAAAACCCTAGATGCTTTTTATGGTTTTTGTTGATGGCCGACTTTGGATGATACAAAAGGCCACTTTTTAGTTATTTTTGAAGTACTTCTATTCTATTCTATTCATTAGACACTTTAGAGAATTTGAGCAATGTCTTCCATGAGGAACTAAACTCATCGATTCTGTCTGCAATTTGAAGCTTTATTTGGATTGATTGTGAGTTTCTAATTCTCGTTCTTATTTCCTATATTTGAATGCTTCGACTTCCTTGTGCTTGATTGTCTATTGTTTTATTCTATCTAGCCCGCGCAACTAGTTAGAATCAATTCAATTGCTAAGGTTTTGTAGATTTCTGATTGTGAACCTTAACCTAAATGGCAAACTTGTTCCTTTAGGGCTGATTGAACTAATTGAATAAGTAGGAAGTTGAATGTGTTGTTAAATCCTTCTTTAGGGACTGCAAATACCTTGGCTAATCTCTGAACTTAAAGCTATCAATTGGGTTAAATCCTTCTTTAGGGACTGTTCGATTGATAAGGGTTTCTAGGACTGATTGGACTAGTAACTATATCAGGTCGGGACAAGGGCATTCATAGGAAACTTAATAGGACGAGAAGAAGTTACAAGGATCGCTTCAATCCAATAAAGTGGAAAATTGTAGGTAGAATTACTTCTCCAAATTGTCTAAAACCAATTCCTTTATTTTGCTTTATTCACTTCGCTTTGATAAAAGGCGAATCTTTCACACACAAAAACCCCCCAAACTGGTTACTTTGATTGACACTTGAAGCATACTTGAGTTACAAATTTCCTTGTGGATCGACCTCTTGCTTATTGCTATACTTGCTATAGGTTTGAGTTTTCTTTGGCGGATCAACGATAGGTTTTACCTCCGTCAGTATTTTAGTAGTCCAACGCCTCACCACAAAGGCTGAGTTTGCATTTTCAGTTTGGGGTTAGGAGTTGGACCACGCACACATGACACACTTTTGGTATTTTGCGGTTAGCACATATGTCACACTTTTCGTATTTTGGGGTTAGCACATATGTCAAACTTTTGGTACTTTGGTGTTAACACATTTATGTCAAGCTTTTGACACTTTGGGGTTATGCACATGTGACACTTTTGGTACTTTGGGGTTACGCACATATGTGAAGCTTCTATGTATGAACAACTGTTTATGCTATAAGTAATGCATGTCAGATTATGGAATTATACGTGTCACTTAACTTATTTTATCTTGTCACCATGAACAAGAGAAGTGGTTTTATACGTGTCACCTACTATATTATACTCCGTATCATGTCACCAAATCCATCACTATGTTGATTGATGCCATCATCGAAATCATATCGAAGTGGAAATGTCTTGGTATGCGTCACTATCATCTTCGATGGTTCTTGGGTGTTCGAGGCGTTTAAATCTCTGAACTCGAAGTATGGAGAAGATCTGTGGTCCCTTGCGATATATGATGATCCATTGCATAAGGAGAGCTTTGAAGTAAAGCAACATGTGGGGGAAGAACGCCTAAGTGAGCCACCTTCCTCCCAAAAAGTGGGTCAACCCTCATAATCGACTTTAGGATCTCGGATGAGGATGAAGGTTTTGTAGTGAAGCTCAAAGAAGACTGAGATGATTTGGAGTTGTACGGTGTCAAGGAGGACACGAGTATGAGGGTGTCGATGGAGGGGGAGGAAGTCGAGGATGAGGTGATGGATTTAACGTGTCACTTGTTTGATTTTGACGTTTCACATTTCTTAGTAAACTACGTCACTTAACTGCAATAACCTTGTCACATCAACTAATACAGATTCATATAATCGACATTCATAGATTTTTTTTATCCCGTGTCACCAAACTAAATAAACCCTATCACCCAACAACAAAAACCTTGTCACATGAACTAATAACAAACAGATTCATATACGACATTCCCAGATTTTTTAACCCGTGTCACTTAACCGTAAATACCATGTCGCCTAGCAGAAAACTTACCTCCTCATCCTTTCGTGCCTCATATCCCTTCATTTTCATCGAAAAGTTTGTCTTTAGCTCCATCCTTCCCAACATCACCCTCCTTCTCTGCATCAATGTCAAAAGAAGCGCTAGCATCCCTTTCTCTTTCTTCCCCGACTCTTCCCATCCCTTTAGCAACCCACAGTCTATTGATGACCTCCTCCAACACCTTCATCTGCAGGGATTAGGTTTTTCGCATCACTCATACGGACTAAGGTGAACAAAAGCGTTCGGAAAACAACATCAGCTGACCTTGGTATGTCAAAACTCATTTATAATTCAGAAACAAACCTAATTAAAACAAAAAAACAACATTGTTGCCTAGCAACCAATGAAATTGAAAAAAAAAGAAAAAAGAGAATGACATCAAAGGAAATATGTGGTATTCGTTGGACTATTCAAATTCATATCAGATTCTAATCGTCGCTTAATTTCAGACTGAAATGATTAGGACAATATCCTTTAAATATCAATATTTACATGTCACCTTGAAAATGTCACGTGTCAGGAGTCCATTTACCCTCGTCGCTTAATTTCAGATTGAACGACGTACTTTCCCATCCAATTCGAAACCCATATCACCCAATTTCTCTTTCAAACAAACAAATTCCAAATCAAACAGGCTCAAACCTCAATCGTTCTTCTTCTATCGCCCACCAAAACATACCCATATCGCAATTTTAACTCCCACCAGTGACACCCTCTTCGGCCTCCCTAAACCCTAATTAACCGCAGGTTTTTCCTAACCATACCCGAAAACCCCCCTCCTCGTCCTTCAGTCGCACCCACCATTGTCACCCCTCCACAACCCATCACTCAACCCACCATTGCCCTTCAATCCCTAAACCCTATTGCAACTCCTTCACCCACACATCCGACACCCTACGTTCGCACAAAACGGAGAGCAGAAAGAATGATTTTGGGTTGATGGAGAGGGGGGCATACCTTTATAGTCCGGCGGCGGCGTTCTTCGCTTCTCCTCCACACTCCCACATTGGTGGATCTTCTCCGGCCTCCTCCTTTCGAAATCGCCGGTTCATTCCCATTTCCTTTTCTTTCGTTTGAAATGGAGAGAGAAAACTGAAATGATGGGAGAGAGAATATTCTGATTTCTTTTTCTTTTTCCTTCTTTCCTTTTCTTTTCCTTTTTTATTTTTTTCCATTTACCTCCTACCCCAAGTAATCAACCGGGATTTTTTTTGCAAAATTTTGGGTTTTGGGTTACTTAAGTATTTTGCAAAAAAGTGCCAGTTTTGCAAAGTTTTTCAAAAAAGTGGTATTTACTTCCATTTCCTCTAAAATTAATTAAACTAATTATAGGGGTTCTTGGCAAGCGACCAAGCCCCTATAATTTGTAGGCCTGTGCATATAACCGGGTATTCGACACGACACGACACGGTATGTCGGATACCCGAAATCGATAACACGGAAAAGGGCGATCCGAAGACGACACGATAAGTTTCGGGTATCCGACAAGAAAATACGAAACGGTTCTGTGTCGGATACCCGTATAACACGACACGCCACGACATTTATAAAAAACCTATTTCTTTTTTCTTTGTTTCTGAATGTGCGCATAGACTGCACAGTGTATTTGAAGTGTTACCGCATCTGAATCCGACCGCGCCAGATCTGAAGCCGACCATGCCGGATTTGAAGTCTGAACAAGGGATATCATCGAGCGAGGCCAAGGGTGACTCCGAGCGTCGAATCTGTCAATCTGAAGCAAGGCCGAGAGCGACCACGAGCGTCGGATTTGAAGCGAGGCCGAGGGGGAGCGCCATAACCAAGGCTAGAGAGGGCGAGTAAGAGAGGACTCGAGATGTGACTGAGGATTGAGGAAAGGGGAGGTGGAGCTGGTCGTCGAGTCTGCGAGAGAGAAGGGGAAAGTGGAAGAAGAAGATGCGGCACTGTACTTGTACTGCCCTAGAAATATAAAAAAAAACGAAAAAAAAACCCGAAAAGGTTGTAAAATAAAAAGGCAAATATCGGATTTGAACCCGAGACCTCTTGGTCCCATCCACACGGCATTAGCAATGCCAAACCAACTGGGTAGGCTGAATTTAATGATACTACGTGACCTTTATATTATTTGTACTCTCACTCATAGATACTAATTTTTTTTAAAAAAAATTACCGTGTCGTGTCGGATAACCGACAAGGGAAATAGGTCGATCCGAACACGACACGATTATTATTGTGTTTTACCGTTTCGTGTCATAATCGTGTCGTATCTATATCATTTCGTGTTTTTTCATATCATTTTGTTGCGGTTTCGTGTCGTGTCAACCATGTCGTATTTTTCTGCACAACCCTAGTTCAACGGTTATACCGTTGATACACTCATTTTCCTCGATGGAAAATTAAATGGATATCCTCGTCCTGAGAAGAGCATGTTCACTTGCTACAAAACCATGTTCAATGCATCTTGGGGTGTAGATGACCTAGTAAAAATTAAAATAAAATTAATTGAACTAATTACAGGGGTTCTTGGCAAGCGGCCAAGCCCCTATAATTTGTAGGGCTGTGCATAACCGGGTATTCGACACGACACGACACGGTATGTCGGATACCCAATACTGATAACACTAAAAAGGGCGATCCGAACACGACACGATAAGTTCCGGGTATCCGACAGGAAAACACGAAACGATTCCGTGTTGGATACCCGTATAACACGACACGACACGACATTTAAAAAAACCTATTTCCTTTTTTCTTTCTTTCTGAATGTGCGCATAGACTGCACAGTGTATTTGAAGTGTTACCGCATCTGAAGCCGATCACGCCGGATCTGAAGCCGACCATGCTGGATCTGAAGTCTGAACAAGGGCTAGCGTCGAGCGAGGCCAAGGGTGACTGCGAGCGTCGAATCTGTCAATCTGGAGAGCGACCACGAGCGTCAGATTTGAAGTGAGGCCGAGGGCGAGTGCCAGAACCAAGGCTAGAGAGGGCGAGTGAGAGAGGACTCGAGATGAGACTGAGGATTGAGGAAAGGAGAAGCGGAGCCGGTCGACGAGTCTGCGAGAGAGAAGGGGAAAGTGGAAGAAGAAGATGCAGCACTGTACTTGTACTTCCCTAGAAATATAAAAAAAACGAAAAAAAAAACCAGAAAATGTTGTAAAATAAAAAGGCCAATCTCGGATTTGAACCCGAGACCTCTTGGTCCCATCCACACGGCATTAGCAACGCCAAACCAACTAGGCAGGCTGAATTTAATGATACTACGTGACCTTTATTTTATTTGTACTCTCGCTCACAGATACTATTTTTTTTATATAAAAATTACCGTGTCGTGTCGGATACCCGACAAGGGAAATAGATAGATCCGAACACAACACGATTATTATCGTATTTTACCGTTTCGTGTCATAATCGTGTCGTATCTCTATCGTTTCGTGTTTTTTCATATCATTTTGATGCATTTTCGTGTCAGGTCAACCGTGTCGTATTGTTTTGCACAACCCTAGTTCAAAGATCATACTGTTGATACACTCATTTTCCTTGGTGGCAAATTAAATGGATATCCTCGTCCAGAGAAGAGCATGTTTACTTGCTACAAAACTATGTTCAATGCACCTTGGGGTGTAGATGACCTAGTAAAAATTAAAATAAAATTAATTGAACTAATTATAGGGGCTGTGCATAACCGGGTATCCGACACGACACGACACGGTATGTCAGAGAGCAGAAATCGATAACACTGAAAAGAGCGATTTGAACACGACACGATAAGTTCCGGGTATCCGACACGAAAACACGAAACGGTTCCGTGTCGGATACCCGTATAACACGACACGACACGACATTTATAAAAACCGATTTCTTTTTTTCTTTCTTTCTGAATGTGCGCACAGACTGCACACTGTATTTGAAGTGTTACCGCATCTGAAGCCGACCACGCCGGATCTGAAGCCGACCATGCCGGATCTGAAGTCTGAACAAAGGCTAGCGTCGAGCGAGGCCCGGGGAGACTGCGAGCGTCGAATATGTCAATCTGAACCAAGGCCGAGAGCGACCACGAGCGTCGGATTTGAAGCGCGGCCGAGGGCGAGCGCCAGAACCAAGGCTAGAGAGGGCGAGTGAGAGAGGACTCGAGATGAGACTGAGGATTGAGGAAAGGAGAGGCGGAGTCGGTCAACGAGTCTGCGAGAGAGAAGGGGAAAGTGGAAGAAGAAGATGCATCGCTATACTTGTAGTCTTGTACTGCCCTAGAAATATAAAAAAAAACGAAAAAAACCCGAAAAGGTTGTAAAATAAAAAGGCCAGTCTCGGATTTGAACCCGAGACCTCTGGGTCCCATGCACACGGTATTAGCAATGCCAAACCAACTAGGCAGGCTGAATTTAAGGATACTACGTGACCTTTATTTTATTTGTACTCTCACTCACAAATACTATTTTTTTTTAAAAAAAATTACCGTGTCGTGTCGGATACCCGACAAGGGAAATAGGTCGATCCGAACACGACACGATTATTATCGTGTTTTACCGTTTCGTTTCATAATCGTGTCGTATCTATATCGTTTCGTGTTTTTTCGTATCGTTTTGTTGTGGTTTCGTGTCGTGTCAACCGTGTCGTATTTTTCTGCACAACCCTAATAATTTGGGGTCCAATAATATATTTAGGAGGTCCAAAGCCAAACAGTGAAACAAATACCCAGCCCAAACAAAACCGAAGCCCGACTCTTCAGCATTGAACAGTAAAAAAAAAAATCGGAAAATTCACGTGGTACCCTTGAAGTAAGGGATATTTGGTATGGTGTGCCAAAGTTTAGCATAATTCGTGTGGTACCCTAGAACTTTTGATTTTCTTTGCCGCTTGCCCCTCCGTTAATTGTTGAAAACCATCGTTAACTTTTTGGTTAAAAAAACGCTTACAGGGTTTTTGCTTTCTTAATCCTCGGTCGAATTTTGAGGATTTCAGTCCATGGAGATCGACAATAATTGTGAATGTCGATTTTGACATCGAACAAGAAGTGTGGAGGGTAGTTGCCCATCAAACCAGCGGCGTGGTTTTCGTCAACGATGGAAAATGATTTCATCGCTCCACCAGGGATTGAAATCGTGGGTCGAAGATAGCCATAAGTCGAATTGAAGAGGTATGCTTGTTAACTTTGGATTGCAATCGATTTTGGGTTTGAATTGAGGATTAGGGTTTTGATTTTCGGGTTTCAATTTGAGCAGTACAAACACCATTTGAGTTTCCTTCTTCTTAATTGCTTCAATTTCTCTTTTTAACTGATGTTTGAACTTGCACGTGGGGTGGGGTGTCTTCTAACTTATTCATGGACTTGTGAATTGGGTTTTAATTGAATTTGAGTTTTCAATAATTTTTTGGATTCAAATGGACTGAATTCTTCCTAATTTGCTCTACAAAATTCGTATTCCTTTTAAACTTGTTCTTCCTTATGCCTTTGTAATCAGATTTGTATGAAAGTAAGCTCAGTGAACATCTTATTCATTAATGTCATTGTGATTTGAAATTGCTTAATATCATGCTTAAGAAACTCTAAGCCAACATAATTTGATTAGAAGATTCATCACTTGATAAAAAAAAATTGTTACTGTCATATACTTTGATAATGTCATGTATAATTTAGGATAATGAAGATGAGGCCTTGAATGGAGGGATTAGTGGAAAATCAGGAACACGTGTGCCAAAAGAGAGTGATGGGTGTAGTATGACAGTAAGCGAAAAGATAGTGACAGTTAAGAGTATAAATGCTGAGTGTACAGATGTTGTGCCAATTGTTGTAACAAAAAGGTGTGAAAATGAAGCTAGGAAGAGTGCACTTGCCTCAACTAAGCCCCGAGTACAAGAGGAAAGCATGACAGCAAGGGGGCATGACTCCGTGCAATTGGGGGGCTGTATATTTATGCCTCATTGAAGATATAACATGTTAGCCTCTTGCTTTGAAAAGTTTGGCTTATTAGCTCAATTGGTAGAGCATTGTGCTTAGGCACAATATGTGGGTTCGAATCCCACATAAGCCACACATATCTTGTGCTGCATCACTCCTTCTTGGCTTATTAGCCTGTTGCTTTGAAATTTTTTAACAGGTTGTGCAGGTGCTTTGAAAATTTTGGTAGGATTGTTAGATAGTAGACTTAGCAAGGCATGTCATAGGATGCTTAAATGAAGCCAGCTCATGCAACTTGTCACATGAGCTTTTCTGAATTTTGGTGTAATCTGCCTTTGCTTAAGATGTGTTTTTGTTTTTAGTTGGACAATCCAGTAATTGTAGTTAGGGAGTGAAGAAAATGAAGACAGTTAATTGTTGTAGGAGAAAATCGAGAATTGCAATAAAATATAAATAATGTAAAGCAAACCAGATTTCGTCCCTTGCAAATGATTACAAGACTCCCTCCCTATGCAACAGTGGGAAGTCAGGATCAATCCACGAGGAAGCGTGTCAGCGGATCTCATGTAGGTGTAAATCTCACAGACATAAAGACAGAAATAACAAATAAAAGCAGAAAAGAAAACGAAAGACAGAGACTGCTGGATATCGATAAACAGTAACTCGATATCGACTAAAACTATGTCGATCAATAGAAACAGAAATCTACCAATAGACAGAAGACTCAGCAAAAGCAGTGTCGAGTAAACCCTCCTCGATATCGAGTAAGATCAATTAGATATCGACAAGAACTTCCTCGGTATCGACAAAGACAGAAACTTAAAGATGCAAACTTTCGAACACAGAATGCAGATTTTCAACGAAATAAATTCAATAAACTAAAGACTTCCAAAGCCAGGGTATCAACACCACAATGATAACCATGCAAAATAACACATAAAGGCATAAAAAATCATGCTTTCCATCAAATAACTTTCGTTATTAACAAATAGGAATATAGAGGTTTTCGCATAAACCCTAATTGTTACCAACCCTTTTCACATAATTAACCCAAGTTGCATTAAGATCACTTTCGCTTCAATAATACAAACAAGGATCACCTTCAACTCTCGCAAAAGAATCATGCTCATAGGGATAGAAGACGAATTCCATAAAAAGATTGTACCTTTACTGCATCACCTCACATGGCTACCGTCGGGCTCACCCTGACTCTAGAAGTTGGGTGACTACTCGCTCTTCATCGCAATAGCAGACATCTTTGATGAAAAAGAACTAACTTGCATTAATAAACTCAAACTTACAAACTCTTCTCCTTCTCTCTCTCTGTGACTAATTGTCTCTGAAATTGAATGAATAAAACTCAGCCCCTAAGGCTTTATTTTTAGGCTTCCAACCCTTGCTAATCAAGGTAAGAAAGTCTATCTATATCTATATCTAAATATCTACTTACTTAAAGATAAATAAATGGAATGAAATAAATAAATCCAAAAAGGAAAATATATTTAAACTAGTAAAATATCTTCTTGTGTGGGTAAATCTTCTCTCCATAGATAGAACTTGATAGATGTGGATAGAATCGGACTCCTTTCGTCCCAAGCAATCCAAAACCGCGTCGGACAGCTCACCGCGTAACGCGGTCCAGGATAGTGCTCCTCGATATCGAGTAACATTCGTCGTCGACTTCGGCTGGCTCGGCATGTCGAGTAGCTGGTTCTCGATCTGGCTCAGACAGGTGTGTCTGGGTTACTCGACATCGACCAATGTTGTCGATATTGAGTAAAGTTGTGCTCGACATGTCTTGTCCTCGGCTTCGGCTTCTCAATCAGGCTTCCTCGATCACAAGTGCAGCTTCAAGTCCTGGTCGATATCAAGTAAACTACTCGATATCGAGTAGAGCTCCGGAGTCGGGTTGGCTTTGTCTTGAGCTCCTCGATCAGCTCCTACTCAACCAGGCACTGCTTGGACATCTTTGGTCCATATCGAGTAAAAGTACTCGATATCGAGTAACTCTTGGCTCCAGCTTGATTCGTCCTAGTTCCGCTGCTCTTCGACCTTGGACTTCGGTAGTTGATTTCCGAGCTTTTTCGTCCTTTCTCAGAACTGCTGTAAATTACTTTGATTTCTGCGAATTTAAACAGAAACTGGTGTAGATTCCATAATTTGGCAAATAAGCATAAACTACATAAATTCTGTACTATTCTAGCCCAAATGCATGAAATGTATGCAGAAAACGATATAAAAGTTACTGTAAAACATGGCAAATTCAGCTCACAACATTAATTATTCTCAGGCCTTAAAGATAATGTTTTTTTTATAGCACATGTAGGAATCAAGCTTAGAGATTCTCACATAAATGGACAGACACCATTAAAGCTAATAGGCTTAAAATTAAGTTGAGATTAGCCTATACAGGATTTGAACCCGTATCTTTTGTGTATGCACACATCGCTTTACCATTTAAGCTAATAGGCTTCAAATTTTGTTCGATAGAATTAGTGCATAAAAGATGGACACTACTAAATAAAAGGATCAATACATTAGTTAACTCATGAATTACACATTATGACAGTTTTATTAAAATGATAAATGACTGTAATTCGAAATTATTATTCACCATCTATTTTTGTAATATACACTGAACTTCTCAATCGGAATAGTCTTTTGGTATGTTTGAATACATGAAGCATTACAACAATCTGATGTACGTGAACTCAAATTCAAGACAGATGACAGCAATCCAACCTGATGATTTTTAAACTCTACAGACTTCCAAATCTTTGAAAATGAAATCCTTGTATCACTAAAAATCCCCAAATCTAAATCCAAATCTCAAACTCCAATTTCAATCACAAAATTGATAAAACCAATTTGTATTAGAAATCAATAGAAATCCCAATAATATAGTAAAAATCAGTTGTATACCCAAATCAAATCACAAATTTCATAGATCAACATCCTAAACCCTAAATTTCAAAAATTGCAAAGCTTGAACCGAAAACGTACCTATAGATTCGCGCAAACCTCATACCACCACGCTCGTTGCCGTCGTCATCCACTCATATCTCCGCCAGTGTCACACATCTGTAGGATTGGTCATTTCTCACCAGCATCTCTCCCCTTGGAGTAAGTAATGGAGACTAATCAAGAGTATGCACCGGCAAATGCCCAAGACGCGCTTCTCTCTTCTTTTCTCCAAATTCCCCCATTTTTTTTTGTTTTATTTTAAACAACTTAACGTTTACAGTTAAAAATAGAAATAGACGGAGGGTCATGACACAAATTTTTTATAAAACTCAGAGGCACCAAGAGAATTATATCAAAGATTGGTACACCTAAAGGGTACGGTGGAAATTTGCGGAAAAAAAATTAATTGAACTAATTATAGGCTATAATTAGTAAACAAAACCCAAGCCCAGCTCTTCAACATTGAATAGTAAACAAAACCCAAGCTCGACTCTTCGTTCGTCGTTTTTCGTCCAGATCCGTTTGGTTTTGGTCTCCTTGGTTTCGTTTTTTGTAGAGTGTGTGTTTGCCTGAGTTTGCACCGTACGTTATGTTTTATTGAATTGTATGTTTTTGTTTCTAGACGGTTTTTCGGTCTGCTAGCTTATCCGACCATCGAGTTTCAGATATGTCTGAACTCGAATTCTTACCTAATAAAAAAAAAGAGGTGAAAATCGGTTGCCATTTAAAGAGGTGAAACTTAATTGCAGGCGGGCGTTTCAGTTCTTCTTGTTCATCTTCTTCGCCAAAAATTAGGAATTTAGGGAATGGAAAGAGGCAAAAACGATTGGGCATTCAAGGCGAAGAGATGAGCGAGCCTAGTGAATTTCAACGACTTCAAGGGTCTCGACCTTTTAGAACCACCATGGTAACCGCCACTCTCATCATCTTCTATTCCGTTGGATTTTGCCGTAAGATCCTCTACTAGAATACTTTGATTGAGAAATTGATTCAATTCAATTTAGTTGGATTCAATTATCTAATGAGTAATATAAATATAATCTATTCTTGTTTTGAATCCTCCCATTTTCAATGTGGATTTCAACAATGGATTTTTAAGTGGTCGCAGTTTGCTTCGAACTTCTTTTGATTGGTCTCTATTGTCAATTACTCAACCTTTTAGTCATTCAGGTGATTTTGCTCCTTTATTTTCTCATTGTATTGTACTTGTTGTCGATCTTACAAATAGACAAACTCAATTTTATCTAAATCAAGTCTATTAATAAAGCTCAAATCTAAACTAGTTAGATTCAAGATATCTCAACAAATCTCCACATTGGTCCGAATCTTCATAGATGTACCAAACACATTTGACAATGCTTTGATATATCAGAATCTCCACCTTTACTTGAATCCTACTAGATGTACCAAATGCGTTGTAATGTCAAACATACCAAATGCAATGCAATGCCAAATGTACTCATGTATATTGGTGACAATCGGGCGAGTCGGATCGGGTTATTTTATTTTTGGGTTATATCGGACTCGGGTTGATATCGGGTGTGATGACAATTTGGACCCATCGAAGTTGGGTCGAGTTTATTCGATCATTATTTTGTCAGATACAATTGGATTTTCTAGTTCAATTCGGTTAAAGCGAATTAGGGTTCGGTCTAAAAGGGTACGAACGAATCGGGTTTCGGTCAAAACGGGTTCAGACGAATAAGGTTTTAGTCAAATTGGATTCGCATGAATAGCATTGGATAAATCAAATCAAATTTTAGTCGAATCAAACTTCAATTTCATTGAAGTTTCAATTTGATTTTAATATATAGGATATAAGTTTCAATTTTATTTTTTACTCATATTTATATAGTTTGGACTATTAATTAAGCTAATGTCAATTCTTAATAAATACTACATCCATTCAAAATATAAGTCTTTTAATTTTTTAGAATAATTTTTTTAAAATATAAAAACTATATAAAATATTATTTTTATCGATTTTTTATATATCAATTTCATACTTATTACTCATAAATATGAATTATAAAATTAACAAAAAAATTGATATTTCTATAGATTTTAGTGTCTTAAAAAACATCTAACAAAATCAAATGACTTATATTTTTTAATGGAGGGAGTACAAAATAATCTTTAATTACATTATATTCATGATATTGTTATCTTCCATTATTAAGTAATCAAATATTTCGATTGTATTGGGTTTCAACTACTATATGAGATATTTTAGGGAAAATGCCAAGATTGTTGTGAGTTTCAATATAATCAGGATCGAGTTGTTTCAAGTGTAGAATATAATTGGGTTAGGGACTGCTTAACTTTCAATTCACCTTTGATCGTAAAATGAAATCCGAATAACTTGCCCTCCTCTCTATGAAAGAATGGGCACTTTCAGTTCTGTACGTAGGTGCTTGAAATAATTTTTTATTCTTGATGTCCGCTAAAGTAACCATGTTTTTATGCACATTTTAGCTCCTTATTCTTAGTACTTTGCATATTTCGGGATGAGAATATGTTAAATTTGTGTAGTATATGATTATTTGCCAGAAATAGAGGTCTACACGAGTTTTGGTTGAATTTTGCAGAATTTGGAGCCATTTCGGGACGAAACCAAAAGGAGAGGACGAAAGCTGGATTTTACTCGATGTCGACCAAACTTCCTCGACATCGGCTACAAAGGGGAGCAAAACTGATCGAGGACGGAAGATGGAAATAACTCGAGCTCGACTCTACTCGATGTCGAGCAACTTACTCGACATCGACCAAACCAAAAACATTGCCCGAGTTCGAGAAGAGAGAAGGCTGCTCGTGATGACGAAGAGAAGCCGAGATCGACGAATTTACTCGATGTCAACCAATCTTGGTCGACGTCGACCAGATTATTTTTGGGTCGTGAGTCCATTGGGCCAATCCGAGGACGAGTTGATCACTTGGGCATGAAGGAGGTGGTAAAAAAGAAGATCCTGCACATGCTGGATGCAGGAATCATCTATCCAATCTCTGAAAGCAAGTGGGTAAGTCCAGTTCATGCTGTTCCTAAGAAGGGTGAAATGACCGTTGAGGAGAATGAGAAGGGCGAACTTGTCCCTAAACGAATCACTACCAGCTGGCGGATGTGCATATATTACAGGAAGCTCAACACCGCCACTAGGAAGGATCATTTCCCGCTCCCCTTCATTGACCAGGTACTCGAAAAGTTAGCTGAACACGATTACTTTGGTTACCTGGATGGATATTCTGGTTTTTTGCAGGTTCCTATTTATCCTGAGGATCAAGAAAAGACCACCTTCACCTGTCCCTATGGAACTTTTGGACTTTGCAATGCCCCTGCCACCTTCCAAAGGTTTATGATGGTAATCTTCTCCGACATGATAGAGGACATTGTGGAGGTATTTATGGATGATTACTCTGTTTATGACACTTCTTTCGATATTTGTCTTTCTAACCTGCGCAGGGTACTCAAGCGTTGCGACGAGACAAATTTGGTTCTCAACTGGGAAAAGTGCCACTTTATGGTAAGGAAAGGAACCGTGCTAGGCCACAAGGTGTCTAAGAAAGGTATTGAGGTGGACAGAGCCAAGATAGACCTGGTGGAAAAATTGCCCCCACCATCATCAATCAAATAGATAAGGAGTTTCCTTGGTCATGTAGGTTTTTATAGGAGGTTTATTCAAGATTTCTCTAAAATTGCCAAACCATTGACTAACCTTCTCATGAAAGATGTTAAGTTTGAATTTTCTAGAGAATGTCTTGAAGCCTTCAACAGGTTGAAGGAAGCCCTTATCTCCGCTGCAATCTTCCAATCGCCGAATTGGTCATTACCTTTTGAAATCATGTGTGATGCCAGCGATTACGCCATCGGAGCAGTTCAAGGACAGCGAAAGGACAAGAAACTCCATGCCATCTACTATGCAAGCAAGACTCTTGATGTGGTTCAGGCTAAGTACACCACAACAGAGAAGGAATTTTTGGCTGTGGTTTTTGCTTTTGAAAAATTTCGTTCTTACCTTGTTGGATCTAAAGTTATTGTCCATACTAACCATGCTGCTCTTAGATATTTGATGGCAAAGAAGGATGCTAAACCAAGGCTCTTACGATGGGTGCTTCTACTCCAAGAATTCGATGTCGAACTCAATGACAAGAAGGGCACGGAAAACTCAGTCGGCAATCACCTATCCAGGCTCCCCAAGGACATGCTGGAGGAAGCCCAAGACACCACGCCTATTGACGAATCTCGGCCCGACGGGCACCTAATGCGAACAGAGACAGACGTACTCGACGTCGACCACGCCTCCTCAACATCGAGTACACCAACTCTTGCAGGTACGTATACGATTTTGCCCATTATTGAACTGTAGGGGTCCTCGACGTCGAGTACAATCTACTCTATGTCAACCACGAGCAACTCAACATGCCCTCTGAAGTCAAGTACAAAAATAGGAGGAGCCGACTTCTACTCGACGTCGAGTACGTCTCCTCGACGTCGACCACCTTCTGGTAAGCTTTCGGTGAGATTTTTCATATGGATTCAGGTAAGGACTTCTTCTTTACCCCTCCTACTAGTCCTATACATGATATATATGCTATAAAGGGATCAAAGGTACCCTAGTATGCGGATTTCGCTAACTACCTTTTAAGAAACGAGATTTCATCAGTCCTATCTTCATCGGCAAAGAAGAAGTTCCTCCACGACGTCAAGCAATACTATTGGGATGAACCTTACTTGTTCAAGTAGGGGAAGTACCATATCTTCAGACATTGTATCCCGGAGGAGGAAGTAGAAAGTGTCATTCGCCATTGCCACACTCTCCCTACAGGCGAACATGCAAAAGGCTTCAAAACTGCATCAAAGGTACTTCAATGTGGTTTTTATTGGCCTAACCTTTTTAGGGATGTGCAGGCTTATGTCACTTCATGCGATGAGTGCCAACGAGCGGACAACATTACTTGGAAAAATGAGACACTACTCACAGGGATCCTAGAGGTTGAGCTTTTTGATGTCTAGGGCATTGTCTTTATGGGACCATTCCCTGCTTCAGGCCCTTACAAATACATCCTAGTGGCGGTCGACTATGTCTCTAAATGGGTTGAGGTTGTTGCAACTAGGACCAACGATGCAAAGGTAGTTTCAAAGTTTGTTAAAAGTAACATATTTCCTCGCTTTGGTGTTCCTAGAGTTCTTATTTCAGACGGTGGATCACATTTCATCGAAATAGGGTTTGAGGCTCTTTTGGCTAAGTATGGGGAGACGAACAGGGTGGCAATACCTTATCATCCCCAAACTAGTGGCCAAGTGGAGGTCTTTAATCGCCAAATGAAAGCCATCTTGGAGAAGACAATCTCCCGCTCAAGGAAGGATTGGTCATCTAGGCTTGATGATGCGCTCTGGGGCTATCAGACGGCCTATAAAACACCACTGCGAACAACTCCTTACAACCTGGTTTATGGTAAGTCATGCCATTTGCCTGTCGAACTGGAGCATAAGGCGACGTGGGCTCTCAAGGAGCTCAACATGGATCACGACGAGGCAGGTAAGAAACGCTTTATTGACTTGCAGGAGTTAGAGGAGCTACGACTGAAGGCATATGAGAATGCCGAAATCTACAAGGAGCGCACCAAGAGATGGCATGACAAGAAATTGGTGCCAAAGACATATGAGGTAGGTGACAAAGTGCTTTTATATAATTCTAGACTCCGTTTGTTCCCAGGGAAGCTCAGGACAGGATGAAGTGGACCTTTCGTGGTTCACCACATATATACCCCCATGGAGCAGTAAAGTTACTTGGCACTAATGGAACCACCTTTAAGGTAAATGGGCACAGGGTCGAGAAGTACTATGACAAAGAAGACCCATAGGAAGAGATTCGCGCCACCCTGGCGTTAGTCATAGCCTAAACAGGGAAATATGTCGAGCTAGCGACTTGAACCTTAGCGTTTACGGGAGGCAACCCGCTTTTCCTATTCTTTCTTCTTTAATGTTATTTTCTTTTATTTTCTTGAAGTTCGTGCATAATCTCTTCTCGTTGGTAAATGCAGGCAATCACACGGAATTAACGGTCTACTCGACATCGACCACGCTTGGTCGACGTCGACTACATTCAAGGTTAGTTCACTCTGGGTCGAGTTAATCTAGTCGAGATCATGGGGAGGAATTTTCTACTCGATGTCGAGCAACTTACTCGACATCGACCAAGCTTAGCAGGTAAGTGGGGGTTGCTCGACGTCGAGGACAGCATCAGGTCAGTTTTCTATTTTTGCATGAAAAAAAAATCACAGGTCATTTATTTTATTCCAGTTTTTATTTTTCAGATCACGCCCAACCTCCCATCGTCGAGCCCCTCAACTCCCAGATTCGGCACCCCTTGACCAGATCCGGCCTTCTTGATCCCGGATCCACCGCCTCCACTGCCCAGAAACACCCTGCCGCCACCGGTTCCCCCTCCCCACACCCTGCCAGTTTAAACTCCGCCCCCTTTGTTGATTTCTTGAAGAAAACCGAGAACACCTCCTTTAATTTCTTTATATTTTCGAATTTCATCCCACACTTGCAACTCTTCCTGTATGATTTCTTTCCCTATGCTCTTTATTTTTCATATCTATATTTATTGTTGAAAACATAGGCAGAGATTTGATATTGAGCTGAGATTTAAATGTTTAGGGTTTGAAGTTTGAGCGGGAAATTGAAATTGATTATTGAGGGTTGTTCTAACGGTTATATTTGGGGAAATTATTAATTTTGATGTGCTGATTTTTATTTGGGCTTTATTTGATAATTCATATATATGTTGCACTTATTGTTTCATTATATGAGTTGATGCATGTTTGATAATATGAACTTCCTTACGTTTATTTGATATTACTTCCGGGATAGTTTAGAACTAAGTCTGGGTTATTATAATTATTAGATATTATCTTATAAGTAGGGGTGAAATTGGTACATTACCAATTCATTTTTTTGTTTACCATGTACCAACCAATTTGAATTGGTAATTCTAAAACTCCTACCGTTACCAACCACCGAAGGGGTAGTACCAATTTAATTGGTTACCAATTAAGTTAGTTGGTACATATTGGTAATGGTAATTTATCAACTTTTTAAGTCTTGAGAAAAAAACATACAAATACAATATAACTTAATGAAAATGCATAAGTTATTCCAACACTAGGCTTTCGTCTGAGCAGACAATATTTAAGCACAGAAGTACTATAAAACTTAAAATTTATTACAAATTGCTTAATCACTAAAGCAAAGGAAACATATATAGTAGTAGGTGAAAATGACCGAAAGAGATGAAGTTGAACCCGATGATATTAAAGAAAAGTAGAAAACCTAAATCTAGATTCTCAATAAAGGAGCAGAACTTTTTTTTCCCTTAATATCTCAAATTCCTTGCATTTCACATAAAATCAAAAACTTAAATCAATCACCAAATAAATTAAAAAAAAAACTAAATTAACTTGGTTCGGTAGGAATTGGTTGGTATTACTGTACCAACCAATTTCAAATCGGTTGGTAATGGTAATATCAACTTTTTCATTTTCATTACCATTACCGTACCAAGTTTTGGAACTTGGTTCGGTATACCGAACCAATTATATTGGGAACCAATTCAATTTTATTGGTTCAGTTGGTACGACTTGTTTCGGTTTTCGGGGTAATTTTTGCCCACCCCTACTTATAAGGGTTCTTTGTTTTTGCAGTTTATGCCTAGAACAAAGTATCCTGAAATGGATCACCTACGGATCGCAGATGTTGAGACACGTGAGTTTGTAGAGGACCTAGCTCAGCGAGCCGAGCAAGCCTAGTGTGGAGGAGCTTGGCATGCACTTTTGGATGGTAGAGGCGTTCGGTTGGATTGATGCCGAGCGGCTGATTGAGCCTCTTGAGCACCATTACCCTACATTGACGGGGAGTTCTTTCACATTCATGACACCAATGTGATGTGGCGTTACTTATCAGGCGAGCTGGCGCCAACCTCTGTCACCACATATACCAGCAACATTGCTAGTCCTCTCTTCTCCACCATTTTGCGGATCCTAGGGAGCACCATTTGGGCCCGCTCCGAGCTGCGGCGGCCCAACGATCACGAGCTGGAGTGCTTGCAGCGCATGTTCTTTGAGTCAGACCCTTTTCCGCTTGCTTTTGCTTGGCTCCAACACTGCATACATCGCCGGAACACCCCTCGCGTAGCCATCTATGAGGGCAGTATGGTGGCCGTCCTAACCATACACCTCCAGGTCCGCATAGACAGGTATACCCCTTACGCTGTTAAGCATATTGATCTGACTTCACTACAGAAGGGGAACCACATCCGCGACTGGTACACCACTTGGATTGGGATTGACTACCACCTCAATATCAACCCCGCGACAGACCCTACCCTACGCGACCACCCTGAGCTGTCTTACCACCCTGATTCCGCCCCTATGGCGGTGGATCCCCAGCCAGCTCCAGAGGATGATGATGACGACAGTGAAGAAGACGACGATGGGGCCAATGTCCCACAGGCCTCCCATAACCCCCATCACTCCCACCATACCCAACAACATCCTGATGACATCACTGCACAGTTAGATGCCATCCAGGAGAACCTGATCCGCTTGAACTTAGGACAAACCGCTATGGCCACCCGACATGAGGACTTTCAGCCAGTTGTCATGGACCAGTTCGCCCACAAGGCACAATTTCAGACAACAGTGATGGAGCGCTTCGACAGGGAGGAGCAGCGGCACTGTGGATACCCATATCAGTTCTTCCAGCAGGGGAGCACCTTTCAGCAAGGAGGCCCTTCTCACTCTCAGTCTGGTAGCTCTTCTCAAGGAGGAGCTCTTGATTACCAGGTCGGATTTCCACGCTATCCCCCGGGTGGTTGGTCCCAGTTTCCACCCCACAAGTGATCTTGCTCTGTAAGTTTACCTCCTCCTTTGAGATTTTATTGGTGACAGTGAGGACACTGTCAGCTTTAAGTGTGGGGTAAACTGTATTTATGAGATTTACTCCTTTTGGACAACTTCGGATTGTATTTTTAAAATTCTGCATGGTTTGTATTGAATGTTGTAGGACATAGCACAACTCACTTATGGGTTTAGATTGCATCATTTTGAATACGATATTGCATGTTTTTATCATATATTATTCAAAATGATGCAATCTAAACCCATAAGTGAGTTGTGATATGTCCTAAAACATTCAATACAAACCATGTAGAATTTTAAAAATGCAATCCGAAGTTGTCCAAAAGGAGTAAATGTGATAAATACAGTTTACCCCACCCCATACTTAAAACTGACAGTGTCTTCACTGTCATCAATAAAAGCCTAAAGGAGGAGGTAAACTTACAAAGCAGGATCAATGGTGTGGTGGAAACTGGGACTAACCACCCGGGGGATAGCGTGGAAATCCGAACCGGTAATCAGGAGCTCCTCCCTGAGAAGAGATGCCAGATTGAGAGTGAGAAGGACCTCCTTGGTGAAAGGTGCTCCCCTGCTGAAAGAAGTGATGTAGGTATCTAGAGTGCCGCTGCTCCTCCCTGTCGAAGCGCTCCATCACAGCTGTCTGAAATTCTGCCTGGTGGGCGAACTGGTCCATGACAGCTGACTGAAAGTCCTCATGTCGGGTGGCCATAGCGGTCTGTCCTAAGTTCAAGTTGATCAGGTTCTCCTGGATGGCATCTAATCGTGCAGTGATGTCATCAGGATGCTACTGGGTATGGTGGGAGTGATGGGAGGCCCGTTGGCCATTGGCCCCATCGTCGTCGCCACTGTCGTCATCCTCTGGAGCTGGATGGGGGTCCACCGCCATAGGGGCGGAATCAGGGTGGTCATACAGCTCAGGGTGGTCACGCAGGGTAGGGTCTGTCGCGGGGTTGATGCTGGGGTGGTAGTCAATCCCAGTCCAAGTGGTGTACCAGTCGCGGATGTGATGCGGGTCCATAAGATCTTGACGGATGTCAACCCAGGAAGAATAGTGCATCCATCTCTCCCCAAGGCAAGATATAACGTGCCCCTTCTGTAGTGAAGTCAGATCAATATGCATAATAGCGTAAGGGGTATACTTGTCTATGCAGACCTGGAGGTGGATGGCCAGGATGGCCACCATACTGCCCTCATAGATGGCTACGCAAGGGGTGTTCCGACGCTATATGCAGTGCTGGAGCCAAGCGAAAGCGAGCGGAAAAGGGTCTCACTCAAAGAGCATGCGCCGCAGGCACTCCAGCTCGTGATCGTTGGGCCACCGCAGCTCAGTGCGGGCCCAAATGGTGTGATGTCTCTAAAGTAGCCATGTTTTTATGCACATTTTAGTTCCATATTCTATACACTTTGCATATTTCGGGTTGGGAATATGTCGAATTTATGTAGAATATGCTTATTTGCAAGAAATTGAGATCTACATAAGTTTCTGTTTAATATTGCAGAATATGGAGTTATTTCGGGAGAAAACCAAGAAGCAAAGACGGAGGCCACACTTTACTCGATATCATCTTAATTTCTTCGATATCGAAAAAAGAGCCCGGACACACCCTGATCGAGGAGCACCATGTCGAGAAACTAAAGACGAGCCAACCCGACTCCGAAGCTTTACTCGAGATCGAGTAAAGTCCTCGAGATCGAAAAAGCCCCAAAGACCATGCCCGGAGTCGAGGACAACCTGATCGAGGATGCCTAGGAGAGTTACCCGACCTAACCAGAGAAGCCGAAGACGAAGACAGGCCAGGCACACTTCCTCGATATTAAGAACTTTCCTCGATATCGACAAGCCCAGATGCACACTCCCCGAGCCATGTCGAAGACAAGCTGCTCGACAACACCAGGCCAAGCCATGATCCACACTATTACTCGAGATCGAGGAATCCTGAGAGCCATGTCCGAGCACATCGAGGACCAGCTACCCGAGATGTCGAGCCACTAAAGTCGACGACACCATTTTACTCGAGATCGAGGAAACCTTCCAGAAGACGCGTAACGCATTTTGAGCTGTCCTACTCGGATTAGGATTCCTTGGGGCCGAAGATTGCCGAGTTCTATCCGATTCTATCAAGATCCATCATGGAAGAGAAGATTTATCCACAAAGAAGATATTTTAGTCTTTTAGATATAATTTCCCTTTTTTAGATTTAATTATGTTATTCCATTTATTTATCTTTAAAGCTTTTAGATATAGATTTAGATATAGATAGAGATATTCTATCCTTGAATAGCAAGGAGTAGAAGGCTATAAATAAAGCCCATGGGGCTGATTTTAGGAAGAATTCAATTCAGAAGCTAGAGAAGCAGTTGACAGAGAAGTTTTAGGAGTTCGAAGGTTTTAGGGTTTTGGCGTTCAGCGAGAGTTGGATTGCCGGGATTGTAAAGGCTTTGAATTTAGTTTAATGCAAGTTTCTTTTCATACATCAATGTCTGATGTTGCGATGAAGCGCGAGTAGTCCACCCACTTCTAGGGTTGGGGCGAGCCCGACGATAGCCATGCGTGTCTGAGGTAAAGATCCGACTTTTATCATGTTTTGAGCATCTACTACTTGTTATGTGTTTATTACCCATCTAATGGAGGTCCATGCTAACAACTTGGATTATAAACATAAAATCAGTAGATACAATTAGGGTTTCTTGAAAGAGTTGTCTAATTGTTGGAAAAGGCAAAAGCTTAGTCCTTCGATGCAAGTTACATGATTATCTGTTTTATTTCTGCTTTATGCATGCTTGGTTATCGTTGTCGCGAACCCCAATCTTAGAAGTCCTTTACATACAGTTTACTTTCGAATCCCAAAGCATTTATCTTTACTTTATTTCGTTTTAAGTTTTCTGTCTTCCTCAATATCGACTTGCACTCCTCGATATCGAGTACTGATTCTCGATCCAGATCGTTGTAGCTTATGTGTGCAGGTGTTCGACAAGCCAGTCATCGACGTCGACAAACTTACTCGATCTCGAGTAAGGCTTCCTCGATCTCGACCAAGAACGCCTGTGACTGCTGCTGCGCTGTTCGACTTGCCCGATCTTCTGCCGACTAACCCTAGTCGAGATCGAGGACATCTGTGGTCGATTTCTGTCCGTGAGATTTCTCCATTGCCTAGGATCCGCTGACACGCTTCCTCATGGATCGATCCTGACTTCCCACTGCTGCATCGGGAGGAAGTCTTGTAATCATTTGCAAGGGACGAAATCTGGTTTGCTTTGCATTATTTATATTTTATTTGCATTCTCGATTTCCTCCAACAACATGGTGCTCCCTAGGATCCGCAGAATGGTGGAGAAGAGAGGACTAGCGATGTTGCTGGTATATGTGGTGACAGAGGTTGGCGCCAGCTCGCTTGATAAGTAACTCCTCACCTGTGTGTCCCATCTCACTGAACTAGTATCTCAGCAAGCAGGGTCGATTTACCTTTATCCCATAAGGTGATCGGATTTTTTTCTCACTCAGTAAATTTTCATCGTTGAGTCTTGCCTTGGTTTCCATGACTCTTTTGTTTAAACTTCTTGCAAGATTGGTAGAAGGCTAAAGATGGATTTGTTAGAGATATTGCCTAGAAAAGGTAAGTCTCAATAACGTGCGATTTTTTTTAGGTAAAACCACAAAAGTGAGGTAAATTGATGTTGCTTTTGACATTTTGCACAATAAGAGGATGGAGGATTTTAGTTTTCCATATATGCTCATTTTCTTACTTCTAGCAATACGTTTACCCAATTGCATCACAAAAGCCATATTATGAGTCTTATTTGCCTTTATATCATTATTGCTCCACATATGCCTTATATTGCCCATTTTTACCTTATACCCTATCCGGGGATTATGTTGAAAATGGAAATCATTTTATGGAGACATTATATGGTTTGTTGTGTTGTTATGTCATTATTGGAGTTTGGCAGGAAAGATTCAAATTTATGGAAAATTTAATGAGTGAGAAAAAATCTGATCACCTCAAGAGATAAAGGTAGATCGATCTTGCTTGCTGAGATAATAGTTCAGTGAGATGGGACACACAAGTGAGGAGTCCAAAACACTAAGTATCCGGGGACACACAAGTGAGAAGGCAGTGTTGAGGTTAGAGAGGTAAAAGAATTATTATTGATAAAAGCATTGAGCAAATTACTGAAAGGTGAGGAATATTATAAAGAAGGAATGTGGTAGAGAAAGTTTGAAAATAATCTATTTCCCCGGATTTAACACCACATGGCCAAAAATTACCCACCTTTAGCCTTTTACCTACTATTCCTCATTGAACTTAAATAAATTCCTCTTTATTATTGTTGCTTTGTCACAAAAAATTTGTTTTGTATAACCTCCTTTTGTGTGCAGAAATTGCTTTTCATTCACATGCACAGATTTGTAGGCACCAAGTACCTTTTCAAGGATGACAATTGAGTGTTTGGTAATATAACAATGAATCCATTATGTTGAGAGTCTTTGCAGGTTTCCCCTGAATGACCATCCAAGTTATTACTTGGGGACAAGCAAGCTTAAGTATGGGGTGATTTGATGTCCGTTAAAGTAACCATGTTTTTATGCACATTTTAGCTCCTTATTCTTAGTACTTTGCATATTTCAGGCTGGAAATATGTTAAATTTGTGTATTATATGTTTGTTTGTCAAAAATAGAGGTCTACACGAGTTTTGGTTGAATTTTGCAGAATTTGGAGCCATTTTGGGACGAAACCAAAAGCAGAGGACGAAAGCTGGATTTTACTCAATGTCGACCAAACTTCCTCAACATCGACTACAAAGGGGAGCAAAACTGATCGGGGACGGAAGAAGGAAACAACTCGAGCTCGACTCTACTCGATGTCTAGCAACTTACTCGACATCGACCAAACCAAAAACATTGCCCGAGTTCGAGAAGAGAGAAGGCCGCTCGAGATGACGAAGAGAAGCCGAGATCGACGAATTTAGTCGATGTGGACCCGATTATTTTTGGGCCGTGACTCCATTGGGCCATTCCGAGGATGAGTTGATCACTTGGGCACGAAGGAAGACCGATTCTAGCTGATTTCTATCAAGATCTATCCATGAAAAGAAGATTATTCACCACTTGAAGATATTTAGATATTTACCTTTTAGATTAATGTATTTTTGTTAAGTTTTATCTTTAGAAATAGATAGAATTTGCTTGCCTTGACTAGAAAGGATTAAAGCCTATAAATACAGCCAATGAGGCTAGTTTTTCATTCATTCAATTCTAGAGAAAGTTATTCCACACATAGTTTAGGAGTTCAAATGTTTTAGGGTTTTTGCATTCTACGAAAGTGTGAGTGCCGAGATTGTAAAGACTTTGAATATAGTTAATGCAAGTTTCTTTTACATCAAGGATGTCGATTGCTATGATGAGACGTGAGTATTCCAGCTACTTTTAGGATTGGGGCGAGCCCGACGATAGCCATGTGGGTGGATTAGCGAATTGCAAAAGAAGGTACTTTATCTTATTCCTTGTGCTTCATCTTTGATTGAGAAATTAAAGAACTCATGTTGTGAAACTTGGGTAGTAATTAGGGTTTCTATTCGAAAGATTATAAATTCTAATTATGAAAAAAAATAGACACAATTAGGATTATCCATCGAAAGGTTTATATTCCTACTTGTCGGATTTGGTGAAAGCTTAGTCCTTTATCGATAAAGTTGCCATCTTTTGTGATTTATGATTCCGCTTTCATGGTTATTGTTGTTGCAAACCCCAATCTTGGAAGTTCTCGTTTAATTGTTTGAAATCTAAAATCTGCAAAACTGGTTATTTTCTGTCCACACTTCAATTCCACCCTCACACTCTTCGGCCTTCTTTCGCTGATGCAAAAAAGATTACTTTATGTTTTTCTCCTCGACGTCGACTAGACTTAGTCGACGTCGACTACTAACTTTCGATCTAGGGTTTTCTCTCGAGATCGCTGCTCGTCTTTGTCTCTGTAGGTACTCGGCTCCGACCATCCTCCTCGATGTCGACCAGACCTAGTTGACGTCGACCAGACCTGTCGCCTGCAGTTTGTTCGACATCAAAAACCTTCCTCGACATCGAGCAGATTCTTCGACATCGACTAACTCAGTGACGCCTTCTGCTCGGATTCGACTGTGCCCGACCTCTGTCGACCACCCTTGGTCGAGGTCGAGTACTCCTAGAATCGAATTCTGTCTGTGAGATCCTTCCGCTATCTGAGTCTCGTTGACCAGCTTCCTCGAGGATTGAACCTGACTTCTCGCTGCTACAACGGGAGGAGGTCTTGAACATTATTTGCTTGGAACGGAATTGTTTTGCTTATTTTATTTACATTCTATTTGCAATCTCGATTTCCTCTGTCAACAATTCTTCATATTATTATATCTCTAGAGACAAATTAGGGATTTAGGGAATCGAAAGAGGCTAAATCAATCGGACATTCATGGCGGAAAGATGAGCGAGCCATTGTAATATATTAATGTTTTAGTGTTAATTTAGATTAGCGCTTATTTTGTGGGAAAGTTCAGAATCACGCTATTTCGATGGTTTTATACAAATTCGTAGATCTTAGTCGAAGAACACAATGAACTGAGCTAAGGGAGGCTAAGGTGAGACTTGTAAGAGCTTAAGAAAGAAATGTCGAAGAGCATGGAACAAGCTAAGGAGCAACGGAGCACGAAATCGAGGTCTAAGAGCGAAAACAGGAGCGAGTCGCAAAAGTTGTACGTCTGCCCAACGAGTTGAACTTGTAACACACTTTTCGGAGGCTTTGGTTGTCTGATCGACACATATGAGTATGCGTTGGAAAACTCTTTCCAAGATCTACGTGACGGTGCTCTGCATGAAAATTAAAATCGCTGCCAACGAATCCCCATTCGCTGTAGTATTGATTTTTTTTGCTAAGATTTAATACTTTCATATTTTTGTTATTCCCGTACTAGCATGCATGAGATTGTGGATTCCGTGTTTCAAGCATAACTATGTATGGAGTTGACATATATCTTAAACATTGATTTACCGTGTTTAATTGGTGTTATTTATATGCTCATGTTTTTTGGACTATTTGTTATCTCTTTGTTAAATCTTGACCGTGTTAGGGTTATATAGATGTGTAAGGAGTGAATTGGACTCATAGTACTTTTAATTAGTCGAATAGGATTCGATGATCAATAAAACCAATCAAAGTCGAGAACTTGTAGGTGAAAACACTTTTCTTTTATCATTTATTTGCTTTTGTTAAGATTGTTCTTTTTATTTTCGTAAATTTTTTATCTTTTATATTAACAAATACACATTGTAATTGAAATACTTGCATACTATACTTGCATCTTTTTATTTTGTTAAGATTGTTCTCTAGGGTTCGACCCCTTACTTGCATACTATACTAGTTTATTTGTTTGAGAATTGTTTTTGCGAGGTAAATCAACGACTTTTTCTCCATTTTTCGGTCGGTCTCGGATCCAAATTTTATTTATTCATTCGGGTATCAGATCGGATTTCTCTGGTCGACTCGAGTATTACCAACTCTACTCATGTACCAGATGCGTTGCAATGATAGATGTATTATATGCGCTTCAATATCAAATATACCAGAATCTCCTATATCTCTGACCCAGATTTTCCCACTGAGGGCAAACTATCAAATATAGATTTTAAGCAAATCCAAACAACTTTGAAACTTGCTATAGGAAATAGACTTAGCAAATGTCCTATTGGTAGTCTCTTTGTTTGATCCCTCATTGATGATACCATTTACAAGGCACACTGTAATGGTGGAATCCACATTCTCCTCCAAATTAGTTATCTCAGCGCCTTCTTCCTGCTTCCTCGACAACTGCCTCCATAGGTTGTGTTGCTAAAGCAAAGTCTGCATCTTGATTTGCTAGGGACTGAAACTCCCCTTACCTTCTCCTCTAAAGTGGAAATCTTAGTGAATTCTTTCTGCTTCCTCGATGACTACCTCCATAGACCCTATTGCTAAAGCGAAGTCTGCATCTTGATCTGCTAGAGACTGAAATCTCTCCTCCCTGTGAACTTTTCTAGCATCAATTGCCAAGACAATAAACTAAAAGTGATATAATTTTTTTAACGTCTTCGGTAAGATTAAGGGGTCATATGGATTTTCTACAAAGATTAAAAGTCTTGTGAATTTAAAAGAGGGTAAACTCTAGGGAATGAAATCATATATCATATTATTATGCAATAATTATGGTCGATGCTATTAATGATACTCTAACAAAGCATGTTCGAAATGCAATGACTCGACTTTGTTTTTTTTTTTTCAAGAAGATTTGTAGCCAGATAATTGATCCCCGAGAGTTGATTCCTCTTTAGAAAGTGTGGCGGCGAAAGAAAGAATATTTACATAAATAAGATCGACACATACAATTTTTCGTGGTTTACCAGATTGGCTACATCCACATTGAGAGATTCATTAAAGAGTTTCCCAAAACCAGATGAGGATTACAAGATGTGTCACCAACACTAACCGATAAACGATAAACCTATGAACCTGTAAACATAAAATATTGTCTTATCAAAACCACCACTAGCCCCTTGGACCTTGGTTCTACTGGTTAGGGCTTCACCCCTAAACCCTTTGGACCTCTGCTGGTCGGGGCCTTACTCTCAAACCCCTAGTAGTTATTAGTCAACTGAGTTAGGATTCAACTGAATTGAGTTGAATGCTTCTAGGGTATGCCTATGGGAGATTATATAGCCTTACGTACATAATTCTAATCCTACTAGGATAAATATATTAATAAGGAAAAAATAGATAAGCCCAATTCTATCTAAATTAGGTCTATCAATAAAGCTCAAATCTAAACCAATCAGATTCAAGACATCCTAACAAATCTTCTCTTTAATTGGGTTGAATCTTCATATATGTACTAGACCCATTTGACAATGCTCTGATATACCAACATCTCCACCTTGACTTGAATCCTCTCACATGTACCAAATATGTTGTAAATATGCTAGACGTACAAGATGCAATGCAATGCAGATGTACTCATGTACCATTGTACCATAGTCGCTAAAATGCTAGATGTACCAAATGCGCTTCATTGCCAAATGTACTAGAATCTCCTCTCTCTCTCTCTGAGACCTACATTTGCCCCCTAAGAGCAAACTATCAAATACAAATTTTTAGCAATCCAAACAACTTTGGAACTTGCTACATGAAACAAACTTGGCAAATGACCTACCGGTAATCGATCTCTTCGTTTGAGCCCTCAGTGATGACACCGTCTACAAGGCACAACAAGATTGGAGAATGTGCCTTTTGCTCGAGTGTGGCCATCTCAACAACTTCTCCCTTACCCAACAATAACCCTCAGTAGCTTTGTTGCATCGCAAAGCACACATGCATCTTGATCCGCCATAGACTGAAACTGCTTCACCTTCTCCTCCAAAGTGGCCATCTCAGTGACTTCTTCCTACTTCCTCAACAACGGTTTGCACATGCCCTGTTGCTAAAGCAAAGTCCACATCTTGATTTGTCAAAGACTAAAACCGCTCTTCCTTGCGAACTTTGCCAATCTTGATTGAGCTGGCTCTCAATGTCAAGAAACTGTGATAAGTTGGAACCCTTCTCCTCTCACATCTTTCTTCGATCTTCTTCTATTATTGTAGTTTTAAAGAATAATCACTTGGTTATTTAGCACCCTTGTGGATTGTTGTTGGGATGGAAGGTGCACTGATTATATACATATGCAGCCAATGTGGATTGTTATCTGGTTTATATACTGTAATCCATGGCTATTTGACATGCTGAATCACATTTTTGTGTGTTGCTACATTTGCAAAATGGCTGTTAATTTTTTCCTTAATGCTACTTCTGATCTGGGTGCATAAAATGGTGTTGCTTCTAGATGAAGTTTCTGGCTTATTTTGGAAATTGTTGAACTTTCTGGTAGATTTATTTATTTGACTCAAACTAAGTTGAATTAGTCTGAGTTTATTTCAAGATTGGTTCCATTTACATACATTCAATTTCACTTAAACTAGGTACATTTGGTTGGAGTTGGAACATAATACGTTATTTCTACTGTATTTTGTAGGACAAGTATGATGAATTGCTTAGCGAAGCAATCTAGGACGACGAGCTCTTTGACAGTAGTTTCATGCAGTTGACAAGAACTCCTTGTGGATCATGGCAACAGGTGGTGTCAAAAAATGAAGGATTATAGGCATGTGATTCGAGTCCCTAGTTATCTTGCAATCAACCCAGGGTATGTGTTCAGCTCTACAAGTTACTAGATATGCAGATTATGAGGGCATAAGAGAGAAGATGTTGTACAAACTTCAAATTTCAAGAAAGAGGTTAGGGAAGAAATGAAACAATTAGGCGAGCAAGTGCAAGTAAATGTGAGTGCAAACATTAGGTAAGAAATGACAATGTTCGGAGAAAAGGTTCAGCAACAAGTGACTTCGAGCTTAAAGCATGAACTGGATGGTTTTGGGGAACAAGTCATGGTCGAGACTAAGAAGGTTAAAGAGGAATGGCAACAAAATCTTCTTGCCACCACGATGTAGTTTTATTAAGGCAAACATCCCCGCTCCATGTAACTCTTAATAAATGCTGTGCGTGCGTGCGTGCGTGCGTGCGTGCGTGCGTGTGAATGCATTTTATGTTGTGTGTGTGTGTGTGAATGCATTTTATGTTTCCTATTCGATAGGTTTGTGGACTTGTGATGTGTTATCCTCGATTAGACTACTCATGCATGTTTTGTATATATATGTACACTTGTTATGTATAGTTGGTATGCACGATGATATATTATATTATATGTATGTGCATATTTGTTCCGTGTAGTTGGATTGCACAATGTTCTGAAACCTCTATATATTGGATGTTTTATTTATATTAGCTACAGTTTCAGCAACAAACTTAGCCACAAATATTGGATGACATGAGACAACAATATTGCAATAAAACTAGCAATAACATCAACCGCGACCTTACCTAATAACTTCCCAAGGAATTACCAATGAAATCTGCCACGATTGTTGCCTCAACAATACCTAGAAACTACAAATGATATCAACCATGAATTTTTCCTCGAATAGAGCAATGGAATTGGTCTATAAAATAGAAACAATGTGGTTACGAATTTAGGTATGGATTCCACCACATATTAGGGAATAACCCAACATTGATCAATAAAAATTCACCAAGGAATTCAACAACAAACGTGGCCATGACATAGGCTACCACAAATGTTTGTTGCTAGATTTGTCCCTACAGCCACAAACATTGGAACTAGCCACCTGCTATGAACTTTGCCACGACTAATGATGTGCATGGTTGTGTTAATTGCTGCAACCACAACCATTAGATCTTACCACCTTCCATGACCTTTGCAACGACTACTGACATTCATGGCTGAGTCCGTCACTATCCGCCATCGCTATTAGCTTCGAGGCAAATTGCATCGAAAATTCAAGCCATCACTAAGTTCATGGCTATTTTCCTTAGCCACGACCATCCGTGGCTAAATTCATCGCTGTTATTCGTAGCTATTTGGCAGTTTTTTTAATCTGAACTCCAAAAATCCCTATCAGTTGTGACGGTTGATGATTTGACAACCCCCCAGCATTTGTATGCATTGGGTTTCGTGACATTTGGATAACTGAAAACACCCACTAGGTACACTTGCAGTGAGGGTTTTTCAGCAGGGCCGATCCTAATGTAATAGAGGTCTGAGGCAAAAGAAAATAAAGGGCCCTAAGTTTAACATCATGAAATTGCTAACTATCAATAACACCTTTAAATAACTTAAAATCTATATAATTCTAAAGTAATACCAATATCTCAAAATAAATTTAGTTTATCACTACATTAATAGTGGAGCTAAGTTTTGACATTGAAATGCTACAAAGACAACACTAAATCTTCAAACACAGCACATCCCCTAAGTCCCAACACAACACAACACAACACAACATATCAGTAGTCTTCAACAATTAAACCCAACACAACACCAATATTCTTCAACACTTAAACAACAACAGCAAAAGGATGGAAGCAATCAAACCCAACATAACACATCAACATCAGTAGTCTTCAACAACAACAGCAAATTCCTGGTCTTCATCCCCCAATCTGTTTATTACCTACCAAACGCAATTTGAAGCAACTTGCAAACACTTAAAAATCCATTATTGAAATCCAAAGGAAACCATCTTCTTCAGTCCTGCATAAAAAGGGGATTCAAAATAAGATAGATTATATTAAAACTACTCATTAGATAATCCAACTGAATAGAATCGAATCAATTTCCCAATTAGAGTAGTCTAGTAGAGATTCTTACCGTCGAAATCCAATGGAATAGGAACAAATGACTGATGTGATGGTTGCTAGGGTGGTGCTATAAAGCCAAAGGCCATGAAGCCGTTAAAATGCACAAGGCTCGCTCATCTTTCCGCCATGAATGTCCGATTGATTTAGCCTCTTTCGATTCCCTAAATCCCTAATTTGTCATAAACTTGAAGAAGAACAGGGCCGCGTCTACAATTAGATTTGACGTTTCGTTTCAATTCACGCTTTTACCTCTTTCAATGCTATACCGGCCTTTAATTAATTCAATTAAAAAAATGATGGCCGGGTTGGATATTGTTTGAGTTTGGGCCTCTATTTATATATATATATATATATATATATATATATATATATATATATATATATATATATATATGTATAAAAATACCGAAATCTACTATTGGGCTCTTCATTTTTTTGGACCCTGGGCAAGCGCCCACACTCCCCTTGCCTCTGGACTGGGCCTGATTTTTAGTCTTTTGAATTCAGTTTCGCCCCCACTGCATGTACACGCGATGAGTTTGAAATTGCATCAAATTCGCCGCCACTCCACCGCATTATACAACGATAGATTTGATTAGGCCGGGGTTGCTTAGTCCACCGTTGGTTTTTGTGGTGGTTAATGGTATACTTAGTAAAAATTAGCGGTGAATATATTTTTCCGATATATATTGATTGGAACAACCCTTGTTAGCTTCCTGATTTAATATGATAAGTTGGAATTAGAAAAAAGAAGACGAGATAGAGAATGTGTGGGTAGGTAGGACAATTCAACAAATCCTTAAGGAAACACAAATTAATTTATTTCATATATGGAAGGAGGTCATTCATGATCGAGTACGTACAGATTCATGAATTCATTTACATTCATTAGATGTGTGACCATTCAAGATGAACATTTGGCCTCATATCTTTGCAAATGTTCCTAGAAAAGCTTCCAATGCAATATGGTGGCCACATCTTTCACCTACCAAAGTGAACAAAGAAACACCAATAAACTCCCAAGATCGAAATAGTTTGTTTATTATTTGCTCATAGAAAGATGATCCAGAGTACAAACACAAAGTTACATCTCATATGCATTGCGAGGAATTAAAAGAGAGGTGTTCGACGGTCAGGAAAACAAGGAAAGTCTCATAGTAGGCAATTCAAGTTGGTGGTTCATACGGAGAGGGAAGGGGAGAGGCCAAAGTCGAGCCCCCAGAGCTCGAACGACCCATTGACGAAGTCATAGTAGCCTCCTTTGAGACTCAGGGTCTTCTTCACCAAACCATCTCTCACAAATGGGTATGTCAGCAAGTTTCCAAGGGATACATTCACTGACTCCTGCATTGTTTCCATTCAACCAAACAAGTTAATTAAAAGGAAATTCATCCTAAAGGCTAAAGTATTGATGCAATTCGATAAGCTTAATTACCTTTTCGCAATGATAGCACTGCTCGGGGAAAGGAGCACTGCCATGCTCAGCCTTCACCTTCGCCCTGGCTGGCAAACAGATCTTCACCCAGTCCTCAATGAAGTCTCTGTTGTATATATTAATTTGTAGTACAATACAAAAACATAGTTTAATTCTCTCAAAATCCATATCAAAACATATATACTTAGAATATGTTTGAATGTGATTAAATCTTACGTGGACTCAGAGAGATCTTCTGGGACAGACATGAGGCCTTTGATTCCACCACAGGCGCTGTGTCCAATCACAACAATGTTTTGGACCTTGAGGTGCAAGACGGCGTACTCAATGGCAGCTCCAACACCAGAGTACCTAGCCTGATATGAAGACAAAAAGAAGCAAGTTTTAGAGCTGGGTGAAGGCTCCTCTCATAATCATATTGATTGGAAAACATACTAGGAATTACAATGAAAATTAATTTAATAGTTAGTGATGTAGACCTTGTCAAAGCCAGGAACCATGTTAGCTATGTTGCGGACAACGAAGGCCTCTCCAGGCTGGAAATCCAGGACATGGGAGGGGCAAACACGCGAGTCTGAGCACGCAAACACCATGAACTGTTCCAATCAAATGAAAAAACATCTTCTGTTAGCCCAATTTTTCAGTTTTCCCCACTATGTCCTTCAGACCAAACTAACAGGATTGAATTACACACCTTGGGGCTTTGGCCTTTGGAAAGCTCACCATACAAAGCCGGGTTCTTCCTGCAGACCAACACAACATTCAAGCCATTTCATGTAGTGTAGTTATTTAATTAGGAGACAGATAACATAGCTACTGATTGATGATGGTTACTCGTATTTTTCTCTCTTGAAATGGATGAATCCTTGCTTAATCCTCTCATCAGGGGCGGATGAGATGCCACTGTTGTCACCAGGAGTCGAGAGCTGAGCTGTTATCTGTGATACCTTTGATGCAGCTTCACCTTCAAGCTCACCCCTCTCACTACATAACATATAATTCAACATATATAGTTAGTTCCAAATTTAATGTTAATGTTGCAGCAATAAATTTAATGTTAATCTATGTATCGCGAACTCATTAGATTTATCCTCTCGTTACATATGCATATATATTCATGATATGTCATGTTGCACGAGCAATCTCGTTGGAAGCTTAACCACATATGGTGATCACAATGTTTTATGTCGAAATTGAAGAGGATCAGAGGAGGAAGAGATAAAGCTCATGAGCTAGCGCGTACACAAGGAGCTTGTTGAGGGCAGCAATGGCTTCCTCGTAAGCCATCTCGTCCTTCTGCAAGAGATAAATGCCAAGAATTATATTAATTAACAAGTGAGCAAGCAAGGATGAAATGGCTTAATTGTTGTGGTGTAGAATATAGTTATGAAGGTAAGCTTACAAGTAAGATGACATATATAAATTAAAGCTTATATAGATTGATCACAAATTCCTCGTGTCATCGGCTAACTATAACAGCCAACTACTTATGTGTGTGTGTGTGTATATATAGTTAAAAAGGCAATGCACTCATATATGTACCAAAATAGGAGTGATGATGGGGGAAGGAGCAGCAAAAACAGGCTCGTTCCTGATCAAGGAAGGGAAAGTCGGGGATGAGGAGGAGGAGGAGGAAGACGAAGCTCTCACAAAGAAAGGAGAGCGGAGAGAGGAAGACCTCTTCTTCAAGGAAGAAGAGAGGATGGAGGAAGAGAGGGAGCTGCCGTGAATGGAAGCTGTCGACATTGCGCCACACTGCCTTAGACTAAGGAAGGATATATAGCCTAGCTTTGAAGTTAAATGGTAGTAGTAGTTAAACATAGGCCTCTCCCATATCCTTTAGAAATTGGCGCTTACATTATTCATAAAATATGGTCCCTTCCTCGTGGATAATATGATAGTGAAAGATTAATGAACCTCAGCCATCTATGTCTAAAATCCAATTCATATTGCACCTCAAATGTGAAGCTACTTGAGATCCATATATCATCACCTCTTTCGATATCTTTGTTTACATATAGTTTTCGATCTCAACTAGATATATTTTATATGATCCACTCCGTGGTATATATAATGTATCTGTATCCTAAAATGCCTTAAGTGTGTTTATACATATATAAAGAGGTTGTGTTCATTTGTCAGATCAAAGGGTTCAAAACTAGACCAAAAACTATTCAAACTCAAATACTCGGAAATTTTAAGGTTAAAGTCCACCCAATGACCGATGGGATCAAAATCGATCAGGTGTTTCAACCATACAGATGTGTCATGATATTAATATATAACTGTGTTCATTAATCACATTTATAAGTCAAATAACATATAACATTTATATATATATATATATATATATATATATATATATATATATATATATATATATATATATATATATATATATACACACACACACATATTATATTTATAAATTTAATTATTTGAGGTATTGATAGTATAATATAATTTATAAAGTCTTTAAAAAAAATCCAGCTTTTTAACCTGTGGGTCAAACCGAAACAAGAATAAATCCAATTTGTTCATCTTGGATAACTCTGTGACCAAGGACGTAACTAGGGGTGGGCTAACGTCCGCTCCATCCCACTCCATTTATAAAAAAAAATTAAAATAGGTAAAAAAAAATGATGTATTTTTTATTAGAATAAAAATTTTGTTAATAAAAATTATGAATATATGAAAATTTTAGCCTATACGTCTATTCAATATTTAGTTTCTAATTCTGTGCCTGTCCCGGCAGTCACATAATGGTGTGTCCATGCCCTAATTTTCCCTATAGAATCTTAATGACTATTTAATATTTATTCAATATTTATCAGGGTACGGACAGGCTGTCCGTACCCTGATTTTCCCTATAGAATCTTAATTACTTGAACCAAAACCTAACCACCCGATTCACAGATTTAGTTGAAACCACAACCAGTTAAAATGCAAAGGCATGCAGCCACATAGAAGAAGTTTTTGTGAGATATGGTTGAGGTAGTTTTTGTGGGTGAGGGTGGATCCGTTAATGCATTCAGGAAATCTTGGAGATTGAATGGTGTGTGTATGTTTTGAAGCAGATAATACAATTTAAATCAACAGGAGGAAATAAAAAAACGATTGTAAAGGATGACACGTGTAGAAGATATAGGGACTGAAATAGAGAGTGGTTGTTGTGTGTATAAATGGTGATAGTTGGATGATGAATTTTATCCCTGTAACATGGCTCTCCTTTGGCTTCACCTCTTGAGTGGATGTCATATTTTCCTCATTTTATCCAATCTTCTTCAATGGATTATTTCTTTTAGAGAAAAATAGAAAAAGAAAAAAGAAATACTATTTTCCTCATCTTCCATCTCGATCTTGACAGAAAACCAAGGACGGACCTGAGGGGAGGCCCAACAGGCCGTCGCCTCAAGCCCAATCAGTCTAAGGGGCTCATAGTATGTATTTTTATAACAAGTATAAGTAAAGTGGATATTGAAACAAATATCTAAATTGGCTCAATGGTATGGGGACGGAAGCTAATTAAAAGAGAATGGGGAGTATTGGGGTTTGAATCCTCCGCGTTACATTTTGTATTTGTGTCTTTTGGTTAGTTTTTGTTCCTCTACTTTTAATTTGGATGTTTTTAAGTTGAATTGGTTGAGATTAAAACCAATTTAGATTAGATGTCGTAGATTTGAGAATCAATTTGGAGGAATTTCGATTAGGCTTTGTGATTTTGATAATAAATTTAAGAAATTGTAATTAGATTTTGTGGTTTTGAGAAATAAACTCGTGGTATATGATTTGGAATTGTGTTATGGTTGTGATTTTGAAAAATAAATTTGTGAATTTGGGATTGTGATTTAGAATTGGTGAATTCGAAGGTAAGTCCGTCGAACTCATCCTTGAATTATCGTCTTTGTAGTTTTCAAGCCCAGACAAAAATCTTGTATTGCCTTGGGATGTGATGATTATGTGATTATGTGAATTTACAAGGACTGATTAATTATGCAGGTTGTTGTAAGTTTTGTTGAATTGAACACATATTAACAAAGTGTTAGATATGTTTAATTGTGTACATAATCTATTGAAATTTGATGTATATTGCTTCTCAAGAATAAAAAAATGATGTATATGCTTTAGTTTTAATTAGCCTCACTATGAATTAATATCACTTTTTTGAAATTGGTCAATGACGTATTTTGGAACTTTGATATGTTTAACGTTCGATCGATATTCGCTTTGTTATTATTGAAAAAAGTTGAGGGCCCTGTTTTAAAATCTTGCCTCAGGCATTAAAAATCTCAGGTCCGGCCCTGCAGAAAACAATGTAAATTTGGAGGTTCATTCAAGCATGGCCATAGACATGTAAATCAACTGTGAATGACAAAGCTAAGGGTAGTACTTAATTATTGTTAATGTGCCTTGAGTCATCGTTGACCGGCGACGCATCCACCCCCGGCGGTGGTCTCCGGGGGTCCAGGGGGCAACGCGCACCTAGCGGAGGGCTAGGGGGGCAGCGACACCCCGCCTTTACGGTATGCGATGTTTATTGTAAATGGGTCTATCGTCCGTCTATTTTGGGCTTTCAGTTCATTGTCTGTTTAGGGTTTCATGAGTCTCTTCATATATTCATAAAACGCCGACCTCTTGTAACCCTAATCTGTTTTGCTTCATCTAATAAGAAAACTAGTTCTTTGCCCGTGGACGTAGGCAACACACCGTTGCTGAACCACATAAATCTCTATTTTGTTCTTCACTTTATCATTCTCGTTATAACAATTATTCGCCTCACCAGTCACCATAACTAACTTATGGGATGTCCATGCATTGGCATTGATCGACACCAAACTATAAACCCAACATACAATTTACCCAAAATAGTTCAAAAATTGAAGATAACACCTTGTGAATCTCTAGCTAGTTAAGATTGTAATCTTATCTTGTATAGGGTTTTAGATCGCCCTTATTCTCATATGTAGATTTTATATATAGTTACATAAGTAAATACGAAAATCATCTTTTCTCTCAAATTAATATCTTTATATGGTCTCAGCCTAACCTTTCGATCCTCACGATCTCCACAGTCCTTCCTTGCCTCCGTCTCTGGTTCAGCAAAGACGGCCAACTCTTGGCTGCTCCTGCCGGCCAAGTCGGCGCCTTTCACTTCCCGAAAATTGTTGTTCGCCTTGATCGCACCAACTAATCCCTCTGGCGTGGTACGATTCGCTCCGCTCTCTAGGCTTATGGGTTGGACTCCTTGCTCAATGCTGATTCAACCCCACACCCCCCCCCCCCACGGCGCGGAGACAATCACTGCAGGCTTTGAAAGGCTCTCTATAGTCTTAAGCAAGCACCTCGAGTTTGATTCCACAAACTGCAATAGGCACTATTTCGGCATGGGTTTACCTCTTGCCAGTCCGACACCTCATTGTTCATCAAACAACATGACTTTCAGGTTATCTATGTTCTTGTGTATGCTGATGACCTCATTGTTACTAGGTATCATGCTCTTTTTATCACCAAGTTCGTTTTTTATCTCAACTCTGTCTTCTTGCTCAAAGTTCCTGGTGACTTACATTACTTTTTGGGAATTGAGGTTGTGCGCTCTTCCTATTGGTTACTACTATCCCAAAAGAAGTACATTTGTGATATTCTTGATCGCATGTCTGAAGCAAAAGTCGTCATCTCCCCTGCTGAACCAAGCTCTCGCTTAGTCCAGAGAGGCTAGCCGATCCTTTACCAGATCCTCACTTATATCGGAGCATTGTTGGTCCCTTACAGTATTGTATGATTACTCGCCTTGAGATTTCATATGATGTCAACAGAGTGTGTCGGTTCATGGATCAACAACCCATCGATCTACACTGGTATGGTGTCAAACACATTATATGTTTACCTAACGGGCACTATCGATTAAAGCCTAACTTGTACGTCATTCGGCCAACCGGCGATAATTGCCTTATTACCTACTGTGATGCTGGATGGGCTTCTGATCTAGACGATTGCAAGTCTCAACATGGCTTTTCCGTCTACTTTGTTTGCAACCTCATAAGTTGTTCTTCTCACAAACAAAAGGTTTTCGCTCATTCTAGTACAGAAGCCGAGTACCGCGTCATTCCTCTTGTCGTTGTCTAACTCATCTGGTTACATGAACTTCTCCGTGAGATATCATGACTGTTCATGTTCATGATCCTCCCATTATCTTATGTGACAACTTAAAGGGCCACTTTCCTGTCTACAAACCCGGTTCTCCATCAATGGTCTAAACACATCCGAAGATGATCTCATTGTTCTTCATGTGAGCTCCGACGACCAAAGTGATGATGTTTCCACCAAGGCTGGGGGCACCGCTCATTTCCAGCAGTTGCGGTCCAAGATCCTGTTCATCAATCATGAGCTTGTTGGGGTATTAACAATAAGATAACATTTTTATTTTTCTAGATAGAATTTGCTTTTATCTTGTAAATCTCTAGTTAAGATTGTAATCTTATCTTGTATAGAGTTTTAGATCATCCTTATCCTCATATGTAGAGTACAAGCCTAGCAAGATCGCTATCTCAAAAAATGAATATCCCGATCTCAACTGGGCTGGAGAAATATTTGGGGATTCCCATTATTAGTGGCAGAGTTAACAATTGTGTCTTGAAGAGGCTATCCAAAGCCTTAAAAAACAACTATCAAAATGGAAAGCTTCAAGCTTATCACAAGTGGGAAGAACTATTCTAATTAAGGCAAATCCTAGCTAAAAAACAAACTATCTTATGCAAAACTTCTTGCTCCCTTAGGGGATCCTCCAAAATATAGACCAGATTAACAAAAACTTCTTATGAAATAAGCTTAACTCGGAACGCTACACACCACTAATTAGTTGGGAAAATATTTTTACGCTAAAGGAACAAGGAAGACTTGGCATAAGGACAACATATGATATGAATATTAGTCTTCATCTAAAACTCCTTTGGAAAATCTACACGAATCCTGAAAATATATGGGTCAAGGTACTTAAATAAAATTATCTATAGAGCGAAACAATCCTCGAATAAACAAAGCATAACACATCCTGGCAATTTGGACGACTTCTACACCTAATGAAAACTTTTGAAGAAAGGCTCGTATGGATCCTGGGTAATGGGAAGTCTATTAATATGTGGTTCGAAAGGCTCTTTATGGTCTTAAGCAAGCACCTCGAACTTGATTCCACATACTTCAATAGGCACTATTTTGGCATGGGTTTACCTCTTGCAACTCCGACACCTCGTTGTTCATCAAACAACATGGCTATGAGGTTATCTATGTTCTTATGTATGTTGAAGACCTCATTATTACTAGGTATCATGCTCCTTTTATCACCAAGTTCGTTGCTTATCTCAACTATGTCTTCTCGCTCAAAGATCTTGGTGACTTACCTTACTTTCTGGGAATTGAGGTTGTGCGCTCTTCCGATTGATTACTACTACTATATATATATATATATATATATATATATATACCAGAAGAAGTACATTTATGATATTCTTGATCGCATGTCTAAAGCAAAAGCCATCGTCTCCCCTGCCGAACCAAGCTCTCGCTTAGTCCAGAGAGGCCAGGCGATCCTTTACCAGATCCTCACTTATATTGGAGCATTTTTAGCACCTTACAGTATTGTATGATTACTCGCCTTGAGATCTCCTATGTTGTCAACACAGTCTGTCGGTTCATGCATCGGCCCAACGATCTACACCGGTTTGCTGTCAAGCTTATTCTGGGTTACTGATAGCATGCATTTAGATGTTCATAACAGGTTGCATTTAGCTTAGTTAAGATGCATATCATGCACGGTTTAAGTACAATTTGCATATTTGCTCTCTATGTTAGTGGAGTAGGAATCAACGCGTTTTTATTGATTATTTCAGGTAACTATGGATCCGAGGAGGAGACATTGGTTGATGAAGCATTAGATGAGGATGTATAGTTGATCGAGGAAGCTTACATGAAGATCTAAAGAGGTCCTGAGAAGAAGAAGCGAGCCTAAACGAAGAACAAGTTTGTAGAAGTTGTCGCCAGATATGCTGAACTTGTTTTACACTTTCTGGAGGCCTCGGTTGTTCGATCGACTATTATGACCATGCATCGGAAAGCTCTTTCACAGAGCTACAACTTTCCTGTTGATGTAGAGAACTGATACAAAGTGGATTTTTCGTAAAAGATCGATGCAGCGGCCTCCGCATTACTGTTACGGCCGCCGCATGTCCAGCAACGATGCGTTTAGAATTCAGCGACAATTTGTCTATCAAAACTCTATTTATCTTTGTCTTTTGGCCGACGCTGGAGGACGAAAGGGGGGTGGAGATTTTAGAGAGGGGCTTAGCCCTAGGTTTTCATTCATTAGATTAGGATTCAAGGCGATTTTAGTTGGAGATTGAGAGCGATGTTCACCATGGGCGGCTAAACTCTCTCCGTTCTACTTGCAATTTGAAGCTTTATTTGGATTGATTGTGAGTTTCTGAATCTTGTTCCTTAATTTCGCTATTTTACGCTTATTGATTGATTGTTTTGTTCTATCTTGTCTGGTGTAACGACCCAGAATTATGATTTCCGGGTTACGTTTCAATGGATGAAACCCCTTGTTCGGATCTTGCAATCCAGGTACGGGTCGAGGTTTCAAACTCATTTTAAGATTAGTGGAAAGAGGGATTTCAACCCCTAAAAAGCTCGAAGTCATTTCCATAAGACTATGTCGCGGAATCTATTTCAAACGGAAGTAAAGCAGAAGCAAAGTAAAGATACAAGTGCCACGGCAGAGCCGGGTCAAAACCAAATCATGAACGGGTAATTACCATTTTACTAAGTTAGGATATTAGCCAGATTCTTCGTTTCTCCAAAAGGTAACCCCATCATATAGACATCGAGCACTCAAAATCTGTAGAAATTACCTTTAAAAAAAGAACGGGGAAAGGAGTCAGATCGAGCCACTCATGCGGGACCGGCAGTCCTCGCTGAGGCCACATAGTATGGGCTATACCTAATAAAGATGCTCTAATGCAGTACGAAGTCAAACACACTAGCATGCTCCTAGTTCATAATAATGTGCAGAAATACTGTAAAGGGCCCAAGACAATGCCAAATGGCATATCCCTCTCCTACCTCTGCACCTCTTCCCGTTAGTGCAGATACTGGCCAGTTCGGGCTATAGCATAGCAATTTCCTCGTGGTGGTGCACAAACCATGACATCATCATATCATCTCATCGATTGCCCGATGGTGCTGGGCTATCGTATCATGCTCATACCGACTCGATTGACTCAGGGTGCCCGATGAGACTGGGATACCCTATGACCCTAGTAAAGACTCTAGGACTATCACAGATAACGGCCGTTCTGTTTCAAACGCATAAAGTAAGCAGATGCTCATTCAATTAGTGCAACCTAAACAGGATACTACATGACATGATTTTATGCATATGCAACACCTAACATAAAATGCAACAGACATGAATGTCCAACCTGAGTAAGCCCCCTAGGGAACTTACCTGAAATGCCGAACAACAAAAGATAACGCAAACAAGGGCCCAAATGCAAGTCCAACGCAATCCAACCGCAATACACACCTATCATCAAGTCATTTCCATAAGCTACTGAACCAACATTCTCACACACACGAACCCGAGTTCTCAATGTCTTCAAAACCAATCGACGGTAAAACCATTTTTCAAACCCTTTCTGAAACATCAACCAAAAGCATTTACTTCCAATCAACCCCATCGATAAAAGCATACCAACCATATTTTCAAAACTTCCTTCTCAAAACCAACATTACCAACCAAGACAAAGAATCCCGACATTAAACATTTAAACCATAAAACCAATACCTCAAAATCATGTTATTATAAAAGTAATTCCGACATTTTATTTTCGAAATTACAAATTAAAATCTCTCAAAATGCATATTCCCATTTAATGCTTAAATATAATAAATCACCAAAGATCAATCCATTTAGTAACTCACATTTGTAAGACAACAATACTAAATTACTTTATTAATTCCCAAATCATATATTAAAACACCACATAATACATATCAAATAATACTTTCTTTAAACATTTTTATAATAGGAAGAATTTCAGAATATATAAATCCCAAAATCAGTATAATAATAATATAATAATAATAATCTAAAATTGATTAAATACAAATCATATCATATAACCATAATATATAATATAACAATTGTTCACAAAAGCCCACCTCTCTTTTTCTGAAAATAAACCAGACCCAACCCAACACCCAAACCCAAACCCAAAAGAAATGGAAATAGCCAGCAGGCCCAACAGAGGAACCTGGAATCAAAGAAAGGCCCAACCCGGATCCCTCACAAAATCTGAAACCCGGATTCAAAAATGATATAACCCGGAAGTCACCCGGATCAGGCCCAGCCCACAAAGAAAGGAAGGACAGGGTTATCCCCTTCCTTTGAACGAATAGAGTACAGACGTCAGAACGGGAAAAAAGCAGAGGAGGAAGGAGAAGGAAAGCTCGGCCTTACGGCGGCTCCTTTCCGGCCAAGACTCTCCCACCCGGACCGACACAGAAATCCGACATCACTCAAGTCAAAGAGAACAAAATGCGAGCGAAAGAGAGGGAGAAAGAGAAGGATTACCAAGCTCGGAGTTCTCGCCGGAGAACCTTCGTCGGAGGCACGATTGAACTTCATCGGAGTCGGAATCGAGAAATCTAGATCAGGGACGGAAAGAAATAGAATAAAGGTGAAGATTTGCGGAGTTTCGAACCAAAAGAGGGGAAGACAAGGATGTTACCGAGTTTTTCACGCGAGAGCAGGGGAAAGAGGACGAGGGCGACGGTGGCGGCTCCTAGGCGGCGCTCGGGCGTCTTCTTCTTCTGCTGCAGATGTCGGAGGAAGGAGGAGCTGCTGGCTGGCCAATTTGGCCGACAAAGACGGGAAGGAGGAAGAGTAAAGTGGGAGGCTTGATGTTTCTTACGGCGACGAGGAAACAGAAGCGGAGGCTGCGGCCTCAGGTGGTGGTCGGCGACGACGAGATGGCTAGAGTGGCGGAATTGAGGTGTGGCGGTGGTTGCCTGGTCGAAAACAGAGAGCCATGAGAACAAGGAGGTCTTGTGTATGGTGTTTGGGTATGAAGGGATATGGAAGGGGGAGTATTATGAGTTGCAACCAAAGTGAAAAAGGGAGAAGATGGGTTCTCTCAAATTGCTTCTGAATTGAATAGCTTCTAGGATTGGCGTGGGTTGGCAGGTAAAAGTAAGGTTTGTTTGACCTTTATCCAAGATTGGGGAGGCAAGGCATATGGGAGGGAGGTTGAGGGAGAAGTTGTTAGCTTAGAATGGAAAGGGGCAGCTGTATTGGCTTTGAATCCGGATGGAAGAGAGCTAGGAAACAAACACCAAGTGGTCCCCAATCAAATTTCAAAATACCCGGAAAATCTCGTAACGCGTTATCTTGATCTTATCCCGACTTGTTCAAAATAAATTTTAAATGTTCGAGGAAGATGTCGCCATATCACGTTAGTTTTCAAAAAATTTATTGTAGGTCGGAAATTCGTTTCATGAGTTCTAAAATCCGAGTTAGCGAGTTTTTTCGTTAAATTCCGCTTGTAAATTCATTTTGATTTTTTTCCTTTTTCCTGAAAAAATTAGTATTTTAAAATTTGAGTCTTTACATCTGGCCAACTTGTTAGATCAATTCAATTGCTAGGGTTTTGTAGATTCCTGGTTGTCAACCTTAACCCAGGTAGCAAACTTGTCCCTTTATGGCTAGTTGAACTGATTGGATAGGTAGAAAATTGGATGTGTTGTTAAGTTCCTTTCCGAGGAACTCTAAATACCTTGGTTAATCTCTGAACTTAAAGCTATCAATTGTGTTAAATCCTTTTCTGATGGACTGTTCAATTGATAAGGGTTTCTAGGACTAGTTGGACTAGTAACTATATTAGGTTGGGACTAGGGAACTCATAGGAAACCTAAAAGGACGAAAAGAAGTTACAAGGATCGTTTCAACCAAATAAAGTGGATAGTTGTAGGTAGAGCGATCTTCTCTAAATTGTTTTGCATCAACTTTGTTTATAGTTTATTTTGTTTTCTTTCTATTTCAATCAACCAAAACCCCAAAACCCCTTTTCTTCTAATTGGTAAATACACATTGCTTAGAAATACTTGTTTATCTGTGGGATTGACTTCTTGCTTGCTTGTTATACTAGTTAGTAGGTTTGAGATTTATTTTGACGGATTAATGACAGGTTTTCCTCCTGTTAGTTACCTGAAGGGCATTGTCGATTATGGTCTTGTACATAGGGGGTGTTATGTGAACACGAGTAGCTCGAATTCGACTCGTACTCGCTCGATAAAAACTTGGCTCGAGCTCGTTCATTTTCTAAACGAGCCGAGTATGAGCAAATTTTTAAGCTCGGTTCAAAGCTCAGCTCATTCAAATTAAGCTCGAATAGCTCGAATTTTATGGAATTTCTAAAATTTTCTTTAAGTTACTATATAATGAGGAAGTAGAACTGCTTAAAGCTCGGAAAAAGCTCGGCTAGAGCTTGTTCATTTCCTAAACGAGCCGAATATGAACACATTTTAAGCTCGAGTAAAAATTTAGGCTCAGTTCGAATTCGTTCATATCCTAAATGAATTGAATATAAACAAGCAATACTCGACTCATTCCGCTCGAATAACAATCCTACTCGTACGTCATTCGGCCAACCCGCGATAATCTCCTTATCACCTACAGTGATGCTGGATGGGCTTCTGATCTAGACGATTGCAAGTCTAGGGATGGCTTTTCTGTCTACTTTGGTGGCAACCTCTTAAGTCGGTCTTCCTGCAAACAAAAGGTTGTTGCTCATTTCAGTACAAAAGTCGAGTACCGTGTCATTTCTCCCGAACTCATCTAGTTACAAAAACTTCTCCGTGAGATGTCTGTTCATGTTCATCATCCTCCCATTATCTTATGTGACAACTTAAAGTGCAACTTTCCTATCTACAAACCCGGTTCTCCATCAACGGTCTAAACACATCTGAAGATGATCTCATTGTTCTTCATATGCGCTCCCATGACCAAATTGCTAACGTTTCCACCAAGGATGTGGACACTGCTCTCTCTCTCTCTCTCTCTCTCTCTCTCTCTCTCTCTCTCTCTCTCTCTCTCTCTCTCTCTCTCATTGTTCTCCGTGAAGATGATCTCATTGTTCTTCGTGTGTGTGTGTGTGTGTGTGTGTGTGTGTGTGTGTGTGTGTGTGTGTGTGTGTGTGTTTGTGTGTTTACATGAATGTCTGTACAAGCCTAGCAAGATTGCTATCTCAAGAAATGAACATCCCGGTCTCAACTGGGCTAGAGAAATATTTGGGGATTCCCATTATTAATGGCAGAGTTAAAAATTGTTTTTTTGAAGAGGTCATCCAAAGCCTTAAAAACAACTATCAAAATGGAAAGCTTCAACCAGGTTAGAAGCGGGAAGAACTATTCTAATTAAGGCAAATCTTAGCTAAAAATAAACTATCTTATGCAAATCTTCTTGCTCCCTAAAGGGATCCTCCAACAGATAGACCAGATTGACAAAAACTTCTTCTGGAATAAGCTTAACATGGACACCACTAATTAGTTGGGAAAATATTTGTATGCCAAAGGAACAAGGAGGACTTGGCATAAGAACAACATAAGATATGAATATTAGTCTTCAGCTAAAACTTCTTTGAAAAATCTACACGAATCCTGAAAATATATGGGTCAAGGTAATTACAAAAAAAATATCTACAGAACGGAACAATCCTCGAATGTAAAAAGTACAACACATCTTGGCAATTTAGACGACTCCTACACCTAAGGAAAACTTTTGAAAAAGGGCTCCTATGGATCCTATGTAATGGGAAGTATATTAATGTTGTGTCAGGCCCTTGGATTAACAACTTGTCCCTTGATTGCTTTAAGAGCAATCATGACCCTAATATGAAGGTAGCACGAATCTTAACTCCTCATAAACAATGGAACAACTTTCTACTAAATCAGATATTACCTCCTCATATAGCACAACTCATTTATGCTATTCTGATTCCGAACTAGAATACTCCGGATAGGCTAGTATAGAAACTAAATGCAAATGGAGAATTCACCACTAAGTCAACCTATAAAATAAAATAAAAAAATGCCCATAAGTCATGCGACTATCAGCCACTCATAATTGAGATTAAAAGTAACTATATATGCAAAAACTCATGACAATAGGCAAATCAATAAGAATATGACATTAAAAAAATGGTAATTGAGTATTGCTAAATGACTTAAGGCTAAGACATTTGTCAATCAGAAAAGGAACCAAAGACCCTTTTTTTTTACTGGGCATTATGTTTCAGCTACTTCATCTTGAATAAATTTTAATATTCTCAATTTTACAAAATGATCAATCTAAGGTTGATGTAGTCAGCAAAATGCATTAGCTTTGTTATCCTTTTGATGCAATTTTGAATTAAGCAACATAAATGCCAATGATCAACTCCCCATATGAGTTTTCTCACTCTATGGATAATGGATTGCTCATTTTTTCCGTCTTTGTACGTTTGAAATTGATTACTTACTAGATGATATAAAACATGTGGAAAGAATGTCTAGATCTGAAAAACATTTGTTTCCATCTCAGAGCCTTTGATTAGATGAGTAAGTTTGATTTCAATGAGCTTTATTGCAAACAAGATGCCGACGAGTGGGAAAAATATGAACATCTTCAAGTATGCATAAGCTAACATACCAAAATAAAAATGGTAGTTGATTATCGAGTGGTACTGCAGGCAATCCTTAAATGGTTGCAAAATAGAAAATACAAATTAAAAATAAACATGGCCAGAGATGTCTTCAAGAGCTTCATATAGTCCTCTTTCTCTTACAAAGATGGATAAATATCTACATAGTAAAAAATCGAATTAGAAGATGAACACTTTCTGATTGTCAAATAAAAAAATAACTATGTCACTTGATAATTGTCAACCTTCTATCTTATAATTAAGACACTTCTTTGTCCAGACTAATATTCTCCAAAATATCATACAGACGACCCTAGAAAAATCATTTTTGTTATCATTAGTCATGTAGCTAACATAAATACAACAAGAACACACTAAAATAAGAAGGAAAATATTAACATAGAACTAAAACATATAGTTTTTTTTTTGTTTTTTCTGATCAGGAATCACATCAATGCTTACCAATGATGTTGCACATATAACTGATTTAAGAATGTTAAGTACTCTGAGTTGATATTGGATTAATATACATGACACTTTGTGTATACTCCAAAGGTGTAGAATAACTAAATGTAGATGGATCCCATGGCTAAATACATTTCCATTGATTTTAAATCAATTTGTCCCAACGAACTAGTAAGACCTTCCATCACAGTGGCATATTTATCTTCCAAATCCAATGCTCTTGTGAGCAAGAGAGTAGACAGACGGCACGTGTTTCTGTAGCGCCTCCCTTTTGCTATTGTTGGTTGCTCATCGATCAATATTTGATCTCTCACTAGTCACTTTGTTGGTCCTCTTTTTGGCATATTTTGACCATTTTTCTATAACATATTTGCTAGGAATTTTAGTAATACCTTTGAAAGAGAACACCTTTAATATATGACTACATAATACTCTAACAAACTCAAACTTCCTATAACTACAAATTAGGATTCCTTCTGCTTCCCAGTAGGAGACAACAAAGCTATAATCCTTAGTATGAGGTTTCACCAGATAATGTACAAATTCACCCATCACACCACAAGGTTCAATATGAAAATCATAAGATTTACCTAATTCTGCCCGAAATAACTTAAATACGGTAGGTGTATATATAAATATATTTGCAGCATCCTTCAAAATCTTTATAGGAATGGGCAATGCTACTTTGTTATGGCTTGTCATAAAGTCTGCAACCATCTCAACATAGTGACGATCACTAAGCAACAGTTGAAAGTGCTATCCCCAAATCATGCTTATAACTTACATAATGATTGATCACATTATTCATGCTTTCACTACGATGTGTAGTTATCATGTCTACAAAATGTATCTCTCTCATAAACCAATGCCCACTTCTCCTTGATAATGAACATTCTCTTCAACCACTCTTTGTTATGTAATCTATACTTGTCAAGCATTTTACTCCAACCATCTAGAAAATCAACCTCATGCGCATAATCATAAATGCATTTGCTAAAATCTCTAGCAAACTCTAGATACATTGAAAAAATACTACTCAAATGCAGCACTGCATTTTGAAAGATATGCCATATACAAAGTTGATGGCAAGTCGTTGGCCCCTAAATTTTAAGTGCTTTTGACATTTCAATATCTTGATCTGTCAAAATGGTATTTGGTAGCTTTTCACCAATAGCCTTTGCAAATGTGTCAAACAACCACACAAATGAATATGAGGTTTCGTCATATAATAACTTTGCACCAAAGATAATTGTTTGTTTGTTATGTTTTACCCCAACAAATAAGGCAATCGGCCGACTATCCTTATAGTTTCGATATGTAGTATTAAAACAAACAACATCACCAAAATCCTCATAATCATCCATCATTATCACATCGGCCCAAAAGATATTTGTGATCAAATCATCTTAAACTTGAAGAGCATAAAAAACCCAGGGTCTGCTACTTTCACACTTTGTAAGTATTCTAGAACTCCGTCGGTTTCACCCGCCTTTATTTACAAACTATGCTTGGAGTGAAAATAATCTTTATAGTCCACTTGAACAAATCCAAGACATTCACGACCTCTAGCTTGCCTAGTCATAAGCTCAAATGTATTTTTTGGAGCAATACCTACTATATTAGCCAAGTCAACTTCCGTCACTTGAGATCTCGAAAGCTTCCAATGTAATCTAAAATGATATGTTTTGCTCGGACTTTCTAGATTGTGATTATGCTTAGCAGGGAAGCCAACTACTCAAAATTTTCCAATTTGGCGATAACTAACTTTGAACAATTAAATCTTGTCTCTGATCGATGTGGCCTATAAAAAGCTTCTCTTATGTGGTCCTCTTGTACCCTGGCACGCGCACTCAAATATCCTATTAACCAATATTCCCTTGATTTTATGAGATGCACTTCTACGAATAGAAAAACGTAACCAACTCTCAATGCATAAGTGTTGTATAACTCATAAGTCGCAACCTCAAATACAAACGCCATGCCAATTTTTTGAATGATTTTTTATATATAAAAATTAGGATGAATTGGCTCTGGAATCTCCTCATCTTGACAAGAATTTCTAGTCAACGAGGTGGTTGTATTTTTTTTTAAATATATATATATATATATATAGAGAGAGAGAGGATAGATCATATGTACTCAGCCCTTAACGTGTATCATGTACACAAATATGGGCCGTTGATTAGTTGAGATGGAGGGTGGAGATTAATTAGCCCATTTGTGCTAGATTGCCTCCATAGATGATTATTCGGTCGAGTATAAATGATTATGCACTAGAATATGAAGGATTATTCAGTTGTATGTGTCTGTTTAGTAGGTTAGTCATTATTCGATCGTATTGACGGATTATGCGATGGTAATTTTTAGGTAAAAGTTATGGGCATTTTCATGGTGCTAGCTATTAGAAAAATCTATCGATACCATTGCAAAATCCGTCAATACAATCGAATAATATTGTAACACCATCGAATAATTAAGTTATACCATTGAATAATAAAGCAATAGCATCGCATAATCCGTCAATACAATCAAATAATATAGTGAAACCATCAAATAATCAAAATGACTAACCTACTAAACAGAGTCATACGACTGAATAATCCTTCATAAACTAGTGCATAATCATTTATACTCGACCGAATAATCATCTATGCATGCAATCAAACAAATGGGCTAATTAATCTCCACCCTCCATCTCAACTAATCAACGGCCCAGATTTGTGTACATGATACACGTTAAGGGTTGAGTACACCGAAACTAACCCTTATATATAGAGAGAGAGAGAGGGTGGTTCATGGGTACTCATCCTTTATTGTGTAACATGAGAACACATCTGGACCGTTGATTGAATGAAATGGAAGGCTGAGATTAATAGGCAATTTTGGCTTTTTTTAAATTAAAAAACAGTGGGACCCACGTTGTTTTTTTGCCCACTTGCTGAATGGGGGCGTGTGTGGTGCACTCTCTTCAAATTATTCGACAGTATATCTAGATTATTCAATCGTATCGCCTGATTATGCAATGGTATCGACAGATTATGCGATGGTATATGATTTTTTTTTTTTGTTAATCTTTATAAATGATTGATTATTCGGTGATATATAGATGATTATTCACTCATATATGAGTGATTATCGCTTGATTATTCGATGGTATCGGTCGGTTATTTGATGGTATCGATGGATTATTCGATGATATCACTTTATTATTCGATATTATCACTTGATTATTCGATAGTATCACTTGATCATTGACATATTTAAATTCACCCATAAACAAATTCCACTAAATTATCCTATATACATATGAATAATGTTATACATACAAACGAATAAATCTAAATTACAGTATCATTGAAATCTTTATATTCACCACCACCACAATCAAAATAATCAATGCATAAAGGACACAAATTCGATCAAATCAGGCCAAGCAAAACTCCATTTGAATAATCCAAAATCAATTTAAGAATAATGAATAGAAAATAGGCGTTACGTTTTTGGGAGAGAGACTTGGATGAACAAGTAGTAGGTATTTGATTCAATGATGGCCGCTGAGCCGCAGCTCCCGGATCCACCTTCGTCGCATCCTCCTCCGCCTTCACCAGCCACCATAGCCATCTCATTCAACTTCCGCCTCCTTCGACTTCTATTGCGACAAAGCAGGCCAAATTCAAAAGCGAAACAAGCGGCGGCGGTTGCTGAATTCCGCCTCCTTCGACTTCCGCCTCCTGGACCACTTCGCAATCGCACGTCTATCGTCTTCGATCTGCTAATCGCGCGTCTAGGCACCCTTCGCAATCGCCGCCTTTCACCCAGATCTACACCTCATGGCTCCGGCTTCGCAACTATCGCCGCCTTTCGCCCAAATCTTCACCTTCGCAACCGCCGCCGGCCACCTTCGCAAAAGCCGTCTTTTGTCGAGGCGCCCTTCGCAATCGCCGACCACCTTCGCAACCACCGCCTTTCGCCCAGATCTACCCCTCATGGCTCCGGCTTCACAACCGCCGCGACGTAAAACCACCTGCAGGTCCTCATCCTTCCTTGACGACTTCGGCGGCCATCTCCTTCAGATCCTGGGCGGCGACTGCCATCGCCATCGCCTTCAGATCCTTTTCAGACTTGCAGTTGCCATCGCCATCGCCTTTGCAATCGATCACGATAACCTCCATTGTTGGCGGTTGATAGTGATTCAGACCACGATAACCTCCTCTGCAGGAAAGACGAAGGGGCCGCCGGAGTCCTAGGCGTTCGGTTGAACCTGGTTTTGCGGGATGGTTTCTCGCTCCTTCAACAGCAAAAAATCGTCGGCGATGCTTGCTTCGATGGTGTAGGTGGCTAGTGGTGGGTGGTGGTCGGAATCCGCCTTAGAGCGGTGGAGTCCCAGGCTCCCAGTCTTGGTCGGTTATGGTTTCGCCGTCGCCTCGCACCTCCTCCTCTTTATCTTTCCTCTTTGTAGAAAAGGGTGTGGTAGAGTTTGGATGTGAGTAATATACGCGCCTATTTTAGAGTGTTTTTGTGTTTTGTTTTTTTTTTCTTTTTTAATTAATTAATATTATTGAATAATCTCAGCCATCCAATTTCCCTAAATCAATGGATGAGATTTGTTCTCATGATACATTTTAAGGGTTGTTCTCATATGATCTATCCTATATATATATATATATATAGAGAGAGAGAGAGAGAGAGAGATAATGGATCAAATGTTTATATATATATATATATATATATATATATATATAGAGAGAGAGAGAGAGAGAGAGAGAGAGAGATAATGGATCAAATGTTTACAAGTCTTAACATGTTTTGTGTTAACAAATAATGACCATTGTATGAATGAAGATGGATGCCGTAGATTTTGTCAAAATTCAAATTAATTATTTATTTATTAAGATGGGCCCACTAAAAAAATTGGATTACTCTCGGTTGTTGGAGCGTGTATTTTAATTCCCTATAAATTCTACGTTTACCCTAATCGATCCTATCAAACCTCCCAGATCGCCGTCTCCTTCTTGCTCCTTCTTCCTCCCATGGTGGATTCATGAATTCCATTGCCCCAAAATTCACCATCCTCTGCTATCCAACTGAAGCCATCGTCGTCGTTGTCGCCGCAATCGTCGGAGTCATCCTTCTTCTCCCGCCATCGCCTTCGCCATCTCCTTCGAGTTTCCTTTGTCTTTGATTGGAGGCGGCAAATTCCACTGGCCGCAGCCTTTGAATTCCGGCGGCCTCTGATTCATCCGAAGGTGATTCCGGTGGAGGCGGCCTTTGAATTCCGATCAAGAGGCAATATTAGTTGTTTATCAAATTTACGGTGAGTAATTGAATTCCGATCAAATTGTTCCACTCAAGGTTGTGTACTATTAGATGAGTAATTGATTTCCCATTCGTTCTGTAATTTATTTCCTCACCTTTGAATTCCGATCAGATTGAATTACAGTGAGTAATTGATTTCCTCATATTTGAGTAATTGATTTCCCCAACTTTGAATTCAAGAGGCACTATCCATTGATTAATTGATATTTAGATTTGAGGTTTGTATTCGTCAACTTTAAACACCTCGGATGGGTCTGATTCATTAATATTTATATTCATTGATATATTTAGATTTATAATTTATTAAGTATTCGGCAATTTCAGAGTAATTATTCGTTGATAATCAAGAATTGTTCATATATATGGGACAATGAGATATAGGTTTTTTGAAATTCAAACTCATGAATTTATCGACTATTCGGCAAGTTCAGAGTCATTATTCGTTGATAATTAGAAATTATTCATATGCATAGGGGCAATTATTTGTAGTCTTGTTGAAATTCAAACTCAGTCTAAAATTGTTTATAAATTGATCGACTATTCGACAAGTTTAGAGTCATTATTCTTTGATAATAAGGAATTATTCATATGTATCAAGAATTACATTTACATGTTCTTTCAACCTAGCGAATAATTACTATCAACTTGACGAATAATTACTATCAACCTAATAGTTTTACATGCTCTTTCAACCTAGCGAATAATTACTATCAACTTAACGAATAATTACTATCAACCTCTGGCGAATAATTACTATCAACTTGACAAATAATTACTATCAACCTAGTGAATGGTTGCATTATTGACGCTCTTGATGAATAATTATTCATACGTATATGGGTAAATAGATGTGGGTTTCTTGAAATTCAAACTCTGTAAAATTGTTAATGAATTTATTGACTATTCGACAAATTCTGAGTCACTATTCGTTGATAATAAGGAATTATTCATTCACTGGTTTTTGTATTACTTTGTGTAAAATTGTTTATGAATTTATCGACTATTCAGCAACTTCAGAGTCACTATTCGTTGATAATAAAGAATTATTCATTTGTATGTCGGTAAATAGATGTGGGTTTCTTGAAATTCAAACTCTGTGTAAAATTGTTCATGAATTTATCGACTATTCGACAAGTTCATAGTCACTATTCGATGATCACTAGTACAAAAATGGTTTTAGACAACACCTTATAGACAACGGTTTTTGAAATAATGTTGTCTATATTGGCATAAATTAGAGTTTTTGGGGATGCACAACGGTTATTTGTTATAACTGTTGTCTTTGTTATTGCAAAGACAACGTATATATAAAGAACCATTGTCATACATATCGAAGACATCTCAAAGAATACGGTTGACACAGCCATTGTCTATGTACAATTGAAACCGATGTATTTGTAATTACAAAGACAACTAATATACAAATAAACGTTGTCATAGATATAGAGGACATATCAAAGAATACGATTGACAGAACCGTTGTTTATGACCAATTAAAACCGTTGTCTTGGTTATTATAAAGACAACGAATATAGTAAGAACCGTTGTCATAGATATCGAGGCATCTCAAATAATACGATTGACATAATCATTGTCTATGCCCAATTAAAATCGTTGTCTTTATAATTATAAAGACAACGAATATATAAATAATCATTGTTATATATATAGAGGACATCTCAAATAATATGGTTGTTAGAACCGGTTTATTTGTCCAATTGAAATCGTGGCCTATGCCACTACTAAAATTATGTTATTTAACATCGATGAATTAACATCAGTCAGAAAAACACGCGATGTTAAATAGATCAGTTCTTAAGTTTGAGATGTCTAAAATAAAAAAGACACCACCATAATTTTTTCGACCGATGTTAAAAAAACTTTTTAAAAAAATTTGTAAAGCGCGGAACTGAAATGTTGAATTAATTTAAAAACCCGCGAAATCCGACCCTTGGAAAAATAAAACCCTGGCTTTCTCTTTCGTCTCCCGATTATTCAGATGAGGGTTCCATACTTCCATCGCCGTCTTGCCAAATCCCTTTTACAATTGAAGGTTGGTCACAGACCTCTCGTTGTTCTCGCTTCCTTTAACCGCAAGCTCCAATTTCTTCTCCTTCTTGCCGAATCCCACCATCTTCGAGCTCAAACGGAGCAGGGAGCCGGTGCCTTCTTCCTTCCGGTTCTCGATCTCCCAGGCCATTCTCCGTCTCACCTTAATCACGATGTCCCTTGCAAGCCTAGTTTGAAATTAATTGCAGTCCAGATCGAGATTTGGTTTCGGTATTCCTCTCGATCTCACCTTCTCTCTTCCTCCTTCGCCTGCCGCTGAAGGGAAATCACGAAGGGAGCTCCGTCCTCACCTGTTGCCGAAGGGCCCTAGCTCTCGCCATCTTCGCTGACCAGCTTCGTCCTCAGCCTGCCGCCAAAGCTCGGTTGCTCAGAGAAGGTAGCTTTTTCCCTAACTCTCGCCGTTTCCGTTGTCTTTCCATCGCCTCTCGTTGTGTCACCGAGGTAATTGCCCTAACTCTCTCTTCCTCTCTCGCCTTCTCTCTTCCTATTTGTTGTCTGTTGGGTGGAGATTTAGGCATTACCTCAGGCACCGAAATCAAGCCCTAATTTGTCTGTGAGTGTTTGGGACTGATCGAGCAGTTCAATTTCCGTTCCTTTGCTTCTAATCCTCAATTGAAGATGACTGTCATTGTTTGATCTTTGAATTGAAGATAACAGCTCAACAAATTTTATAAAATTTAGTACTTTTAGTTGAATTCTTTTATCCTACTTGATTGTTTGTGTAAAGTTGAAAGATGAAAACCACTGAAATCATATAAGAAGCAATCAATTGACAACTTCTTACGGGGAAACATTTATGAAGCTATATGAGTATTTCAATCATGATTGCTTAATTCTTGAGTAGCCTAATATTATGGTATGGCTGGTATTTCATTTGGAGGGTCTAAAAATTTAAGAGTAGTTCCAAATTTTGTAATAATGTTGTACTACTGTCATGAACTGTCATAGTGCTCTCATAAATTGATTTCATGTATACGTTGGAAGAATTTAAGCTCATATCACAACACATCAGAGCTCATGTTTGGATATTGAATACTTTTCATACTAATAACATGGTCTTTTTGAGGAGTCAGCACCTCAAAAACTTCATCTTACTGACTGACTTTTCTGGAAAGATTCATCACTTTATTTATTTATATAGTTGTTAGGTTTCAGTAATTGAATTTGCCTAATAGCTACAAAAAATCTTGTTTATTTATTCATCATTTTGCCTACTAGCACCTCAAAAATCTTGTTTATCTATTTGTTATTTATTCATCACTTTTCTGGACAGATATTGAATACTTTCAGTAGTTTATTTATCTATTTTTAACTTAATTCCACATCCTTTTTTTAGTTGTGCACATCCATGTTTATAATTCCATACCCATTTTTTTTAACTTAATTTCACATCCATTTGGTATCCATTTCTGTGTATGTAAGATTCTGGCCATTTAAATAAAACTAACGGATTATAACCCCAAACAGATGAAATATTTCAGCATTATAATGAACAGGCCAATGTCCTTCCAATTCTGTGTATGCAAGTGCTTATGTTTTTCTACTCACATTCATTTGGTATCCATTTCTGTGTATGTAAGATTCTGGCCATTTAAATAAAACTAACGGTTTAGTATGATACTTGTTGTCATACTTATCTTTCTTTCCGTCTTTTAATTCCTATCTTTTTGAAGATATTTGTTACTCAAATCCGGGTAGAAATCTTGCTTGTCTGGATTTATTCCATTATTCTTTGTGTTTCTCAAAATTATTAGAAGATATTTATTTTCTGACGATAATAACTTAAACTAAATCATTCAGATCAGATCAGACCCTTCTGAGAGGTACAATCTTCTACACTTTTGTGTCACCTTTCTCCTTCTATGTTATGGTTTCAGCTTCAATTTTATTGTGCATCTTGGGTTGTATGATATCAGTATATTAATGTCAAATTGGAGTATGAAAATTAACTGTATTTTGGATATCATGTGTACTTATCTTTCTTTCCGTATTATAATTCCTATCTTTCTTTATCATGTGCTTTAACTTATTTTAAACTTATGAAAGAGCATAGCTATTTTAACTTTTTGTTTGAGATTACCTCGCTGATCCTGAAGCCGTTGAGCTTGCAAGTGTAGTTTAAAGACACATGATGTGATGTTTTCCACTGATGCATATGCTTTCTTTTGCAGGGGGTGAGGGCTCTTCATTGATGCATATGTTTTCTGGTTCTAGGATGATTCTTGAGTCATTATCTTCGCTCATCAGTGTTCATAAGTTGTAAGCATTAGATTTTAATGATGAGCTCAAATGTTGATTTTCCTTGTTGTAATATCATCTGAAATGAAATATGTTATGTGATGTACTTTTGTTTTCTGGTTTTCTGGTTCTGGGATGCACAATTATGACAAATAAAATTGACTATTATTTACTTTTACATCGTGATATCGATGCAGGTAATTGATCGAGGGAAATCGTCAAACATTATCAACATATAAGTTCGATGGAGTATGCACTGGACTTTAAATCATTTATATATATATATATATATATATATATATATATATATATATATATATATATATATATATATATATATATATATATATATATATATATATATATATACACACACACATATATTTGCTTATTTTTATCTTTGTTATAGCTAGATTTCCGTAGAGATATATATACTCATTTTTTTCCCACGACCATGACAAATGTTAGTTGTTTTGTGATTGATATTATATACTAGTAGTAATTATTGTCATTTTCTTGTGGTATTTTCCAAAGATAATTTGGAGCGGATCTATTACAGGTGCTTGCACTATTGTGTGTAAATATGCTAAAGTTAACAATATGCAAAAAAAAATAGGGATAGACAACGGCTAGTTTAACCGTTGTCATTAGTTCGTTCAAATTTAAAAATATGTTATTCACAACGGTTGAAATATACATATACAACGGTTATATTGTATATAGACAACAGTTCATTTATATTTAGACAACAGCTAAATGGAGTTTAGACAACGATTATTTGGTACTTACGCAATGGTTGAAATATACATATACAACGGTTAGATTGTATATAGACAATTGTTCAATTGTATTTACACAACGATTAAACGGAATGTACACAACGGGGATATGGGATATAAACAACGGTTATATAGCACATAGACAACGATTATAGTCCACCTAGACAACAATTGGATTGTACATAAACAACAGTTATATAACACATAATCAACGGTTTACTGACACATAAACAACGGTTATATGACACATTAACAATAGTTATAACTGTGTAATATTGATTGTTGAAAATTTTGGAATCTCATAGATAACAGTTATAGAGTATCTTAGACAACAGTTATAACCGTTGTTTATATGAACCATTGTCATAGGTCCAACCGTTGTTTCATCAAAAAACGCACTGACATAGTCAACAGTGCAATAACCGTTGTCTATGTTAATAAATAACCGTTGTGTAAAACCTTTTTTGTACTAGTGTTTGAACCATGACCACTTGCATCATTTATACTTCCTTCCCACCTTTACCAACTAAGCTAGACAAGTTTTATATTCTATTTCACATTTTAAAAAAAAAATTACCTTATTTTTTAAAAAAAAAATTTACTTTTTAATTTTTTTTAATACTACGAAACTCTGTCGTCGGAGGGTGGGCCAGCCGCCCCCTGCGCCCCCCTTGCGGCTGCCACTGGGTTCAATCCCTTAGGAAATGTAACCACAATCCTGTCTTCAATGAAATTTTCACACGACAACATTTTTTTATTGTCAAAAACATTTTTTTATCTCACCAAGAGGAGCTCATTTAACAAATAAACCAAGTTCAAATATGTAAAGCTAGGCTCATTCGGCTCGAATAACATCCTTAGGCCATGATTATTGGTGAGCTCATGGGTTCCTAAAGTTGCCACATCATGAAAAGAGAAAAAAGGAAACTAAAAAAAGGTAAGGGTCCAGTTGGTGAAGCCCTTAGAGCAAGCCCAACAACTTCTCTGAGATATTATGGGGAGAAAAATATCAAAATCTCTATAATTTTTATACTCTAACCCCAACAGCTTCTCTATTTTACATATTTATACATTTCTTATACATTATAATAAATGCATAAATTCATAATTTAATAAATAAAATTTCAATAAATTAATTAAATCAATATGTAACAACCAATGAATAAATGGGTAGACATGGGAAGGAGTGAATGCATTTAATTATACAAATTTTAAGCATTCCTCTAAATTTAAGTTTTTTTTCACTTTCCTCCCATTTCTCTATTTTAGAGATAGTTTTACAAAAGATGTTGGGGTTAAAAAAACCTATATTTCCTCTAAAATTGCCTATTTTTCTCTATTTTACATAACCTGTTGGGGATGCTCTTATATAGGTGCTCAAAAATCAGGTCCCTTAGCACAAAAAATAAGGGAGTGCTGGAAAATCACCCTTTTAAAATGGTTTTTAGGCATTTTATGTAATTTAAAAATAAAATAAAAAAATATTTCCATGTGTGAATTAATTTTATCTACCTATAGACACCCATTTAATATATGTTTTTTTTAAAAAAAAAATATGCCAACAATACACATATACTATTATATTTACCACATAAAAAGCTAATTTTTTCACCCATATTAGCCAAGTCAACTTCCGTCACTTGAGAGCTCGAAAGCTTCCAATGTAATAAAAAATGATACGTTTTGCTCGGACTTTCTAGATTGTGATTATGTTTAGCAGCGAAGCCAACTACTCAAAATTTTCCAGTTTGGCGATAACTAACTTTTAACATAATTGAACAATTAAATCTAGTCTCTGATCGATGTGGCCTATAAAAAACTTCTCTTATGTGGTCCTCTTGTACCCTGGCACGCGCACTCAAATATCCTATCAACCAATATTCCCTTGATTTTATGAGACGCACTTCTTCGAATAGAAAAATGTAACCAACTCTCAATGCATAAGTGTTGTACAACTCATAAGTCGCATCCTCGTATACAAACGCCATGCCAATTTTTTGAATGATGTTTTTTATATATAAATTAGGATGAATTGGGTCTGGAATCTCCTCATCTTGACAAGAATTTCTAGTCAACGAGGTGGTTGTATTTTTTTTGCAATATATATATATATGATAGATCATATGTACTCAGCCCTTAACGTGTATCATGTACACAAATCTGGGTCGTTGATTAGTTGAGATGGAGGGTGGAGATTAATTAGCCCATTTGTGCTAGATTGCCTCAATAGATGATTATTCGGTCGAGTGTAAATGATTATGAACTAGTATATGAAGGATTAATCAGTTGTATGAGTCTGTTTAGTAGATTAGTCATTATTCGATCGTATTGACGGATTATGCGATGGTAATTTTTAGGTAAAAGTTATGGGCGTTTTCATGGTGCTAGGTATTAGAAAAATCTATCAATACCATTGCATAATCCGTCAATACAATCGAATAATATTGTAACACCATCGAATAATTAAGCTATACCATTGAATAATAAAGCAATAGCATCGCATAATCCGTCAATACAATCGAATAATATAGTGAAACCATCAAATAATCAAAATGACTAACCTACTAAACAGAGTCATACGACTGAATAATCATTCATAAACTAGTGCATAATCATTTATACTCGATCGAATAATCATCTATGTATGCAATCAAACAAATAGGCTAATTAATCTCCACCCTCCATCTCAACTAATCAACGGCCCGGATTTGTGTACATGATACACGTTAAGGGTTGAGTACACCGGAACTAACCCATATATATATATATATATATATATATATATATATATAAAGAGAGAGAGAGAGAGAGAGAGAGAGAAAATGGATCAAATATTTACAAGTCTTAACATGTTTTGTGTTAACAAATAATGACCGTTGGATGAATGAAGATAGATGGCGTAGATTTTATCAAAATACAAATTAATTATTTATTTATTAATATGGGCCCACTAAAAAATTTGGATTACTCTTAGTTGTTGGAGCGTGTATTTTAATTCCCTATAAATTCTACGTTTACCCTAATTGATCCTATCAAACCTCCCAGATCGCCGTCTCCTTCTTACTCCTTCTTGCTCCCATGGTGGATTCATGAATTCCTTTGCCTTAAAATTCACCATCCTCTGCTATCCAACTGAAGCCATCGTCGTCGTTGTCGCCGCAATTGTCGGAGTCATCCTTCTTCACCCGCCATCGCCTTCGCCATCTCCTTCGAGTTTCCTTTGTCTTCGATTGGAGGAGGCGAATTCCACCGGCCGCAGCCTTTGAATTCCGGCGGCCTCTGATTCATCCGAAGGTGATTCCGGTGGAGGCGGCCTTTGAATTCCGATCAAGAGGCAATATTAGTTGTTTATCAAATTTACGGTGAGTAATTGAATTCCGATCAAATTGTTCCACTCGAGGCTGTGTACTATTTGCTGAGTAATTGATTTCCCATTCGTTCTGTAATTTATTTCCTCGCCTTTGAATTCCGATCAGATTGAATTGCAGTGAGTATCTGATTTCCTTATATTTGAGTAATTGATTTCCCCAACTTTGAATTCAAGAGACACTATCCATTGATTAATTGATATTTAGATTTGAGGTTTGTATTCGTCAAATTTAAACACTTCGGATGGGTTTGATCATTAATATTTAGATTCATTGATATATTTAGATTTATAATTTATTAAGTATTCGGCAATTTCAGAGTAATTATTCGTTGATAATCAAGAATTGTTCATATATATGGGACAATGAGATATAGGTTTTTTGAAATTCAAACTCATGAATTTATCGACTATTCGGCAAGTTCAGAGTCACTATTCGTTGATAATTAGAAATTATTCATATGCATAGAGGCAATTATATGTAGTCTTGTTGAAATTCAAACTCAGTCTAAAATTGTTTATAAATTGATCGACTATTCGACAAGTTTAGAGTCATTATTCTTTGATAATAAGGAATTATTCATATGTATCAAGAATTACATTTACATGCTCTTTCAACCTAGCGAATAATTACTATCAACTTGACGAATAATTACTATCAACTTGACGAATAATTACTATCAACCTAATAGTTTTACATGATCTTTCAACCTAGCGAATAATTACTATCAACTTGACGAATAATTACTATCAACCTAGCGAATGGTTGCATAATTGACGCTCTTGACGAATAGTTATTCATACGTATATGGGTAAATAGATGTGGGTTTCTTGACATTCAAACTCTGTAAAATTGTTAATGAATTTATTGACTATTCGGGAAGTTCTGAGTCACTATTCGTTGATAATAAGGAATTATTCATTCACTGGTTTTTGTATTACTTTGTGTAAAATTGTTTATGAATTTATCGACTATTCAGCAACTTCAGAGTCACTATTCGTTGATAATAAAGAATTATTCATTTGTATGTCGGTAAATAGATGTGGGTTTCTTGAAATTCAAACTCTGTGTAAAATTGTTCATGAATTTATCGACTATTCGACAAGTTCATAGTCACTATTCGATGATAATAAGGAATTATTCATTTGTATTTGGGTAATTAGACGTGGAAAATCAAGAATTACATTTACATACTCTTTGAACCTAGCGAATAATTACTATCGACTTAACGAATAATTACTATCAACCTGGTGAATAGTTGCAAAATTGACCAACCATTTTGTTATTATCTAAACGATAACTCCTCTTTACAAACGAATAATAACGATCAATTTAATGAATAATTACTGGCAAAAAATATCTAACAAGGTATTATGGTTAAAAAAAGAAACAAAAATTACAACGCACGCGCTTAAATATTGCAACACGTGGTAAAACACCAAATTAGCAATGCGACCCACGCTTTTTTAAATAAAATAAATAAGGAAAAATTGGATTAATCTCAACTCTCCATTTCATCACAATAAAGGGTCCAGATTTGTTAACACAAAACACATTAAGGGTTGTTGACACTACACCTAACCTATATATATATATATATATATATATATGTGTGTGTGTGTGTGCGCGCGCGCGCGCGCGCGCGCGCGCGCTCAGCCCTTATTGTGTATCATGTACACAAATCCGGGCCATTGATTTAAAGAAAATAAATGGATAGGATTTTGCCACGTATTGGGTTGAAAATGGGGAAAAAGAAGCTCAGTACATATGTGAAGCGCGTGGTCCTCGTTGTATCTCTCTCGGCGGAAAATTCATATGCTCGGAGTGCTCTCTTACGCAGATCTAAGGCATGTCCGGCCTCCCAAGGCGGCGCCTCCGGGGCGTCGACCTCCCGCCTCCTCCCTTCTTTCCGATCCAAAGTGGTTCGCTTCAGATCTGACCCTCCAATCTTCCCCATCTCAAAAATCGTCCTCGCAGACTTCCTTCGCCATTGATGTGTTAATCTCAAATTGGAGATTTTGGTGCTTTACTGAGTTTATCTCCTCAAATGGTTCCTGAAATCAAAGCTATGGCGGCATAGTAAGCTTGGATATGCCTCCTTCTTTAAGGTTCAAACGATTTTCTTCTTGGATCTATTTCTTTTTGTTTAGGGCTTTTCTAGGGGCTGCGATTTTTGTGCAAATTAGAGCTAGGGGCTGCGATTTTTGTTTGTAATTTCTAGGGGATGTGATTTGTTTGATTTGTGCAATTTAGGGCTTTTCTATTTCACTCACACCCCCCTCGATTTGAATCGAACTGGCGACTTGGGACTCCGGTGACTCACGAATTTCCGGAAGTCAAAGCCGGAGCGGCGATTACTGAAACCACCAAGACACGCAACGAAGGTGATGGTGGATCTGCAAACCCATGTGACTCCGGCGACGGCGTTTTGCACCCACTCGAAGCGAACATCGTCGGCTGCTTGGTCGAAACACTCCTCTCCCCTTAACCTTCCTGTTCTGGTGTGGTTCCCTGCATCTACATAACCACCACAATCAACCGAGGCTTCATCGGAGATTATTAAGAAGAGGGCTGTTTTGGGGGAGAAAATGGACTGAATTCGAGGCGGCCGCCGAGGAGTGCAGGGTTGGATGCGCCGAAGTCACCATCTCCGTCAAGGTACCTTGATTTCTCTAAAGTCACCAACTCAAAGGATTATCCTTGTTTATAAATTAGATTGGGAACCTTGATTATTAGTGTGTTTCAATTCATTTATCTGATCAGTACTTTCTTGATCCCTCTTTGTAATTCGTTTGTTTGTATGGATCGATTTTGTGCTTAATGAGATGGTTTTTTTGGCGGTCTAGTGAACGAAAAATGCATCGATACCACTGAATAATCATGTGATATCGTCGAATAATGCAGCGATACAATCGAATAATTTTTAGTTATTTGTTAAAATGACATAACTAACCGAATAATATTGTAACAACATCAAATAATTAAAGTATACCATCGAATAATAAAGCGATACCATCAAATAATCAAGCGATATCATCGAATAGTAACCGAATAATCCTATAACACCGTCGAATAATCAAGCTATACAATCGAATAATCAAGCGATACTATTGAATAATCAAGCGATACAATCGAATAATTTTTAGTTAAAAGTTAAGGGCGTTTTCAGGGTGCAAACCGATTATAATAATCCATCGATACCATCGCATAATCCGTCGATACAATCGAATAATCCAGCGAATAGCATCGAATAAATTTTAGTTATTTGTTCAAATAAATAAGTAATCGAATAGTCCTATAACACCGTCGAATAATCAAGCTATACAATCGAATAATCAAGCGATACTATCGAATAATCAAGTGATACAATCGAATAATTTTTAGTTAAAAGTTAAGGGCGTTTTCAGGGTGCTAACCGATTATAATAATCTATCGATACCTTCGCATAATCCGTCGATACAATTGAATAATCCAGCGATAGCATCAAATAAATTTTAGTTATTTGTTAAAATAAATAAGTAACCGAATAATATCGTAACATCATCGAATAATCAATCGATAGCATCGAATAATCCAACAATATCATCGAATAATTTTTAGCTATTTGTTAAAATGACATAAGTAAACAAATAATATTGTTACACCATCGAATAAATAAACGATATCATCGTATAATCTAGTGATACCATCAAATAATTTTTACAATTTAACATAAATCCACTATGGTTTCAAACAATAAAAAAAGTCTACAAGGTTTTCAAAAAATTAAAAAAAAATATAACCGCCCCCCAGTCCCCCACAAAGCCCCATCCATAGTAGAGGTCCGATCTCAGCAAGTCGGGGTGGCTTTGGTGGTAATTCGTATGCCACGAGAAATGGAATTTGGGATAAACCACCTACAGGCATGGTCAAACTTAATTTTGACGGCTCGAAGAAAACTACGGGGGAGGCATCTTTTGGGTTTGTGTTACGCAACTCTGAAGGGTGTGTTATCTCAATGGACAACGGTATTTGCACTGATGCGTCGATCACCTTCGCGGAGGCTATGGGTGTGCGGAAGGGGGTCTTACGAGCAAAGGAATTAGGCATTTCAAATCTGCTTATTGAGGGTGACAACCTGATGGTAGTTCAAGCTATCCTTGGTGACTGGAAATGTCCCTGGAACATAGAGCTTTTACTATCCGACACAAAATTAGATCTTATTGATATTCCTAATGTTGCTATTCGTCATATTTTCAGGGAGTCTAACACTGTAGAAGACAGGATTGCGCGTCTTGCCTACAGTACCCCTGCCGACGGTGTTTGCTGCAACGATTCAGAACTGGCTGTTCTCGTCCGAAAGGACGCTCTAGGAAGGAGACGGGATCGTTGGCGTCCTTCTCGTTCCTAATCGCTTTCCCTGCTTCCAAAAAAAAAAATGCCCCATCCATTTCAAATAAAAAAAAATCAATTCACACACGCGCCAGTAACTGGGCAAATTTGCCAAACAAATTTGGTGGATCCCACCGTTTTTTCTTTTTAAAAAAGGAAAAAATGCCTAATAATCATAGCCCTCCATTTCAATCAATCAACGCTCCAGATTTGTGTACATGATACACGTTAAGGGTTGAGTACACCGGAACCAACCCATATATATATATATATATATATAAAAGAAAAGAAAGCATCATAGCATATATGCATCTCTTCAAGATTGAGATGTAAAATAACTTTCGGACAGGTTGGTACTTCATGTTTTTATTGCATATACAAACATGTGCTAATAATGGTGAATTGAGATGTGCTAACAATGACGGTGAACTAAAAATTATGCATATGAATTTGACCTAATGTCCTGAATGAAAAAAGAATAAAGTGAAAATCTTTATTTTTCTTTTAAATTTAGGTAATAAGAATTATATTTTAATTAAGATTTCTTGAAATAATTTTAGTAATTTAAATTGGATAAATTAATTATTATTGTGTCATTAGAAATCGGTAACATAGAGGGTTACATTGTAAATTATAGGTGATCTGAACCGCATCACACGACCTTCTTATTCCAAAAGGTAAGTATCTCCATTGATGGCTATCGTGTCGTTTAATAGTTCCTTCAAACAATGACCCGACACCTTCACGTAGTCATCCTCTCTCTCGAAATGAACAAGGAAACTGCCATGAGGCAGATTAATGACCTGCATTCACCAAAGTCCATCCATAATTTCCTCAATTTCCTTCCCATCACATAAAATGATATTTTTTTTTACTCCAAGAGCCTTAATAATCAAGGAATTCTTCCAAATTCCGACTAGCACTTCGACAGGTAAATAAAAATATTATAAATCTTTTAAAGAATTTATATATGTGTAGCATGATTAAGATTTTTTTAAAGATATTGAAAGAAAATTATAAATCTTTTAAAAAATTTGTCATTGGTAAATAAAAAAAAATTGATAGGATGGAAAAGTATAACAAAAAACTCATAAGTTGTGGTTTAAATATATATGACATAAATAGTAACATTTTTCATAGGAATAAAAAATAGATTTTTTTAAATATATGTGTAACATAATGAATTATCTTATAAAAAATATTAAAAGAAAAATATAAAATTTAATTTAAAAATAACATTTATAATAGGGAAAATTTAGTAGGAATCAGGCCTGGACGTGAGGCGAGGCCCAACATGTCGTCGCCTCATGCCCACTTCCCATAGAGGGCCCAATGCCCATATATACACATATATATTAAAAAAAAGTTCAATACAGGCTATATACCCTAAATTTAGGATTTTTTTTTTCTCTTTCCTCCTATTTTTCTATTTTAGAGATGGTTTTACAAAAGATGTTGGGGTTAAAAAACCTATATTTCCTCTAAAATTGCCTATTTTCTCTATTGGGCAAATTGCATAAAATAGCACGAACTTTAGGGGTGGTTGCACTCAGTGGCACGAACTTAAAAAAATACAAAAATAATCACCAACTTTGGTGTTTAGTTGCGGTTAGTGGCACGTATACCCCCTATCTCGCTAATGTGGACTAGTGGGGTGCTTACATGGAATTTTTTTAATTAAAAAGACATATAGTGAGATATAAAGTAATGAGAATGCTTATATATGGTTTTTTTAAAAATTAAAAGACATAAAATATGTGTCAAAATTATGAAACTAGCTAGGTTCCAATTTTATTTTTTATTTCATGTAATTCCAAATCAAAGATAATTGTGACAAATATAACATTTGCAAATTAAAATTTGGCACTAGTTATTTTAATTTGCAAATGCTATATTTGTCACAATTATCTTTGATTTGGAATTACATGAAATAACGAATAAAATTGAAACCTAGCTAGTTTCATAATTTGGGCACATCTTTTATGTCTTATAATTTTTTTTAAAAAAAATATTCATGTAAGCATTCCCACTAATTCATATCTCACTATATGTCTTTTTAATTAAAAAATTTCTCATTAATTCATATCTCACAATTATCTTTCATTTGGAATTACATGAAATAAAAAATAAAATTGGAACCTTGCTAGTTTGATAATTTTGGCACATCTTTTATGTCTTTTAATTTTTAAAAAAACCATATAAGCATTCTCATTAATTCATATCTCGCTATATGTCTTTTTAATTAAAAAAAATTCCATGTAAGCACCCTCACTAGTCCACATTAGCGAGATAGGGGGTATACGTGTCACTGACCGCAACTAAACACCAAAGTTGGTGATTATTTTTGTATTTTTTTAAGTGCGTTCCACTGAGTGCAACCACCCCTAAAGTTCGTGCTATTTTATGCAATTTGCCCTTCTCTATTTTAAATATGTTGTTGGGGATGCTCTTATATAGGTGCTCAAAAATCAGGTCCCTTAGCACAAAAAATAAGGGAGTGCTGGAAAATCACCCCTTTAAAATGGTTTTTAGGCATTTTATGTAATTTAAAAATAAAATAAAAAATATTTCCATGTGTGAATTAATTTTATCTACCTATAAACACCTATTTTATATATGTTTTTTTTAAAAAAATTAATCCAACAATACCCATATACTATTATATTTACCACATAAAAAGCTAATTTTTTCACCCATTTCACAATTTAACAACAATAATAATAGAGTAATTGAAAAAGATAAATAGTAAAAAATAACTTAAGGGTTCGAGACTCGGCCCCGAAACTCGGGCTCACGAATGAAGGTGAAAATAATAAAAAGTTGAAATAAAGTCTTTAAGCTGATGTGAAGAAAAATAAAGGCCGATTTGCGAAAATACACCAAATCAGTGTTCTGTTTGCAAAAATATACCCGTTTTGTGAGAATAGCAAAAATAGGATAGTGGGTCATTTATGCTAAAAAATAAGGGATAATTTTGCCTTTAAATTTAAATTTAAAAATCTTTAAAAGGAATATTTTAAAATAAAAGAAAACTTAAAAAAACTGAAATATCTATTAAAATAATGTTTTTATTATCTTTTTCAGAAAATAATAAAATTCACAAAAATAAAAATCTTGACTTGGTAAGGAATTAGAAAAGGAAAGTATACGTGTGGCTCCACACCATAATGTTTTTATGGTGACAGGATGAATGTTAAAAGTGACAAGTCGAGCATTAATATTGACAGAATGAAAACAATAATCGGAAGAGACACTAAAAATACGATTTTATTCAAAAGCATAACTGCTAGATTAGTAACCCTAATTAAAAGAGGCATGCGGAGACGTGTTTCAACACTATAACATTTGAACAGCAAAACACAGTATCAACGGAAATAAATTCAATACACCAGTAAATGCTCAACCATAAAGGCAAACAATGATAACCTTTTTATTTTTTTAATATTGTATCCAAGTACTAAAACCGTGGAAATATGGAGCCCAATACAAGCACTAAAGCATCGTATCATTTGATGCAAAACCTTCTTAATATTGTAACAAAAAATAATTGTACCATCGTACATGTACATATTCACGTCGAAACAAAACAATAGCTACAACGTCAGCCTAAACGAATCAACAAGTTTGCGGAACAATATTGTCAGGCCCTGTTCCACTTGCAGTTGAAGATGTTATGCGCCAACTCATTCCTAAACGAATCAACAAGTTTATCCGACACATCCAACAAATCCGTCTTCTCATTACTTAGAAGTGCAATATACTTGAGTGTGTACACCCCACAATCCCCCCGGCAGATTTATTGACATCATGATTAATAAGGATTATATGTTGAAAACCTTCATAAAAACACATCAAAAGTTTGCTAGATACACTTACCCACGCTTGTTTGTTTCCAAACCTTTCACCCAATTGATACTCAAAAGAGGCTTCTAAACTGTGCATACTTCTTTGCTAGAAGCTCATTTCTTTTTACACTTTAGTTGTCTAAACAAAACATGGTGCAAAAGATGAGATGATATATAGCTTCACTGACTTCATCATCTTCACAATTTTGCCGAATGGCCATCTCAATTAGCCGAAGATACACAAGTCTAGAGTTTTGGTTTATTATACCATAACACATACGCTCACTTTTATATTTTAATTTCACCTGCATGATGAAGTTCTCTCCTCTTGTACCATCCATAGAAGTTAGCAAGGTTGTCATCTATAATCAAATAACCCACTATCAACATTTTATATCCAATAATATAGACTAAAGTATGAACATAAAAATTACATCCATATTGACACAAGCATCTACGTTGTCTAAACACTACAGAGTAATATCCATAGACCGAACCATTTCAACCCCACTTAAGCATGTTCATACAAATCGATTTATGCACGTTCACACTCTAATTGCAAATAAATGTTCCTTTTTCCCTTGGTTTGATATTCTTTACTTGAAACTAAAATCATGCTATCTATCTGGATAATGATGAGAAAGATCATAAATCATGTGTTACTTAATCTTGCTCTTTACTAAAATTAGACTTGAACTAGAAATGACACTAATTTCTTTCAAAAAAAATTATATAGAATAAATCATGAACATAAAAATTAGAACCATCTTGACACAAGCATCTACGTTGCCTAAACAATAATAAATAAGTCATGAGTACATTCCAGAGTGAGTGTGCTTAAGAAGGGATATATAAACTCATAACAAAAAAAAACAATCTTATAAACCTTGAAAGAAGGTAGCATGACAGAACTGAGAACATATGATCAATCGTGAACCAAGAAGACGCTCTGGGGGTCGAGCGAAATTAGGACAAGTTACAATTTACATGATATGAATTTCAAATCTTGGATGATTCAGTGACTCCTACTATGGGAGTGATATGTATATTACCACTAAAAAACTTCAAAAAATCATCACCCTAATTCATATATAATACTTTGTGCCAACAATTACCACCTTAATATAATAGTACTAGAACAAATTCAAAATATTGAGAAGCCAAGCAACCAAGGATGCAAGTGATAATGAGACAGAGTTCAAAGGTGATCAATTCCATCTAATACCAAATGCAATTGCTAATATCAAGTTGCAAATAGTGTTACATAGGGTGACCTTCGTTGAGAAACTTACCGATCGAGGTTGCAAGGTAGGGCACCCAATCAAGACGACTAAGAAGAGGGAAACGATGGCGCATGGTCAGGGTGGCGATGCCATTGAATCGATATAGGCCAGGAGGGTGAGGGTGATGGCAACGGTGTTGGATAGTGAGGGTGACGACCCAGAGAGGGTGGGTGCGGGAGATCGTCGACCAATCAATACGATTCGACACAACGCCGAAGGGTTAGGTCGATTTCGCCGGAAGGTGACATCAATGGCCCCGAACCGAAGTGTGTGGGCGACAAGCCGACGGTGAGGGCGGAGCCAGAGCCAGAGGGTGAGGCTTCCTGGGGCTCGGCGGAGAGAGAGTCGGGTGTCACTTGTGTTAGGGTTTGGGGTTGTTATGATTTGTTTTTTGTACGCTTTAACATTTTTATTACTTTTGTTTATTTTTATTATTTAATTATTTAATATAATTTAAATATAATAGAAAAAAGATAAATACCAAAAATATTTTACCTTTTTTTATTTTCTGATTTTTTTTAGGTGGTGGGGTAGTTTTGTTAATTAAATAGAGTATTTTTGCAAATAATAATAAGTGGGTGCAATTGTTTTCAAAAGTGAGTATTTTTGCAACTCAAATATCAAAGTGGGGTATTTATTACTCCCTCCGTTTAAAATTAAATGTCGTTTTAGCTAAGGGCACATATATTAAGGGGGTAATTAATGTTGCAGATTGGATTGTTATCAAGAGTAGTCAGTGGCGCCATTGGAGATTAACCTTTCACCTTCCTACCATTTAAACTTTGGAGCCAAAATACCCATTTAAAAAAAATTAAATTTTTTATAAGATCCCCTGCATTTGTACAAACAGAATAGATGAGCATTGGAGAATTAGGGACTAGAACAAAATGAATGTCAACAGTTCAACAAATATAAGGAGTGAGATTGAATACGAGTACTTATTTGATCTAAATATGACGCCATTACATGATGAGAGTGAAGATGAAAGACATAACAATACTCACCCTCGAGATGAGATTGGTGAGCACCGTCTAGAGATACGATCGGAAGCTGAGATGCGAGAAGAAGATCTCAGCGACATTCAGCCGCTGATCAGCTCATCACCTAATAGAGCGTTCTCGATCGATCTGAATCTCATATCGAATGATTATGACGAGTTTGAAGCTACATCAATGGAATTTGATACACATCAGTTGCATGATGAAGTAGAGGTACAAGAAGAATTTGAAGCTCCTAATCCAGGTAATTTACAATCACTAATTTGAAGTTTGTCAATATGTATTTTGTCAAAAGATACGTCAATGGAATTTAGAGTTTTTCTTTCATAAAATTTCTTGTAGACATATCTCATGAAACACCACGAGTGACAAGAACCAACCTTTCAAATGGACAAAGATGGGCAATCTACAATGCGTTGTTGGAGAAAAGTGTCAATGGAAAATTGAAACGGGATACTACTAATGAGGTAGCTGCTTTATTTTCGATTTCGCTCAGAACAGTCCAACGGATATGGAAACGAGCAAATGACACTCCACTTGGTGAGTTCGCTGATGTGTCACATAAGAGAACGGGAAACTGTGGTAGGAAGAGAGTTGAGGTTAACTTAAGCCAAATCAGTGACATCCCTTTGCGTCAACGAACAACTCTAAGGTCACTTGCAACATCTTTGGGTGTTAATCTTGCAACGTTACATAGACGTTTGAAGCAAGGTCACCTACGACGACATTCAAATGCCATCAAGCCTCTTTTAAATGATGAAAACAAACGAGCTCGATTGCAATACTGCATTTCAATGTTAGATCCACATAGCATACCTCATGAACCGAAGTTTGTCGATATGTACAATGTAGTGCATATTGACGAAAAATGGTTCTACATGTCCAAAAAATCAGAAACTTACTATTTGCTCCCTAATGAAGACGAGCCTCTACGGACTTGTCGAAGCAAAAATTTCATTGGTAAAGTGATGTTCTTAGTTGCTATGGGGCGACCAAGATTTGACAATGAAGGCCATGAAGTGTTTTCAGGGAAAATAGGGGTATTTCCTTTTGTCACAACACAACCTGCACAAAGGAGAAGTAGGAACAGAGCAGCTGGGACTTTAGAGATGAAGCCACTCACTTCAGTAAAAAGAGAGACAATCAGAGCATGTTTGATTGAAAAAGTGTTACCTGCAATTCAAGCTAAGTGGCCTTTAGAAGAGCCAAGGAGAACCATCTTCATTCAACAAGACAATGCACGGACTCATATTGATATGAATGATGAAGAATTTCATAGGGCAGCTTCACAAAATGGTTTTGACATTCGCATATTCTGTCAACCACCGAACTCTCCGGATTTGAACATCCTTGACCTTGGCTTCTTCAGGGCCATCCAAGCATTACAACACAAAGAGTGTCCAACAACCGTAGAAGGCCTTGTCCATGCAGTCCAGAAGGCTTTTCAAGAATATCCGGTAGAAAAGATAGACCACGTGTTCTTGTCACTGCAGCTGTGCATGCGAGAAATCATGAAGGCGAGAGGATCCAACCAATATAAGATACCACACATCAGTAAAGCTAGATTAGAGAGGAATGGTTGTCTTCCCAAACAAATTGCTTGTGATCATTCCCTAGTTGAAGGTGTTATGAATATGCTAGCCGGTTGAACTGTGACAAGGCTTAGATAGGGTTGATTATATGCTGATATGGTGTGCTTTTGCTGTTTTGGTTTTTGTTGGTTCATTCAGATGGAAAATATGATTTTTTGGGTTTATATTGGGTAGTCCTGTCACAAAACTTCCTGCTATTAATATCTAGTTGAAAGCTTTTGCTTGTCTTTGGTTCTGTTTGTGAAATAATTGGAGTTTCAGTTTACATATTACTGATCGAGTTTCCATGAATGGCCTGAGTTTGCTTCATGTTCACCTAAAAAAGTGTTGTTACTGTCATAACACCATACATATATGTTGTTACTGTCATAAGATGGTGTGAATTTTTGTTCCCTTTAATACTATGTTAGCAGCTGCTTTCATGTTGTTGGGGAACTTGTCTTCGTGTTACATGGCCCGAGTTTTCCCGAACAATGATCAGTGTATTCAACTAACCTCAATTTATTCGTTGACTGATTGCCTTTTCAGAGTGTTACATTTCCTGATTTTTCCTGAACAAGGGGTCTTAGTCTCACAGATTGTTGAACGTTTATTACTATCATAACACCATACATATATACACTGACAGTTTAGTTCAAGTTTGTGCAAAGTAATTTGGACAATGCTTCAATCTTCTGCTGTACATTGGAAAAAAAAATATAGAGTGCAAAGTGAGATCACAAATTCAGCATACATATCGATCAATTACAATTTCACTCCCTCATTTCACAATGACAGTATACTACATAATCTGATACACAAACTTCTAAAGATCTCAGAAATAAATAAAAAATTCATATTCTAAAGATCACTTCTTGATCCACTTTGTATGGATAACATCTCTTGAATTCAGGTGCACATTAGGCAATATCATCTTTAACTGGCTGGAAGTTGCATCATGGGTTTGAAATTCTCGTTTGTCACAATTGATTCAAACCGAGTTAATGTCTGACCTCCTCTTGAATGTGAAACTCAGCAACCTCTTGTTTAATTCAACCTTCAGTTGAAATTGATTCAAGTGGCCGTACTATGTAGGTTGTGGATCTTGGGTTCAAATCGAATTGATGCATCTTGAATATGAAGATAATGTGAAGAGACCGGATATTGTATTGAGAGAGAGAATGATTACTCCTCTTTGAAATCTCAGCGACATGGCGTTCAAGATCGAGGTGCGTGGAGATCGGAAGAGTTGCTCTCATCATCTACGGTAAGGAGTACGGCCACACAATTTTTGACTCGTTTCAGGCAGTAAATTCGTCGTCATAGTCGATGTCATCCGCCATAACAAAGCTCTTGTTGATGCTTCAGACATGGTGAGGTGCCGGATGAACTTCAAGAGACGCATGCTAACCCTACGATCCCAAATAAGAAGACACTAGTTGAAACCATGGAAGCTGCTGATGTGAAGAACAAGTGGGAGAGCAGCTCATGTGGCCGGAAGTTGACTATTCAGTAGAAGAAAGTTAGGGATTTTTGAAGAAATTGAAAAATGGGTAAATAAATTGAGGGCACATGAGAGTCTTAGTAGAAAAGAGGAAAATAGATGGTATCTGCCACAACTTGGGAGGGAAAGATGCTAACGAATGAGATGGAGAATTAAGATGGTGGGAGAAATAGATACAGTAGAAGCATATTAAGGAGTAGGAAATTGGAAAAGAAATTGGGGGAGAAAGATAATGTACTCCGTATAGAAAGTGGGAAAGAAATGATTACTAGGAGAGAGAATGGAATTTGTACTAGCTAACGTCTAATATTGTGAAAGAAGCTAATATGCCTAAAACGACTTTTAATGTGAGACAGAGGGAGTACTAATTTTCCAAAAATAAATTAATGGGAGTTAATGGTTCAGATTGGAGCTCACGAATGAGCATGACCTTAGATGTCAGTGATGAATTTGCAGTTTTCTCTCCAGCCCCCGGGACCGTAAGATACTTTTTTGGGTACATTTTCGAGAGAGAGATTTGCAATGTTTTGCTTTGGATTTGTGAGTTATGTTTGCACCTCTTTGCATTGTATTGCAACTAAGGAATAAGTTTTAGGCTTGTCCCACCTTATCTTCTCGCTCCACAAGTATCAAGTATACAAGTCATCAACAGTAAAAAATCTCATTTTGTTTTAATGGAGCGCAATAATCAAAGGAATCAGTTGGTGTTCTTAATTTCCTAAAACTGGATCTGCAGGCTACTTCCAAATTTCCAATTTCTCTCTGTCCTAATTTTTTTTATCCTTTCATAATACTATACCTCCATCTTTAAAATGTAGGTCATTTTATTTTTTTTAACAGGTTTTTTAAGGAGTTTTAAACTATATAAAATGTTAACTTTTTATTAATTTTTAAAAATAATATTATATATTCTTAGTTTCTTGGGTTTTTTTAACTAATGACCCTCCTTGTGTAGGATTTGCTTAAACCATCTGTTTGGATGGTTCTTAAATCAGGGCTTTTGTTTAAAAACTGATCGAATACATTCCTACCAAAAAATAAAAGAAAGAAAAAAATTATAGATATTTTTCTTTAATTCCTCCATGAAACTATAGACCTATTAACCAAAAATAATACAAATCCATTTTCCGGTGACATTTCCTGCCAATATTGCCACGTGTACGCCGGAATCCCACGTCGCATCATTTTTTTTTGCCACCTCACCTCATCTGTCTGACTAAAACATGATTAAATCTACATTTTCCACTTTGATAACAAATCAAGTTTAAAAAAATTGGCAGGAACAGAGAGTGAGAGACGGAGGAGAGAACAAATCCAGACGATCGCAAAGCTTTGCTCGAGCGAGACAGACGACGACACCCACAATGGTGACGATGCCCACTGAGGAGGGAAAGGAGGAGAAGCTCATTAAGGCGGTCCTGGCGATGCTCACAAAGGAGGGAAGAGGAAGGGATAAAAGAAGTCTTATGGAAGGTAAGATTGAATTTGATATTCCAATTCAGGATTTCGAATTGCCAATTGTAAATACACTTATTCAATTCGATATTCCAATTCAGGTTTTCAATTTGTAAATTTAAGGGTTTCATAGGGTTTTATTTTTGCCAATTTAGGGTTTTACAATTTGCGAATTTAATTAGGGCTTCTTATATTTCACGACAGGAGGAAGCATCTCTACTGTTAGCACATGAGGGGATTAAAGGATGCATGATTACTTTGGAAATTCCGAGGCATAATTACTCGGCTGCGTAGTTAAAAAGAGGACCTTCAAAACAAGGTGGATAGATTGAATGAGGTTGATGATCTAGCACAGACAAATGCACTGAAAGTCGAGGAGAATGTGGCTAACATAATGCTAATTATAGCAGAACAAGTTGTAGTAGGTGTGGTAATATGTATCGTTGTCTTAATGTATGGTTGTGGTTGAGTTATGTACTGATTTCAACTGGTGTCTTAATGTTCGGTTGTAGTAGACTAGTAGGTGTCGTGATATGTATTTAGCTAGTGCAATGAATATTTTTTACAAGAGTATTGTTGTCCTGTATTCAGCAGCTGAATTAATTCAGCTGGATTTCAGCTGCTGGTGTTTCTACATAAAAAGAATTCAGCTGCTGGTGTTTCTACATAAAAACAATTCAGTTGGTGCATCTTTAAAAAAAAAAATATTCAACTGGTATTTTTTTGGAAAGAGTTGTTGATAGTGTTGTCTTTGAGCTGGTGTTTTTTTTCCTAATGTCATGCTTATGGTACATAAGTGTGTTGTTATGTATTTTTTTTCCACCTTGTGTGTATTTTTTAATTCAGCCGGTGTTTCTTTAAAAAAAAAAAAGAATGCAGCTGGTGTACGTTTGAGTATAAGAAGGTAGACAGATTTTATATTTGCCTCTTACATGAAATTAGACAGCTTGTTTTGGCAGCTCTGGTGCTTGTTTATAAAAAATTTTAACTAGTAATTTTAGCCAAGCATTAAAATGTTGTCATAAGAACATGAAAATACATACTAGGCATCTCTTTAACGAGCTGAAAGACAACATCACCACCAACTTAGCTAAACCAAGCATGACAAATACATATAATCAGTAATGCATGACAGAGATAAAAATCAGTAAAGCAAAGTCACCTCTATTTAAAATCATTAAACCTGGCATTTTAAATCAGCTCACAATTGATACAATAAGTAAGAATTCAACAAAACATAAGCATTCATCATTTAAGCACTACAAAATTTATGTTTACATCAGAGGACTCCTCAAGAATTGCAACATATGAAATGAGTTTTTGATCTCCCTGTGTAGCCCATCAATCGTTGACTGATCACTTAACACCTCCTTCTCATCCAAAAATTGCAACATACGAATGAGCTTTTGATCTCCCTTTCAATCCTTCCTCTCTTGATTTGCGGCTTAATAGAACTATTTCGAATGACTTTCTTCCCGGTTGCCATCTTTCAACTAAAATGCTCCACATTTGTTGCTGCAGTACACATCTCTCCCTCATGCTTAGTTGCTGTCATATTTTCTTGCAATTCTGTCTTCCTAGCTGCACAATAAGCACCACTCTCATATCCTGTTGTCATACTTGCTACAGTTGCCGTCAGGCTTATTTCTCCCTTTCTTGCTATCACTCTCATGTTGCTACATATCAAAACAACATTAAATATGCAAATCTAAATCAGAATTGGAAAACCCTAAATGAACACCACAATGAATCAAGCAGAATTAAAAAAGAACTGTCAAAAAATTGGCCAAAATAGTTGCTAAAGGAGGTGTTTTGCACATCGAAAGCCCCCATTAAATTTGCAAGTCAAAAGCCCTAAATCTGCAAATTGAAAGCCCCTTTAAATTTGCAAGTCGAACGTCGAACGCCCTAAATTGGAACCGGAAGTCTAGAACCCTAAAGCTCGATTTTAATAAATATATTTACAATTTACTAATTCAAAACCCTAAAATTTTCTCCCTCAACAATTGAATTCAAATTCAATTCAATCTTACCTTTCACAATTGACATCCATCTTTGATACAAGCTTGAAGCTACTTTCATACCGGCCTTCCTGTTCTCTCCATCGTGAGGGTCGTCGTCGCCGCCTTCGTGAGCTTCTCCACCGCTATCTCCTCCGGGACAATAGTCGCCGCCGTCGTGAGCGTCTCCCATCCGTCATCATCTTTGTGATGGTCATCCTTTCCCCCATGCGAGCGATCTGTCGCCTCTCTCTCTTTTTTTTTTTTTTTTTTTTTTTTTTTTTTGAACCGGAAAAAATTTGGCAATAGGGAGACCTTATATACCAAGAGCATCCAAATGGATGAAATTCTGAATCATAGAATCGTCAGGCATCTGATTCCCATGGAAAGCAAAATCTAAATGCGATAATCTGTCCGCAGTCCGGTTTGCTTCCCGAAAGACGTGACGAATCTGAACAAATCGGAAGAAACCTAGGGAGACTAGACTGTCTGAGACAATCATTTCTGAATCTCCCAAAGGTCTTCCAGAACCCTTTAGGCTGTTAATGATAGTGATATTATCACCTTCAATTATAAGATTATTTATTTTAAGGTTTATTGCAGCTGTAATGCCCTTCCAAAGTGCAAATCCTTCCGACCCAGTGACCGAAAGGATAGGGCTTGGACCAGCTTCGGCATAGATCGGGTTCCCCCTATGGTTTCTGATGATGTATCCAAATGTCCCTATGGATTTTGATGATAGAGCCCCATCAAAATTTAGTTTATAGATCCCCTCAGAAGGGGCTTGCCATTTTACCTTGCGTCGTTCTGTTTTATTTGTGTTTTTGGCCGTTATGGTTGTATTTGTTTCATTTTCATGTTGATTTACTGAGTTATGCCATAGCAAGGCCTGTTCCTTTGCGAATGTTGTTATGCTAAGTATGTCGGTCTTTGTATTTTCAAAAAGAGCTTTGTTTCTAAAGTACCAAATACTCCACCATGTAAAAGTCAGTTTGATAAATCTCTGGGTGTTCAGTTCCTCCTTTATTGCTTGGATATTTTTGTTCATGTTATTTTCTTGTGAAGTACATCTATCCATAATTGACAGTATGGATCGGTCCATTATTGATATAGCAGCTCGTGAAATGGGACAGTTCCAAAAGAGGTGCTCAAGGTCTTCGTAATTTGAGTCACAGTGATGGCAAATAGTTGGGATACCCAGACCTCTACAAGCTAATCTTACAGAGGTAGGTATTCCATTTTTTGTGATTTTCCAGAGAAAAGATTTGATCTTGGGTGGTAGATCCAGATTCCATATCCAACTGAAATATGATTTTGCATGGTGCGCTTTGTCAGCTAATAGAGCCACTGCAGAACAAGTGGAGAACCAACCATTCCTGCTCCATTTCTAGTACAGCTTATCCATGTGTATGTTTTTCGGTATCTGATGTGCATGGTTTTAGTCATATTTTTTCATGTGTTTTAGTGTCAAGTTGAGTCATTTTCATAAGATTTGCATTGGCTTTATTGTCTTTTGCATAAGTTTTCATATTTCATGAGAAATAGATGTCTTCACTAGCTTTTCTGTATTTTACACATTTTTGGAAGTTGTTTTTGAAGAAATTTTCAAGAGAGAAAAGATGCGAAAGGGAATTTAGAGCGCATAGGAAAAAGAACGGAAGCAATCGGAGTTATAACGAAGGAGATACAAACGTTTCTCTAAGTCCGAGATGGACTACCATCATACCGACCCCATAACGACCCTCAGGGGGGTCGGTACCGAGGCTTGATCTGGAAGTGCGAAGCAAGAAAAGGGCAACAGTGTTCATACCGACCCTAAGGGGGGTCGGTACCGAGGTCACCCGCCTCGGTATGAGTCCCAGCGGACCTAATTTACCCGGATTTAATTATTTTTACCCCTTTTCATTAGATAGACTTTAGATAAAATTCATATATTTGTTATTTCCTAATTTAGTTTATGGGATATTAAGTATAAATAGGATTTTTAGGGTTTGGAGGATCTTCTTCTTCCTTCCACCACTTTTTCAGCACTTTTAGGAATTGGAACACACGTTTAGAGAGCGTTTGTGAGCGGATTTGAGAGCTTTTTGAAGCGATTTCTTCGGCGAAAGTTGAAGAACGTCTTGTGAGGCTTTTGTGACGCTTTGTTGACGTTATTCTCAGGTTTTTATGCAATTTAATTTTCTGATTTTTATTTATTTCATTAATTTCGCAATGTCTTCCATGTTTATGCGTGAGTAGTCGCCTTTTCTAGGGTTGAGGTGATCCCAACGATAGTTATGCTTGCAATTTTGCTATGAATTGATGAATTGATTGATTTTATCTATTTTATGTGCTTAAGATCTCAATGAAAATTGGGGGAAATTCCTTTTTGCAATTAAATTGAAAGATTGATTTGTGAATTGGATAGTAATTAGGATTTTGAAACGAAAGTTTGATAACCTAATTAAGATTGTTAGTAAAGTTAATTAATTTGTGAAAATAAATTGATTGCTTTGCTAGGGTTGATGCAAGTTGACCTATTTAATAGATAAAAAGATGATTTTTACTTGATTCATTGCAATGCTTGTGTGATTATTGTTGTGGTGATCCCTATGCCCTAGACTTTTATTATTATTGATTATTCCTAAAAATTCCAGCAGCCCTAAAACCCCCAAAATTCTATAATTTTCCATCTCTTCTTGCTATTTCTTGCTCTTTGGTAACTAGAATTGAGTCACTGACTTTCTCCCTGCGGACGAACTTGACCCTACTATACTATAGCGGGGTTTCGATCTTATAAATTTATTTGTTTGAAAATAAACCCTTCATCAAATTGGCGCCGTTGCCGGGGAGATTTCAATTGTGCCAAAGTTTTAGTTACTATTAGAATTTGGGAATAGCCCATCTCTTTTCTTTTGTAAATATTATTTTATTTTATTTTATTTTCTTCTATTTTAGTTAGTTTTTATTTTTCAAACATCCCACCTCCCACCACCCGCCTCATCGGTACCGACTTGGTGCCAAACCCTTGCTATTTGATATGTGCACTTGTTTGAGTTTTCAAGATTAGGTACAAGATGCAGTATGCATATGATTATTTTGAAACAAGGGCTGAACAAGAAAGAAGAAAAGCAAGGAAAAAGGAGTTTGCGAGCTATCTAGCCGAGGTTGATGAGGAGGATGAAGATTTCATTGATTTTGATAGTTGGAAAGCAAAGAAGTCTTCCGATGATTCAACCAAATCCCAACAGTCATATGATTCCTATCATCCAACATAGAGGTATTATGCTCAACATGACTATATGGACTCGTATGAGCCCTCCTAACCCTGGAATCTCTATCAGGAACCTCCTCCTCCTCCTCCTTATGAGCAATGGGAGTCGCCTCCGGAACAATCATATTGGTATTCTGAGCACCAAGAACCACCATCATGGGTACAAGAGCTCAAAGAGGAACTCCATGGGCATCGCGATGATATAAGTTCCCAATTGAAGGGTATCCAAGCGCAATTGGGAGATTTGGCCGAAGAGAAGGAGGACTTGCCAGAATCACCTTCACAAGTCGCAGCCTCAGAACCGATAGAGATGTCATATAGGTATGAGGTTGGTTCATATGATAACATTATTTTTTGCGAGCTTGTAGGTGGAGAAGAGCCTGAGGATGAGTTGGTACCTATCCCAACAAAGTCAACATACACTTGTGCTAACTCTACTCAGGCTCTTGACGATTCGATTGCATGTCCTAAGGAGGAAGAAGAGAGTTGCAAAGATCCTACAGAGGTACAAGTAAGGTTAGGTATGGTCTTTAACCTCTTTTATCATGATGAACATGTTGGTATTGAGACATTTCAGGAGGAGCCATGTGAGGAACCCCAACAAGAGGAAGAAGTGCTCAAAGAGAAAGAGGAACCTCCTGTAGAAAACTCTCAAAATCCTACCGAGCCACAGGTAAGCTCAGGTATGATCCCTAACCTCTTTTCTCATGATGAACAAGTGTGCTTTACTATTACTACTAGTCCACCGCCACCTGTCATTCGAGGTGAAAGTGATTCTCGACGATTTCGAGCAATCGACAGTCACATTTAAGTATGGGGTTCTCGCGAAGTGGCACATTGAGGATGAGGCGATAGACGACAAGGTGGAGGAATATCTTCCCCCTCCGCCATTGTACACCGAACTCAACAACGAAATACAACTATTTGTGTATGACGGTGGGAAAGCTCGGGAAGCCAATTCAAGGAAGCGGAAGAGGATTATACATGAGAGAAGCACACCTGCTGAGTGCTTTCTAGGGAAAGATGAATGGGTGGAAGATTGGAGCGTTCACTCAGGAAGGTTCAAGCTTATTCATGAGGCTATTAAAGATGGTCCAATAAACCACAAAGCGAATGAGCAAGGATCATGTCACTTGAGGGCCTATTATGATGTACCACTCAAGGACGTTCCACCACCATCTCCTCCAGCTGAGCCACCGGATCCACCACCCCCTCCCGATCCGGATTGAAGTTGAGGTAACCACGTCAAGCTAACGACGTTAAAGGTAGCGCTTACGGGAGGCAACCCACTTTATTTTCCTTTCTTTTTTTAAATTTTAGTTTTATTTTTAAATTCTAGGATAGGTAAGTTAGCTGGATAGAACATATTGCACTAACCATGCATGTCTTGAGAGGTGACCATGGTGAAAACGGGTGAAAAATAGAGATCGGAGCAAGAAACAGGATTGTACCGAGGTTGTACCGATCCCCCGGGGCTCGGTACCGACCCCTCTGGCGAACCAGCATCCATTCCCACCACCACCGCCTTCTCCGTAGAGTAGAGCTTATGGATGTCTTCAGCAGCTTCTGAATTTCTTTTGTGAGTTTTTGAGTCTTTTCCCTTTTACTTTGATTTTTCTTTTGACAGTGGGGACACTGTCTATTTTTAAGTATGGGGTGGGGGACTCAGAAAACTTATTTGTGTCATTTTTATGTGTTTTAGATCATGTCTTATGTGTTGCACCTTATTTTGATTATGTTATGCATTAATGTTTAAGTTTTTATGCATTTGAGTCTTTTGTCATATTTTAGTCACTTTAGTCTTGCTTTTAGTTTCATAAAAAATAGAACAAAAAAAAAACAACAAAAAATTTGAAAAAATGTCGAAAAAGGAAAAAAAATGCATGTTTATTTTTATTTTGTCTTATATTTTATTGAGTTTATACCCTAACTTAGATGTCCTATGATGATAAATAATGACTAACTTGATCATGTAAATCCTATGGCATTTTTGGAAGGTTTAGCCTAAGTCCTTGAAAATGTTTTTATGTGGATTGTGAACTTGTGATGAAATTGAGCACATATGATCCTAGGCTAAAGGTTGAAATCCAACAAAGTTTGTCCTAGTGAGAATTTTGGCCTTATAGGGAGAACATTAAAAATCCCTCTGCTTTCTTGAGTGTATTTACTCTTCCTATGCATCTCTAAATATTGTGATAGTTATTCAAAGCCAATGCATTTATATGTTTATGTGAATGAGAATTAAATGATGGAGGCATCATTTAAGCCAATTTTATCATCTCTTTACCTACCCTGCATTATCTCTGCTTGAAGCCAAAACATTAGCCTGAGCCTTTATTTATAAGCTCCACAAAATTATCCTTAGCCAAATTGAGCCTGACCCCTATTTGGGAATTAAGACTTAGAGATGGTTGGAATTATAATTTGGTAGAAGGAAAGTGCTTGTGTTTCATTTCAAGTGAGAAGAATTTCTGAGTTTATTGAGTTATGGGTTGGTTTGATATTTTTATCTTGCTATGCATATTATGTAAAAGGATTTTTGGCTCAACCTATAAATGCACTATTGTTATTTGTGTTTTTTTTATTTTCAGTCTCAAAAAAAATAATATATATATATATATATATATATATATATATATATATATATATATATAAAGAAGAAGAGAAGTTATACTTTTGTGAATAAAGTGCATGAGCCAAATTTACCTTATTTCCTTTATTTTTGCAAGATTCATTGAGTTTGAGAGATTGTGTTCTTCATTTAGATGAGTTGGGGAGTTTGGTTTATTCATATGATTGAGAGTTTTGGTTTGGTTGAGTTGTGTTGAAGATTTAGGAGTCTTGATTCCCGAATTTTATATGTGTGATGACGTTAAATTCACTTGTTTTACATTGCTACAACTTTATGATGTTGCTTTTGACAAGGGCGGAGACTTGAATGATGTGTTCTAGGTATTGGTTTTGCTTGGTTATTGCTTGAGGACAAGCAAGTCTAAGTATGGGGTATTTTGATGTGCATGGTTTTAGTCATATTTTTCCATGTGTTTTAGTGTCAAGTTGAGTCATTTTCATAAGATTTGCATTGGCTTTATTGTCTTTTGCATAAGTTTTCATATTTCATGAGAAATAGATGTCTTCACTAGCTTTTCTGTGTTTTACAGATTTTTGGAAGCTGTTTTTGAAGAAATTTTCAAGAGAGAAAAGATGCGGAAGGGAATTTAGAGCGCATAGGAAAAAGAACGGAAGCAATCGGAGTTATAACGAAGGAGATACAAACGTTTCTCTAAGTCCGAGATGGACTACCGTCATACCGACTCCATAACGACCCTCAGGGGGGTCGGTACCGAGGCTTGATCTGGAAGTGCGAAGCAAGAAAAGGGCAATAGTGTTCATACCGACCCTAAGGGGGGTCGGTACCGAGGTCACCCGCCTCGGTATGAGTCCCAACGGACCTAATTTATCCGGATTTAATTATTTTTACCCCTTTTCCTTAGATAGACTTTAGATAAAATTCATATATTTGTTATTTCCTAATTTAGTTTATGGGATATTAAGTATAAATAGGATTTTTAGGGTTTGGAGGATCTTCTTCTTCCTTCCACCACTTTTTCAGCACTTTTAGGAATTGGAACACACGTTTAGAGAGCGTTTGTGAGCGGATTTGAGAGCTTTTTGAAGCGATTTCTTCGGTGAAAGTTGAAGAACGTCTTGTGAGGCTTTTGTGACGCTTTGTTGACGTTATTCTCAGGTTTTTATGCAATTTAATTTTCTGATTTTTATTTATTTCATTAATTTCGCAATGTCTTCCATGTTTATGCGTGAGTAGTCGCCTTTTCTAGGGTTGAGGTGATCCCAACGATAGTTATGCTTGCAATTTTGCTATGAATTGATGAATTGATTGATTTTATCTATTTTATGTGCTTAAGATCTCAATGAAAATTGGGGGAAATTCCTTTTTGCAATTAAATTGAAAGATTGATTTGTGAATTGGATAATAATTAGGATTTTGAAACGAAAGTTTGATAACCTAATTAAGATTGTTAGTAAAGTTAATTAATTTGTGAAAATAAATTGATTGCTTTGCTAGGGTTGATGCAAGTTGACCTATTTAATAGATAAAAACATGATTTTTACTTGATTCATTGCAATGCTTGTGTGATTATTGTTGTGGTGATCCCTATGCCCTAGACTTTTATTATTATTGATTTTTCCTAAAAATTCCAGCAGCCCTAAAACCCCCAAAATTCTATAATTTTCCATCTCTTCTTGCTATTTCTTGCTCTTTGGTAACTAGAATTGAGTCACTGACTTTCTCCCTGCGGACGAACTTGACCCTACTATACTATAGCGGGGTTTCGATCTTATAAATTTATTTGTTTGAAAATAAACCCTTCATCAGTATCGGTGTTGCTTCTATTAGTTGAATCGTTTCTTTGGGTAGTATGTTTTTGAAATTGTTATGTAATTTATCCGTATCCCACATTTTGTTTTCTTTTATGTAATTTGCTACTATTGTTGTTGTGTCAATGTGATGATCATTGGACACCATTGTAATTAGTGGGGCTTCTCCACACCAATGATCAAGCCAGAAGTTGATGTTGTTCCCATTACCAACAGACCATCGAAGGCCTTCTTTGAATATAGGTAATAGTTTAACGAGTTGTGTCCATTGCCAAGATGTGTCACCCTTCCTTTTGTAGTTTAGTATGGTTTGATTTTTGAGGTACTTTTTCGTTATTAAAGAGACCCAAGGACTGTGTGGTTCCGCTAGGACTTTCCATATTAGCTTCATTTGTAGTGATTTATTCATGTCTTCTGAATTTCGGAGCCCCAGACCCCCATTATGTTTGGATTTACATACCTCGAACCAGCTAATCAAGGGTTTATGCCTTGGTCCTTTATTCCATAGGAAGTTCCGGTTTAACTTGTCGAGTTCCGTATGTATACCTTTAGGTAGTAGGAAACATTGCATGATGTGTAGTGGTTTCGCTGATAAAGTGGTTTTAATGAGAGTGCATCGGCCTGCTTGAGAGAGACAGTTAGCTTTCCACTTTTGTAGTTTTGACCTTGCGCTTAAGAGAATTTCATTAAATACCTCATTCGTTACCTTTCCACAAATAATCGGACACCCTAAATATGTCCCTATATTATTTGTGAAAGGAATTTGCAGTTCATTTTGTATAATCGTTTTTTGATTGTGTGTTGTATTTTTGGTAATTTGGAATTGGGATTTATGCCTATTGACTTTTTGGCCTGATAAGGAGCAATATTAAAAAAGTATCTTATTGATTTGGTCAGAGGCCGTCTTCGTTGCTGAAGCAAAAATAATGATGTCATCGGCAAATGCCAGAAATGGTAGCCTTGTCCCGTTACGAACTAGTTTGATTCCTATATGTGTCCTTTGTTTTGTAGCCTCTTTGTGAAGCCCACGTGCAAGCACCTCAGAAAGAATGAGGAAGAGATAAGGAGATAGGGGATCACCTTGTCTTAAGCCTCTTGTTGGAGTGAATAGTTCTGTTGGTTCATTGTTTACAAGTACTGAGTAGGATACCGTGGTTATGCATTCTTTAATCCACTTAGTAAAGAGTGGAGAGAATCCAAATCGAGACATAACCGAGAGGAGGAAGTCCCAATCTACCATGTCAAATGCTTTTTCCATATCTAGTTTGACTGCCATCCATCCTGTGTGTCCTTTCTTTTTCGTAAATGAGTGGAAAATTTCGTTTGCAATTAGTATGTTGTCTTGTATTGATCTTCCTGCTGTAAATGCGCTTTGTAAGGGATTAATGATTTTGGGGATTATTTTTTTCAATCTGGTTGCCAGAACTTTTGATATAATTTTATATGTGGTTGAGCATAAGCTAATTGGCCTATATTGGGAGGTTGTCTTGGGGTCTTCACATTTGGGTATTAGTGCTATGAACGTATGATTTATTTGTTTTAGTATTCTTCCACTAAGGAAGAAGCTTTTGACTGCCTTGATTACCGAGGGTCCAACAATGTGCCAATACTTTTTGAAGAAACCAGCTGGGAACCCATCCGGCCCTGGGGATTTCTCGTTTGCTAGTCCGAAGACTGCATTCTTTATTTCTGTATTGTTAATTTGCCTTGTTAGCCAGTTATTATCCTCACTTGATATCTCTTTTTGTATATTGTCTAAAAGGTCACTTTTGATTAGTGGTCTTTGTTGTTGTGAGTATCGTTTAGCAAAGTCCTCTTTAATGATGTCACGTATCTCATTTTCTTTAGTCAAAGTGACCCCTGCAGTTGTTTGTATGAACTTTATGATATTTCTGTTTCGACGTCCTGTTGCTACTCTATGGAAGTACTTCGTATTTGCATCTATGGATTTTATGTGCTTTATCTTAGCTCTCTGACCCCAGTATTTACTCTGGAAATTGAGTAAGGATGTATGCTTAGTGGTTAATCTCCTAATCTTGCTTTCTAATGCTTGGTTATAAGAATTGCATAGTTGTAGTTGAAGGTCCCTCAGTTCCTTTTCAATTAGTGCTATTTGTCTGAAGACGTTTCCAATTGTAACCTTAGACCATATTTTACTTTTCCTTTTAACTTCCTGTAATTTTTTAACTAGTTTATAGGTGTAAGATCCCGGGATATTAACCCTCCATGCCTTTTTAACTATATTTTCAAAATCTGGCCTGTTTGTCCAGGCCATTTCAAATTTAAACGGTTGTAGTTTTGGTTTTTGGTTATCCATTAAGTCAAATGTTATTTGGGTGTGGTCCGATTTAATGAATGCGTGGTTTCTTGTAAACATGTTAGGGAACGAATGTATTAACCCATGACTAACAAGGGTTCTGTCTAGTTTTTCGTAGATGTTATCTTTTCCAATTGCCTTTTTTCTCCATGTGTATTTATTTCCTGATATGGGTGTGTCTAGTAGGTTGAATGTGTTTATTAAGTTGGAGAGTCTCTCAAATCTGTTTATGTTTGGGATTGCTCCTCCTAGTTTATCAGTGGGTTCAAGGATTTCATTCAGGTCACCAATAATTATTACAGGTTCATTAATTTTGCTTAATAGTGAGGATAAATAGATCCAGAAATCTCCTTTATCTCGTTCATGAGGTGGGGCATATACAAAAAAGATTGTTATTGTTAGGTTTAGGGTACTGTTAGTATATCGTGCTTGTATAATTCTATCAGTTGAGTTTTGTATTTGAAATGTTTCGTTAGTGAATTGGGCCTCTTTCCAAAGTAGGCAAAGTCCTCCTGAAAGGCCATTAGATGGGCAGTAGTGAATCTTGTCAAATCCTGGTTTTCTCCAGCAGTTTTCAGGGGGAGGTTGCTGTCATTTAGTCTCATCCAGGGCCAGGATTTTGATATGTTCTCTTCTACAAGTTGCTTCTATATGTGTCCAAATGCTCTTTTTACCTAGGCCCCGAACATTCCAATAACTGAATTTCATGATAAGATTGTGTTCGTTCTAAGGGTAATTCGTGTTAAGAACACTATACAGGTGCTATTTTGTTTTTTAATTTTATGTAGCAGGCGATAGGTAGTCAATTGAGTCCTGTGGTAAACCGGCAATGAACATATCCTTGTTATTTTACACATTGTATCATCTATGCGGTTAGATATGAGTTTTTGTGTTTCTGTCTTTAAACTGTCGCTAGAGGCAGTAATAATCAAGTTCTGGAATCTAGTTTGTTTCCTCATTGAGGTTGCGCGCCGGTGTTGATGGATAAGGCGAAGACATAGCAAAAAACTTTTGTTGGTATCGAGCGGGTTCAAACTATTCCGCTCTGTTAGGGGTGCACCTAGCTGATGAAATTCATGAATAAAACAAGTTCGCGAAAGATAAACATTAATATTCCTTTGTACATATAAGCAGGGCTTAAGTCTATATCTTCTATTCAAGTTTAAATCAGGAGTACATTGAGGATATAATGGGTTTTCATGATGCTCATCTTCCCAGGATGAGCTTTCTGTATATCTACATCCATCCAGATACCGAGTATGCAGTTGGTGTCTCATGAATGCTGGAATTATCATCATCTTCAGCCGTGCTTCATTGTGGAGCCTGTCATGCTTGTAATCTAATTGAAAAATATGCAATTCAGTGTCATTTGGTGGAGTTCTCTCGAGTAAGTTGAAACTCTGGATGTGGGAGAGCTTTACCTTGATATTAGCTGCGGTTTGGTGATAGTAGTACCCCTTTGTGGTAGTCCAAGGAGCGTCCTGTACATTAATTTCAAGATATTCATTCTCGAGAGGGGAAACCTCTCGAGTTGTGTTAGTCCATTTCTTTTTAAAAATGTTGTCAAGCAAAATAAAAAGAGAACTTGGTTTCTTCTCAAGATTTGCATTTTGTTTACTGTTAGTTAAAACACATCTCTGCTGTGAAAAAATATGCAGTTTATATACTGATTCATGTTTTGTATTAGGATAGTTATTATGAGGTAGCACAAATTTTCTGTTATGTAGTAAATCATGTTGTAATTTGTTTTGTTGATAAAAGCATTTGTTTAGTTTCAAATATATATAGAGCAGAAGATAGAACTTGAGAGAAGACATGCAGTGATTTTGACATAAGACATATATAAATTTAGTTTGCATTAATGGTAAATGATATTGGATACATGGCATTACAGCGGCATATAGCAAGCAAATCACAAAACCACATAGAAGCCATAGAGATTGACTAGGATAGCATGAGCAGCAGCTGCTCATTTGAGATTGACTAAGCTGGTAATGATAATAATGAAGCCAGAAGATTATAGCAAAGATACTAGTGCCAAGATTTTGCCAAGAATTAGGTTGAAAAGGGGTTTCAAAAGGTGATGCTGATGGTAGATGTTCATCACAGACCCAGGGGCAAGGCCAGGTAACCCCAATGCTTAGCAAAATCTTGTTTATCATGGTTCTAGTTGTTGTTCTTACCCCTCTTCAGGTAGGAGCTGGCAGTATCTTCATCACCTCCAAAACCCTTTCTCTTGAGGGAGCTCGAAGGGGAAGAATATCCTGGTGGCATCTCCATGGAAGAGATCATTTTTATGACATTTGAAATAGATGGCATGGAGTGGAAGGAAGGGTCTGATGCTTGATCATCATGTGAGCCCAGCATCCCACAATCCATCATGGGTGCATCTAGGATGTAGTCTCCCTCCACATAGTCCCCACCAAGGTAGTCTTCCTCTTCGAGCTCATATTGAAGACACGGAAGGATGTCAAAATCGACTTCTAATCCAATGTCAGAGAAGGGTGCAGGGTCAGGGAGGGGGGCTGCAAGCTCCATATGTTCATCATTAGAGGGGAGGGTGGTATGGTTGATGTTAGCAAGAGGGGCCTCACTGGTAGGTATAATAGTGGAGATGGGGTTCACTTCAGGAAGGGGTATCTGCTGCTCACCCAACCCCGAGCCCAAGCTGAAACCAGCAGCAAACCCTGGGTTACCAGCCTGAGCATCAAGGGGGCAAGGAGCAGCAGGAGCTAATCCAGCAAGAGGCAGAGAAGATTCTGTAGAAGCATCAGCAATTTGGTGTTCTTCAGCGTGTGAGTGAGGGTTGTCTTCAGGGTTAGGATTTTCACCAGCATGTGAACCAAGAGTGTTGCTTAAAGGTGGGGACTTAGATCCTTTGGATGAAGAGGAAGAGTTTGAAAGTGCCTCAAAAGCTATTGAGACACCTCCCTTTCCAGAAATATAAGGTTTGTGGTTGAAAGCATGAATAGGATTTGGTAGTTTAAGTGGTTTCCCCTTCTTGCCAATCATCTGCCAACCACCCTCAGAAGAAGAAGGATCAGACAGACCAACTTTCAGGCTAGGCTTTTTGATGGTAACTTTGATTTTTTTTCTGTTTTGGTATGAAGAAGGGACAGTGGGAGAACAAGTGGTCTTGACCACCACAGTTGCCACAGCCAGAGGGAAATTCCTCAAACCAGATGATGTGAGCTGAGACTTCATTTATGTTGACAGGGATGAGGACTGTGTTTGGGATTTTTTTGGCAATGTCAATATTGACACATACCCTAGCATATCTAGCATTGGGATCAACAGTGGGATCAGTCTTTATGTAGCTTCCTAACTTATTTCTCTCAATAATGAGCTTCACAGCCCCAGGTTTTTTGTAAACATCAGGAATGGAAGTGATTCTGACCCACATGTCAAGGGCAGTAGTGTTTTCCTGGAGAGGATCAAAGGAATCCTTCCAAGGTCGGAGGATGATCAGTTGGCCAAAAACATGGAAAGGTCGAGCTTCCCAAACACTCAGGAGATCCTGAGGGTCAGAAAACCTAGCCTCAAACCAGTGATTTGGCAGCTCAATAAATTGAAGATCACCAGAAATTTCCTTCCAATCAGAGGTGAGCTTAGCTTCCAGTTTTTTGAAATGGATTGGGGCCCCAAATGCCCTCCCAAAAAGGATAGCATCAGTATGGAACCTATATTTAGGTTGGAACTGTTGGAGTTGGTTAAAGAAGGATGTGAAATCGAGTTTGGCTTTCCCTTTGTCAACCTTTTGGGGTTTAGATGGTAGGTTGGGTTTAAGGGTGTCACCCGAAGGCTTCCCATTGGTTTGGTTTTCATTGGGTGTCGGTGAAGCCTCTGAGAGGCCCCCCTTCCCTTTAGTTGGTGTACTGCTCGCCATGAAAGCAGAGCACAGGAGATCAGACTCAGACCAGAGAAGAAAAGAAAGAAACTTTAGAATAGTAGAGAGATTAGAGAAAGGAGGAGGTTGTTGTGCATTCAATTCAACAGAGTAAAGGTTTTTATAGGGGTGCTTGTTCTTCCAGATTTTGGGGGGATGCCACACTACAACCTGCATATGGAGTTTAGAAATCCAAGTAATAGTGTAGATAACATACCTGCCAAAAGTTGAAGTTTTGACCTTCAGATCTTCAGTTGTGCTCAGACCTCGTCTGAAACAGGGTTTTGCTGGAATTACACACCATGACTCAGAGCAAACCCCAGTTGAACAGTCCAATCGGGCTAGGAAGCCAGCAAGAGAGGAGGATATGACAATCTTCTGAACCAAAGCCAACATAGTAATGATTATTTTCCATGAGCGTTCCTTGACAGATCTTGGAGAGAGAAACCCTAGAAGTAGGGAAGAGCCCCAAAATCGCCCCCAATTCCATATTTTATGCCAGATCCAAAACCAAAAGAGTCTTAATTTGATGGGACAAGACCAATTTTTGTTCAGGAAAGGATTTAGGCTTGACTGATTATGGAGATTTGCAGGAAGATTGATTTTCTTTTCGGCTCGAGCATGCTTTTTTGGGTTGGGAACGAAGAAGGTGATGGGGTTTGGGGGCGCGTGGAGTCGCGCGTACTCTACTTCAGTTTTGGGTTTTTTTGGGTTCTCAGGTTTCATTTACACGATCTGTCGCCTCTCTTTGTTCTCTCTATTCTTCCTCTTTTGTTCTCTCATTTTTTTGTTTTTTTTTGTTTTGTTTTTTAATGAAAAAATGACGTGGCAGTGGAAAACTGGTAATAATTGTGCCACATGGACCTCCGGCAGCCAGCTGGCCAAAGTTGCCGGAAATTGGAAATAGAGGTTGTATTATTTTTGGTTAATATGGCGTTAGTTTGTACATGAAATTGTCAATTTGAAAATTCGTATTATTTTTGGTTCACCGTTGATAGTTGGTATTATTTTTGGTCATTTTTCCTTTTTTAAATATCTTGTAAATTATTATAACCAAATGCTTAGCAAGTAAATTATTAATATCATATTCTAACTCAATCATCATCATCATCATCATTATTAACCTATAAATCATTTATGCTTGTTTTCAAAATAATTATCATTCAATATCGAAAAATAGTATATTTTAATAATGTAATTATATATATATATATATATATATATATATATATATATATATATATATATATTACGATGAAAACTTATTTGCTCTTTTTTAGTTAACATTTTATAAATTGCAACATATTACTTTTTTATTAAAAAAATATGTTAATTAATGGGAAATATATATTTGAGGAAATTTAGTGGAATATCAACTCACATAACTTGTTTAGATAAATGTCCTTCATTTTAAGTCTATTAATATTTGTCTTGAAAAAAATATTACAATGCCAAAAATACCCTTTTTAATTTTAACCTGGGGAACAAGGCAAATTTCTATATTTAAGATTCTAATCTATATATCTTAGACCTGTCAAACGGGTCATTCGGGTCGGGTTCGGGTCGGGTCACTTCGGGTTTCGGGTAAAACGGGTCTCGGGTAAAACGGGTTTCGGGTTTTTCGGGTCGACTCGAACTCGGGTTTGATCGGGTTTCGGGTCGGGTTCGGGTCGATTTCGGGTTTGTCAATTTTTTCTTTTTTAAATTAAAAAAATCATTATTTGATAAATTTGTGATAAATTCTAATTATATATATATATATATAATTAATTATATATACTTATAAATCAACCGGGTCAATCGGGTCAAAATTACCGGGTCAATCGGGTCACCGGGTCGAAACCCAAATTACCCGGAAAATTTCGGGGTTTTCGGGTTCGGGTCGAAAAAAAATTTCGGGTCAAAATTTTTGAGTTCGGGTCGGAAATTTTTCGGGTCGATCGGGTCGGGTCACCGGGTCGGGTTGTGTTTTGACAGGTCTAATATATCTATATACATATACTAATCTTCTATATACGTATATTAAAACCAATGTATAACGTCGACCCTATGTGGCGAGTTGTGTTTAATTGATTCTAGGAAAAGCATCATATCTGATGCATTGTGGTCGATTCTAGCAAAAATAATTAATAAAATAATATATATAGGTTAATTGATAAGAATATAAATAAAAAATATTTTATAGTCATACGTACTTACCAAAAACATTAATAGATAAACATTGAGTATTTGATAAGTGTTATTTTTATTTATATCTAGATTATATTTTGGTGGAAAGAATTATTTATAGGGTGATTTGCAAAAATAACCCCATTATCCGAATTCTTTGCATGAATAACCCAATCCGAATTTTTTTTAGCTAAAAAGCGGATATCCGCTTGCGAGGTTAGCCGGTAGCAAGTAATACAGTGGGGGACAACTGGACAAAAAAGTTGACAGGGAGATAGAGCCGAGAAAGAAATGAAAAAAGGAAAAACAAAAGCATGTGAGAGGGAATTAAAAAGTATTACTACTCAGATGTGAATTAATGAGAGGAGAGAGATTGCTAAGAAGAGGAGAAAGAAAAAACAACTCATTTTTTCGAGTAAGAGAGAGAAAAAGAGTGGAAAAGTCAAGAGGGAATTAATGAGGGGGGAAAGATAAAGGATGAGAGAGCGGAAATTAATTAAGATTGAGAGAGAGAGGGGGGGGGGGGGGTGAGAGAAGGAAAAGTAAAAAAAGGGTAATAAATGTGATCCCGAAAAAAAGAAAAGAGGGAAAGGAGGAGATTGCCACCGGCTTTTATACATGCCACCATGTCAACATTCCAGCCTCAGCGTTTGTACATGACGCTAGTTAATATTTACTTACCACTAGTGAGATTTTCTCTACTTTCATCATTCATCCATTATAGTTATTGAGCCAATTTTCACTACTTTATCTAAACTTAGAGCAAGACAATGAGAAATAGCAAGCCAATTAATAAAGGATTAATTTTTAACTCTATTAAAAAAAGTCATTCGATTAGATGTCCTCTCATTTATAACTTTTGATCACTACCCGTCCGTCTAATGGATATAAAAAAAAATTAATAAATGAAATCATATAAGGATTGAATGATGTAATCCTTGTCAATCTTGCTAGTGTAATGGCCAAATACGCTCCATGAAATTCTCTCTAAAAAATGGTAAGTGCAGTGTGAATAGCGCGCTCTTCACCCCCCCCCCTTCTGTGTTCTTCACGACCCATGTCCGTGTTGGTCGAATGACCGGTGTGTTTTAGTGTCAAGTATGATGCACCTGGAGACGCTTATGCTTCGGCTTTTGTAATTCAATATGTAGTTAGCGCATTTTGTACTTATGGTAAATTCTAACATGTCAGCCAACGACGATGAACATAGAGCATTTTGTACTCAGGTAATACCTTTGGCATGATAGTTGATAGTTTTGACATGGCAGTGCTCTATGTTCATCTTGGTCGAGTGACCGATGCGTTTTTGTGTCACTTATGATGCACTTGGAAACACTTATGCTACATAACGAGTAATCGAGTAAGTGGTTCACACTTTTTTTTTGTCAAGTGGTTCACACATTTTGTAATTATGGGAAATTCGAACTTGTCATTCATAGACGATGTACATGATATGAATTGTTATTAACATGCCATTCAAATACGATGTACATGACACGAGAAAAGTGCATACTTAAAGCGCTTGGCAGGGGCGGCGGTGGCGGGTTTTCGATCCATTTAAGTTGGTGGCGGAGGAAGGTGTTTGCTACACCTAATCTCGATGAAGACGAAGAGGCGGAGGGGGAGGATGATCGGGAAGAAGCGGTGCTCGTAGAACGGGTTGAATTTGGCAGAAACCATATTAGTTGAGGGCTCAACAATCATAATTTCTCGAAATTCAGCCGTCCAACAAGAGAGGGGAGGCAGGCCTAGACTTGAGCAAGAGCGGGAGAAAAGAGAGGATGGTGGCGAAAAGGTGTCGTAGACAACTATAAGGTGTCCAGTAGGAAACAACAGAGTGAACAGTTGATTGGTGGGCCAATTATATATGCAATAGTTCATACCTATCATGTTTATAAAACAACTATGTATTATGAATCATTATTTTGTGTAAGACATTGAGGTTTGTTTGAATTCCCTTGTATTATCTTTAGAATGAAAATACATTTATTAAATGAAAAATTGTGGCATAATAATAATTAAGTGATTATATTATCAATAAACCAGTAGCAAAAGAACAAGCTTATAATTAAATTAGTGTCGTCAAACAAATGTATGCCTCCTTTTTCCCTCTTTCGTTTCCCTGTTTCTCTCTTCATCGATCAATTACGTTGTTCAGTTTCTTATTTGATCGTAATTTTCATTTGGCGAATTTGGTTATTTAATTGTTGATGAGGAAAAGTACGTATGATGCACCTAGAGACGCTTATGCTCCAGCTTTTGTAATTCAGTATGTAGTTAGTACTAATGGGAAATTCGAACATGCCAGCCAACGACGATGTACATGACATGCAATGCTTTTAACATGTCAGGTAATGCCTTTCGCATGATAGTTGATATTTTGACATGGCAGTGCTCTATGTGCGTCTTGGTCGACTGACCGATGCGGTTTTGTGTCACTTATGATGCACTTGGAAACGCTTATGCTACCTAACGAGTAATTGAGTATGTGGTTTGCACATTTTTTAATTATGAGAAATTTGAACTTGTTATAACTGTTATTAACATGTTATTCAAATACGATGTACATGACACGAGAAAAGCATGTACAATGCTTGGTAGAGGAGTGCTCGGTGGCGGCAGTGGTGGGCTTTCGATCCATTAAAGTTTGTGGCGGAGGAAGGTGTTTGCTACACTCAATCTCGATGAAGACGAAGAGGCGGAGGGGGAGGATGAGTGGGAGGAAGCGGTGCTCGTAGAATGGATTGAATTTGGTGGAAACCATATTAGTTGAGGGCTCAACAATTATGATTTCTTGAAATTCAGTCTTCTCGCCAACACTGCTATCCATGATTCACCACATAATTGTCTTGAGAAAATATGCCTCTAAATGCAAGTTTAGGTCATCAAACTGATATACTTACTAATGCCTCTAAATGCAAGTCTTGAACAGCTCTGTTCCAGTCGCTGCTGTACAAGGTTGCGGCCGCACCGGTGAATCCGGTGAGCGGCGCCGTTGGGCTCCTGTGGACGGGCAATTGCACGTCTGTCAGGCACCGTCGAGATCTTGCTCCGCGGCGGCGCCATCCGCTCCGTGCCGGAGTTTCTCACCGGGATCGGCCACTCCATACCGGACCTCCAACGATACCTCTGAGCGCCAGATGGTTAATCTAGAGCTATGCGTGATGAAGACTGAATTTCCGGTCACCACGTGGGTAGATCCGACGGCGAAGATGTTCTGCGATTGCTTCTTAAAATCGCTACACCGGACCAACTCCTTCTACGCCGAGGCCATTGCCGATTTCTTGGAGTTCATCAAGCGATCTTCTGCGATTGATGCTTCTCCCAGCACCCGCCGGAGCCATCGCTGCCCACATCCATGTCGCCTTCTCTTTCGATTCTTACTCTCTTGTCCATCATGTTAGATTCTAGAATTGATGTAAAGTCCTCCTTAGGGTTTCCATTCATTAATATAACATATATATATATATATATATATATATATATATAATATCATATATAT